>CM070597.1:17920961-20320961 GCA_036346395.1 Hsuehochloa calcarea | reverse complement strand
GACTTCACTTGTAGCATGTTTATCGTTTATTAAGCAGAAATTAGAGACTTCCTTCCTACTTCAGAGATCTTTTTCTCCACAATTGGAAGTTGTTTCTCGAAATTTCAGCGAAATGCATAATCAAGCAACAAATACAGGAACATATATCTTTCTAATTGGATGAGTGCAAAAAAACAACCGCGCACTACTACAGAACAGACCTTTGGTCCCGGCCTAAGTATTCTAGTCCGATTATAGAGCCGGACTAGAAATCGGACTAAATGTCTCACCTTTAGTCCCGGTCTCGTGCCGGGACTAAAGGTTTATTTAGTCCCGGTTGGTAATACCAACCGACTAAAAGGTCCATTGGTCAGGCCACTGGTGGCCTTTTAATCCCGTTGGTATTACCAACCGGGACTAAAGGTGTTTTTTTCTTTTTGTTTCCATTTCAATTCATTATTGATTTTGGTTTTACAATTACATTAGGTTTTCAAATGCGTATTCTTCGCTGCTAATATATGTATACGCCCACATATAATTTAGTTTGGAACATTATTACACACAAATAAAGTATGAAACTATATATATTATGGAGCTATATATATGTATAATATATATTATGGAACATTATTAGGTTTCTCCGTGCTTGGTCCAACAAATATAGTTTGGCATGAAACCCGACTTCAACAAGTGTGAGTGAAGACTCCTTGAGCTAGAATATTCCTTCAAATTCTTACACAGGGCACATGGACAGCACATGAAACCATCCCGCTTGTTTGCCTCGGCCACTCTTAAGAAATAATGCACGCCATCAATGAACTCTTTGGAGCGGCGATCGGCATTGTACATCCAATGGCGTGTCATCGTCTGCATTATATGACATACCACATAATTAAATTTCAAGTTTCAAATTTTTCCCAGATAGTACACATGATAGAGAGGCTACCCAAAAATTTTTAGAATTTTTGAAATTAAGATGAATTTATTTTGAATTTTCAAAAATCAGCACTATTTGACAAATATTTGCACTAGAGCTTCGCTTTGCCTTAAGTCATGTGAGTGTTCCTTACCCCTGTGATTTAACATTTGAAACAGCAAGCTTAAGGAGAAGGGACATCAAGTTAAATGATAATTAATAATTAACTAAATTGCCCAAAGTCATTAAGGGTGAATGACCCTAGGTCAACAATCAATCCAAAAGGCAAACAATAACTAAGTGATTAAGCTAATTAAGAGATTAACTAATTACTTAATAATTAAATATTAAACTTATTTATTAAAATAAAATTAATATTTATTATTTTTACCCAAGATGTTGGATCTGATAAGATAAGACTTATCTCATCAAACACCCCTCAAAGCTTAACCTAACTAACACATGTAAAAGTTATTTTTTATTTATTTAAATAATTATTAAATAAGGTGAAAAATAAAAGTCTTCAGATTGATCCCAAAATTTTTGTACAGATAGTTCATAGCCTAATTAGATGGCAAAACAATTTTCAGAATTTTTGGATCATTAATTTAGCCTACAAAATTCATGGAATAATAATTAAATAAATAAGCATAAAATAGGTATAAATTCAACTTTGTCCAAATAGTCTTAAAATTTTTATATGGACTGTTCACAGTGTAACTTAGTGGAAAAACAAATTTCATGATTTTTGGAAATTTATTGTGGCCTACAAAAATCATGAAAGTTCCATTTATGAATTAATTGGCAATTTTATAACATATAAAAATTATTCAAATTTCACATTTCATATTTTTCATAATGGACGGCAGGGGTTAGCATCAGAGCTTACCGCGAACACGCCGGTGAATACGGTTGAGTGAATGAACGGCTCGCGGTGGTGACAATGCAATGGCGGCGTGTCCTGGGCGGCGGCGGCGTTCCGACTCTCGTGATTAACGTCGAACAGCGTTTAAATAGAAGGACTTTAGTCGGTTGGTTACTAACCGGGACTAAATGCCAACCTTTAGTCCGGTTGGTACGACAATCCAGACTATTTAGTCCCGGATTGTCGTATCAACCGACTAAAGTTGGCATTTAGTCCCTGCTGGTAACACCAACCGACTAAAAGTCCCTCTACAAAAAGCTCGCCACGAGCCGTTGGGCGGATTTTAGTCCCGTTGGTGTTACCAACCGACTAAAGATCTTTTTGGTCTCGGACGTAATTTTCTCCGAGACTATTGCCCATTTGGCAGTTCGACCAAAGGTCTGTTCTGTAGTAGTGCTGGAACGACGAAAGTGCATAGAGAAAATACATTAAATAATTAACACAAGGAATGAAGGATAGTGGAAAGAGGAAACTAACATTTTTTGCAGTGTTATCTAATCTAGCTGGGAAAAGAATGAGAATTACTCAAATATAAGCAAAAAAAGGGAAAACTATTTTCAGTTCTAGTGAATCACATAGCATGACTGTAGACACCGCTTCAGCTGATGAATGAAGTGGAAGGCATAAACCCCGGACTTGTTGGACAGCCGAAATAGCCATTCGAGACAAGTTGTGACAGCCAATATAGACATTGAAGAGAAAGTCATGCATGGCAAACACATTAGGTAACATGGTTATGTACATGTTACCATAATATACATGAATATCATTGATGGCTGGAAGTTCACTGTCATGAAGGTAGGTCTCGTAATCAAATCGATGAACTCCAGCACGATACTGAATTGTCGGTACTCAAAGCGCGGTTAATAATCTGTTAAAACATCAATCCCAGCTATTGAATTTATCCACAGTACCTGTTCAAGGGAAAAAAAGCGACAATAATGGTTGTGTGACTGTCATCACTAATGCTTCAGCTTATACAGGAAAAAAAACATAGGAACTTAAAAGTGAGGTATACGGTATACATTCTCAGACTCCAACAATATTGGAATTCACATCGCTTTCATCCCTAGTTAATCCGATGCCATAAATTAAACAGCAGGAGACACACTGATCAAAGAAAAGTTGCACCATTTTTTGACACTAAACAGAACCTAGCGAATCAGCACATATTAATATTCACTAATCCATCATAAGATTCATAGCTCCTACAAACCAGCAGAAACACCACATACTTCAGTGGTCTTGCATCACACGGTGACACGGATTGTAAACTTACGATTGCATGTAGAGACAAAGTAAGATAGGAAAAGCATAAGACGGTACAGCAGACGACCATCTCAAAGACATGAATCACTCAATTGGTTTACGCCGTTCACTTCATCATCAGTTGAAGCTGTGTTTATAGTCATGCTATGAGAAACAAAGCCATGGCACCCACTTAATTGGTTTCTGAAGTTGCGAGGCATGTATAAATTAGAAAAAAAAATACATTTTACAATCCTCAATTATAGCCTTGGTTTGATTTTCAATCCGTAATTTCAAAACCGTATGAAATACAACCCTCAACTAAAAAAAAAACGCCTTCTCCCGTGGACCCATTCTAGCCCAGTTTTTGACCTGATATCACCGTCACATGGATCAGAGGTACGAAGTTTCACTGACGTGGATGCCATGTAGCGAAACTCCCCAAATCCACTTCGTCTTCTTCCTCATCCCTTCTCTCATTTCTTCTTCTCCTCTCTCTCTCGGCTCGTGTTTCTCTCATTTCTTCTTCTCCTCTCTCTCTCGGCTCGTGTTGCAGCACCCTCTCCTCTAGGGGTGGACCTTCCCGTCGGGCATGGTCGGCGGCCGCCTGAGCTCCCCTCCGGCCGGACCCCCCCTTCTCCCACATGGCTAGACACAACCCTAGTATCCACAGCATCGGCGGCCTACGACCGATGAGGAGAAGGTTGCCGAAGCACCGAGTGCCGAGCAGAGGTTGAAGAGGAGGCTGCTTCGTGACCGTGGCCTCGTAGACTTTGTTCAATTGGGCCTAACCTGCTCGGCCGATCGACCCATTAGAAGGCACTACCCACAACCCCACCGTATTATCCTCACGGGCTCATGGCCTCCTTGCTCCTCACTCACTCACGCCTCCTCAGTACTCTCCTCCCCTAACCCTAACCAAGCAACGAGCGGTGGTGAGTGAGGCCAAGCACGAGTCGCGCAGCAGCCAGGGGCGAGGTAAGGCCAGGAGGCGAGGGTGAGGGTGTGTGGGGGCAGCCGTCAACCAGGGGTATTTGGTCCACGCTTGCAATTCTGTCCTATCTAAAATTTAGTCCTCGTCAGCGAAAAGTATTTCGTTGAGATTTTTTCTCCGTGGGCAACAAAATGGCCAAATTTTAGTAATTTCCGAATACTTTTGTTCAAACGGTTTTAGATCAAATTTGAATTTAAAATTTAAAATATTTACAAAAAAGTATAGCTAGAGTGGTACCAATAGGGCCTTGCCACTAGGCTGTCTTTGTTTTGTTGTTTCTTTGTCGGTTTTTACCCTCTTTAATCCTCTAAATTGAAACAAAACTTCGGAGGATAACAAAAGGTCCGAAATTTATGAAATTGTGAACCATGTACTAGTCCGCCCTCGTTCTCCTCTCCTCTCTCTCCTCATCCGAGCAAAACCATTAGCAACTGCCGTCGTCGCACAAGAACGGCTAGTGAAGCCTCACATGGGCGCTGAGGGTATCTTTAATAGTGCTATATCAGCCGTCGGTTAGTCTTTCCATGTCAGCAAAATCCTATGTAGAAGAGAGAGAAGTATGAGAGAGAAGAGAAGCTGTCTCTTCCTCAAGCAACCATCTCTACACACGAACCAAAACAAAACAATCAGTGCATGTTAGAGAGGGGTGAAGGAGTAGGAATATTATAAGTTTAGTATGAATGTTATAGACAACTTGCTAGAGATAGCTCATTGGAGGCGTTGTCTTTAAATCTGTCTTTTGATGATGTGGAGTTGATATAGTAAAATTAGAGCCGACGGAGACATGAGGGAGGAGTCATCTAGATCGAAACCCTTACTTCTTTTCCCCAACTCCAGTAAGAGGTGGTGCATGGCCATCGGCAATTCCTTGAAATGATCCATGGCCTTCATGTGCAGCCATGCTCCTTGTGAATCCCAACCTTCATCTCCATGGCCATCAAGAGCACGTGCACACGGCCACCAAGGAAAAGGGTCGGGATTGGCTAACGACCGCGGCAACGCGGCAACGGTGACCCAAGCTCGTCCTTCCTATGCACCCATGCCTTCCCATGAGCTTCCATCTCCCCTGCGCCAATCCCGTCGATTCAAGATCCACAACGCAAAATCCATGGGATTAGAGAGAGATAGGGGGAGGAGGAGGTAGTGGCTAGCTCCTAGCAGCGAGGCCGGTGGGTGGCGGTTGGCAGTGAGCTAAACCCAACCCAACTAACTTGGCCGAGAGAGAGAGAGAGAGAGAGAGAGAGAGGAAGGAAGGAGTACATCACCTATGAGGGGTGGATATCGAAGTCGTTTTATCGAGTTTTTTTAATAATAGTGTGAAAGTGTTTTTAGAACCAAGCTAACGAGCCGTGTCAGAGCGAAATCCAATTTCATTTGAAATCGACTCATTTTAATGTTTAATTAATTAACAAGTATAATTAGAGCAATTTTGAACCGAGCCAACGAGCCCCACTAACGAGCTTTTTTCCACCCAACTTATGAGAGAAGAACGTAGGTGTTAGACTCTTTGGTTCCTGACTCTTCGGTTCCTGGTCCACACTTAGTGTTAGACACTTTGGTCCCTGATCCACACTGTAATCTTTGGTCTATATATGTAATCTTTAGCTTATCAATACATACAATGCGTGTAATTGCCCTAAATATTCCACTCTCTCATGGTATCAGAGCGGATCGCACATGCGACCGCACCCTTCCTCTAATCCCGCTGCCATGGCCGACGAAGATGACACCGCTGCCGCCGCGAGCAGGAGGTCACCGCCGCCACCATGAGCAGAAGCCGCGTAGGAAATGGCCCTCTCCGAGACCGCCGTTATTGCTTCCCTTCATGCTCTGGCATACGACGTCCTCAACATGAAGGTCCTGGTCCCTGTCGTCCTCAACCTCGCCTCTCCAAGTTACAGCAAATGGTGCGGCATCTTCCTCGTCACCCTCGGCAAGTACGCCTCTCCGACCACGTGCTCTCCGACGACGCCCACCCTGATGTCGTAGACTGGGTCCGAATGGATTATCTCGTTCTCTCGTGGCTATACGGCACCATCTCCGCTGAACCTCCTGAGATCGTGATGACTCCTACCTCCACGGCGCGGCTCGTATGGGTGGGCCTCGAGCAATAGTTCATCGGTAACTAGGAGACGCATGCCCTGTACTGACACGAGTTTCACAACTTCGTCTAGGCCAACCTCTCCATCTCCGACTACTACTGCAAGCTGAAGTGCATGGCCGACGCCCTCGGCGACTTGGGCGAACCGGTGCGCGATCACACCCTTGTTCTGTCCCTTTTGCGTGGCCTAAACACGAAGTTCGCATACATGGTGGCCCTGATGAAGCGGCAAAAGTTGTTCTCCTCGTTTATCGAGGCTTGCTCTGATCTGCTGCTTGAAGAAATCACGATGTCATCATGCCCCTCCGCACCCTCCACAGCCCTCATCGCCACGACCCCTACCGGCAATGGGAGTCCCGGCGGTGGTGTATCCGGGGGCGGTGGCAGCGCGTCCGGCAGCCGCTCCACTGGCGCACCCCAGGGTGCTCCCTCCGGTGGCACCGACAGTGGCAGGGGCGGCTCCAGTCATTGTCGTCGTCACGAAAACGGCTGCAGCAACCACAAGACCGGCGACAGATGTTCGTATGGTAACTCCAGGGGCAGCGCCTCTGGTTGGCTGCCCTCCTTCTACAACCCCTGGACTGGCACCATCCAGGTGTGGCCTGGGCAACTCCATCCATGCCAGACCCCCGCCTCCTCGGTCCGCGCTCCCCTAGCGCACCCACCCAGCCGCGCCCCAGTGGTGCGCGCCCCTACCGCACGCGCTAACAGCTGGACAACTCTAGGCCGGCTACACGCTACCCTCGTTCCAGCCGCCGTGGACTCCTCGAGTAGATCTGGGTCTTGCGCCTCCCGGTCTTGGTCCAAGGGATCAGCAGTCATTGGCAAACTCTTTCAACACAATGACTCTTACTTCTCCGCCGACCACCGACTGGTACATTGACTCTGGTGCGACCTCGCACATGATGTCAGACGCCGATAACCTCTCCCTTTACCACCCCTCACTCCTTCTATCATCGTTGTCGGTGACGGGTCACTGTTACCCGTCACCTCCACTAGTTTCACTAGTCTTGGCTCTCTTCATCTTACTAATGTTCTTGTCACTCCGCACCTTATCAAGAATATCGTTTCCGTTCATTAATTCATTATTGACAACAACTGTTCCATTGAGTTTGACACTGTTGGTTTTTCTGTTAAGGGTCTTTGTTCCAGGAACGTGATCACAAAGTGCAATAGCACCGGACCTCTCTACCGCTTGCATCTGCCGGTGTCTGCCTCCCCTTCGTGCGCACTCATCGACGGCGCCTCCGCCTCCCTTTGGCATCATCGTCTAGAGCACCTTGGCCCCGAGTCCCTGTCTCGCCTTGCTAGTGCGTCCGCCATTACTTGTGATAATGGACCCGCCAACACTATCTGTTATGCATGTCAACTTGGTCGCCATGTGCGCCTACCTTTTGCTACTTCACAGTCTCGTCCTCTCAAGAATTTTGATTTAGTTCATTGTGATCTTTGGACCTCGCCTGTCGTCAGTGTGTCCGGTTTCAAATACTACTTGGTTATTTTTGATGATTGCTCTCATTATCTTTGGATGTTTCCTTTGCGCCTGAAATTTGGTACTTTTGCCACTATCTCTCACATTTTTTTCTTACGTTGCTACTCAGTTTAGCGCTAAGATCAAGAGTATTTAGTGCGATAATGGCCATGAGTTTGACAACTCCACCGCTCGTACTTTTTCCTTACCCATGGCGTTACACTTCACATGTTATGTCCATACACCTCTCAGAAGAATGGCAAGGCCGAAGTATTATTCGTTCCATTAATAACATTGTTCACCTCTTATGTTTCAAGCCAACCATCCTTTATCTTACTGGGTTGAGGCTCTTCACACCGCTACCTACCTTCTCAATTGCCAACCCACCAAAACTCTCAATTTTTTCACACCTTTCTTGCGCTTTTTGTTGTTTCCTCCTACTCTCACCTTTGCGTTTTTGACTGCAAGTGTTACCCGAACCTTTCTGCCATCGCTCCTCACAAGCTTTCTCCCCGCTCCACCATGTGCGTGTTTCTCGGCTACCCGTCTGAACACAAGGGATACCGATGCCTCAATCTCTCCTAAAATTGGGTCATCATCCCCCTGTCATGCTACGTTTGACGAGTCCTCCTTTCCCTTTGTCGAGCTCACCGCTCTGCCCTCTCCCACTGAATTCGATTTTTTGTTAGAGCTTGATCACACGCCGATGCCCATTGGGCCTCAACATCTTGCAGGTTCTGGTGCCCCTCTTAGTGTGGCGCGCCCGCCCGTGCTCCTACCGCCTGTGGTGCCTAACGGTGCTGCCTCTCCTGCGTCGGTTGTACGGCCCCCGCCGCCCACACCCGATGTTGTGCGATTCAGCCACCGACGTAACACGCACGTAACACGTAACACCGGCTTCTTCTAGTCCATGCGTGGTAGCACCCAGTGCTCCAGCCGTGGCTCCTCCCATGGCAGTTTGTGGATGTTTTAGCTAGTTGCGTAATTAGTGCTCCTTTTGTGACATTGACCCTGTCAGAATTGCTTTGTTAGCTCTTGAATCTAAAATTGACCATTACTTGAGCTTCTTGTGTTCTTGAGATTCTAAAACTGCTCTTATGAAATAATGAAAAATCAAGATTGTCTTATACTTAAATTGTGCTAAACTATTCTTACGAGACTGCTTGTCAAAGACATGAACTTGGAGATAGTTTGATGATCCAGACGATCTCATAGGGACTGCTTGTCAGAAATGACATGAACCTCAAGATTTGTCGCCCTAGTAGAAGCTTAGGAAGAGTTTGTGGATGGCTTCTAGTCCAGTATCTTCTTCACTAAGATATGCCTTTAATCAACTTCTGGTCGAAGCTTAGGATGAGTTTGTGGATGGCTCCTAGTCCAGGATCTTGTCACTAAGTTAGATCATTAGTCAACTTCAATATTCAGTGCAAATGAGAAATATATTGAAAAATGGGCATTTGAGAAATTTGAGCAAAATGATTCAATACAGGACATGATTGACTCTTAATGTGGTCTTTGTTATATTTTTGATCTCACTTTGATATTTTGACATGGCCAGTTTCACTTTAGGATCCCTGTTGATGAACTTGTTGAATTTGAAGCTGTCTTAAATTGATCAAATCTATCGATTTACTTTTGAGCATTCGTGCTTAGCTTTGATATACATGTCTTCTCATGATCTTGCTAGCGCTGTTAGGCTCGATATGTCGTTTGTGCAATATTAGAAATGCTGGCTTATTCTTTTAGGTAATCTCCAAAGCTTCTTGTAATCAAAAATTAAAAAAATACAAAAATGAAGCCACTCCATTGCACTTCATGCATACTCCTTCTTATGCTTCTTTCTTCATTCTGCATTTGTTATCTCTGGATGAGAGGAAGGCGTGATTTCTTGATGACTCCATTGTCAAACAGGGAGAAGATATTTTAATGTTGGGGGAGAAAATATATCATTTTTGAACAAAGAGGGAGAAGATATATAAAAATGATAAAAAGGGGGAGAAATTGAAAATTTGAAAGTTTCTGAAATTTGAGGATCATAGTGAGGGGGAGTTTTTGAATTGCATTCTTATTGTCTTATTGATTCTTCTGAACTTGAATTGCATTTACTAATCCTCACAATGATCATAGGTCAATTGAACAATTGTTCTTTCATATGGACCTTAAGTGAGATTTTTGATTCTTTTCTGGAAATCAAAGTTTTTATGCTTTCTTTTGCCTTATCTCACTTGCCTATGCTATTCTGATGCCAGCTTGGTCATTTTCATTGCTTTTTCTTGCTTATGGACCAAGTTGTACCTTTGTGCGAACATGAAAGTATTTTACTTTTCAAACCTCCAAATTACATTTTTTGAATTATTGCCAATGTGTTCATCAAGGGGGAGATTGTGGATATCATGGGGTTATGCCCCAGATCTTAGGATGATATGACAATTGGCAATGACATTTACGGTTTATCGTTTCATGTGTTTTCGATAAGTTTCGAATCTGTCGCAAGAACTTGGCCCGACCGGTCAGAGCGTGCGGGCCGATCGTCCCAAATCGGTCCGACCGGCCATAGGCGGCGGTCGGACCGGTGAACATAAAAAGTGTTTTTTTGAGCTGGGCCAAAAATAGAATGTGTAGACAAGAGAGGGGATTCTATTGCACTTGGTCCCATAATTTTTGGAGTCTCCAGCCAAAAGTTCTATTGGATTGAAAATTCCAGTATGTTTCGGTTTTCAGAGGCTGGAAATCGGCTAAGTCATAGCTGGCGGTCTGACCGGCCCATGTGTGGCTGCTGCACTACCTCTTCGCCTCTTTTGCAATTCTTGTAAACCCTAATTGTCTTAGAGAGAGCTTTTGTGGAGGCTAGGGTTCTTGATGTTTGATGTGATTTTTGTGCTCTTGAATTGAGCATTGCCCTCTATTGATGGAGTGGCTGTAAGCCCAGATCATATCAATCAATCAAAGGAAGTTTGATCATATTTTGTCTCATTGCGTTCTTTCTCTCTATTTGATGATTTTGGGTCTTTCTTTGATCCGTGAGTTTTTGCTTGGTTTCTTCACGTGATCTAGCTTGCTGTGACGTGTGGGAATCTATCTAGGATCATATTGATCATCAATTACCCACGAGCAAGAGCTTTGACCTAGTTTTCGTTTTGTCCCAGTTTTGAACCTCTCTTCAATCAAATCGAAAATGATCGCTATTCTTCCAAGAATTATCATAATCTTCGATTGGAATAGCTTCCTGATGTCATAGATAAGGTGTGTTCCAAGTTTCATCAAATTTGGATTAGTAGATCAAAAGTTACATCTATTTTTATCTTCGTCATCGGGGTTGTTCTTCTGTTCTGGAGGAAATCGGTCAGACCGCCCAAGGCTAGAGGTCAGACCGCGAGGGAATCGGTAAGACCGCCCAAGGTCAGAGGTCAAACCGCCAGGGAATTAGTCAGACCGCCCAAGGCCAGAGGTCAGACAGCTAGTGCATTGAATTGTTTCAATCTTTGTTGATTTTGTCGTATTGCTTAGGAGTTTGAATTGGATTCAATATTAGTCTTCCGCTGTACTAATATATTGATCTTCATAGCTTCCATAGCTACTGGAGTGAAATATTATTGAATCAATTATTTATGAAAAAGTGAGCGTGCTCCTATTCACCCCCCCTCTAGTCGCCTTTTCGGTCCAACGCTATGAAAGCCTTTTCGGTCCAACGCTATGAAAGCTAAGAAGATCAGTAAATGCACAGTGGAAACCTTGTGTTGAATCCGATTAACCCCTCAAGCACAAGACCCAAAATAAGGAGATCCAACTCATCATGGCGGTCGACCGACGGCCAATCAAGCGGTCGATTGCTTAAGCGATCTCATCGGCTCGACTGAAACAATGTAGAACGACCAAACTAAAATGAAAATCGGTCTAACTTTTGATCTACACGATGAAACTTAATCAAATTTGAAGCACACCTTCCTAGGGATATCTGGAATCTATTCCAAGCAGCGATCGTCAGATCTACGTCAAAGTTTTGACCTTTTTCTGTTTTACCGAATGAGGGTTCAAAACCGAGCAAAACGAAAAACTTGATCCAAAACTTGCTCGTGGGAGATTGATGATCTAGATAATCCTAGAAGTATTCCCACACGTCACAACAAGGTAAATAAGGTTAAGAAACCAACCAAAAACCACATGATCAATGATGCACCAAAATCATCAAAAGAGAAGGAAGAACACAAGAAACCTCATCTTTGAATAATCATCCATAGATTGATTCATGATGTGTACTGGTTACAGCCACTCCCTCAAGGAGGACAAGAGCTCAATCCGTGAGCACACACCCAAATCATCTCTTTAGGACCTAGTGTCTCTTCTCCTCTCTAAACCCTAAAACAAACTAGGGTTTTTCAAATGAAGTGCTTAAGAGCTGTTTACAGCAACCTCTCATATATATAGTGAGGCCTAGTCTTTTAGAAGATTTCACTTAATGGGCTCCGTTAAGACCTAATACAACGGGACACATACGCACGCAATCTGAAGCGCCGTCTTCATCTTCGATTGACCTAAACCGCTTCTCCAAGCACCGCGGTTTAGTCAAGTGTCACAAAGACAATATTTGGTGAAATTACCAAAATACCGCTTATCGATCCTTCTCAATGGACCGAGTCCAATCCAGTCGAAGCAATCGCCTGCTTCGCCACGTGTAGGTTGATCGGGGCTTTCATCATGTTGGCAAGTTTCTCCCGTCCGAATCCCATCGGAACCTCCAAGGCACTTGCACCGACCCTCGCGCTGCTTGATCTAACCAGCTGCAATAAACTGCCCGTTTGATCCATCTTGTCCATTCTGCGCCATGCTTGAGTCACATGACCTCACCCGACATCCATGATCGTTCTGGACCTCAGCTCTCCAAGCTTTGTCCCGATCCTCCTCGCCGTTGACCGTCGTTGACTTGCAAGCCACCTGCACAGCAATAGACCAAGAAATCGTCTCCCGAATAAGTTCTTCACAAATTGACCCACGTTAGCTCAAAACATGCAATATGCAACACATAAGCCAAGATAAATATGGATATGACCTATCCCAAAAACAAAACCCTAATTATATCAATGTTTAGCATGTAACCTGGCCGATCGCCCACCTTGGCGGTCGCCGAGCCCTTCTTCTTACTCGGCCGCATCTAGGCCTTAGCCGGTCGGACCGTCCGCAAGGGACTTAGCCAAAATTTCATCATTGAAATCCGAGAGCTCTCTGGAAATTTCAAATGAATATATCTTTTGACTGGAAGCTCTAAAAATTATGAGACCAAGTGTAGGAGACTCCCCTCTCTTGCCTTCCTCTATTTTTGGCCTAGCTCCAAACTCACCCAAAAGTCCTAGCCGGTCGGACCGCCGCTCAGAGCCGGTCTGACCGCGGCCTCTTCAGCCTGACCTGTCGGACCGCCAGAGCTGCCGGTTGGACCGCCCCACGGCCGGTCTGACCGCCTGAGACCTGACAGCCTTGAAACTTACCCGAAAACGCGAGATTCGGCAAACCAACAACGCCATTGCCAATTGACTCATCATCCTAAGATCATGCACATATCCACATGATATCCACACGAATAATGTATCGCCGCCCATAGGTACCCATCACCCGCGGGCATGCTCGTTACCCGTGAGCAATGCATACATCAAGTTCATCATAATTCACACATCAATGATGCATCACATATTCAACAACTAATAAAGTTCATTACAATTCATATATCATGTTCGACAAGACAACTAATCAAGTTAAATAAATAAATAATACAAACTGACATAGTTCCTTACACACGTGGGTAGGTTACGGATAATGGGACGAAGCGGGTACGGGTGGAGCTTACCCATGCCCACATCCGTTTACCCGATGGGTATAAAATTGTGCTCGTTTTTATGCCTATGGCAAAGAAAGATATCTATAATCGCTTTCATTAAAGTATTCACCCACGACACATGAATAATCAGACGCAATTGCTATCCTGACACCGTTCTTGAAAACCACACTAGCGCGTGCCTCTGCCTCGCTCTGCAGTCTCCAGTACCAAACCACCCTCACTCACAGCCTCACGCGCCACCACCTCCAGTCTCCACTGCAACTCGGCCAGTAACCGATAAGAACACCTCCAGTAATTTTCCTCCCAAACCACGCGCATTGTCATCGCAAATCGCAATCGCAATCACCTTGCTGACAGCCTGGCTTGACTGGTAGAGCTAGCTAGCTGGTCAGGGCGAAGCACACCATGCATTTGGGTGCGGCCGCGGCGGCGGTGGCCGTGACGTGGCTGCTGCTCTCGGCGGCGCGGGCGCCCTGGCGGTGCGCGGGGCAGGCGCTGGTGCCGGGCGTGATCATCTTCGGGGACTCGGTGGTGGACGCGGGCAACAACAACCGGCTGCCCACGCTGGTGCGCGCCGACTTCCCGCCCTACGGCCGCGACTTCCCGACCACCCACGCCCCCACCGGACGCTTCTGCAACGGCAAGCTCGCCACCGACTACACCGGTACGTACGCCTTAATAAAATCCGTGTTAATTTCTTGGTCTTTGATCTACTCCTGGCTACTTGACTTTACCTTGATTACTCTGAGTAATTAATTACAATATCGTTTACTGTATGTACGTAGTCGAGAATCTCGGGTTCAGCTCGTACCCGCCGGCGTACTTGAGCCAGGAGGCGCAGAGCGACAACAGGACCCTCCTCCACGGCGCCAACTTCGCCTCCGGCGCGTCCGGCTACCTCGACGCCACCGCCGCGCTCTACGTGCTCCACTCACTCATCCATTAGTTCCATCGGTCGAGCTAGCGCACCATGCTCATGCACAAGCAAACACTGAATGTAAATGTGTACATGTATGCATGCGTGCAGGGCGCGATCTCGCTGAGCCGGCAGCTGGACTACTTCAAGGAGTTCCAGTCGAAGGTGGCCGCGGCGGCCGGCGGCGCGCAGGCGGCGGCGCTGACGGCGGGGTCCATCTACGTCGTGAGCGCCGGCACCAGCGACTACGTGCAGAACTACTACGTCAACCCCGTGTTCAGCGCCACCTACACGCCCGACCAGTTCGCCGACACGCTCATGCAGCCCTTCACATCCTTCGTCGAGGTAACCAAGCACTAAGCAGAGCAGTACTGCCGTTCATCTAGCTCTTCGTTAATTAATCGAAGAAAAGTGAAATTAACCCATCTCAAGTTCTCAACTGGTGCAAAAGCTCAATGTTTACCCTCAACTACGTACGAAACTGTTCCCACACCAGGCTACGTTTTAAAGCTTAATGAGGGTGCTAGTTAGACAATTTCATAGGGTAAAATTTTGATTTTTGAACTCGCAGCAGGAGGTAATTTAGATTTTTTTTTCTTCTCCTTTGATTAATTAGTGCTTGTTTGCTGCTCCTTAACTTGAGTTACAGTACCGTCTAATTTGCATATTCTCCATCCCATTGGATTGTCAATGCTTAGAATTTCTTGAATGCATTACATCCTCCAACTATTCAGCTAGACAAGTAGAGCCAAGTAGTAGTATCAGCTAGCTAGCTAGTTTCAACTTTCAACTCTCAACTCTCAATGCCCCTTCTCCATTTTTGTTGATCTCATTAACGACATGGTAGGGCAGTGTACTAGTCCTAGTATACAGTAAGTTATCAGGAAGCTTCAATCTCGAGCAGAGGCAATTGAATAACCTTGCAGAGGAGGAGTAATGGATCAAACAAAGGTCACAGGTTCTATGGGTAGGAATCGATAGCCTCAGTTACTCTGCCGCTCTACCAACATGCATGGCTGCAATTGACTGCCCCCCTGCCTTCACTGTGCGAACGTACGTTGTTGCAGCATCAATGCGTACCTACTACCTGATCCTTAATTTAGAGAGTCCTGGTCCACCCCTGCAGCTATTGTTGTCACATGTCGATTTTCGGAGCGGAATATTTCGGAAATCTTGCCCCTAGTCCGAACGACTGAAATGGTATCTCTGTCATGCTCTAGACTGGGCAGCCCACCTGCCGCCCTTCAGTTCGAGATTGGAGCATTTGAGTTAGTTCATCGTCTCTTGGTAAAAGGGCCGTGCATGCTCTACCGTAGTATTGTAGAAAAACTATATCAATTGATCTCTCCGTTTGCTTTTTGATCGGACGATGATCGCTCCTCGCTAATGCATAGGATCACTCTCCCCATTTAAGATGCGCTTCTGACGACTACTGTGGAAGATCTGATCAGTTACAGTAGAGGGGTTTTTTTACCAATTCTACGGCAGTAAAATTTCAGTGTTTTGGCTAAAAAAAGGCTTCAAGTTGTTATTAATTCTCCTGGGCATAACTCAAATCCTCAATTGATGCATACCCAAAAGAATTAAAGTCCAAACTATCCAAAAGCTAGCTTATCACACCAAAAGTCGTAGTACAGACTGCAGGTAAACTAGTACAGACTGTACGTTAGCTACACTTATATGATCAGATCCTGGTCTTCTGCCAAACACAGATACGCCAATTCATGTTCCTGTCCTCGGTCCTCCCAACACCTCACACCAATCCTCATCGGTACTCCATGGAATTCCATTTGAATCTAAGAATGGACTTTCCTCTTTTTGAAACAAAATAACAAAAGTATTTTTTTTTTTAAAAAAAAAAAACAAAATGGAGCAGTGTGTCTGCAGTGCACCCACCCAAACCACGGTAGGCTACCGTAGCCTGTAGTGCACTCAGATCACGGTAGATCGCCTGCGCACGACACCTGCCGTGGTCTGGATGTGCGGCGGGTTGTCTGCCGTATGCCCTGTTACGCTTTAGATACGAGGTAGAGGTATCATTTTTGTATTTCATTCGTGTGGAGCTATTTTTTTCTATTTTACTTTAAAAGCGATGTAGAAACTGTCTTAAAAAAATGTGTGCATACATCACGAATAGTAGTTTACAGCACTAGTATGTCTCCTTGCTGCCATTCACATATCTGAGGCTCGCAGGAAGAAAGCTAGACTTAAATCTCTCTCTCTCTCTCGCTCTCTCTCTACTAGTCTGCTGCATTGGTGTGGTCTTGTCACCCTTATCACTGGTCGATACTACCTCCATCTCCATGGAGGTACCCTCACATGCATGGGACCCTGCTGCAACATGAAACTGCTGACAGGCTTTGGTGTGTGTGGCCTCGGCAGCAAAATCTTAATGCCACACGGAGAATTAATGCAGTAAATGCAGCCCTGGAAGCGCTACGTACGTGCACCAGGACAAAAATAACTTTAGACTGCTTGGTGCTCACATGGCTCGTCGAAACGCTTGTGAAAAATCCTCCCACTGACCGATTGATTGGCTTGCACGCACGCAGGGCCTGTACGGAATGGGCGCGAGGCGGATCGGCGTGACGTCGCTGCCGCCGACGGGGTGCCTCCCGGCGTCCATCACCCTGTTCGGCGGCGGCGGCGGCGGCGGCGGCTGCGTGGAGCGGCTGAACAACGACTCCCTGGCGTTCAACATGAAGCTGGAGGCGGCGTCGGACGCCGTGAGGAGGCGGCACCCGGACCTCAAGCTCGTCGTCTTCGACATCTACACCCCGCTGCTCGACCTCGTCAGCAACCCCACCAACGCCGGTAATCCTTTTTCTTTTTTCTTTTTTTGCGTCGCTGATGGATCAATGAATGGGAGACGATGACTATATATATACACACACGGTGGTAGGGTTCTTCGAGCCTCGGAGGGCGTGCTGCGGGACGGGGACGATCGAGACGTCGCTGCTGTGCAACCAGGGGGCGCCGGGGACGTGCGCCAACGCGACGGGGTACGTCTTCTGGGACGGGTTCCACCCCACCGACGCCGCCAACAAGGTGCTCGCCGACGCGCTCCTCCTGCAGGGCCTCCAGCTCATCTCGTGATGACAACCTCCAGCTAGCCTCCTGACGAGAGAGATGCTTCCTAGCTTGCCCTGCCAAACTCGTCATCCATCTCTTCTGTATTCCCCGCTACTTGTTTGCTCGCTCGCTGTCCATGGTCCTTACTACTCAGTTTGGTGTAGCGTCGTATTTTGCTTGGAATGGTGTGAATGTGCTGCTATGTATTACTGCTAGTATTTCGATGTTTTTGGCACCGTGTGATTTGCTACGTGCGGTGATGATGATGATGATGATGATGATCGATCGATGCAGCCACAATATACCACTTATTATGAGAATATACCATTTATCATGAGACTGACATGTAATATCAGTAAAACTTCAATAGCATACTTAATGGCATACTACGAAGATTCAAGGTATTTATTTAGTGGAAGTATATAGCAAATCGCTCTTTGGTGGCCACTCGCTTCCTTTGAGAATTTTAATTTAATTGGTCGGACGTACTCTGCCATGCTCGTGCCACCGATCAATGCGCCCTGGGCAGGCAGGGCCCACAGGCCGGCCACACAGTCTTCATGTACATCCATCCGATCTGAGGCGTTTTCAATGCGCTGCCCAGTTATCAGTTTTTTTTTTTTTTTAAGCGTCCAGTTATCAGGGTAGAAGCAGCGCGCTCCAACTTCTCAACAATTGCAACTAGTGGCGATGTTCTTCGGGGGGAAAACAGTGGTCATTACAAACGGGGAGATGCGCTTTCTTCAAATAAGCTGTTACTCGGAATAAGCAGATACATTTACGGCAGTACACAACACCGATTACTAGTGCGTTTGTCCAGACTCAATTCAAGTCTCTGATCCAATTTCGCTATACCTCTATTCACAGCAGCAAAGCATGGCACAGTAAAATATCTATATACTCTACGAGAGCTCAAACCCGGTATTCGAGCTGATTGCGTACAGCAGCTTGCTCCTCAGCGTACTTGACCGCTTGTATGTTGGAAGCTGCAAGGTGACAGAAGGAACAACAAAAATTATAAGGGAAGGAAGCGTGCTGTGATCAATGCTCAATGGGGAGCTTTACTGAGAAATTAGGATTGTCGGATGAAGAACAAGTCAGACGAATTATTATAGCAGCAGCTGGGCGCAAAGATGACACCTTGAGTGTATTGTAGCATGTGGAAGCAGATGGAAGACGATCCACGTCTTGCCCTCCAATTGTAGCCCAAAGTGTTACATCACATGGAACCTAAGCAAACGACACAACATCGATTAATCAAAAAGTGAACAGTGCAATCGACACATAGAACTAACTATATCAACCATGTTGCTCAAAAAAAAATTCACAGTTTGCTTAAGCAAACCTTATGAATTGTGAAAGAGGGCTGCAAGTACTTGAATCCAAGTAATGGAGCTCGGGAACAGCTTGTCACAAACTTAAGTAGCATGCAACGTTCTGTTGGCTTAAATCCTTTGATAACCTGCGCATTTCAATACCTAACATGTTATTATGACCATTTCACTTCAGCCCTCGTAAGCAATGCTTTAAGAACTACGGTAAGAACGTTGGTCAGCAAAAACAGATATTTAGCTAGACCAGTAGATTGTGTGCATCACATGCCAAGATGCACCAAAGCAGCATGGCCAAATGGCCATCAATTTGACACGCACCATTTAGCACAAAAAAAGGTGAGGAAATGCAAGCTCCACAAGCAAATAGTCTGAACTTGTAGTATGACAGGAACAAACATAGAGAACTTAAGCTGTCAACATGATAATTCTTGCAGAGATCATGTAATAAATCAATGGCAAAATTGGCTATAGGACACTACAATTTTGTGGTGTTTGCTCTATGACACTGAAAATTCGCGGCTTTGATCCAGAACAATACAATTTTGTGACTCTTTGCTGTGGGACACCGAGACTATTAAAAAATATTACCCTGTCATGATGCGGATCCTGTCGTCTCGGTAACCAAGCCAGGCTTGACTGATGGTGATGAGGCGGTGATGGTGTGAGGAGGTAGAGGATGGAAGGAAGAAGAGGAGGGCATTGAAGTCATTTTGCATTGTTTCTCTCTCCTAATCAGCCAAATATATTATTTTAATAGCACGACAAAGGACCACAAAATTGTAGTGTCCTCGAGCACATACACGAATTTTTGGTGTCCTAGAGCAAACACCACAAAATTGTTGTGTCCTATAGCCAATTTTGCCTAAATCTATTATACCAAATACGACCATCTACTACCGTGCAAATTTTTAACAAGTATCTGGCAACCCATTTCCTCCAACTCAAAAAAAAAAAATCCACCACAACTGCAAAACAGCAAGGCTGTAGGAGTTCCAATGTTCTCACCAGACAATAAAACAAATAAATACTAACAACGTAAACTCCAGGCAATTTCCAAATCTGACATGTATTTTGCATGACTGGCAACAAAGCTGATAAGTAAAAAGAAAGATGTACTTGTCCTAGTTATCAAGTTACATGTAGCACGAGGGGGCATATCTAGTGCAAACTCATGTCTAGGTGCAATCATACAAACTTTCTATGCGGACAGTTGGATAAGGGATTGTGGATCAGACGTGAGGGGACTTGAGGGTCACATACTCACATGATCAATGTGCCCGATAGCATCGAGGCAAAATGACCAAAATCAGACAAATACACATACCTCCCAGAAGAGTTTAACAGTTCGACTTGACTCGGTATAACCACCAGTATACTTGGTGTTGTTCCGCAGATCATCGACGTCAAAATCCTGTGATCCGCCTGAAAGTAACTGTATATGGCAATCATACATTAGCATTATTTCCAAAAGTGTGGACTGTGGACTATCACAGTTCCATTTTTTAAACTCTACGCCATAGAGCAAAAGCAAGCTAATAAGCTGCAACCACTATAACAGATAGCGGGAATAGCAGACACTACATGCCAGTCATATAGTACTTTTTGAACTTGTCAAATACATTAATTGTATATTTGGGTTTTGGCAGACTAAAGTTAGTTTTTTTTAACACATGTGAAATGGTGCTTCATGCACCCATTTCCAAATTTGAATTTCAAATCATTTCTACTATATAAATCAACAGTTTTGATTTCAAAATTTTAACATAATACGTGAACTTCAAAACATTTGATTTTAAATATTGATATTTGAATTCATAATTTTATGTTTTAGTATTCCAATTAAAGATATTTAAAATTTATTCTCAGTATCATCCATAAAGGGAAATTTCAGTTTCAGTAGTATCCATAGAGGGGGAGAGAGTTACCTGATTAAATTCATTTGCATTAAACAAGCTCAGCCAAGATGGTGATATGAGATCACTGAGTCCTCTATAAAATGCATTTGCAAAAGGAAGTATCTGCAGGGATTATCAAAAGGTTGCTTACTGATACATAACAAAAGCTTTCAAATCTTGAGAAAATTGAGCCAAGTAACGAACCTGACGGTTAAGCTTGTAGTCTGCTATCGCATGAACATAGTGCAATTTATTTTCATTCGTAACAGAGATATTTTTACCGCCAGGTCTCAGTTCATGGATAATTCTTTTACCACCCAACTCTTCAGTCAGAGTAAAATCCAAGCATAGGTCCTCAACGTCCCCCTCATAGTGCTGTTTGATGGAAAGGTATCCATATTGTTATTGTCAAAAAGAAAACATCGAAATGGTATCTCCAAAAGATTTTATCAAAAAGATACCCAAACTAAATAATAAATATCATATGTAGTCTCCATAGAGGGCAACCTACCTTCATCTTAGGAGATAGTACAGCATAATTGATCCCCAAACAACAATAAACTTTACTGAGGCTTAAATAAATGACAAGATCTTGCCAAAGATATGTAACAAACTGCAATAAATGCATAGTATTGACCAGGGTTCAGAAAACCAGCGAAAACCAGTTGGTTAATGCCGGATCTAGGAAAACTCGGTGCTCCCTGAGAATTTCCAAACCGCTCTGGTTTGAAAAGCCCAATTTTAAATTTGACTGGGATTTGTCCGGCTTCATCGGTCTTCAATTTTTTTTTCGGTTTTCGAGCGGTTACCACCAATAACCATCGAGAAACCTGAACTGACAATGGAGTGGTTTCTATTCCGAAAACGGTTTTCTAATCCCTGGTATTCACTCCTAGAGGTACCAAAAAACACCCATGGCCCATCTTGAACATAACAAATGGAAGCCAATTCAAGATTGGGAAAAAATTCTAAGCAGCAAAATGTCATAACTCATAAGCCATAACTCAACTCATATTCATCAATGTACCAAGAGAGATATTTTAACATACAAGGACAGTAAATTGACCACCTACCCATCTTAGGATCATTGCCACTTTCAATAGCAAAGGTAATACTCCAAGTGGTTTTCATCTCACTAGACTAAATAGGAGCAACATTTTCAAAAACAAACCAAAATAGAAATCTATAATACCTTGAGTTGCATTAGACTTCTATAAAGCTCAGAATCAAGCGTTGATAATTCATCCAAAAAACTATAGCGCCCTAAAAGTTTCTGCACAAATACTGGTGAAAAACAATAGTCCAATAGAATCCCCTCGTAGAGTGCTTTGCCAACAACTCGACCAAGAAATTCAATCATATCAATGCCGTTGTCCAAAAGCTTGGCAGAATTGCTTGGAATTAAGCTACTATCAGATGTTGACGTTTGTGCAAACAGCCCATATCTGTTCACAGAAGATAAGGGGAAAAAAGATAGCATCAATGAATTAAAAAAGCTTCTGCATTGGAGAAACAAAAGATTAAAGGGCTAAATTTTTTCACAGTAGCCATACTCTGGACTGAAGGCAGCCTTAGACAGATCAGTTAAGAACTCCTTTGATAGGCCACCGTAGTCCAAACCAGCTTCAGGAAGGCCACATTCACTCACAAATGACACATGAATGCAAGATTTCAACTTTGATCGGAGACAATTCAACTGCCTATATCCATCTTCAACAATGTGACCACGACGAATGACTATCTCAATAGATCCTAGACCTGGTCCAGAGACTTCACCGGTAACTCTTCGTGATGCTTTGTCTAACTCGATAAATTCTCTAAACATCTGCACTCTGGGTAAAAGCCATCAAATGGTGTTAAGAATTAGTACTGGATAACAATGTTGAAGTATTAAAAATGTGTCCTGCTTGTAAAATTAAATTAGATGTTGCCACTGGTCAATTTCATCAAGCAAATCAAATAATCTGACTATGCACTAGTAGGATATTACTTTCAGGCCAGTGCAGCATTGCTGCATCCAGTGATACACTGCAATTTAAGCATAATAGGGCCACTAAAATACAAAATAAGCTCGCAAAGTGGAAAGTGTACTGCTAATGTTTCGCATAAAATAAGGTTGTGGTAATGATATTGGGGTTTGGCCCTTGTGTCAAATGAAGCATTGCTAGTGGAAAAAACACACAAGTGTATCAAACTTTCCTCAACCAACAGATGTAGCATTGCAAGGTAAACTTTCCAAAAAAATCAGCATAGTAAGAACTATAAGTTTTTACATGGCAAGGAATAAAGAATCACTGCTGCAGACAATCATGGTATGCAAGTAACTCCCTGTTGGATCTACAAAAGGAGTGTGACAGTAACAACAATACTCTAATATCTTAACAATAATAAGATTGAAAGGTCAGCATTTTTCAAAAGCTAAGTACAGTTAGATACCTCTCCTCAAATGGATATACATGTGGTACTGTGGTAAGTACAGAGCTCCGAGTAGGAATTCCTGAAGAATTACTTCCTGGCAAAGTTGCAAATGCTGCCTCATGGACTCTGGCAGCCGCTGCAATTGGAATTCGGCCAGTTCTAGCAGGTGCCAACCACAGAGAAATAGGACAGAACTTATGCCTGCTGTCCCTTTCATAGAGTAGATTAAGACACTTCACAGTCACATCTATAAGAGGCTTGCTGCTGCTTCCCCCATTCTGAATGAAAGAATTGTATACAAACGTATTAAGTGCTGATGCAATCTTTCGTTGCTGTTCTAGAGTGAAAGGAACCTGTGGAGTCAGAGAAGGTTAAACACATCATCAATATGCAACTAAGCGGGTGTGAAGAGAGAGAGAGGTGAGGAGTGGGGGTGAGGCAATGTTACCTGCTTCTCATAAAACTCAATATCATCTAGCACAAGCAATAGGTGTCCGTATATTGCACAGAACAGATGCAACATGTGCATCAAATCTTTTCCAATACCTTCGAATCCTTGTCTCATAGCTTCAATATCCCATAAAATTAATTCATCATCATTAGACTGCTCAGAATTTAATGAACTATCAATCAAATTGGTGTCCTCTGCATCACTTGATTTTCCTGAAATCTTCTGGAGCACATTTGCCCACTTGTTTGCTGTGTCCTTGACATTCCTTCTTTGCCTCAGGGAGGATATTTGCTCACCTGAACTACTTGTAGCCAATTGTTTATCATGTTCTGATTCCTGCGATTTGTGGATAGCTTGGCAAAAAATGGATATTTCTAATGCCCCCCATAAATCGACAAGAAATCCAGGGGTGAATGAGAGCATGTTGAGAATAGGCAACGAACCGATGGATGGGTTCAGCGAAGAGAAAATTCTGAGCATGTAATAGTAAAAACATACAACATCTGACAATTTTAGGATCCGAAAATGAATCTGCCTCAGGGTTGGATCATGGTTGGTTTCCCTCTTGCAGGAAACATCCTCCTTTGCCAACACCAATAGCTTTCGAAGGTGCCACTGCTGGTAAATTGGCTTCAGAAGGTCCATAAACAATGTTCTCATGCGGCAGCTGGCATTGGTGTCAGTTTCTTCAGTTGATGTATCAGTGTAGAAAGCACTATCACCAACAAATTGAAGAATTCCCTTGCTTTCCTCGAAAATTTTCAGTAAGTTCTGGGAAATACAGTTAATAGCATCAACATACAGGCAACAATCTAGCCCTTGAATAAAGCACCCTGAATTTGATAAATCATCATGCTCCGTAGCTAAAGTTACAATATTTCCAAGAGCCCAACCACAGTAGGGAATGGTACTGGCACCAACACTAGAAACCTCTGATTGCTCCAGTTTAATTATTTCTTCAAATATTTTATCCTTGGAGATCTGCTACCACCTGCCATGGCTTGATCAGTTCCACATTTACAAGTCGATCTTTAAAAACAGCACATCAAATAAGTCGTGAAAAATTATGTAAAATAGAAAGTGTTTGACCCCTAGAAGGATAAGCATGCCAAGGTCTCACTAAAAAACTGTAAATACCATGGAATCGACTTATTTTATATCTAGATGCCAAAAAGATGTGTTGTGTCGTTATAGAAATGCTAGGTCTAAGGACTTGGAGATAGGTAGAAGATGAAAATGGAATAACATTCATGATCTTGCACAAACTTGCAACTAGTTTATTTACCATTGAGCCAGTGGCATAACAAATTAAAATTTCATTATCTAGTATCAGTGTCCTATGATGGTACACCAACAATCAGACTTATAGAGTAGTACATTGACCGCAAACAGTACAGTAAATGCTGCTTAGAACAAAATAATTATCACTTGTTAAATTAGCAGATGAATTTCAAATCTATAAGAGTAAAACACAGAGCTTTGCAAGTTGAAACCTTTGAGGGATTGACTACATGGATAATGCATCATTATCATGTCAGCGGCACAAGAATTTATCAGTTGCAGGTCTAACTCCTTGGAGAGTCAACACTTCCATAGCAAATCAGTGCAATAACATGCAAAATGCCATAGTCCATATCAAAATCTTAAGACCCTTACCAGTAAAATGCTGAGAGACGGTTGCAGTACAGATATGTGTTTTAGAGCAGGTAACAGCAGAGGCGGCAGGCGTTTGCAAAGATATGGAATTGTGAGTATAAGTGTAAAGTATTCCTTTGAAGCACCATTCAGATCAGCACTCCTCTCTGCTCTTGTAGAGTGGAAAGGGCGTAATGCAACGGTGACTGCACTAGCAGTAATCAGGAGCTGATCATCTGTTACGAGTGCAGAGGTTATCTTCCCTGAGGTAACATGAGGACCAAGACCTTTTACATATCTCCTAACACAGCTATATGTACCACTCTGGCTTGCACCGACAAATTCAATCAAATTCTGCACAGAGGCATCAGCCGCTATAGTATTATCACTTTTTAAGTTTTTCCATGTTTTGCAATCGGTTAATGACACAGCCAATCGCACAGCAATAGCAGTAATTTCAACCATGTTTCCATCCTTGCAACAAGAATGATCACACCTGGCAAGAATGAAAGAGCACAGCGAAATGAGCTTTTTTGTCTGATAAAGCCAAACGGACCTCTCTTCAGGCATACCCACAACAAAGGCACAGAAGTTTTTGCTTGCATCTACATAGAAAAGATACATGTCAGTTGAAAAGGAAGGTGCGTTGATTAAAAAAATACCTGTCCAAGCAATTTAGTTTTCTGCTGCAAGACTAAATCTAGTCCAGCTCAACCATTTGGTGCTTAACTTAATTTACCATATGGCAACTTAAGGATGATTCTGGCTATCATCACATTCTGCACAAATCATGTAATAATATTTGTATTATCTTCAAATGTGCATGTTGGGGAGCTTCTATCAGTAGTCAGCATGCATCTGGTGCTGAGCAGCGGCCATTAACCAAGGTTACCATGTAGGAGAAATAAAACTTGGACCCACTGCATGCTTCTTATCCACCATAACTCGATGTACATGTAAAAATTTAAATTTAAAGTACTTAATTGGTTTGAAATAATAATCTAGAAGCTACCTTCCACCCCAAATATCACTGTCACTAATATTATCACCAAGGTTAATACCAATGAGACTACGAGAGTAAATGTCTGATTGGAAAAATTGCCATGAAACCTAACAATTTTGTTAAAATGAATTGTAAACCATCATTCTGGCCTATGACATCCATACATTATCCTCCATTAGATCATTGACTAGAGATCAATAAGTTGTGCCAGGCTGCCAGCCCAGTGAATCAAGAGTCCAAGACAACAATTGTTGTCAACTTGTCATATACTTGCCATATTGCATTTATCAACCATCAGTATATAAATATATTGAAACAAAATATTTGTGTGCTCCCATCTAGACTACAGTTTATTTATGTTAACAATTAGTTCCTTTCCAGAATAAGGTCATCCTCGTACAAGGCTTGAATAATCTAAGGATTATAATCATCAAAAAAAAAGGGATACACTACTAAAATATTCAAGTTGACCACAAACAGCAGAATTGGTAAAAGTAAATGTTTGATTATTAAAAAGGCATACCCATTGAGTTTATGCTATTCAAGATAATTTTGAAGCATGTTGTGATAGACTTAACAGTCTTGGTCTGTTGCCCCTTGTACCAGCTTGATGGTTGAGTAATGAAGAAAATAAATGGCCTAAGCAGCTTGCTTGATATCCATTGATTTGTCAAGTTGATGTCAGGCTGGTTTATTAATACTTCCCACTCTTCATGAAGTTGTTCTGAAACCGTTCTTATGACATGGTACCTTCTCCATACTCGCTGGCACGATGAAAAAATAACAGGGGGCATCCATTAAATGAGTGTACAACATAAAAAATCATTCAAGCAACGCACAAAAGACATCAAGCTCATGTAGGTGACACTTTGACAGGGCTTTTGCATCTACTTTGGATATATATTTTTCTAGATCAATAACTACAACTTCTGCATTAAGCTTTTTGTATTATTAAGTTTTTCTCTGCATGGTTCAGAAAGATCCACGCACTGGAAGCATCCAGAAGGCCAGAAATCATATCATATTAGGCCTGTAGATTACAAAAGGTACAGATGCCTCAGGGTGTGCTTATAAGGAGAAAGGAGAGAATAATCTACTGAGTACTGACAGATCACCAAACATGTGCTTCATCATTTTTTGGATACTTTAGCTTCCCAGGGAATCAAGTTATCTATCAGATAACTTCCAGTGCTGTTTGCATAAAGGGAAATCACCGGAAATTCAGAACAGGTTAACACCACAAGTACCAATTCCCAACCCTAATCTGAACCATAACACACGCAATCAGTGCAAATCCTCAAATAATTCATGACAATTGCTTCAGTTGACCATAAAGCAGTGTAGCTAGGAGTGGTCAGACCAGGAGCAATAAAACAACACTCAAAATTCTCCTATCATTCACATGAAACTCGACACAATCCATAAAATCTCCGCAAAAACCGCAGTCCTCCAAATCAATTAATAAGTTATCAGTCATCCATTCCAAGCTGCAATGAACTAATCTATTCAATTTGATTTGACCATCCCTGCATCTATTAAGAGTTAAGACTAATTGACCGGAAATTATCACAGACTCCTTGCATGTTCACATCAAATTAAAAGTTCCCTCCCTAATGTAGTATAGTCCTACAAACACAGAATCTTCCAAATACATTAAGCCATTAATTAACCCATCACTCCATCAGCCTGTCTAGTCCCATAAACTACAGTCTAAACTTGCAAACAATAAGCATACCCCATCCACATAACACAATCTCTTACTGTTTTTGTGGAGTGTGCATGGAGGGCCCAA
Source organism: Hsuehochloa calcarea (assembly GCA_036346395.1). NCBI lineage: Eukaryota > Viridiplantae > Streptophyta > Magnoliopsida > Poales > Poaceae > Hsuehochloa > Hsuehochloa calcarea. The sequence continues at coordinate 20,292,984 of CM070597.1, read as the reverse complement.
CCTTTACTCATTGCAGTCCTCCATCTGCTCAAGTAAATCTCCAAATTCACTCATTCAAAACAATATATCTAAACCTAAGCTTGTAAGCACTCAGGAAAACAATCACATAACCATGTCCCTCAATGCCAATGCCCGCACGAGGCTCTCAAGAACTTCCTGCTCTTGCAGTGTCTAATTAAAAAAACATATAGTTCTTGTCCATCTATAATTCCTCCCTCTCCCAGAAAACCATTGCACCAAAGCCATCATGCCAATCAACCAAAACAACGAACAAGCTACCAGTATCAACCTTTGGCATTCTCACAATGACCTCTGCCTTGTTTTAGTCATGAACATCACATTCTCCTAGCCATATGACTATATGAGCATTATCTATTTGCTCAAGCTAAGCACAAGCTTATAGTTGCTAGTAGAACTATAGAACCATCGAGACTTCTCACCTACCTTTAATCCTCTGTCATTTGAAACTCTGATATCAGCATATAAACAATGAGAACGAATAATGAACTTGTGAATTTCTTTTTGAAATGGTCATATGAGATTGTTTGCAGATTTGGTGAATTGCTATGTTGTTTGTACAAAACTAATTCCACTGAAAATTTTGAGAAACACAGTGAGCTAAGCATAGCAACTCCGGTTAACCCATTTGGGCGAAGCAAGGACGAAAGCACAGAGAATTACTACGCATGGATAGTTTATCCAATGTGGGGGTAACCGGGTAGGTTGTGTACTTGGAACCAAGGGCTTTAGAATTGCCGTCTTAGCTTTTGGACTTCATTCTCGCTTCAAAAATGGAAAAAACAACGATGTTCCCACATTTCTTTATTAGGACGCTGATACCCAAACCTAAATCCAACTCCCAAATTTTGACGTCAGCAACAGTTACATCTAGTCGCATGCAGATCATTCAAGTTATCAAATGGACTGTGCACCACACAGTCCACTCGTATCGTACCCATCTATCCATCCTAGATTCTTGATCAGGATTCAGATCAATTGTTTCAATCAGAGACATAGGCCAGATCGATTAAACTACCAAAAAATTTGGGGGGACAACTCCGCGGTCATGAGCAGCAATCAGATTCCAGGTAGGATTAGGTGGGCTGGGTGGGTAGGTACAGTGGCATACAGGTGTGGCCGAGGGAGAGGCGCGTGGCACGGCGAAGGTAGGTAGATAGGTACCTGGATGGAGAGGGCGGCCGCCACGGCGCGGCGGAGGTGGCTGCGTTGCTGGCGCTCCTCGGAGACCTTCTGCAGCAGCGCGTCGCGGGTGATCTCCCTCGCGCTCGACCCCCTCAGGGACACCTACAAGGGGGGGTAATCAGTCAGAGAGAACGAGGGGAAGGGATCGGAGGAGGCTGAAGGAAGAGAGGCAGGAACCTGGCGGTGGCCGGCGGGAGGCACCGACATCGCCGGCGGGGAGGAGGTGGTGGGAGGCGGCCTCTGCCTCCCCGGAGCGGAAGCCGAGAGAGAGAGAGATGGACGTGTCCACGGGTGGGTCGCTAGCGAAAGTGCTAGTACTATATAAAAACACACGCAATTACTCTGTGGACAAAGTGGACATAGCAAGATTGGAACGAATATTTTTGTTCCATCAGACAGCATTACGTGGGTGTTGGCATTCCTGCAGATTTTCTGGAGCTTTCGATTGGTTTAATCGGTTGAGCTGAATATATTTAGTATTTATAAATTTAACTTTTATATAGATTAGTTGGAGTTTCTGAATTAAAAAATATCTGAAATGATTCTGAGGTTGATGATGATTTGTTTAATGTCATTTAACGATAATTGACGGCGATTAACGATGACCAATGATAATTAATGACAAATGACAGTACTTTACGACAACAACCGACAATTAACGCAATTGACGGTAATTAACAACAATTGATCTAATTACATGATTACACAAGTAACCAATTCAATGATTACATAAATAATCTATCTATGGGGAAAAAAGGAAGAAAATGAACAATTAAAAGAAGAAAAAATTGAAACAGTCGCGGCGGCGAGAGGAGGACGATGGTAGCGGAGGTGACGGGAGTAGGACGGCAACGACGCGGGCGGGTGAAAGCATCTAGGCCCCTAAAAATAATTTTGGTAATTAATGACATCAATGTGTTATGAGACTAACATGTGTGTTAAAATATTTTAAAGATTTAGTCCCGGATTATGGGTGACAACATGAAAAAGACAATGCAAAGACAATAAAGGATTAACATGCCTTCAAGGCAAAGGTATTTAGTAGTCTATGGATACTTTTATAAGTTTCTACTAGTCTTTGTGGTTTGTGGGAAGATCAGATTAATAGGCTAGATGTTGTACTATAAAAAGAGATCATAGTTAGTAGCTTGAAAGCTTATATTGTGCCACTTTGATCAACTAAAAGTCATGCATTGCATATATATTAGCTTTTGAAAAAAAATCAGTGAAAACAGTATGATTGTAATTTAATTGTGGCACCACCGCAGTGTGGTGGGACCGATTTTTAGTAGGCAATACGTTATTTCAGATAGCATATTTTTTGGTGTTTTCTCCTTTGGAAATCGGTAGTTCTTGTTTAGCCTAGCGGTACGACCGTCGTATGGTAGTACCGGACCTTATGAGTGCGGTAGCATCACACCAATCTGTAACGTTTAGTTCAAAAGCATTAAGTGAATAGAAGATGACCGTTGAAAAGTAAGTATGGTAGTATCGGTTGATCAATGGCGGTAGTACCGCACCTGTTGAATTTTTCAAAAATCTTCTTGTAACAGTCGAAATTATGATTGGAGGCTAAAAATACCCCCTCACCAGCACCAAGCTCAAAACCCCCAGGCCTCATTGAATACACTTGAGCTATTGAAGCACTCTCTACTACTCATTTGCTCATATTTTATATTTTAGGGTAGTTGAGAGCATTGAAGTGCATTTGCATCATTAGTTGATCTTTTGGCACTCAATAACCTTCAAGCAAGTACAGTGATTTGTTACTCTTGGTGTTTGTTTGCACCTAGACGGCTTAGAGGAAGTTTGTGCGGCGATTTCTTCAAGAATGTTGTGAAGAGACCTGACATCGTGTGTGAATGGTGCGGTGCTCACCATCTCCGAGTGGAGGAAGATCAATCCTAGTGGAATTGAGGTGCATTAGGCTTAATTCGTGCAACCGGTCCAATTCGTTTAGACTACCTCAACGTGGACTAGTGAAGACCGGCAAGTTTTCAATACCACGAAAAATATCAATTGTCTTCATTGTGGTTTTCTCTCTTGCTTTTACTATTTTCGCTTTTACATTTCTAGCTATCTTTTGTAGAATTTCTTTAGCTAGAATTGTATTTATTATTAACATAGCTTTGGGGGTGACTTTGTGATGTTAGAATTTATCTCTTGACTTGTGCTAGAAATCTCTAATTAGACCATTATTGTTAAAATTTGTAATTATAGCCCAAGCTTGTAGAAACCTCATATGCACCCCCCTTTAGTCGGTCATCCTTGATCCTACAAGTGGTATCAGTGCAAGAACTCTCTTTGTTTTAGGCTTAACTGTCTAGGAGAAAAAGGATAGCTGGTGAGGGTATGTCCATAGGCAAGACATCTCTTTTTGATGGATCAAACTATACTTATTAGAAAATTAGAATGTCTATTTATTTAAATGGCATGAGCACAAGCATATGGAGAATTGTAAGTGAGGGTTTCGTTATGACACTTGATGAAAAAAATTACAAAAATAAATAGTTGGTCCAAAAAATAACAAAAATGGGTTCTTATCGCCGATTGAACTGGCAACATGCTCCTATCACCAGTTCAACTGGCGACAGGTACCCTGCACCCCACCTGTCGTCAATCCAACTTTCTGTCTCCAGTTTAACTGGTGTCATAGACTCTTTCCCTATAAAAGCTCCGCGAAACCCTAAAATTTGGTACATGACTCATTTGTATTCGGAAAAAAGAGAAGGGTGGAAGGGAGAGCGGTAGAGAGGAGGAGAGAAGCTAGCAAAACGATGCCCGTCCGGTTGCCCATTTGTGAGGTAATTTTTTGAACCAAATGGATTACATAGTTTTAGATGTACGGTTGCAAAGTGCAGTATGTTGTACATAATTATTTTCAGTGAGTAGTCTTGTTTTAGATATGTGGTTAATCATGAAAATATTCTTCATAGTGCAGTGTGTCAATTGTGTTGGACGTCACTAATTTCAAAATTTACTACGGTCTAGGGACTATTCTGGACGGTCTCGATGGAATTGATCTACATTATTTTCAATCGGTGATCGTGCCTCTGCCAAGAGCAGAGGGACGTACATGGGGTGTTGTGATGTAGTAGTTGTTTCACACATTCCAAGTGGACCGTGATTTGTATGATCTGATATTGAGTTGCCTTGCTCCCTGAGCAACACAGCCCATATATTGGGAGTTAGTGCAGTTGAAGGGAACAAAGTAATGGCAGTCATATCTACACGTGGCGAGGGAGAGTGGGTGGGATTTGGTCCTTCTGGCCTAGGCATATGACAAACCCACTCCTGTAACCGCGGCTGAACAAGAAAGGGGTGGTGATGTCGAATAAGAAATCGGTGACTGTAGCCACAGCGCGGCGCACACAGTGCTCGAAGCTCCCAGAGTTGTTGATGTTGTCGACGAAGACCCTGAAGGAGTAGCTCCTTCAGTCAGGCAGACCAGTGGGCTAGCTAACGAGGGTGAGGAGCTGGAAGCTATAGTGCAAATGATGGATCAAGAATCCCAGGACTACAATGCATTGTCAGAAGATGAAGGATCCGACGACGAGGATGATGTGGACTAGCTAGTGGTTCCATCCGAGTGGAACACATACCAGTTCGACAACGTCTTCATCGATGAAGGCCCCTGTGTGGCATGGGAGTACGACCAGAGTGAGTTCAAGCAAGGAGCTGTGTACAAATACAGGAGGTCGTGCAAGAGGCGGTCAAATTCTGGGCCTTGTCGCTGCGGCACACATTCATAGTCATCAAGTCTAACCCAATATGCTACGAAGTAAAGTGCAAAATAGAGGGATGCCCTTGGCGAGTGCACACATTTCAGCCTAAGTGGGACACCTACTTGAAGTGCTCTATAGTGGTCCAGCACACATACGTCGTCGCTAAGTCAGTGCGGTCCCACAGAAACCTGTCATCAGGCTTGATCGCCAACCTCATGTATAGTGAGATCATGGATAATCTTGATTTTGAGCCACGATCCATCATTTGTGCGATTGAGGCAAGATTTCAGTACACAATCAGCTATGCAAAGTCTTGGAGGGCAAAACAGAAGGCAGTGGAATCAAGGTTCAGCACGTTCAAGGATTCCTACCATAACCTCCCTGGGCTACTCCGAGTCATACAAGATAGGAATCCGGGCACTCATGTCGATATTCAAGATGCCACACATCCGAAGTAGACCGATAAGAGGGTACTACAGCTAGCATTCTTCGCATTTGGTCCATGCATCAATGCATTCCGGCATTGCTGTCCAATCCTGTGCGTAGATGGTACATTCCTGACTGGAAAGTACAAGGGCCACGTAGATGGTATATTCCTGACTGGAAAGTACAAGGGCCAGATATTGACCGCAATAGCGACGGACTGTAACAATCAAGTTCTTCCCGTGGCATTCGCTTTTGTTGAAAGTGAGAACAGAGACAGCTGGTTGTGGTTCCTGAAGAATGTGAGGATTTCTATTGTAGAGAGTCGTCCAAACGTATGCATCATTCATGATCGGCATGCCAGCCTCCTCGGTGCAATAACACAGCTACAACAAGGAGATAACGAACTATTTTCATCGGCGGATCTGCAGAACAGGTGGTGCATGAGGCACTTGGGGCAAACTTCTATAAATAGTTCCACAAGACGGACCTGATGAACCTATTCAAGCGGCTGTGCAACCAGAACCAGCAGTGGAAGTTTGAAACATTATAGAATATTTTGGATGAGCGGATCCGAACGCACAGAAGGGAGACAACGAAAAGGGCCACCCCAAGTGCTGACCAGGCCCCAAATCATTACCACGGCTACCCACAGATGATCCCAGTCTAACAAGGAGAACGGGGGCGCAGGTGAAATGCTTCTCAAGCTGGATTGAGCACGAGCCTAAGGAGAAGTGGTCGCTGCTGTATGACAGGGGTGATGCTCGATATGGTGTCATGACAACCAATCTAGCTAAGGTTTACAATTGAGTCATACGCGGTGCAAGGTGTCTTTCTTTGGTTGGTATTATGGAGGTAATTCTCCGCGGCACGACAAGCTACTTCGTTGACAAAAGCAACAACGCGTCGCTCGTCATGCCAAATGGTAGAGTACTCTACTCTGCTATGATCACCAAGTACATAGAGGAGAAGAGCAAAAAGGGTGAGATGCACCACGCATTCAAGATGAGCATAAGAGAGCTTTGCTTCGAGGTAATGTGTAAGGATAAAGGACGCCGCGGAATGAATCGCGGGAGGATTACCCACGAGTGCATGCTACACCACGCTAGTTGCGTATGCATTTGCAATAATCCCCTTCTTCTGCATAGGCCCTGCTCCCATGTCATGGTCGTATGTTCCACGGTGGCACGGCATCCTGGGCAGTACATCTCTGATTACTTCAACAAGGAGGCAGTGATGCAAACATAGAGTATGGAGATGTATGGTTACGCCGTGGTTAGCTATTTCATTGGCCATCCGACCTGGGAGCAACTTATCTAGGCCGCGGATATTGAAAGGCTGAAGGAAAAGGTCGGCCGACGACAGGTACGACGCATCTGGAATGACATGGACGATGCAAAAGTCAGACGTCGTACGAAGAAGTGCTCCATTTGTAGGGAGTGTGGAAACACATTCAAGAAATGCTCGACGAGAAATTCTCAGGACGAAGGAGACACCGGCACTCCAGACGTCCACATGGGGGACGTTGAGGCCACTGCCACGGGAAAGCACGAACAGTTGTAATATGTGATTGCCAATGTTGTGGAATATTACTTTCATTTGTAAAAAAACTAAGTGTTAAGACGTTTTGCGCAATGTTATGTAATATCGGTGTGATATGTCGCAGTTTTGAGTAATGGAAAATTCGTATGATTTTATCTTCCTTACCAACTTGTGGGAGGAGTTGGGGTTGTGTTTGTCCCTTTGTCTTCTGTTCATATTTACACAATCTTGACTTTTTGTTACTAGAAAATTTACTGCATGGACCAAAGGTAAAATGCGAGGTAAGAAACCAGAAATACATTAGAGTCCGTCGACAGAAGAACGTTACATGTGGTCACATGGTACGATAGTTCGGCTATTTGCTTTAGTCATCCTCGCTACTACTACGGTACACTAGGACACAAGCATCCGGACCATGTAAGTATGCATGCCTTTAGGAGATAGTAAAAAATATGGCGGGTAGGATGGAGGACTACTACGGAATGGCCCAGTCTACTATGTGGACCGGGGTCATTTATCCTTCCTTGCAAGCTCGGTGTTGTACTCCTCGCCAGTCTCCCTCGCTTTGACCGTCATTTTCTTTTTTTTTCTCGTGCTCCCTCTTGCGAGCCTCTCGCTCCCTGCAGTTACACGCCTCGAGATGAGCTTTCGTCTCCGGCGGATACGCTTGTTTTGCTCATCGTTGCGGTGCTCCTCTTCATAGATCTTGTGAGCCCTTTTGGCATCTCACTCCTCGTAGTTCATATGCCACTGGTCACGTGGGTGGATCTCTTGATCGATCCACTTGAGGTAGCCACATAGTGGATCCGGGGACTACGAGTAGTCGGAAGAGGTTATTAGTGCGTACTTTAAAAGAGTACTGGTAGGGGAACATACTGTAACTGCTCCTTACCGACTGCCGATAACTGCTTGTGTCCCAACGGTGGTTGGGATAGTCCGAGGAGTAGTTCGCGCAACCCCGCATGCCCAGGCTAAGTCGCTATTTGGACTTGAAGAATTTGCATAGGTCTTTGCACCAACAGAGAGGCAGCATCTCCCCTGGGGCGGGTTTTGCGGCGAAGCTCGGTTGAAATATTCTGAATGGGGTTGTTGCTACAGGGGGTGGCATCATTGCGGGGAGGTGCCCTCCTAGCATGCACCCTTTGTTCGTCCAAGGCCACGACACGCCTTGCAAGTTTGCGAATCTCTTTCCATAACTTGTCCATCTTAGCAAGATTGTATTGAAGTGTTGATACAGGAGAACCCGTCGTGGAATGGGTAGTACTTACAGGCTGAGGTGGACCTACGTACGCGGCTGAATTTTAATTCAGTTGAAAGAAATTCGTGTCCGCGAGGCAGCACTGCGCAAAGCTGACTTGTTGGGTCATGTCTCTGCGCAAAACTAACTCGTTGGGTCACGTCTCTGCGCAAAGCTGACTCGTTGGGTCACGTCGTTGTGCAAAGCTGTCTCGTTGGGTCACGTCTCTGCACAAAGCTGACTCATTGGGTCACATCGTTGAGCAAAGTTGTCTCGTTGTGCCATGTCGCAAGGCATAGAGAGATGGTGGTGCGGGGTGTCCATGCCAAAAAGGGATAATGAAACACTATACTACTATCACTATAGTTGTACAGAAATTAATATTTACATGACATGACTGAACAAACATCTACTTGTGGCCCCTCTTGGGGCATACCCCGCGTGTCGCCCTCGGTCGCGCCCGACGCTGGTGCAAGTACGTCAAAGGATCAGGCGGCTGACGTACCTTGCTTTCTCAACGATGTGCTTTAAGATCCCTCTGATCTCCCCCCAAGAGACAACTGCTGCGTGCAGGCTGTCAACACAAGGATCTCTCAGTGTAGATCCACCTGCACACGTAATCAACAAGTTAGAAACCTAAATCTAGCGAATTAAATATGAAGTACCGACCGTTGGACCACTCCTGTGTGGGGTACGTGTCGGACGTCGCAGCCTTGTGTCGTGGTGGGTCAACCACGACCCGAATGCAGCGAAGCCTTGTACGACTGGCGTACCACTCTATGTACTCCTCGTACTCCCCAGGGTCGTAGTGAGCATCCTCCAAGACGACGTCGGCGTAGGCGCTGAGCTAGCCCTCAACACAAGGGAACATCTTCTCTGCCTAAGTGGTAGTACCATGTACTCTCTTCCCGGTGTACCTGTGGATAGCAAGATAATTATTTGGTATGTATATAACGCAGATTGTATTAAAGAATTAAAGCGTGAACTTACCCATGGACGTGGTTCGGCAGCCGCTGCGCCTAGGGGGCTGGGACCTGCTATCGCAGACCAAACTGACGCATAACCCGCGCCACCTGGTACTCATCCACGAAGACCTCGTGCACCAAGGCCCTCCGCGTGTACCAGTACACGTAGTCTCGCGTACACAGACTGGAGTGTACAGCCTCCATATGACATGATCATCCATCAGCTGATCGAACATTGCGATGTAGTTCGGGTACAATCACTCCGTGATGCTCAGTGTGTAGGTCACCTGTGGAATAGACCAAATGAAAATTTAGCACACGGAATTATGATTGCATTACAATAAAATACTAAATGTTCATGAAACTAACCCGTCAATGGCACCACATCGTGCCCATAGTCGGCCGGTCCACATCGTCGTCCTCGGCGTACAGGCTGACCGTGTACGCTCCCAAGTCCAGCTGTGGACGTCCAATCTGGAAGCGCTCGAAGGACCACAGTGCGAGTAGCGAGCATCCGACAGATGGAGCTGTCACAGGACCGGCGACGCTGCGTCGCCAAGGTCGCGTGATGTCACGCCGCAAAGACGGCCGGACCCAGCGTGGGGTCGATCTCCTCCACCGGTCAGTCTGCGAGCCCACATGCGTAGCGGATGTAGTACTTGTCGACGCTGTCGCAGCGGGACCCTAGGAGAATGACCCACCCAAATAGCCACAACAGGTAGGCCTCGAAGTGCCTCCTCACCATCTCGTTGGGTGCGTCCTCCGCCATATGCTCGGGCTGCAAGAAGACATATACACGTCAGCAAAGTTCACAAATTAATTGATTCGAGATGACAGTAGTTGCGAAGACTTACGTAGAACTGGTAGACCCACCTCAGCGTCGGCCCGTGCGGGCTGCTGAACTCATGGTAATTGCTGCCCGGTGGCAGTACATCTTAGAACCTCGCCAGGAACTCCATGCGCCACGTGGGCGAGATCTCATACGCCGCCATGGGGGAGCCTGTGCAGGGCAACTCGGTCAGGAAGCTCACATCCTGCAGCGTCGGAGCCATCTCCATGCATGGAAGGTGAAACGTGTGCGTCTCTGGCCTTCACCGGCCGACCAACGCCGTCAGTAGGGCCCGGTCGTATGGAAACGCCTGAACGTACGACCAGGACCGAGGTCCTGGTCGTCCTCCCACGTCGCCTCCACCATTCGTGCTAGCAGAAGGAGACCTGTCGCCCTCAACTTACATCGAGTCAGGTTACGAACGAATGTTAGTCCACACATAGTAATCAGGCCACAAATGAGTACACGAAGATCGCAATGACACGTACTTCGGCACCCAGCTTGGGTGCAACTTCCATGCCATAATGGGCGTGCGTAACCGCAACACGCCAAGCTCAATCGGCGTCTCGCCCTCCTAGGGTAGGATGGTACTGAGACGGCTATGGTGATGTAGGTCAATCACCGGGTCAAGCAACTCGTACGGCCACTCGGCAGCGTGGCTTGGGTCCGCCGTACTTGAAAATTCAATGCATACACATGTAAAGACTACGAAATATGTAATAAGGTAATACGAAGCGACATTAGCAAAATAATTACCAACCACAAATAGAAACCAAAATTATACGACAAGTCATAAAACTGCGATTACGCTCTACCTACCCTACGGAGCTAAATAAAGCCGGAATTATTTTGATTTTCCTTTCGATTTTAAAATGTGCCATGCTATTTTCCTACTTAAAAATTAATTTCCAGTATTAGCAATATAATTACCGCGCATAAATGGGGAGCTAAATAAAACTGGTATTATTTACATTACGCTCTACCTACCTCGTACACAGCTCAAATGATGTATTACATAATTGGACTACATTTATCTAATCTACTAAATTCTATATTGTTATTTTTGTTTGCTAACCGACAATGTTTTGACATGATGTACAAAGTCCCGAAAAATGTACCTACAAGATGGCCGATCGGATTCGATACTCCATTTATGTCTCCTCTGCGACGAACTGGCAGAGCTTCACTACCTTTGTTCTCTCCCTCTCCTCTCACTTTTTGTTTTTTATGGAATTAAAACGAGGTTTGGAGTGAATTTTTTGGGTTTTATAGCTGGATTCTGTGTGCCAGTTAAATTAGCAATAGGAAGATGGACCGGCTATAGGTGGGGGCAGGGTACCTGTCGCCAGTTCAACCGACGACATGAGTCTATTTTTGTTATTTTTGGGCCGGCTATTTATTTTTGTAATTTTCTTTTAAAAAATATTATTATTTAAAATCGACAATTGATCATACACACCCTATAGATCTTGAGGAGTGAAACTCTCACATCAATGCTCAATCGATGAACGCCCTCTTTGGGGCTTTGAACACGAATGAGTTCAATCGAGTAAAATTATGCAAAGTCATTGTTGCCACCATTTTTTGTTTGTCTTCATGATAACTTGGAATTTTCAGTAGAATACGCCACTTCATCTTCCAAATACCGAATGTACACTCAATTGACTTTCAAAGCCCCAACTTTCAGTCCAACGGGTGTACCACTGTTTCTGAATTCAGGTACATGATACCTCTGGTTCTTGTAGAGAGCTAGATAACCTTTGCGGTTTGGGTATCTGAAATCCACTAGATAGTACTTTTCTACAATTCAAATGGGGAAAAATATTTTTGCCCACATATGAAGGTACCTTCTCGGAAAATGCAAACAAGGAAAATACCTTCTGGATGGTGTGGAAAGTAGTCATTGTTCATTACCAAGGTATCAAGGAATATGTGTGTGTCGTGTGCAGACTCTGGCCATCCAGTACAAAACAAAAATGAACCTCATGTCAAAACCACAAACAACCATGACATTCTGACTAGTGTATCCGTGTCAGTTGAAATGCACAGGTTGTTTCTCGCATGGTGTCGTCAGAGGTATATGTGCCCCCATGTATTGCATCGATGCAATTATGAAAGGGGGGGAATCTGGCCTCCCTAAGTCTATGATGTACCGTAGAGAATTGAGGATATTTAGGCTTTATGTTGTCAATACCAAGACGGTACACACATTTCAAAACCTCTGCAAACTTCCTACTAGCAGTTTCTTTGGAATCGCCAAACTGGTTCTTGACTTGGCGGTTGGATTGAAGAGCTCCACAAGTCCATACGAACATTGCGAATACTTCCTTTGAGTTCACCTCCCTAGTTGATTTCAAGCAATAGTTACTAACAAGAGTGTCATAAAGCCTAAGAAAAACTGAAATTTGCATTCTGAACATGTCATAACACTCTTGTGCACTACTAAGTGCATCCTCAACCCATTCGATCCCCGTGATTGTCGGTATTTTCCTTGGCCTCTTGGTACTGGAGTCACCATAGTTATCCAGACATCCAAAAGTGTCAATCACGACTAGCGGCAAAAATATATTCGATCCTCCATCATCCACAACACCTTCATGAGTTGATTCATCATCACTTGAACCATACGAACTTGAAGAGCTCATCTGGCACAGACAAATAATATAATTAATAAGTGACCACCATATAGCACAAACAAATAACACAGTTAATAAGTAACAACCATGTCCTTGTAAGCCATGCTAGCCTCCCTTGAGGTGTCATTAGTGTGTGAAAGACATATCGATACTCCTTTATGAGGAGTTGTCTGGCATAGAAATGCTCATCACTCCCTTCTCCGGCCCTAGCCCCAATAACCAAATCAATCATCTCAGATATCTCTTGCCTAACAGGATTAACCACCGAACCAGGTACATTGTTCATAGAATTCTTGCTACCATGAGACCTCTACACAATATCCACCAAACGCTTTAATTGCACTTATTTGAACGTCTTTTTTGGCTTCTTTCCACTTGGTGAGTCATGGGTAGCTCTCTTCAGCATTGTTGTCTTCTTGCCCTTGTCCACATGGGGTGACTTCTTCGGTGTAGTGGTTTCCTCCTCACCCTGAAGCTCATCACACTCACCCTCATCATCCTCAAGATTCACTTGGGCGGCACCCTCTGCTCCAGGTACAAGTGTGGATTCATTCGTATAACTTGCACCATCATAAATGATGTCAAGTCTGTCCTCATACTGCAGAGGTTCTTTCTTGAACTTGCCACAATGTGGCATGACCTACAATTAAAGAAATGCAAGAATCCATTACAAAGTTGGAACAATTGAATTCTGATACACATGCAACAACACTAAATAGTGCATACCTTAATCTATTCAGCCCACCACTCATCACTTGCTACAATGGATCCATTCTTAGGATCGATGCCTAGCCCCGATGCATAGAACTTCAATGTTTTCTGATTGGAATAGTCCATTTTCAAGCTATCCCAATGGTTCTTTAATTGCTTACAGTTGTATTCTCTATTAGTGCGTTTTTCGAACTTGGTCATAAGATTGTGATACCCTTTGTTATACAAACATTGCAAGGGTCAATTTTTTGCTACCACCTCTTCCACACAGATGTCAATGAACACTTCACTTGTGAATGCATCCCATTTTGCAGTGTTCGAGGCTTGTGCTTTATCCATCTATAAGTGACATACATATCATCAAATATGTAACTATAACATTGAACTGTCAGCTACAAAATTGCCTAAATGAACTGACAGCTACAAAATTGCAATCAAAGCAGTATGTAACATCACAACAAACTCCAGCAAGACAATCCCTAGTGTCATATGGATTTAATGTGATGTTGCATACTAGAATTATTGCCTACGCCACCCAAGAACTCCGTTAAGACGATATTACTTCCCTACTGAGATTAACTAAACAAAAAACTATCTGTAACTAAACAAAAAAACTATCTGTTGCATTTTTGAGTCAATAACAAACCAAATTCATGATAAAAATTCCCTCCAATCTAGATAAATATGCCTATGCAAAGCAGTCAAAACAAGACTATTGAATCTGACATCAGAAATGATACATAAACATTGGCACAAACAAATACAACAAATAGAAGAGCATGTGCTAATTCATATTTATGCCTTACCAGCTTATTCACAATATATGGAATTACCAACCTTAAATGTTTCACTTGATAATTACCAAAAGGCTTCACTGAAATGTTTAGCTGGAACTGGGAGTGGGTGGAAAAAGCGAATGGTGCCAATAAAATTGGTGGAACTTGATAATTGTACTGGAGCCTATGTTCAACTATCACCACTCGCCAGACACCTTGCATATCAGCTCAAGGGTACTGGAGCCTATGTTCAACTATCACCTCTCACCAGTCACCATGCATATCAGCTCAAGGGTACTGGAGCCTATGTTCAAGTGTCCTCTGGAATATATGCTTTCGATAAACTCACTTTGTCATGTACAATCACATTCCCATGAAGGACAAACATCAGATCTGAACCAACACAACCATGGATTCATAGGAGCAGGTTGGAGGAAGGTTGTACCTTGGGATCGACGAAGGAGTCGCAGGCGGGCTGCTCGGTGGAGGTGGTCGAAGGTGTGGGTGGGCGACCGGGCGCGGCGTGGAGGCCAGATTCGGTCAGGCGAAGGTGGCTGAAGGCGTGGGCAAGCACTCAAGGGCAGGCCCAGTCGGAGGAGGGAGGAGGCGCGCGGCCGGCTAGAGGAGGGAGGCGGCGCGCGGCCGACCAGAGGGAGATAGCGCAGTCAGAGAAAGAGGTGTGCTTTGGCGACCGCAGAGCTTAGGGGCGCAGTAGGCCGGAGGCGCTGTCGGACGGTTGGGCGGCCAGGGAGGCACGACCGTGCGGGAGGGTGACGGGGCGGGCTGTGGCGACGTGGGGCACAACAGCTGCCATGGGCGCTAGGGTTCGGACCGAGCGCTCAGGGGGCGCTAGTGGGGTGGGGAGCGGGAGATTGGGGTTGCCTCCGGGAATAATACTTGGTACGGGGGCAGATAATAACCCTGGAACTTCAGGGGTATTTTCGGAACACAAACCCAAGGAAGCGGTGGGAAGCCCTCATGGCCGGCTTCCATCTTTTAGTCGTTGTGGCAGCTTCGAGCTTCAAGAAAAAACAGAAAAAGAAAGTCATCCGTTTGAAACAACTTCCGCCTTTTTTTTAAGAAAAACAACAGAAGCCGAAGCCGAAGCCGAAGCCGTGGCCTTAGGCCCTGTTTGGTACAGCTTCTGCTTTGGCTTTTGGGTGAGAAAAGCCAGAAGCTGTGCCAAACGGTTGGCTTTTTCCGCTTTCACGAGAAGCTCAAAGTCACAATACATATGGAAGCCAAAAGAGAAAAGCGGTGTTGAGGTGCTTCCCACGCTTTCCACCTCCAGCGTTCCAAGAATACCCCCAGACTTCGCAGAAATTACCCACCTCATACCTAGTATTTAAAGCAATCTTGCCTGTTCGCCTTCCCACTGGCATATTCGATTGAGTCTACTTAAAATTCTAAGTTACAATGAGCACAAGTAAAAGAAAATTATCATTGCAACAATGGCTTTGTATAATTTTATTCGAGATAGTGCTTTGATTGATAATGATTTTGCTCGTGCGCAGTGAATGATGATTATGTAGACGGGATATGTCCACTAACCTCGGTAGCACATGATGATACATGGTGTTATGGATGATGTTGATATGAACGGCCTCCGTGACGCTATTGCAATAGCTTTGGTAGCATGACGATAGGATAGATAGAAGATATATGCAGTATTTTGTATGTAGTACTTGCCAATTTAAACTATGTATAAGGGACTGATCTTCTAGTCCAGATTATTTTCACATGCTTTCAGAAGTTTTATTGTTAAATACTGTTAAATGTTCTTAAATGTCGTTAAATGCCGTTTAATGTTGTTAATTTAGTTAAACGACATCAAATAAGTCATTACTGTCCTCATGAGCATTTCAGACATTTCATATCTCGGAAGCTGCAGCACTTAAGTCCTAAAAGCAGAACCAAACACCAAATCGAAAAGACGGTAATTCATTTGCATTTGGAAAAGCCTACAAAGACAACCGAAGCCGGCTTTAGAAAAAGCACGGTGTGCCAAACAGGACCTTAGACTGTGTGCACGCTCTAGCTGCCGGCAACTTTCCGCTTCACACGTTAATCATGCCGTGCGTGACGACCAGCCAGCCACGATCAATCATCACACGAGCTCCCTGTGGGTGCATGCTACCTTTCCCAGGGGTTTCGTAATCTGGCGGGCAACGTCGCATCATTACAGGAGCTTTGCTTCTTTTGCCATGATGATACGAGGATTCATTGAATCCCCTTGTATCAGGAAAATCCACTGTTAATCCCCCTCCCTCCTGGATGATATGATAAGATACAATACTACTTACACATCTGTTTGAAATTGGCTCAGGTGCATCGTACAGATAGCAAAAGGCTAATCATAAAAGCAGAAACGGAAAAGAGTGTCACACACGTACTACAAGGATAGATAGCGAAGGGCGCAACTGTACAAGGCCAATCAGGAAGGGACACAGAAAGCAGAAAAGGTCAGGCGAGGAAGCAGTTTCCATTCAGAGTTCAGAAGCAACTTCAAACGAACAACACGGGGGAACGATCAATGTGCTCAGGAAAGGGGTAAACAGTCACCTTAATTATGTAAATGTACTGCTCGGGAACACAACAGACATCAATCAGACGCTTTATGTTAATTACATATCTACCGCTGGCAAGCGAGAAATGTACACTTGATAAGAATCAGTATTCTTCATTAGAAATTCTTCTATTGTGACGTCTAGCTACAGGCAATGAATCCAGGGTCTTCGGCTTCAATAATGACATGTTAATATAACTTATTCTGGATGCGCCTTTGGCGCTCCTTCTATGGCAGCTGCATTTGCAGGCCCACTGTCACCCATGCTGGCGAAGTCGATACACAGTTTCAGTTCATCATTTGCCTGAATAACACTGGAAAGAGAGCGATAGGTTACACTTACGCTTCGCCATTGCTTGCAGCAACATTGTCATTGTTTGGTGCCACCAGTGCTTTGTTGTCGGTTCCATTCTGAGACTGAGAGACAGCAGCATTGCTCTGAGGAGGGTATGAAAAAACTCATGGCTCAGCGATGTATGAAAATGGCCAAGCAATTATGTGATTGGTCAATTGCTAATAGTAATTAAAAAACGAACCTGCTCAATTGCAACCATAGGAACTTCAACTTTTGCCTTGGAGCAATTTCTCAGGGTACCCTGCATACACCAAATATAAAGAAATAAGTAACTGCAAGTCCAAAATGTCCAGAACCAACAAAAGCAGATACAAATTTCAGAATAAGCAGTCAAATCTTGGGATTGGATACATGTTCATTGCTCAGAGAATCACCACCATTTTCTTTTATGATTACTTCCACTCTTAATAAGAGACAATAACAGCACAGGAGCAGCATATCTAATACTAGCTCCATTTACTTCATATAGCAGTTTTTCACCCTTTTCATTTATGGTTCTGACATCTCACTCCCATAGAAACCTCACAGCTTTTTCTATTGAAGTGTATTGGCATATTGCATACCTCCACGACCACAGAAAATAATAAGGGAGGAGCTGAAAATTTAATACGTGACAACATCAACTGGCAGCATAATAGAATATAACCATGTATTCATGAGTTTGGTAGAAATATGTCACGAATTCCTATCCACCAAGTTGAAATATGTCACGAATTCCTATCCACCAAGTTGCTACCAGACATACACCATTGCTGCAAATCCATTAACACTGGGACAAGATGACAAAACAGAGCCGCAGCCTTAACACGTGCCCTGTGACACCATCACAGCAAGCATAGTGTTTAACACCATGTTGTAACCAATCAATTCAATTCCACCTTCATGTGAATATTACAGTGTTCGCTAAAACATGAAAATACATAGAAGGGGGTTGTATAGGAGGTGAAGATAAAGATGGAACATATATTATCTATCAGAAAGGAAAAACAATATTTCAGCATGTTAAGCATGAGATTATACCTTGTTTGCCCACATCAGTCCACAAGCATTGCACAAAGTCCTTGGACCAGCTGGACCACGACGCATTGCCGGTGTCATCTTTTCACTAGTGCCACAATTCTGACACCTGCAACAAGTATGATATGGAAAAAAGGTCATCTATTTCCCATTCAACAATAAACAGTCAGAAAAAATGGATCAAGTAATCAAAGATAAGACAACTTTGATTCTCGAGACGGGAAATCTTGGCCTGGGCCCTGGGAGGCAGGATCACAGCCTGGAGATGGGGATTCTCCCTCCTGATTTGCTCTTCCAGCAAACTGCCCCTTCCGGCGCTGCATCCTGAGAGAGTAATTAGAAACATGAGCACTAAAGTCTTAAGACATGTGCTGTTCCTGCGTGTTTTACAATTTAGTTACTACATGGCTCCATGGTTTGATGTACAGTATAGGATTTTATGTGTCTAATTCTCCCACCCATGCCATCTAGAGGACCTATCTTCCCCTTCACTGCCTCCTAGGAATCCCTATCCCTCCTCAACCTAGCTTCTAGCCATGGCTTGCAGCAGTAGCAGAAGCAGTACCCACCCTGATGACCACAAACCACTATATTCTGCAACGAGCATGCTCGGACCATTGCTGTCAGCCTATCATCGTCGCCAACCAAAGCTTCAGTTTTTCTTCTTTGCAAGTATTTTCCAAACACAAAGTTTGACCGAGCAAATACAAGTTAGGACAAATTGAAGTTCCCTTGGTTGAAGAATATAAGATGGATAAGACAAACTTTACAAAAGAATCGTAAATTAACAACAGACATTGTTGGTCATCACAATTTCTCCTCCAATTATAAAATGTATGCATCTCAAATTACAAACTCTTCCTTCAGTACTGAACCTCTCAGCGTGATATGTGAACTTAGAATTTTGTGCACTTCATGTGTTTTGAGTTGGCAAGATTATTGCGGATAGGGTGACCTTGTGTCCAAGAAGAGGACATGGCTGGCAAATGGCAATGGTCTAGTACTAACTGGAGAGAAAGGGAGGTGATGGCAGGGAAGACATCACTCCTTAGGAGAAAGACAAACTCGGGCCCGTTAGATCCAGTCCATTAGCACACGATCCCATGGATATGCTACACATTGCACCTAGCTACCCAGTTCATTAGAAATAAGGGAAAGTTATTTTGTTATAATAATGCCATGTAAATTAATATGTTGGAACCTTTTGAGCACAGGAGATATACAATTTAGAATGTCCAGTACTTATGGACTCATTAAAAAGCTGAGCTTATTAGTATCACCTTTTTGTGAAGCCAATTGGTTGTGGCCCATTAATGATATGGCTCTGAATTAAGCAGTAGGCACAACAATGCTGATCAAATAGTGAAATAGCTTAACACCCCTAATTAGTAATTACAAATGTTATTGTGCTCTGGTGGACACCGAAGTGGTTCCCTTATTATATACAGTGAGAAGGATGATGAGTGATCCAAAATAATAAAATACCAATAGCTGACATGTATGGTTTATTTGCAGCTTCTATTGATAATATTTAGCGATAAAATTGGCGAATGCTAAATTTGGCAGGCTAGCTACATACCTGAGTGCCACTTCCTTGCGTACAGCATAACGTATTTTCTTATCAAAATTTCTTTCCTTTCGCTTTTCACGAAACCTTATGAGTGAAGCAACCCTTTTTGCAGGAATGTCTGTCCTCCGAAGTATATCATCATAACCCTGCAGAAGAATGTTAACATGATAATATGATATCATGAAGCAAGAAATTATTATTGATTGTCATATGTACTGCCGAATAATTTCCACATACCCTATTTTCATGTTGATTAGGTAAAACCATGCCAGCTAAACCAGGTGGCATTTCACCACTTCCTAACAGTAACAGGACAGTTTGAACCTGGAAAACAGATTTCAGCTAAGTAAAAACAGAACTGCATCAGGGAGTTAGAAATTGAAGCATCAAGATAACAACAGAACTACCTATACCTAGATATATGACTAGATGGTTGATACTCAAACAACTCAGATAACATATGTAAATATGATCATAGCAAGTAGTCATTACAAATCCCTCTAAAAATAAGTATTCATTACAAATCATCATGTCGTTTGCTTAACTTGCTACATACAGCAAGAAACACTATGACTGGGTTGCAAATTACAGCGAGTGACAAGGACTAAGGCTTGTGTCAGTTGTGTTGTATGTTAGCATCCCATTACTATGAGCCACTGATGTTACTTACTGTTACTATAAGCTATAGCAACTACTGTAGGATAGCAGGTATAGCCTAGCCTACCTAATTTTGTGTACGTGGGCACCAAGGCCAACGTACACAGCAGCAGCAAACACCACGGCCGGCCAACCATGTGGGCAAGGAATCCAAAGCCCATAGCAAGATCAGCAGGAAGTCCAGGATAGAGTTGACACGTCCAGGTTGAAGTTCAAAGAGAAGATTAGGAAAGCTATTTCATAGTTGGAGTCTAGGTAGAAGTCTAGAGAAATCAAGTTGTAATCTGTTAGGATAGTGTTGAAGTACGTGCAAGGAGGCAAGACATCATCCTCTACAAAAGGATGCGTGTATCTCAATTTTGATTAAGCAAGAAGAATTAATCTATTCTACCCTAAATATTCTTTTTTTCTTCCAAAATCGTCTCCCCTAAATACCCTCTCATCACAATATATGTCTTTCTCCCTCTTCTAACACCCTAATCCCCTTCCAGCCGTTCCGACCTTCCTCTGTACGGCAGTTATCTCGTTGTGAACCAACGTTCACAACACCTAACAATACAACTCATTTGTTATTCAAATCTTACATGATCATGAAAATTACTTCCAACTTCTAACCAAAACCAAACCCATTATCCCAATATAACTCATTTGTTTTCGCCAATGGAACAGTACTCATCATAGTAAAAATGTAAACCACGTTTTTAAAAACTACATTTCGTTCAACCAACTCCAACCACGACGCAGAATCAGATGACAATAAAAGATCAGCCGACATGTGCTGTGACAACAGCTGAACAAATCCTGGTCTCTAAACACGCCCTCCCATTCGCTAATGGATGGCCCAAACAGAACGGCAACATCAAATCATATCTACAATAGCCGCTCACGACTAGTAAACGTTTCCATGTCAGTTGCGAAACAAAACGATATGAATCGAGGGGTGGACCTTCTCGGGGGTGACGGATTCGAACACGTAGACCTCGCCCTGGAACAGCAGAGTCAGCTGGTTCAGGCTCCCCGGCAAGGCCGTGACCGGCGCCGGGGCCGGCGGCTCCTCGGCCGGCGGGGATCCTCCTCCTCATCGTCCTCGTCCTCCTCCTCGGTGTCGTCGTCGTCGTCGTCGGCTGCGGCTGCCGCTGCCGCCGTGGCGTCGTGCATCTCGGCGTCGGCGTCCTGTGTTGCGGCCGCGTCGGACATGGCCGGCGGTGGCGGGGAGCACGCAACCCTAGATGGGGAAATGGAAGGCGGTGATGCGGGGCAGGAGCTGTGCATTGTAATTTGGGGCCGAGCTCGGGAAACGTGTGATGATGCGCAGGAATAGGCGGCTGAGATTTTACACTTTTTGCATATGCCACCTCCAAAATATCCTTATTTAACTTGGGATAATCTAAACTCTTGTAGAATGTTGAGAGATGAGCCTCTGGAAAAAAAAACTTGTTTTTTTTTCAGTAGCGTTGTTTAAGCTAGGGGTGTAAATGAATCGGTCTTGAATCCCATAGTAGTCAAATCATTTTTGCATCCATATATCTGAAGCCAGATTTTAATATGAATTCGAATATGCTTGGATTGGAATACGAATTCAATGTGTATCGGATGTGAATTTGAACTAAACATTTGACTCGTTTCCATCAAATTCGGACGTCCACTTAGCTCGTGCAACAATCAGGTGATAATAACTTTATAAAATCGTATTAAAGGAACAAGCCATTGTGATATGGTAAATTATGTTCAAGGAATCATATTTGACACTAAATTTAATAGAAGTGTTTAAATATGCATGGTATGGCAAGAAACATGGTAAATAACTCCATTGAATTTGGATGCCGATAGAGAAAACTGATATTCAAATGTCATGATCAAAACCAAATATGCATCCATATGTCTAAACTAGATTTAGATATCAATTAGGATGGAGAAGACATTTTTACATAAAAGGGAAAATTTAAACCAAATTTGCATATACCCCTAATTTGATCGTCATTCCCTTGTATTTTTTACAGCGCTACTATCCTCTGCGACAATAGTAGGTTCTAACAGACTTTGCATCAACCAGCCACATATCCCCTAAACCCTAATTTGATCGATATTCCCTTGTATTCTTTACATCGTTGCCAACTTCCAGAATCAAGCAGCCACATATGGCTAATCTCACAGGTCAGCAGTGTCCATTACAAGCTGCAGCAAGCTACAATTCAAACTTCCGGCAGTAACTCAGCAACTTCCTAGCATTTTCAATGGAGTTTCTGGTCAGTGGAGTGTCTTCTGTGCCATGGGAGGACTTCTCCGCGATCCACCTCTCCGTGATAACGCAGATTGCCCTGAGCTGTCACAATTTTTTGTAGCATAGGAAAAACAATGCGATGGTGCTGCAACAATCTATTCCAACATGTTTGATGCATCTAATTTGGAAATGCAAACTAAGATCTAGACCTCCACATATCCGATTATATTTTGTTAAAAAGGATACAGATGTGGATAGCCCATGCTTCAAATAAGCATCCTCAGCTGACAAGTTCTCTTCTTTGCCAACCCCATGGCTCTCGAGGTCATCTTTGATGAGGGTGAACCTGCCTAAGAAGAGCGCTGCAAACTGGTCGAGGGATGACGAGTTCATGTTAACTTCTTGTGCTTGTGCCAGGAAACGTGATAAGATACACCAAAGTGCATTTCGAGCTTCGTTATCATCAGAGACCAATGGAAGAATGTCAAATAGGCCCTCCAGGAGGGGTAAATCTGAAAGAATAAGCATACCTCACTGTAATAGCTCTAACCAGAAACATGATTTCAAGTCGTACAATGGATTGCTTAGCAAATATGATAGACTATTAGAAAATATGATGGATTGCTAAGAAAAATGTGACCTACCACGGGATAGCATAGGCACGAGATGCTTTCCATCTGCCAAAAGATTTGCTAATATGATCACCACAGAAGCGCAACAGTTTGCAACCTGAAGCAGAGTGTGTGAATAGAAAACAATCTCAATGCTCGACTTGCATATTAGTACATCTGAATCTACAGAACTTTCAGGTACCTGACTATGTTCCCAAGAATATACAAATTGAAGAAGAAAAAAATGTTTTCTGAGAGGTTTTATAAACAATCAACTATTCGGAACTGCGTGTTTGTTATACATTAGCCAAACTGAAACAATTCAGTACCGAGGAGACAAGAACATCAAGTATTATCCAAAGTAGCATCATGCTCACCTCAAATTTATCAGGTAACTTGACCATGCTATTTAGCACTTTAATTAGCTGGTCACTCGACGACATTACTTCTGAACAGCTGTCTAAGGCAGATAATTCTTCAAAAAAGTGAAGGATGAAACCAAGAGAACCTGGCCTGAAATGAGTTTGTAAAAAGGTAAGCTAACTGCACTCCTGTCCCAGGTTTTTAGTTCAAAGTTCATAAACTGGGAAGAGGTGATAACAATGACAAATAACTACAGCTAAATTCCCGGTGAATGCAAACAAATTAAGAAGCAGGAATATGAGAACTATATAATACTCAGACCAAATTATTGGAAAACATCAAATGGCTGCATCTCAGAAGACAGTAAGAGACCTAAACTTTGCACTAGAAGCCAGAGGATATGGTAAATGCTTTATGAAGTTTTAAACTATAAATAGATTACAAAGACAAATCTCTAGAGGTTGACAGGCTTCATTAGATTTGATAGTCTTCTTATACTAAAGAAAACCCCTAAGATACATAGTGAAAGCTTAAGGATACCCAGAACCAGAATAGTTCAAAATGTGTAATGGATAGTTTTATACTAAAGCTAAAGAAATAGTATTCAGTATTCACCATACCTGTCTACCTTGCTCTCATCTGATAATTTTTCAATCTCAGTTGTTAACAAACTAATAGCATGGTCGACTAAACCCACTTTTATCAAGGGCTCAATAAGCATGGCAGTCACCTTTTGATCATCAATGACAGCTGATAGAAAGTCAATGCTCTGCACCCAGTAATTTACAAAAGAAATAGTCAAAATTTTGAACATATGCAAGTTCAAAGGAGAATGTGATAGTTCAGTTGGGCTGGTGATTTAAGCTGAACCACATTACCATAAGAGGTAACAACAATTTTACCAGTAAAATAATATGGAAATAAATGTTTTCTCAAATACTATAGAAGTAATACTAAATCAAGTATGCAAATAAATACTGGTTCAAAGGCCATAATAGTTCTGCAGCTCTGGATTTATCTAAAATTACAATTTGCAATAACATAATCGGAGTCTCTAGACTCTCCATTGTCACCAAAAGAACGTCAAAAAATTTCACAGATGAGAACCAAGTTACTGGCAACCAGGGATAGAAATCCCGGCCGGTAACCGGCGGTAACCAGATTTCCCGATGGGTAGCGGGAATCTAAATACCGGCCGGTTTTTCTGGAGTTTGCAAATTCAAATTTTAAATTTCGATTTTCGGATGGTTTTTAAGCGAATTCATGCGAAATTCAACTGGGTTTTTTCTCGGGAAAACCGTTAACCGGCCGGTTTTTTTCCCAGCTCCCCGGCGGGATCTCCACCGGAAATGGTTTTTCAATCCTTGCTGGCAACTCACGTCAAGAAAAATAGAAAGTCATTCTAACAAAAAGACAACCCTAACATTGTTTGGATGTCCTGGATCTATAGCAAGGAATAAGAAGAACGGATCATTACAATTGATAGGTGTCAAGCATGAAAGAGTCAATAGAAATTACTCTATCTTGACCTTCTTAATACTCTCTGATGCGCCGATACGCCTCCCAGGCCGTGTACCCGTATCCGAAACGTATCGGGTACGGGTACGGCCCCGATACGTATCGGGAAGTATCGGAAATTCTTTTCATTAAAAAAAAAGAAATACACCCCGATACACCGATACACCGACCCAGAAAGAAGCCCAGCCCAAGACAAAAAAAAACTACTGTTCCTAGCTCAAACCCATCGCAGAAGATACTAACTATGAAAATTTTACTAGTGGTGTGGGCATCCTTGGGATTGCTAATCTCTCACTTGATGAACCAAAGTTGGAAATGGAATTATGTGAAGATGCAACAAGAGATGATGATGTTGAAACTACTATGGATGAGTGTGATGAATAGAAGTGGTATTGATCATGTTTTGTTGCTTTATGAACATTGTTGAACTATGTTATGGGGTATGGACCCTTATGGTTTGTGACTGGGTGTGCTTGAATTATGTAATATGAACTATCTATCTATGTTCTATCATTAGTCATGCATAAGCTAAGTCTTCTATTGTTCATTTCATCTTGATTCTTGACATACATGTTGCCATAATTTACATACATTGGTAAACTCTTGACTCAAAAGTCTCAAACTTACCAAGCATCTTATTTTATATTTTAACTATTTTTAATACACACACACACATCAGTATCGCCATATCAGGTTTTTCGGAGAAATGGGGTATCGCCGTATCGACGTATCCGTATCACCGTACCGGTATCGCGTATCGGTGCATCCTAGTTAATACTACATCTGGTCAACTTATAAAAGAATTAAACCTGCAAACACACATACCTATTACCTAATCATCATTTGTAAAACAATAAGTTAGAAGAAAAATTGAACAAGTTTTACTACGCAAAAACTTAAAAAATTATCATATTGCATCCTTACATGTCAAAATCTAAGTTAAAAAGAATACCAGTTACTAAACATATTACTAATTAGTCAGAAGCAGGGAAAAAAATCCTGACCGGTACGGTTACCGGCCAGGCGGCGGGAAAAAAAACCGCCCGATTTTTTTTTTGCTCCATTGGATTCCTTCCTAGTTGTTGTCCATCATGTGCGGCAAGCCCCCCTCTTGTGCATGTCAATCAATCCATCTTCTTTATTCCCTGCCTGTCCCCCTCTTGTCTCCCTCATTCTTTTGCCTTCTTGCTGCCTAAGTGCCTCCTCCCTCCTCCCTCCCTCCCTCCCTCCATTTGCAACAAGGCAGCAGCCAGCACTCATAGCACTTGGGGGAGAACAAGCAGCGGCGGTGGCAGCAGCAACGGCACCAGCAGGAGGTATTACATGTGGTTTGCCTCTCGAAAGGGTTTATACCTTACTGCCTTACTTGTTCCTTGCTGGAATCATGATTCATGACTCACACTTCAAGCATTACTAGAATCATGAAGCAAACATGCCCTTGCTTCATTACTTGTCAATATGATTCATGACTCACACTTCAAGTACTGCATCTTAGTGCTAACTAGTTAGTGAAATACTAGAGTAATTGTAGTCCAATACAATGAACCAAGAGTGCTGGAAATGACAGGAGAAAAAATAGTATTATTTGAAGTAGGTTCAATGCACTGGAAATGACAGGAGAAACACATGAGGAAGGGCATTCTAATTAAACTCAAATGCACGTTATCTTAAGAAATCAGAGATCTGTTACCCTACTTTAGTGACATCTAGGAAACTTCCTTCTCTGTTTACAAACCAAGAGTCAACCAATATTAATGAAGAAAATCAATGCTTCAAGATGTTAATTACTCATATCAACCAAGCAAATGTCAACTACCTTAGCTAACACCTGACGATGAGTTAGCTGTAAGTTATATGTTGCATTATGGTAGTTGCACCAGTTTGCTCTCTAGTAATCATTTACTCCACAGTCTAACATTTTTCATCATGTATGAATTATTGTAGGTGATGGCTCCTAAATCCATCAATGTTTGGGAACATGGAGAGAGACTAGGAGGTGCTGGTTGGAAATGCAGGTATTGTAATCTAACAAAATCAGGCGGATGTGTCACCCGCCTAAAAGAACATCTTGCTGGGAGACACGAAGATGTTGTTGCTTGCAGTGAGGTTCCGGCAGAAGTCCGAAGGCTTATGCTGACAGGTCTTGAAGAAGCGAAGGCAAGAAAGAAAGCTACTAAAGATGAACGACTGCGAATGGAGCAAGCTGCAAGAGAGCCTGTAGCTCGTGGGCCATCATCTGAAGATGTCTTCGTTGATGATGAGGAAATGCAGATGGAATGGACTCGCAGAGAGTCGTTGGAGGTACACCAACTCCAACAAAGGACAAAAGCCAGGGGTGCAACGTTTGAACGTGGTGGTGGAAGTGGAAGTGGTAGGGGAAGTGAAAGTGGTAGGAGAAGTAGTGTCATTTCTAGGAAGTTTGGCAGGTCACAGTTTGTGAGAGTTGATTAAGATATTTTGGCAGCTCAGGCACCCCGCCAAACCCACATTGATACAACACTACGTGGAGATGCAAAGTCAAAACTTGGAAAATTTTGGTCTAAGTGGTTCCATAGTAATGAGTAATGACATTCCTAGAGAAAAAGGCAGAGTATCCTTATTTTCGTGCTGCCATCAAAGAGACACAAAAACTTGGTGAAAGCGTGGCGTCACCAAGAGGCCATGAAATCGATGGGCCATATCTTGATGCTAACGAACAAG
Source organism: Hsuehochloa calcarea (assembly GCA_036346395.1). Classification (NCBI taxonomy): domain Eukaryota; kingdom Viridiplantae; phylum Streptophyta; class Magnoliopsida; order Poales; family Poaceae; genus Hsuehochloa; species Hsuehochloa calcarea. The sequence goes on along the minus strand of CM070597.1, from coordinate 20,265,359 downwards.
ATATAAAGCAGTATGTAGCACAGTTCAAAGATGACGAGTATATATGGAGTCTCTATTATGTGTGATTCAATGAGTATATTGCACAATATGAAGGACTTGTACCTTTTGATAACAATGAGTATATTGCACAACCTTCGCGTTTCTCGATAATGTATTGGTATGAATTGCTACCATTATTATTTTTAGTATGCTAGTCAAGTTATTATTCATTATCATTAACTCATGTTTTTATTATTTTAGATGCCGCTGAGTACTTGGGGATTGAGAGGGTCTCGGCAGTTTTTCGCCTGCTTCTTTTTAACCCCGCTTGAGAATTGCGCTGAGAGTCAAGCTAGCAAGGTTATCTCTATTTTTTGCAATTGCTACTTCATTAAACTCCTGGATGATTGCTACTTCATTAAACACTCTACAATTGCTAATTACCAAATTTCCTTTGTTTTCCAGTTTTTCAACCGGTTTTTCCGGTTACCGCTCGGTAACCGGAGAATTTCGAATTCAAATTTTGGTTTCCGAATTTTGCCCGGTTTTTAGCAGGTTTTTCCGGTTACCGCCCGGTAACCGTTACCGGACCCCGAAAGGATTTTGCCCGGTAACGGTTCTTTGATCCCTGGTCCGAAGCAGGTTGCACATATGAATTGAGTACAGTACCTTCTCAAGTAATGTAGAATTCAGTGTGTTTCCAATTATCCAGATAATACGTGAAAGAATCTCATCAGGTAAAAGAGCTTCAGCCCAAGAAATAAATGCACTGCTCCGAAGAATAGCGGATAACAACCTGTCCAGGAAAAAGACTGTGTGACTAGGACTACAGTGATAAAACTTCAACAACAAAACTCCTGTTCCAACTCATCTTGTCATACTAGGCTATAATGATATATACAAACAACAACACAACATGAATTTAAGCAACCAAAAAAAAAGCAAACATGGATGAGGAGGGGAAAAAAGAGGCACAAAACAAGAAGTCAGATAAGCATAGACAGAATTTCTCATTCTCTGCATAGTGCATACTCTGATTATTTTATCTTTTTTTCTCTTATTGACATGAACAACTAGAAAGCAGCTACTCCAAGTTCTGACCAGAAGTCATAAAAAAATCAGTTTATAAAGAAACATAAAGTCTAAATTTTCTTATCCGCAATTCAGCAAATGGTGATTGGTTGTATATGTGCAAATGTTTGTCTGCATGTAACATATGTTGTAAGCATGTGTAGTTTCGTGTGTGGGCATTTGCATAGTTCCATGGTAAAATCAAATTGGGGAATTGTCTGACTAACACAGAGTGGCATAGTGCACAAATTGATTGGAAAAGCAAACAAAGAACAACATAAATAATATTTATCAATATGATAATCATGTATGTGCTGAACTGCCAGGTCTATTTCACATGATAAGAGATTAATTTCATGAGATGAAAGACTTTACAATGCTAATGGTGCTGCAGGGTGCAATAATTTACAGCATATAAGAAATTCTTAATTAGCATAAGCTATGCATCACCATATTCTGTGAATACCCAACCTGAATGTTTCAGAAAGGCAAGCGGAGTCATCTAGAAATAACTGCTCCACAACTGTTGCAATTAAACCATTTTGCAAACTGATTGCATTAACTAGAGATTCATGACAGGCTAAGTTCCCCATGATTCCAAGACAGATTTCCTGTAGAGACCAAAATTCAAAGACACAAGATACTTTAAGACATGGTTAACAAAAATCTCGAGGCAGCAGTAGAAGGAACATTCCATTTTACCTTCACTCGATGTGATTGTGTCACACGAAGGTTTGCCAAAAGCACTTCAAGTACAAGATTATTCATCTACAAGAATTAAAGATATGCGTTGTTAGCAGCACTGGAAGCACTTACGGTACAACAACACACATATTCAATGGCACAAAAGTGCAGCAATTTCAACAAATCTTAGAACTCAGTGGATGACTTCAAGGCTTCAAGCAATAGAAATCTTCTAAATTTTCTATTAGGTCTTAAGCAAATCTTATTATTTGAAATTTTGTTAGCTTTACGTAGCGGGCAGAATTTTGTTTTCTAACCATTTAGTTTCTTTTGCAATGGCACAATCTTGTATAAATAACATGTGTCCACCTAAGATCCTAAAAACTTTCAACATTGCCAACAATATATGTTGAGAGATGGGGCCCAGTTTCCAAGACAAGGTGCCATTCTTTATGTTTAAATGTTGGTTAATGCCAGCATGTTATTAGGATATAAGCATTCAATGTTTCAAGCAGTTATCATTGGCATTAATTTACAAGGTTCACAAATTGTACTCAAGAATTGTGTAGAATAAATTGACATAAAACCTAAATCCAAGGAACTAAGATGCCCCTGCCCCCTCATCCATCTTCTTTCAAGGCAACAAGTAAAAAAAGGAACAACAAAAAAAGGGGTATCCACATGGGGTTTTTTTTTGTACTTTTGCTAATTGGCCTTGTCGTAGCAACAAAACTAAACAGTAGGTACATGTGTACCTTTTGGTCATGAGACGACCAAACAGGGAAGGAGCCTAGAATATGAAGGTTGTATTATGAATGAGTGAGGGAGAGCCCCCTTCTTACATGCCCTTAGGGCCACATATATAGGGGGCAAGAAAGGGCATTTCCCTTCTTACTCTTGCTTTACATTGAGCCGGGGCACCCTTGGTGCCCTACTACATCATATTAAAATCACTTTCCTGTCAAAAATGCATTTAATTAAAATCTCAGTAGTTACTTTTGGTTTACTATTTTCCTGCCTGTCTAAAGCCAGTCTAAATAAGTCAATCAAAATCTCACTAAAAGTTCCTGGTTCTCGGTACATCTTCAGTAAAAATCTGAGCAACAAGAAGTTAAACATAGCAAAACATTATACTCCATTAATACAAAGTTACAAACATACAGTAGAAATGCTTTCTTATACAAAAGAAAGATACTGATGATAAGTACCATAAGTTCTGCTTGAGGTTTACTAGCCGCGAGGTCCCACAGAATGCAACCACACTCTTCCCATGGATCCTTAATCTCAGGTTGTGTTAGTTCCCCATTATCAGAATTGACATTCCTTTCTTCTGGAAAACCCTTCTTGACACTGTTTTTTGGGATGTGTATCAGAAGGTGGAAATTAATAGGATAATCAGCTTGTTTTAGAAGTTGGAAATTAATAGGATAATCAGCTTGTTTTCTAACACACAGCTTTCATTTCTAGAGAACCTTAATTAAAAAACTCTCTCGAAGTAACACTTACCTGAACTCTTTCTCCACATTGGAGCCCTGAGGTAGTAGCTTCCTTATAAGAGAGATGGTGTAGCTGGGATCAACTGTAGTTGTGTCATCAAGTAACTGCATACAATTACAACAAGATTTAACATCAGGACAACAGCATAATGCCAAGAGAACATGTTCAGCACTTCTTTCTGTCTTCTGATAAGGCAGCTAAATCAAAAGCTTGAGGTCCGCACTGAACTCCAATCCTTAAAACCATGTATATTCTAGTTTCACATTCACAATGGGCCGTTGCTTACGGCGAATTTGAGCATGTAAAACGATATCAGTTTTCAATCGTAAACGCAAGTTGAATGGCCATTCACAAAAGCGAAAAGAAACTGCAAGTTACTGTTCCCAATAATTCACGCTCTATCCCACAAATGGCAAGACAATTCAACCAGCATTTAGCACGGCCATCGAGCACAATATGCCCGTGCGGGTCTGCCTTCGTTCAACCTGAGAAACAGAACCCTAAGGTTTTTCTAACACCGCATGGCCGTCGGCCGCAAAGCGGGCACCAACTGCTCGACGAAATGATCGTGAGGGCAAAAACGACGCGGGCGACGGAAAAAACATCTCGTTGCACTGCAGCGGAGCGCAAGCAGGAGAGATGGAATACGACGAGGCAAAGGCACGTACCTCTGATTCTGACGAAGGCGCGAAGGGGAGGTGCGTCGGGTCCTCCTCCTCGTCCCCCTCCTCCTCCTCGGCGTCGCCGTCCTCGTCTTGCTCTCCCGCTTCCTCGCGTCCTTGCAGCGGCTCGGACGCGTCGTCCTGCCCCGCTTCGCCTTCGTCTCGGACGACCTCCTCGTGCGTCCGGGACTCCTCCCAGTCCCCCTGCTCCTCCTCCGCCGCGTAGTCCTCCTCTTCTTGCTCTCCCGCTTCCTCACGTCCTTGCAGCGGCTCTTCCTCACGTCCTTGCAGCGGCTCAGGCGCGTCGTCCTGCCTCGCTTCGCCTGCGTCCCGGGCGCCTCCTTCTTCGGAAGCGACGGGCGCCATTGGAGCTTGGTCGGCGGTGGCGAGCGAGGTGAGATGAAGAGAGCTCGGCCGCTAGGGTTAAGTCGAGCGAGCACTCACCAAAATGCCAGATTTAGGACTACTAGCATTTCTGTTTGTATTAATGTAGTCTTCCACCAGATTTAGAACTCTTTCCTGCTGTCTTACTGTAAATATTGTTTGCATGAACGTGCTAGATCTACGCTTCGTTCATCCACCTTGATATCGATTGATAGACCGGTATGTAACTTTTTTTTCCACATCGCACTAGGCCTTTGCGATTTACTCTCTTGTTTTAGTTAATAGTTTATTATCCGTTTGTTTTCCGAAATCTTCTGGTATTCGGCTCGAACTTGCGTAGCGGAAGCTCCACTGCTGTTCCTAGCAAGAGGTTCAACGGTTTTCGAATGTCTTATGTATATTTGTTACACATGCATATCCGTGCGAGACCCCCGTGCCTAAAGATGCAAATATGCATGATGCTCCTGATTATTACCTTAATTAGCAATAAAAATATACCAGGGTGTTCATTAGTTGATGCAGGTTTTTTTTAAAAGGCTATAGGTATCCGTAATGCGCTTTCTTATTGTAACATACGTCTATTATCCAATTAATATATTCATCACACACTTGCTGTTACAATTACACAATAGACAAGAGATGCTCTTACTTTGCTATTTACTCTTTTATCATCTGAGATTTTCAACGCATAGGGTAATACAATGGAAGCCTACATACCAAAAGCACAAGTCAATAGATTCATAACTACCATCGTTGAAGACCAGGTTTATTACATCGAATACTTCGAGGTGACCGAGGCAAAAGAACAATTAATACCATGCCGTTGATTATCACCTTCAAGCACGCTTCACAAGATGGACCAAGGTGAAGGAGGTTCTTCCTATCCCACAAGGATTCCCATTATTCATGTACAAGCTACGTACTTTCCAATAAATTCTTTCAAGAATAGAGGATAGAACATACCTTGCAGGTTGGTAAAAAAGACACTGGCTATCGCTTCTCACTATATTAATTAATGATGTTGTTTTCTATCCCGTATAAATATTTCCTAGCACATTGCACCTGAAAAATCTCCATTGAATGATTATTATGATTACAGATGCTATCGGCGTTATACCTTGGTAATAAACATGGTTAACTCCAAAGGGCAATTAAAAGCAAGGCGTCATATCACACTTAGTGATGGAAGGTCTGTTTCAGTGTCACAGATAGTGTTTGCCCGTTTGCTCTATTTTAATATCTTTATTTTTAAAATCCAAAATATCTAGCTCGATATAGTCTATACTAATATACATGGAAAATACGCATTTAAAAATATTATACACATTTAACTTTGGTTAGACTTATTGAATTACAAATGGTTCAGCAAATATACGAGTGCAACTCTATTTACATTTGCTTGCCCCTTTTTGCCTTATTGATAAACACATACCAAACATATTGTATTAGACATGCGCCTTTACTGACTTTCTATCTTATTCTTTAACTTACAGCATTTATACAAAGATTGATTTGATCTACATAAGCATTTTCGTGTTATCAATAATTTCTCATATTTATACCATTCCTTCTTTATCGTAGTGTCTTCGTTCAGACAGCCATTCTTGTGCTAATTAATAACCTTTACAAAACACACTTTTGATTCTGCATCGGTATTTTTCGCATCTCTACAGAAAAAGAATGTTTAGCTCAACATCTCAAGCCTTTGCTTCATAGAACAGGTACATTTCAATGCTAAAATAAACAGGATGGATCCATTATAGAACTCAGAAAAAAAAAACAAAGAAAAAACTTTCTACATTTACAGTTCTCTGGTCACGCACTCAACAACAGCAAAAATGGGTCCAAAAAAAATATAGACACATAATAGCCATACTTTATTAAACACTTGCCCTTACTAACTTTCTATCTTATTCCTTAACTTGCAGCTCACATTTACTGGATCAAATACAACGGTACAAAGTTTTTGTTATACAGATTTAATTTGATCACAAGATCTTTGCACATGCTACCGGTCATATTACCGCTGAATTTTGTACTACAAGGAAGCGTCTGTTGGTTATATGCACTCATGTCGTTCTCAAAATAGCGCATACATCTATAGGGCACATATCAAACTAATATGTTTATGCTCTCATGGACCATGCTAGACTGTATAACATATGTTCCTTAAGTAGTGTTTTGCTGATTTCTACTACGTTGCTCCTGGATGTCAACGGACAAAAAAAGATTCTAATGCCAGCGTTCACTATCATCCATATTTTTAGATTTCAAACTGAATAGCAAGAATGTTTTAGACAAAACTATGCATGACATAATGACATTAGCACATAATCATGCGCTCCACAGCATCGGAATCCGTTAGTTCATATTTTTTTTAAAAAAAAAACTACATGTTCTCACACCAATATAAATTCAGCGGCGTAGCATGGCGCGCATAACCATCCTAGTTATGATTGATAGATGTTATGTAACACCCCAGCCCAACACTGAGCCTGGAATGCCACTAAACTACCCTCACTACTAATAATTATCGACACACTAGCAAGAAAACAATGATAATCATATTCATGGACCACAAAAGAGCAATGCATAATTATGGATCAAGTGGTAATAAATAAGCAATGGGAAATGTAACCAGGTGAATAATCCCAAAATAGCATCAACCAATGAATACAAATTAATAAAGCAAATAGTCTAGTCCAAACGATGTCCTAAATTTTATTCAACCTCTAACATGTCCAGGAGTAATCCAAATCTGAATGAAAAGATTATGAAGATAAATGATCATAAGTGGTCCATGTGCTCTACTCGCTCTCAGTTACGGCAGCCTCGAAGATCACCTAAAAACAACAATAGAGCAAGGATGAGTCCACGACTCAGCAAACACATCGATATACAACGATAATAATAAATCAACAGCATTCAATAACTTCATTATCATCACATGCACTTCCATTCACATTCTCATTCATCAAACTCAAATATCAATGCAACCCTAATCTATATGTCCACATGCACTTCTTTCGCGTATACCGGTATAGCGTGAGTGAATGCTCGCGACAACATTCACTCTCAAGCCCGTTCCTCCAAAAGGATCGGGGACCTCCTCCACTCCCGTGGAGTTGTGATCATATTGATCACCTTCTCTTATGCAAAGATGCTTATGAATGCAAACATGCAAACTCCATCATAAACATCATATCCAACTTTCCATCATGCTTATCAACAAAGATATAATCATACCAAATCATTGTTTGCAATTAAATAAAATAAAAGCACAACAATAATGGTAATAGAAGATAAAGAAAACAGTGATCGATCATTGATCGCTGTCTACCATGCACTTGCCTTTACTAGTTGCGACCTTGCGATTTGACTAGCGAGATGGCAACAAGCACGACGCCTCTCCTACATTAAATACACAAATCTCAATACAAGCTACAGCAACAAGAACAACAATCAATATACTTCACTCCTACACGTCCCCAAATATACCACGTTACTCCGGTACCGAATAGTTACCCATTGCTGACTTGATACTAAAACGAACGTAACTTTTGACTCGAAAGTCCGATCACCACAAACCACCCCATTCTGGATTCTTCATAAAATTCTCCACATTTTCTTAGATTACAAAGACTTCTAATTAAATCATCTAACCCTCCGTATTTAGCCCAGAAAGTCGATCTGTCCGCTTCGGAACAGCAGTCTTACTAAATTCATAACTTTTGTTTTACTCAACCAAAAAGCGCGTTCTCAGATTCTACAGAACCATTGGACAATTATCTACAACTTTCGTGTAGATCAAAAACTCTAATTAGTGGATTTACTATTTTTAATCTACAGTCTACCAAAACAGCGCGGAAGGCGTTAACCCTAAAAACAGCGGCCTTCTAAAAATCATATCTCGAAATCTACTTGTCCGATTGACATGATTAAACATGCTATAGAAAGATATCGAAAATATCTACAATTAACTAGTAGATGAGATTTCCAAAATCCGCCATCAAGATACCCGAATAAATCGATCAACGGAACGGCAGTTAAACAAACTCAAACGCACCTACAAAAAATCGCGGCAGAGGCTCGGGCGGCGCCCACGCCAGCAGGAGATCGGCCGTGGCGCTGCAGCTTCGGTATGGTTTCCACGCGGCGGCGACGGCGCGAGACCCCACGGCGGCGAGAAGCGCGAAGCAGATCGGCGGCGTCGAAGAAAAAAGCAACGAATTTTGCGCAGGCGCTCTCGGTGGATCAGCGCATGGCGACAGAGAAAACAACCAAAGAAGGCATCACGAAGCGCAGCGGCTTCGCGAAGAAGCGGCGCGAAGAACCGGCTCGGCGGCAAAGAACGCAGCGGGTTGAAAACGCAGCAGAAGAAGACTGCTTCCACGCGCGAGGACAACGCGCAATAATATGCAAAGACTGGTCGGGTCGGTTCTGCGAGGAACAAAGAATGATCGGTAGCGAGAACGCAGCCTTAGTCGGCTCGGCCGCCTGCAGCGGCGATTCCGGCGCAAGACAGGCCGGCTTCGGCGAGTTCCAATGGCGCGATCCACGCGACGTGAAAAACAATGCCGTGGCGGTGCTTGAAGAAAATTGTGGAGGCGGCGGCTGCGCGGCTAGGGTGGGAAATAAAATGCTAGGGTTTTCTAGAAAAACCACAATTCAATTATATAGCTCTAAAAATTCTGAAATTCTATTTTTCCCAAATTCCTTTTATTTAATTGTGCACCGACCCTTAAAACGTTATTAATTAATTATTTATTGATACTATTTAACTAATTACTCTCCGACCCTTAAGACGCTTTTATTAATATTATTTTCAGAGTATTACATTCTACCCCCCTTAACGGAATTCGACCCCGAATTCTATTCGCCGTTCTACTCAAATAAAAACTGCACAGCTGAAATTAAACCACAAAATAACACATACCCGACGTGAACAACTCCGGGTATTGCTCGCGCATGCGAGACTCCAACTCCCAAGTCGCTTCTCTCTCGGACTGATGCGTCCACAGCACCTTGACGTATACCAACGTCTTGTGCCTCAGCACTCGCTCCGACCTCTCCAGAATGCGCGCCGGACGCGACTCAACTGTGAGGTCTTGCTCAATAGTCAACGGCTCTAATGAAATTTTATGCTCTGGATCTCTCAAAAACTTTCTCAGCATCGAGACATGAAACACATTATGAACTCCACGCATGGACTCAGGAAGATCCAAGCGGTAGGCTAACTTTCCAATTCTTGCAATAATCGAGAACGGTCCAACGTACCTCGGGCTAAGCTTCCTCCGTACCGAATCAACAATGCCTTTAGTGGGAGACACTCTCAAGAGCACTGGTCACCCATCGCAAACTCAAGTCACGCCTCCTCAAATCAAAGATAACTTTTCATGCGCTCTCGAGTACGCTAATGATTACGCCTCACCATGGCCACACGCTCAACGGTCTTCTGAATCCAGTCCGGACCCAAAATTGCCTTCTCTCCAACTGCATCCCAACAAAGTGGCGATCTGCACTTCCGCCCATAGAGAACCTCAAATGGCGCGCTCTAATCTGGAATGGTAACTATTATTATAAGCAAACTCGCAAGTGGTAATCGGTCCTCCCAACTACCCTTCCAAGACAAAACACAAGATCGCAACATATCCTCCAAAGTCCGAATAGTGCGCTCATTGCCCATCATGCAATGGGTGAAACGCAGACTAAGCGGGCTGTGTGCCCAATGCACCTGCGCAGACTCTCCCGAACTTGGAGACAAACTTGGCGTCCTCGCGAAATGATGGTCTTTGGCACACCATGCGGTCTTACTATCTCACGCACATAAATAGGAGCTAGATCACTCATTTGAATTTGTCGTGCGAATAGGAATGAAGTCTTGAGACTTCTTGAATCGATCCACCACTACCCAAATCGCATCCTTTCCTCGCGGTGAACGAGGTAGCGCCACCACAAAGTCCATAGAGATATCATCCCACGCCACCGGGTACCTCCAAAGGCGCAACAACCTGCAGGGCGCTTGTGCTCGGCTTTCACTTGGCGACACACACCACAAGAAGCGACATAGTTAGCAATGTCCACCTTCATTCTTTTCCACCAAAAATTACATTTGGATCTCGATACATCTTAGTCTCACCAGATGAGCAGTGTATGGAGTGCGATGTGCCTCCTCAAAATATCATCTTTGACCTCGCCTTTTGTGGCACGCAAAGCGGCCTTTAAACCTCAAAGTACGAGAATCATCCATACCGAAATCACACTTTTACCCTCATCCGGACGCTTCCTAACCTCCTGTAATAACCGGTCACTCTGTTGTGCTTCCGCACACGGCGGAATAGCCGACTCGAAATCAATCGTGTCTCAACATGTGATGTACCCGCATAACAATAAGATATTCCCATGCGATCAAAATCAAGAACGAGGCAATCTAGAGTCGCGGAGTCGCCTTGCGACTAAGAGCATCGATAACAACATTGGCCTTGCACGGATGATCTTGAATAGTAAGATCATAATCCTTGATCAACTCCAACCACCTCCTTTGCCTCAAATTCGATCCTTCGAGTGAAGATATACTTGAGACTCTTGTGATCCGTGAAAATATCACAAGGCTCGCCAGATAGATAATGCCTCCAAATCTTCGTGAGCAAAGACAACGCGCACCAACTCCAAATCATGAGTGGGATAATTCGCCGTGCTTCTTTAAGCGCCTCGACGCATAAGCAATTAACTTACCGTCTTGCATGAGAACACGCCAAGACCCACTCGAGACGCATCCGAAAAGATCGTGAACCGCTTTCCGGCTCGGGAAGAGTGAGAATAGGAGAGGTCACCAACTGTCCTTCAAAATGCACGAATCTAGCGCTCACACTCATCACCCACTGGAATCTCACACCTTTCGAGTAAGTGAGACATCGGTTTGGCGATGATAGAGAAATCTGCACAAAAACGCCGATAATAACCACCAAACCGAAACTCCTCACCTCCTTCACATTAGTCGGCCTCTTCCAATCCACCATTTGTAGAGACCTTACTAGGATCAACAGCAATGCCTTGAGGGTTAATCACATGACCCAGAAAACCCACTTCAAATCCAACTCACACTTCTTCAACTTAGCATAAAACTTGTGCTCTCTCAAGGTATCTAAAACCGACCTCAAATGACGCTCATGATCCTCATTGGTCTTGGAATAGATAAGAATATCATCAATGAACACCACCACGAAGTCATCTAGATACTCGTGTAACATGTTGTTCATGGTTTCCATAAAAATGGCAGGTGCATTAGTCAATCCAAAGGACATAACCTTATACTCATAATGCCCATACCGGTGGAGAAAGCGATCTTCTCTACATCCTGCTCACGCACACCTGATTTGATTATACCGATCGGAGATCGATCTTGGAGAATACTTGAGCTCCATTCAAGCGATCAAACAAGTCCTCAATGCGGGCAATGGATATTTGTTCTTGATTGTGATCGCATTAAGCGCGGTAATCAATACACATGCGCCAACTCCCATCCTTCTTCTCGTGAGCGAGCAGAGCTCCCCACGGCGATACACTACGCTGATCAAACCTTTAGCCAACAACTCATCCAATCGCTTCTTCAACTCGTCACGAAGCGGACGTGCTAATCGATATGGAGACATCGAGATGGGTCGAGTACCGAGCGAGATCAATGCGAAACTCCACGCCTCGCGCAGTGGCAAACCCGGAAGCTCACCGGGAACACATCCGGGTAATCATCGACCACCGAATCTCCTCAATCTGCGAAGCCACACTCGGTTTCTCGGCAAGAGCTAAAAGAAGCCCGATTTTCGCGCCGCGGTGGGAAACAATCCAAATTAAAATCGAAAGAGAGCGCGAGGCGCACTCCTGAAAAGTCAAAGTCTCCCAGGCGAGGTGCGCATACAGATCGTTCTCTACGTAAACAGGATATCACGGCTCGATAAGAGTGCAACCAATCCATACCCAAGATAACGTCGAGCGGCTCCATTTGAATAACTATCAAATTCGCCGTGAACTTCTCTCCATCAATAACAATAGAACACCGGGACAAGCAGTAGAACTAGCAATAATACCCCGGAGAACTAACCAACACCGATCGAGAAATCCATCAGATACTCAAGTTCGCTCTCCTAGCAAACGCCGTCGAGACAAACGAAAAGGTAGCCCCGAATCAAAAGGACTAAAGCATCAAACGAATCCACAAGCAAAGTACCGCTACCACGTCGGACGACCGCAGACTCACTGTGGGCATGGCGTACCTGGTGGCGCCATGGCGAAGAAGACGACGCCGGGCGGCGAGCCCCAACAATCTGCTGCGGCGGTGCGGTAAGGCGGTCGTGCAACCAGGGCGGTGCTTAGGTGGCGGTGCCGCCATAGTACCCTCTTGGGCGCCCAAGTGAAGGAAATGGCATCGCCGGAGGAGCGATCATCATCCGGAAAGATCCTCGAGCGGACCCATCAAGAAGAAGATGGCACAGCTCCCACTTGATCACACTAGCGGGTTCGCGACACACCCGCTCCTTGTGACCGGTCGGCCACACCGACGGCAATCTCCGTCCAAGTGCACTTTCAAGCAGCCAGTGTCCATCACCGCACTTAAAGCAAAGCATGCCCCGCCTCAGGGACAGACGAAGAGCCGAGTACACAAAAGGACGAGGCGTCAAGAAGAGAACGACCTCATCGCTAGACCTAAAAGACTGCGGTCCTCCCTTGAATTTCTTGAAAGCGGGTCGCTGAACAGACCCACTTCCCTCAGTAGAGCTCCTCTTCTGGTCACCACCAGAAACAACCAGTCCACCAGAGGCTTGCTGCCCCTTCGTGAGCTGCATCTCCAACTCCATGCCCCTAGCTTGCTCCACAACAGTGTAGTCATGGAGTGGAGTAGCTCCCAACACATCTTGGGTACTCGAATTGAGACCCCGACGGAACCTCTTGGCTTTCTGAAGATCATCGTTCGCTACTGAAGGGACAAAGCGAACCAAGTTGTTGAACTCAGCCTCATACTCAGCAATAGACCTCTTCCCCTGAGCAAAGGTCGTCAAGGCAACCTCCATCTTCTCAACAAATGAGTAGGGTAGAACTTCCCTTGAACGATCAACAAAGTCCTCTCAAGTGACTGGACCTTGAGCGGCGGTCCTCGAAGACAACACGCCCTCCCACCAAATATCTGCTTGCCCTTTCAAATTTGAAAGGCTACAAAACGAATCCTCGATGTGAAGACATCTCCAAAGCTCCAAATCGCTCTCCATGTAGCGCAACCAATCCATTGCTCGACCGGTGTGCCCGATCCACAAGCGAATCCAACCTCAACCCCATCCACTCTCGGTGACATCCGCGCCTCGAACCGGTGGATGAGCGCGGGAGCAACAACAGATGCCGCAAAGACATAGGGATCGCCGGCGCTGACGGCGAGCACGGATCTCCCCACCAACTCTCTCAAAGAAAGCGGGGTCTCATCTTGGACCACAACAGAGGCGGGTCAACAGCAACCCCTCACCATCGACTCAATCACTGGGAGGTGGCTCCACGGAACCTCTTCCGCGACCCCGACCTCCACGTCCGCGGCCACCACGACCACGTCCTCTACCCCTCGGCATAGCTATCAACCACAATCAACAATACACAATGAGCTCAAAGCTCAAAATAAACTCATCCATCAATAAACAACATAACGGAAGCGTAAAACTATATTCGTACCTCTCTCTAACCTACTGTGCACTAGTGTGTCAAGTTTTAGTTTGTTTAACCATTAGCAAATTTTAGTTGATTTACTAATAATAAAACAAATTTTAACAATTTTAGTTTGCCTAAGTTGTTAATCTATTCACCACGGACCTAAAGCCCGCTCTGATACCAACTGTAACACCCCAGCCCAACACTGAGCCTGGAATGCCACTAAACTACCCTCACTACTAATAATTATCGACACACTAGCAAGAAAACAATGATAATCATATTCATGGACCACAAAAGAGCAATGCATAATTATGGATCAAGTGGTAATAAATAAGCAATGGGAAATGTAACCAGGTGAATAATCCCAAAATAGCATCAACCAATGAATACAAATTAATAAAGCAAATAGTCTAGTCCAAACGATGTCCTAAATTTTATTCAACCTCTAACATGTCCAGGAGTAATCCAAATCTGAATGAAAAGATTATGAAGATAAATGATCATAAGTGGTCCATGTGCTCTACTCGCTCTCAGTTACGGCAGCCTCGAAGATCACCTAAAAACAACAATAGAGCAAGGGTGAGTACACGACTCAGCAAACACATCGATATACAACGATAATAATAAATCAATAGCATTCAATAACTTCATTATCATCACATGCACTTCCATTCACATTCTCATTCATCAAACTCAAATATCAATGCAACCCTAATCTATATGTCCACATGCACTTCTTTCGCGTATACCGGTATAGCGTGAGTGAATGCTCGCGACAACATTCACTCTCAAGCCCGTTCCTCCAAAAGGATCGGGGACCTCCTCCACTCCCGTGGAGTTGTGATCATATTGATCACCTTCCCTTATGCAAAGATGCTTATGAATGCAAACATGCAAACTCCATCATAAACATCATATCCAACTTTCCATCATGCTTATCAACAAAGATATAATCATACCAAATCATTGTTTGCAATTAAATAAAATAAAAGCACAACAATAATGGTAATAGAAGATAAAGAAAACAGTGATCGATCATTGATCGCTGTCTACCATGCACTTGCCTTTACTAGTTGCGACGCACGATTTGACTAGCAGATGGCAACAAGCACGACGCCTCTCCTACATTAAATACACAAATCTCAATACAAGCTACAGCAACAAGAACAACAATCAATATACTTCGCTCCTACACGTCCCCAAATATACCACGTTACTCCGGTACCGAATAGTTACCCATTGCTGACTTGATACTAAAACGAACGTAACTTTTGACTCGAAAGTCCGATCACCACAAACCACCCCATTCTGGATTCTTCATAAAATTCTCCACATTTTCTTAGATTACAAAGACTTCTAATTAAATCATCTAACCCTCCGTATTTAGCCCAGAAAGTCGATCTGTCCGCTTCGGAACAGCAGTCTTACTAAATTCATAACTTTTGTTTTACTCAACCAAAAAGCGCGTTCTCAGATTCTACAGAACCATTGGACAATTATCTACAACTTTCGTGTAGATCAAAAACTCTAATTAGTGGATTTACTATTTTTAATCTACAGTCTACCAAAACAGCGCCGGAAGACGTTAACCCTAAAAACAGCGGCCTTCTAAAAATCATATCTCGAAATCTACTTGTCCGATTGACATGATTAAACATGCTATAGAAAGATATCGAAAATATCTACAATTAACTAGTAGATGAGATTTCCAAAATCCGCCATCAAGATACCCGAATAAATCGATCAACGGAACGGCAGGTTAAACAAACTCAAACGCACCTACAAAAAAATCTGGCCGGCAGAGGCTCGGGCGACGTCCACGCGCAGGAGATCGGCCGTGGGCGCTGCAGGCTTCGGCTGTGGTTTCCACGCGGGCGGGCGACGGCCGCGAGACCCCACGCGGCGATCAGCGAAGCAGCGATCAGCGTCGAAGAAAAAAGCAATGAAGCCGCCGGTGCGCAGGAGCGGCTCTACCGATCAGCGCAGCAAGACAGAGAAAATAAAGACAAAGAAGGCGACCAACGCAGCAGCTCGCAAGAAGCGCGGCGAAGAACCGGCTCGGCGGCAAAGAACGATCCGGGTGGAAAAAGCGCGCAAGAAGAAGACTGCTTCCACGCCATGCAGGACAACGCAAGCAATGTGAAAGACTGGTCGGGTGGTTCGGCAGCAGGAACAAAGAATGACGGCAGCAGAGAACGCAGCAATTGGTCGGCTCGGCCGCCACGGCAGTTCCGAGCGCCTGACGCTAGGCCGGCTTCAGTTCCAGGCCAAGCCACGCGCAAATAAAAACAATGCCGTGGCATGCTTGGAAGAAAATTGTGGAGGCGGCGGCTGCGCGGCTAGGGTGGGAAATAAAATGCTAGGGTTTTCTAGAAAAACCACAATTCAATTATATAGCTCTAAAAATTCTGAAATTCTATTTTTCCCAAATTCCTTTTATTTAATTGCGCACCGACCCTTAAAACGTTATTAATTAATTTTTATTGATACTATTTAACTAATTACTCTCCGACCCTTAAGACGCTTTTATTAATATTATTTTCAGAGTATTACATGTTAAGGCTTTGGTGCACCACTTATGTTTCACTATCATTACTACCACTGGAGCTAACCTATCAATTCAATTGGAAAATAGATTAAGGTGATTCAATTGGAAAATTGATGATCCTAAAAAGAGCAATACTCCATTTGTTCGAGAATATATGACGTTTTTGGCCCAAAGTATAAAAAAATAGTTTTTTCAAAGAATTTTATGTGGCATTTTGACCTTGGGCCTCGGGCTATTGCCCAGTCTCCAACATAAAACTTTGGTTATCACTTTTTATATGAATATATTTATAAAAATAATATAAAATTACTATATTATCAATGTTTTAATATCAAAATTATGAAATGAATGCTGGTGCTTCTTAGTCGAGACTATGCAAGAGGAGACACATGAATTTTTAGACAGGTTCTGATCTTCTCCTAATAGAATAATAATCATACTCATGTGTTATTGTATTGATTATGTTTATAACAAAAATGAAGTCACTAAAAGCTAAGGCTAGTGACTTTTGTCTCTTGTCCTTTCTCTCTCTCTCTCTCTCTGTCCACCGACGTTATCCCTTATATAGCTTTTGAGGGGTGACAGTTGTCCCGTGTTAGGAAGTGCCTCAACGGTTGATTAATTGCACGTGTTTGATGTCAGTTATTGTCAGATAAATATTGTTGCATTGCAGTTATGCTAGAGACAAAGGTGATTACGTGCAGTTATGTCAGAGGATAACGGCACATGTTTAACTACTATGTATAAATAAACACAGCGCATAAAGTTCCTAGTCGATTGAGTCTAATGTATGTGGATTTTATCAACCATATGGTGGTGGTGGTTAACTTGGTTGTAGTAAAACTTACGATCATGAGGTGATCGTAGTAAGTTTACAATCATAAGGTAATCGTAGGAAATTTTACGATCATATGGTAACTGTAGAATAGCTTACGATCATATAGTGGTCGTAGAATAGCTTACAGCCACTAGGTATTTGTAATATTCCATAACGGGTACCTTTGATGGTTGTATAAAGACATTATCATATATAATAAATATTACAGATAAATAATTTAATTAATTGAGGATTATTATATCCTCGTCATATATGATAAAAATATTTTTCAAGACTAATATAATGATACCATTTTCACATGATCAATATAAAATAGATTTATATATATATTAGTGCTCAAAGTTAAGAAAGTTTTATTGTATGTGTTGGTGATCTAATACCGATCTTACGTATGATTGTTCGTTTCAGGGGAACTTCTGGAAAATAAAACCATGTAGAGAATGACAAGGGGATTTTATACAGGTTCGGACCTTCTCCAGGAAGAATAATAACCATACTCTTGCGTGGTTATATTGAGTGTGTTGATTGCAACCAAGAGGAAGGCTGAAGGCTAATGTCTTGTGCTTCTGATCCTCGCTGTGCCTGCGCGACTGGGACTACTGACTGACCCGCAGGGTGCTTGTGTTCGACGTCTTCGTCGAGGACTACGGGGCGCATCGTGTGATGCGCCAGTTCGGCCTACGGTAGGTGGTTCCAGCACCAGTCGGGGGGCCAGTGCCCAATAACGTGCACGCGTGAGTAATCAGCATAGATGTCCCTGTTTGTGCTGTCGTCTCGTACCCACGACTTCTAACTACATGTTACGTCTTGCAGGCACAGTAGGAAGAGAGTCCGTCGTGGCACGGACTAAGGGAGTAGGATGGACACGTGGGTAGGGCAGTGGGAGGGCACGCTGCAGGACTGTGTGCAGGAGGACACCCCCTACGACCACAACACGTACGACGAGTACCTTCGCTGGTACTCTCCTCAGACACGTATCAGGCCCGTACTTGCTGCCGAACAGCCCGCACCACGCGTCTCGGTATCGACCGACACATACCCTGTGCATCTCGCGCAGGACATGCACCGCTCAGTACATTACATCCTACTTCGAAAACTTCGTTTGTGGCATCCCCACTTACAATTTTCACCCTGTTGTGTTTTCGTTGCAGGTAAGCATCAATGCTGAGATTGCGACGGACTACCGCTCCTTGTTTCAGAGGATCACCGATGGTGTGGAGGTCACACGCGAGGAGGTGGTCCATAATGATATTTATGACTCATACATGCAATCGGATGCTTTAAATTCAATCATATGCTCATTTTGGCTTGATTGAAGAAATTTTATGAAAATGAGGTTTTATTTGCAAAAACAAAATCTTAATTCATAAAAATTATTTTCTTAGATAGACATTAGTCTCCTAATTGCATAATGATCATGAATGATATTTATTTGAGTGCAAAACTAGAGATCATTTGCATAATTCTCAAATTCCAAGATCTATCCTTGAAGTTCTAGAAAAATCAAAACTACCAGCGGTATAACAACGGCACGACCGCGTTGCGATACTACTGGCATTTGTAAGGCGATACTTTCGCATCCTGGTACGACCGCAAGTTACACGTCGGTACTACCTATTTGTCTGTCAAGATAGCCTTTTCATTCCATTCAATTCTAAACCTTCTTTGGCTGCTTCCTTTGGTCAAGTTGATCATTGTTATCCTTGGTTGCTACCCTCAAGTACTTTATTAACTCTATATGCCATTTTGATCACATTGTGATATTTTTATCATAAAATGGCATTCTTTCTAAAAGTAGTAGCTTATCTTGATCATCTTGACCTCGGCATGAGATTCACCCTTATCTGTACAAGTGATATCATATTTTTCCTTCAAATGGATTATAAGTGATATCCCCTACAAGTGTTGTTCACAAGTGGATTTCAATTCTTCAAGAAAAGATCAAGAATCCAAATCAACTTTGTGTTTATAAAGGATATCAGTCATGCATACAAGTGGTATCAAGTTTCTATAAATGAAATTAGTTATACTTGGTATCATTTACTCTCACAAGGTGGTATCAAATGTCATTACAAGTGATATCAATTTAAGAAGGGTGGATGCTCTTCATGGAGAAGATAAAATAATCATTTGTGTGTCAAATGAGAAGAAAAGAATGCCAAGAGGAACCTTTGTGTAAGAGGAAATTTTTCTTTGAGAAAAACTTATTAAATATTTTGGGATTTCTTAAGAAGAGGGATAAATTTTGATATATGGGAAACCTAATTTGCAATTTGCCCAAAAATGTTTGTGGATATTGCAAATGCATGTTCTTCATTCTCATTTGCGCCATTTGGTATTCTTGGAGTGAAATTGTCAATAATATGCAAGATTAGCCCTTTTCAAAAGCATTTTTGGTCAAAAGTCAAAATCTTGTTTAAAAGGCCAAAATTTATGAAAAACTAGATAAGAGTACTTAAATATATATTTCAAATGTTTTCAAATTCTTTTAAATTAAAAATTTCTCTTTTAGAAAACAAATATCAAATTTGGCCTCAAAATGATCTTGTGTGAGCTTGTTTTTTTATATTGAAATAACATATTTCCTTAAATCAAAATCTATTAAGTTTTTGAAAAAGTTTTCAATACAACTCATAGGGTTGGTCATTTCAAATATTTCTCTAGTTCAAAGTTTTTTTTGCAAAATCCCAATCGTTGAAAAGTTATATTCTTTTGAAGTTCACCGAAAAACTAGTTTTGACCCTAAATGACATATTCTTGCATATAGTGAGTTTTGCTATTTGAGCCTGATTTCTCTGTATATCTTGGCTTGAAATAGTATTTCTAACTCATCCAAAGCCAAGAAAGTGAACAACTCCATGAAATTCAAATTTGTGTGCATTTTGAACATTCATTGCAAAATAGCTTTCTTTATGTGCCTACAACACGCATTTTGCCATGTCTTTTGAAAGAAAATTCATTTTTTAAAAATTCTTTTTGGCAAACATTATAAAAAATCCAAAGTTAAATTCTGGAAAGTTTCAAAGAATTTGGACTTTATATGAAAATATTTTAAATTTTCTACTGTTTAAGCAAAAACCATACCTCCAAAGCTCGATTTTGCATATCTTTTGAATGGAGACTCTTTTTTTGAAAATTCTTCTTAGAAAAATTTCTTAGGAGTCCAAAGTTTGTTTTTGCAAAAAAATTAAGTATTTCGACTTAATCTGAAAAAGTTTTGACTTTTTTTTTCTCTTTACTCAAATGCTGAAAATTTAGAAATTCGCATTGTTTTGAGCTGATTTGTGATTTTTGTATCTTTAAATGTGTTCTTAATTGAAGGAAGCTATACTGATTAAATTTGATCCTCTATAGTTTATCATCTATGCCAATTTTCCTTAGATTTATTGGAACTGTTTTAGCCTATTTTTCAGCTATCTTTTGAAGCTTAAATGAAATGTTTAAATATGAAAAGCCTGAAACTTTCAGTTTTATGAAATTTTGTGATTTTCATATCTTCAAAATGGTTGATATTTGGTTAAGCCTCCCAAAATGAAAATTATGTGTATTTATAAATACTAGCTCCATGATTTATTTCAGATTTTTTCAAGCTTGTTTCCATATATATTCAAATGTTTTAAGAAAGTTTTTAGCTCAACATAATTTCTAATTTGTGAAAATGAGCATGGTATCTTCATAAAAAATGTTCTTGAGAAGATTCCAAGAGGGTGATTATTTGAATGTGTTTCAAATATCATTTCCTCTAGTTAAATTCAAATATGGCCTCATTTCGAGTTGGTTTGCTCTTTTCGCCCATAAAAGAGGAGTTTGTGACTTTTTATGCTTTCCTTCAAAATTTCTTGGAACCAATCTCCCAAATTGGTCATATGTATCTATTTCGAACTTTTTATGGCCAATCTAAGATGAACTATTTGATTTGCAAAGACTCTTTTTGTGTTTTTTGTGTTTAATGCCAAAAGGGGGAGAATATTTATATCAATACTCTTCCATTTGGATGTTTAATTTGTTTAATATACCAAAACGGAGAGAATGTATTGAATGTATAAATATATGATTCTCATATGCATAATGATTAATGCTTTAAATTTTACCTTATGGCATGCATAGACATAGTTCAATAGCTTAAATTCTTATCTTATGTCTATTTATATTTAAATATTGTTATTGATAATGGATTTGTCATCAATCACCAAAAAGGAGATTGAAGGATCTAGACCTACCATTATGAGTTAATGGGATATTTTGGTGATTAATGATAAAATCTAAATATGAGACTAACTCCCTTGTCTAGTATTATTTTGTGTAGTCTCATTTGGATATAAAGGTGAAATTCAATGAGGTATGCAATCGACATCTTAATCTTTATATTATTGCATTCATCGGATCCAAAATATAGGTTAAACTCAACCATAAGTTTAACTTGAATATGTACATATGATCTTATTACACATTTGTGTATGCACGCATTTAGGGGGAGTTCACTCTATATTTTGTGGTTTCGTAAGTATTGATCCATATTCAATTCTCCACATATATTAAGGATCTTTACTTTGAAATAAATCCTTTGAGTATATAAAACTTGTGTAGCTCATATATACTCATATTGCTTTATATTCAATTATTTGCAATTGTGTTGTGGGACTAATGTGTGTGCCAAGATGTGTTCAAGGCTTAGTCCGGGAGTCTGAATGATGACATGAAAAGAAAATACAAAGATGATAAAAGATCGACATGGCTCAAGACAAAGGAGTCATGCATTGCATTTCGAAAAGCTTCTGGAAGAACTTCAGTGAAAATCGGTATGACCGCATTTGGTAAGTGGTACTACCGATGTGATGTAGTACCGGAGTTTATTGGGCGAAACTACCGCGTAGCGGTATGACCGCAAATCCTGAGCGGAACTACCGCAACCCGGTCTTTCCGAGAACTAGTTGGAGGTGCGTTATTTTCAGAGAGGGGGTTTTTTCTGTGTTTCTCAAACCTCTGGAAATCTGTAGTACCACATTTGAGAAATGGTACTACCGGAGAGCGGTATTACCGGAGTCTAGTTGGCGGTAGTACCGCACCTTTCTACAATGGCCTGTTTAGAAGTATTTATTGCATGTATATCTTGGTAATTATTGTTAATCATTGTGGGACTAACATTTTCGATGAGTTGGATGAATAGGTTACGTTCCAGGGTGATGAAGATTTTGGATGGCATCATGAGTTGATTGTCATCAAATCAAGGTTCAAGAAGAGGGTGTATCATGTACTGATGCATAACAAGATCTTGAAGAAGGAGATGATCATGAGTTGATCGTCAAGTCAAGAGAAGACCCATCATGTGTTGATGGAGGTCAAATAAAGGATGCATCATGGGTTGATGCATGTCAAGACGATGACCTGGACTTGAAGTGAAGATGTGCATCATCAAGCTTCAAGAAGATGCTCAAGGTAAAGGTATGATTAGCTAGGGCTAAGGATGTGTTCCTAGTCTTTTACCGGTCTTAGTGTTTGGTTGGAAGACCGGATTGCTAGTATAGGTTGCCGTAATATTAAGAGGGGTCTTGTCTAGTAGCTTGAGTCTTATCATGTGTTGATAGCTCAATCTTGCTTGCTCTAGCTCTCATGGCATGATGCAATTATTTGCGAATGTGTTTTGTAAATAGTTGAGGCTTATGCATTTAATCCTTGTAGTATGTGACTATACTTTTGTAAATGTGTTTTGCAAATAGTTGAAGTCCATGTACCTACACCTTGTGGCATGATTTAAGTTTGCAAATGTGTTTTGTAAATTATTGGGATTCATGCATTTTCCCTTGACATGGTTTAAGATTGCTTATTGATATTTCTTTGGACTTAGACCATGATAATGACTCTTTTGAATCATGATTTTTGATTTGATCAAATGTGTTTGAGACAAATCAAATAGGTGGGTTGTGTAGCCTTCTAAATAAGCTTTCCATAGAGTCTAAGATCACTTAATTCCGACATCGGAGTCAAAAGTTATAACATTTTTACCGAGTATTGTCTGTGCTGAAATTGGACTGCGGAACTACCGCCCTTTGTACTGCGGTACTACCGCAGAACGGTAGTACCGCCCTTTGAACTACAGTACTACTGCACAAAAAAAATTTAACGGCTAGTTTTGGAGCCGTTATTGCACCCGTGCGACCCATGAACAGTAGAAAACGATAGTACCGGAGTTTGTACGGCGGTAGTACCGTAAATCCTAATTTTTTGGGATTTCTGCTCCCAACGGCTAGTTTTTGTGTGTGGGCTATAAATACCCACCTTGGCCGGTTGAGAGACAATCTTTGGCATCCCATTTCACTCACTTGAGCTACTGTTAGCTTCTCTTCTCAATTGTGCATGTGTTGTATCTTGTGAGCAAGGAGAGGGGTCTCTAGTTGAATATGTTGCATATAGAGTTGGATTTCGTATCAACTTGAGTTTGTGCATTCGTTGCACGTGGTGAGAGTCAAGCAAGGGGCTTAGCTTATTACTCTTGGTGTTTATCGACACCTATACGGCGTGGAGGCGTCGTGGTTCGGTGATCTTCTCAAGAAGCTTGTGAGAAGGCCCGACGTGTTGTGAAGGTTGGAGCTCACCTATCCGGAGTGGGAAAGAGCTACCACTAGTGGAATTAAGGTGTTTGTCTTAATTCATGGAGCCGGTCCAATTCGTTTGGGCTTACCTCAACGTGGATTAGGGGAGACCGGCAAGTCTCCAAACACCACGGTAAAACAACAATGTGTCTTTGTGGTTTGCATTATTGTGCTTTACTCCATTGCAATTTATATGCATATAATTAAATTGCTTACTTGTATTTGAATGATTGCTAGTTATCTATAGACTTATATTGTTGGTAAACTTAGTCAAAACTAGTTGATTTAGGTTTTAATTGTGCAAAACCAAATTGTTGTTTGCTTCCGCATTAGATATTGATTTTAGCCAAAAGAATTTTAAAACCGCCTATTCACCCCCTCTAGCCGGCTTCCTCGATCTTACAAGTGGTATCAGAGCTTTGTCTCTCATTTATTAGACTTAACCATCTTGAGAGTAAATGATGGTGACTAGTGATATTGTGCACCTAGGTGAGACACCTCTATTTAATGGCGCAAATTATGCACATTAAAAAATCCGTCTGTCATGTTATTTTTAGGCCATGAGCCTAAAAATTTGGCGGATTGAAGATGTAGGCTTTTCTCCTCTATTGGATCATCTTGCTCCAACCATTGAGGAAGAGAAATGCTTACATCTCGACGCTAAAACAATTAACGCTTTATTTAGTGCTTTGAGTGTAGAGGTGTTTGATGAAGTGTGCAATCTCGAGAGCGCTCATGAGATGTGAACATATCTTCAAGAACATTATAAAATGTCCATCTCTATAAGTGATGATTGCATAGAAGAGTGGATGTCGGGAGAAGAGTGCTCAATCTCCAACTCCGACAATGATGAGTCCACAAGCCCCTCCACATCAACTCAATGCTTTATGGACAATGGTAATAATGAGGCAAATGAAAATGATGAACCTTCATATGATGAGTTGATGGATATGCTAGAGGACTTAAATGAATACCTTGGTAAGGAGAAGTCAAAATTCAAAATCTTGAAGAAATAATTTCTTTCTCTCAAGGACTCTTATGAAGAGCTAAAAGAAGCTCATGAGACTCTCCTTCTCAAGGATCTCAATAAGTCCAAGGTGGATATAGACATCACATATAAATTATTAGATGATATGTCATGCCTAGTTCCTAACTCTTGTATTTCATCTAAGGTTAATATATCCACCTCATATGATGATTTGCTTGATATGTCTTGTAGCTCTAGTGAAAATACTTCTATTTCTTCTATGCTTGTTGAGACTAACCTTATAGAGGAAAATAAAAAAGCTCAAGGCCCAAGTCACAAAATTGAAAAATGACTTGGAAAAAAGCTACAAAGGGAGGACCACTGTTGATGCTATATTGAGCAAGTAAAGACGCTTGCAAGATAAGAGTGGAATTGGCTTCATCTCCAACAAGAAAAGGGAGAATAGCAAGATAAGGTACAATGCAAGACACACGAAGAATGTCAAGTGCCTTGGTTGCAACAAGAAGGGTCGCTTCGCCTCGGTGTGCCCAAACAGGATGAATGGCAAGTAGTTGTCATCAAAGAAGAGGCAAACTGGCAAGAAGTAATAAATAAAGACAAGTAGGGGAAGCAAGATCCGAACTTGCTACAATTGCCCGAAAAAAGAACATTTCAGTAAGGATTGTCCCAAAGGTATCACTCCTAAGCCTATTATTTATAATAATGATTATTTGCTTAGGAAATATATAAATGGTAATGTGTCTGCTAGAATCATTAGTTCACCTAAAACTATTACGAGGGTCATTTGGGTACCAAAATCAATTGTGACTAACATTCGTGGGCCCAACCAAGTATTGGGTACCAAAATGTGTTTAAATACTTAATAGGTACTTGAAGAGGCATAGGAGGTTTGACTCACATGAAGAGGTGGAATCCACCATGTGCAAAATTGAAGCCAAGCTTGAGGATGATCATTTCATATCAAGAACCCATGCCATCTCGGTAACAAGTATTTACATTGAAGTATCTACCCCTTTTACCTTGTGTAGGTTGTATTTCATGAAAATCTTGTAAAAAGGGTGTTCTTGCTCTTGTTCATAATCTTCTTTATTTAAAATCTTGAGCAAGATGGATGTGGCACATTAAAAGGGAGTGTAAGTCATATACATGTATATCACATCCCTAAGTGTACCCTAAATGAATAAGTGCTAGTATTGTTTTTCAAAATTGTGCCTTTTAGTCAAAACTCAGAAATTGCATAACTATTAGTAATTCTTTGAAAAACTAGTTGCAAAATGTATACAAATGTTTTTCAAAGGTTTTGGTTAAAGAAAAATCTATTTCAAGTGAAAATGAGTTTCTAGCTAAAATTCTAGATAATAGTATCTTGTTTTTGACATAAACTAGATTTTTGTGTAAAATCTATTCTAAAAAGAATTTGAAAATCTCCCCAAAAGGAAAATTCTAGAGTTGGTTATTCCAAACCTTTTTGGTATTCAAAATATTTTCAAAAGACCGACCTAGAAAAAGTTATTTGATTTTGAAATTCGTCCAAAATCCTATTTTGACCAAAATGGTCACAATCTAACACTTAAGTGAGTTTTGCCATATGAGCCAAAATTATTCACATGAATATGTCCATAATGGTATTTATGACTCATACATGCAATTGGATGATTTAAATTCAATCATATGCTCATTTTGGCTTGATTGAAGATATTTCACGAAAATGAGGTTTTATTTTCAAAAACAAAATCTTAATTCGTGGAGCCGGTCTAATTCGTTTGGGCTTACCTCAACGTGGATTAGGGGAACCGGCAAGTCTCCGAACACCACGGTAAAACATCATTGTGTCATTGTGGTTTGCATTCTTGTGCTTTACTCCATTGCAATTTATATTCATATAATTAAATTACTTACTTGTATTTGAATGATTGCTAGTTATCTATAGACT
Organism: Hsuehochloa calcarea; assembly: GCA_036346395.1. Taxonomy (NCBI): domain Eukaryota; kingdom Viridiplantae; phylum Streptophyta; class Magnoliopsida; order Poales; family Poaceae; genus Hsuehochloa; species Hsuehochloa calcarea. The sequence goes on along the minus strand of CM070597.1, from coordinate 20,238,498 downwards.
TATATTGTTGGTGCACTTAGTCAAAACTAGTTGATTTAGGTTTTAATTGTGCAAAACCAAATTGTTGTTAGCTTCCGCATTAGATATTGGTTTTAGCCAAAAGAATTTTAAAATCGCCTATTCACCCCCCTCTAGTCGACCTCCTCGATCTTACAGACACTCAGCGCAAAGGAGGGGGGCCAAGTGAGCCCGTACGATAGGACGCGGAGCTGGAGTGGGTCGTGGCAATGCGGGAGGGGATGCTAGATGTGCGGTTGGGGGCCTAGCAAGGGGCGTCCCCCTGCGATGGTTGTACTTTTGTTCATTATGTGATACTTAAATTTTGCACTTAATGTGTGATGCTTGTAATACTTTTACGTTCTTATGTGTACTCATTCATACAATGCATGTTTTTTCAATGCATATCGACGCCTATAGCTTAATGCACGATATGTTACTGTACGACCGGGGGGGCTAATAAAGCGGGTAATGTGTTAGCTTGCAGATGACAAGACCAGACGGGGCTGGCTGCTTTGCGCAATGACAAGATCAAACGGGGTAGCTTTGCACAGTGACAAGACCAAAGGAGATAGCCTTGCGTAGTGACAAGACCAGATAGGGCAGCTTTGCGCAGTGACAAGACCAAACGGGGCAACTTTGCGTAGTGACAAGACCTAACGGTGTAGCTTTTTTCAGTAAGAAGACCAAAGGACAACACTTCGCCTCGCCAACTTTTCAGATCGACTTGACAACATTGACCTCTTCAGCTTTTCATACCAAAAATAAATGACTCTGCAAAGTAGGAAGTAATAAAACTCTGCAAAGTAAGACTTTACAACACTCTGCCTCACCAGCTTATCAGATTGACCTGACAACACTATACTTCCTCAACTTTTCAGACCGAAAAGACAGGACACTGCAAAGCATGACATGACAGCTCCTTGCAATATAAGACATGACAACACTCTACCTCGCCAGGAACTTTTTATAATGACAAGGCAACACTCTGCCTCGCAGGCTACTCACATGGGATTAACCACACCATGTCAACCCTTTGACTTATAAAAGGAGGTGGAAGAGATCTGGGAGAGAACACTACACCAAAGCTTGCTTCACCACGCCGGAATGAACAACATGAAAAGGCAATGAGACGAGATCTGCAAACTAGCAAGAACTGCTAGGGCCCGGGAAGAGCAAGCAAGGGCTGCTGCGGCCCGGATCCGTCAAGAGGAGGTTGCTAGGATGACATCTATCCGCAATGACACCCTCGTAGCTGCAACCCCTACCAGAACGTTCCAACCGAGTGTTCGCCGCAATAGCCGCCAGAGGGGGAGACGCTGCCTCTGTTGGTGCAGGGGTCATGCAAGTTCTTCAAGGCTAAGTAGCGACTGAGGCTGGGCATGTGTCACTGGGGTTGCGCGGACTACTCCAATGACTATCCCGACAGACGTTGGGATACGAGCAGCTACCGGCAGCTGGTAAGGACCAGTTACAGTGTGTTCCTCTACTATTTCTCTTTTAAAGTACGCACTAACATCCTCTCTCGTCTACCCGTAGTTCCCGGATCCGCTATGTGGCTACCACAAGTGGATCGACCAAGAGATCCATCCACATGACCAGTGGACCCTCGGCTACGAGGAGTGGAATTTCAAAAGGGCCTGCGAGATCCAGGAGGAGGAGGAGCGCCGCAACGACGAGCAAAACGAGTGCATACGTCAGGATACGAAAGCTCATCTCGTGGCATGCAGGTGCAAGGAGTGTGAGGGCCGCGACAGAGAGCGCGAGGCTCACGAGAGGGAGCGCGAGAAAAGAGGGAAATGGCGGCCAAGACCAAAAAGACCGGCGAGGAGTTCAACGCCGAGCTAGCAAGGAAGGGAAAATAGCCCCGGTCCACATAGTAGGTCAGACCATTATGTACTAGTTCCCCGTGCATGATGTTGTTTCTTATGCACGTAGCCAAACCCTATGCGACATGTTATTACCAGCTTCATTATAAAGTCTATTTTAATTCGCAACATCAAATCTCATGATCTTTTTGTATTCAATTCTTCTGTGTTATTCCTAGCTTCATTATAAAGGCATCCAACAATATGTATCACTTTTGGGGTAGGTCTGCAAATATTGGGCAATTATTTGTGAAGGATATATACGCTGAAGTGCCTAAGGTTATCAATCCACAGAAATATTTTCAGTCCATATATGTATTTACACTCATTTAAAATGATGGTCTTATATATGGTTCACCTATAGATTCTCTACTTTTAAGTTATGGATAGTTCGAGAGGGATTAACTTTTAAATATTTTTTTAAAAAGGGTTAAATAATAAAAAAGATAAGCCTCCAACCTCCTGTCGACGAACCGTTGGGTGATAGAGATGCAGTTGCCTACCGATTGGGCGACAGAACCTATCGTCTTACGATTGACCGATTTCATCTATGTCGCCTAACCGTTCAGCGATTGTATTCTTATCGTTTGGCCGTTGGGTAATTGGATCCAGTTGTCCAATGGTTCGGCGACAGAGGTATACTTTTGTATAAAAAAATCGTATGTATAATTTTGAATAAAAAATAGATTATTTTTTAAAAAAAATCCAAACGTTAGCATCCAAGAGCACCAGCGCCGTCGGAACGAGGATCGGACGGGCCGGACTGCCCCTACGCACAGCCACCAGCTCAACCACTGGATAACATTCCCCCGCTTCCCGCTCCGCTTCCTCCTCGTCCTTGTCGTGGTCGACTTCGAGAATCGAGATCTTACCACCAAGTCGCGTCCTGAAAATTTACGGCGAGCGATCTCGCGACCGGCCGCGCTCTTGATGCCCCCGTGCAGCACGCGCCCATGGCGTCCGTGTCGTCCCCGCACTCGTCGCAGGCCGTGCTCCTCCTCCTCCCGCTGCCTCCCCAGCTCCAGCTCCAGCTCCAGCCCGGCGGCGTCCGCCTCCGCCGTCGCTTGCAGAGGCTGCCTCTCCCGTCGTTAGGGCTATTGAGTGCTCGTAAGGGAGGGCTGCTTCCGCTTCCGGCGCCGCGGGCGGCGGAGGGGAAGGATGGGCGGGCCGTGACCAAGGAGGAGGAGGTGGAGGAAGAGGAAGAGGAGGAGGAGGAGGTGAGGAGGGAGGAGGAGGGGAGGGGAGGAGGCGATGGGGCCCCAGAGGTGGAGGCGGCGAGGGGGTCGGGACGGTTCGCAGCGGACTACATCTCGCTCGGCGTCAGGGAGCCCGTCTACGAGGTAGGTGCCGATCGATCGAATGCCGGCCGAGTCGGCCTTGTAATGTTGCAACTGTAAATTGGAAACTAAATCATCATGCATCAGGAAGCTCAATTTTACTCTCAGTCAGAATAATGGCTTTGCATTAGGTCACGTTTTGAGGTCTTTTAAAAGCTAAATAACTTTCGCCAAAAGCTCATGTCTTGATCAATAAACTGTTTTTGTTGATACGCATGATGCCGAATGAGATGACAAGAAATGAATTTAAGGGGATAGCCAAGCAAGGCGAAACATTCTCCTAAATCGCCTTCGCATGTTGCCCCACATAGTTTCTTGATCCATTTCCTGTTCTTCTTACAAACCTGTTCATAGCGTTTGAGACTGCATTGGGGCTATCCATTCAACAAGCATTGGTCTCCAGAAAGAAACACAGTAATTTGGTCATTGTGACTCCAGATCTAAAGAAGCAACACATACTTTTGTTTTCCTTTAGTTCGAACCGAGAGTTGCTATGCTAGTTTGATGACATGTTTCTTCAAGGGTGGGTGGGCATTGGGATGACAAGATCATTATAAATTTTTGAACTTATGTGACCTTGAAAGTTTCAAATTAACCTTCACATCAATATCGAACTTTACTTAGGTGAGAGAAGTGAAATCTAATGGGCGGATGTCTACCAAAAAAATAAGCCGCCGGCAGCTATTGAAATCAAGTGGTATGTAAAAACAATGTATTTCTCAAGCTCTGTTCTACAATACATCAACTTCATTCTGTTCACCATATAGTTACGCAAACTCTCCATATGATGGCATTGTCCTTGTACCAAACTCTCATACACTGCTACTGCACATGTACTTCGTAATTGCCTGGTTATAATTGTCAAATGGAATCTATTTGTATTGTTACTTTCTTCCTTGTGATTTTCAAGCACTTGCACATGATTTCTTTTCATTCTCAACTTTTGTTCTGCTAGGCCTCCGTCTACGAGATACCAGAAGCGTTGACCCATCACTGTGGCTAATGAATTCAATGCCTTCCTTGCTGGTAATAGGAAACTTTCAACAATTAACTACATAGATTTTCCTGTCTGTAGTATTCTTTTTCTCTATATTTTTTCAGTTGTATACAAACAATGAATGCTCTTATGATGTGCCTGCAGGAGTCCTAAGAGAGTATAATTATTTCGTTACCGCTAGTTGTTTGTCAAAACAACCTGATGTTTTATAGTAAAACTAGCCGAATGGCCATGCGTTGCTATAGATAAAAATCATATATTAAAAGGTTATACAAATTTGTGAAAGACATAGTTAACCAATTAGCAGATAGGTAAAAGGTTGAATCAGGTATTGTGCTAATTGGAAGGTATAATTGTATAAATCATCAACAAATATGGTACAATTATGAAAATATAGCAAATGCATCATCACGTTTACTGGTGGTGGCAATCAGACATGCAGAGCATTCATTTTCATATCCCTGAACAAATTCAGTTATTGAAGGACTTACTGGCAAGCGCTGATATTTGAGCCATGGACATCGTTTTCTTCCACCAGCTTGTGTTCAAGACTTTATAATTTCCTGTAATTTTCACAACAAGCACTGAGAGCTAACCAGACTGCATATGAACGTACCACATGCCCACACAGAGAGGTAAAGACAGGGAGAGGGGGAGCCATATCTCACCGTAAGTCCCCCTGGCCGCGCCGACCCTCGGCCTATTGTGCTTGCATCGCGCGTGGCCTTCGCCTTCGGCAAGTTGCGTCTGCACCGCATGTCCCTTGCCCTCGGCCTGCTGACGCCGTTCAGCCGTGCCACTCCCACCTGACTGTCGCATGCTTTCTGCCATAGTGATAAAGGAGAGCGAGAGTGGGATTAGATGATGAGGAGAGGTGAGATCGACTAGATAAAAAAAATAAGCAAGACATTTCATCGAGCGACTGGTTGGTAGTCAAACATGGAGCTGTTGGGCTGATTTGGGGCCATGAGTCTAGAGATTGGCAGAGCCTGCCAACTTCATGACGGTAAGGACGGAGGAGCTTGAACTCGCCTATGGAGTACGAAAAGCAACCGCGATGGTGCGGGTCGAGGAACGGCGTGAGGGTGGCGAGCACTGCGTCACGATGCTTTGACGGCGATGGCAAACACGACATTGAGGGTAGAGGGCATACGTGAGGGTAGTGTTGCGGGCGAGGCGATAGACGGAGGAATCGCGACGGGGAGGGCTTGGCACGCGGGGAAATCGCCATGGGAGAGAGGATGGGAAAGACGCGGGGGCACGCGAGACGAGGGTCAAGAAGTCGGCGGAAGGGGTGAGAAGAGGTGGAGCCGCACGGGGATACAGAGGGCGGGCGCGCACTGGTCCCACCTGTCGGCACGTATGGGTTGTGAGATGAGGGGAGGGGAGGGGTAGAAGAACACATCACTCGCCACCACCAGAGTCTTTTTAAATAGTAAAGAAATCATGGAGTGCACACATACTTGCACTTGAAATGATAGGAAAAGAAGAAAAGATAGTTAAGTTCGTCACACCATTTTTGTCCATAATTTTCAGCTCAAATTGTGTTTAGTTGTCTATTTCAGGAACCTTCACTGTCATTGAGTTAAATCTTAAGAAACATTACTATGGTTTGATATCCAGCACATTTTTTAATACAGTACTTTTCCAGCAAAGGTCTGTATCAATGTATTTTACCTAGGCATCTGTATTGTTATTGTATGCCACGTCTCAACAGGCGAGATTAGTTTGCTCTTTGCTGTCTAATCTTGTATTTTGGTTATTGTGCGCCTTGTCAACTTGCACTATCATTCATGTACTTCTGCTCTTAAACATCTTGCTTTCTATAGCAAGATGGGCATACGATGGTTTGCTTATATATAGCATGTAAAACTCCTATGCGGTATTTGTTGTAGGTACGTGAACAAGCTATATTAGTCAACCTTGGTTCCTTGCGAGCAATTGCTATGCACGAGCTTGTTCTTATATTCAATTATAAAAGGTCAGTTTGTATGTTTGATTAATAGAACAATTGGTATTGGTGAACTTACCACCATTCTTGTTACAAACTTACAAATTATTTTCTCAAACTTGAGTAGCCCAGGAGGAAAGGCCTTTTTAGAGTCGTTACTACCTCGGTTAAATCCAAGGAACATCAATGATGGACCTGCGATGCCTTTTCAACTTGAGGTAATGGATATATGGAAATCCTTTGTATTAATCCATATTTGCAGTCCGGGAACAGTCTTAATACGACGATTTGTTGCTTGTCAATATGTTTTCTTCTCTATTTATCTCCATGGAAAGCTCTCTTTCTCTCTTGAGGTTTATTGATTTTAATTCACCTAGGATTCGAGAGCCTCAGCATTGCTAAAAGAACTGCTTATTGTTCATATCTACATTGTACTTTAGACAAATGGACCATGTAGAACAGTTATAAGTGCTTTTTAATATAAAAATAATATATATGCATCGCAACGCAAGTTGATCACTCACCCATGATTTTCCAAATTTCTCTAATCCGATAAGTTGAATCTTGAATAACAACAAAAGCATGTACAATAGTGTGACGTCAGCTGTCTATAAGACTTGCTACGTAGCACACTAAATGATGTGGATGAGAGAGAGGGACTATAGATAATTAAACCGTCTTTCATGTAGTAGTCGATTGTAACACGAAAAATAATATACATTATACATAAAGTAGTTGTCTATAGAGATATGTAAGACAATCCATTATAGAAGCTATCTATAGATGATATAGAAATGTATTATAGACAGTAGTTGTCTATTCTATTATACATGCTCTAAAAATATCATCCATGATTTTATAAATTCTCCATGATTGTACTGTATCTTGTTCGAACTTCGTACATTCAATGTTTGTTGATGAACGTTGGCAACAAAACATACTGTTCTTCGGTCATTCCGTTTTAATTTGGCAATATTTCTTGTTATGCTTGCATGTTCACAGAAATTGAGAGTACCAGGCTGTCAGATATTGGGGCAAGGTGATCTGATCTTTTATTGTGTTTTCATTATATTCAGGTTGTCGAAGCTGCACTACTTTCCAGAATACAAAGGCTGGAGCAAAGATTAATGCATATTGAACCTCGTGTGAGTACCTGAAAAGTTCATGCCTCCGTGTCGTTTATGGTTTCATATCACAGTTGTTCTGCTTGTACAGAACTGTATATGATTAAGTTGTTGCTTGTGTTTCTTGGTGCATACTTAATTTAAGGATCACCTCTAATATGTTCTTAATATATGACTTCAGGCACTAGTGGATTGTTGTTCTCGTTCCCTGTTTCCATGAGTTTTCAATTTACAGGACTTCACACAAAAGTACATATTTTTTTTAATTATTATTATTTTATTCTGAAATATAGTAATATACATACTTTTTTATTTTACAGAAATAATACTTTATCACTACACTGTTGGCGCGACTTGGATCCAGTCGCTCAACCATTAGGCGACTGGTCCAACTCGCCCAACCGTTAAGTGACACACGGTGTAGTCGTCTAACGGTGGAGCGACTGTCACTTCGGCTACTAGTCATTGAAGCGTTGAGCGACATACTGCCCCTAGTCGTTTAACAGTTGAGCGACTAGAGGCTATATACACACGCGCGCGGGGCTGTGAGCCCATCGCCATTTGCGTTCGTCGGGCAGAACCAGAGACGAGGAGGAGGAAAAGAGAGGAAGGGAAAGAGGAGAAGAGAGGGGAAGAGAGGAGGAGAGATCTGCGCATCTACGATGGTGAATTTTTTGGACTTTTTGTAGATTTATTTTTCAAACCATGGTAGGGCATTGTGATACAACTTACCTTAGTATTTACCAATCATTCCAAACCTCTGTTGCTGAACCGTTGGACGAAGTAGTGTTCCGGCGTGTATGAATTCCCTGGCGCACCTCGATATCACTTACCTTCCTACTCACGAATTATTTTCCAGTGGTTGGGCGACTTGGGTCAGTCGCCCAATGGTTGGGTGACTAGATCCAAGTCGTTCAACCACTGGGCGATTTGACAGCAAGTATAGTCCCCGTGTCGTTGAACTATTAGGGCACTCTCTGCAAACCAGAACGTGACCATTATCTGCAAAGTAGGACGCAACCTAACGAGATAGCTTTACGCAGTGACGTGACCCAACGAGACAGTTTTGCGTAGCGACTTGATCCAACGCTGCAACATGATTCCTTCTAGATGACGCGAATTTGCTTCAACCGGATTGCACTTCGACCGCTATAGAGCCGCTGCAGCTGCGTCCGCTCCCACTATAAATAGAGCGCTACTCGGACGAAAACTCCACACCAACAACACTACCTACATAACATGAAAAAGGAGAAGGAATGAGGGAACATCCGTAAGCTTTTGAAGGACTGGGTGTCTTCCCAGAAGACGAACGCTCGCTACAGGACGTTTAGTCAGCAAACCTCACACTCAACACCCACCTCCGAAGCTCGTCGATTTAAGGAGGCTGCCTCGTAGTACGCCTAATGATTTCCCACATAATTATTTCCAGCGGATTAATAACATAATACTATTGCTAGACTACTCGGCAACTAGGGTCTGATCGTTCCATCGTTGAGCGACTAGGCCACGTGTCGCTCGACGGTTGAATGACTTGTACCAGTCGTCTAATGGTTACATGACTAAGTTCAAGTCGACCAATGGGGGGAGGGGTGACAAAGTATTATTTCTGTAAAATTAAAAAGGATAAATATATTACTGTATTTTAAAATAAAATAGTAATTATTAAAAAAAATCGCTCCAACGTGCCACTTTCCCCCCCTCTTTGTGCCTCAGCACCTTGGGGCCTTCCTCTAGCCTCTTAGAAGTGCCCGATTGTGTTGCAAACCCTCCTTTCAATTGCACCTTAGCCAGCTGAACTCGTCGCAACACCTGATTTTCCACTAAATCGATTGGTAGAAAGCATAAATGATTGGTAGCACCTAATTGTGGCCAACTAGCTGACTAACTCCAGCACTAACGATCTTCTCTCAATCCCCAGCAAACCTGAGGACAAGTGCTGTGTCACATGCTCACTGGAGCCCTTTTTTGGAACTGAAGCCTGTATTTATGGTCAGGCTGCTGACTCTTCATTTTCCTTTTTACGAGAAACAGTAGGAGGGCCCTACCAAGCTGACTGCAATTTCCATCAGGTGAATGGTGATCTAGGCAAGGTTATCCAAGCGCTAGTCGGGCGGCGATCGCCCGCCTAGGCGCCGATTAGTCGGCCGACTAGGTGCAGTGCAGGCAGGGCGCAGGGCAAGGCAAAGCAGAGTAGGGCGGCAGGGGAGAGATGGGAGCCACTGGGTCCAGGAGGAGGCGGAGACGAGCAGGTGGTGGCAGGGCAGCCAGTCGGTCGGTGAGACGTCGAACAGCAGGTAGGCGAGGGGACTAGGCAGAGCTGGCGGCGGGGAGGCAATGGCAAAGCAGAGCAGGGTGGACGGAGGTGGATTCGGTGGTAGGGGAGCCCGATTTGACCGGCATCGAGCCAGCAGCGGCGGCGGTGAGGGAACCCGATTTGACCAGCGTCGAGCCGCCGGCGGCAGCGGGAGACTCCACCTCCCACGCAGATCTGGCGGCCGACTTCACCTCTCAAAGGTACTCACCTCCAATCCCTAAACCGACCACCGGGCTTTTTATACTCCCTCCTTTTCGCTGACGTTCGCCAAGTCGGCCGCCTATCTCCCGCCTCCGCACCGCCTAGTCTCCTCCACGCTGCCAAAATCCGCCGCGACTCCCTCCGCCTAGGACCGGCTTTGACCAGCTAGGCGGCGGCGATTGGGTGGAAATCACGGCGGAGCCCCGCTGCCTGGAGGCTGATTAATCGGCTCTAGGCGTCGATTTTTGGAACACTGGATCTAGGTATGGTGGCATGGAAAATAGTAAAGTACTGTGGCATAATTTTTCCCTTTTATTCCAATACAAAATGAAGTCAATGCTCTGCTCCTCATGGTTTAGTGGTTTAGTATGCCACGAGAGGATCTCATTAAAAAAAGCACCAGAGGTGGTCTTGTGTGTGTGTTTCAATCTTGTGTCAATCAAGCACCTGCATTTTGTGACTAATGCATTCTATTACAAAAATAATTAAACATTGTTTTGGATATCTGGGCTTTCGTCTCAGGTGGCTGTATTGCTTGAAGTTCTACCAAATCGATTGACAGCTGATGTGTTGGAGCAGCTTCGTCTAAGCAAACAAGCCTTGGTATTAAAGCTGCACTTCAGAATCATTTCCTGGACTCATCTATCAAATCTGATTTTAATTTTGCTTCTATATTCATGTGTCAAGGTTGAGCTGGGTTCACGAGCAGGTGATCTGAAACAAATGCTCATTGATCTCCTAGATGATCCTCATGAAATTCGTCGAATATGCATTATGGGGAGAAGCTGTACACTTGATAAATTGAGTGATGACATGGAATGTTCTGTTCCTTTAGAGAAGCAGATCGCTGAAGGTACAGCTGAACTTTATCATTGTGAATTTGCATCTTTTGGAGAAACTGAATGTTGTTGTCCTCTTGATGAAGCTTACATCTTCAGCTGGATAAATCAATTTAAAAAAATATCTAGACTAGTTTCATTGACTAAGATTCTCAATATGTGCAATTATGCTATTTAATTACCAGGACAATATCTTATGGCACCACACATAACATATTGATGGAGTAATTTTTTAGATTACGGAGGTGGTTTTAGGTGGCAAAGTACAGAAGTCCAAATACAGTGTGCTTTTTTATAAAGAAATGAAAGTGAAGAAACTATAGTTTTGTTCAATTGAAAGTATTTTCTCTAGGTTTTTGTGCAGTGGCTGGGAGTTTTGAGAGAAATGAAATTTTCTTAGGTGACTCCCGGTCTTTTGTTTGATAATAGCTAACTGATTGGTTGATCACTTGATTTATCTGTAACTTTTTATCTTAACAGAAGAAGAGGAAGAAATTGAAATGCTATTGGAGAATTATCTTCAAAGGTATTCCCCTGCAACACAAAATTATTGGGTTTCTTGTGTCTTCCTTGCTGTCTTGCATTGTCATTTCGTTGTGCATTCTTACTGTCAGATGTGAATCATGCCATGGTCAAGCAGAGAGACTTCTTGATTCTGCAAGAGAAATGGAAGATTCAATTGCAGTGAACTTAAGGTCTGTCCATTCTCATGACATTAGTCATTAGCTCAAAAATTGTTTCCTGTTTTACTTTCATCAATTTATTTGACGATATGTGCACTTTTTCACCTTTTTGCTCCTCAATATAATTGGATAATTAAAATAAATATGCCAATATACATTTAGTAGAAATAAAATTACTGAATACTAAATGACCCTAAGTGCCACATCACAAATAAATTAGGATGTTTACTGCTTCAACCAGGGCACAGAAAATCAACATGGTTATCCACTTATCCTCCCCTTTCTACTCTTTTCTCCTTTTTGAATTAAAGATAGCTAGCTTGGTATGTTGAAGCTTGTTCGTCATTGTCAAATTGATCTAAATAATACAAGAACTCACTCAAACTAGGACTAGCTCCGTGTGTGCTTGCTTCAGCACAACAACTTTGCATGTTATTTGCTGCCTTTTCAACTGTTTTGACCGGTCACTGGCTGTTGTGGACTCTTTTTACGGCAAGACGTATGAAAGACAGAAACGAGGGCAGGCGTCCAGTTCGGCCGCTGGTTCGGATGTCGCAGGAATGTCCAGGACTTAGAGTCCGGATCGGTTTTGATTAGGAAATGGAATACGAGTCGGTTAGGAATAAGAGTCTAGATAGGGTTAAGGAGTTAGTACGTCCGTAGCTTCGTAGCGTATATATTCAGCCTTTGTATCATGGCGAAAAGCAAGCCTCTCCGAGCGTTCGAAGGCGAACTCGGTTCTTCTCGCTATCTCGTGTGTTCTCATCTGACAGCTCAAGATCATCTTCTTCCACCTCTTTCGATACACCGCAAACCCCGACAAAAGCCAACCCATATCAATTTAGTATCATAGCCTTCATGCGCGCTTCCCATAGGCAACCCGGTCTCCATTGAAGACCTCAGCAAGCAGCTCTCCCAGCTCATGGAGCAGCAACAAATCATGGCGCGACAACAATAGCGAATATCGCAGCAGCATCAGCAGATGTGCGGCGATCTTAAAAACCAGTCGGTGGCCCATAACCTCGCCATCACCAAGCTTGAGAACAGCCAACCCACTGTACTTGGCAAGAATTCATCAATTGACCTAGCAACGATTGCCACCGACGATCAGGGAGAAGGGTGTCGCGCTGCGCCGAGGTTTCACAAGTTGGATTTTTCGACGTTCGACGGCGACGGCGATCCGTTGCCATGGTTGAATAGATGTAAGCAGTTCTTCTGCGGACAAAGGACGCTAGAAGAAGAAAAGGTGTGGCTGACTTCATATCACCTCATCGGTTCGGTGCAGCAATGGTACTTTCAACTTCAGCGCGACGGAGGTATTCTATCTTGGGCCCGATTTGCCGATTTCGTCAACCAACGGTTTGAACCTCCCATCCGTAGCAATCCGCTAGGCGAGCTCGCACAACTTCGGCACACAGGGTCCGTGGAAGATTACCAGAAGCAGTTCTTGGCCTTTCTGTGTCGGGTGGAGCATCTTTCACCTTTTCAACAGGTCCAATTATTCACGGTAGGTCTCCTACAACCGCTTCGTACAGACGTCAAACTTCAAAATATGACAAATTTGCAAACCGCGATGAATTTGGCACACACTTATGAACGCGGGCTCGCCGTGATGACGAAGGACACAAGGACTATCATGGCTAAGAATTCCAATTCCGCACCACGGTTTCAGAATGCGACTCCGACGCCACCAGTGACCGTCGCAAGGCCTCCCAGACTGGTGGGAAACAATCCTTCTACGACGAGAGTTTTACCGACGCCAACGACTGTGGTGGCTGGTGCAGCAGGTTCTCGTTTCCGACGACTTACACAAGAGGAGATGAACGAGCGACGTTTGAAGGGGTTGTGCTACAACTGTCCTGAGAAGTTCACAAGAAATCACAATTACTCGTTCAAGGGAATCTACTTCATGGAGGTAGAAGGAGACGAAGCCATTGAAGACAGAACAAAAGACACTTCGGAAATTTCGCTCCACGCTCTCACAGGTATCTGTACAGGAAAAACGATGCAGTTGCAAGTCCTCATCAAAGGAGAAGCCTTACGAGCATGGGTAGATTCCAGGTCGACACACATTCGTTGATGTTGGTCTGGTAAGCCGCCTCGGCTTGTCCATGGAACCGCGGTCGGGTCTCACGGTCACTGTGGTCACTGGAGACCGCGTTGAAGGTGCGGGTGTGTGTGCGAACACCACTATTATCATTGAACAAGAGACTTTCTTGGTGGACTGCTATGTCATCCCGCTAGATGGGTTCGACCTTGTTCTAGGCGTACAATGGCTCCGAATGTTAGGCCCTATACTGCGGGATTTCTGTCGTCTCACAATGGCTTTTTGGAGGACTGACCATCAGGTCGTGTGGAAAGGGTCCGAGGTTACGACAACGGGTCCACAGGCGTGTGGTTGCACAACCAAAGACCTTCTAGATGAGCTTCTCCAAGAGTTTGAGGATGTTTTTGGGACACCTCGTGGCCTGCCCCCACCACGTCGCCAAGATCACCGTATTCACTTATTGCCAGGATATGCGCCAGTGGCCGTTCCACCGTATTGATACCCATAGTTGATGAAGGATGAAATCGAGCGACAATGTGATGGCATGTTAGCTGAAGGCTTATTCGGCCTAGCACTTCTGAATTTTCCTCGCCGGTTTGCTTGTCAAGAAACATGATAATACATGGCTTTTTTTTGTCGATTATCGCGCTTTAAACTCTCAAGCAGTTAAGGATAAATTCCCTATTCCGGTCGTTGACGAGCTGCTCGACGAATTGAAGGGCACACATTACTTCTCCAAATTCGACCTACGTAGTGGCTATCACCAGGTGCGCATGCATCGCGCCGATGTCAAGAAGACCACCTTCCGAACGCATGAAGGCCACTTCAAATTCTTCATGATGTCATTTGGCCTGACAAACGCTCCAACTACCTTCCAAGCACTCATGAATGACATCCTCAAACCGTTCCTCCGCTGGTTTGTACTTGTTTTTTAATGATATCTTGATTTGCAGCTCAACTAGTATGCGCATCTACAACATGTTCGAGCGGTGCTTCAGGTCTTGCGTCTCCATACGCTGCTCTTGAAAAGGTTCAAGTGTTGCTTCGGCGAGACCTCTGTGGCCTACCTTGGTCATATAATCTCCGGTCAAGGTGTGTCCATGGGCCCGAGCAAGGTGGCCACGGTGGAAACATGGCTGACGCCGATGTCGATCTGTGCCTTGCGGGGTTTTCTCAGTCTAACCAGGTACTACAGCAGGTTCATCCAAAACTATGGGGTGGTAACGGCGTCTCTCACAAAGCTTCTTAAGAAAGAGGGATTTTCCTGGTCCATGGAGGCGAAACAGGCGTTCCAAGCTCTTAAGAAGGCGTTTATTACAGGACCGGTTTTGCAGCTTCCCGATTTTTCTCAAAAATTCATGGTTGACTGTGATGCATCTTGTTCTACCATAGGTGTGGTTCTACATCAAGGCAACCGCCCAATCGCGTTCTTTAGTCGCGCTGTGGCGGCCCATCATCTCAAGCGGGCCGCATACCAATGCGAGTTAATCGGCTTGGTGCAAGCCGTGCGGCATTGGCGGCCCTATCTTTGGGCGCGTAGCTTCGTCGTTCGAACAGATCACTACAACCTTAAATTCTTGTTCGATCAGCAGCTCTCAACTATTCCTCAGCATCACTGGGTGAGCAAATTGTTTGGTTATGACTTTTCAGTGGAGTACCGTCCTGGATGACAAAATGCGGCAGCTGATGCTTTGTCCCGTCGTGATGAACCAATTCTGTCTATGCTTGCTATTTCAACTCCCCAGTTCGCTTGGTTTGAGACACTACGCCAGGAGATCACAGAGAACCCAGACTTAGTGTCTCGGCAAGCGCGGATTCAAGATGGTCAAGAAGGAACTGAGTTGATTGGAAAGTGGTGGATGGTCTAATACTTCACTAGGGTCGAGTGTTTGTGCCAGCATCATCTGCATTGTGGCTGCGCCTGTTGGCTGACGTGCATGGTTCTAGACATGAGGGGGGTCCAGAAAACTCTTCACCGCCTCCGTTCGTACTTCTACTCGCCGGGACTAGTGCAAATGGTACACGATTACATCAAAGGATGCTTGGTCTGTAAACGTAATAAGACCGAGCACCTACACTCGGTAGGCCTCTTACAGCCCTTGGAGGTACCACGCACGGTGTGGGAAGATATATCAATGGATTTTATTGAAGGTCTTCCAAAGTTGCATGGTAAATCGGTCATCTTAACGGTAGTCGATCGATTTTCGAAGTATGTGCATTTCATCGCTCTTGCGTATCCTTATACTGCAAATTCAGTGGCACGTGCAATTCTTCGACGAGGTTGTGCAATCACACGACATTCCATCTTCTATTGTTAGCGATCGCGACCCATCTTCACTAGCAACATTTGGACAGAGTTGTTCCGTCTATCTGGCATTAAGCTCCACCACAGTTCGGCTTTTCACCCAGTTAAATGGCCAAACAGAGCTCGTTAACAGGATTATTACTATGTATCTTCGCTGCTTGTCAGGTGATCGTCCAAAGCATTGGGCTCAATGGCTTTTGTGGGCCGAGTTCTGTTACAACTCCTCTTACAAGTCAACGCCACGTGAGACTCCTTTTCGCGTTGTCTATGGTCGCGATCCTCCGTTGATTGTGTCATATCAAGCGAGCTCCGCATGGGTGTCTGCAGTCGACCGACAGATGGAAGACAGGGACAAGTTTCTTTCTGAAATTCGGTACTGATTGCTGCAAGCTCAAGATGTTATGAAACGTCACATGACAATCATCATCGAGAGTAGGAGTTCACGTTGGGCCAATGGGTATGGTTGCGGCTTCAGCATCGACCGACAACGACGGTAACTGGCCGCGCATCCAAATTGAGTCCCCGTTTCTATGGGTCTTTCAAGGTAGCGGAGCACATTGGATCAATGGCATATCGTCTGCAGCTGCCGGCCAAGGTGCGCATTCACGATGTATTCCATGTCGCCTTGCTCAAAGTGTTTCATGGAGAGTCGCCGATTGCTGTTGTACCATTGCCGGACATCTACCACAGCAAGGTTACCAGAACCGTCCGCAGTGCGTCGTGCACGCTTGGATAGAGTCGTTTGTGAACTGTTGGTGCATTGGAAAGACTCTCCGACTTCTGAGACTTCTTGGGCACCATTGCAGTTGTTTCGGGAACCCAAGTTTCCAGCTCGAGGACGAGCTGATTCTGCAGGAGGGAGGAAATGTTGTGGACTCTTTTTACGGCAAGACGGAAACGAGGGCAGGCGTCCGGTTCGGAGGTAGCAGGAACGTCCAACACTTAAAGAGTCCGGAGCGGTTTTGATTAGGAGATGGAATACGTTACCGAGATTGAGTCGGTTAGGAATAAGAGTCTAGATAGGATTAAGGAGTTAGTACGTCTGTAGCTTCGTAGCCTATATATTCAGCCTTTGTATCATGACAAAAAGCAAGCAATAAACTAGTTCTATTCTTCTTATCTAGCTAGGCGTGTTTAGAACTTGCTCGCTGGCTGAGGACAAACCTCTCCAGGGGTTCGAAGGCGAACTCGGTTCTTCTCGCTATCTCCTGCGTTCTCATCCTACAGCTCAAGATCATATTCTTCCACCTCTTTCGATACACCGCAAACCCCGACAAAAGCCAACCCATATCACTGGCAGTGACCAAGTAGGTACTGGCTGTTTTTGGAATACTGCATAATTGCTCACTCAAAATAGGACTAGCTCTGTATGTACTTGCCTCAAGACAGCGAGTTTGCATGTTACTTGCTGCCTTTTAACTGTCTTGACTGGTCACTGGCAGTAACCAAGCAGGTACTGCCTGTTTTTAGAATTCTGCACTCAACAATACTTGACATAAAGATAGGATGTAGTGAGACTTTTCAGCGAAAAGCGGGACAGAAGTGGCCTGAGGTGGTGGCATATATTTTTTTCAGAAGGATATCTATTTATATTATCTACTGAGAGTGAATTGGTGGTGTTTGAATGGTTTTCAACCAGTCGCATGTTTGTTTTGGGGTACTTCCTTAAATTAAGGACTTAATTGAGGTAAATACGTAGACTAGTGGAAGGTGCTGGTTCTTGCATCTTTCATCGGGACATATATATAGCATTCGAATAACCTATTTGAGAATTGTAGCATCTTGTTTTTTGACTTGGTGATGCGAAATGTATGTAGTTAACTTGCTCTAAATCTCTAATATTTCATGAATGATGTTTTCTCTTAACATAACTTTGGGAATTATTACAGTTCCCGGCGATTAGAAGTAAGCAGAGTGGAGCTGCTGCTTCAGGTTGGAACATTTTTCATTGCTGTAGGAGCATTAATTGCAGGTACAAAAATCTCTCAGCGTTTTGTAACTTTGGTAATTTTTTTATTCACCACAAGTTAGTTATTTTCCGATTCTAGTTGCTTTACATGGTACTCTTTGTTTTTTTGTAGGAATTTTTGGCATGAATCTTAAATCTTTCCTCGAGACGAACGCGGTATAGCACTGTACTCTTGACCCTCTCTCTCTCTCTGTCCGCTACAGTGCCATGTACCGGCACTTGTTGTAGGCACGTAGTCGTAATAGCATGCCTCCTTTCGTTGACAATAGGTTTGTTTTTACTTTTGGAGCAGTGGGCATTTTGGGCGACGACTGGTGGAATAGTTGTTGGAGCAGTAGCTGGTTTTTTCCTCATGTACTCGTACCTAAAGGCTAGAAAGATATTGTAAACCCTGTAGCATATGTACTCCTAGGACTGTAAATAAATCGGTTTTTGATCTCATTTGCAAAGCTATCGGAGGCACGTATAGATTCTTGATATTACTTTGGTGCTCCGATGAATGCTGGCACGTACGCGTGACTGGTTCTGAACTTCGGAGCAAGCATTTGCTGCTGCGCAACTCGGACGCTCCAGATCAAGGAGATAGCACCAGAACATAGTAGTATACTTTTGCTTGGAATGTGATTAGATGATGGCAATTGGTGAGAGCTGAGAAGTGTAAATCTGGAATCGATCAATGCGAGTGATGATCTTGGAAATACATGTAACACGTATGAATCCATTGTTGCCCTGCGCTAACTTATTCACTATTCTTTAGTTATATTTTTGTTGCTCTAAAAAAGCTACACTTTTTCCAGCATTCATTATTCATCAAGTACAAAGCTTTTGTAGTAAAACTCAGGCTTTCAGCTACCACAATCCTCTCTCACCCATCACCACTGTATTGCACGGATGATTATGACAGGCAATAAGCAAGTAATCATCCACGGATCGACCAAAGTTTCCAACGAAAGATAAGCGAGCCTTCATTTAATTGTTTCAACCAATATCAAGGAGAACGTACACTTCCTAACACAAAGTAGAACAATGCATGATAACTTGATAGCTAAGCAGAAGTAAGCCGGTCGGTGATACATGTATCAGTGCACTGCACGCATTTAACCACACAACATAACAACAATTAACGTAGATAATCTAATCTACCAGACCCACTCAACTAGTCAGAAACTCAAAATTAATCTTCTCGACCGACTGAACCAGCAGCAGCAATCATCGATCTTCTCAACTCATCGCGTCCTCCGGGCGGCGAGCACACATCTGGTTCGTGCTCGCTCTTAGTCGTAGCCGCCACCGCCCCACCGGCCGGTCTTGTGCCACCGCGGGAGGAGTATTTGGGTGATGTCGACGGCCATGGTGAAGCAAGGGAGTAGTACTTTTTTAGTGTCTGTGAATTGAAGAAGAACAAGTTTCAATCGGGGGATAGGTATCATATATACAGGGCTAGGCGGCTAGGCAATGTACGTACGGTTCGCATCACGGTTACTAAGAAAATACTACTACCCTGAAATTCTGATACTAATAAACTAGAACATGCATGCCCATCGAACGCCGGCCGAGACGGCCTTGTAATGTTGCAACTGCATGCATGATCACGCATCAGGAAATGAAACTCACTTGTACTCTCAATCAGAACAATGGCTTTATTTGC
The DNA here is from genome assembly GCA_036346395.1 of Hsuehochloa calcarea. Lineage (NCBI taxonomy): Eukaryota > Viridiplantae > Streptophyta > Magnoliopsida > Poales > Poaceae > Hsuehochloa > Hsuehochloa calcarea. The sequence goes on along the minus strand of CM070597.1, from coordinate 20,219,218 downwards.
ATTAGGTGACGTTTTTAGGTCTTATAGGGGCTATTAACATATGTCAATAGCTGTCAAGTCCATCTTGATCGATAGACTGTGCCTTTTTGTTAAGATGATGTCGAATGGGGGAGAAATTAAAGGATACTAAGGGCACAGTAGCCAACAAGCAACGGGAAACGTACATTTGAGGGGTTGTTACTTGTTTCAAGTGAACCAGCGTACGATCTGCACGGCGCCACCCGCGCAGTGAACCCACCCCACCCACCCAGCGCCAGCCCCAGCGTACGATCTGCATGCCTGGTCTCAGTAACTTGAGATCAGGTATTCTAACGGCAGTACAGCACTCTGCACTGTCTGTTTGAGTTCAGCTGATAGGGCTGCAGCTGTTCTCCTTTGTGTGGAGTGTTTGTTTCGAGCTGAGCTCGGGGTTCTAGCCTGCCCGTTGTATCTTCTTTCTTTCTTAATGCAATGATGCGTAGATCTCCTTTGTGTTCTTGAAAAAAATCATCTTTTGGATGGTAATTGCACCCATTCTAGTATTCTCGGGACACAGTCCCTCTTTGTTCGATAACCCTGATCTCTCTTTACCTTTCCATATCCTATTATTCCAATTTATTGGATCTATGTTTCAAAGATTTACAGTACTGTTCTGTGCCTCTGTGGTATGTGATGACCAGGAGGCCAGGAAGTTGGAAGGAAGCCTCTGCCGAGCTACTGGAAGGAAGATGCCGGACCCGGATTTTCTAATTTTGAATTCTCTGCGAATACGCCGTGCTATTCCCTGGATCAGTAGATAGCACTCACAGATACACCACTAAATCATTTCATAGATGGCGTAAAACCATACCATTCATTAACTTAACACATCAGAGTTTACATAGACCGCATCGGGTCAAGTTTTACAATAAAGGCCGAACAGGCCAAATGATTACATCACAAAATTAGCTGAAGCGACAACGGAAGCAAAAAGGGTGAGGGCACATCTCTCCACAGGCAAGCGACTGGGGAAACATGTGTACATCCGATATTACCCGAAAACTCAGATAATATAGGATACACCTAAGTACCAGCGGAGTCAGCTAGACAGGGGCGAGACCTATACTACATAATTTATACTACTCTTCAGGGTTCCCTTGGCCATCGACTTCAGGATCCTCGTAGTAGGCGTAGTCTCCTTGCTCCATATCATCTGGAGGTTTGGGGGAGGAGCGAGAGTGAGCACAACTACCGTGTTCGCGAGCCAACACACAGTATGCAATAGTATACATGCAAGGCTTAACAAGGATGGCTCAGTTTCTTTTATTTGCTAAAGCAACATTTTCAATTATCATAAGTACAAATCCCTATGACTTAGCATTTTAAACAAATCGTATTTTCATTAAAGAGAATAAGTGCAATATTAAATAACAGTAGATGTTACCTCCACCTCATGCTTAATTTTGATAGCGGTTACATCCACCGATTATCAACACTTGGTAAGGCTACCCAGGAAAAATCCAAAACAAGGGCTGGATGAGTCCACCACATTTTCATTCCACCCACAAAGGTTTTTGAAATAGAGCTAACCCAGGTTAAGTTCCTATATCCGCCTTTGACCGTAGGTGCGGCTGTTTAAACAGTTTAGACTCTGCAGAGGTTGTACACTGTACCCACAAGAGATAATCATACTCGTTACCCCACATGATTCCTTAGTAATGTAGTTGAGCGATCGTCACAGTAACATTTCAAACTACCTTGCCCCTTCCGTCATCTCACCCCTATGGCCAATTCCATAAGTTGTGCGGGATGCTTACCACAACGACTAGCGCAGCTGGCCCCGGCCACAACGACTAGCGCAGCTGATAACTTCACCGTTTTCGGTGTCCCATTCAAGCTAGCATACGTCCTGCCGCTTGCACACTTCTAAACACAAGTTGTGGGATGACATTCAGGGTTCAATAATTTTACTAAGCCAAGTTGCAATTTGCAGACTTACGGTTGTACTTGTTTTACACAGGAGGTCATGACAAGATTAAGTCCTTGATTCATCTGGACGGTTCATACTACATACCAACCATTCTCGTGCTATGTCCGCACCCACCACTCTTTCCATCCGTCCAGATGTGGTACTAGCAAGTTGTTTTAGGGTTTTGGGAAGGAAAAACCAATTAACGCAACACATCAGTCATCTACATCCAATGACTGCCCAAAAATCATTTTTCATGTTTAAAGGATGATGATTGGGATATTTATTGTCCCGGTACTTAAGCAAGACTAGTATATCGCTTAAGTACAACCTATACTAGTATTTACCATATATTTACTAGGGTGACAAAGAATACTGATTCAATTATCAAAGGATGGCTTAATAAGTAATTAATCAACATATGAGTATTTAACTACCTTAAGCTTTAACATATCATTGATTACAAAATTAAAGCATGCAACTTTGATATTTAAATGAACATAATTTGCATAAAATGTAGGCTCAGAATGATCAAAGTATTGACTTGCCTTGGTTAAAGGCAGTGGGGTCCCGATATTCTTGGGCTTGGTCGAAGTTGAGGTCTCCTGCGTCTTCAAACCCTAATCGGACGAAAGTATCGGAAAAAGACACAACAACAAAGAGAGCAAATAAATACCAAACTCATAATAAATAAACTTCAAAATGAACAAGACCAGTGCCATTAGCAAGATCTTGATTTTAGAAAATTTTGGAAACTGGTTTCATAATTTTTGGAGTTATAAGGAGAAAGATATAAATTTTGGAAGCTTTTCAAATGAATTTTTAATTGAAAACAAAAATCAGAAAACCGGAAAACCTCCCGTGCTGACACGTGGCACGTACGGAGCGCGGTCCACGGGCACTGTGCTTGTGGACCGGGTCCACGTGCACGGCCGCGGGTCCACGACACTATTGCCGGGCCCACCCGTCAGAGGCACAACGCGGGTGGGGCCCGCCTGTCAGTCGCGGCGGCGGTGATAAAAACAACGGCGTCGCGCAGAGCGCGACGCCTCGTTTCTCTCGCGCTGCGGGGAGAGAGAGAGGAGGCGCGGCGGGTGAGGAGGGGGCGCCGCAGCGGCGGCCGGAGGTGGAGGAGGAAGGGAGCGGCCAGGAGCGGACGGCGGCCGGAGGCGGAGGAGAAAGGGGCGCCGGGGCGGAGGCCGGAGCCGGAGGGGAAGGAGAAGGCCGGAAGAGGGATGGACCTGACTCCTGACTTAGCTCAAAGACATGAAACAATTATAAAGGTTTATAAGTCGGCTGAAAATCGTTACATTTTTGTTTGCCATGGCTTGTTCTTGAAAACCATTTACCAACTCTAGTTCAAAGAGAATAAGTATGGGGTTGTACAAGCCTATATGCTGTATAATATAGAAATTTTGTGAGAAGCAAGCAATGGTGCACATTCACCTACGGCCTTTAATTTCATATAACGATTTAATTGCCGGCAAATCTGCAATGTACTGAATTGTTTTCTGCTCATCAAATAAAAGGATGTCTGCAGCAATTACAAGGAAACCTCATGAAGGGCAACTGACCTTCGGCTGATCTCATGCTTGCCACCGTTATATATTAATTCCTGGTTTCTGCATTTCGTGCTGGGTCACAATCTAATTCACCATTAGAGTTTGTTTGGATACATTATGATCTAACTCAATCCCTTCTGATTGATTTAAAATTTGAACTAAAACACCTTCCAATCCGAAAGAATTGATTTTAATCTCTCTCTATTCAAATAAACCCTAAAGGAGAAAAAAATTACACCTGCCAGCAGTTCAAACTTTTTTAGTTTTGACTGGGAGTCTGGGATGCAGAGGAGCTGCATCCAATTCATCAGACAGAAGAAACAATACAGTTGAGGAGAGCTTCTTACACATATCGATCGCCTAAACCATGCACGTAAGCAATTAAGCACTGACACGCACGACGCGATTCGAAGCACGACGGACTTGAACGTGCCGGCACGACACGATCAGTGCCCACCTCTAGGGAGGATGGTGGACGCCTGCGCCTCGCCAGAGTCAAGCGGGGACGAAGGCAAGTGTGTGGGTGAAAGAGGAAACAGACGTGCCACCGCTGTTGTGCAGGAGGAGAGAGCGCGATCGCTACCTGTCACCGAGAGCCTCCACTCCAGAGTACAGATCTCTAATTTTTTATATTACGTGGCGGTTGGTTTGGGATTAGGGATTAGGGATATATGGCTTTTGTTTGAGTCTGGTCGGGCTTCTCTCAGACCCGAATTTTTCAGCTACTAAAGCTGATTGCAACCATGAGATACCATTTTCACTGTGACCCCTCCATGATGCATAATGTATTAATCTTCTACCTAGGCGTTGTTCGCGGTATGCCATCAGCCCATCACTGCGGAATTTGAGAAGAGGCATTGCATGTGTCTGTAGGCTTACCGCAGCCATCAGATCGACTATCAAGGGCTTATACTTTTTGTTCCGGCGACCGTTGAGAACGGGGTTGATGCATCAGAAGCGCCGAACAAACTGATGCAGAACAAACAATCTATTGGTGCGCGACAAGCGCTGCTTCTTTGTGCGACACGTAACATAACTGAAGGGGTGAGAGAGAAGCGCACGTGGTCCCCATCTCTAACCGCCGATGTCGTCGTCCCCGCGGCCGCCGCCGGCGGCGCAGCGCCGGCGCCTCCAGGCCCCGCAGTCCACGCCCGCCTACCTCTCCTCCGCGGTCGCGCTCCTCGCCCTCATCACCGTCGCCTTCTCCCGCGCCTCCCCGCCCTTCCCCCACCCGCCCGCCACCCGCCGCTGCCGCCCCGACGCCGAGGGTTCCTGGTCCGCGGGTGCCTTCCTCGGCGACTCCCCATTCAATCTCAAGCCCATCGAACACGTAACTTCAGAAAAACGCTAAGTTTCTACACGCCTTCGTGCCAATTAGGGGCCGTTCTGAACGCTGCAACTTTTTCACTGTGGCTTGCAGTGGGGGGATCTCCAGGGATGCGGGCGCGGCGTGGCCGGTGGCAAACCCGGCTGTGACGTGCGCGGACGTGGCGGGGCCCGGGTTCCCCTGCAGCTTTGTCGCCAACCCCTTCCTCTTCCTCCAGGTTCGAAGCTTGCGTTGTGTTTCGTTTTAAATGTTTCCTCACGTTCGCAGTTCTCCAGGCAGCAGGTAAGGTAAAGGACACGTGCATCGATTATGTCATATTATGTGTGTGTGTGTTCCATCTAGAAACTAAAGTAGAGATAACCCAACGACAATGACACAATTTGGTTAATTACTTCAGTGACACTGAATTTGCATATTCTCAACTCAACTACATCTGACGGTTGAATTTGCATATTCTTAATGCCATTTGGACATTGAGAGGTGAACTTAGCTCTTGCCCCCAATTTGCACGGTCATAGTGATCCTGTATCTTTCAAGAGAGCTTTAAGATTGTCGCGATCGGTACTTGTTCGCTAGTGGCTTGTACCTTGTTCTGATGGATGTGAAACTAAATTTTCTTCAGGGGGATGCAATTTATATGTTTTTCGAGACAAAGAATTCCATTACATCACAAGGTGACATTGCTGCTGCGGTGAGCAAGGATGCCGGTGCAACATGGGAACTATTGGGCGTGGTGCTAGATGAGGAATGGCATATTTCATATCCATATGTCTTTAGCTGCAAAAACAAGGTAAATATCTCATTCACAGGTTGAATAAATTTATCAGTACTTTTTCTTGATGAAGAAGTTCCTATTGTAATCATTCTCACATGTACTTTTTACTTGCCTCACTCCACAGATCTATATGATGCCTGAAAGCAGTATGAATGGAGATCTTCGGTTGTATTGTGTATTAGATTTTCCCCTTAAGTGGAAATTGGAAAAGTTCCTTCTGGAGAAGCCATTTGTAGATTCAGTCATCATAAATTTCCGGGGTTCCTATTGGCTCCTTGGATCAGATTTAAGTTCTTGTGGTGCAAAACAGAATGGAGAGCCCAACATTTGGTACAGTAGCTCTCCTCTTGGTCCTTGGAATCAACACAAGCAGAATCCAATTCGTGACACGGCAAACAGGTCGAGTTCTAGAAATGGAGGCAGGCCATTTGTTTATGATGGTAATCTCTATTGCATAAGCAAAGACTGTGGTGGTGGATCTGGCCATTGTATCAAAGTGTTCAAAGTTGAAATCCTAACAGCAAATGAATACAGGGAAGTTGAGGTCCCATTTGTCATTGACAGGCCCCTCAAGGATCGAAATGCATGGAACGGTGCACGGTCCCATCACCTTGATGTCCAGCAGCTTCAATCAGGTCAACTTTGGATTGGGGTAATAGATGGTGACAGAGTGCCTGCAAGCGATTCAGTTCACCGTCTGACCATAGGGTACATGCTTTATGGAGTTGCTCTCGTTCTAGTTCTTCTGCTTGGTGGACTTACTGGTGCAATTAGATGCACCTTACCACTCAGATGGTGTCTTCAACATACTGAGAAACGGGGGTGACTTGTTTCATGTAGAGCAGAAGTTCTTTCTACACTATAAGCTAAGCTTGCTGATCTCCAATGTGAACAAGCTGGGATATCTTCTTGGTGGGAGACTTGACTACAGAACTTGGAAAAGGCGAGTTATGTAGCTGTAGTAATACTAATTTTAGTTTTCCTAACTTGTCTTGGAACTCACTGTATCTATGGTGGCAATGGTGCAGAAGAGCCATAATCAAGGGCCAGTACTCACTGTTCACGTTATTGACTATGACCTATGACGCCCGGCTTTGGAATCTGAAGATGTTTGTGGAGCATTACTCCAAATGTGCATCAGTGAGGGAGATTGTAGTGGTCTGGAACAAAGGCCGGTCCCTAGCACAAGGTGAATTGGTCCCCAGCACAAGGTGAATTGAAGTCAGTGGTTCATGTTAGAATCAGAGTTGAAGATAAGAACACTCTAAACAATAGATTCAACATAGACAGGGAAATTAAGACAAGAGCTGTTATGGAGCTCGATGATGATATCATGATGACATGTGATGACTTAGAGCATGGATTCAAGGTATGGAGGAAGTATCCTGATAGGATCGTTGGGTACTATCCACGCCTTGCTGAAGGCAGCCCGCTGGAATACTGCAATGAAAGGTATGCTCAGCAACAAGGAGGTTATGACATGATACTAACGGGAGCAGCATTTATGGATCATGGCTTGGCCTTTAAGAGGTATTGGAGCAAGAAGGCTGAGGTAGGAAGGAAGATTGTAGACCGTTTCTTCAATTGTGAGGATGTCCTTCTAAATTTCTTATTTGCAAATGCAAGCTCCACGAGCACGGTGGAGTATGTAAAGCCAGCTTGGGCAATTGATATGTCCAAGTTCTCAGGAGTAGCCATTAGTTGAAACACACAAGCATTATCATGTTAGGAGCAAATGCCTCGCTAAATTTTCAGAGATTTACGGGAATTAAACCGCTAAGAGGTTCTTTAGCAGCCGAAGTGATAGCTGGGATGTATAGTGACAGATATAACTGGATGGATTTTTCTTGAGACTCCGTAGCTAAGTTTATAAGTTGGTAAAGCAGGGAGAGTAGTAGTTCAAGATTATTAGTGCAATTGTGAAGTGTTTTATACTGTTGTCAGTATAAGTTTAGCATATCCCCTTTCTGTTAGTTTTCCATATATTCTTTATAATTTTTGTGTCATATCCTGTGATTCCACTTATGTTCCATTATTCAATCCATTTCAAACCTTTTCAATTGTTAGTCAGAGTTGTACTGGGTCTGCAAACTGTAATTATTGTCACTGTGCATGCAACAGCAACTATGTTCCAGAATGAATGGTTTAATCTACCTTCAGATTACCAAAGGTTACTGTGAAATGTTCCTATTTTTTATTCGCACGATTATATTACATGAAGAATACTATTGGGAAAAATAAAGGCAGGAATTTTATGTGTACAAGTATCAGATTTCATTCAATGACAGATTGGTATGTACTTCACATTTGCATGGTCTGCACCGTGATCACTACAACTATCAAGCAAAGTCTGCTTTTTTTCCTCCTCTATATTTTTTTTGTTTAGTAAATAAAATCAAGGAGACCAGATCTACATTTTTATCAACTTCTTGCAAATGCAGGTCTATCAATTTATGGTACGGGTTTGGATAATAATCAAATTATCTTTACAAGAAGTCATGGAGACACACTGCTTGAATCAAAACTTGAAGTTTTTCTTCATGTAAACCACCACCTCTTGCTGCAACAAGCGGAGTCAAGGGTTAATGTTCAATTTTCTGTCCAGTAATTATTCTGTACTTTCAGGAAGGTGGGATGTACAGTTTACTTACAATCAAGCAAAGAATGACGCAGCCCGCAGCTCCAGGGAAAAGTGCATACCAAAATTGCAAGTTGTGGAACTTCGGTCCGTCAATAAACAAGAGAGGCAAGCTTGCAGCTGCAATCATCATAAAAGAGGTGATATCAGAATATTGCTTTGCTGCATTTTGCAAGAAAGGCAGAAAACATAAACCACAAATAAAAGAGGTTATATCAGAATAATTAGATTATATTAATTGGGGGGTTTACCTGGAGGGTGCGAAGCGCCTGTGATGGTCATGAATGCTATGCATGCAGAAAGGGCTGCACCTCTTGCTAGCCAGCCAGGCCCAAACAATGAAAGGGCTAATACACCGAATGCTGCACAACCAATCTGCGCGACGAACATGTTATATTTCTGCAAGTTTTTCCACCTGCTAGTGTTAGTATTGATTATCATATATGAAGTTCAAGAGCTCTTTATTTGCTGCAAGACACAGGTATAGTTAAAAGTCCCCCCCAATCTCGAATCAACTCAAGTAAGGGCAGCTATAACGATGGCATTTTACTACACCGAAAACCTCAGGACACATATAAATTTTATGGTTTGCTGATGACTTCAGGATGACAGTAGCAGTACAGTGGAGTGACTTCAACTGAGTTCTACAAGCCTACAATATATCCCTCGATACCAAATGATAGAATCGTAGAACTCTGCAAAATTCAAAGTATTCCATTTACTTGACACCGACTATTTATAGATGACACATTGATCCTTTTTTTAGTGAACTTTGGAAGTTGACGGACCATTTCAAGAATATTAATTTTAGAAACTAGTAGGTCGGATATTTTATTTCAGAAATCAACATAAAATCGATTCAGGAGAAAATTGACACCCATAGAAGTGGCAGATTCTAAAATTTGTGCATCCTATAGCTACCAACTCGTCATCCTACCAAATATCATAAAAGCATAATACAACATTTTTTAACTAATAAAAGAAGGGGTTTACTCTCGCGCACCGAGACAATGTCTTTTATCCTATGTACGTGGTTGACCTCTCCCACCTCTTCCAAATTCCTCATCGAGGCGCAACAATATGTGGACTCAATTTAACAGGGACAAGGTCTCGCACCCCCCTCCCCCGTGACTTGTGAACATATCCATACCCCCACTTCTTCCGCAATCACTCAAACCGTCGTCACCCCACTTCTTCCTCATATGCATACACCGAAATTCATTATCGTACCAATCCTTCCTATCTCGCGATGCGACTCGCCACCTGTGCCTGTCTGACATTCACTTCGTACCTCAGAGATCCCGACCCTTGCAGCATCCAGTCTGCGGGTTGTAACGGCGACGTGACGAAGATGAGGGGATCCAACAGCGTAGGAGGTAGTGTCGGCGATAGGAGGAGGTAGCGGGGAGGGGAGGCGGCGTCAGGGACGGGAGAAAGCACTGAGAGGAAAGGAGGAGGTGGTACCTTGGAGGAGAAGCGCGCCAAGGAAGTGAGGAGAGGCAGCGATGACACACGGGGAAGAGGTAGAGATGAAGGCGTCCTCCCTTGTCGCGTCACAGTCTTGAGTTCACCGCACCGTGTCCTGTTCATTCTAATCCTCCCTTGTCGCGTCGCAGTCTTGAGTTCACCGCACCGTGTCTTGCTGCCTCCTCGCTTACCAACATGACGCTGCCACCGCCTCCTTCGCTGGCCTCCCACATCCTCGTCGCAATGTGCATGGTGAGGGCTGCAGAGGATAATGACCATGAGAACCGAGTCGTGGTTTGGGTTCATGATGGAAGAATGTGGCCATCAGCGCGTAGCCCTCTTCCTTGTCAGCCGGCAATGACTGAAAATAGGTAGCATGTCGAGGAGAGAAGTTGGCATTAACTTTAACTTTCAAACGTAAACAATCTATGAGCTTAAACATTTAAGGTAGTAGTAGTAGGTGATGCAATATGCGGAGTTAATTTATATGTGTGTGAAAGAAAATTGATATTTATTATACGATTTATGATCCCATCTGCTGATATATCACTCTCTTTTGAGTTTCCATTGCAACGCACGGGCACTTTACTAGTTCCAAAAAAAAAAAAAGAAGGAAAGGGTTTCACCCCATATAGAATTTCTTTATAAATTATAATACTCAAGCTTTGTTGTTGGTGTTCAAAACAAAGGTCTAGTAGTTAAAGTTAACCAATGAACATGTCATTCTGAATCTGTCCGAGGCTCCTTGCAGTGTCACAGATAAAAATATCGGCTAACTAAAATTTCGATTGTTGACTATGAACCTTGGCAGCGGGTGAGTCTGGAGCGGTGAAAAGGACAGAGCAGACTGCTCCAAGTGGCGCAATTGTCAATTGTACTCCCTTGAACGCCATCATCTGATCCATTCTTCCCAGCACTGCCATTGCCAAGAATGCACCTGCATGATATCAACATCAGAGGAAAATATATCAAAGGGGAGGCCTTATTTTCTGGAAATTTATTGGTAAAATCATGGAAATCTCCACGGCTTTGTCAATGTACAAGGCAAGGGTGGGCGCGTTCACAACCATTCAACAACACCTCTCTGAAACTACCGGGAAGAGCATAGAGATTCAGAAACAACAGCCGAGGGGCAAATAAGAAGATCAAAGTTTCAGTCAGACTCACCAGCCGAAGGCCAAAGAACATCGCTGACGCTGATGCTGCGAGGCGCCTGCGCCGGCGTGACATTCCCCGCCGCGCTCGCTTCCGCGACGACGCATAGGTCTCGTCTTCTCCTCCGGCTTAAGCTTACCGGGTTGCCAATCTTATGACAGACGAAATGAGCCTTCTTCCTGCCATTGACATGCAGGACAGGTAGACAGGGCACATGGGACGCTACTGCCAGACATTGCACTCTTACTCGTGCCAAGATGTTGCTGCAGCCAATGTCGGGCAGCCTCTGGTGCTGCAACAATATCATCTCGCTTCTCTCTCTCTCTCCCCCCAAGAAGTACAGGTATTTAAATGAGTAAGATAAGGTGCGAGAGGAGATATGGTCAGGATACTTATGGATGGCCCCTTGGGTGGGTGAGGAGTGAGGGCCGAGGAGAGGGAGGGAAAAGAAGAAGAGAATAGGTAAAGGGACGTGAAGGGAGAGAGGCGGCTTAGCTCTTCAGTGGCGTGGAGAGTCGCAGCTACTGAGCCAGGAATATCAAAATACTAGCATGCGTGCAGCGTGCCTTCTTGTCTTCTTACATTTTGATCTCAACTGCTGATTAGGTCTGGATCCGCTCCGCTGTTACTTAGTTTCTTGCTCATCGCTATCTGCCATAGTTGGTCTGTTTGGAATGGCTGTGATTTTTCTAAAAATAGTTTCTGGCTGAATTACAGGGTTGAGTGGTTGGGCTGAAGAGAATTGGTATTTGACCATCTGGTTTTTAGGTAGACTGGCTGCAGTTTTCGAGATGTGAAATATTTGAAATGCCATCGAGGACAGTAATAACTTGTTTGATGCTGTTTAACACAATTAATAATATTTAACGGCAATTGACAATTATTAACGATGACTAACGCAATTAATACGACAACTAACTGTAGTTAACGACAAGTGACGATTACTAACGACATTTGACAATAAATTGACTGCAATTAATGTAATTAACGACAATAACCAATAAATAACTATTACGACAAACAATTATTACAGAAATAATTGAAATAAATATTTATTACAACAAACAATTATTACAGAAATAATTACAATAAATAATTATTACATAAATAATCACAGTAAACAATTAAACCGCAAACAACGTAATATATCACGATTAACGACAATATACCATAAACAACGCAATAAACCATAATTAGCGTATTTAACGACAATTATTACAATGAATAAATATTACAACAAGCAATTATTAAAAACAATTATTACAATGAATAATTAATACAACAAATAAATAGTAAAATAAATAATTATTACAAAACATTATTACAGTGAATAAGTAATACAACAAATTATTAAAAAAAGGAAAAATAAGAAAAAAAATCAACAGAGCCGGCGGTGACGACTAGGGCCGCCGCCGCCGTTGATGGAGTTGCGTGGCGGGGTCGAGCGAGAAGGGAGGGTGGCGCTAGGAGAGCAGTTAGGCGGCAGGGTCGAGGGAGGATAAGGGTGACGCCGGGAGAGGAGTTGGGCGGTGGAGTCGACGGAGGAGGTCACCGGCAGGGCCAGCGTGGGGTAGAGGGAGGAGGAGGGCAACAACCACGGGAGGAGGGAGGTGGAGGAGGGAGGCCACGGGTGGAGGAGGAGGGAGCAGCGGGAGGAGCCAGGTGAGATCCAGATCCAGATCTGGGCGACGCCATCTCAGGAGGAGGGGGGAGGCTGACGGCGGCGACGGCTTGGTGGGAAGAGGAAGGGGAGGGCGGCGGTGGCTCGAGCGTTGGGGGAGGAGGAGAAGGGGAGCGGGACGGCGCCGCTCGGGGGAGGAGGAGAAGAAAAGGGGCAGGGCGGGGCGGCGCTGCTCAGGGGAAGGGGAGCGGGGCGGCGCCGCTCGGGGGAGGAGGAGGAGGACGGGGGCGGGCGGGCGGCGGCGCGAGAAAGAGGAGGGAGGAGGCATGGGAGGAGGAGGGAGGAGGAGGCAACGCTAGGGTTCGGGGAAGGGGGAGTCACGAAGATTAAATTCCTAATTATTGGGTTAAACATCGTACTACTATTAATTCACAGTTTACCCCGCCCACTCCCCTCCCTTTTCCCCCTTCTCTAGCCCCCGCCGCCCACTCCCTCCCCTCCCACTCCCCTCCCCCGTTTCCTCGCCCCCTCCGCCTCACCCCCGCCGCCCACTCCCCTCCCTTTCCCCCTTCTCTCCCCCCTCCGCCTCACCCCGCCGCCTACCCCCTCCCCTGCCCCCTTCTCTCGCTCCCCCGCTCCCACTCCCCTCCCCCTCTCCCCCTCCCCTCCCCCGTTTCCCCCCTCCGTCCCAACCGCGCTCACTCCCCTCCCCCGTCCCAACCGCCGCCCCCTCCAGGATCTTCGACCGGCGGGACGTCCTCCAGCAAAGAGAAGGCGACGGATCTGGTTGACCGCAGGGCTCTCGCCGACGGCACCCGCGACTTTGCTCGGTTCTTCGCCACGTCGAGCGTCAGCGAGGAGGCAGGCAAGTTCGCCGTCGCCGCGGTCGATTTCTCCGTCGACGAAGACGAGCACGCCAAGAAGACGACCGCGGCAGCTCTGTCGGCCTCGGCCACGGCGCTCTCCGACGTCGTCCGCCGCGCTGGTGAGGTGGATTCGGCGCTGGCCTCCCGCGCACTTCTTCTTGGCGATGCCCGCAAGTTGCTCCCCCAAGACCCCTTTTCGCTTTCCTCGGCCGCCGCCCCGTTCCTCCGCATCCTCCGCCTCCATCCTCGCCCCCCACTATTTTTGCTTTCCTTAGCCACCGCCCCGTTCCTCCGCCTCCGCCTCCATCCTAACTCCCCCCTCACACCTATTGCTGCGTGCAATTCCATGCCACGACCGACAGTGGCGTTGAATTGAGTTAGTGGGGAACCGAGGGCGATGGATCGAGGGATCTATGACCGACGGCTACGCTTCACAGCTCAATGGCCAACAGAGATATTGGATCAAGGAGGTGACGGACCCTCCCTCTCCACTAGCTGCATTTTGGATATTGAATTCAATTGTTTCTAGAATTTTTGTGCAGATCACCAGTAAGATCCAAATCCCTGAATGCTTCTGTAAGTTTTGTTCATTATATTAAAACAAATATCCTTTTTTTTGTTTTACTTATATTGTTGATGCCCAAATGTTTCTACCCAGCCGGCAAATGGTGAAGCAACAAGTCCCAAGAAACGGAGCCCAAGCAGGAGCCCATCTCGCTCACGGTCTCCTGATGTAAAATAATATTACTTCTCCACATTTCATAACTTCTGCCATTACATGGTTTCTCTGACACTAATTTAATCACATTTTCAGACAAGATCTGAATAGAAGTGATGTGCTGATGCTGATAGAGGCGTGAGCAATGTCTGAATATTTGTTATCCTCTATGTTGTTTGAGTACTATCGAAATGTTAGCAACTGTGCGATGAGGTATCTCCATTATATTAACATTATGAACTCGTATTGATGGGAACACCAAACTTAAGGACTATTATGGTGTAGCCTACAGCCAGGCTTGTTCCCATCGACTATTACTGTTTTGTTAAATGCTACTTTGTGGATTATGTTGATTAACACTTGTCTGATGCTTGTGGATTTCCATGCAAGTTTTTTCCCCCTTGGGAACTGTATCCGTTGACGAGTTCTGGATTTCCTTGCAAGTTTTGTTATTGTTTTGGACCTCATGTTGAACACATTTTATGGCTAAAGATAACAAAATGATTAATAACCGCAAGTCTTCGTCCATTTACCTATTATGCCCCGAGGAATGTAATGCATTTAGTTTCATACTAACATCTTCCACTATATTGTCTTGCATTAGCTGACAGAGATTCTTACACTTTCCTTTTTCCTGTTTTCTTTTGGCAGTATGGAAGCTTTTCTACTTAGTGCTGGGACCAAAGGTAATGCTATTGATTGCTACTTCAGTACTACGTGTAGTCTACAGATAGATTGACCTCCATGCTTGAATATAGAAGTCGTAGAACTGGTGAATGTAATGCAGGGAAGCGATACAACTTAACTAACTCAAGGATAATGATCCATCAACCTCTCGGAGGAGCCCAAGGACAAGAAACTGATCTTGAAATCCAGGTAAATTCCCAAAGTGGAACCAATGTCTCTGCTCATTCTAGACCAGGACATCATCTGAGTAAAGAAAACATTACTTGGTTACACCTATCTAGCTGGCTTATGCTCCTTGTATGTAAATTCCCAAAGTTTATCAAATGATAAATGCATGTCTGAACAAGAGGAGGATTATATTTATTTTCTCGTTACTCCTATCTAGCTGGCTTATGCTCCTTCTATGTAAAAATTACTTGGTTTTACAAGCCAATGAGCCACTTTTGTTTACAAAGGATTAAGAAATACAATGGTTATTTGTATCACCAGAAGCTGCCTGCCTTCTAAATTGGTTTATTTTCTTCAGGCCAATGAGATGCTGCACCACAAGGCTAACCTGAATGGGTACCTAGCATACCACACTGGGCAGCCCCTGGATAAGATCAATGTAGATACTGACCGTGACTACTTTATGAATGCGAAAGAGGCAAAGGAGTATGGCCTTATTGATGGAGTAATCATGAATCCCCTTAAAGCCCTTCCAGCTTCTGGTTAGATGAAGTGCTCAACCTCTACCAAACATTTTTTTGTTGTAATCTTTTAGAACTGTTTGTATCACGCTGTTTCTATTAGCCTGGCTAGATGGTTTTGTAATTCCGCATCCTGAGGCTTCAAAGGTTGACATGTATTTGTTTTCAATCTTTTGATAGACTAGAGTAATATCTCCCGTTTTCTGTTCTGGGGATCCAAATCCAACAGGGGCACCTACATATGTTCTTGTATTGGATTACTGGCAGTGTAGTATTATAAGCTGGACACTAAAATGTGATAAATCGGAGCAGAAGACTTTCAATATCTAGCATCGAATGACTTTTTTATGTGCGTGCAATCATGTAGTTTTTGCAAGAAAAATTGAATGGTGTGCTCTGTTGCATTTTGGCGTGATTTGGATGATACTGTACTACGATTATTATGGTTTTGAAAGAAAATATGCTATTGTGCATCCATGATTTAAGTTTTTAACTAAAAATAAAAGGCTGTTATGTTGCTCATTGTAATTGAATAGCAGATCATAGTAGAATTGGCTCGAGAATTGTTGGGATGTCCAGAGAAAAATGATGTGCTTCTGTTGTTAACATCCATTTGTTACAATATATAGAGCTGGGGGAACACGTCTTCCTATGACTGTTGGAAGGTCCAGAGCAAAAGAATTGATAATCAATGGTCATAGATTTGATGCAATATTAGCTGTAACTATGGGTAAGGTTAGCATCGTCACATTTTCTTCGTACTATAATGACTTCTTATTACTTAAGCTTTTATCACGTCTTGGTCAGAACCAGTATGACATGTATGTTTTGTATGACAGGAGTAGTAAACTACTGTGTTCTCGCTGGAGAGGCTTATCAAAAAGCTCTTGAACTTGCCCGGGAGATAAATAAGAAAGTTAGATATTTCTGAACGAATTATGTTCTTCATTTGATCTGATTGAGCACTTGTATGACACGAAAAAATATTAGCGAAATTTGACCATCTGCATTCTCAGGAAATACAGTTTCTACCCATTCTAATTTACTTGCTTGAATAAATCCAACTAGATCAGTGCTCCATCCTTCTAGATGTTCTGAGGTTATTGACTCATTTATTTCTTTCAGGGTCCATTAGCGATAAGAATGGCCAAAAAGGCCATCAATCAAGGGATGGAGGTAGACCTGTCCTCCGCATTGGCTGTCGAAGAAGAATGCTACGAGCAAGTTCTGCACACTCATACACACTCAGGATTGTCTTGAAGGTCTAGCTGCATTTGCGGAGAAAAGAAAACCTGTATACACAGGGAAGTAGGGTTGTATATGGTCTTAGAATTGCAAGTCGCTCCCTGAGCCTCTCATCTCATCTCTAGAAGGGTGACAAGATGTATGTATACAAGTTCGTATCTTTCTCTGTAAATTTTAGAAAAATAAGATGCATCTGGCATGCTACATATTTGCAAGTGAATGGGGCTGCACCTGTTCTCACTGTCAGGAAGCCTGGTAAAAGTGAGCAACCTAAATGCCTAGAACTAAAACGTAAAGTAGTTTACCTCTGAAAGGTGAGTAGTAGCATATAAATGTGTTGCAATTTTGTCATGTCATTGCAAACTATCTTGTTAGGCTGACAAAATGCAGGGGATCCCGTGTGTTGCAATGGATCTTAAATATAAAGGTGAGAACAGGTGTTGCAATTTTGTCATGTCATTGCAAACTATTTAAGGTGTTGTAATTTATTTGTTAACTATTTATTTGTAGCATATAAAGGTGTTGCAATTTTGTTATGTCATTGCAAATATTTAAGGTGTTTGGTTGACGGAGCTCTGGTTCTGTGCATTGGAACAGATTGGTGCAGAATGCAGGGGAGTTCGTGGTCACTTTTCCAGGATCTTATCACATCGGTTTCAGCCATGGTGAACGGAGTGCTTGTTCTATCATGTTGCACTATTGTGATGCTTGTAGATATATGTATTAACATCTTTTAATTGGTTGGTTTACATCATGTGTTAAAAAATATTATTTAGTGCACCATTTGAGATTTCATTGCAGCGCACGGGCACCCTACTAGTTTAATTAAAGACTATATACCCTCCATGGTAATAACCCTCGTGGTTAACAATCCCTGTGGTCGGAGAATCCCAGAGATAGTTTTATGAATACTTTGGTCGGAGAGATCATGCGTCTATTACTCGTCCAGTCAAACCACTTGTGTGATCTTTGAACTGGTACTTGGATTTGATTCCAAGTATATCTCTTCCGTGTGATAGATGGAACATGTGTTTTATCTGCTCCAAACCACACGATGTTTTCAATTCCAAGTCACTGGCAATAACCACCATACATTTTGTCTTCCAGTGATATTAACCGGTGATCAGTTAGTATTTCGTTAACTACAACTGATCACTCAACTAGACGCGATGGTTCCCAAAAGGTATCTTCTCCAGAAGTAACTGCCACCACTTCGCTAGGTATTTAAAGATGGAAGATGAACAGCAAAGAGGGCAGAAGCCAATTCAACAAGACTCACGATCCAGAAGATCAAGAGAATTTGGTCAGAAGCATAGCAATATACTCAGTGTAATTAGGGCTAGTATGTCGACTTACTTAAGGCACCCCTGTAAGAGCAATCACACTCTCATCCAACAACTCTTAGCTACTTTCCTCGTTTTATTTCATCGACAGGGAGGATACGAGTTTTTATTCAATGGCAGAAGCGGGTAATTACTCATGAACTTGAGGGGCAAAGTTCTAAGGAGTCGTTGAAAGCCGCGGGAAGCTGCCCTTTGGTAGCTTCCGGCTTTCTCCCTTATATGTGGCTTCCGGCTTTCTCCCTTATACGTGGCTTCCGGCTTCGGGAAAAGACACGAAGAAAAGCCGTCCGTTTGGGACGGCTTCCGGCTTTTGAGTTTTTGGTCGAAATAGCACTATTTGGACTGGTATTAGCAAAAAGGGCCTCCTCGCAGCCGTAATACCAAAAATGGTGCTTTGCTCTGTCCCATCCCAGCCTAGCCCGGACGCCTCCCATGCCACCATGTGTCCTTGTTCGCACCACCCTAGGATGGACAAGCCTTGTTCATCCCTCCTTGGCGCGGTCCACCCTCGCCCATCCCACCGTGGAGGGGGCAATGCCTCGCCCATCCCAACCGTAACACGGGCACATGACACTTGTTTGTCCCTCCCTCTAATGGTCTTCCTCGTCCGTCCCACCCTCCACCGGACAAGGTCCACGTGGCGCCGCGCACACCTCTTCTTCTGGCCCGTGTGGAAGCAGAGTATTAGTTAATTATTTAGTCATAATTAATATTTTGCAATTAACGCGTGTATCTTAGCTATTTTCTGGTTTATTCTGTCGTGCATGTTGTACATTCCGAAATGCCATTAATATTATTTTTCAAATTTTAGATTGCAACTCCACTTGAAAGGTCGACACTCCTAGTTATCTATTTTCATGTCAATCCGCAACCGATCAACTCTGACAATACACACATAAATACCACTAAATTAATTTTAAGTAATTAATTACCACAAAAAATTTCAAATAAATAATTACCACTACATAAAGCCACTGAATTAATCACGACTGACCAACTATGATTAAATTAATTATGGATAATTAAGTCTAACTAATTAACTACAATTGATTAATTTTAACTAATTAATTACAACTAATTGATTAATTGACACTAACTAACTATGATTAATTAATTAATCACTAATTAACTGAATTTTTGGCCTAAATGGCACTATTGTGCCTGGTATTGATAGACATAGCTTGTCCCGCGCGATATTGGCAAACATGGCAGCCGGATGTGCTTTCACACCGACACGTGTGCAATTCCAGTCACCCACGGACCGAACAAGGCCTTGTCCTCACGCCCACGGACTGGACAAGCCTCATGCCGCCACATGCGCACCTTCGCACGCCCACACACCGGACAAGGCCCCATCCGCACGCCCATGGACTGGACAAGGCGTCTGCACGGCCCCTGCCCGGTCAAGGCTCCCCATGCCACATGGCAGCTAATGCTACCTAGTATACCATCGTGCGATGAGCTTAATTCTTTGGGGTTTTGATTGGGTTTCTTGTACCAGGCAAACAGGGTATAGAGGTGTGTGTATATATGTTGCTTCCTGGTAGTAGGACCCGTTGATTTTTCAGAATTTTATATGTTCTGAAATTGTCTCGAAGAGGGCTAAACCCTACTCATATTTTTCTACAATATCTTCGTATAAATGTTCGCGAACGAGTCCGACATATCCTTGCTGTAGCGCACAAAACAAGGGTGAGTCAGTTCGGAACAAATGTAATATACGAGTGAGTCATATTGTTCCCGTGTGTAATTGAAATACATATATGTCTTGTGCTTTAGTTGTGCTATATTTGTATGCATATTTTGTATGCCATGTGTGTATTATCAGAGTAAATCGGGTCTGGACTAACTTGAAATCAGAAAACACCGAGGTTCACATGAAATCGTGAAATCACGAGAGTTTGGACATTTCATGTCGAGTTGTAATGAAAAAATTGAAAAATAAATTTGACAAAATTTAGGAATACACTTTGTAATTTGCACAACGTACGTACCCCTAAAAAACCTGATAACTGTTCACATGAAATCCTAAAACCCTAATTTCCCTAAAGCCCTAATTTTCGAGAAAATTTCAGAACATATAAAATTCTGAAAAAAACAACCGAGTCATACCACCAAGAAGCAACACACACACACACACACAACCCTTCATACCATGTTTGCGCAGTACAAGAAACCCAATCAAAACCCCAAAGAATTAAGCTCATCGCACGACGGTACACTAGCTAGCATTACCTGCCACATGGCATCAGGAGCCTGGTCCGAGCCTGAGCCGTGCGGACGCCTTGTCCGGTCCGTTGGCGTGTTGATGAGGCCTTGTTCGGTCCGTGGGAGTGCGGAGGTGCACCGTGGCGGCCTGAGGCTTGTCCGGTTCATGGGCATGCGGACGAGGCCTTGTCCGGTCTATGGGCGAGCGGAGGTGCACATGTGGCGGCCTGAAGCTTGTCCGGTCTGTGGGCGCGTGGAGGTGCACATGTGGAGACTTGAGGCTTTTTCGGTCTATGGGCATGCGAACAAGGCCTTGTCCGGTCTGTGGGCGACCGAAATTGCACATGTGTTAGCGTGAGGCACGTCCGGGCTGCCATATTTGCCAATACCACGCTGGGTGTTCCATTTCTGTCAATACCAGGTGCAACAATGTCATTTAGGCCAAAACTTAGTTAACTAGTTATGAACTAATTAATCGTAGTTAGTTAGTGTCAGTTAATCAATTAGTCATAATTAATTAGTTGCAATTAATCAGTTGTAGTTAATTAGTCGGACTTAATTATCCATACTTAATTTAATCATAGTTGGTTAGTTGTAATTAATTCAGTAGCTTTATGTTGTGGTAATTATTTATTTTGTAATTATTCTGTGGTAATCAATTACTCAAAATTAATTTAGTGGTATTTATGTGCGTATTGTCGGAGTTGATTGGTTGTGGATTGACATGAAAACAGAGAACTAGGAGTGTTGACCTGTCAAGTGGAGTTGCAATCGAAAATTTGATACATAAAATTGATGACATTTCAGAATGTACAACATGCATGACAGAACAAACTGGAAAATAGCTAAGATACACGTGCTAATTATGAAATATTAATTACAATGCAGACCGGAAGCAAAGGGGTGCGCGGAGTCACGTGGTCCTTGTCCGGTGGAGGGTGAGATGGATGGGGAAAACCGCACCAGGGAGGGGCGGATAAGTACCACGTGCCCATGTTGGGGCTTGTCCCCTCCACAGTGGACAGACGAGGACACCGTCCTTGGGTGGTACGAACAAGGACACGTGGCAGCACGAGAGGCGTCCGGGCCAGGCTTGGATGGAGTAGAACACTATTTTTAACACTACGGCTGCGAAAAGGCCCTTTTTGCTAATATTGGTCCAAATTGTGGTATTTGGGGGAAAACTCGCTGCTTTCCCAGTCGATTCATGTGGTCAATGGTGACAAAGTTTCATGTGCAACACATCGATGAATCCAAATGGAAGTGATTTTTTTGCTGATGCTGGATTTACTCCGAAGATACTTTGTGAAAGGATGGCGAGTGCTGAGTTTGTTTATTAAAGGGCCAGGGCCCCCCTCGGGTGTGCTCCCCTCCGGCGCTGGTGATGCTGCACCACCTCGAGCGCGCTTCCCCTCCGGCGCGGTGGCACCCCTCGCCGGCTCCAACGCGGGCCCCGTCGGCCTCCATTCCCCTCGCCCTGCGCTTGCTTCTCCTCCTTCGACTTCGACCAATCCCACGCGCCACCTCCCTCCTCCGACTAGCCCCGTGCACCACCACGTGCATCGTACACACGTACGATGATAAAGTGTCGTGTGTATAGCAGGACTCAAAAAAACAATAGCTAATAGCTAAACACTAGAGATAGAACACCCTCCACAGACTGCAGTCACCATAACCATATCAGGACATACCATGTGTGAAGCCAGTGACACATAGCAAACACCCCTTGGTTAGGATGAGATGGCTACATAGAATCAAAACAAGCTGCATTTATGGTGTGCCAAAGTGCCAAGCACAAAGCTGCCATCCCTTGACACACATGATGTTTACATGATTTTCCAGACCCATTGAGCCACAACACAAACAGGTGTTTAATACTTGTAGGAGGGGAAAAATAAATAAAAACAATATCTACACAATGGGCAAGAGCCCATTTAATGAACAAGTGCCCAATGGTTTCATGTGAGGAGGAAGGACCACCATTTAGTCTCTTTCCTCCAATTCCTTCTACAAAGATTATCTTAAATGGACAAATGCTCAATGGTTTCGTGTTAGGAGAAAAGACAACACCATTTACTCTCTTTCCTCCCATTCCATCTACAAAGATTATCTTAGAGGGACAAATGCTCAATGGTTTCATGTGAGGAGGAAAGACAACACCACTTACCTTCTTTCCTGCAATTATTTCTACAAAGAATATCCTTAGTTAAGACTAGTAGGTGCCCATGCATTGCGACAAAATCTCGTATTTTGAACGAAACAACGTACGTACAAAGCTGAAGTTTTCTGAATCGGCTTCCACTGAAAATGCTCAATAGTCAAGAATGCAAAACAATTGCGCATTGCATTTCATGGCTCAAGATTTTTTTTTTGAACAAAATCTCAAACTGTTGATCAAAGCAAGCAGAAACACATATTTATATTGGAAAAATTTAGGCACACGTTTGAAGTTAGACCAAACAGTTCTAATAGCTTAAGCCATGCGCACATTTGCAGCCAGAACTCAGAAACAATGATGTTTTTTTAGGTAAACCTATCATAACATACCCATGAATAAATTAATTCCTCGTATCATCGTGTCCTAGTTTGATACCCGTGTGTTACAACGGATAAAAAGATCGTACATGAGATGTTGTCGCGAATTAAAACTGTAACCTCAATTGATGTATCTAAACCTGTGATTCAAGAATCATGTTAATACATAACTCATTTCTAAATATACAAGAGAGTGAATTACATTAGATGGAGAATGTGTACGTATTGCACACACAACAAAACCAACACCAGCAACTACTGTGATCTTGAATCAAGGTTATAATTCAAGGCCCCCAAAGAGGCAAAGACACATACTAACTGCCAAGGACTTCTCCAGATGGACATTTTGCTTTGATATGTTTTAGAGTAGAACACACTAATAGTCATGATCAAATAAAATTCACAAGAACAAAAAAACACTTGTACAATTGATTAGGTACTATCATCTGGTTCTTAAGACGAAATCTTCCAACCTAACAAGTCAGTGAAAAAATCATATCCGAGAACCCTACAGGACTTGTTAATACTCATTAATTCATTATTTTTTTAACAAAATAGATATATAATCCCATCTCTCTATTTTTGTCTTAATAATCCTTCTTGAAGTAATGATGATTCAGTCTGCTATCCACTTTCTTCCAATGCCTTTGCATTATATTGTCTTAAAATCATGAGAAATACCCCCTATGAATATAGAAAGATGTCATTCCCAAGAAACTTCCACAACAAGTACATATTTTAACTATCTAGTAATCAAAATGAATTCTTGAGGGAAATGCAAGATGTGAGGAGAGGGAGGGGCCCGCAAGATGTGAGGTGTGTTGGTACGGTGGAGGCGAAGACGGCGTGAGCGCTCGCCGGTAGGAGATAGGGAGGTGTGAGATCGTGGGCAGGCCAGAGAAGTAGTTGGGGTCACCTGTCGGTGCACAATAGAAGTAAATGTAGAACAATTCATCTCACTGTGCGGAGGTTAATTATAATCTTTATTAGAGATAAGATAATCTCTTTACTAAGGCACCGTAAGAAAAAAAACGTTTATCTTGAAACGGGCCTCCCAAATGAATTCGTGAGGAAAGGAAAAGCACGAATTTGCATGTGCGATTTCGGGTACCCAAAGCATTCTTAAAATTTTTAAGCTACATAAAGCGGTTCACTCAGACTTCAGAGTCCAAAGAAAGAAAGAAAAAAGAACAGCTGAGGCAGCACGGAAGGTGGCTCTTCAGATTAATCGAAGATCCAGCCAGTGAGGCAGCCAATAAACAAGTGTAGGAAATAGTGACAGCCGTTAAGTCATACCTGACGAGCAATGATATAGTTTATATCACATGGTACTGAATGGTTGGTATAATTTATATCACTTGATACTGAATGGTTGGTATATCAGTACTTTAGTGACGCGGAGATCTAAAAAAAAAATTGTTGATATTAAGACATAAGAAATAATAAAATAGCTATTAGAGACTTGATTGTTTCTTAAAAACCAATTTTGTGCATAGCAATTAAAGTTTGAATTAAAAGTCATAGATACAAGCTCAAGAAATAATTCATTCAAAGACTTATTTTTTTTATTAGTTTAAGTACTATCTCTACTCTTAATAACAAGCTACAAAATAAACTATTATAAATGCTCTTAGGGCCGTTTCCTGCGAAACGCTGGTAGGTAGCATCGCCTCACCTTTGACCGGATTCAATAGAACGAACAGTGATAGTTTTTTTTTGGAAAGGATGACAATGATGTTTAATTACTCCCGTTCAAAAACAGAGAGAAACAATGATGTTTACTTACGTATTAGAATCTCGGTTAGATTCTTAATCTGGAGATGCAGCGAATCAAGCCCCAGAAACAACTCTCCAAAGCAGGGCCGGAATCGGCTACAGTTCAAGCCTCAGGCTGGCCAACTGTTCTCACACTGGGCTTGTATTTTGGTGATCTTTACAGATACTAGAAGCTAACTCGCGCCAAATGGCGCGGGGGCTCGAATGTTGTTGTTTTTTGGCTATTTTTTCAGGCACGGATGTGCACCATTTCGAATGGCGCAATGATGTAGATAAGTTCATATTTAGCTACTCGTCCTTCTCCATATGAGCTTAATACTAATAATAGAGAACCTAGTAATATAGAAAGTATATAAATTCGAATGCACAACATGTATAAAGAAGAAGTATATAAGTATAGTGAACAGAAGCATGAAATAAAATGATCGTCAAAGAAATTAGAAAAATGGGTACCTAAGCCGGAACAGGCATCACTTCGGCAATCTTGCATTGTTGTGCGGAGATAAATTCCAACAAATCCAAACAAAAAAAAAACACATCCTACAGTAAGGAAAAAGATAGAGAACTAACATACACCGCAAGTAGCATTAACACCAAAGATGAGAAAGTAACTCAAAGAAATCCCTTACCATATAACGAATTATACTATCTTAAGATTAGAAATGGGAAATTCTAGCCTTGCCTCCACGGTGGCCTACTTTTCACCGCCGACATGAGGTAAAATGTTTGAAGCATCAAATAGACATGATTGCTTCCTTTACTACATTCTTATTGCAAACTTAAAACATGAATAGTAAGCAACTCGATAAATAGCAACAAAATATATTATTTTTAATCATATCTTGAACATGAGAATCACCTTGTAGTATGATGAAGTGTCATCTGTAGGAGCATCGGACCACATTTTCCCTTGAAGGTCGATAACTATTCCATCTTCCAAGTTAGCTATTATAACCTAAATTTAGCGTAGGGAAAAACACAAGTGTGTCAATGAACTTTAAAAGATGAAGTGATTTGCGGCGAGGCTGAACGGCAAATGCCCAAACCTTTAGAGGACGAAAACAACCATGGTTAGAAGTTGTATTTTTTAAAAGTTCTTCTCGATATGATATTCAAGACAATCAACACGAATTAAGCTATTGTCACCGCATGGCAAGATATAACAAGTGCAATCGATGAGCGTAATGATTGATGTCTACGAGTTTTCGTGATTGTACATAGACCAAAGCTCTGTCTCAACTTTCATGCAAGCCATTTTTTACAATAATTCATGCATTTCTACCATCTTGTTATCCCAATCCCATGGATGAAAGAATTAATTGCGCTTGATGACACTCCTCGTCATGCCAGATCTTGCTTAAATTACGAATGTGTAATGTTTTCGGGAGAATCCACCGTGACATGAGCATAGTCATACCTTAGATATATACACCACTTGTCACCAACATGTGGATGAGTAAATTGTATGGCCATTAAAGATTTGAGTTCTATACCTATGAGAAATAGACGACTAATTGAGTTTTCTTACTTTTATTATATATGCTATCAAGTCATATATGTTTTTGTTATCATTCGCAAGTGATGTTTTATTCGGAGAGTGCTATACCCTCGAAGATCAATCCACGTCGGGTGTCTTCAAATAATTTCAATGATTCTTCAATGGGCCTATCCTCCATGGACTATTCATCTTGTTTTCCTGTATTCCTTGACCTCTTCTGCGATCGGCAAGCATATACCACGGCTGAACACAATTTATTTCTCAAGGACTCGATATAAATGTTCTTTTTCCCTCTCAACACGGACCTACACGTAAGTTTGTAATAAAAGAAGAGGAAAAACACGGTGATCCACATAGGCTAGCCCTCTCTGTATTAACTCAACTGCATGCTCAACGACTTCCTAACCACTGCATTTGTGCAAAAATGCATATCCTTTTTTGGTACTTGTAGTAATAACAAGTGGTAATCTAAGGTCAACTAAGGCGAGTGTAAGGAGACATGGAAAAGCCATATCCCTTCTCTATATCTGCATAAACATGTCATAGTTGACATAAAGACATCATTCATCATATTATTCGTCGGTGGACACATTTATGGTAGCGCACGATTGTAAATAATGTGGTTGGTTAGCATATAGGGGTTAATAAGAGCCTCTTAACGATATCCTCTTAAATATGTAGATTAAAGAACACGGGCAAGAACTACAATCGAATGAAGATTGAAGGGATCAAAGTTAGAAGAACAATATTTTGAAAAATAATGTATCAATGCCATTAGCGACATTGAAATATCATATTACGATTTCATCTTGAGCCCAACTCCCAACATATAAAAAGACACAAATATGTATTTAAAATCTTTGGGGGCATATCATCTCACTAGAAGGTTACAGTGCGTAAGTAAGCATTTTCTCAAGCCCTTGACTGATGGAAGACGATCTTGCGCAAATAACACGGGAGGCCAACTATCATGTATTGATCATTAAGGTAGAAAATAGGCTTATTAACCAATTTTGTTCTATTGAAGGCCTTCTAGCTAAGTTAGAACCGATGGCTTCACTCAGAATTATATTTTGTATGGACAAATTGTTCGTGGACCTAAGTTAAAAGACACAAGTCCTAGGCTCAAACGCAGAATGGTGTGATTCGAACCATGCAGATTGTCACATGCAAATTGTAATGTACTAAGAAAACTATAGTGATGATAATACAATAAAGAAAATATTGCGAAAACTGAAAACTTACAGCAACCAAAAAAGCTAACTCCCTCAAATTTGAACCATGTACAGAATGAGATCATCACAAACTTGTCACAGACGGATTGTATGCGGACATCGAAAAACCTCTAGATGTTTAATCTTACAGAGCGGAAGAATCATCATGGGCTCCACATTTACACGATCATCGGTATATAGTTCTCTCGAATTGAATGCAACTTGTTTGCAAGATTCTCGATTCGATTGAAGTGAGAAGAGAGCACTCGCACAAATTTAGTGAACTCGGAGAAGGTGCCACAGAGATAATTATGTCTAAGCCGTTATCGGAAAGACGGTAATTTCCCTTGAGAGATATTTTAGTTAACAATGGCATGCGATTAGGAGCCTTTGCTAAGGTAGCATGCAATATGTAGCCAGCATGCATCGCCCGGCTAAGTCAAGTGCAGAACCTTCAATAAGACAAAAAAAGGTGAATTGAGTCCTCAATAAATGACTTACCCAAAAAAACAAAGCGAGAAAAGGCTATTAGCAAATTGTATATGATAAACCCAAACACTTTGTTTTGGTCTTACTTGATTTTGAAAAGTTTAGAAATTTTGTTTTAAAATAAATAAAAAGTCCAAATGTTTATCAGATGAGGTAAATACGCGAGCATTAAACATGAATTGCATAAAGAGTAAAAGGCATTACCGCAAGACTTGTCTTACATTTCTCTCTCTTCTTTGCTTGGCTCCAAAGTGGGTCCATAGGAGCATTAATCGCTCTTGAGATGCTCGGATCTCTTGAAACCACCGGTTCCAAAACCATCTCATCATCACTTGAGCTTGAGACAATGAACTCTCTTCTACAACCATTTTTCCCTTTCCTTTATCATCAGGGCTAAACTTGTGAGTCCTAGCATCACCTCGAATACCCACAGTAGCACTAGCACCAGAATTGTTGTTCCCCAAAACCAGCTCCCCTTTTCCTCTACCTCCCTTTCTAGACTCGTATCTTCTAATCTCTTCCTTGAAATACATATCCACATAGACTTCATCTACTTCATCTACTACAGGAATTCCTATAGGAGATGCTAATGGCTTAATTGTACCAT
Organism: Hsuehochloa calcarea; assembly: GCA_036346395.1. Classification (NCBI taxonomy): domain Eukaryota; kingdom Viridiplantae; phylum Streptophyta; class Magnoliopsida; order Poales; family Poaceae; genus Hsuehochloa; species Hsuehochloa calcarea. Next base: position 20,190,871 of record CM070597.1, on the reverse strand, counting down.
CAAGAAATTTTGTTTTAAAATAAATAAAAGTCCAAATGTTTATCGGATGAGGTAAATCTGCGAGCATTAAACATGAATTGCATAAAGAGTAAAGGCATTACACAAGACTTACATCTTGCATTTCTCTCTCTTGCTACTTGGCTCCAAAGTGGGTCCATAGGAGCATTAAGCGCTCTTGAGATGCTCAATCTCTTGAAACCACTGGTTCCAAAACCATCTCATCATCACTTGAGCTTGAGACAATGAACTCTCTTCTACAACCATTTTCCCTTTCCTTTATCATCGTGGCTAAACTTGTGAGTCCTAGCATCACCTCGAATACCCACAGAGCACTAACACCGAATTGTTGTTCCCTAAAACCGACTCCCAATTTCCTCTACCTCCTTTCTAGACTCGTATCTTCTAATCTCTTCCTTGAAATACATATCCACATAGACTTCATCTCTCAGGAATTCCTATAGGAGATGCTAATGGCTTAATTGTACCATCAATAGACATCTCTAATGAATTATGTAGGTGCGAGATTCCCGTTCAAGAGGTCTTTTTCTTGCTACGAAATTCTCCTATTTGCTCTTAACACGTCTGCATTTAGAATCATTAATTCTACCCTCATCGATGGTATACGTGCTCATAGGAACAACACTTGATCCAATCACATTAGCGATGCATAAGCGCATCGGCATCCTCATGCTTAGCAAGATGCAATCCTCGTCATCATCACTCCTGAATCGATCCACGTACTCCATCTCGATCCTCCCACCAAGAGGCTCTTACACCACCTTGCCGTCCCTTTCACATCGCGGTCACGACATTTCATCATGCACTGGTCTCCGGCCCCAACCAACGCCATTACTCCCCAACTCCCACCCTTGGCGGCAATGCAGCAGGGCGGAAACTTCGAGGCTGTCCTCCTCTTCCCGCCCAACCTGGATCCAAAGCCCGATGAAGCACCATCCGTGCCGGAGAAGACCCCGCAGTGGGTGTGGTAAGGCTCAAGAAGGTGGGCGGCGGTGCCACACCGGGACTTGAGGGCCCGTCGTTGACGGCGGCGGGCCGAGACCGAGGAACGTAGGTGGATGGGGACGGCATAGGGGAGTAAGCGGTGCCTTACCTCCAGCTCTGCGCCACTGCGGCCACCTATTCTTCGCCGCCGCGATTGGCGCCCCTACCCGCTTCTCCTCGGTGGTAGCGTGGGGAGGAAGAGGAAGCGTAGGGGAGGGAGAGGAGGAGCAGGCACTATTGAGGAGGGTGGCGGAGGATGGGGAGCAGAGGCTGGAGGCGGCAGAGGAGGGAGAGGAGGAGCGGTCTTGTAAATGAGGGTTGCGAAGGAGGAGAGCAAGGGGCCGGAGGTGGAGAGGAAGCGGAGCGAGCGGCAGGCAACCGGCGCGGACGGAGCGACAAGATGAGTGAGACCGAGATGACGCAGGTAGGGTGGTGGCCTCGCCGCGCGACTCTGGCCGTCCGATGGTGATCGTTGCGCGGCGGATGGACTCCTTGGCGATGGCGCACCACCTCAATCGCGCGAGCCCGGCCGTCCAAATAAGATCCGACGATCGCCATCCTTTGAGCGACGTAGCCACCCTCAGAAGCGGCGAAATCTTCGCTCCTTTAACTATGGGAATTTTTCATGAGTCCCAGAGCTCATTAGAAGAGGTGCAACGCCAGCGGAAGGCGGCGCGCGGTAAAGCCTGGAGTCGCCTCGGCTAACAGCCAACAGTGGCAGCTCTGGCCTCCGGATCGAGCGCTTGGCGCAGCAGCACGCGCGCCGCGACTTGGTGGATGATGGACTAGTTGTTCCCACGGTCCGCGTCATATTACCTTTTTGTCCTCCGTCCTAACAAGCCGAGATGGATCGTCCATCCGACGCGTCCCGAGTCCCGGCTCACGCGCGGGCTGGAGTTTACACCGACCGACGCGTCTCGGCTCAGCGCGGGCCGAAAACGTCAATGTCCCGTCCGCGGGCTGGACCGGCCGATGGACACGCGGACCCCGCGGTTGGGTTAGCGGCAGGAGCGCGGCAGCCTTCCTCGTCCCCTTATCCGCTCCAAGCCAGTCGCGGCCTCGCGCAAGGATTCCTTCCGATTAATTTGCCGCTCTCGCAGTCTCGCTGCCCCGCCGGCCGCGCACCGCTCCTCGCCTCGCGCCGGCTGAGTAGAGGAGAAGGCCAGGATGGCGGCGTGCCCCGCCGTAACCACGTACGCGCACACCTCCTCTCACGCTCTTGCTCAGTTGAGGCATTACCTGTTCTGTTCGTTGTTCTTCCCCAATTGGTCGGTGATTGATTCCTATGCCGCGACTTGGCTAGCCATGCTCAGAATACAAATCCTAATTTATCGCGAAACCATGCGCAACTCCAACCACCTCTAGGCATCACAGGCTTCGCCAACCCTCGGGCCAAATACTTCTTGCACTTCTGTTCTTACCATGGTAAATTGGTGATGCTGCAAGCTGGTACTTACTGGAGTTAATCGAGCTCTCCCTGTGCTTCTCAGAGCTCGCGTTGGGGCGCAAAGAGGACTCTGCCTATGGAGAAGTGAGAAAAGCTCCAACATTCTTGCAGGTTCTGCGTCCTTGCTTCCATCGTCACCGTTCCCGATCCCGAGTCGCCGGGTCCGGGACGTAAAGATGCGCGCCTCGGAGCTGCAGAAAGCGGTCGGACCCGCCGCCGCAACGGCGTCTGGTGCTACTGTTCCGACCCACAAGGTCACCGTCCACGATCGGCAGCGCGGGGTCGTCCACGAGTTCGTTGTGCCCCAGGTAGAGTTGGGTTTTAGTTTTAGTGTTTATCTTGCTTGAGGTGGTACTGGTCTGATTGGTGCCATGGTGGTGACGAGTGCAGGACCAGTACATTCTACACACCGCGGAGGCGCAGGACATCAGGCTTCCCTTCGCGTGCCGCCATGGTAAGTTCAAGGTTGCATCCTTTATCCTGAATTCAGCGAGTCTTTGAAGCCGGATAGTTCTTTTGATTAGCTCCCGCTCTTTGCCCTCATTGCCCAACTTCGGTTTTGCTATGGATCCACTTGATAATGAGCCTCATTACGTCTAGCTTGATCTTCCAATTTGTTTGTGCTGGATTGTGTAGTTGCTTGTTGCTGACACCACTCCAGCATACTTTTTTTTGGGACCTGTAGGAAACATGATAACAGCATTTTGGACTTCCTTTGTCATTCTTATAATCTGAAGTTTATGGTGCAACCAAACTAAGCGAAGACACATGATATTCCATTTTGATAAATCGACGCAACTAGTTGCTAATTTTGGATTTAGCTTGTATCCGGCTTTTTAGTTCCCCTCTGGCTAGCATGTCCTATTCACCTATTTCTTGTGATCTACATGATTTACTGAATTAGTGATTTTTTTTTTGCTAATCAGGTTGCTGCACTAGCTGCGCGGTTCGGATAAAATCAGGGCAAATAACACAGCCTGAAGCACTTGGAATATCTGCTGAACTAAAAGATAAGGTACACCCATTTTTTATGCTTTGTTGTCACTAGGTACTCCACGTTCCTTACTGTTCTCAACTACTGTTCGCATGCCACCAAATTGCTCCTTCCTGACGATAATTCCAAAAATGTCTATGCACTATCGCATTATTATCCCATGATCCAATTCAGTTACCGTTTGCAAGTGCATGGATAGTGCTGGGTACATGACTGATATTACTTTTGGATATAGCTTTATAGTATCTTTTTTTGTTAAAGTGCTGCATTTATTTGGATTGGGTAGTTTGGAAAGGTTGTAAGAAGAAAACTGATTTAGAAATGAGTTATTGACTTGTTTGGATGCATCAAGGTAGCCTTCAGTTTTGGTACTCTAGATTTGCTAAGTGCTTTCAATTCTTTCAGTTGGTATGCGAATAAGGTGCTTTAGCTGTGATCCTCCCATACAGTCCATATGTTATATGCATCATCATTAATTATGATTCTGCCATTCTGCAAACTGAAAATTGAAATCCTATGGATGTTGCATTTGTACGGCGTCCTTTTCAGGGCTATGCGTTGCTGTGTGTTGGTTTCCCATCTTCTGATGTTGAAGTTGAAACTCAAGATGAAGATGAGGCAAGCACTGCTAACTAGCTAAGCCACCAAGAATTGTCTAGTTTAAATGTACAGTAGGAACTAGGAAACATTCTTATGAATTATGATGATGTAGCTTACTTGTTCCACTAATAGGTATATTGGCTCCAGTTTGGAAGATATTTTGCACGAGGGCCTGTTGTGAGTATTACTGACTTTCTTATTTACAAACTACAGTTTCTATGTTCTGGGATACCTTGAGTAGAAAAGTCTGTAGCACAATTGCATAACCATTGATGTTAGCTGTGGTTGTCAACCGAATTGTTATTCTTATTCCTCTTAAACATGTGCATCTTTCTAGCTTTGCTAAGACAAAATGGACTCATATTTTTCAGGAAAGAGATGATTACGCACTAGAGCTTGCAATGGGAGATGAGTGAGCTGTGCCTTAGAGGTTGTGCCATCTCAAATTTCAGTCCCTGCAATACTGAATTTCTTCGTTCTTTCATTCTTTCCTCCAAATCTAACTCTCTGTTTTAACCCTTTTCAGAGGTACAGTTTAAAACTAAGTTTCCGCGGTTGGTAGCTTATAGAGTCGCAACGACTTGCCTTGCACTGCAAGTGGAGAAAAGTTTTTCTTTCTTTCCCTCTGCTGTCTGCTCACAATTCTCCATGTTCTTTTGACATGTGCAAATATGCTTCTTGTGAAGATGCTACTTCTAATTTACATAATCTGACAGATTAAGAACACTATGGATTGTATGTAAAGTTGTAAAGTACTTAGCATTCAATCTTCGGTGCAACGATTAGATCATTTTGAATGCTGGTGTAAGGCTCACTTGTGTAGCACACAGTAGTACTTGGGGCTAGACCAATCTAGAGAAAATTATCACGGACAATACCCACGAACAATGACAATGACAAGGTGCTTTATGTGAAGCGATCGATGCCGGCTCATCCAACCTACTACCACGGCCAAACAAAACCTTAGCAGCTTGTCAACAAAACGATGATTATTTTCTGAGAGGGAAAATTGATTATTTGCCTCACCTTGTGCTCACCTTTGTTTATTTGGGACTAAGTACAAGTTAATAGCTCAAATGTCACACCTTTCATGAGACACTTCATCATTTGTCCTTTTGGACAAATTTACCCATGTCTTCTTCTTCTTCTCTTCTGCTTCTTCCTTGCTCCGGCCACGGCCGACCTGGCACCTCCTCCTCCTCCTCACGTCTCTCCTCTCTGAACACTCTTCTTCTTCCCTCCCCCATCAGATCTGGTTGCCATGGCTGGCTCCCTCGCTCTCGCCTACTAGAGCAACCGCCGCTGCCGTAGCGTGGCCATTCTGAGGATGACATCGCCGCCAGCGTGGTCGGATACGGCGAGGAGGCCGCCGCAACTCGAGCTCCAGCGAGGCCGGATGCGGCCTCGCCTTCGTTGGATTCGACGAGGAAGCCGTAGTATCCAGTCGCATGCACTTTGTCTTCGCAAGATCAACAAGGAGGTCATCGCCGCCGTGAGCGTCGCCAACGTGGCTGGATCCGGCAAGGAGATCACCTCCGCTCGAGCGCATACAAGCTGCCATAACGATTGGATCTGGGCGGCGGCTGGGGTGGGGAGCGGCGGAGCGAGGTGCGCCTCAGGGACGACAACACTGATGGAAGCAACCGCCGTGACGAGTGGGGAGAGTAAGGAGGCCCCCAACTTCCTCCTGGAGCTCGCTACACTCTTGCCCCGTTGCCGTTGTAGAAGAAGACCGAGGCGGGTTAGCCATGGCCAGAGTAAGGAAGAAGAATGAGAAGAAGATAGTGGGGAATTGACATTTTCTCTCTCCAAAAGGGTAAATTATCGATTGATTCACGAACTGTGTGGCAAATAATCTATTACTAGGAACGTAATCACAAATGATCGAAATTGCATGTAATGTGGGGCAAATGATCAATTTTCTCTTTCTGAAAAAATGTGTAAATCAAAACCTACCTGATCACACGGCATGTTGCTTTATACCTACCGACCTTCAAGATGTGGTTTGATCGGATTGGAGCCATGCGCACCCACCAGCAGATTCATTCAAACCCCCATCCAAGCTGATCAAGGACTAAATAGAATTGGATCCATTCCAAATTGCGAGAATTAGGAGTTCTGACCCCTCTCAATCCCTCTTTCGAGTTGAGAATCTAGAGAGGTGTTTTTATAGTCTCCAAATATTTCGTGAAATTATCGACCCGAAAGATGTCTCCAACAATTAACTCGACTCGCATGGTCGCATATATCCACCCCGCCTCCGATTTGATAACAATAACAATGCTAACAATTCAGAAGGGATTGCGCCCGTGTCGCCGAGGAGCAACGAGTCCAAGAGCGGAGAATTGTGTTGCATTGCACTTTGCACCTGGTAGATCGATCGATCAATCTGTCCGTGTCCAGGGGCAGGCATCGAGCGATCACCATGGGAAGCCATCATAGCAAGCAAGCAAAGAATCACAGAGCAACAGCAGGAGACACCCGGAGATGCAAGCAAGGAAGCGAGTAGCAAGCGAGGCATTAAGTAGTTGCTGGAACAACCAGAGGGTGAGGACCTGGCTAACCTACAACCCGATGACGTGCTCACGGACGTGCTCCAGAGCCTCCCACCGCTCATCCTCGCCATGTGCAGGTGCGTCTGCGAGGTGCGGCGCGCCGTCGTCGACACCCGCCGCATGCTGCATGTTCACCTCCTCCTGCTCTCGTCGGGCAGCATCTTCGTCAACATCAACAGCGAAGCATGGGAGTTCTTATCCAACCTCTCCACAGGCCGCGCCATCCGCGACATGCTCGAGTACCCGCCCCTCGATCATCTAGAGACCGCGGAGGTCGTATATTAGATCCCAATTTCAAATCTTAGAAATGGGAAAGTGCACGGACAACACTAGCTACTAAGAACCAACTAAGAATTTGTAATAATGGCATTGATGTATTTCTCATTCCATTTTTCAGGTTTATAAGAGTACAAATTGTCCCAAAAGGTTAATATCGGAATTACAGTTTAACTCTGAGCTTTCACTCGCGATAATGACTATTCACCGTAATGTAAACTACAAAACATTAACAGTGTCTTTTGCGATGCGTTATAGCTGTCGATCTCTTGCCGAACCGGTATGGGTTGATCACAGTCATTCAACATCATTAAAGATCATCCATGTTTCTTGGCTTATCTGAACTTCTTCTTCAGTCTAGCAACTTGAGTTCTGATAGTGCCCCCTTCGGAATCTCCCACTTGTCCTCAAGTGCTTGAATTTGGAAACCATGAATGAATGGTTTTAGAGTAAAACTCCGGAGAGGTTGCCTTGATGAAATTTGCATCCTCCCAGGATACACTCTCTAGCGGCAAGTTAATCCACTGAATCAGCCACTGGGTTACAAGCATATTGTTTTTGGGTAAGGCTCTTGTCTCCAACACCTATAGTGGCTCTGTTTTGACCTTCCCATCTTTTCCAACCATGGGCAATTCCTTATTTGGCACTGCATTTGCTCCACAATGGTTTTTAAGTTGGCTCACATGAAAAACTGCATGTATACCGACCCCTTCTGGTAACTGCAACCTGTAAGCCACTTTTCCCACCTTATGTATAACTCTGAAAGGTCCATAGAATCTGCTGGTGAGTTTCAAAGCTTGTCTAAAACCAAAAGCTGTTGTTCAGTATGGTTGCATCTTCAAATAAACCATATCTCCCACTATAAATTGTCTCCCACTCCTATTGAGATCAGCATATTTCTTCATTCTAGATTGAGCCTGAGTCAAATTCTCCTTGAACCTATTCAACATGTCTTGCTTCTTCTCTAGGAAATTTCTAGCTTCTTCATCCTCTGGACCAGGGATCGCTATTTCATTTATCAAAGGGGGAGGGAGCCCATATAAAGCCTAGAAAGGTGAGATCTTGAGTGATGTATGGAAAGTGAAATTATACCACCACTCTGACAGAGATAACCAAGATAACCACTTCTTGGGTTCTTGAAATGACATGCACCTTAAGTAAGTTTCAACACATTGGTTGACCCTCTCGGTCTGTCCATCGGATCAAGGATGGTAGGCGGTACTGAATCTTAATTGAACATTCAAAGCTCTGAATAATTCCTGTCACAACCGGCTAGTGAATATTATATCCCTATTTGACACAATTGCTACTGCAAATCTATGTAGCTTGAACACATTGTCAATGAAGGCTTGAGTCACAGATTGGACTGAATAGGGATGAGGCAAAGGAATAAAATATGCATATTTAGTAAATCTATCAACCACCATGAATATTGCCTCTTTTCCTTTTGAATTGGGCATTCTTTCGATAAAATCCATTGCTATGTGTGTCCATGTTATATTAGGAATTGGCAGAGGGTCCAATAAACCATGGTAGTGACAATGTTCAGATTCCAAGTGCTGGAAAATTGCACATTCCTCGACAAATACATGAATTTCTTTCTTCATTCCTGGCCAATATAAAAGGCTTTTCATCCTCTGATACGTCGCTACTCTGCCTAAATGTCCTCCCACCACAGATGTTCGTAAGGAACTGATAATATTCTGCCTCAGTTCAGTGTCATTACCCACATAGATCCTTCCTTTGTAACTCAACACTCCAGAATTATACGAATAACCTGATTCATGGTTTGGAGCTAATGCTAATTGCTCCCTTAATTCCTTGCAACGTGCATCATGCTGATAACTATTTTTCACTAATTCTATCCAAGTGGGTACAACCATAGTGATTGCCATCACAGTAGGAGCATCTCTCCTTGATAGAGCATCTACTACTCTATTCTCCTTACCCTTCTTGTATTTTATGACATAGTTGAACTCCAACAATATTAACATCAATTTATGCTGAATTCCCTCAGATACCTTCTGTTCTGCCATAAATTTGAGGCTTTGCTGATCTGTCTTGATTATCATTTGACTACCCAAGAAATAGTGTCTCCATTTTTTTAAAGCTTCAAGAATGACCATAGCTTCCTTGACATAAGTGGATAAATCAGCCGACCTCACTACCAAAGTTTTATTGAAACAAGCTACTGGTCTTCCTTTTCCATTAAAACTCCTCCAATTCCATATCCACTAGCGTAAGTTTCAAATGTAAAAGCTTCAGAAAAATTGGGTAGTGCCATTACTGGAGATGTGACCAAACTAATTTTTAGCTTTTCAAAGGCCATATCTTGTGACTCTTTCCAATCAAACCCTTCTTTCCTTAGCATATCATGCAGTGGTCCGCAGATTAGCCCATAGTTTTTCACAAATCTTCTATAGTAGCCAGTCATTCCCAGAAAACTCCTTAGCTGAGATACATCTTTAGGTTTTGGCCAATCCTTGATTGCACTAATCTTGCTGGGATCAATATCCACTCCATTTCTAGAAATTACATGTCCTAAGTATTCTACTTGAGGGGTAGCAATCACACACTTGTTTAGTTTAGCATAAAGTTGGTGCTATCTGAGCAGTTCTAATACCACGGTGAGATGTTGTAAATACTATTTTTTCATCCCTACTATATACAAGGATGTCATCAAAGAATACTAGTATGAATTTCCTCAAGTATTTAGCAAAAACATTGTTCATTAAAGACTGAAATATAGCAGGAGCATTAGTTAAGCCAAAGGGCGTGACTAAGTATTCATAATGGCCTAAATATGTCCTAAAAGTAGTCTTAGTAATGTCACCCTGGTTCATCCTGATCTGGTGATACCCAGACCTTAGATTCAATTTGCTGAAAATGGTAGCCCCATATAGTTCATCAAGCAAATCTTCAATGACTGGTATTGGGTACTTATTTTTGACAGTCTGAGCATTCAATTTCCTATAATCAATCATAACCTCCATGACCCATCCTTCTTTTTAATCAGAATTGCAGGTGATGCATATGGACTGTCACTTGGTCTAATAATGGAGGATTCCAACATCCTCTGAATTTGTTGCTCCATCTCATCTTTTTGTTGTTGTGGTACTCTATAGGGTCTAATATTGGGAGGCTCTGCCCCTTCTTTTGTTGTAATGTGATGATCACAGCTTCTTTCGGGTGGTAATCCCTGGGGTTCTTGAAAAACATCATTGTACTCCTAGATCAATCCTTGATAGGGTGGTGGTATTTTATTGGTTTCTCCCTCTCCTTCCTTGCTTTGCAATTCCACCACATATCCTAAAATTCCCTTCATTGCTAGCTTGTTAAGAGCATGTGAGTTCAGTAACTCCAATTGGTTAGTATGGATATGTTCCTCCAAAACCACTTCTGTTTCTCCTTCTTTCATAATGGACAATCTCTTGGTTTTGAGGTCCATGTTTATGGGACTATGTTTATAGATCCAATCGCATCCCAGCACTACATCATACCCTTTTAACTGGAGTATCTTGAAAGAGCTGTTAAAAACCTGTCCATTGATTGAATATTCAGTATTGTGTATATGAGCTCCAGACATGATCTCTCCTCCCCCTGCTATTGTAACTCTCTGTAGTGAGTTACTTTGAACCTTGTAGTCAGTTTTGAGGAAAAATTTCAAATCAATGAATGTGTGGGTACTGCCATTATCCAAAAGAGCTACTCCTCTTCTCCCTACCATGCATATGGTCAAGGTGTAACTTGTAGTCAAACCTAATCCTTGTACATCATTCATGGAAATATGCATATGTTGTTCTTCTGCTTCTAGGTTAGGGAGTGATTATTCTTGAGCTTCTGGTGGATTTCCATCAGATTCTTCTCCTGGTTGGTTATCATCAACCTCCTCTGAGACCACCAAGTTAACATTTTGGTATTGCTTGCATCTATGTCCAATAAACACTTGCTCCCACAGTACCTGCAGACTCCAGGGGTAAAAGGAGTCAGGGTCTTGTTTCCCATTTCCCTCTTCTGTAGGTTCTGGCCTACTTGAGGCTTATTCTTGTTTATATTGGTGGTATATCTTCCTCTTTGCTGTCCAGCAACCGTGTTGTGTAATCCTTTCTTAGCCATAGCCAAGTTCCTTTCTCCATATCCTTAGCCATCCAATAGGCTTCACACAATGCTTGTGGTTTCAAGGGTTTCAAGTAGTGTTTGATCTCCTGCCTTAACCCATTCACAAAACATTTTACAAAGAATTGCTCATTCTGCAATGGATTTTCACTTTTGTATACTGCCATTAGCTCTTCAAACTTGTCAAATGTACTATGATATACTTAGGTTGCATTGCTTGACTGAGTGGAAATTCTCCGTAACTTCATATCCACTAAATTATGCAACTCTATCACAAATCATTTGGCAAAAGTTTGGCCAAGGTGGAGGATTCCATAACAAACATGTGCTTCTAAGTCAATTATCGGCTCTCCCAATCATATACATTTGTGTCAAATCAAATTTAGCCTCATTTGGAACATTAGCCATAGCGAAATATGTTTCACTCTGTCTAATCCATTCTAGCAATAGACTTATAAAAGGTGTTCATTCTCTCATTGCTGGGATTTGGATTCCATGGTCTAGCATAGTACTGCTCTTTATCATGATTCCCATGGTTGAAAGTTGGGGAACTAGGAGTCGTAGGAGGTGATTGATTCTGCCCCCAAAAAACAGGAGCAACAGACTGCCCGGTAGGAGGATGGCTCAGATTTACCTCGTGTGTAGGGTTGAAATTAACTCAATGAGTGCTATTCAACTGCGCAATATTGAAGATCTTGACTCTCCTCATGATTTCCAACTCAATCTCTTGGGCCCTGGTTGGCTCTGCTGGGATTCTTGCAACATCTTCATTTCTCAACAGGTGTGCACCAACCCCAGTATATTGCTCAGCAACACGGTGTTACGTTACCGACAATCCTTGCAACATCGACTCCATCCTGTTCATTTGAGATTGAATACTAGTGACTTGCGTCTGTAACTCACCCAAATGCTGTTGTATAGACTCCACTTTACTCTTGGCTTCCATTGCTTCTTGCCTCGCCGCAACTATTTCCGTAGTTTCACTTTTCGATCTCATCATCGTTTTGGTCATTCTCTTCTTCCTCATAGATTAATGACAAGGCTATGGAATTTTACTAGAGGAACAAGTCCTAAATGCTTACCTTCTTCTTCACCTCCACCGTTGTTTAGATCTAATTCGACTAGGGATTTTACGGTGACTGAAGATCACCAACCTAGCTTCCTCAGATCTCTTCGCCTCCAAGGATCAACCGATGCTCTGATACCAATTTGTTAGATCCCAATTTTAAATATGAGGAATGGGGAAAGTGTACAGACATCACTAGCTACTGAGAACAAACTAAATTTTTTGAATAATGGCATTGATGCCTTTCTCATTCCATTTTTCAGCTTTATAAGAGTACAAATTGTCCCAAAGGTTAAAATCGGAATTACAGTTTAACTCTTAACTTTCACCTGCGATAATGATTGTTTACTGTAATGTAAACTACAAAACATTAACAATAATTACTACGATGTGTTATAGCCGTCGATCTCTTACCGAACCGGTATGGGTTGATCATAGTCGTTCAACTTCATTAAAGATCATCCTTGCTTCCTGGCTTGTCTGAACTTCTTCTTTAGTGTAGCAACTTCAATTCTGACATCGTAGACCACTACAATGGCCTTCTCTTGCTCCTCTGGCACGTCACTAACCCCGCCACGCGGCGAAGGGTGTCCTTGACCTTGCCCATCCCCATCCCTAGCCCTTGGGGATAGAGGCCTTCCATAGTGAGTACCTGGTGTTCGATCCCACCTTGTCGCCACACTACGAGGTGCTTAGAATTCATCGCATTAGTCGCAGTCTTCAACCCGGAGACAATCGCCATCCCTACTCTACGTGCATTGCGAAAATGGTTTTGTTACAAGGTAACTACTACTCATACCTTATGCATCATAATCTGATTTTGTTTTTGGTTTTTCCATAATGACAAGATTACTTAATATTATGATTTATCAACAAATTTGTGAACTATTTGATTTTGTGTGTGTGTAGAATATCCCTTACGAAGTTATTAAACCGTGTAGGATCAAGGATAACCGATTAGAGGGGATTAATAGAAGGTTTTAAAATTCTTAACCAATTTATACAACTAGGTAAGATAAGCTTTAACAAGACAACCTATCACAAGATATATGCTACAAATTTAAATGCAATAAGTAAAGACAAGAAATAACCACAATGAAGACAAGAGGTTTTTCCGTGGTATCGAAGATTTTTCGATCTTCACTAGTCCACATTGAGGAAGTTTGACCCAATCAAGATGGTTCCACGAATTAAGCCTTTCCTCAATTTCACTTGTGGTTGTTCTCCCCCCTCCAGAGTTGGTGAACATCGAACCAATCACAATCGGCGACTGGCCTCTTCACAATCTTCTTGAAGAGATCACCGCGCAAACCCTCGCCAAGTCGTCTTGGTGTCGACAAACACCAAGAGTAATAAACCTTGACCTTCGCTTGACGGCAATCAAGTGCTATGGATCAAACTAGAATGAATGCACTTGATCTTGCTCAACAACCTTACAAAAGATGCAACAAGAAAGAATGAGGTGTGAAATGAATGCTCTAGGCTCAAGAGTGTTCAATGAGTGCTCAACAACATGTCCTAGAGCTGACGGGGGTGTATTTATACCCCCACAAACAAATACGACCGTTGGAGGAAGAAGTCAGAAAAATTCAGGGCAATCGGTAGTACCGCCATGTATTGGTCGGTACTATCGCACCTCCAGCGTCAGCATAGTAACGGCTATAATAGAGGTATTAAATGCGTCTGATATAGCCGTTGGAAGCTTGGTGCGGTACTACCGCCATTGAACATGCGGTAGTTCCGATGATCGGTAGTTTCGCAAAACACTTGCAGTACTACCATTTTTCGTTGAAGCACAAAAACACCCCTTCCTAGAAAAATCATACCGCACTCTTTTTCAGAAACACCGAAGTGCGGTAGTTCTGCCAAAACCACAGTGGTACTACCGTTCTTGCAAAATGCGAAATAAAACTAGAAAAGGTGCCGCTCTGTAAAAAACGTACCGCACAAATAATCGAAACTACCGACTTGCGGTAGTTCCGCTCATGTATCGCCGATACTACCGCTCTTCCAGAAAAGCAAAGAAAATCGCAAGAGGTGTCTCTCTGGAAAAAAAACGTATCGCCAGTTTTTCGGTACAACCGACATGCGGTAGTTCCGCTCTTATAACGCTGGAACTACCGATTTTGCACAGACTGTTGATTTGAGCTTTAAAACAGATTTTGAGTGCATGCATGATCCTAGTTTGATCCAAAGTCATAAAGAAGTGCTTTCAAGCTACTAGTCATGATCCCTCTTAGTAGTATGGTATCTAACCCAAAACCCGGTCTTCCAATATTTCTCCTAAGACCGGTAAAATTTAAAAGGGTCCTAGACTACTTGTACCTTTGTCCTTGAACCAAGTCCATCCTTTAGCATGCATCTCCATATTGTTGACATCGTCTTTAGGACTAAGTCTTGTAATCACTCAACAAACATGTTAGTCTCATATTCACATATTGTCATTAATTATCAAAACACATTTTTAAGGGTCTAGATGCTTTCAAACCACCAATAGGTATTAAACTAAGTAAATATTCAGAACTTTACCTTGGAAAGTCCAAGGAGGGGGTGTATTGTGCATTATCTAATCGTCAATACCAACTTTTGGTTTGGTTCCTTTAAAAATCGTGTGGTCAGATGGTGTGGGTGTTGAAGAATCATAGCGATATCTGGTCCGTGCTAGCACATTGGAATTACTGCAAAAAAAATCGATGGACCCTGGATCTTGTAGGATGTTTGCTATGATGAAGATGGCAACAAGGAAGCGCTATTGGAAGAAAATTTTGAATGCTGCTCTGACAATGATAATGTTCTCAACGCTGGAGATAGGGTTAAAAAATACCACCATGTATATATTTCTTTTCCTTGGATTTCATCCTTACAAGGAGGTTATCTTCTTCCGTGAATCATGCAACCGAGTGTTAGCCTACCATTTCAATAGATCAAGTCTTAGGCAACTTATGCTGAAGATACAACAATGATTATTTAGAAGTGTCTTTTCCGTATACGCCCTGCTAGATGGAAGAGTTTCCTGAAAATAATTAATTTAGAATATCATCTTTGAGATTAGCCTATATTAGCTGCTAACTATTTGTATCATGCAACAAATGACCAGTATCTATCCTTTTGTTTTATGTTTACTTATATCACTTTAAAAGATTGAGCTGATGAATGATGACTAGGTGGTCATGTGTTATGTCCTCTCTATCAAATTACTGCAAAAAAAAATATTTCTTAAGCTAAGTTCTCTCCTATATTTAGAAGAGGGAATCTTATACGGGTGAAATCCCTGGAGTTGATAACTAAATTCATCTAGAGCACATCCTATTTTTTGGCATGGCGAAATGGCAGTGGTAGCGAGGATAACACGCAAAGAAACAAACTAAAACAAGGCAACTCGACTCTGAAGATTTTGCCTCTACACACTTGTCTAATGTAACGAAGCTAACAAAGTATGCTATTTCATACTTCAAAAAGAAAAAGAAATTTTATAGTACATTCTACAGGTAGTATATAGTGGTAGTATAAATCAAATATGACCATTTTTTGTATTTATAATTTTTTCCATGAGGACACTATGAACTTTTCCAACTAGAGTTGAAAATATTACTTTTGTGCCATGTGATCCCCACATAGGCAAGTATAATCCTACCTCACTTGGGATTTTACTACTTATACTATCAGGTGCAGTACAACTAAATCCCAAATAATATGAACCATTAGATAAAAAGAATAGACGACCTGTATTAAATTAAGTGTACCACGAAAGAGCTAAAAAAGCTATTACATAACAATACGTGGGCACTCAGCCAGTACATAAAATTGAGTCTTACTGGGAAATAAGGGCGCGACAAGCGCTCGGACGTACAGTCCAAGCGCTAGTGCCATACGCCCAAACGCAACATCGTTGTGTGCTAGACGCAACAAAATTCAGAACGTGTGCAACATATCAAAAATTCATGTGCCTCATTTCAAAGAACATCACCGTGAACAGACATGTTAACATCATCTCAAAGAACATCACCGAGAACATCAAATTAAAAAAGCTCAGAATCAAAGCAAAGCATCTGAAAGAAAAAAATGCGTTGAAAAATCTTGCAACATCACCGTGAACAGTATGCAACATTTTTTCAACGGGTCGTAATATTTTTTTCAACAGGTCGTAACATTTTTTTCAATAGGTCGTAACATCTCAAAGAACAGTATGCAATATTTTTTTCAACGGGTTGCAACATATCAAATAACAGTATGCAACATTTTTTTCAACTGGCCGCAACATCACCGTGAACAGTATATGATATTTTTTTCAGCAGGACGCAATTTTTTTTAACGGGTCGTAACATCTCAAAGAATAGTATGCAATATTTTTTTGAATGGCTCGTAACATCATAACAATTCACCAGTTTTGCAACAAAAATCAGAAGAAAAGGAAGGGGAAACGGGATCAATCGAACGACGAGGATAGCGTCCCCACCACTGACTTCCGGAACGACGACTGCACCGGGCTCGCCACGCTGGAGTCGGACAGGATGTGCAGCACCTTGAGGCGCCGCACCCACGGAGCCCTCACCGAAGCAGGCTGCGCGTCGTCGCCGAACCGGAACCCGTCCACCTCCTCGCCCGTGCCCGTTACCCCGAGCTTTGAGCTCAATGGCACCACCACCGCGCCGGTGTTGGCTTCCGCTGCCGCGCCACGTGCTAGTGCGAGGAGGAGGACGAGGAGGGCGGAGGCGATGACCACAAGCGAGGCAGTGGTTCTTGCCCATGGCGAGAGCCCAAAAGAGGGAAAGGGTGCCTATGTGGTTTGGTGTTTGGGGAAGAAAATGGGTGGGGGAGACGATTGGGAGATGTCGTGGGAAAAAAGAGTCGAGGGGAAAGTGAAGTGAAATAATGAGTGACTAGGAGAGTGCGTGGGAAAAAGGAGCCGAGGGAAAGTGAAGTGAAAGAATAAGTGGCTAGGAGAGCGTACGAAGTGAACGAACGACTGTACAGTACTATTACCCAAGAAATAATGTGAGTGGCCATGTCATCTCTCCCTTCCACAAAACTAATACATCATAATCTAGATTGCAGACCTTAACCTTAGGGTCGGTTGGGAATACAGAAAATTAGCATAAAGCCTATCATATGTAGGTTCCAAAGTTCATATGGCTAAGCATGCGGTGTGCATCTAGTCCACCGGAGTTTAAGTCTTAGACTCGACGCTGGTGTTCACCGATTTCAAGAGTACACGCACGTGCATATTCAGTGAGAAAGTTTGTACTCACGCTCTGTGAGACCTTAGGTTCCTCCTATAAATTTCTAGTGTGTGTGTAGAGGACGCGGATGTGTGTATGTGCATAGGCGATGTAAGTGTGGTGTATGATGAGTATGTGTTTGGTCTGTACTCTCTGTAAATTAAGTAAGCAGATCCATGTGATCTAAATCGGTGGTTATGTATAACAGTTTTGACGAATAGAATGGTGTGAGAACCCAGGAGATTTAATTAACTTAAGCAAATGCTAATCTGTAATTAGCAGTAAAATAAAAATTTCTAAACACAAGTAACACAATAATTAATTACATCAGAGCAGATTATGTTTTACAACTTTGAGTACATTACAAAAGATTAAAATAAAAACTTGCATTGCATGTCGCCGAAGCCTTCCTTGAAATCTTATCCGTCCATCGCCGTCCAGTCAAACCATTTTCCTCAACTCTATTTGAAACACTATTCATAGCTATATCATCTGCCAACCAATCACAAGACAATTAGCAGTTCAAAAGCCATAGGGTAGAGTTAGAATAAATTGAAGTGTTCATAGAAATCATCACGGTTCCTAGATCAACCTAGATTAGTCAACACCCTGAGTATCGAGACTACCCACACCAACCTAGATTAACCGGCATCTTGAATTTTCAAGTCACCTAGGCTAACCTAAATTAGTCTGCACCGGGATACCCACAACACCTATACTAACCTAGGTAAATCGGCACTGTCTTATTTCCGTAGATTTCATCACTCGGTGTTTAGGGAAATCCAACACCTACGTATACTGATTCGCCTCGACTGTAGAGAATCCCTCGTATAATGAATTGCTAACCAATAGACCAAAATGCCCATAGCCAAAAATATCTTGTGAGAGCCAGACGGATAAGCACTAGGGCATAAGGGTCACAAATGGATCACAACGAGAAGGCAGCCAAATACATTCCCCAGCCGAATGCATTCCCCCACACAAAGCCTCACACAGAACCATCCCCATCCATTTCCCTCTCATCCGAAGGTAAGCCTCACAAGAGCACAGACAAGCAAAGCCAGAAGCACAGAGAAGGAAGAAGGGAGCAAGGGAGAAGGGGAAGCCGAGGAGCGTGGGCGTCACCGACGATGACAGTGAACCATCGACGACCAGCACACCACCGGAGGTACCTCCACTGCCAGTGACACGCTCAACCCGACACTCACCTGACAAATCAATGTAGCCACCACTTTCCATCCATCCCATTTTTATCCTTACCATCATCTTCACAGGACTACTCTTGTCCAGTCAGTACCATTCACACCATCAAAACCATAGTGGCTCTCAGTAGCATTTCATTCATGCCTTCACATCACAGAGCACCAGGAAGGGGGTTAGAGAGTAGGGGTGAGGGGGTTAGAGTTACCTCAGTGCGCCACAACAGAGTCGACACCACCACCGGCAGCCACCCCAACAACACTACCAGGGGCATGCATCAACCCAATCCACCTCCACCAGTAGCAAGCCCACATCCAACAAGTAGTTCATGCATCATTCAATAAGCAACATCAGTAAAATAAAACCTAATCAAATCAAGAATGAATAAGAAGGGAGGGGTGAATTGGGAGCAATGAGCGCTGGGCCGACACGAGCTAAGCGGTGGTCAGGCAAAGGCGGCGACCATGGGCCAGTGGGGCCGGGACAAGCGGTGGTGTCCAGAGGCGCGGCGAGCCGAGGGGGGACCAAGGAGCTAGGCTCCAGGGGGAGAGAGCCCTGAGGGGGAGAAGATGAGTGGGAAAGGGGATGAGAATGTGTGAGTGTCGGCTGAACCCTCTAGAGCCAGAGAAAAAGTCGGCCGAAGGAAATAGGATGGGGTGGAGAGGGAAAGAAGTAGAAGTAGAAAAGGGGTAAAAATAAAATAGAAGAAAGAAAATTTTTGTAAAATTAAAAATAGGTAGAGAGTGCGAGTAGTATTTTATTTTGGTTTGTTAAAACGCGGGTTTTCGCATCATAGAGCCTAGAGCCATTAGACCATAGAACGACCACAATTGAGGAGTGCTAACCTAACGGAGGGGTCCGAAAGTGTTATTAAATTAAACTCTGCTAACACCATAAAATCCACTAACTTATGTATGATTATATCACCCAAAAGCAACTAAGTATTTATTTATTTATTATTTGTGCTGCCGCATAATTACAGAGGACGAACCCACGCAGACCAGAGTAGCTGATCAGTACTTCGTTGACGCCGATCTTTTCTACAACTACAAAGGCAAGCTATTCTCTTGAACATGAATATAGTTATGTTAAATGTATACAATATATTGTTGTATCTTATATGTACTGCATAAAAATTATATTCAAAACTCAAATCGAATAAATGAGATGATGAGAAAGATAAGAGGACCGAGATGATAAAAGATGTAATATTATGGCTGGTAAAGGGGGTCCGTGGCAGGATAGAGATGAGGGCAGACGTGGGACCCCTTTACATATGGTTAGAATATAAGGACCAACAAAACTCTTACTCGGTCAGAGGCTGTAAATTCAGTACCAACCATTTTTCCGTTTTGACGGGCAAAAAATGCTACATTGTTACATAATTATGCTCTCCACAACGTATCACATTGGAGTGTTGGGCACGGAAGTGAGCCACCCCAAGGTGGAGTGTTGGGCACGGACGAGAGCCGCCCCAACCAACATTATAGGAACTCGGTGGAGAACTGGGTTAGCGCCCCATGACACCGACAGAAAGTAATGGGTGGAGAACTTAATCGCGTAACCTAGAAAACATTATGTATTCTGAACTTGAACCCGCATCAAAAGAAATGCTAGGGACCTGGCTAATTTAGAGTTCAGAATAGTTATGGGTAAAATGGTACAAACCTGCACAGTGCTATACAAATCATGAATTCATGCCAGTCTCTTGGACTGGAGTCTACGGGAACCATCAGGGGTATATCATCTATTCGAGTGACAAGTAGTGTTTTTAGCATTAAAATCTATCACTTAATGTTTTAACGAGTTGTTATTTTCAGAAAAGAAATGGTATAGAAAATATGATAATGAACATATATAAGTCATACAATGCATCTTTTGCTATTAATGCTTGCTGATTACTTTTGTACTCAACCTTGTTAGTATTCTCATTTGTAGATCCTAGTCTAGCCAAGAATTATCCCGAGTGGGACGAAGGACATGCAGGTATCGAAGAGGCTGTAGGAGGCGAGGACACTGACTACGAGGTCCAGGGTGAGATGAATAACTTTTCAACGAATGGGGCGAGTAGAAGATTGATGGAGCAGGGAAGGCAAGCAAAAGGGGGACTTAGTCCCATTTTTGTAGTTGTAAATTACTACTTGTAAAGACCGTAGCCTTGTGTGGCTACTGTTGTAATAAAAATGTACAGTTTCTATTTTATTATTCTGCTGTGTAACTCTGTTAAAATCTTACTATTCGTTGGAGCAGTGTTCTACTGAATAAATAAATGATAATTCATATATCTAAGTGTAATTACCCTGGGCAATGACACCAGGTGTAGGAGAATCTATAGGGTTCATCAGGACCGTTGATTGGAACGAATAGATAAGATGCGCGCGAAACCCACGAGGCATACGGCCATACCACGATTGCGCTCGCGACCGCAATGGTACCGGCGCGCGCCCCGCCGCCGCTCTCGGTGGCCAACTCTCCGGCGCAACCGGTGCGCGCCTTCCGCCCTCGTGGCCTGGCCACGTCCCGCGCCGCTGCCGCTACGGCTGCCGCGGCGAAAGCAGCTTCTTTCCGGGGCGGGCAAAAGCACAAGCAGGTGGCGAGCGTGTCGAACCCCCTGGTGAAGCACTGCGTGAAGCTCCGGCTCTCCGCCGCCTACCGCCGATCCTGCCACCGCCTCCTCCTAGTCGGCCTCGCCCCCATCCTGTACCTTCCCTCCCGCCACTCTAATCCCTTGTCACCCTGTCCGTCCTGTGAAGCTTCTTGTTATGTTCTTTCATTTGTAATTGTACACTCCTCCTTCTTGTTGTTTTCTGTAGGGAGATTTGTAGGTCTGAGTTCGCAGCGATTGATTACTTGCTTCTCTTGGACGGTGTAGAGGTCCAGGAGGAATTGCATGAGCTCTCTGGCAATGTCGTATATGTCAGCGCCGCTGTGATGAAGAAGGTTTCCGGGATGCAATCAGTTTATTCAACTGAGGCAATTGCTGTCATGCACATGCCTAAGTATTTCTGCGACCTCGACAGAGACGAAGGTGGAGCTGTTCTTGATGGGTTGTTCCATTCTCCAAAGAGGATTCTAGTCCTTGATGGGATTCAGGTGAAGATAAGCAATATCCCACCATTATCCAGAGGCATTTGCTATCATTTTTGTGTGTGTAGAAAATGGCACATATACGATGGTTATTGCTTTGTTTGAACTTTGAAGTAGTCTATTTAAGACATCTCATAAATTTGGCTTCTATTTTTTTGCAATGCTCCTGATGCTGTTCATGATGCTGCTACTTGGTAGGATCCTGGTAATCTTGGAACATTGATAAGATCAGCTTGTGCTTTCAAATGGGTATGACATTTTCTCCTTGGACATTAACTATTGAAACATTTCAGATTGTTTTACAACACTAGTGCATGAACGATTGTACATGCTTTTCTGAAAATTACAGGATTCACATATCACACTGTTGTATTGTTGCATATAAATGCTATTATTATTTGAAAGTATGTAATTATTTGAAAGTATGTAATTGTTCCTCAGTAATCTATTTTAAACTTATTTGAAAGTATGTAATTATTTGGTTTTCAGATATTTGAGGGTGATAATATTGCTACAATACACATAGTGCTATTAGAGGACATTTTAAAGTTGATGCTTCATTAAGCAAAAAGGAGGTATAGTAGGTCGTGCTGAGTTAAAAGACTAGAAGCTCTTGTAGAACATCAGATGAAATTCCATTAGCAAACTCCATTACACACGAAATATTTACACGGGTGTATTAAGTATCTCTGATTAACTCTGAAAAGTGCTCTCTAGTTTTCTTCGTTTTGTCTTTGCCAACTTCTATACTTCTAACAACATGTCAAATCGCAACCACCAACAGGATGGGATTTATCTTCTTCCAGCTTGTTGTGATCCTTTCAATGAGAAAGCTCTTCGTGCAGCTCGTGGATCCTCTTTGCAGCTTCCAATTGTCTCCGGTAACTGGTCTGATCTACATGGTTTGGTTAGTAAATATGACATGAAGATGCTGGCAGGCCATCCAGAAAGCAGCAGTGATGGATCTGAAAGAACCCATGCACTGTCCAAAGAACTAGCGGATTCACTGATTAGTGAGTCTTTGTGCTTAGTGTTAGGAAGTGAGGGCAATGGCCTCTCTGCAGAGACCGTCCAAGCTTGTGAGCTTGTAAACATTCCTATGGAAGGTATTTTTGAATCTCTGAATGTTTCAGTTGCAGGTGGTATCTTTTTATTTATGTTACAACCCAAACAGCAAATAGATAGAAGGACTTCAACTCCTTAAGTTACATTTGCATTTATATATTTATACCGTGATTGTCCGATTTTATGCATTTCCATGGGTGTTTGTTTCTGACATCACTGTTTATAACTACACTGATCCAAAGTGATGGAACATACCATTTAGTGCAATGCATGATGTTGGGTTACAAACTACAGAAATTGTAATGAACTAAGAAAAATATTTTTCTGGAACAGTTTGTTCGATCTGACATACTTTTCAAGGATTGAGAAACATATCCTACCGAAATTTTGATGGTTGTCAAGCAGTAGCTCGTGGAGCTTTCTACTATGATGGTATTTCTCTAGTTTCATTGCTCCTTCAGTGAATGAAGTGTGCTTGTGAGGCTTGATCAATAGTCTGCCACAAGGATGAGGCCATATGAAACCCCAAAGAATGCTGGAATGGTTCAAACCATCTATGAGGCCATATGAAACCCCAAAGAATGCTGGAATGGTTCAAACCATCTAACTCCTCCTATGGGCCGTCCAGATTTGGCCCGGTCCCTCTAGCGCACATCGGACGGCCAAGATTCTTGGCCCAAAGTGTCTCTGAAACGTCAATTTCGCCATACCCGTTTCTGGCCAGCCTCTTGGTGGAAGCTTCAAGAATTTGCTGAACTAGGATTCAGCAATTGACACTGAATGTTCACAACCAAGCCATTTACCTTGATACACAAAAAGAATAGATATGTGTGTATATAAGAATACAAATGCTTGGCAGTCTCTTGCCACTCAGTGAAGGGGCAACATCTTTATGGTCTTTTTTGGGTTGGCTAGTAACTTTTGCGTTCGGTGTTTGGTAGTGTGGAACACTGGAAATGGAACCTAACTAATGATAAATGAGATCAGCAAAACTCCTGGCAGTATGTCTGCACCGCAATGGTATCTTCTGCAGGTTTATTATGAGATCTTACATGTGATCCACCATTGCTAACCTGACATGGTGTTTGATTTGGCGGCACTTCAACTTGCTTCGGCCTTCATTAGTTGGTGTTTCAAAGGAAGGGATGGCTTTTCAGGTGAAAGCTTGCTTTGTTAACTTGTAAGAGCATCCTGAGTCATATGCAAACTTTGCCAGTTCATAGAGGATTCTATGGGCACATAGTTTATTTGTGCTCCCTATAAAGTATAAACCGCTGACTGCTCAGTGAATGGAAATTGCCACTGAACCCATGAACTCAAGCAAACCTGTTAGCCCATTACTTTTCATGCCCACTGCAACTGGGAAGAAATAAATACAGTATGGATTGTATGCTGAGCAATCGACCACTAGGTGAAAATAAATGAAAACATAGTATTTTTACGTGAGTCAGTGCTTTAGGAATTTAGAGTCAGGCAGTCAGCTACACTATTATAGTATCATGACTTCTTGCTGTCAAAGATAGAACCTAATGCTATGGTACCTGTGCTGAACTGCTGATCCCTGAAAGAGAAACTAATGTAAATAAAAGTTGAAGTTGATTCACCGATGCGCTGTCTGGCACTGTGGAACAATGAGATGTTGGAGAAAGCAATGAAAGTATTTAAACAAGCAGTGCTGGAAATGAGGTTATCTACTGTTGTATTACTACTCTATTCAGTTGGCTTTTTTTTTTGTTAACTAGCTTTACAGATTAAACATGGAAAAAATAGAGGTTTAAGAAATTGCAATTTCTTCTTGTTGTTTACCTTTATGTTGTTAAGAACACATTTGGAATGACTGTGATGAAAATTTAGTGATTTATACTTACAGTCTTAGACTCTTTCCAGAAAACAGACTTGCATATGTTCTGACTTTTGAAGATATATAATTTGTAGAACCCGCCATTAAAAATAGAGAAAGGAAACAAAGCTTGCATTGGCATCAAGTATTTGTTAATTTTTTATGATCTAGCCATGGGGTAAATTTTATAGGATGATGAATCATTTCAAAACTTGTGTCCTTCAAAAAGAAATTTTGATGACCTGGAGGCATTCACATTAATTATGACTTTGAGAGCTGGTCAGACTTACAATAACAGGCATTAGATATTTTCCTATGTAAAGTGGTGACACAACATTTGTCAACTTCTCTTTCTTCTCTTCTTTGATTAGTGATTCTTTCGTCATTGTGCATGATACGGTGATACCACTCAGTATTTTACATTTGACAGTGATACTGATAGCAATTCCTCATTTCCAAACTATGATTGTTATGAGATCAATTACCATATGAAGCACCAGCTGCTCATTTTAGAACTGGATATGGACAGTTTCCAAGCCTGGCAGCCTTCTGCTGGCCAACTCCATGGCTGTTACTCTGCCTGCACATATCGCTGTGCAGCAAAACTGTACAAAGAATACTAATCAGCTACCTGCTACAGCATTTTGCCCCTTATTTCCTGCTCTAAACCATGCCCATTATATGCAATTTAGGCATGTGCATGTTAACTATTTTTGTGTCAAACATTATTGAAGTGACCATGTGCTTCTAACTTGGATTTCGCATGTTCAGAAGTACAAACATAAACCAGTTCTAGACCAATTATGTCTGGATACAAACATGAATTATTTATTGGATGCTAACATGTTGTACTCACAGTCGAAGTGCACGCCTGATCAAAAGCTATATGTACCTAGATGCTTCCTTTCATCATTCATGTCTTTAGCTCTAATCAGATTAATTAACATTATCACTTTATCAGCATGCCTGTTTAGGCAAGTTGTTGTCCAGTGGCCAGCACATCACCATGCATATTTCTCAAACCGCGGTCTCTGCTCTTGTCAATCATAAAGTTCAGAGATTCATAGATATGCCTTTGTGATATGAATCATGCCGATTTGGTGTTATTAGTTGTTACAACACTCTGTGCCATTTGGCAGATTGCTGTATCATGCAATATTTTGCAGTGTGTTGGAGAGAGATGGTTCTGGTTGTCTACTTGTCTTGATAGATCTACGAGAATTAATAAAATAGCATTGGGAGGTCACTGATTGGAGCATCATTTGCTAAATTAAGCATTGCCAGGTTGGTCTTAGCCTCCTGGGAGAGGGAGATAACGTAAATTAAGCTTCTTTGCAACCTTTGTCGGAGTTTGATACGTGCATGCATCTGTGCTGTACGCTGCTGTCTTTGTTTTCTTCACAGGAGGCTGCCCATGTGGCTATTGTGTTTCAAGGATCAACTGCAGAAGGTACCAGAAGCCGCAACGATGTACAATGCGATTATGCGAGAGGGGAACATATCTAGGTGCAATCATGCAAACGTTTCAGACAAATTGTTGGACGAAGGATGAATGGATGTGATTTGGGGAGACTCGACGATTGCATGGTGAAAAACTTTCGGAATTACCCCCTTTATAAGTTGTGCGAAGGTCTCAAATTTGATTTCCATTGGGATGGAAGCTCATCTGCTCCTACAAGCACAGTTATTAAACCTGGCCTGATCATCAACCCGATCGAGGTATCTGGGTATTGGACCACTGGTCGGACCGATAGGTCAATGGTTGGGCCGCACGTTTTATTATAAATATATTTTAGTTTATACACCATGTAAAAAATACATATGTGAACATCAAATGTTAATCCTCTAGAAATATGTAGTTCAGTCTGGGTTTAATAACTACGTGTCTTACTAATGGATGCGAAGCTAATCAAATAGCAGAGAGGAGTTGCTGGGAGGAACGAGAGAATGAGAAAGATAAAAAAAAAATATGTGTAGCTGTTAAATTCACAACACCCTTCAGATTTGTCTTGAAAAGCTCTTTTATTTGAGGGAGTTTTTTTTTGTCTATTGGCCTCACAAGTAAAACAGACTAAATTTTTTGGGTCGACACCATCTCCAATCATGTGAGCGTGATCGGTCCAGCAAATCCTCTGAATTTTTCCATTTCAACCGTTACCGTCGATCCGATCCGATTTTATAACTAGGCCTACAAGTAAGAAAAGAGCATGCTGCCTTATATTGGAACTGACTGTGACGTCGGTGGCAGAATCCTACCGAACAGGTTGCGTTGTAGTCTGTTAGAGCTTACAATTATGTTATTGTGTACTAGTAGTCTAGTACGTTGAACCGTAGGCTTGTAAGTTGTAATGACATATGTCGTCATTAGTGCTAATTATGATGTCTTTCCAGTTTTCCCCAAATATAAGGGATCATAATTCATAAATGAACTGTCAGAGAATATATATATAATACTATCAATCTCAATGCAAGATCATCGGTAAATGAACCATGAAGTACCAACCCGCAAGGATGACTCTTGACATGTTCAAATCACTTGGAATTTGGAATGGACAAAAGCACCCAGGAATCTGGGAGATGCTTGATGTAATGCCAAGTTCGCCAACTAGGACAAGGGAACCAAAGGTCACCAAGGCCAAAAGGCGCTCCTATGTCCACTCGCTAGCTAGCCATCCATACGTTTGGAGTACTCACTGCATGTGGGGCCCCACTTATCTCTAGTCCGCGTCACACTGCGGTGGACAAAAAAAATTTCCTTACGAGGGATAACCGGATTGACAAGGCTGGTTGGATGAATCTGATCTACGGTATCTATCTATCTATTGCTTAAGATCGAATGGATTGGATAATCTACGAGTAGGATTGATTTATACACAAGGTTGTCACAATCATGATCCTAAATCGGATCAAAGGTTGTTCAGTAGGACTGCGGATCGGATGATCGATGTAGAATCTAAGATTCTGATTCTACCAGATAAATATTTTAAAAATATATCTTGTATTTTAACACTTCTATATTTTTAAAACTATACTTTTTAGAATTTTTTTACCAAAATGCAGTGCAAAGGATAGATCATTTGTTATTTATGTATATCATAGCGAACATGAAGAAATAAAAAGTAAAAAAATACAATGAAATGGACATATGCAAATAATTATTTATAATAAATCACTAGAACCGGTAGAATCGGGTAGGGTTGTATGAAAATTTTAATCATGGTTCTAATTTTTTTATTAATTCGTAATAATATTAAAATTCTATCATAGGGTGAGATCAGTTCAGTTAATCTAGGTAGTGTCGTATAACTAAATCGAGATTATAACAACCTTATTTCCACGTATTAATGTGAAATACAAATAAGTTAGGCATTCTAACTAGTCAGTGCTACGCAACGAACTAAAATGTCATATGAGGTTGGAGCATGTAATTCATGGTGTCCATTTGTCAGGATTCAGCAAAATATCTTTCGAAACGTATTTTGATTTTTGTTGTCTACATTGGACATTGTGCATACCATGCACGCACATGGATGCGACGTAGCTAGCCGAACTGTACGTTTAAGACAAAGTCAAAATGTGTGCTAGGTAAATATATATATTTTTGTGCGTTGCTTATAATCGTATAGATCGTGCGAGTGTTGATCCTTGCTCGATCTGCTTGCGACGAGCAGTCAAACTGAATCGGCATGTGTTCCATACAGTACAAATTCCATTTTGACAGAAGACTTAAAAAGCTGGTAGCGGGTCTTCTCATCAAGAGAAGTCGTGTGAAGGTCCAATCAATCATGACTTTTACTTTCTTCTGACAAAAAAAGGGGGAAATTGGTGCACATACATAAAGATCACCGGTTTAATAAAATACCATCGAAAAGTCTTAGTACACTGTTTCCTCATTCCATATTTTACTATTAAGTGTGTCAATTTTGCCGAACCTTTCCCTCTTTCTCACCTCCTTCAACACCGGCGGCTGGCCTCGAATGTAAGGCGTCGGTGGCAGCAACGAGCAACAACAGCAGTGGAGCCCCTTTTCCTCCACCTCCCTCTGTGTTGTGCTTCACCTACAGGACACGCGCCTCGTCCTTCCTCTGCAATGCTGGAGCCAGCTCTACCCATTGGCGAGCTGAGGAGGGCTAGGTCGGAAGACAACGTTGAGTGGATCGTCTTCTCCAACGTTGGCACCTCAACTCCATCGCACACGTGGTAGCGTGGTGTCGAGATTAGGATGTGGCGGACCCTGTCGAGGCGGCGATATCCAGTTTCCTGGGGTTGGGGACGTGTTGTTTTTTAGGAGAAACAGTAGGGAAAAAATATATAGTGTGTGTGTATATATACATGTATATATGTTACAAAGTTACAAGGATTCTAGGTTATATGATATCACTCGGTCATTCTTCTATGCCAGGAAAATACTTATTCTTTGTCCTATGGATAATTATGGCAAACTCTTAACTTGAATTTACGTTTATAATCTGCAAGTGTTGGTGCAACCGATTGAAACACCTTCCTGTTCCTTGTGATCCAGATGCTCCAAGCCGTTAAGACGACGACTTAAACATATGCATTTTGTTCTTCAGCGCAGAGGATTCGATTCACCAATGGAGACACCGACAAGTGTGGCCCACGTATGTTTAACTGTGTGAAGCTGTAAGGATGATGGATGCACCGGAATTGCTCACACTGATCGGTTGCATGCAATTATTAATTTATAACTACAACCGGTTGCATGTTTCAGGGGTTTTAATTAGGATTGGAAATCATTTCGCTCTGTCATGCATATACAGTACCAATGACCAAAGTTTCTCTCGTAATTAATGGATGGCATGAACAAATATCAACACTAAATCATCATAGGTTTCTGATTAGTGCGTAGGTCCATTCAATCAAGACCCGTACGTACTCCCGTTTGACAAAACAAAGGCTAAAGACACTTTTAATTTCAACAAAGAGAATGGTATTCCATTCGACAATCAATCAAGACACTTGAAAGAAAAGGAAGGAGGGAAGGGGGAGAAAAAGGAAACGAAAGGGAAGCTCACTCGGACAATACATTAGAATATGCGGAACGGTGAAAAGTCAACCCGTGCGGATTCCTCTGTGCCCACGTACGTTGACCGTCATTTCTGTCCTACGGCTTCGATTCCACCGTGCATTAGACTTTGACGGGACGTGCCCTGGAGGACAGGTCACCCGGCCAATCCGCGGCTGCCACGTCGGATGCTTGGCAGCTTCTTTGCTTTCTACCGACGACGCAGGTTTTCACGTGGTATGACCACCGTACGCACGATGGCCGGTGCCCGGTCTACCGACCCCTTTTCGAAGTTTATACAGTTTAATTTAATATTTTTTTATTTACACTTTGTAAGTATTTTTAGAACCAATCTAACGAGCCGAGCCAAGACCGAACGAAATCCAATTTCATTCGAGATTGACTCATTCTATGTTTAACTAATTAACGTGTGTAATTAAAATAATTTTGAATGAAACCAATAAACTTTACTAACGAGCTTTTTTTTCCCCACCCCATGCATACCATTACAAGCTAGCAACTTGTCGTCACAGGGTTCTTGTGCAGCAATCAGCTTTTGCTTACTTGCTACACCACAAAAGTACATAATACAGCGTGTGCCAGCTCGGTTTTCCTTAGCACCACCATCGTTTCATTTCATGGAGTAAATAAACATATTTTAGATTAAGGGATCCGATTAAAGCATCATATAATGTTGGTGTGGAGGGATAAAATTTATTTTCCCACACAACATATTTAATAATAAATGATTCAAATCCGAGCTTACTAGTCCGCCATCCGTGGTGCTAACCAATTGACCCCGAAAGATTCATCAAAGCACCATAGAGATGATTGATTTTTTTGTTAGACAAGGTATATATTATGACACTGGTATATATAATGGTTTTAGTTGTATACAAAATTAGTCCTTCCATTTGCATTGCACATCTATCACGAATAATCTTCGGAGTTAATCGCTTTACTAGTTAAGAAAGGGAGAGGTTTCTTCAGTCCCTATATCACCATCCTAGAAAGTTTCTGCCTTTCGCCGTAGATTACTTGACGTCGTTCAACACACCAAATAACACACCTAAAAAGAAAGAAAATCAGCAAACTTAGTTTCGTAGTGAGTGCTGCCGTTTCATGTCGCACTTTCCAAAATTACGGCCAGGTCCCATGCACCGGCAAGCAAGCAACTCGATCGATCGAAGCTGCACCGTCTTATCCTGCCTTTTTTTTTTTGCCCCTATCATTGATTGATTGATTGATTGGCCGTGTCGAATCGCAGATTTGGCAGTTACTGAATCGGCACGAATGTTACGAAGTGCTTCTTAGCTGGAAACAATCAACGCAAATGGCTTAGATTCATCAGACGGACGGGTCCGTTTCCGGCCGTCCGGCCGGCGTTGCAGATGATCGGGTCATCTCAAAGCGGATCCATATCCTCTGCAGTCTGCAGTGAAGTAACACAGAGCGAGTGTAAACAGTATTCTGCCACGATGCTGTAGCAACCGTGAGCTCGATCATTGATTTTTTGACCTGATAATGGAGATTTCTTCTAATGCTCATGGATTGTAGATCCTCGCTATTCGTGTCTCGGGTGCTATCTCAACCGTCTTTTCAGCCGAGCTAGCTGGGTCACAACGTTTTGAGATTCTGTCGACGATCAAATCGCCGATCTTATTAATATATAAATGAAAAGAGAAAATAACGCGTATCTTCTAGAAAGTAGTGAGACTGATCTTTATTGTTTTGAAATGGCTATTACAAAGAGTATATATAACTTAGACTAAAGACTAATTCGGGAGTACAAGGCTCTTGAGGGTGTCTCCCAAATGATCTTCATTGTTCCAACCTCTTCAACTTCAGTCCGCATTCCTCCTTATGTAGTTGATGAAGGGTTGGCAGTTGTCTCTGGAGGAGACGCCTGTTCGGGAAGCAACGCATCTGGTCGAAGAGAGGTGTCAGTCGATAATGTATCAACTGTCGTGCGGTTATATGTCAATGAGCCATGTAACCGTACTCCAATATCGTAGCGTCGCGTGGTATGGAATATATAGCACATGTTCCATTCGTCACACGGTAAAACATATGTCTGGTCATAGATCAAGACATCAGTTCAAAACCTTGTGAGCATTTGACTGGTCAGAGACTAGGTTTGGAATCATGTCCGACCAGATTGGGTACTATGTAACCTCCGGAATTCTTACGACCAGTGAGGTCGTTAGCCTTAGGGTTTACGACCATGAAGACGTATGGTCTCTATATACTAAATAATAAATAGAGGTTTTAATTCTCGTCAGCTAGCCCCCGAACTTTAAATGAATTGGTCGTATAGACGCTTACTTCCGATGCAATCGTATCGGGCAGACCCCTCATTAAATGTTGTGGTATTCGAGGCGGTTCATGTTCATTTTTAAAGTTCAGAAATTGCCTTGGAAGTTGAAGGAACTCTTGGTCCGCTGGTCAAAAAGAGATTTTTGTCCGTTGAATTTTCCCCAGAAACGGTTACAGTGTAGTCGCTATAAAAGGCCCCTTAGCATTGGGTGTTAGGGATTCTACGCATTTTGCTTTCCTCTTCATCTTCGGGCTGAAAGTTTTCTGCATTAACCTTTGAAAAGTTACACCAGTATTCTTTAGACCAAAGGGCATCTTAACATAACAGTAAGTGCCATATGGAGTGATGAAGGAAGTTTTCTCCTCATCATTTTTACTCATGTTTATCTGGTGGTACCCTGAATATGCATCTAAAAAGCTTAATAATTCGCACCCGGAGGTGGAGTCTACAAGCTGATCAATGCGAGGAAGGGGAAAATCATCCTTCGGACAAACTTTATTAAGATCTCTGAAGTCAATACACATTCGTCATTTCCCATTATTCTTTTTAACCATTATAGGATTGGCAAGCCACTGAGGGTGATGGACTTCACGAATAAACCCAGCTTCAAGGAGCTTGTCAATCTCCGACTGGATTGCTTCCTTCCGGTCAGGTGCAAAACGCCTTAGCTTCTGCTTGATCGGCTTTTTGTCAGGTTGGAGAACTAACCTGCGCTCGATCACTTCCCTAGGGACTCTGGGCATGTCGGACGCTTGCCAAGCAAAAACATCCTGGTTTGCTCGGAGGAAAGAGACGCGTGAATCTTCCTATTTAGGGTTGAGTCCTTCTCCGATCAAGAACCGGAATCGACTGCCGATGTCTCCTAACTGGCGTTTCTCGAAACGCCTTTGTCGAGTGGCACCTCTTTTGTCTGATCGAAGGGTTTGGATGTCAATTTTGGTCTGGAGTGCTTGACCTGCATCGCAGAAGAGTCAGTATTTCTAGTCGGAAGCTCATCGACCAGTTCTAAAGATCTTCGATCGCAAACATAAGCTATTTTTTGATCTTCCCGAACTATGATGACACCTTTTGGTCCTGGTATCTTCAAACTCTGATAACCGTAATGCGTGACTATCAGGAACTTTGCTAGAGCCGACGACCAAGGATCCCGTTATAGGCGGTCTCAAAATCGACCACGTCAAACGAAATATTTTCCGTTCGAAAGTTATCAGGACTTCCGAACGTAACCGGTAAGGACACCTGTCCTATCGGTTTAGCGGTAGAGTCAGGGACTATGCCATGGAAGGCATAATTTACTGGCTTTACCTTTGACTTAGGAACCTGCATTTCTTCTAAAGCTCCCGAGAATAATATATTTAAAGAACTACCTCCATCTATTAAGACTCTATTGACCTTACAATTATTAATAGTAGGCTCAACTATAATAGGGAACCTACCCAGCCGAGTTGACGAAACGGAGCAGTCTTCTTTGCCGAAGGAGATTACGGTGACCGACCACCTCGACGGCTTGATGCTGATCGGAGATTCTGCTAGGTTGACCTCCCGCTCCACGGCTTTCAGAGGACGTCGCGAGTCGTACGATGAAGATCCTCCAAAGATCATGTTGACTGTGTGCTGAGGTTCTTGGTAGTCCATCTCCTCGTCGCCATCTTTATCCTTTTTGGAGCTGGCTTCCCCAACTCTTGTATTGAGGGAGAGTTGGGGAAGCGGGCCTTTTACCTGCATAGTAATCTTCCAACTTTTTTTGCCAGACACGGCAGGTGCGCAGATCGTGCCCAGCCTGTTGGTGAAGCGGGCACCACTTCTTACTCTTTTTATATCCATCGGTCGGAATATTTGCTTTACCTCGACCGGTATAGTCCCTCTTACCTTTGGTAGGCTTTTTCGGGACCGCTAAGACCTCCTTACCATCCGTCTTGCGATGCTTCTTCTTCTTGAGAACTTTCTTATTCTTCTTCCCAGGCTCTTCTAAACCAGATTGAGGAGTTTTGCCTTTTCGATCTATAGCTTCGCTCCATTCGACTGCCTCACTAGCAGATGCATATTTATTTGCCAAATCGAATAGTCCGGTGGTTGTTCGTGGGGGATTCATAGCTATATCCTCCGTGAACCTCCAGTTCCTCAATCCTGCCTTGAATGCCTGAATCACAGAAGATTCTGCAATCTCGGGTATGGAATTACAAACCTGGCTGAACCTCTTGATGTACTGTCGGAGAGTTTCTTTTGGATTCTGCCGAATCCGATGTAAATCATCTTCCTTTCCTGGGCGGTCGTACGTACCCTGAAAATTCACGATTAAGAGATCGTAGAGCTGTTCCCAAGTGTAGATTGATCCGACCGGCTGGTTAAGTAACCATGACCGGGCAAATCCCTCTAACACCGTAGGTAGGTAATTGGCGATTACGTTTTCATCACCACCAGCCGCTCTGATGGCGGTGGTATAGATCTGGAGAAATTCTAACGGGTTCTAAGACTCATTGAACTTGTCCATGTTGGCCGGTCGAAACCGGTTAGGCCAACGCACAGCCTGGAGCCCTGTAGAGAAAGCTCGACAACCTGTGACTGATTCATGGCGCCTTCTTTGGAAAGGAGCCGGATTGTGGTCGGTTGGAGACCAGTTCCTTATATTAGAAAACTGAGGCTCCGGCGTCCCGACCTGATCGCGAGCGTTATGATGCTCTCGATCACCTGCCTAGTTCAAACGTTGTCGAAGATCGCTCGGACCAAGCGAATGACCCTCTCGACGAGAGGAAGGTGTATTTGTTCGAAAAAATATGCTTCCCTCATGACTCATTGGTTGGAAACGTCGAGGAGGTTGCGGTATTGATAGATTCTCAACATACGTATGTTGCCATCTGCCGAGGGAAGAACGCTGGGACGAAGTCATGGTTTGACTTTGTGGTGTCCTCCGTTCTCGGTATTCTTCCGCACGCTGTACGGTTTGTTGGAGAATCTCCGACACCTGTCCTACCAATTGACAAAACTCGAGCTTCGCTAAAGCAGATCGATATATTTAAAATATCACGAACGCGCTGCAGATTCTGTACCGTTACGGATGGTCTCAGAGGATTCATCGAGCTTGTTGGCATTTACAGATCCGAATCTTCTCTTAACCTCGAGCCTGGCTGTACTTGACTCAGTACCCTTGGTGGGGCTAAACCAGGCGAATTAACTGATGGACGTCCATCAACTCTGTTGCCTCTGGTAGCTGGTATTTGATTGCCCGTGCTATTTCAATTAACACATGGTGGTGAGGTAGCGGTGCAGATCAGACAGGCATTGCGATCGAGATTTCGATCGCATTGACTTCGTGTTTCCAGCATCGATCCTCCGAAGAGTTTCCACTGTACTCAGTGGAGAGATTCCCAGTACTTCTACCAGACACTTCCACGACGGAGACTGGTCAGAGATGAGAACCTCTTGAGACCTCCGTGGTGGACCCAGCCTGATAAGGCGAACTGCCGATCGTATGCTGAGTTTTATCATCCCCACTCGGCCCATGGCCGATGAGGGTTTCATCGACACCGTTACCAGATGTCGGTTGGCTCATGGAATTCCCAGAAGCCGTAGGTGAATATCTATCAACCATGATGGTGTCGAGAGTGTATTGACTCTCGGATTGCAGGGCTGAAAATTCATCACCTTTTTTGCCGGTCGGAAAGACCGGGCTTGAAGAGGTTTTTGGACACTCTGAATTGATCGGAATGTCATGTCCCTCGAGAAGCTCCACTTGTTGCAGTGGTGCATCCTCATCCATCTGCTCGACTTCGGCGTTGTCAGCGACTTGCGAACCAGCAGAGGAAGAAGAGGACGACGTCCAATCACCTTGCATGGTCTGGATACAGGCGTCCATGTCAAGGTTGGAGTAGTCGTCCAGATCGAACCAATTCTCCTCGTCCCAAGTTCCTGCCATGATCTCATGAATAGAAGGATGAGCGAGTATTTGATGAGCAAAGAATTCCTTTAGAAGATTTGTGCTTTCTTCCCCACGGACGGCGCCGGCTGTCGACGATCAAATCGCCGATCTTATGAATATATGAATGAAAAGAGAAAAATGGTGCGTATCTTCTAGAAAGTGGTGAGACTGCTCTTTATTGCTTTGAACTGGCTATTACAAAGAGTATATATAACTTAGACTAAAGACTAATTCGGGAGTACAAGGCTCTTGAGGGTGTCTCCCAAATGATCTTCACTGTTCCGACCTCTTCAACTTCAGGCCGCATTTCTCCTTATGTAGTTGATGAAGGGTTGGCAGTTGTCTCTGGAGGAGACGCCTGTTCGGGAAGCAACGCGTCTGGTCGAAGAGAGGTGTCAGTCGATAATGTATCAACTGTCGTGCGGTTATATGTCAATGAGTTATGTAACCGTATTCCAGAATCGTAGCGTCGCGTGGTATGAAATATATAGCACATGTTCCATTCGTCACACGGTAAAGCATATGTCTGGTCATAGATCCAGACATCAGTTCAAAACCTTGAGAGCATTTGATTGGTCGGAGACTTGGTTTGGAACCATATCCGACCAGATTGGGTACTATGTAACCTCTAAAATTCTTACGACCAGTGAAGTCGTTAGCCTTAGGGTTTACGACCATGGAGACGTATGGTCTCTATATACTAAGTAATAAATAGAGGTTTTGTGGATATCGTGAGGATATGTGCACGATCTCAGGATGATGAGTCAATTGGCAATGGCGTTGTTGGTTTGTAAAATCTCGCTGGTTTGTTCCAAGGTCGCAAAGCACAAAGCGGTCCGATCAGGTGTGTCGGGCGGTCGATCGGCCGAGGAGGAGTCCGACCGCCATGGTGACCGGTCCGACCGCCAAAATGAAAATAGGTTTTTGAGCCGAGCCAAAATAGGTTGTGTAGGCAAGTGAGGGAGTCTCCGGATGTGGTCCCATCATTTTTGGAGCTCCCAAAAAAATTTCTATTCGCTTGAAATTTCCGTAAGGTTTCGAATTTCACGCTGAATTTTGGTTGTCTTGACCGTCCGACCGCTGCTAGGGAGCGGTCCGATCGCTCGAATCGGTCTTGACCGCCCCGTGGGGGCTGACCGACAAAGCGACTTGGAGGTTAGCCAAGTTTGCATTGAGTTGATTTGATTGTGTTTAATGTATGGTTATCAATGCTTTATTGTTGTATATTGCATTGCGGAGCTAACGGGGTCAAGTTGTGAAGAACTTGTTCCTAAACGGTTTGTTTGTCTATTGTCGCGGTGGCTTGCGTGTCAACGACGCTAACGTTGAGTGGATCGACTACGCTGGAGAGCCGAGGTCCGTAACGATCAAGGATACCGGGTAGGTCGTGACACAAGCATGGTGCGAATGGGCAAGACGGATCGAACGGGTGGTTCGACATACCGGTTGGATCAGCGATGCGATATCGGCAAGAAGTCTCTGGAGGTTCCGATGGGATTCTGACAAGAGAGGCTTGGCGACGCGATGAGAACCGCCGATCAACCTACACGTAGTGAAGCGTGCGATTGCTTCAATAGTTATGTGTGTGTGGGTCCCATGTGTAAGTGACCCCAAAAGTGAAACCCTAGCTCTAGTATAAATAGAAAGGGAGATGGAAACCCTCTAAGCATTCATTTAGCCCCTTCTTCCTTTTTCTAGGGTTTGGAGGAGAGAAGAGGAGAACTAGGGTTTGGAGTGTGCTCCTTGTTGAGCTCTTGCCCTCCTTGTTGGAGAAGCTTTGTAAGCATCTTGTGTGACCGAACAATCTTGTGATGCTCAATTGAAAGATCATTTGCTCCCTTTGTGTTCTTCTCCCTTTTGGATGATTTTAGTGCTTCCTTGATTCAAAGGTTTATGCTTGGTCTCTTGGCCTTCTTTATCTTGCTTTGATGTGTGGGATTACTCCTAGAGTCATCTAGACCATCAACTCCCACAAGCAAGTCTTGAATCAAGATTATCATACTTCTAGAGTTTGTACACTTCTTTGGTAAAATCTCGAGAGATCAATTCTGCGAAGTGGATCTGATGGATCGTCGCTAGAAATAGGTCTATAATATCTTTAGGGAGGTGTGCTCGAAATTTGGTCAAGTTTTATTGGTTGAATCAAAAGTTGGATCAAATTTCGTTTTGGATTTGGGTGGAGTTTTTCGCTAGAGACCACGTAGCACCTAGACAGGGGAGTATCGATCTTTGGTAGATCGCTTTGAGAGGTCTAGGTGGTTCTCATGTGCATCCTTATGATTTTATTCCCGATCATGTTTCTACTATTTCTATCCGCTTCCCGGACATCGTGCTTCTCAAGATCGGATTCCTCGATCATTTATCACTAACCCCAAGATCGAGGTACGGATGTTTTCTCGATTGTGCTTTTAGGTCCGCTGTGCGAGGAAGGAGGACATATGGCTTGTTGACTCCGGTGTTCTCGACATATGACCGGAGATTCTAGATGGTTCTCCTCCTCACACGCATCCGGGATGCTTCTACCGGACCGTGGATCGCAAAGGGCACCGTATGCGCGCCAACGACAAGTTCATGCTAAAAGACGCCGCTTGGTAAGTGTCGAGGTATAATCTTCTATCTGCTTCTCACCGCTTGATGAGGGTCTAGAAGTGAGGTTTAAGAGAGGTGAGTGTAGAGTTCTAGATTCCTGTGAGCTTGTTTTTGAGATCTCAGATTTGAGAAGATCTTCAGGCAAATTTCAAGATTTCTTCGCTTCAAATCCTAGGTGTCTTGTAGCCTCCGATTCTCATGACCTTGTTTTGTGGCATCGTGAGACTTGGGCATATAGGTTTTGATCATTTGTCTAGAGTCGCTTGCAAGGACTTGATTAGAGGTTTGCCTAGGTCAAGGTCATTAGAGATCTTGTGTGCTCACCTCAGACATGGTAAGATGGTGTCTGCCTTCCCATCCACCTCTTACTTTGGTAATGACTGATGGACTGTGATGCAACTTCTTCACTTAGATACGCTTGGTCCTTCTAGAGTTCACCACCGTGGGAAATGGTATGTGCCGGTGGTTGTGGATGATTACCTGTATTCATGGGTTTATTTTCTGCTTCTAAGGACGAAGCATTTGGATTCTTTAGAGATTTGGTCCTTAGAATTGCTGTTGATATACCGGAGCTTTGAGAGCCATTAGGAGTGACAATGGGACAGAGTTCAAGAATTCTTCTTTTCTACCTTCTCAGACCGATAGGGAATTGAGCATCGCTTTCTTCTCCTAGAGTTCCTCAAACAGAATGGTGTTGTAGAAAGGAAGAATGTAACCCTTGTAGAGATGGCTCTGACCATGTTAGATGAGCATTCTACTCCTAGGAGATTTTAATGAGGCGATCTCTACTTCTTGTTATTTCCAATAGGGTTTTCTTGAGATCTGTGGTTGGGAAGACCTCTTATGAGCTTAGATTTGGTCATTCTCCCAAAGTCTCTCATTTCAAGATTGTTGGTTGCAAGTGCTTCATTCTTAAACATGGCAACCTTGATAAATTTGAGTCTAGATGTTTTGATGGCATATTTCTTGGATATCCCGCTCATTCTCGTGGCTATCGTGTTTTTAATATTGATACTAACAAAATTGTTGAGACTTCATGGTCACTTTTGATGAGGCTAGTCCCGGTACTAGACCCGATGCTTCGTGCACACAGTTCCTCAAATTCAAGGAAGCATTTTCGCGATGATGACTCGAGGATGAAGAACCAAATCATCCTCCGCCTACCTCGAGAGGGGTGGAGAGCTCACTACTACTACGCCGGGCCACCGAGCAGCACCTCCTCCTATCCCCACCGACGATCCGAGTGGCTCTGCTCCTACCTCCACAACTCATGAGGTAGAGGCCACTTCGCACCAGATAATGTATCAACCGTTCACTCTCGTGCATGGCAAGATTTCTTGTTGGTTCAGATTTATGTGGATGATATTATTTTCTGTGGTTCTTCTCATGCTTTGGTGTCTAGATTTTCAGATTCGTGTCTACTCCCATTGCTACAACCACCGTGGCCGGACCCCGATGAGGATGGAGAGTCCGTGGACCGTATGAGTACCGCAGATGATTGGCTCCTCCTCTATCTTACAAATACGAGGCCGATACATACACCACCGTATGTCTGCAGGCGCCGCCAGCTTCCTCATGCTTCTCATCACAAACAAGACGTCGATATTCGTGTATCTTCAAGATACGCTTGACTTTGGACTCGTATTTTCTTCTTCGCTCTTTCAATTCGAGCATTTTCGATGCCGATTTCACGGATGTAGAGTGGATAGGAAGAGTACTTCCGCACTTGTCATTTCTTGGGCACATCTCTTGTTTCTTGGTCTTCTAGAAAATGCCTTGCTGTACGCCTACATACCGAGGCCGAGTATGTAGTCGCCGCCGCTGGTCGCTCTCGTGTTCTCTGGATTTTATCCACGCCATGGACTATGGGTTATCTTTGGGAAGTGTTCCTCTTTCTCTGATAACACTTCGCAATTAATATTGCCAAAAACGTAGAGTCCGAGCAACAAACTGCGATATTTTTACTAAAGCTCTTGATTCTTCTCGCTTTGTCGCTTATGGGAGAGTTAGGGTTATTGGTCCTATTGGGTGCTTTTGAGGGGAAGTTGCTCTTTTGCATTCATTGTATCATAATGCATGTTTCAATTCATTTGTCTTGCATTTTATATGTCAATGAGTTATGTAACCGTACTCGATGATCGTGAAAGCGTCGCGTGGTATGAAATATATAGCACATGTTCCATTCGTCACATCAGAAAGCATATGTCTGGTCATAGATCCAGACATCAGTTCAAAACCTTGAGAGCATTTGACTGGTCGGAGACTTGGTTTGGAACCATATCCGACCAGATTGGGTACTATGTAACCTCTAAAATTCTTACGACCAGTGAGGTCGTTAGCCTTAGGGTTTACGACCATGGAGACGTATGATCTCTATATACTAAGTAATAAATAGAGGTTTTAATTCTCGTCATGCGGTTATATTTCAATGAGTTATGTAACCGTACTCCAGTATCGTAGCGTCGCGTGGTATGGAATATATAGCACATGTTCCAATTCGCCATACGGTAAAGCATATGTCTAGTCGTAGATCCAGACATCAATTCAAAACCTTGTGAGCATTTAACTGGTCGAAGACAAGGTTTGGAACCATATCCGACCAGATTGGGTACTATATAACCTCTGGAATTCTTACGACTAGTGAGGTTGTTAGCCTTAGGGTTTACGACCATAAAGACGTATAGTTTCTATATACTAAATAATAAATAGAGGTTTTAATCATCGTTAGATTCCTAGTTCATGCTAAGTACCATAAGGAGGTTGTTTCGATTACAAGCTAGCAATGAAATTTGAGTCAAAGTACTTGCAGAGCCATCCATGAGTTGGCCCGACTTTATCCGGAATCAATTTGTTGGATCGGTGCACGTAAAGCACGGTCATCAAGTGTCGATTGATCTTGCGTTTCGATCAAATTAAATTGGTAACCTTAATTTGTAAAGGCAGATGGATTTTGCCCTGCATGCACGCACACCGGCGCTAATCAACTCACATGATTTGGGGTACGTATATTGATCGATTTTATCCGATTTGATGTCGTAATTTTTTGGAAGCAGTACGTGCATGCTCTATCCCAAAATTGAATGGTACCTTTTATAGCTAGCCAATATATATACATATATAGCCGCACATTAGATTTCAGTCACATCAAATTAATTTTTATGCAACGGATAGAAATGGTAGGTGATAATTGGTAGTTTAAATCCACCCTGCTTTATTTGCTCACTGGTCATCCAGGAAAAATAGGTCAACTGAGTTGAAGTAACATTATCATCTTGTAAATTTTGGGTCTAATTAGTCGAGCAAATTAAGGTTGGGATCGATGTATATCGCCAAGCTAACTAAATTGCAGATTTATAAAATCACTTGCAAAGTTTCCGGGTTTATAGTTTTTTTTTCAACAAATTAACTGGATTAATTACATATTCGTACACTAGTGTACATGTAAGAACTTAGTGCGTAGACACGAAGTTTCTTGAGAGTGCCATTTGATTTCTTACGAAATTTTTGGACACATGTAAGTGCATCTAGATCAGTTTGGAAGTCATGAACACACATGTTACAGAAAAAGGAAAGGAAAAAAAAGAATGCAAAAAATGGGATACCTTCTTGTGCTGTTCTTACAACTATGCCCCGATTTTTCTCCTTTGTCTACAACTAGTACACTAGCACTTCTTCTTGGATGATGGAATCGATCGAGACTCAAAATTACGGTCAAAGTCTACTAAGAATTAATTTGATGACTGGCCTAACTATCTTGGAATTTCTTTACAACTTTCACAAATGTTCACAATGTACTATTTTTGGAGTCAATGCCAGATTTTTTTTCATTACTGAGGTACTCCTGTATTTTGCCTTTTTTTAAGATCATCTCTCACTACTATAGAAAAACTCATCACAAAATTTTATATCTGTGATAACAGGCGGTTATCACAGAAGGTTGAAAAACCGTCTGTGATAAGTCTTATCACAGACGATTCCAACTACGAACCTCTATGATTCTGTAGTATCACAGACGGTTCATGGTTGGAACCGTCTGTGATAAGTCTTTAGACCTAATTAATTATTATCGTATTTTCAGCTAGCCTCGGGAATTGCTAGCCATACCCTCTGAAAACTAATAAGCAGAAACATATCACAGATAATTGTTGACAACTCAAAGTGATCATTTAACTCAAAATCAATTACAAAAGAATATTTCAAGTATATATTGTCGCTAGAGTTACAAATTGAATTACAACCAGTCAAAGTGAATTACAATATTGAATCAATTGTTTTGAGGTCGTTCATCGGTGTCGACGGCGTGAAAATCTCCGGTGGTGTTAACTATATCTGCCTTGATGAAGATGCAGAGCTCCCCTCGAACGTGCGTGACCTGGTCCATCTCGAGTGCATTTAACTCTATGTTCAAGCCCTGTCGCTAGCAGGAGTAAAGTAGTAAGCATATATATATTTAAATTTACAATTAGGAAATAATTATTACGAGATTGACAAACATGGGGATCGTGCGTCCTAGAAGCAATCAATAGCTGCATATGATGGCATACGTAGAATGCGCATAGGTGATCTCGCTTTTCTTGGCAGACTTTGCAAAAATAAAATTACATATATATGTACAGTCAGTTCGAGACGCAATATTACGGAGTATGATATATGATTATTGTGTTGTAGCGCGTACCGAAAATCATATCCTATGAGTCAGTGTGGCGCTCGTTCTCTTGTATAAACCTCCCTCGGCAACATAGCCGATGAACGCCCTACATGATTCAAAAAAATTATTCTTGTCCATTTCAAACGAAGGAAGACTACAATAGAGTTATGTGCGGAGGAAATGAACATACCTGTCGAGTATTCCATTAAGAAGGGTGAAATCGTGATTTTTGTTAAGTAGAGAATCAAGGTACAATACCATGTTCCTCTTTGGCACAAGAATCAGAAGAATCCAGTGGAACCTACTCATATATGTCGCTATAGTCATAAACCTATGTTGAAACGTAATTTGTATAGCAAATATTGAAGCACTTACTTCTGGTTGTAGGGCATCATTATGTAGTCCTTGTCGTCCAGAGCAAGCAATCCTATTTTTATGTAATTCTCGACGTAGGACGCGTCTTGGTTGATTATTTGTTTAGAGACCACGTGTGGGTCGAGGAAACCCACCGGTTCTTTGATTCGACGGGCACATTTCATAATGTATATGTACATAAGCAATGAGTTATGATATTTATCGGTATCACGTGAGTGTAGAAATTGATTGTACACACTTACGAAAGGTCCAAGATCGTAGAAGTGAGGCGTCGAGAGCAGTTGGTTGTATAGGTCAAATAAGTCTTCGAAACCCACGACGAAGTGGCCAGGCTCGTGGAGAAAATGCCCCCTCTCGTATCTGACAGTGATTCCAGTATGGCCCCCCTCCTCTCGGGTCTTGCGTAAGTACCAATCATGCAAAGCTTGACAAGCTAGTCCTGAGCTCTTTATTTCTACGCCGGAGACCAACGGACTTCCGAGGGAGTATTTCACGGGTTTGGGAGGTGTCTTAATGTTCTTCGATTTCGATTTCTCCTTAACGAGGTGGCTGAGGGACGTCTTCCCGTGAGACGCCCGAGGGACCGATACGATGACACGCTTTTCTTGTCCCTTCGCCGTCTTCTCGACGGGAAGCGATGTTGCGGCCTTCTGAAGCTTTGGTTGAGGCGGACTCATCGAGGGTCCTATTGGAGAGGTAGGGTCCTGTCGATATCGCGTCACTGAAGGGTCCAGTCCGATGTCCTTCTTGGACCACTGGATAAAAGTCTGTGTGGCATCCCCTAGTGTTTTGATTTCTTCGTTCGGGGGAATCTTCAGCGGGATGACCATGAACTTGTCATGTACCATGTCCACCTGCACCCTGGCGTAACCCTATGCCAGCTGGGCACCGTGCTGCACTGCCCCTTCCTGGTATGGATACACCATACCCCGCCCAGCCTCAATA
Organism: Hsuehochloa calcarea; assembly: GCA_036346395.1. Taxonomy (NCBI): domain Eukaryota; kingdom Viridiplantae; phylum Streptophyta; class Magnoliopsida; order Poales; family Poaceae; genus Hsuehochloa; species Hsuehochloa calcarea. Next base: position 20,146,588 of record CM070597.1, on the reverse strand, counting down.
GGAATCGACCCAACCATCCTCACTTGGAGCTTGCAGGGCGTCGGCCCGTACAAAACGGTACACAATTAGCTAAGGCGTCCTGTAGGTCTATCTTTAGAGCATTCTAGAGATGTACATTACCTCGATGTCGTGGATCGGTAATTGCACGTCGTCATGTCCATAATTATGTGTGGACGCGATGCTACTCCGATGTCGAGCAGAACTTACTCCCAAATTAACAGGGGCGGCTTGCGCCTGCATGAGTTGATTTACTTGGTTCTGCAAGTTTGTTATTTGTTCTTGAAATTTTTCAATAATCACATATTCCAACCGAGCGTCGTGCTGGTCCTTGGATCTCTTCCTACTCCTATATGTGTCGGAGTTGTGTGGGAATTCATCCCTCCAAGGTACGTAAACCCCAACGCCTCGTGTGCGACCTAGGTGCTCCTTGTTTTCCAGGGTCGTAGACAGTACATCCTTCTCCCTGTCTACTTCGAAGGAACCTTGGGAAGATGTGGAAGTCAATGCTTCCTGCAAGAGGACATCATGTTATTGTAGACACCATGAAGTTATGGACTTATTAACAATTAAGTAGTTCGACAAATTTACCAGGCGTTGAGACACTGCCTGGTCTGCCGGGTTTGTGAAAGAGATGCTGCCCGAAGACGTGGCTGATGCCCTCGCTCTAACTGTGCTCGAGCGCCGTCGAGATCTCAAAGAAATGGTCGGGCGGCCTCGTCTTCCGCCGCCCATTGCGTGGTTTTACCCGCGTACCCAGCGGTGCCGAGTCTGTGTGGGTGACTGTTTTGTGCCTGAATAGCTCTGTGCGCCGCACTTTGCTCCTAAAATTCGACCGTCGTCTTCATCTGCACGAATGCGTCCCATGTATCCCGCGACAAAAAATGATACGTCGTGAAGGGTGTCCTACCCGTATTCACGTACTGCGTGACAAGTAGGCTCTTGAAGGTCCTCCACGCGTGGGACATCGCGAGCAGCGCGTGCCATCGCACACGTGCCTGGTCTACTTTAGGGAAAGTGAACGAGATATAAAGTTCAGTCCACAACTGGTCTCTCTGTACATCCGTCAGAGACTTCTAGGTTGGGGTGGTGATGGGGACATGTTCCCTTGCAAGTACACCGCAGACGGTCTGGAATCTCGCAGCTGCTTTCTTGGGACTTAGCGGGATCCCGACGTCACTGACCTCTGTGATCGTCATGCGGCCTGAGGGAAATTTGGAGATTCCTCTGCATTCTCGCCTGCGTACCACCTTGATCGGAGATCCAGACGCATTTGGCGACGTCGCTGACGGCGGCGAAGACGGTGCCTCTGCCATCTATATAAGTTACGTACGCAATGATTACATAATCAAATAGAAGTTACCCATTGAATCTAAATATATAATACGTAGTAAATAAAATATATGAAATTGCAAAAAAATGCAAAGGAGAAGGAAATATTGCAAACCTCGGCCTTAGGATGATGAGAAATATAGTTAACAATTCTCATGGGCATAATTCAATGTAAAGAATTTCCTAAATACGAAAGATTTTGTTTGCCCCGCATGTGCCAACAGGAAATTAATTACTGGACCTTCTGCTCTGAAAGTGAAGGATGAAATACATGCATTCCTGGACCGTATCTAGGGAGACATTTGCGGTCCTATACAACCCCTGTCATGACCATTTAGGTATTTTATGGTGCTTATCGATGCTTTCTCGAAATGATCACACGTATGTTTATAGTCTACGAGAAACTATATTTTTTTTGCAAAACTGGTCTCACATGTAATTAAAATTAAGAATAATTTCCATGATCATTATGTGAGGTCCATCCGAATGGACAATGCCTGAGAATTTACTTTAAAGGCATTTGATGATTATTGCATGGCACTGAAAATTAATGTAGAGCATTTTGTACCCCATGTCCACACCCACAATGGTCTAGCAGATGCGTTAATTAAAAGAATTAAATTTATTGCCCGACCGCTCTTGTAGAATTGTAATTTACCAACTACATGTTGTGGACACGCAGTCCTGCACACAACAACTCTCATCAATTTTAGAACATTGGCATATAACATCCATTCACCTGTGCAACTAACGCAAGGGTCAGTACCAAAAATTTCTCATTTTGGAAGATTTGGTTGCAAGGTTTATGTACATATACCACCACCGCAGTGAACTGCAATGGTACCTCTCCAAAAGCCTGGGATATACGTTGGTTATGAAACATCGTCCATAATAGGTATCTAGACCCCATGACTGGATATTTGAATACAACCCACTTCGCTGATAACATATTTGATGAGGATAGTTTCTCGTCATTAGGGGAAAATCAACCCCTTGATGAAAAATACCGGGAAATAACGTGGCAAGCTATGGGAATCCACACACATGACCTACGCACTAGTGAAGCAAAATAGAGAACTCCAGAAGATAATTGATTTGCAAGCATTAGCGAATCAACTGACTAACCACTTTAGTTATTTGAAGAGTGTGACCAAATCGTATGTGCCTACACGCAATGCACCGGAGAGGGTTGAAATACCAAAGAAAATTGAAGGTACCCCTAATCCCATCCAGAGACATCGGAATAAAAGGACGAGAACTCTAGCCCATTGAATCCCAAATAACCGAGGACGCCTGGCAAAAAAGGATAAGAAGGACTTGACACAGTCGATCACTGATGTTCCCCATAACCAGAAAGAGAACCAGTTGAGACCTGACACCAGTATGGAACCTTCAGTAAAAAGGCATAACGCATTTGAACATCCCCACGGAGGAAGACATCAGCATGGATGTGTGCACGCATATCAGAGCTGAAAAACTAAAGATACTTGCCCCCGTAATTGGAAGCAGCGGTGGACAAGTAGAAGCATTAGAAGAATCATCCCATGAAGAAATAACAATAAACTATGTGACCACGGGAGAATCTATGAATAGGACAACAACCAATATCGATATTTATTTTGCAAAGAAAATTACCACAATCATTAATCTTGATCCAGAGCCTGCATCGCTCGCTGAATGTAAGAAAAGATCAGACTGGGAAGATTGAAAGAAGGCAGTAGCAACCGAATTATTATCCCTGAATAAAAGAGAGGTGTTTGGGCCTGTAAACCGTACGCCTCTCCATGTGCACCCCGTAGGGTTTAAGTATGTATTTGTTCGAAAGAGAAATAAAAATAATAACGTTGTAAGATATAAAGCAAGGCTCGTTGCACAAGATTTCACTCAACGTCTAGGAGTTGATTATGAATAAACATATTCTCCAGTCATAGGTGGAACTACCTTTTGATATTTAATCTCAATGGCAGTAAACTTGAATTTTAAAATGAAATTAATTTATGTGGTAACTGCATACCTTTATGGAAATTTGGATTCAGATATTTATATGAAGGTACCTCAAGGTATCTCTGTAACGAACCAAGACAAAGCAAATATAAATCTGTACAGTTTGCAATTCAGAAAGTCACTATACGGACTTAAGCAATCAGACAGGATGTGATATAATCGCTTAAGCAACTTTTTGTGCAAGAAATGCTACATGAACAATGAGGATTGTCCATATGTATTAATACAACGATCCTAGGATGGATTTTGTATAATCTCGGTGTATATAGATGACCTGAATATCATCGAGACCCTGAAAGATATTAAAAAAGCAAGCTCTTACCTCGAGTTGGAGTTCGAAATGAAAGATTTGGGTAGAACTAAATATTGTCTAAGCTTGTAGCTTGAGCATACCCCTGAAGGGATATTAGTATATTAGTCAACCTGCGCTCAAAAGGTGTTAGAAAGGTTTGGCTTTGAAAAAATATACCATTCGAAAGTGTCAATGGTCTGGAGATCTTTGCAATAAGATAAGGATCCGTACAGACCTCGAGAAGAGGGGGAGGATGTTCTGGGACTGGAATTCTCGTACTTACGTACAATAGGAGCACTCATGTATTTAGCAAATTGTACTAAACCTAACATTGCATTTGTCGTGAACTTATTAGAAAGGTATAGTGCAGAAACTACCAAAAGTTATTGGTAGGGAATAAAGGACATCCTACGATACCTCCAAGGAAGTAAAGACCTTGGTCTGTTCTTTAAAAAAACTAAGACCTGACTATGAATGGCTATGCAGATACCGGGTACCTATCGGACCCGTATACAGCTAAGTCGCAAACAAGCTATGTATTCCTGTGTGGTAGAACTGCAATTTCATATAAATCGTCTAAGCAAAGTCGTGTATAAACTTCGATGAACCATTCGGAAATTATAGCACTGTACGATGCCTCACAAGAATGTGCTTGGCTTCGGCGAATGATTCACCACATCCAGCAGTCGTGTGGATTGAATACCGCACAAACCCCACTATTATCTATGAAGATAATTGAGCTTATGTTGCACAAGTGCAAATGGGTTATGTGAAAAGTTATCTCACAAAGTATATCAACCACAAGTTCTTTTATGCTCATGAATTGCAAAAGATGGACGAAATTAAAGTACTGCATACTAAGTCATGCGAAAATATTGTATATTTATTCACTAAGTCACTTCCAGCATCTAGCTTTGAAAGAAGCATACGTGGAATTGGAATGATGAGACTTAGAGAAGTGCAGAATTGAAGGGGTAATCTTCACGAACTCATTATTGAAACTTGATCACGAAGATTGAGTACCCAAAAAATAAATCCTGGAGATTAAATGTAATTGGGTGGATTGTACTATTTTCTCTTGATGAGTTTTCCTGAAGTTTCTCGACTAAGATTTTAATGAGGCAATTCGTGTAACGCAGCCTAGGTTTCTTTTAAAAAAAATTCACTATGTTTTTATAGAGTTTTGATGAGATATGAACATGACGGATGAGTGACTAAGGGGGAGTGTTGAGAAACCTAGCCCAGGTCTGGCCCATGATGGACTTCTCATCTGTCTCTAGACTATATATAGGAGAGAACCCCAAACCATTGTATGTGCTTTTAAGAATAGAAATAAAAGAAGAAAGAAGTCCTCTCATATTTATGTGTTCAATCTACTATTATGTACTTGTATTTTTGTATGTGATTCTATGTTTATTTACAAAGTGATTGTTCAGACTGAAATCGCTATCGACGGTTCCTCTGGAGGTAGTACGGGGCAACAACATGTTTTAATGTTTTGGACAAAGGCGAGTGTAATATGCAATTTGTACATAACCAGGGGTATGGAAAAACGAAAAGAAAATCAAGCCGGGGATGACAAATAGGATCCGAATGGACGGTGTCACATGCCGCCACAGGTGGATGTCCCTCGTCCACGTCTCGGTATTCCCGCGCGCGATGTTGCAGTACGCCTCACGCGTACCTTGGCCACCGACCGAGTACGAACTTGGGGCCTAGCAATTCTCCAGCAAAATAGAATAATCACACTTTGCCTTTGCAAAACCAAGATTAATTCCTAGCAAATGGTTTAATACTATTAGTACTATCACTAACTTATGTACAGCATATCTATCGTATGCATAATAGGTTCAACGCCTGGAAATGATGCTTTTTAAATGACACAATAGCTTGTGCAGTTGTGCTAGAGTAGCCTTCTTTTTTTTTTGAGAGAGAGAACAATATGAGATATTACTCCCCTCGTGTGTATTCGATTGCGAAAACAAAACATCTCGTATATTTAGTTGTACATCTTGCACTTACTTATCCACAAGAGTAGCCGATAATGGCTACAGATCCACTCAACACTAGTGGCATGTGACAAAGGGTAAGCCGATCTCCTCATGTTAGTTGGTGCCATGCCCCAACTCTATAATGATTCGTGGCATATGTAACTTTACATGAATTAAAGATTTTATGTAGTATTTGCTCTCAGCATTTTGTGGTGAGGATGGTGTTGCCTACGAACTCAAAGGGAGAGTTTACTATATATCGTACGTAGTTCGTTCAAATTACTTTTTGAAACCAAACGGAGGTTCAAATTGTATGAATTATTCCACTTTCTATTTCACGCACATAATCACAATGAACCTCAAAATATACAGAAAAGCATTTAGCTAAATATGCAAGCACTTGAACGACGACGTTGGCCATGAGCGACGGAGAAAAAGGCATTCATGGAAACAGAGATGAATCGAGGAAAGCAGCTAATCTTCCGTTCCTATTTTACCATAAAAAGGGAACCTTTTTTCCTCTCCCGAACAATTTTGTCAAAGCTGCCATTTTCACGACTGGGTGCCAAATTTGTGTGAATATTTCAGAGTGAAAGCAGTATATCCCAGTGTGGTCGTAGAATTATTTATTGCCTCACATTAAGCGACGTGCTCAGAGCATTTCAGCACGCAGGTTCGATGAATCCGGACACCTTTTTCTTACAGCCTTCGAACCGTGTCTAGGTCCATTCAGAGACCGGCTGAAACCGAGGGCCGGTTATACCTTTCCTTTTTGACGCGGTGTGAGGTTTTTTTTCCGGCCAAGACCAAGATTATTAAGAGGAATTAAAGCGGAAGTAGTGATAGCAGCTGGTCGTTTTGGGCACCTCGGGGAACGTGGCAAGACCAAGATAAGAAGAAAGCGAAAGTTGTGAGGTTTCGGCGGTGTCCAAGACTCCAAGTCACCACAGGACAGGAGTAACGGAAATCGTTCCGTGACAGACCAGTCGAGATGGCTCCAAGGAACCTCCAAGGAACAACTCGTATGACATCTTCAGCAGCATATGCTTAAGGGGCAAATCTCAATGTGGTTATCCCCGGTAATCAAAGTGTTGGGATTGGATCTATACGTGTAAAGTTTTATTCATTCATAAAATTTTAAAACATATCAAGTTTTAGAATATAAGTTTTAAATCAAGGTGATCGAAGTTTTAGACCAGGGTGGTCGAAGTATTATACTAGGGTAGTCGACGTCTTAGACCAGTGTGGTCGAAAGTATAGACCAGTGTGACCGAAGTCTTAGACCAGTGGCCATAATAATGTGGTCGAAGACATAGACCGTTGTCACTACTAGAAATCACCATTTTCACTACAGTTTAAAACGTTTCCTAGTAGTGGAATTGTAATACAAAGGAAAGTATCTATCCCTGGGTAAGATTAAAAAAACTAAGGGAACGAAATCGTCTCTACTGTTTACATAAATTACTAGGGAAAGGCTATGGAGAGAGAAATGAACTATGCCATGTCAGCGCTATGGTGGCAACTTTCCCTGCTTGGATAGGCAAAACTGTAGGGAATGTATTTATCATTTTTTACTCTAGTTTTTAGCGGCCCCGCTTTTTTTTTTTGCTGCGTGCGCCACTTTTTTTTAGGCACCGCGCCAATTTTTACTTGGCTACGCTCTATTTGCCTCGTTCACACGGTGCACCCTACCCAAATTCCCTAAATAAGTGCTCTCTACTCCCCCCTAGCCGCCACCGCCGCCCACGCATTGCCGTCCTCCCTCGAGCGGTGCTGCCCCTCCCCTCCTCCTCCTCTTCGTCCTCCTTCAAGTCGCCGCCGCCGCCCCGCTTCCCTTATCCTCCTCCTCCCAGTTGTCTGTTGGGCCACGCCGCACGCCATGCTCCCCGACGCCGCCGCTGCCACTAGCCCTGAGCCGCCCCTCTTACCCTGACGCAGTCATCCCCTCCTCCTCCTCTTCGTCCCCCTTCAAGTCGCTTGCCCCCCCCCCCCCTTCTTCTTCTCTCCCCGAGTTGTCGCCGCAAGACCGACGCAACATTGCACTCCACGACGCCGCCGCCACCGCCCCAAGTCGCCTCTTCCTCCGACGCACAACGACATGTTGATGTTTTGACAGATGTAAGTATGAAGGTGAGCTTTGATGAAGTAACTTGAGATTCCACATGTTGTGATTGTGCTGCTACATGTTGATCTTCCTGTGAAGCAGGAAGATGATTAGATGAAGATGTCCATGTAGTATATGTTTATAAGATTTGTTGTCTTGCCTATGTAGTGTGTTCCAACAAACTTACAAAATTTGTTGTCCTACACATAATATAGAAAATCCTTACTTATTGATGCAAGATTTGTGTATGGACTTTCTTTCCTCCCTCTTAAGGACTTGGTTGATTTATGTATGTACCTCCATATGTCAAGTCCACCCCTGTCATTCCTAGTGATTATGTGTGCAAACTTGATTTATTGTTGAATGTAGATTACTAGATTGTTATTTTTCTTGCTAGTTGTGTTTTACTAGATTACATGTACTTTCATTAACTTGAATATAAAGTATATGTTTTGGATTGTCAGTCAGTTGTAGTTTTGTTGAATTAGAGTTATAAGACTTATTATTTGAGCCCTCCATTGGATGGTCATTTGGTCACTAAGGGCTTCACCTTTGGTATTGCCAATAGCATAGGTGGACTTGTCCACCTGAGCTCCTTTGGATTAGTTGATGACTTTGATGTCTTTACAGATTTCTTGTGATTTTAATTGTTTGACCTGTGCTTGGCAGTAGAATCTCTGATGTATTTTCTAAGGTGATGACACTTCACACTTGTGCATTTATTAATATTAAGTATTCTTCTTAATCATTACGCTTGCTTGATACTTTGAGTGATACATTGAGAAGAGTAATGGAACTTATAGAGGCAATGGCAAGCTATAGAGCTATGCAAGATTGTTAATTGTATATTTGGGCAAATCTTCACTGGACCTAAACTGTACCAGTGAATTTTTGAAGTTATCAACTAAATATATATCTAGTTATTGCTTTTTTTTGGCATCTTCGTAAATCTCAAGTGTACTTTTTATGCTATATCCAAAGGATATTGGAATTTTAATCAGTTTGTTTGATAACGGGTACTACCACTACTACGCCATGTGAGAATAGTGAACTCATATCCTTCATCATTAATTAGTGTAAATAGGTAGATTAGAAATAGATGCGGTTAATTTTGTTATTTCACATTGATGAGGATCTAGAAATCCTCATTTAATTATTTATTTGTAATCCTTATTATGGATAATGACGCCATTATATGGTTCTTGAGTATACCCCTTAATGTTCATAAGGGAGAAGCTGGAGCCGTAAGATCTTCTACGACTACTTCATGATCGTAAGTTCTTCTACGATCACCTCATGGTCGTAAGTCCTTCTACGGCCAGGTCAGCTACGACCACTCCATAGTTGTAAGTTCTTCTACAACTAGCATATGGTTGTAAGTTCTTCTACGATCACCTCATGGTCGTAAGTTCTTCTACGACCAGGTCAGTTACAACCACCCTATAATCGATCGAGCTTACAAACAAGTAGGCTCGATTGATTAGGACATCTAAATAGTCAGTATACGTTATTATTCTCTGGAATAACTGCACGATTGAACTCTCTATCCCGGTGATAACTGTCTGAAGACGTGGGAACGTTACTTCTCCAACACTAATCTCCGGTAACTGCACCATCATCTGAAGTATTGATACGCCCTTTGGGCTGGAGAAATTGTCGCCTACTTCGAGCACGCTATAAAAGGAGGAATCACCAGATAGCGGAAGAGAGAGGAGGGAGGAGAAAGAAAGACACAATCAAAAGCACAAAACATTACATTTCAGTCTTTCTCTTGATCTGTAACCAGCATCCTCGATATAACCATACAGGAGTAGGGTTGTTATTCTATCCGGAGAAGGCCCGAACCTGTATAAAAATCTTTGTATCATTCTCTCTGCGTGATTTGAGTATTGGAGATCCTCGAATTAAACAATCATTACATAAGTTCAGTTCTAAAACACAGACGCACATCATTTTGGAGGGAGGATAGGAGAGTGCATGAATAATACAACATCTTTGAGCTAGAACTATTGTTGTTTACCAAATGATTGAAAACAATGACATATGCCGAATATGAGTAACGATGTGAATCATGTGACTACTAACGGTTTGTTGTTCTATCCTCATGTTAAAGAAGATAGAAAAAAGGATGACAGATTCTCCAACAGTGATGAGAAAGATGATAATGAAGCACAGGTCTAGCTCTCTCCATATTCCTGGACCTCTGTTATATACTTACATATGCTCGATAGCTAAAATAAAGTCAACTGGATATGGAAACATTATGCGAAGATAAATCTAAACCGGAGGTCAGTTATAAATGTCTTAATGCATATGTGTCTTAATTCCAAGTAGATAAATCAATATGGTTATGTATGGGAACTTTTCTTTTGGGGAAATATAAAATTTTCAAGTTTATGTGAGATTCACTCCATTGAAATGTAACCAAGCACTCATGCCAGAGGAACTGCTAATGTTTTGCTCTATAAACTATGATGCCAAATATTCATCAGTAACCATTCTTGATTGGGCAAATATTGACATGGAATCGTGTTCTGATTAAACAATAGGATGACTAGTTAGCATGTCATAAGTGGCCTAGTTAGATGCTATTTAAACTTCTCTGAATTGTCATTACTGTACTTGCTTATGGTTGTTGTTAAGATGTCTCTGATTTTCTTCCTACAATAGCCCTCTAATTTTTTCTATATCTGAATATTGCACTTTATTTAATGGTTCCTTGTATCATAGATGATATTGGACAAGAAGATTGATGAAACATGCATACTTTCTACCAGAATAGATGATCTTGAATCACAATTGAACAAAGAGAAAGAAGATTGTCAATGGTTTTCAATTTCCATTTCTATGACACACGAGCATACTACTATTTATTTTTTGATGTCAGTTGGTGGGTTACTTCAGTATAAACAATGATTCCCAAGTATTTGGTTCTTCATAGTTCATAATACTTCTATTTCGATATAGGATGACCTCAAAAGTAAAGAAATTCATCATAGCAAATGGGTGTTATGTGAAAGCACAGGACGATTTTAAAAAGGCATGTTTCTTTTATATGAACCACTCTTGAATTTCTATTTGGTCTGAATCAACACATAGTTGCACTTCTATTTTTAGTCATATAGCTATTGACACATTCAAGGTCTGCAGATCTCAGGCTCGTTTTGTGAGTTTTGCTGATTTGCTTGCTTCAGATACCTTGAAGTATGGTACCAAGGAACAAGGTTCCAGTGGGAGTGCTGGTAATGAAGATCCGTATAATGCTTATGAAATGAGCCCAAGTGATCAACGACACACTCATGTTTCAACAGATGTCTTAACACTGTCAAATGAGTCTGGAATAACATTGTTTATCCATATCTATGTTAGCACTATCAAGCTAGTTATTCTACTGGTCATTTGTACTTCAGTATGTATGTGTGGTGTGCACTTGGGGTGGAAGCGTGAGTGTTGTTTTTTGGACTTTATTATAGTGTGATGTTTACACTTGAATATGTTGGCGCAAATGTGCCTCAAATAGTACTTGATGGTCTATTGAAAATACAGGATATTGTTATGTTTATCTCCTGCATAAACTTTGTTTTGAGTGATAATGTGAGTTTAGTGTCTTTGAATATAAATAAGTATTTGAATAATGTATGTATATTTTTTTTAAAAAGAATAAATTCATTACCCCTAGTGTTCATGCCAAACAATAGGGGATGAATTTCAAATTAGTAATAGGAAAATGATGTTTATATAAAAATGTTCCCTATGGCATACATGAAATAACGTAGGGAATTTGTTGGATTCTTTTCCTAGGCTGGCAGAAAGGTAACATAGGAAAATAAACTTTCCACGTCACATGACAATGCCATGTGGATGAGATTTCCCTGCCGTTTAAAATCCTAGAGAACGATTCTTTCCCTAGGTTTTCCAAAAACAACAGCAGGGAACGTTTTCTTTCCCCCACATTCTTTCCCCTAGTAGCCGTTCCCTACGAAACCAATTCCCTACAGTTTTTTGCAAGTTTCCTAGTATATTACTGTGGATATCATGGGGATATGCTCCAGATCTTAGGATGATGTGACAATTGGCAATGGCGTTAAAGGTTTATCGTTTCACGTGTTTTCAGCAAAGTTACATCTTTGTCGAAGATAACCGGTCCGACCGGACAGTATGCGGCGATCCGGTCAAGGAAGGTCCGACCGGCCATAGCGGCGGTCGGACCAGCCAACTTCAAAAATGGTATTTTGAGCTGGGCCAAAAATAGAGGTAGCAGGCAACAGAGGGGATTCTATTGCACTTCGTCTCATAATTTTTGGAGTCTCCAGTCAAAAGTTCAATTCAATTGAAAATTCCAGTAGGTTTCGGTTTTCCAGAAAAGAAATTCGGCTAAGTCCCAACTGGCGGTCTGACCGACCAATAGGTGGCGATCAGATCGGCTAGGGTGGGCAGTCAGACCGGCCCTGGGGGCGGTCTGATCAGTTTTCACTTGGTTCGTCGGCCTTCGTGGCGGCGATGTTCGGTTGTTAGGTCAAAGTCATGAGTTTCAGTGCATATGTAATGCATGATGCATGTTTTGACTAACATGGGTCAAGTTGTGAAGAACTTGTTCCCGGATTCGGTTTACTTGTCTATTGTTGTGAGGGTTGCTTGGTGGTCAACGACGGTCAACGGCGAGGATGATCGGGACTAGACTTGGAGAGTTGAGATCCATAACGATCGACGATGCCGGGTGAGGTCAATGAACTCAAGTGTGGTGCAAGATGGACAAGGGTGACCTATTGGCTAATCCGAGGCGTAAGATGGTGCAAGGTGTAGCTAATTAGGTCAAGAGATGTTAAAGACGGTGCATTAAAATACGTGCGTATGTGTCCCGTTTGTTTTGGGCCTTAACGGGAGCCCAATTGAGTCAAACTTTTTGAAGTTCTAAGCCTCCACTATAAATAGGGGAGGGAGGCGGTTGCACCTCTGCTTCGTCTCTTTTGCTATTTGAAACCCTAATTTGTTTAGGGAGAGCTTTTGTGGAGGCTAGGGTTCTAGAGATTTTTGATGTTATTTTCGTGCTCTTGGATTGGGCATTGTCCTCCATTGATGGAGTGGCTATAAGCCCATATCATATCAAATCAATCAAAGGAAAGTTTGATCAATGTTTTATCTTATGGTGTTCTTTCTCTATATTTGATGATTTTGAGTCTTTCTTTGATCCGTGAGTTTTTGATTGAATTCTCCACATGATCTAACTTGTTGTGACATGTGGAAACCTATCTAGGATCATCTTGATCATCAATCACCCACGACAAAGATTTTGGATCAAGTATTCGTTTTGACTCGATTTTGAACCCTTCTCGTCTCAAACGGAAAAGGGTCGTTATTCTTTCAAGAATTATCATAATCTTTGATTAGAATAGGTTCCTGACATCATAGAGAAGGTGTGTTCCAAGTTTCATCAAGTTTGGAGTTGTAGATCAAAAGTTTCATCTATTTGCAACTTCGTCATCGAGCTGTTTTGATCTGTTCTTCAGGCCAGTGGTCAGACCGCCCATGGCCACCGGTCAGACCGCCAGGGAATCGGTCAAACCGCCATTGATCTAGGCTAATGTTTTGCTCTATAAACTATGATGCCAAATATTCAACAGTAACTATTCTTGATTGGGCAAATATTGACATGGAATCGTGTTCTAATTAAACAATAGGATGACTATTAGCACGTCATAAGTGGCCTAGTTAGATGCCTATTTAAACTTCTCTGAATTGGCATTCTGTATGAGCAACCATAAGGAGGGAAAGCCAGTTTGGAAGAAGCCTCAATGGAACAACTCAAGGTATGATGTTGTCCAACTGACGAAGGCCGCTCACCGAGTTCTTGCCACTTTTGGGGAACAATCCTTGAGCGATGTTGACTCCAGGAGCGAGGAGGATAAGGAGGAGGAGATCCCTCAAAACAAAAAGAAGGGGAAGGCCAAGTACTTCACCGACTTGTGCTTCATGGCCGACTCCATTGACGACGACAATGATAAGGTACCTCCATCCTATGATGTCCTTTCTGATAGATGTGAAAATATATTTGAGCAACTCATGAGTCAGGATAAGGCTTTAGAGTTTATCATGGCCAAGAACAAGGACTTAGAGTCATAAGTAGATAGTTTGACTTTAGAACTTACAAATGCTAAGACTCTTGAATCTGACGAATGTTCATCTTGCCATGCTATGCGCTCAGAATTTGCTAAACTGCAATCTGCTCATAATATTACTTTACAACAACTTAAAAATGTTAGGACCGAGCTAGTTGAGGTTAAATCTGCTCCCAGTGAAAAATGCTTAAACTCTAGCAAGTTGGTTGCTTCTGGAGCGGTTGATTCTAACATTTGCACTTTCTGCTTAGAACGTGAACATGAAGTCAAAGATATTTTAGAAGCTGCAGAGCTAAATATGCCAAGCTTAAAGACAGTATTGAGTCTGCTACATGTGCTTCATGTCCAGCTCTTAAATCTGAAACTGCTTTATATAATGAGAAATATGCTAGAGCCCTTAAAGGTAAAACATGTGAATCATGTGTTAACTTGAAGAAGAAAATACTTATCTTAAGGATATCTTAGAAAAATTCTCTAAAGGTAAGAAACAATTAAACATGATTCTGGACAAGTCTAAAACTCCTTATAGGAAGCAAGGATTTGGATACAACTCTATCCAAGATAATTCTAAGCCAAAAGTTACTCAAGTCTTGGAAAATAGGTTAGTTGAATTAAAAACCCAACCTGTAAAAACTATCTTTAAATATGCAGGTGTTGCCCAACCATCGGTTAAGTCAAAGGATGCTTCTCCCAGTGGTATCAAGTACCATTGCACCTATTGCAAAAAAGATAAGCAAGATTTTGGATCAAGTATTCGTTTTGACTCGATTTTGAACCCTTCTAGTCTCAAACGGAAAAAGAATCATTTTTCTTCCCAGAATTATCATAATCTTTGTTTGGAATAGGTTCCTGACATCATAGAGAAGGTGTGTTCCAAGTTTCATCAAGTTTGGAGTTGTAGATCAAAAGTTTCAACTATTTGCAACTTCGTCATCGGGTTGTTTTCATCTGTTCTTTAGGCCAACGGTCAGACCGCCCAAGGCCACCGGTCAGACCGCCAGAGAATCGGTCAGACCAGCATTGACCCAGCGGTCCGACCGCCAGTGCACTGAATTGCTTTAGTCTTTGTTGATTTTTTGTATTGCTTAGGGGTTTAAATTGGATTCAATATTAGTCTTCCGCTGTACTAATATACTAATCTTCATAGCTTCCATAGCTACTGGAGTAAAATATTATTGAATCAATTATTTATGTAAAAGTGAGTGTGCTCCTATTCGTCCCCCCCCCACCTCTAGTCGACTTTTCGGTCCAACAATTACCCACTAGGAAAAACGGGGCTAGTAGTGTGTGGCCGAAGGTATAGACCAATATGGTCGAAAAGTAGTGGTTGGATCCTTAGACCGAAGTGGTCGTAATACACTGGTCGAAACTATAAACCAATAGCCGAAGATGTAGACCAGTGTACAATTAGGATCAATAAACACTTCTTAGTTTTGAATTAGCAATTACCAGTGGTTTAAGTATGCCATTACAAGGGAGTAATTGTCTCGACCAGAAAATGATTTGGAGACGTCCAAACCAAAATATCGATTCATTCCATTTTCTATCATCCTCTCTGATCAACTGTGCCGAGGGTTTGAGTAGTCGAACCAAGCCGTCTCTTCTCCTCGACGTGCACCGAGAAGGAGGGCGAGCGGATATCTCTGAACCATTGTTGCAGAGTTCACCTGCACGGGCGGTAATAAGGTTTCTCGGAAGCGCATCTGCGATCGCTTACTTCACTACGACATCTGGGATCTGCACTGCTTCGTGTTCTTCATCAAGACTGACTGTAAGTTAGCCGTACGACCTTTTTTTTTGCTATAATCTTATTGTTGAGTATGTTTAGAAGTGCAATGAGTTGCCTGCTATTGATATCGTTTTATACATCTCTAGTTATTTGTGATATTTGCCTCATAATCAAATATGGAATTAAACTATTATCCACATTTCCAACAATCCAAAAATCTTATCGTGGGTATTTTTGTGATTCAACGCAATGGTTGGTGCTTTTAATGCTATGAAATCTGAGACGTTTTCTGCTTAGAACTTTCGTATATGGCATACAAGGGTCAAGTTTTGGCTCATATCTTTGGGGATGTGGTGGGTGATCCGACCACAGTGTCTATTAACAATTGAACAAACCATGCGGTTTGATACAGATAATAACACCACCCTTGGATGCATACTAACCATACTGGCTGACCAGCTCTATGATGTGTACATGGATTTCAAGTCCGCCACAGAGTTGTGGGATGCACTCGAGCACAAATATGTCGAAGCTGAGGCTGGTCGTTGGCTCTATATGTGCGAGTAATTCTTCGACTACACCATGGATGATGCTAAGTCGATAGTTGCATAGGCTCATAAGCTTAAACTACTTGTCGGAGAGATTGCGCATCTGGGTTGTGTTTTGCCTCCTAAGTTTGTGGCTGCGGGTATTTTTACCAAACTTCTTGCTTCATGGCGGGATTTTGCCACTGACTTAAAGCACAAGAGGGAAGAGATATCTATTGAGCATCTCATTGTTGCCCTTGATGTGGAAGAAAATATAAGAGCAAAAGATACACTAAGGTCGACCAGTCAGAACAATCAAATAAATACAAATATCATAGAGAAAAGATATAGCAATACTAACAAAATATTTAAACCAAACAAGACATAGCTTTAAGAGAAAAAACAGAGAATAAGGATATGAGAAACATCACCTGCTTTGTGTGTGGAAAACGGGCATAAAGCGAAAGTCTGTCATTTTCGCAAGAGCAAGGATGTTGTATAGCCAAAGAAAAAGGTTATCAACGTGGTCATAGCGAGACCTCAACAGGAGGGTATGATAATTCAACTGTTGTATTTTCAGCATGCCAATTCACTGATTAGAGGGTTGATACTGGAGCTAATGTTCACGTATGTTCTGATATTTCCTTATTTTCTTCTTACAAGGCAGCCGGGGCTTCCTCCGTCCAAATAGAGAGTGGGTCGCATACTTCTGTTCTTGGTATTGACACGGTGGATCTGAGGCTTACTTCAGGGAAGATTATCCACTTAAAGAACGCGCAATATGCGCCAACAATAAACAAGAACCTCGTTAGTGGTTCTCTCATATGCAGGGATGGTTATAAGCTACTTTTTGAGTCAAATAAAATTGCAATGTTTAAGTTTGGTAACTTTGTTGGTAAAGGCGATGAGAGTGGAGGTTTGTTCCGCATAAGTACTTTACAGTATTGTTATAGTTTGAATGCTGCAACGGGTTTGAATAAATGTGAGGCCAACGTGTCGCATTCTTGTTTTTGTCATATTAGTTTTGATAGTATTGCTCGAATGTCCGGATTAGATTTAATTCTAAAATGTAAAATTATCAAAAGATCAAAGTGTCAAACTTGTGTGCAAACAAAACAACCTCGAAAACCCTTTAAGGGGTTACAGGAGGAAAAGAACTTGGTACCTTTAGATCTTATCCATTCAGATTTGTGTGAGATGAATGGATTATTGACCAAAGGTGACAAAAGATATTTTCTAACTATTATTGATGTTGTGTCACGATATTGTTATGTGCATCTGCTGAAAACAAAAGATGAAGCTTTAAATTACTTTAAATTTTATAAGGCCGAGGTTGAGAACCAACTAGAAATGAAAATTAAAATAGTAAAATTTGATCGTGGAGGAGGGTATATCTCTCATGAATTCTCCCAATTCTATTATGAACATGGAATAGTCCATGAAGTTACACCACCATACTCACCCCAATCAAACGGGGTGGCTGAGAGGAAAAAATCAAACACTAACAGACCTGATAAATGTCGTATTGGAGAGTGCCGATATGCCTAAGATATGGTGAGGGAAGCTATTTTGACAGCAACTTTTGTTCTAAATAGAGTAATCACTAAAATGTGTGAGATTACTCCATATGAGGGATGAAAGGGTAGAAAATCCAATGTTAATTTTCTACGAACTTGAGAGTGTTTGGCAAAAGTCAATATACCATTACAAAAAAAGAGAAAGCTTGGACCTAAAACAGTCGATTGTGACTTACTGGGATATGCTCATAATAGCACGATATATAGATTTTTAGTAGTAAAATCAAAAACTCATGATATTATTGTTAACACAATAATGGAGTTCAGAGATACTTCATTTTTCAGGATATTTATCCTATGAGAACTACAGATAGTACTTCTCGATCTGAGTATAATCAAACTATGAATAATAGTAATTTTGAACCTACCACCGTCTCTGAACCAATGAGTAATATACCAACAATTTGTGATATTCCTAAGGAATATAACAATTTAGTCGAAGAGACTCATCGCAGGAGCAAGCGACAAAGGGTTGAGAAAACTTTTGGAGAAGACTTTATTGTATATCTCATGGATGATGTGCCAAATACTATTTCAGAGGGTTATGCATTACCTGATGCTGAGTATTAGAAAGAGGTAGTCGATAGCGAGATGGATTCTATCATGGCTAATAGGGCTTGGGAGATCACTAATAGTCCTATCGGGTGCAAATCTGTTGGATGCAAGTGGATCTTTAGAAGAAAAAAATGAGGCCTGACGGTACTATTGATAAGTACAAGGTAAGACTTTTAGTCAAGGGTTATACACTGAAAGAATGTGAGGATTATTTTCATACTTACTCTCCTATTGCCGATTGACCACCATTCGAGTGCTCATTGCATTAGCTTCTTCCCATAGTCTACATATTTATCAAATGGATGTGAAGACAATTTTCTTTAATGGAGAGTTAGAGGAAGAGATCTATATAGAGCAACCAGATGGTTTTGTGATTTCTGGACAAGAAAATAAGGTATGCAAATTAATCAAATCCTTGTATGGCCTAAAGCAAGCACCTAAACAAGGACAAGACAACTATGATAAAACTTTAACTTTTGTTGGTTTTTCAATGAATGAGGCAAATAAGTATGTGTATTATTGTTATGGTGGGGTCAAGGAGTGATTTTGTGTTTGTATGTTGATGACATACTTATATTTGGGACAAATCGTTGTTATTGATGATGTCAAATCTTTCTTATCTAGATGCTTTGGTATGAAAGACCTAGGAGAGGCAGATGTTATTCTGAATATCAAATTGATCAAAAATGAGGATGGGATCACTTTGAACCAATCCCATTATGCTGAGAAAATCTTGAGCCAGTTCGGTTTTGAGAACTGCAAGATTTCTCCAACTCCTTATGATGCTAGTGTTAATCTTCGAAAGAATAAGGGATTAGGCAAAGATAAATGAGATATTCATAAATTATTGGGTCCTTTATGTATCCATCTGGTGCCACAAGACCAGATATATCATTTGCTGTGAGCAAATTAAGTAGACTTACTTCTAACTCAAGAGATGATCACATGAGGAACTTGAGAGAGTGTTGCGCTACGTGAGATGCACAACCTCGTATGGAATTCACTATACTAGGTATCCATCTGTATTAGAAGGATATAATGATTTAAATTGGATCTCTGATGCAGATGAGATCAAAGCTATAAGTGGGTATATCTTTACCCTAGCAGGTGCTACAGTTTCATGGAGGTTGTGTAAACAGACCATATTGACGAGGTCAACCATAGACTAGAACTTGTAGCACTATACACATCTATTGTTGAAATTGAATGGCTTAGAGGGCTTCTGTTGGACTTACCACTGGTTGAGAAACAAATACCAACGCAATCCTAACGTATTGTGATAATCAAATAGTATTGATTAAGGTTACAAGTACTAAGGATAACATGAAGTCCTCCAAACATGTGAAGCATAGGCTTAAATCTGTCAGAAAATTGAGGAAATTCGGAGTGATTATTGTGAATTATATTCGTACTGAGAAAAATCCGGCTGACCATTTCACAAAGGGGCTAGCATGGAAGACGATTTTCATTGCGTCCATGGACATGGGAATGAGGCTCGTTAGAGTTACAACTCAACAATAATCCATACATTTTTTATTGGAGATCTCGTGACTTAGGCGATAGGAAAAACAAGTCGATATTTGAACAAGATAGTACATTATAATAATATGTGTACACATGTCCTAATAGACAAAGTACTCTAAAGCTGTGGAAGGATGGCTAAAAGTCTTAATGTATTCTAGTGTCCAATGAGGGAAAAAGGTATTAGCCCACATGATACCTAAAATGAATACACCTACTTGAGCTTAACTGTGAGGTCGCAGTTCAGAGAATAGGGCATTCTCTAGAAAGCTCATGAGCAGATAAGGGAGTATGACCAAATAATGCTTCGTTTAGGCATAATTTTTTGATAGCCTAGTATCAGTTGAGATTTCAAGTGAAGTCTAATCATGAAAGACTGTGAATTCAAGGCATAGTCTATTCATCAGTTGTGAGAAGATGAATCTTGTTATTCTAGGTGCTAGTTCAACCCGTACGGGACTTACACTGAAAGACTGATATATCAACAACTCTTCAGCACAATAATCTTAATCATTCTTTTTTGTTGTTTGCCTTATAATTAATGGGGGATTGTTGGAATTGGACCCATATGTGTAAATGCCCATTAATTCCTAAAATTCCAAAGCATGTAAAGCCTTAGACCATAAGTCTTAGACCAAGGTGATCAAAATCTTAGATCGGGGTCTTAGATCAGGGTGGTCGAAGCCTTAGACCAGTGTGGTCGAAGATATAGACCAGTGTGGTCGTAATAATATGGTCGAAGCCATAGACCATTGTGGTCGAAGGCATAGACCAATATGGCCAAAAAATAGTTGTCGGATTCTTAGATCAGTGTGGTCGTAATACACTGGTCGAAACTGTAGACCAATGTACAATCATGATCAATAAACATTGCTTAATGACCATTAATTGGTTTTGAATTAGCAGTTACCAGTAGTTTAAGTGCGCATTTGCTAGAGAGTAATTGTCTCGACCTTAAAATGATCTGGAGACGTCCAAACCAAAATACCGATTCATTCCATTTTTCTATCTTCCTCTCTGATCAAATGTGCTGAGGGTTTGAGCAGTCGAACCAAGTCGTCCCTTCTCCTCGGCGTGCACCGGGAAGGAGGGCGAACGGATATCTCCGAACCATTGTCGCAGAGTTCACCTACACGGGGCGGCAATAAGGTTTCTGGGCAGCGTATCTGCACGACCGCTCACTTCACTACGACATCTACGATCTGCACTGCATCAATTTTGTACTATTTCGTGTTCTTCATCAAAACTGACTGTAAGTTAGTCGTACGACCAATTTTTTCTGTTATAATCATATTATTGAGTTTGTTTAGAAGTGCAATGAGTTGTCTACTATTGATATCGTTTTATGCATCTCTAGTTATCTGTGATATTTGCCTCATAATCAAATATGGAATTAAACTAATGTCCACATTTTCAACACAAAGTGCATTTTGTTTACAAGTGATGATATGTCTTATGCATTCATCTATAGCATCCACGTTCAAAACCATTTTAAATACCGTCAAAATAATTTTCACCTACGGGCAGTTGTTCGAGTAAGAGCATGTATAATAGTGTAACGTTAGATGTTTGTAAGTTTTGTCACGTAGGACACGAGATGATGTGGATGATAGAGGGGGTATAGAGAATTACGCCGTCTCCCATGCAGTAGTAAGAAATAAGATATATTGTATATGAAAGAGTTGTCTATAGAGACTCGTAAAAAGATAACCTACTATAGTAGTTGTATTTAGTACAGTCTATAGATAATATGAAGATATATTATAGACAACAATCGTCTTTAACATCGTACATACCCGTAAAGGATTCCTACCTACTCTCATGACTTTATCTCTGCTCTCTCGCACTAGCACTGACATATTTGGCATTTGCATTGCTACACTTGTATTCCCTTGAAGCATTCATGTTGGAACAATTAAGCCGCATTCTTACATTCTTGGATCGACCAGAATGAGAAAAATAGAAAAGGAGAGGGAAAGGAGGAGTCACCCTGGCAACACGGCAGAGACCCGGGAAGGAAAAGCAGTGCAAACACAGCTGAGCTGGCAGCCCATACCAGAATTTAAGATTTAATTTCCAAAAGAAAATAAGCAAATTTTCACCTTTAAATACTCCTCTCCCCTCGGCCACCTCCTCTCCTCACACCCAAACGATTAGCCAAGAGACCATTCGATCCCACCTCTTCCTCTACCCTCCTGCTCTGCCTCCGCTCCCATTCCCGTCCCGGACCCCAAGAGAGGGCCGCCGCCGCTGCCACCATGGGAATGGGGGCCCTTGAGAACGCCGCGTCCGCCGTGGAGTCCGCTGCGGCGGTCGAGGGCGCCGTCATCTCCGCCGCGGCCGCCGCGGCTGGGAAGGGATCGTACGCGGTGCTGCAGTGCGGGGAGGACTCCGAGTACGTGCGCAAGGCGTACGGGGGCTACTTCCAGGTGTTCCGCTCGCTGCTGGCGGAGGACGGCGAGCGTTGGCGGATGTACCGCGCCGTGCGCGGGGAGCTCCCGCCCGAGGCCGAGGCGGCCGGCTTCGACGGGTTCGTCATCTCGGGGAGCTGCAGCGACGCCCACGGCGACGATCCCTGGATCCTCGCGCTCGTCGACCTCATCCGCCGCCAGCACGCCGGCGGCAAGCGCATCCTCGGCGTCTGCTTCGGCCACCAGGTCCGTCGATCGATCCCTGGCTTCTTGGATTTTTCTTGTTTGTTTTGGTTCGTTCGCTTGGTTTTTCTTCGGGGTAGAATGGTAAAAAGGTTAATGCTTGAGTTGGTCTTGCTCTTTCCGTGTGTGAGTTTGCGTTGGTGGATTCCGATGTTGGCGCCTCGCAAAGGGACAGGAATTGTCAACTGAGAGGAGTGGCGTTGTTCTAGCGTCTTCTTCTCCATTGATTCCTCTTTGCCATGCATGCGCTTCTTGCTTGGTATAAAAATTCCGACTTTTTCACGAAGGGTATTTTTTTTTTTTTGGAATTTACGAGCGGTAATTAAGAAATAGCGAATGGTTTGAAGCGTTACTGGTAAGTAATTTTGAATACAATACGACGTTCATTTCCCAAAAAAAAAAGAGTTAGCTAGTACGTCATTTACACGAAACGAGTTGCATTGTGGGGAAAAAAGTAAATGGGAGCCGAAAAGGCGTTAATGGCCGGCATGCGACCAGTACGTGAGGAACTGCAAAAATCTTATTTTTGGTTAGAGATCTCATTTAGTGGTACTTCTCATTTACTAGTACCTCTCATTTAGTACAGCAGTCAGTTTTTACACAATAAAAAAGAGTGTCCTTTAATACAAAAAAGAGTGACCAAAATTTAATATGCAATTTGCTTGGTAACGAAAAATAAAAACAAAATGCAATTTCAAAAAAGGGCTGTCTACGTGTAAGTTGCTTAAAATTTTATTATTTTCCAATCGCTTTGTTCCCACCTTTGTATTTTCATCTAATGACCCGAAAAAATGTAACAAAAAATACAAAAATATATTTAAAAATCTAAACTGACAAAAGTAAATCTAGTCTAACCTTATAAATACAAAAAATAATAACTAAGAGTTAACTGTGCTAAAATTACACATCACTTGATACTATAATTTTAAACTTAATACTATAAAGCTATAAATGACTGATATATATAAAAAAATCAGACAACAGAAAATTCGCGCATCCATTTTAAAAGCACCCAATAAGAAATTGATAATCGGAGCAGGAGCCCGTGGGCTCCACTCAGACCCCGCTGTGTGGCCAGAAAATTGCCGGGTGCTCGCACCTCCGGTCAGCCATCACACCTGTGATGTACATGTGGGGCCCACTGCCAGCGCGCGAATCGCATCGTCAAGCAGCGGAATCTCCTGGAGGTTGCTTGCTTTGAATGTTCTAGGGAAGGGCTCATGTACATGGCGTGGTGCATCAAACCGAACGACGCCATTTTTGAAATGGTGCCACCGTCGAGCGCTCAGCGTGTGCGCGCGCGCGCGTGTTCTTTGGTGAGCTAACAAGTTCGAAACCGGTCATTCTTTTGGCCATAGTGCTTTCTACCTTTCAGTTAGATTAGATGTGACAATGATACGGCTATGTGTTTTTTTACGAGGTTCTCTATGATTCGTGAACATGAGTGGGATCGATGATGCTACTACAAAAAGACTCGGTTATTAGGAGAAAGGAGAGTTTGCCCCCATCCAATTTGTGGCCATAGCGCTGTCCCTCGCTTGATCGAAGAGACAACTGTTTTGGTTGTTGTTCTTGGACCCCAATTGTTTATTCCTTAGTATAATAATCCTAGGATGAGCATCATAGACTTCAGATGCAAGCATACTTTTCCAAAGTCAAGGCTTCTCCTAGAGGCTAGAGTCGTACAAGCCCAATTTATGCAAGATCTGAAATTTTGTTCTCAAGGACAACAAAGTAGAGAACTGTACATTACATAGGATTCCCATTATTCTTGTTGGTTGAACGCTTGTGTCTGAAGAAAACAACGGTACTGAGTTAGATCTCGCGGTTGTCTGAAAATGGCGTCAATGTTTCACATCGTGCCAGGCTGTGTGTGCCCGTGTCCTTCTCCACATGGCTCTGCCAATCGGATGAAGGGACGAGCTGGATGTGATGTGTCGCCGGCCCCGGCATTGTTAATGACCCCAACCAACGGAACGGCGAGAAATCGATCGCCTGTCGAAACGCGTTTAGAGCTTAAATATGCCTTAATTATTCCCACTTCAAACAGCGTTGTGTATATATCATGAAATCTTTGGTTCTTGCAAATTAATCTTGGCATTGCGAGTGGCTGACAAAGGTGAAAAATGTTGCTACTTACTGCAGATCCTGTGCCGGGCGTTGGGCGGCAAGACCGGGCGGTCGACCAAGGGCTGGGACATCGGCGTCAACTGCATCCACCCCACCCCCGCGGCGGCGAGGCTTTTCGCACCCCTCAAGCTGCCCCTTCACATGCCCATCATCGAGTTCCACCAGGACGAGGTACAAAATCTGCAGCCTATTTCTGCTGAAAATTGTTGCTGTCTTAATTACTATACGTGTCATCATGCTCAAGTTTCTGAATCTTAACATTATGCTGAACTGACAAAGCAGGTGTGGGAGCTGCCTCCTCACGCCGAGGTGCTGGCCAGGTCTGAGAAGACCGGCGTCGAGATGTTCAGGCTCGGGGATCGCGCCATGGGCGTCCAGGGCCACCCGGAGTACAGCAAGGACATCCTCATGAGCATCGCTGACCGCCTTCTCCAGCACAATCTCATCCTGGTAAACCCACTGTTTCACTCAACTCCTAGAAATGTCTCTCCAACTATGTTGGATTTGTTCAGACTTCAGGCACATAATTCAATCACCAATGCTGCAGTATTTACTGTAGATGATCTGACAAATGAGGCTTTCTGTTGCCAGGACTGCCAGGTGGACGTGGCGAAGGCGAGCTTCGACGTGCGGCAGCCCGACAAGGATCTGTGGAAGAAGATGTGCAGGGGTTTTCTGAAGGGGAGGCTTCAGATGCAGCAGCAGCAGCAGCAGCTGGTGCTATAGGCTACCGCGGTTGAGGGAGGAGCGATTAAAGGAGGACATTCGGGAGAATTTTGAAGCCTAGATTAATCCTATTTTCTGCTACAGAGTTATTGTACAGAAACTATTTATTCGAAGCGTTAATAAGAAGGAAGTTGGGTGGTTTACCAATCCTATTTTCCATTTCATGTTCTGTTCTTACTTTTCGCTGCAAACAAACAAGCTGCATTGGTTTTCTTCTTCGATGTAGCTTCTTAAATTGTAGTAAGGCTACCTTCGTGACTGTAAAAATCAGCACAAAACATGTTACCAAGGGAGAGGTAAAAAACTAAAAATAAAGTTATCTGATCTCTAATCGCAGATGCAGGCCACCTTCATCGATGTTGATTAGATCCATTAATCTTCATTTTAAAGAAGATCAATCGATTACCTGAATAGAACGGTCTTCGAAGTACCACTCACAGACCCGCTAATAAAAAGCTTTTCTATTGAATTTCTTTCTCCTCGCTGCACCAGATCCTCGCATTCATCGCATTCCAAGATCAACAACCTGTAGTCCTGTACCAAGCTCCCGTCAGTGCACATACCAACCTGAGCTAGTGAGCTGTGCGTGCATGAAGAGCTTGGTGAGATGAACAAGGTGACAGGACGGGACGTCTCAACTGACAGGAAATGGAAGTCTCAACTGACAGGAAATGGAAGTCTGGCCTACGGAATCCAAGCGAGCGAGCATGTCCATGTGGCCCTACTGCTTCGCCCCATGGAGATTGCGGAGATCCCCACCTAGCTCGCCTCCGGCCACGTATACGTGATCATCATTCGTTGCAAGGTGCGCAACGCCGTCTTCTTTTTAGCGTCAAGTCTGAGGGCAACGTAGGCTATCCATGGACGGTACGGACACCGGCACGCTGATAGAAACCGAATGGAAGGTCTCGGTAGCTGTCGGACTGCACGAAAAACCTATGGTGCGATTATTTGTTTGCAGAATTTATTTGGCCTCGTACGTGCATTCATAGAACCGGGGTGACGAGGATATAATAATCATTATTTAATGTAATTCTTGTTACAGATAGTAATATACCATACCGATCTTGAGTATATCTTTTAATATTTATAAGGAAAAAACCAAGCTATATCATCTTGAGCTTTTCCACGACAGCCTATGGTTGTAAGTCCTTCTACGACTATAACAGTCATTCTATGACCACCCTGTGGTCGTGAAATCTTCTACGACTAACTTGGTTTCGATCAGCCTGGCTATGACAACCTGACTGATTGATAAGACCTGCCAACTTGTGAGCCTAGTCGATTAGGGGAGTTTTATACGTCGTGTTCAATATGCACGGCAGTTATTATATGCAGTTGTTTTTGGAATAACTGCATGTTATATCTCTGTCTCTGACGATAACTACCCGGCAACGTGGGGATGGTTATTCCTCTGACAATAACCTCCATCAACGGTTCATCATTTGGAATGTTGGGACGTCTCTTGGACTGGAGCAATAGCCACCTCATCGTACGCTATATAAAGATTGAAGTCGGAAGGCAGAAATGACAAGTACAATCTGGAGCGCAAGCATTATTCTCTCTCTTGTAACCAGCATACTCAATATAGTTACACAATATTAGAGTTATTATTCTCTCCGAAGAAGGTCTGAACATATATAAAATTCATGTGTCATTCTCTGTGTAGTTCTAATATTGGAGACCCCCTGAATCAAACAATCATATGTAAGATCCGTTCTAGATCACTGACACGGGGCAAGTGATGTCCTTTGTACTCAGTCAAATCTGCATATTCATATAAGTTGGGAGCATGTATGTTTCACGTGACTGAAATTTCTTTATCTATAAGTCATCTTTCTTAGTTGCAGGATTTTAACCCAATGGATGCTATAAGTTTCTGTGTTGAGACAAAAAAAAATCTAAACTAAACAAAAGTAAATGTAGCTGAACCCTACAAATACAAAAAAAAAAATCTAAACTAGACAAAAGTAAATCTAAGTGAACCCTACAAATACAAAAATTAGAATTAAAAGTTACAGTAAAGTTGTGTTAAAATTACACATTACTTGGTACTACAGTTTTAAACTCGGTACTGTGTAATTATAAATGATTAATAGATAAAAAAAATTCAGATAACTAAAAATTATCAAAACCGTATAAAGTTATATTTTTAATGTTGGATTTACAGTACTGCGTGTTTATTTAGTTGTATATATCAGCTGTGGATTGACCTAACTCTGCAGTTTGTGCCTAACTTTCCAGGTACCATTGTCCGCATTTCGCACGAGCAGCTTAGCTGAAAATAGCTTGAAAATACTGCTACCAAATTTGTGCCGGCCGCCGAGTGCCAACCACGCAATTTGGAGATAAGATGGGCGTCTAGTTTCAATGAACAACGCGTTAACGTGGATAGATGGACGTAGCCATCCCAATGGATGAGGAGCTGCCCAGTAGATTCTAGAAACGTACTAGAGGACCACGCTGTCAGGCCATAGCGACCATTCGCTAGCTTGTTACTTGGGAGATAAGATGTGACACAACGGTGCGAGCAAGGAGCGAATCGTCTTCTCGCCGCATGCCATGACTGCGCATGCAAGCATTCATCCACGAATTTGAGCGTGATGGGCTTGCTGGTTATTGTTGAGTAACCGTCGCTGGCCAGTCCAGTCCGAACGGGTACCTCGTATACAATGATCAGAATCGTAAGGACGATGAAGAACACAAGAACACAACAGTAGAATGAACACGTAGATATGCGGACTTCGCGTCCGCTTTATGCTTCGGATCAATTAGGGTTACAATGAGAGGGTGACCTCTCATTTATAGACTACGGGATGAGGAGTTCAACCGCCAGACTCTCCGAGTCCTGGCCAGATCGGGCCAGACTCTCCAGTCCCGGGCCGCTTAACACTCCCTTGAACACTCATCCAACATGCTCACGTCTCAAAACTCCATAAAACCCAGTGGGAAAAATTTGGAGAAAGAGTACATGTCATGCGCTCACTTGTGTTGCACGAATTGCCTCATTAAAAACCTTAGTCGAGAAACTTGAAAACTCGTCAAGGAAAAAGAGTACAATCCACCCAATTTCATTTAATCTCCGGATTTATTCTTTGGGTACTTGATCTTCGTGATCAAGATTCAATAATGAGTTCGTGAAGGTTCTCCCCAGACTCGCACTTGTCTAAGTCTTATCATTCCAATTCCACGATGCATCTTTCAAAACTAGACTGAAGTGACTTAGTGAATAAATCTGCAAGATTTTCACATGACTTAGTATGCAAGATTTTAATTTCGTCCATCTTTTGCATTTCGTGAGCATAGAAGAACTTGGGATTGATATGCTTTGTAAGGGACTCTTCACATAACCCATTTACTCTTGTGCGACGCAGTCGCATTATCTTCATAGATAATAGTGGGGGTTTACACGGTATTCAATCCACATGACTGCTGGATGTGGTGAATCATCCGCCGAAGCCAAGCACATTCTTGTGAGGCCTCGTACAGTGCTATGATTTGTGAGTGGTTCGTCAAGTCGATACAAGACTTTGCTTAGACGATTTCCATGAAATCTGCAGCTCCACCACACAGAATACATAGCCTGCTTATGCGATTTAGCTGCAAAGTGGTCCGACAGTACCCAAAGATCTGCAGTAGCTAATCATGGTAAGGTCTTGGTTCTTTCGAGAATAGACCAAGATCTTTGCTTCCTTGGAGGTATCTAAGACGCCTTTTATTCCCCGCCAATGCCTTTTGGTAGGTTCTCAGACTGCATGCTTGCTAATAGGTTTACCGCAAATGCAATATCCGGTCTAGTATGCTTGCTAGATACATGAGTGCTCCTATTGCACTCGTGTATGGGAATTCCGGTCCCGTGACTTCCTCCCCTCTTCTTTAGGTCTCAGACGGGTCCTTGTCTTGCCGCAAGGATCTCCCGACCATCGGCACTTTCAAGGATATGCCTTTTCAAAACCAAACCTCTCCAACACTTTCTCGAGTGTATGTTGTCCGATGTACTAGAATACCTTCAGGGTATGCTCAAGTCGCAGCCTAGGCAAGACTTGGTTTTACCCAAGTCTTTCATCTCGAACTCGATTCCGTAAGAGCTTGCTTTCTTAATATCTTCCATGGTTCCGATGATATTCAGATCATCTACATATATTGAGATTATACGTAATCCATCCCGGATCACAGTATAAAAACACAGGACAATCCTCATTGTTCGTGTAGCCTTTCTTGCGAGAAAGTCACTTGCGATTATACCACATTCTCGCTCGATTGCTTCAATCCATACAAAGACTTTCTCGAGTTGCACACTCGCATGCATTTCTATTTGCTCTGCCTTGGTTCGGACAGGATACCTTCCTGCACCTTCATGTAAATGTCCGAATCTAAGTTCCCATAAAGGTATGCGCTACTACATCCATCAATTTCATTTCCAAATTCAAGTTTATCGCCATTGAGATTAAATATCTAAAGGTAGTTCCGCCATGACCGGGAATAAGTTTCATCATAATCGACTCACGTGTGGGTGAAACTTGTGCAACAAGCCTTGCTTTATGTCTTACAACTTCATTATTTTCATTTCTCTTTCGAACAAATACCCACTTATGCCCTCATCTGGTGCACATAGGGAGGTGTGCG
This sequence comes from Hsuehochloa calcarea, assembly GCA_036346395.1. Classification (NCBI taxonomy): domain Eukaryota; kingdom Viridiplantae; phylum Streptophyta; class Magnoliopsida; order Poales; family Poaceae; genus Hsuehochloa; species Hsuehochloa calcarea. The sequence goes on along the minus strand of CM070597.1, from coordinate 20,116,707 downwards.
GCTTACGTGCCCAAACACCTCTCTTTTATTCGAGATATTAATTCGCTTCTATTGCCTTCTTCCAATCTTTCCAACTGATCTTTTCTTACATTCAATGACGATGATGCAGCTCGGATCAAGATCGATGATTGTGGCAATTTTCTTTGCAAAATAAATGTCGACATTGGTCGTTGTTCTATTCATAGATTCTCCCGTGGTCACATAATTTATAGCTATTTCTTCATGGGCGATACTTCTAATGTTTCGCTTGCTTACCGCTTTCGCTATGGGCAAGTCCTTTAGTTTTTCAAATCCGATGTGTGCGCACACATCCATGCCGATATCTCCTCCGTGGGAATATTCAAATCTGTATGCCTTTTCTCAAGGTTCCATACCGTGCAGTCTCAATTGGCTCCCTTTACGGTTATGGGGAACTTCAAAGATCGGTTGTTTCAAGTCCTTCTTATCCTTTTTCGCCAGCGCCCCTACATTTGGGATTCTGAGGGCGAAGTTCTCGCCCTTTATTCCGAGGCCTCGGGCGGGATTAGGATACCTTCAATTTTCTTTGGTATTTCAACCTCTCCGCCAAGATTGCGTGCGAGTGCACATGCGACTTGGTTACACTTTTCAAATCACTAAAGTGGTCAGCGCTTGATTCGCTAATGCTTGCAAATCAATTATCTTCCGACTTCTATTTGTTTCACCAAAGGCGCTGGTCATGTGCATGGATTCCGTGGCTTGCCACGCCGCTTCCCGACATTTTTCATCAAGGGGTTGATTTCTCCCCTAATGACGGAAACTATCCTCATCGAATATGTCGTCGTGGCTGGTCAGATGCAAATCTCCAATATTGGGTCCAGATACTTGATTATGGATGTTGTCTCATAACCAATGTATATCCTGCTTTTCTGAGAGGGCCCATTGCGATTCATTGCGGTGGTGGTATAGGTACATAAACCTTGCAACCAAACCTTCAAGATGGGATATTTTCTGTTGACCCTTGCGCTAGTTGCATAGGTGAATGGATGTTATATGTCGATGGTCGAAAATTGATGAGAGTTATCGTGTAGGATCAAGCGTGTCCCCAACATGTAGTTGGCAAATTACAATTCGCAAGAGCGGTCGGGCAATGAATTTAATTCTTTTAATCAATGCTTCGCTAGTCCATTCTCGGGTGTGGACATGTGGTACAGAGTGCTCAACGGTAATTCCCATTGCCATACAATAATCATCAAAAGCCTTTGAAGTAAATTCTCCAATGTTGTCCATCCCGATGGACTTCACATGATGATCGTGGAAATTATTCTTAATCTTAATTATCTCGAGATCGACTTTGCAAAAGCGTGGTTTCTCGTAGATAGTAAGCATACGTATGACCATTTCGAGGAAGCATCGATGAGCACCATAAAGTACCTAAATGGCCTGACAAGTGTATAGGACCAAGAATGTCTCCTCGGATACGATCCAGAATGCAGGATTTCATCCTTTACTTTGAGTAGAGGGTCTAGTAATCATTTTCCCGGTGGCACATGCAGGGCACACTAAATCTTCTGGATTCGGAAAATTCTTTACATTGATATTATGTCCCCGAGAATTAGTAATTATATTTCTCATCATTCTAAGACCGGGTGGCCTAATCTATCATGCCGAGACGTAAAAGTTCGTGAGCTTCTAAAAATTGTTTTCATGACAAGATAGGTCGCAGATGCCTTAATATGAGTGTAGTATAGCCCGATTCATATGAAGGAAGTCTTTCTAATACCCTTTTTCCATTTTCCTCGCGCTTTGTAATGAGTAGGTATTCCTTACCATACTCTTCTTCAGTCTCTACGTGGAGACCGTTAGCGCGAATATCTTTAAAGCTTAAGAGAGTCCTAGTCGATTCTCGGGTACAACAAGGCTTCTTCAATGACCAATGTTGTGCCCATCGAGTATAATTGTGGCTCTTCCCGAGCCTATTACACAAGTATCACGCACTGCGATTGTTGTAAGACTACCAAAGATTCTTGCCGATTGATCAAAAAATTTTGTCTCTCTTAATATGGTATTCGTTGTGCAGCATGTCGCGCTAAGCATACTTCCTCCATAGGCGCCACACGCTGCTCGATATATATGAAATATTTATTAATATAGGTAGCAAGCAACCATATATATAAAGTACTCCAAAATGTAACACAAATTGCCTTTATTAATAATGAAAAAGTCATGCAGACTCATAATAAGAATTTATTTCTTTGCTCTCCTAGAGCTTACAACCATTATGCAAGATAATTATTCTATTGCAACCAAAAGCGTAAATGACTATAAAACTAAGTGCAATGCGTGCACTAGATCGAATCAACAAGAATGAAGATACTTCCGCTCGATCTGCGCTTCATTCATCTCGCTCTCGTTGGCAACTACAATGCCGCCGCTGTGATGTCCAAAGGAGGTGTGGTGGGAGCTACCATCGGATGTCCACATCCATGGGTGCATTCCATGATTGTGGATCCTCTATGCTCGCAATGGCGAGGTGTGCCTCATGCTTGTCCTTTGCCCTTCTTCTTGGCCTTGAATGCATCGATCACGTGTTGCGGTTCATGGCAAACACGGACCAATGACCCCAAGTGCCACATTTGAAGCAAATTTGGTCCTGCCGACCATATGGCTTCCCGTCGCTTTCTTTTGTCCACCCTTCTTGGCTTGGGCACCGCTTGGTTTTATGACCCATGACCTTACCCTTCCCGCCTCTTTACGTTGAGTGAGGCTTTCACCTTGTAGCCGCTTGCGCTGACTTCAAGTCCAACTTTGCTACTAGGTGGTCGTGAGATGTAGTTCTTTCTGAGAACTTCATCTTGAGCTTCCGCAACTTGCATGATATCGATCGGCCCGCAGATACTCCTTGTAGCCATCCCGCCGATAGTTGCGTGCGGATTGAACCGCGTTGGGGTGGAAGGTAGAGAGAGTTTTTTCTATCTTCTGCTCGTCTGTGGTTATTTTACCACATAGTTGAAGACTTGTACAAATTCAGTGCAATGTAGAATTGTACTCTCCCACGGTCTTGTAGCTCGGCAAACGCAGCGATGGTTCCAATCCCGCCTCGCACGAGGAAGGATGGTGTACTTTAGCTTCTCAAACCGCTTCTTGAGTGCGGTCCATAAGGCTAGTGCGCTCTTTTACGCCATGTACTCATTTTTGAGTGTTAGGCGGAGATGATGTCCGAGGAAATGAAGTGCTTGATCATTTCTCAAGCGGCTTGAGCGACGCCCTTCGTGGTGTCAAGTCCAATAGCAAGACGGAGCTTCTTTGCTCCAAGTACAATCTCGACATCCGATGCCCAAGTCGATAATTATGGCCATATCATCACCTCTTCGAACTCCTTGTCAGATAATACCATCCGCATATTCATACGTAAAGTGTATAAGATTATCACTGTAATTTGCATAAAATGGTTGCAAAAATTTTATAATATTTTCAGTATTTTTCTATGCATTTCCATGATTTATCATATTTTCAAGTGATTAAAAGCAAAATTAATAATCACAAATAACCAAAACAAGAAATACAATAAATAAATTGCATAGAAATAATAATAACAAGGTAAAAATACTTCAAATGCAAAACCGATTTAAAATTTGAATTCTGAGGCCCTTTTCACTGGAATATGAATTTTCAAATGACTCGCATTTCTAGGGGCTAAAACGTGAAAATTTCAATTCGAGAAATTTTTCGCAATTTACTTGAAAACGGAGGCCTTTCTCGCAAAACGGCCTTTTTTTCGCTTTCTTTTTTTTTTTCTTTCCGTCGGTTATACGGCCGGTTTTGGGCCTACCTGTTTCCGACATAAAACCCCTCGGGAGTCCGGTAGGGTTTCTACCCTGTTCTCCTCGGGTGGCAGCGGCTTCTTCATGGAGCCGCCAAGGCCGGAGGCGGCGGCGCCTGAAGGGAGCCTTGGCGGCGGCGGCGGCGGCTTCGTGGGAGCCGCCGCTTTCTCGAGCGACGGCGGCGGCCCCGGCGAGCCGCCGCTTTCTTCTCCGGCGGCGGCTCCCGGCGGGCCGCGCTTCTTTCGGCGGCGGGCGGCGGCCTCCTTCGAGCCCGCGCTCTCTTCCGTTAGAGCGGCGGCGGCTCCGGCGGAGCCGCCGCTTTCTTTCTCGGCGTTGGGGCGGGCGGCGGCTCGGCGAGCGCGCGCGCTTTCGGCGGCGGCGGCGGCTCGGCGAGCCGCCGCCGCTGCGTTCGGCGCGGCGGCTCGAAGGCCGCCGCTCTCTTCCGACGGCCGCGGTTCTCGCCGGCACGGATGGCCGGCACGTGCGTCTGGCGCGGCGCGGCACAAGTGCCGTGGCCGCTTTTTTTTTCATCTTCGCTTAATCTGTAATTCTTGGCAAAAATAATTACTGCTCATACGATGCAATTTTCTTTCCGACGGCGACTTCGAGTCTGTTCACGGTGAATTTGCAATTTCAATCTACTGCATAATCGACATCCGATCTTTCATGCAATCTACCGATCGACATTGTGTCGCGACTTCAAGTCACCGCGGTAGATTAGAACAGATTTGCACCGTAGAAAACAATCTAGAAAGCAAATTTGCGTAATTGAAAGCAATCTAGAAAATACGATTCAATCTACGAGTGTCGTTCTTCGACGCTTACCTTCGATGCGAGGAGAGTCGATCGTCGCGATAACGTGTTGAGTAACCGTCATTGGCGATCCGCCACCCAAATTCCTCGTACTCTGATAATGATCGAATCGTAAGGACGATGAAGAACACAAGAACACAACAAAGAGAATGAACACGAGATATACGCGACTTCGAGGTCCGCTTATTGCTTCGGATCAATTAGGGTTACAATGAGAGGGGTGACCTCTATTTATAGACTACGGATGAGGAGTTCATCGCCGCGACTCTCCGAGTCCTCGGCCAGATCGGGCCAGACTCTCCAGTCCTGGGCCCGGTTTCTTAACAGTTATAAGTCAGATTATGAGAGACTGATCCTACTGTACCATAGGGCACTTTTTTTTTTACTTGCACAGAATACTGTCCGTACACTTTCAACAATTCCGAGATGAAATAAAATGAAGCTTCTACTACCGTCGGATTAGTGCTTTGGGCGCAATTTATACCCGGACATGTGGCTTGGATCGATCTTAACTGAAATCGTAATTCCAAATCTTATATCCAGCAGGGAGAGTGGACCAGTAGCCCACCCATTTTTGTCCAACTACTCCAAGCACCAATTAGCAAAGCTTTGCAACACCACATATAATCCAACACCAAAGCTGAACATCGAAACGGCAAACAATTATAGATTTATAACTCAGAATGCATAGTTACTAAGTATAATAAAATTCACTTCCAACACATGGGTTTAACTTCAACATTCAAGGACCCCCAGTGCCATGAAGGTAGTTACATTATTGAAGGAAAGAATTCACAAACTCCCAGGACAACACAACATAACCACAAACTAAACGCCCCAATGATAATGTCATAGTACATGCAATGTTGTGGTAGAAGTTCATAATATTGCCGAGTAATTATTTATAAGATCATCATGAGTAAAACAAGATCCAATGGTTCATCTCCAATAAAGCGCGGCAGTTTTAGGCAGATGCACCAGTTCCCCGGCGGCACTCGTTCAGCATATCCAGATAAAACTGGCACTTGCTGATGTCGCTTCCGTAGTTGTTGATGCACTGCATTAACAATCGAGAAGAATTAGGAGGATCTCCAAGCCAATGCTAACTAAATGTAGACTTAACAGAATTAATCATGTACTACTAGCACGCTTATAAACTAGTATGACATCAATCTACGTTGTCCAGGATAAGTTGAGAATGCCACATTCTGATAGCAGTGTAAAGCCAGTTAGAGTGACATGGTGTGAACACTGAACAGATCTTAATTATGAATAACTCTCTGCAGGTACTTTTGGGAATACACCAGCTAAAATCAGATAACCCAACGCAAGAGCTAAATCAACAAACATAAGGCATCAAAGCAAATTCAAAGTTCTTACTCCGCAGCCAAGCAGTGAAAATAAATGGAGGCAGCAAAAGAGAATTGAGCAACATATGGGGGGGGGGTAACTTACATCTTGGAAGGCCTTCGAATGGATGTTGCATGAATCAGATCCAACAGTGTTGCCCACTGGACCAGCTGCGGCAGAAGCCTCAGAGACAACAGCCTCGTGCTGAATGGTACGGGGACCCATCACAGCATCAACAGCCCTATGTGCCATGGCACTGCCAGTACCAAAAGCCATGCCTGAAGATGTGTGAAGCAAATATTAGCATCTACAGTTATTATAGTGGCATTTGTTCCACTTGAAACAAAGCAAAGAAGAAAAGCACACCTTGAGCAATAGTGGACCCAATTCCTCCAAACATTGAGCCACCACTGCTCTGGGCAGGTGCTGGAGGAGGAGCTTGCCGCACTGCAAATAAAGAAAATTGCAAATATTAGCCTTACAACCACACATACATTAAAAAACAGACAAGCAATGAAGTTCAATCGCCAATACGATCAATTTTTATAACAAAACCAACATGAACACTGAAATATCAGTTAGAATCATATATTGATTCTAAAACGAAAAATAAGTGCATCAACATTTGCTCTGCAACAAAATAGTGAACAAGGAAGAGACCTACATGCAAACAATATCGCTACTAAATCAATTGAACAGTTTGCCAACTCAGAATACATCAGTGAAGTGGGATCACATAAATACCTGGCTGCGGCGCGTTTCTCACTGGAGCAGCACGTGGAGCAGGGCGGGGGGCTGACCTTCCTGCAGCGCAAATTAGCATATCAAGACCAAAAATAAAAAGGTTTATAATGGATTGCAATTGTAACTTAGACATCAATGGAAATACACCAGCAGAATTAACAAGAGGAAAATGGTTTATTTGAGTTGTACTGTAGAATAACATCTCAAGAATAAGTTAGTGCAGATTAGGATATTTCATTTACTCTTTGTTAGAAAATGACATAAGCAACACACACATCAAGAGAATATCCTAGAACAAAATGGTCAACATATAACACTAGCCAGTTAAATCCTAATGCTCAAGTCATGGTGACAATTGACAATGACATAACATCATAAACTTTGTTCACATAAAACCAAAAAATAACCAGTTATTATCAGAATCTATCTAAGGGATGAGCAGAAAGTCAGGTCCCTTCCCTCAAAAGATTCCATTTGCTATGTGCCCCTGTCTGAACCAAATGCAAATATACAAATCACAGCAACTGGTTATTCAAGAGGCATACCATACTTTGAAAAACTATAGCTTGGAGAAAATAATTAACTAACTAATATAACTGACGTCATGTGCATAGAGCAGTATACAGCAGTAACTAGGCAAAAGCAAAGGAATTTTCTGAACTAGCATTCATCAATCGGAACATTAATCTTTGCCCATATGTCGGTCCATTGCCAACCTTCCGGTTAGTAAATCTCACGAGCTGCACAGGCAACTTACTGAAAAGATGAAAAGAAGAAAAACACTACAATGTGTAACGCTGTTCAGAGAATACCTCTGCAAAAGAAAGGCTTTCTACTCAAAACAACTGAAGTACTTGTCAAAAACATCTCTATATGCCCCCTAACTAAACCAAGATGGTATGTACAACTATAATGGCTACACAAAAAGGCAAATAGCATGAGTTCCGCAAAGCCACCAAAATAAATAAACAATCTCAACCCTCAAGACAGGTCGGACATTGCACTCTTGACAGACAAAACCAAAATGCAACTGTGGCCACATGAAACAGACAGTCTGAGAAACTTGAGCAGGAATAAGTAGCAGAAATAAGAGAATAACGGAATGTCTAGGGCCGATTAGGGATCACTTCTAGTTAAGATAGATGAGCTGCCCTCGATACAGCCCAAGTGAATTCACCGAACACATCTTTTTTTATGCCCCCTAACTAAACCAAGATAGTATGTACAACTATAATGGCTACTCAAAAAGGCAAATATCACAAATCATAATAATTAAATAAACAACCTGAAGATAGGTAAAGCAAAGCGCTTTAATAGCCAAAAGCCCAAAACCAAAATGCAACAGTAGTAACGTGGAACTAAAGCTGGTGCAGGAATTAGTAGCAGAAATAGGAGAAATGCAATGTCTAAGGCTTCTTGGGGAGCACTTCTAGTAAAGATGGATGAGGTGCCCCCTCAAAAGGCCTGGGTGAGCATCAACTGCTCATCACTATGCGCCTCCTAACTAAGCCAAGACAGCATACAGAACTGTAATGGCTACTCAAAGAGGCAAATGTGGAAGCTCCTGATAATAACTACAAAACTCAGAACAATCAGGGGATTACAATTTCTATGTAAACATAGAATTTCAAGGACTACCCCACAGCACGTCAAAATAATGCAAGGTAAATGGGAATGTATATGAAGTCCATCTATGAAAGGATCGTAGAAATCCCCCTTACCACAAAAGGATTCAAATTTGTTGTATGCCCCTGTCTGAACCGTCTGCGAATGTGACAATATCTGCAACCGGTTATTCAAGAAGCAATAGGTTCCTTACTGTTTTAAAAAATGATAATTTTAAAATTCTCCAAACAACACGACCATTCCATGTGACATCTTTGGTAGATCCGACCATTTTAGCAGAAGTCAATAGGGCACAATCCTATCGCATCAGTTCAACAACTACCCTATCCTATCGCATCAGTTCAACAACTAACCAGCAAGAACATAATCGCATATGGATCGATTCGAACTAACAACCAAACCTACACGCCATACGCCAGATCCGAGAGAAGCCACAGGCGTTGAACGCGAGTAAGGAGCGTGTGTGCAAGCGAAACTATAGAGAAGGTATCGGTAGGGTGGGACGGAAGGGGGCACCTGAGCTGCGGCGAGGCATGGCGGCGGCTGGAGCGGACGGCGGAGGAAACCCTAGACTTGTGGAGGCGCGAGGAGGGGAACGGATGAGCAGAACAGAGGACACCAACGGGTCGGAACGGTGAAACGCGAGCCACGCCTAGGGTTAGCTTTTATAGCCGCAGAGGGGGCCTCGAGAGGGGATTTTTTTTTTCCCGTTTTTTTACTCCCGACTTGTTGTGATGCGTCGCGGCGTTGGGGCATCTTGCAAAACACGCAAACTGGTATGTGAATCTTATTGTAGGTACAGTGCATGACAAGTGGGACCGTAAAGTGTGGGGTTCAGATGTCGGCACCGAGTTGGGGTGCTAAGAGTGTTTTTTTTTACGATTTTAACTACGAGATGTTATATGCTCGGAACACTTAGTCTAGATTCCACTAGATGGATCAATAAGCAGGAATTTTCAGGTCGTCCTTGCCAAAAGACGGGGGAATTTGATCATTTTGTCCGTAAAACGGTCAAAATTGATGAGTGACGCTTTATATTTTCAAAATATTAGATCTATTATGCAGAAAAATATTTCTTAACTCGGTTGGAATTTCTTATATGCAACTAATCTCAACATTTTGGGTTCATCTCTATATCTCTACTGCTTAAAAATACAAGTTGATGGTTGTTCGCTCTCTCCACCCTCTCCCACCATGTCCCTCTCTACTAATAAAAAATGGGTCCACTCTGCAACCACCCAAACCACCGTAACCCTAATTATTCTTCGCATGCACACACCCAAATTCGTCATGTCCCACTCATTTCCGTCTCACGCTGCGACTCATGAGGTAGCAAGGAGGGGGGGCGTGATAAAATAGTGTCTGGGACGGGAAAAGGCACCGGGGGGAAGGCAGGATGGGAGGTGGCGGTACCTTGGAGAAGGCCGCACGCGGGGAGGGAGGCAATGATCACAAGACGAGGAAGAGGCAGAGACGACGTGCCGCCGTCTTGCACCGACAGCTTGTCACTAGTAGCCTCGCTTCCCCCTCCCTGCTCTCCACTCCTTCCCGCCGTCGGCCAAACCTAGCCTCTCTCCGTCCGCCCCTATCTCGCCGTGGAACTCTCCACCCCTGATCCCAGTATCTGTGCCTCAAGCGGTCGGCACCCCCGATCCCAACACTCGCACCTCATGCGACCGGCGAGCACACAAGGGCGAGGGGTTGGAGGGCGGGAGGAGGGTGGATGCGCCCACCGATGGAGAGGGGCAACAGGGGAAGCAAGGGATGGGGAAGAGAGGAGGAACACGATGAGGAGGGCGTAGCGGGGAGGAGGCAGCGGTGAGGGATCGGAGGGAGGGAAACGAGGGGAGGAGGGGAAGAGGAATGAGAGCACAACGCGGGCTCGAGAAGAGAGGATTTGGAGAGGAAAGTGTTAGGGTTCTTGGCAGATCCAATCGAACAGCCACTAGCGTACCATGTGCAATCAGACGACCCCAGGAAATCCCGCTGACGCAGCCACCCCGGGAACACTCCTTTTTTCACACCCTCTTATCACTACTAATAAAAGAAAGGGTTTACCCCGTTCAGCGTGAAATCATTCCAACCCCCCTCCCCCCCCCCCGGCGACTCGCAAACGCCTATATGCCTCTACTTCTTCCGCAACCATCCAAACCGTCTGTGCCCACTACTTCTTCGCATGCACACATTGAAACTCGTCGTCATCCCACCCCTTCCCGTCTTGTGTCCTGTTCCCTTGTGCTGCAACTCGCCAGGTAGCGAGGAGGTGGTGACGCCAGAAGGCGATGTCGAGACGGAGAAAGCACCGGGAAGGACAGGAGCATATCCCCGTGACATCCATACTTTTTTCAATTCTTCCATGTAGATAATTAGCTAGGCAAAGCTTATAAAGGGCAATGACCAGCTAAGGAGCTAGCCGGTGACTTGGCAAAATTAAGAAACCATTATTTCTTTTGAGTCTTGGTAATAATTCTTGTATTTGTGCTAATTATAACGAGATCTGTGAGTTCTGATTGCAGGCGTACGTTTTATTGCCCGTGTATTTGCAGTATGTGAGAATGAGTAAGGACGCCAAGGGTGTGGCGCATGCAGGGACAGGAGTAGCGGCGGAACGCGCAATGTTAGCTAGGGCGGAGCCGAGGGAGTGAAGCGGATTAAGCTCCGCGATGGTGGCTCCATGTGATGGGTAATGTGATTTTTAATCGTAGCAACGCATGCATTAAACTAGTATATATATTCATGGATGAATTGTAAGTGTGGGGCAATTGCACAAGCAATAAAATCTAATATTCTAACTTGGCTTCGTAACCAAATAAATCTAACCCCTCTCAATAGGTATGAAATACTAGATCGTGAATCGCTCCAACTATTACACATCTCCACTATGTGTAATATCCAATCCTGTATTTTTTCTTCTTCTTGAACTTATATCCAATCCTATCTTAATTTAGGCTTGATATCCTTACATTTGACCTTGACATTCCCGTTGTTATAGTTGAGTCAAGCCCTATTGCCATTTTGAATATATATACACATCAAATCTAACAAAGAAATCCATAAGCACAAATACATAAGAACCTATATGTATAGGTGGTTAAATATCATTATACTAGTAGTCTATAATAACGAGAACAATAGGTGTTTCGATTTTTCGATAGGATGATACGTTGATTTGTAGAGGTACAATTTTGACGATGTGGGTTTATAACCGATCACGACCAACCACTCTTCGAGTTGTTATCAACCGTGCTAAGAACGCGATTGACCTGAACATGCGGTTCAATTCCTGCAAGCAATCGAAGAACAACATAAATAGTAATCTGAAATTACAAATAGGATTGAAGAATTCAATAAAGTGAGATTCTGAAGCGGTATTATGGTTGATCTAATCGACACAAGCCAATACACGAAGTTACAATGAAGCTAACTTTAAACTAAACAAAATACAACAAACCTTAATAGTGGTAGCCACTATGTATAGAAAGAAAAGGTAGATGCTAGAAACGTACTAGAGGACCGCATTGTCAGGCCATAGCGACCATTCGCTAGCTTGTACTTGGGAGATAAGATGTGACACAACGGTGCGATCAAGGAGCGAATCGTTTTCTCGCCGCATGCCATGACTGCGCATGCAAGCATTCATCCACGAATTTGAGTGTGATGGGTTTGCTGGTTACAAGTCAGATTATGACAGACTGATCCTACTATACCAGAGGGCATTTTTTTTTACTTGCACAGAATTAAGGATGGCAATTGTGCCCGATTACCCGTGTGCCCGCAGTAAATACCTAATGGAGGTGGGTATGGACGCCTTTCTTGCCTACGGTATAAAAACAGCACAATAACTTACCCATCGTAAACGGCCGTGGGTTTGGGTAAACTCCACTGCATACCGCTTCACCCGACACCGTCATATACATCGACAAGTAGAACCATAAATCACTATATAAAACACCGGAAGTCCAAACCCTAGATCGCCCCACCGCCTCCCACTTCCACCACCTCCCACGCCCCGTGACTCCGCCTCCACTCTCCCACCGCCTCCGCCTTCCGCCTTCCCTACCTCCCGCCTCCACTCTCCCACCGGCCACCGCCTCCGCCTTCCACTCTTCCCTACCTCCCATCTCCATTCTCCGATCTCGCTCGCCCGCGCCTCCGTCTCCCCCGTCCCGGTCCCCTCCCGCCTCCACTTCCACCACCTCCCACCGCTGCACAGATCTCGCCTCGCCGCCCCTGCCTCCTCCGGACCGCCGTCCCGCCCGTCCCTCCCGCCCTCCCACTTCCACCGCCTCCCACCGCCAGATCTCCCATTGCCCACCGCACCTCCCTGCCTCCCTCCTGGCCCCGGCCTCCCGACCGTCCGACCCGCCCTCCTCCCGGCCTCCCACTTCCACCCGCCCGACCGCCAGATCTCCCATCGCCCACCGCGCCTCCGCCTCCCCTCCGGTCCCGCTGCTCGCCGCCTCGCTCAAACGCCCACCGCCCACCGCGCCTCCCGCCTCCCACCGCCAGACACCCATCGCCTCCCACCTCCCACTTCCCTATCTCCATTCTCCGATCTCCCATCGTCCACGGCCATCGCGCCTCCCTCCCTCCTAGTCGTCCCCCTTCTGGCCTCCTCCCGTGGCAGTCTTACTTGTGGCTTTAAAGGTGAGCATATAGGCATGTTGTCGGTGTATTAGAACCGATCTTACGTAAAGATTATTTGATTCGGGGGGTCTCCTAAAGATGAAATCACGCAGAGTGGTTGACACGGATGTTTAGACAGTTCAGCCTTCTCCGAGAGAATAATAACCCTACTCCCGTGTGTATGGTATTCTTGATGATCAAGTAAGAAGGTAAGACTATTACAGAGAACAGTACTTGTGTTTCTCCTTGACCCGCTCTATTTCGCCCTGATTCGCTATATCCCTCTCTCTGCCTCTTGATGCCCTTATATAGTCGTGAAGGAGTAACCGTTTTGTCCTGCGGAAGATGCGCCTAATTAATCCAGTAATGGGCGCATGATGGCAGTAATTACCGGCGCATTGGCTTCTTCACGCTGTCTGGCAGTTATCTTCCAGAGGTAATTGGGGTATTTAGGCACCATTACTACGCGGAATAATAGTGCGTGTGGACCGTTCGAATTCCTTAATCAATTGGACCCACTCGCCTGTAGGTTTGATTATAAGGTGGTCGTGGTTTACTTGGTCGCAGAAAGACTTACGACCAAGTAGTGGTCGTAGCGTGACTTACGACTGTAGTGATCGTAGAAGGACTTACGACGGTGTAATGGTCGAGAAGAACTTACGACTGTAATGGTCGTAGAAGGACTTACGACCATGACATAGTCGTAGTAAGACTTACGACTATAGGGGTGATTGTAGAAGATCTTACAATCACTTGGTAGGTCTAACCCTTATAAATATAAGGGGTACTTCTGGGGACTATGTGACATCATATTCACCTATTATAGATAAAAGATAAAATGAGGATTATTAGATCCTCGTCATCTAGCCCCCCAGCTTCAAGTGAATGTAACTTACTTGGTGAAGGATTCAGAAATGGACTTACGACTATGAAAATGTCAGAGAACCATGGTCGAAGGAAAACTCTTCGACATTTGAGTCGCTTTGACCGGGAATTTACTTGGTCAGGAAGGTTGCTTACGACTATCAAAAAGTCATAAAAACCCTTACGACTGTGAAGTGGTCGTAGTAGGGTGATCGGAGAAAAAAAAAACCCTTCCGATTGATACTTCCTTCGACCAGAAAGACTTGGTCAAGAAAGTAATTTTGCTTGGAGATGACAAAACGAACCTAACTTTCCTGAACAGACCGCTTGGGGAATTGCAAACGATTTCCACAGATCTGTTGATGAGACGGTTCCCGAAGCGATTGCAATTGTGAAGATTGCTTACGACTATCAAAAGGTCGCAAAAACCCCTACGACCGTGGAGTGGTCGTAGTATGGGAATCGGAGAAAAAACCCTTCCGATTGATACTTCCTTCGACCAGAAAAACTTGGTCAAGAAAGTAATTTCACTTGGGGGTGACAATATGCACCTAATTTTCTCGAACGGACCATCTGGGGAATTGCAACCAACTCTCACAGACTTGTCCGATGAGGCGGTTCCCGAAGCGGTGCAACCAACTCGCACAGACCTATGGACGAGACGGTTTCCGAAGCAGCGGCAATCGTGCGGTTATAAAAACTTACCAGGAGGTAGACTTGGGTTTTTACCTTTTCCTCAAATCACTCTGCTGTTCTTCGAGCTCTTGCTTTCTCCGTCCTCGACTAGGTTTCATTATCTCCGCCGCCAACCCAATCAAAAAAACTCCTTGCTTCTGAGCGAAATGGCCAAGAGAGTTTCCGAATGGGAAGAATCGGAGATGGATGCGACTAAGATCAAAATCTTGGTCGATGCCGGGAAGATTCCAGAGAAGGCTCTGGTAAAGTGGATTCCGGCTATCGGGCAGCACTGGCCATCGGGGGAAAATGGGCAAATCCCTGTCTTCCAAGCGTATTGTGAGTGCGGCCTTCGACTGCCTGCTCACCCCTTTCTTACAGTGGTACTCGAGCACTTTGGGGTGGAATTGGTGAACTTAGGTCCCAATTCCATTACCATGTTGAGTGTATTCGTACTGTGCGAGCGCGCACAGGGATTCCGCGGATCTCGAGCTGTTCCAATATTATTATGGGATGGCTCGACAAACCGAATCGCCGGAAGTCGTGGTCCAAGCTCCGACTCGAAGTCGAAGGAGTATATTCAGAGTTTCACCCGGTCTTCGTGGCCGGGATGGAGGAAGAGGTGGTTTTACTGGAAAGTCACCTCTGAAGACAGCCTCTCCTTTGCGGGGAGGGCTGCCGAGAAGAAATCTTCATGGGACTCGACTCCTGAAGATATCAGCCGGATTGCCCCCTATATTCAAGCCATCAAGGACTTGAAAGAAGAGGGACTGACCGGATGGCATGTGGTAAAAGATTTTATCACACGCCGAATTAGTCCCTTGAAGAAACGAGCATCTCCTATGTGGAGATATTCGGGGAGAGGAGACCCAACCAGAGACTACGAGGAGGGTAAGTAACTGTCGACTTAGCTCTTGGTTTGGTCTTTCTCAACATTGTCTAATATTCTTATTTGTTTACACAGATCTTTCACAGGCTGAGGTTGACTCTAGAGTCAGACTCATCTGTGAGAAATCTCCGCCACTTCGAGTGGCGGTTCCTCAATCATCATGCTTTGTCCGCAGATGAAAAGATAGAGCGCCTAAAGGTAATCAAAAGTTGATTCTTTCTTTAGGACTTTATAGTCGTAGAAGATTCTTACGACTAATGGAGATCGAGAATATCTTACGATCAAGAAAGCGTCGTAGAAAAACTTACGACTTGACACCGGGTCGTGAAAAACTTACGACTAATCGCTGATTCTTCTTTTACTTTTGCTTTACGTAAAGTAGGTATGGAAAATCGCCAGGACGACGAGGAAGTCGTTCTGATGACTATTGGCGCAGGGTTGTCGAAAGACAGAGGTTCGGCTCCTCCATCTAAGAAACGTCGAGTTGCAAAATCTACCGACAAGGGAGGAGCAAGCTCGAGCTCGGTCTTCGACCGCACCTTCTACAAAACTGCGCACCGTAGCTATATCTCAAGCCGAGGCCGCAGCTATCGGCCGAGGAGGTTGAAGCGGTGAATCTCTTAAGCGCAAACCTCGCAAGGCTAAGGTACCCTTCTATTATGACAAGGTATCTTTCGCAGTTGCTGCCACTCCTAGTTTTATTAAGCAACTGGAAAAGGAGAACTGGAAAGATTTTATGTCTTTTATGAAGGACGATGCCGCACAAAGACAACTCGCAATGAGGGCGATCTTGCTCTTGGAATGGTCGAGACTGATCTCGGCCATCAGAGAATCAGGAAACCAGATCCCTGGTTATGGTCCAAACTCTACGACCAGACGTGGTCGTAGCCGGGCTAATCGTTGAACCTCGACCGGCGTGGTCGTGGAGAAGAAGAGATCCTCCGCTGGGAGGATTGCTCCAAAATTCTGGTTAAGACCGAGTGCGAGGTATGTGAAATGTACTAAAGTGTAAGAACAACATTTACCTTCTTCTTTTCACAACTTTGATTTGCTTTTCTTTATTTCATCCAACTTCTTGACCCCGAATGCTTCGTTGAGAAGCCCATTGCCACCCCTTCGCCATCGGAGAGGTATCAATGAAGGTGGTCGAAGAATCACCCTTGGCCCGGTGGCCGATGAAGTCGAGACTCTGCAGTGATTCCTACATCTGCCGAGGTTGTAGCTACGACCATAGAAGTAGCGGTATTGTCGTTGAAGTGGCGATGCACGACTCTCGAGGTCGAGAAACAACAGGGCATTGTGGAAGCCTCTGGTCAAGGTGGTGACCACTTGTGCACCGCTCAGGAAGGAAATCGTAGGGCGTTCCTTCCTTACCCAAAGAGAAGTTACGTAATCGGAAGAAGAAGAATATTTCAACTTCGTGGTGACTTTTTGGACTGCCTCATTCATAGGGTCTTCGCTTTCGGATCTCGTGACCAAGTCCCCATCCCAAAGATATTCCCAACAGGGGGAATACCTTCGATAATGAGCGCCTCGAGGAGGTGTGGTGGGATAAAGTCGCGAGGATAGATAAGCTGCAGAACCCGGATTTTGTATATTCGACCTTTGCTAGGTCGACTATGAATGTAAGTATTTTAGAATACTTATATATGTGGCTTTCCTTCTCTTCTCACTGTTTTCTTTTTGCAGAAAGCTCTGGAGCAAATTGCTGTTGTCGGTGAGTACCATCGACAACTTTTAGAGCTAAGACAGGAGAAAGAAGTACTCTGTGCAGAGGCAGAGAGATGGTAAGTCACTATTATTCATAGTTGTTTTCGACTTAACTACTCGTATAGTGTTTTACGAGAATAGTCATGGAAAAAACTCATGACAAAGTACTGGTCGTAAAGAACTTACGACTACTTACGACCGTAGTGGTCGTCGTAGAAAGACTTACAACCATGTCATAGTCGTAGAAAAACTTACGACTAGGTCGGTGGTTGTAGAAGTACTTACAACCAATCGGCTGATGTTTATCTCCGTTTCTGTTCTTTGTAGGTTAAACAGTGATACGAAGACCTTAGCTGACTCACTCGACTATGAAAAAGAGGAGTCGAGAAAGCTAAGGGAGGAAGTAATAGTTCTCTCGGATAGACTTCGAGAGGCTGTCTCTGCATCTATAAGATTGCAGGAAAAAATAAACAGTAAGTGCTGAACTTAAGACTGCTTTTGAGTTTTAACCTTTACCCAACTCTCATTTCTTCTCCAGAGAAAGAAGATGAGATGCGGAAGCTCCGGACCGAAGTTCAAGAAAAAGCTTTGGTCATTCAGGAGTTTTTCCGCATTACCAAGGACAAGGATCAAGAACTCGAGGGTCTGAGAACCCAAGTAACAGGTAAGTAATTCTTTACCTGTTGTCCTTTTCGAGTATTTTTCCTTTCTTAATGTCAATTTCTTGTTCGAAAATTGTCGAATTGAGAAGTCTCGAGGTGAAATCCAAGAAAGACCTTGATCTATAATGAGTCCGTCGCATTGCTAAGATGAATGCGAGGACATCGAGCATGTGAGAAGAAGCATCTTTGGCCGTTGCTTCCCATCAAGAAGAGGTCAAAAATTGGATTCTCAACTAGTAGGTAAGAAATGCTTTTACCTATAATTATCTTTGTGTTATCTTCCTCTAGAAGTTTATTTTTGTTTGACCGGTTTTATTCTTTTCGTAACAAGTGGTCGAAAACAAGAAACTTCGCGAGGCTTCGACTTGCACCCAACAGAGATGGAGTTGATGAAGACTAGCCTTCAAGGCAACATCACACTCTGAACAATGTACTTAGTGAGCTACATTCGAGGAAAAACTCCTCGAGAAGTCATCAGAGTCGCTCACATAAGTACCATTGGGGAACAAGTCGAAACTTGCAAGAAATGGTGACCACTCAAGGCTAATCAAAATTTCAATCAATAAGGGAGGCGATGAAGCCGGAGTAAGTTACGCTTTAGCTAAACTTAAAGCTCAAGACCCCGCCTTAATGTACAACCGATTGAAGCCGAGTTCGATTGCTCAAATCGAAGCAAATCGTCGATTGAGGAAATGCAATCGGTTGGCAAAAAGGTGGCGGAGGAAATGCAGTTAGGCTCTCCCCCTTCAGAGTAATCTTGTAACTACTTTGTAAGGCAGACAATTTCTGTTGACGAGTAATATATGATCCATCTTGTTTCCTGAAAATCATCTTGTCGAGTAGTTAGTAACTCAAAAGATAATAGATTTAATGAAAGACCAAGGATCAAGTTAAATTAATAACTTTATCCTAGGCCATCTTGTTTCTGAAAATCATCTTGTCGAGTAGTTAGTAACTCAAAAGATAATAAACGAATGAAAGACTAAGAATTGAAGTCAGATTAATAACTTTATCCTAGCCCCCGACTATTTGCTTAGCTTGTTTAAACAATCTAAGTAAATAGTGTTCGAAATGGGTTTTCTGAAAACAAAGAGAGGTTTGTTTAACTTATAGTTTTTGTTATGGTTGTCAAGTACTTGGTCGAAAGAGTAGAAACGGCTCGACACTAGGAAGTTCCTTCTAGTGGGCGTGACCACGTCGAGAGAGGAAAGGCTTCGACTAGGTGATGTTACCATCTCAGACTAGTTTAATCAAACCAAGAACGAAGAACTTGAGTTAAGCAAACGTCTAGAGGACTTTGATAATTCGTTAGCCCTTTCGATGGACTCGATTAGTCTTTTCTAGTAGCAAAAGTAGGAGATCGAAAGGCGCTAGAAGTTCCTTCTAGTGGGCGCCCACGCAGAGAGGAAAGACTTCGACTAGGTGTGTCTCTTCCTTCGACCGACCAAAACGAAACGAGTACATCCAAATTGGTCGAATAAATATAAAAGTGCACTCTACTTAGAATATTTTTGAAATTATGAAAAATAAACTAAGATTGAGAGAGTTGGGTTTGAGAATGTTTCATCGGATAGAACCCAAGCTCTTTGTATTAGCGATAAAAGTGAGTAACGAGTCGATGCTAGGAAATTTCTTCTAGTGGGGCGTAACCACATGCGAGAGGAGAGGTTTCGACTAGATGACGTTACTAAGCCGACCAAAGTAAAGAAAACGGGTGTTTTGGATTATAGTCGAAAGATTAAAAAGCACTACTCAAAAATAAGGACGAGAGGTAGAAAGAACACGACTTTTATTGCACGAAATTGCTCACACATAGAATTTGCGTGGCGGTCGATGTTCCAAGAATTTGAGAGAACTCCGTCTCAGTCCTCCATCGCTAGTCGTGATCGACTGTGCCGAGTTACTTCGACCATCGTAAGGACCTTCCCACTTGGGGAAAGTTTACTCGATTAGACTTGGATTGGCGAGCCTCAATACTAAGTCACCTACAAGAAGGTCATGCGAGGTTGGACCTTCGATCATAGTATCTGCAAGCAGGCTTGTTGGTAGACCGAACGGATTAAGGCTAGGTTTCTCCTTTCTTCGAGTAGTTTAATGTCATCTCGCTCGAAGTTGTTCTGATCCGAGTTGTTGAAGGTTTCAACTCGTGTCGACCGCAATTTTAGCTCCGAGAAAGCATAGCTTCGCCCAACACTAGAAAAATGGTGTTTCTCCTATTGCTCGACCGTGGTCGTCTGAACCGCCCATAATACTGGAAGGTAATTCTTGTACCCAAGCCCCGAGCTTAACAAGTGGTCGAAAACTCGGTTTTAATTCCTCGCATTATTTGGCCGCTTGCACGCTCGACCGCCCGTTGCTTTGGGAAGTGCAATGAAGCATAGCATAACTTGGTACCCAACTCGTCGTAAAATTCTGAAATTTTGCACTTGCAAATTGTTTACCATTGTTCGTAAGTATCCGGCTTAACTCCAAATCGGCTAATTACGATCTCATCATGAACCTTTTGCGCTTAGTTGTTATCGATTCTGAGTTCACTTGATCCATTTTGTGAACGTGTCAATAGCCACAAAGAAATTCAAACCTCCTGGAGCTTTGGGAAACGGTCCTAGGATATCGAGACCCAGTGTCAAAAGGCCAAGAAAGAGGTATTGTCCGTAATGCTTGAGCCGGTTGGTGTATCATCTACCATGAAATTGGCACTGACACACTTTTTAACCACCTCCTTAGCATCGTGCAGTCAGAGGCCAAGAAAACCTTGTCGAAAGGCTTTACCAACCAATGTTCTCAGAGGAAGCATGTGTCCCACAGATGCCACCGTGTATATCGTGAAGGAGTGTTATTCCTTCGCTTTGCGAATGCATCGCATGAGTATCCCTTGGGTTCCTCGCTTGTAGAGGACTCCTTCGACCAAAGTATACATTTTGGCTTTTCGATAAACGATGCGCTTTAAGATCATCTTCTGCACGGAACCCTTGCAAAGATACTCGTAGATGGGAGTCATCCAGGTATCCTCGTAGTCTAATGAGGCCATCTCAATAGGAGGTGTCTCTGGTTCTTCGACCAGAGACGGCTTTTGGAGTTGCTCCAAGAAAACTCCTTTTAGTGCGTAGATCGGGAAGAGGCCATCCGAGCAAGTTGGTCTGCGAGGAAATTATCCTTTTGAGGGATGAATTGTACCTCGAAACCTAAAAAATGCTTTTCTAGCTTGCGTACCTCCGATAAGTACCGAGACATTGTCGAGCTAGAGTATTGGTACTCTTTCCCAACTTGATTCACAACTAGTTGAGAGTCTCCTCTCACGAGTAGTCGACGAATCGAGAGTGCTTTCGCAGCTCGTATGCCAGCTAGCAAACCTTCGTACTCTGCCACATTGTTAGTGGCCTGAAAGTTTAATTGTATGGCATACTTTAAGGTTTCTCCGTTAGGAGATACCAGACTCACTCACCCGAGCCACTTAAAGTAAGTGACCGTCAAAGTACATCATCCATTGCTCGTGGGAATCAGATCGGGATCTGAGCAGTTCAGATTTGTCCATTCGGCGACAAAGTCCGCCAAGATCCGATTTTATGGCGTTCGGGACACGAAATGGAGGTCGAACTCCCAAGTTCGACCGACCATTTTGCCATGCGTCCATTGTTTCCTTATTATGGAGGATTGCTCTCAAAGGAAACTCGACGCAGCATGCCTATTTTGTCGCTGAAAATAATGCCGCAGCTTTCATCGAAGACATGAGGAGGGCATATAGAAGTTTTTGGACACGAGGTAACGCTCCTTAGGCCCGTAAAACTTCAGCGACGTAGTAAACCTGGCCGTTATGCGTTTTCACGTTCTCGACCAATCTGCGCTTTCTTTGCGTGGCGTGGCGCCTATGTAAATTAAGAGCGTCTCTTCTGGCTTTGGAGAAACCAGAACAGGAGCACTCGTAAGGTACCTCTTGACATCCTCAAAGGAAACGGTTGCCTCGTTCGACCACTCAAAACCTTCGTGTCTCCTGAGAAGTTTAAAGAAAGGTAGTCCTTTTTCCCCTAGTCGTGCGATAAAACGACTTAAAGCCGCCATGCACCCAAAGAGTTTCGACTTCCTTTTTGTGGTTGGAGGACGCATCTGGAGGATGGCCTTTATTTTTTCAGGATTTGCTTCGATTCCTCGTTCAGATACTAGGAATCCAAGCAGTTTTTATGAAGAAATTCCAAACACACACTTCTCTGGATTAAGTTTTAAGCGGTGCTTTTTGAGATTGTCGAATGTTTCTTGTAGGTCAGTGATATGATTAAGTCTCTTAATGCTTTTTACGACTAGATCATCAACATAGGCTTCTAGATTCCGGCCTAATTGAGATGAAAAAGTCGATTGCATTAAGCGTTGAAAATAAGCACCGGCATTCTTTAGACCAAATGGCATTTTGACATAGCAAAAGGTACCAAATGGAGTAATGAATGCGGTCTTTTCTTCATCGTTTAGACACATATTGATCCGTGGTATCGAATATGCATCTAAAAACTTAATATCTCACAACTGCGCAGAGAATCAACCAACTGATCGATACGAGGTAAAGGGAAATCATCTTTTGGACAAGCTTTATTAAGATCAGTAAAGTCTACGCACATACGCCATTTGCCGTTCGACTTTTTGACCATTACAGGGTTAGCCAACCACTCTGGGTGGTTGACTTCTCTTATAAAGCCTGCCTTAAGTAGCTTATCAATTCGATTTAATAGCATCTCGTCGATCGAGGCAAATCTCCGTAATTTTTGTTTCTGGGTACTTTATCGAGCCATAAAGCTAGCTTTGGCTCGATCACCTCCACAGGGACTCGGGCATGTCGGATGCTTGCCACGCAAAGACATCTGCGTTAGCTCGGAGGAAGGTAATGAGGGCGTCTTCCTATTTGGGGTCGGAAGTCTCCCCGATGCGAACAGTCTTCGAGGGCTCCTCTGCGTCGAGAGGAACCTCTTTGACTTGGTCGTTCGGCTTTGGTGCGACTTTGAGGCCCGACTTGCTAGTCGAAGGTGACTTTCATCTCGAGTTGGTATTTGACCAACCATCTCGAGGATCGACGGTCGCAGACTATCGCCATCTTTTTGTCACATTGAATTGTGATCACTCCTTTGGGACCTGGCATCTTAAGATATTGATACCCATAATGAGTAGCCATTAAGAATTTTGCCAAAGTTGGTCGTCCGAGTATGGCGTTATATGCCGTATCGAAATCGACCACATCAAAGGAGACTTTCTCTGTCCTGAAATTACTTGGCGAGCCAAATGTTAAAGGAAGAGAAACTTGGCCAATGGGTTTGGCCGAAGACCCCGGTACGATTCCATGAAAGGAGTATCGTACCGGTCTTACCTTTGTCCTGGGTACTTGCATCTCGTCGGGGCATTAGTAAATAGTATGTTCAGGAATCGCCACCATCAACCAACACTCGATTGACCCGACAGCTTGTTGATGGTGGGTTCACCACAATCGGATATAGACTGATCGATTAAGTGATCGGACAATCACCCTTCTCAAAAGAAATGGTAACTTCCACCACTTGGTGAGGTTATTGACAAGAGGAGCGTTTATAGAGTTTACCTCTCGTCCGTGACTTTGAGTTGTCGTTTCGACTCGTATGTCGATGATCCTCCGTAGATGTGCTTTACAAGATGTTGCGGATCTTGAAACGGCATCTCTTCATCATCCGACGACTTTTGGTCACTTGTATTCCCTACTTGCTCGAGAGTGGGGAGTGGCCCTTTGCCGTTGTAGTAGTCCTCGAGCTTTCTTTGAAAAACTCGGCAGTTGCGGAGGTCATGTCCTTCCTTTTTATGGAAAGGACACCACCTTGGTTTGTCGTTCCTGCGATCAGGGCGCTTACCTTTGCCTTGATCAGGGTACGACTTGGTGGTCCGGGGCTCTTTATCTTTTACGGCCAAGACCTCCTTGAAACCACTGGTTTGTGGTTTTTGATTCTTCATTTTCTTCTTGGACTTCTTTGCTTTCTTGTCCTTACCAACTTCACCTGGCTCTCGAGGAGTGTACGCTTCTCGATCAATAGTGTTGTTCCACTCGACCGCCTCAGAAGCAGTCGCATATCGATCGGCCATCTCGAAGAGTTCGACAGATGTTGGGAGGATTCAAAGCAATATCCTCTGTTATCCTTCTACTACGGACTCCTTGCTTAAAAGCTCTGATCACAGAGGAGTCAGAAATTTCCGGAATTGAGTTACGAACCTGACTAAAGCGTTTGATGTATTGACGCAAAGTCTCGTTGTTGTTCTGTTTTATCCGGTGCAAGTCGTCTTCCTTTCCAGGGCGGTTGTATGTGCCTTGGAAATTTGCCTGTAGAAGATCGCAGAGGTGTTGCCAAGAGTAGATCGACTCGAGTGGTTGGTTTAATAACCACGATCGAGCGGATCCTTCAAGCACAGTCGGAAGGTAATTTGCCATTACATGCTCTCCTCCTCCTGCTGCTCGGACAGCTGTTGTATAGATCTGAAGAAATTCGATGGGATTTTGAGATCCATCAAATTTCTCCATGTTCACTGGTCGAAAATGAGGTGGCGGTGAATCGCTCAAGGTCGGCGAAAATGCGACATCCGTAATTACTTCTTGACGCCTTCTTTGTAGGAAAGAAGGGTTAATGTCACCAGGTGATCGTATACGACGATACCCAACGACAGGCTGACCTGTCCTGTAGTAGGTCTCAGCTCTACGAGGGGAATACTCCTCGTACTCCATCCGTTGCGGATTTCTTTGTCAGTGGTGAATGATCACCTCTCAGGGGCTTCTTGATCATCGGTGATCGAAATGTATTTCTCGAATAGGGGATCGATCGACTTATAGCCGTGTCGATTCCTCGTGGAGAAATATTTGATTGATTGTAGCCGAGGAAGTCGCATTGCTACGACTACACGAATGTTGTCGACGAGTACTTCCATCTTGTCATCACGATTCGAAGTCTTTGCGCAATCTCTTGACAAAAGAGATTGTACTCGCGTTCGAGCAAGCTCTTGATTGGGATTCACGAGCAAGTCGTTGATGTCTGGAGTTCTTGTACCTCCTTCGATCGATGTTGAATGCGCCAGCGATTCTTACGGTCGCAACTTTCTTTCGTCGGATGACCTCAAAATCCTCCTCATCGATCTTTGAGGCCTTCTCGGTGGAGTGCGAGAATGTCGAGGATTTCCTCGCGTTCATCAGTGTTGGTTACATCTATCACCGGTGGTGCCCTTGCCATTACCACGAGGGGCGCAGTGTGATCTTCGGGAGTGTTCTTATCTCGGCCTCCATGAGGTGACCACGATTGAGGAAGGGCGAAGACCTCCGTTGATGATTCTCACTTGCGTTTGAGGCCTCCCGCTTGAGGAGTGCTCGAGAGACACCATCTGGCGACTTGGAGTAATCCCCTCGGTAGGGAACTCGGGTTATAACTGCCTCCGTTCAGTAAATGAGATCTGCGGAGAGACGGTCGAATTTGCGGAAAAGCATGCTTGATCCCACCCTCTCCGAGTTACCACGAGAGAGGATCACCAGTGTTGGTGGAGTCTGGAATGGTGGCTCCCGAACTTGTCTCACTGGTCGGATCGCCTTAGGGGACTTGAACACTTGGAGGAAAAACTCTCGTCGTGTTGTGAGTCCTCCAGGTGCGGTTACAGTCGGATTGACCCTTGTCCTTTGAGGAATTGGCTCCTCTGTTGGGCGTATCGTTGTGGGGGATAAGGATCCCTCCTCAACTCTATTGATGGGATGGTTTCCTGGAGAATAATCTCCGGAGGCAACATCACCATCAGCGGATGCATCACTCGGCTCGTAGTCGAAACCGGCATCCATGTCGACGTCTGCGTAATCTGCCAAGTCAAACCAATTCTCCTCGTTCCATTCTCCTGCCATGATTGCATGAGATTTGGAAAAAGAGAGTATGTTGACAAGAGATTACCGGAAGATCCCCACGGTCGGCGCCAACTGTCGGTGTATTAGAACCGATCTTACGTAAAGATTATTTGATTCGGGGGGTCTCCTAAAGATGAAATCACGCAGAGTGGTTGACACGGGATGTTTAGACAGGTTCAGGCCTTCTCCGGAGAGAATAATAACCCTACTCCTGTGTGTGTATGGTATTCTTGATGATCAAGTAAGAAGCTAAGACTATTACAGAGAACAGTACTTGTGTTTCTCCTTGACCCGCTCTATTTCGCCCTGATTCGCTATATCCCTCTCTCTGCCTCTTGATGCCCTTATATAGTCGTGAAGGAGTAGCCGTTTTGTCCTGCGGAAGATGCGCCTAATTAATCCAGTAATGGGCGCATGATGGCAGTAATTACCGACGCATTGGCTTCTTCACGCCGTCTGGCAGTTATCTTCCAGAGGTAATTGGGGTATTTAAGCACCATTACTACGCGGAATAATAGTGCGTGTGGACCGTTCGGATTCCTTAATCAATTGGACCCACTCGCCTATAGGTTTGATTATAAGGTGGTCGTGGTTTACTTGGTCGCAGAAAGACTTACGACCAAGTAGTGGTCGTAGCAGGACTTACGACCAGGTATTCCTTAATCAATTGGACCCACTCGCCTATAGGTTTGATTATAAGGTGGTCGTAGTTTACTTGATCGCAGAAAGACTTACGACCAAGTAGTGGTCGTAGCAGGACTTACGACCAGGTAATGGTCGTAGAAGAACTTACGACCATGTAATGGTCGTAGAAGGACTTACGACCATGACATAGTCGTAGTAAGACTTACGACTATAGGGGTGATTGTAGAAGATCTTACAATCACTTGGTAGGTCTTTCCCTTATAAATATAAGGGGTACTTCTGGGGACTATGTGACATCATATTCACCTATTATAGATAAAAAAATAAAATGAGGATTATTAGATCCTCGTCACATGTGATTAGCAAAGTCTTGTTTGTAAGACCGTGGATGCTGTCAAGTTTTCAGTATATTCAAATAGTAGAATTCAGGTGAGCATATAAGACCGTGGATGCTTGCGTAGTATATTCAGGTGAGCATATAGGAATCTGGATGCTGTAAGACCGTGGATGCTGTGAGTTAGGTCTGATATTCATGGTTTGATTCTTGATCACATTGGTTATTTATCTTTTCAGATACGAATCTGTACACTTATTTTGTACATTATATTTTTGCTTTACAGCCAAATGAGGAAAAACTAGCATATATTATCTCAAATGAAAACTTGTAATCGATAATACTTCACAAGTTTGATAATACTTGATTATCTCAAATGAAAATCTACCACGGCATGTGAACCTTCCAGTGTTTTATATAGTAATTCTTGATCACATTAGTTATTTCTCTTTTGAGATATGAATCCAAGCTTGTAATCGATTTTCACAGGCTGCAAATGGAAACTTGTAATCGATTTTCACAGGCTGCAAATGGAAACTTGTAATCAAGCTTCACAGGCTGCACACTTTTGTCAAACCTTTTATCTTCTCAGGGAGCCTAATACTTACACTGTTATCCTACGTAATTACTACAAATTTATCTTCTCATATTACCATATACTCTCATATTACTACAAGTCTAATACTTGATGTATGCATTGTTTGCGTGTGATGACTGATGAGTATGCCCGCAGGTGATGGGTACCCACGAGCGGCGGTGCATTGTTCGCGAGTAAACGGACATGCCTGCGGACGACGGGCATGGGCGAGGTTCTTCCCCCGTTGTCCTTCGCGGGCATGCCCGTGGGGGCAAATCGGGGTCGCTGGTATGAGCGAGCACTACCCGTACCCATCGCGCCCCGATTACCATCCCTACACGGAATACTGTCCGTACACTTCCAACGATTCCGAGATTCACATTCTCGCCTTCAACAATTCCAAATTCTCATAAAATGCAGCTTCTACTACCGTCGGATTAGTGCTTTGGGCGCAATTTCTACCCGGACATGTGGCTTGGATCGATCTTAACTGAAATCGTAATTCCAAATCTTATATCCAGCAGGGAGCCAGGGACAGTGGACCAGTAACCCACCCATTTTTGTCCAACTACTCCAAGCACCAATTAGCAAAGCTTTGCAACCCCACATATAATCCAATACCAAAGCTGAACATCGAAACGGCAAACAATTATAGATTTATAACTCAGAATGCATAGTTACGAAGTATAATAAAATTCACTTCCAACACATGGGTTTAACTTCAACATTCAAGGACCCCCAGTGCCATGAAGGTAGTTACAATATTGAAGGATAGAATTCACAAACTCCCAGGACAACACAACATAACCACAAACTAAACGCCCCAATGATAATGTCATGGTACATGCAATGTTGTGGTAGAAGTTCATAATATTGCCAAGTAATTATTTATGAGATCATCATGAAGTAAAACAAGATCCAATGATTCATCTCCAATCAGGCGCGGCAGTTTTAGGCAGATGCACCAGCTCCCCATACATCTGATAGCAGAGTTTCTAACCTATAAATAGGGGGCACTAGTCATTGTAAAATGTTGATCATATGTAGAACAATAAAGAGAAACAAGAAAGCCCATACATCTCTGTGTTCAATCTACTATTTTATTCTTGTGTTCTTGCATTGTTTGATGTGATTCTATGTTTGTCTGTGAGGTTATCGTTCGGACTGAACTCGCCAGCGACGGTTCCTCAACACATATATCGGCGTTGTTAGGATATTACCTCCGTTCTTTCTCACTCGTGTTCTTCTACAGTTTATGATTTCTGATATACGAGTTTACAATTACTTTTTATAACTATACATTCAGCTGTACTAATAAAATTATAACATTATAAAACTATTTTTAACAATAAATTTAATAATATAATTTTTATATAACCAATCTAGATAGTTTAAACTTGGCATTGGTTACAGAACGTCAATAACTTGCAGAACGTCAATAACTTTCATGAACGAACTTACATGATGGCGATGTGCAAAAACCGCTCAACTATGACAGCATTCTGAAATGACCAAAACGAAGTTTGACCCGAACAGTACAACCAAGAGCTGGAATGACATGATCAGTGCAGCGGCTTGAAGATCTGCGAGTACGGCGAGACGACGGCCTCCTGCACCATCTTCCTGGGGTCGCCGGGGTCGCGCACCCACCTCACCTCGCTCATGTTGGGCGTCTCGACGAACAGCATGGTGAACTCGCCCACCTTCTCTGCGCGGCCGCGCCTGCCGGCCCGCAGCACGAGGCTGTTGCCCCTGTGGTAGGAGAAGATGCCGCCCGTGAGCCGCACGATGTCCCCAGGCTCGAAGGCGTCGCACTCGGCGCCCCACAGCAGGAAGTGCACCGCCGCCGTCTCGTCGGCCACGAGCGCCAGGCACGTCTCCTCCCTCCCGTCGCGGGCGTGGGCGTGCGACGTCCGGGCCGCCTTGTCGAGCACGATGAACGTGGTGTTCACGGTGTTGGTCGCCGCCGGGGCGAGGTCCTTGAGCTGCACCGTCCTACCCCCGCCGCCGCCGCTACCACCCGGCGCGTCAGCCTGCTACAGGTTGTAAATTTGCGTCTTGTGTTTGTTAGTCGCCGTTCACTCGTACTCGGTAAACTTTGGGTTCACGTAAGCTGATTTAGTGGTTCCTACTGGGCATTTGATCGAGCACCTTGAGGTCGTAAATTCGGCAAAGCCCTATGATGGAGCCCCTAAACTCAAACTAACAGCAGCGTCCATCCACACTACATGCACGGAAATGGAATCTATAAACATGTCCTTGACCAGAATCTATCATATAATGGTTACAAAGTAGTTATCCATGCTCACTTGTGAAACATCCATTATCATATTATTCCATCACATCACCACTTTTGATTTTTAGTATGTCAGGCAATATACAATTTATGCACTTAGCAATTTTGAGTCTGAATACATGATCCAGTGCGTAATGTGCCCCATATGAAAACATACAGGTCTTCTCAATTTTCAATCATCTATTGAAGTGGTAGATAGTAATTCAGAATTCTACGTGGAATATTCTACGATATTGCAGTTTTAGGCAGATGCACCAGCTCCCCGGCGGCACTCGTTCAGCATATCCAGATAAAACTGGCACTTGCTGATGTCACTTCCGTAGTTGTTGATGCACTGCATTAATAATCGCGAAGAATTAGGAGGATCTCCAAGCCAATGCTAGACTGAACAGAATTAATCATGTACTACTAGCACGCTTATAAACAAGTATGACATCAATCTACGTTGTCCAGGATAAGTTGAGAATGCCACATTCTGATAGCAGTGTAAACCTGGTTAGAGTGACATGGTGCGAACAGATCTTAATTATGAATCAACTCTCTGCAGGTACTTTTGGGAATACACCAGCTAAAGTCAGATAACCCAACGCAAGAGCTAAATCAACAAACATAAGGCATCAAAGCAAATTCAAGTTCTTACTCCACAGCCAAGCAATGAAAATAAATGGAGGCGGCAAAAGAGAATTGAGCAACATATGGGGGGTAACTTACATCTTGGAAGGCCTTCGAATGGATGTTGCATGAATCAGATCCAACAATGTTGCCCACTGGACCAGCTGCAGCAGAAGCCTCAGAGACAACAGCCTCGTGCTGAATGGTACGGGGACCCATCACAGCATCAACAGCCCTATGTGCCATGGCACTGCCAGTACCAAAAGCCATGCCTGAAGATGTGTGAAGCAAATATTAGCATCTACAGTGATTATAGTTGCATTTGTTCCACTTGAAACAAAGCAAAAAAGAAAAGCACACCTTGAGCAATAGTGGACCCAATTCCTCCAAGCATTGAGCCACCACTGCTCTGGGCAGGTGCTGGAGGAGCTTGCCGCACTGCAAATAAAGAAAATAGCAAATATCAGCCTTACAACCACACATACATTAAAAAAAGACAAGCAATGAAGTTCAATCGCCAATACGATCAATTTTTATTACAAAACCGAGATGAACACTGAAATATCAGTTAGAATCATATATTGATTCTAAAACGATAAACAAGCGCATCATCATTTGCTCCATAACAAAATACTGAACAAGAGACCTACATGCAAACAATATCGCTACTAAATCAATTGAACAGTTTGCCAACTCAGAATACATCAGTGAAGTGGGATCACATAAATACCTGGCTGCGGCGCGTTTCTCACTGGAGCAGCACGTGGAGCAGGGCGGGGGGCTGACCTTCCTGCAGAGCAAATTAGCATATCAAGACCAATTAAAAGGGTTATAATGGATTGCAATTGTAACTTAGACATCAATGGAAATACACCAGCAGAATTAACCAGAGGAAAATGGTTTATTTGAGTTGTACTGTAGAATAACATCTCAAGAATAAGTTAGTGCAGATTATGATATTTCCTGTACTCTTAGTTAGAAAATGACATAAGCAACACACACATCAAGAGAATATCCTAGAACAAAATGGTCAACATATAACACTAGCCAGTTAAATCCTAATGCTCAAGTCATGGTGACAATTGACAATGACATAACATCATAAGCTTTGTTCACATAAAACCAAAAAATAACCAGTTATTATCAGAATCTATCTAAGGGATGAGCAGAAAGTCAGGTCCCTTCCCTCAAAAGATTCCATTTGTTATGTGCCCCTGTCTGAACCAAATGCAAATATACAAATCACAGCAACTGGTTATTCAAGAGGCATATCGTACTTTGAAAAACTATAGCTTGGAGAAAATAATTAACTAACTAATATAACTGACGTCATGTGCATAGAGCAGTATACAACAGTAACTAGGCAAAGGCAAAGGAATTTTCTGAACTAGCATTCATCAATCAGAACATTAATCTTTGCACATATGTCGGTCCATTGCCAACCTTCCGGTTAGTAAATTTTATCTCACGAGTTGCACAGGCAACTTACTGAAAAGATGAAAAGAAGAAAAACACTACAATGTGTAACGCTGTTCAGAGAATACCTCTGCAAAAGAAAGGCTTTCTACTCAAAACAACCGAAGTACTTGTCAAAAACATCTCTATATGCCCCCCTAACTAAACCAAGATGGTATGTACAACTATAATGGCTACTCAAAAAGGCAAATAGCATGAGTTCCGCAAAGCCACCAAAATAAATAAACAATCTCAACCCTCAAGACAGGTCGGACATTGCACTCTTAACAGACAAAACCAAAATGCAACTGTGGCCACATGAAACAGACAGTCTGAGAAACTTGAGCAGGAATAAGTAGCAGAAATAAGAGAATAACGGAATGTCTAGGGCGATTAGGGATCACTTCTAGTTAAGATAGATGAGGTGCCCTCGATACAGCCCAAGTGAATTCACTGAACACATCTTTTTTTATGCCCCCTAACTAAACCAAGATAGTATGTACAACTATAATGGCTACTCAAAAAGGCAAATATCACAAATCATAATAATTAAATAAACAACCTGAAGATAGGTAAAGCAAAGCGCTTTAATAGCCAAAAGCCCAAAACCAAAATGCAACAGTAGTAACGTGGAACTAAAGCTGGTGCAGGAATTAGTAGCAGAAATAGGAGAAATTGAATGTCTAAGGCTTCTTGGGGAGCACTTCTAGTAAAGATGGATGAGGTGCCCCCTTAAAAGGCCTAGGTGAGCATCAACTGCTCATCACTATGCGCCTCCTAACTAAGCCAAGACAGCATACAGAACTGTAATGGCTACTCAAAGAGGCAAATGTGGAAGCTCCTGATAATAACTACAAAACTCACAACAATCAGGGGATTACAATTTCTATGTAAACATAGAATTTCAAGGACTACCCCACAGCACGTCAAAATAACACAAGGTAAATGGGAATGTATATGAAGTCCATCTATGAAAGGATCATAGAAATCCCCCTTCCCACAAAAGGATTCAAATTTGTTGTATGCCCCTGTCTGAACCGTCTGCGAATGTGACAATATCTGCAACCGGTTATTCAAGAAGCAATAGGTTCCTTACTGTTTTAAAAAATGATCATTTTAAAATTCTCCAAACAACACGACCATTCCATGTGACATCTTTGATAGATCCGACCATTTTAGCAGAAGTCAATAGGGCACAATCCTATCGCATCAGTTCAACAACTACCCTATCCTATCGCATCAGTTCAACAACTACCCAGCAAGAACATAATCGCATATGGATCGATTCGAACTAACAACCAAACCTACATGCCATACGCCAGATCCGAGAGAAGCCACAGGCGTTGAACGCGAGTAAGGAGCGTGTGTGCAAGCGAAACTATAGAGAAGGTATCGGTAGGGTGGGACGGAAGGCGGCACCTGAGCTGCGGCGAGGCATGGCGGCGGCTGGAGCGGACGGCGGAGGAAACCCTGGACTTGTGGCGTCGCGAGGACGGGAACGGATGAGTAGAACAGAGGACACCAACGGGTCGGAACGGTGAAACGCGAGCCACGCCTAGGGTTAGCTTTTATAGCCGCAGAGGGGGCCTCGAGAGGGGATTTTTTTTTGCCGTTTTTTTATTCCCGACTTCTTGTGATGCGTTGCGGCGTTGGGGCATCTTGCAAGACACGTAAACTGGCATATGGATCTTAATGTAGGTACAGTGCATGACACGTGGGACCGTAAAGTGTGGGGTTCAGGTGTCGGCACCGAGTCGGGGTGCTAAGAGTATTTTTTTTGCGATTTTAACTACGAGAGGTTATATGCTCGGAACACTTAGTCTAGATTCCACTAGATGGATCAATAAGCAGGAATTTTCAGGTCGTCCTTGCCAAAAGACAAGGGAATTTAATCTATTATGCAGAAAAATATTTCTAAACTCGGTTGGAATTTCTTATATGCAACTAATCTCAACATTTTGGGTTCATCCTATATCTCTACTGCTTAAAAATACAAGTTGATGGTTGTTCGCTCTCTCCACCCTCTCCCACCATGTCCCTCTCTACTGATAAAAAATGGGTCCACTCCGCAACCACCCAAACCACCGTCAATCTAATTATTCTTCGCATGCACACACCCAAATTCGTCCTGTCCCACTCATTTCCGTCTCACGCTGCGACTCATGAGGTAGCAGGGAGGGGGGAGGCGGCGTGATAAAATAGTGTCTTGGACGGGAAAAGGCACCGGGAGGGAAGGCAGGATGGGAGGTGGCGGTACCTTGGAGGTGAAGCCGCGGCGCCGGGGAAGGGAGGGGAGGCAGCGACTGCGCACGAGGAAGAGGCAGAGACGAATGCGTCCTTCTCTCGCCGTGCTGCCGTCTTGCACCGACCGCTTGTCACTAGTAGCCTCGCTTCCCCCTCCCTGCTCTCCATTCCTTCCCGCCGTCGGCCAAACCTAGCCTCTCTCCGTCCGCCCCTATCTCACCGTGGAACTCTCCACCCCTGATCCCAGTATCTGTGCCTCAAGCGGTCGGCACCCCCGATCCCAACACTCGCACCTCATGCGATCGGCAAGCACACAAGGGCGAGGGGTTGGAGGGCGGGAGGAGGGAGGATGCGCCACCGATGGAGAGGGGCAACAGGGGAAGCAAGGGATGGGGAAGAGAGAGGAGCACGATGAGGAGGGCGTAGCGGGGAGGAGGCAGCGGTGAGGGATCGGAGGGAGGGAAACGAGGGGAGGAGGGGAAGATGAATGAGAGCACAACGCGGGCTCGAGAAGGGAGGATTTGGAGAGGAAAGTGTTAGGGTTCTCAGCAGATCCAATCGAACAGCCACCAGCGTACCATGTGCAATCAGACGACCCCGGGAAATCCCGCCGACGCAGCCACCCCGGGAACACTCCTTTTTTCACACCCTCTTATCACTACTAATAAAAGAAGGGGTTTACCCCGTTCAGCGTGAAATCGTTCCAACCCCCCCCCCCCCGGCGACTCGCAAGCGCCTATATGCCTCTACTTCTTCCGCAACCATCCAAACCGTCTGTGCCTACTACTTCTTCGCATGCACACATTGAAACTCGTCGTCATCCCACCCCTTCCCGTCTTGTGTCCTGTTCCCTTGTGCTGCAACTCGCCAGGTAGTGAGGAGGTGGTGACGCGGTAAGGCAGTGTCAGGAACGGGAGAAAGCACCGGGAAGGACAGGAGCATATCCCCGTGACATCCATACTTTTTTCAATTCTTCCATGTAGATAATTAGCTAGGCAAAGCTTATAAAGGGCAATGACCAGCTAAGGAGCTAGCCGGTGACTTGGCAAAATTAAGAAACCATTATTTCTTTTGAGTCTTGGTAATAATTCTTGTATTTGTGCTAATTATAACGGGATCTGTGAGTTCTGATTGCAGGCGTACGTTTTATTGCCCGTGTATTTGCAGTATGTGAGAATGAGTAAGGACGCCAAGGGTGTGGCGCATGCAGGGACAGGAGTAGCGGCGGAGCGCGCAATGTTAGCTAGGGCGGAGCCGAGGGAGTGAAGCGGATTAAGCTCCGCGATGGTGGCTCCATGTGATGGGTAATGTGATTTTTAATCGTAGCAACGCATGCATTAAACTAGTATATATATTCATGGATGAATTGTAAGTGTGGGGCAATTGCACAAGCAATAAAATCTAATATTCTAACTTGGCTTCGTAACCAAATAAATCTAACCCCTCTCAATAGGTATGAAATACTAGATCGTGAATCGCTCCAACTATTACACATCTCCACTATGTGTAATATCCAATCCTGTATTTTTCTTCTTCTTGAACTTATATCCAATCCTATCTTAATTTAGGCTTGATATTCTTACATTTGACCTAGACATTCCCGTTGTTATAGTTGAGTCAAGCCCTATTGATGGTTGCCGGTTTGAATATATATACACATCAAATCTAACAAAGAAATCCATAAGCACAAATACATAAGAACCTATATGTATAGGTGGTTAAATATAATTATACTAGTAGTCTATAATAACGAGAACAATAGGTGTTTCGATTTTTCGATAGGATGATACGTTGATTTGTAGAGGTACAATTTTGACGATGTGGGTTTCTAACCGATCACGATCAGAATACCAAGCAATCGCTAAACCACTCTTCGAGTTGTTATCAACCGTGCTAAGAACGCGATTGACCTGAACATGCGGTTCAATTCCTGCAAGCAATCGAAGAACAAGATAAATAGTAATCTGAAATTACAAATAGGATTGAAGAACTAAATAAAGTGAGATTCTGAAGCGGTATTATGGTTGATCTAATCGACACAAGCCAATACACGAAGTTACAATGAAGCTAACTTTAAACTAAACAAAATACAACAAACCTTAATAGTGGTAGCCACTATGTATAGAAAGAAAAGGTAGATGCTAGAAACGTACTAGAGGACCGCATTGTCAGGCCATAGCGACCATTCGCTAGCTTGTACTTGGGAGATAAGATGTGACACAACGGTGCGATCAAGGAGCGAATCGTTTTCTCGCCGCATGCCATGACTGCGCATGCAAGCATTCATCCACGAATTTGAGTGTCATGGGTTTGCTGGTTACAAGTCAGATTATGAGAGACTGATCCTACTATACCAGAGGGCATTTTTTTTACTTACAGAATTAAGGATGGCAATTGTGCCCGATTACCCGTGTGTCCGCAGGTAAATACCCTAATAGAGGTGGGTATGGACGTCTTTCTTTGCCTACGGGTATAAAAACAGGCACAATAACTTACCCATCGGGTAAACGGGCGTGGGTTTGGGTAAACTCCACTCGTACCCGCTTCACCCGATTACCCGTCATATACACTGACAAGTAGAACCATAAATCACTATATAAAACACTGGAAGTCTGAAACCCTAGATCGTCCCACCGCCTCCCACTTCCAGCCACCTCCCACGCTTCCCGTGACTCCCGTCTCCACTCTCCCACCGCCTCCCGTCTTCCAGTCTTCCCCTACCTCCCGTCTCCACTCTCCCACCGGCCACCGCCTCCCGTCTTCCACTCTTCCCCTACCTCCCATCTCCATTCTCCAGATCTCGCTCGCCGCGCCTCCCGTCTCCCTGTCCCGGCCGTCCCTCCCGGCCTCCCACTTCCAGCCACCTCCCACCGCCAGACCAGATCTCGCCCGCCGCGCCTCCCGTCTCCCCTCCCGGACCCGGCCGTCCGGCCCGTCCCCCTCCCGTCCTCCCACTTCCAGCTGCCTCCCACCGCCAGATCTCCCATTGCCCACCGCACCTCCCGTCTCCCCTCCCGGTCCTGGCCTCCCGGCCGTCCGACCCGTCCTCCTCCCGGCCTCCCACTTCCAGCCGCCTCCCACCGCCAGATCTCCCATCGCCCACCGCGCCTCCGTCTCCCTCCGGTCCGGCCATCCCATGAGCGCCTCCACCGCCAAACGCCCACCGCCCACCGCGCCTCCCGCCTCCCACCGCCAGACACCCATCGCCTCCCAGCCTCCCACTTCCCCTATCTCCATTCTCCAGATCTCCCATCGTCCACCGGCCACCGCGCCTCCCGGCTCCCCTCCTAGTCGTCCCCCTTCCGGCCTCCTCCCGTGGCAGTCTTACTTGTGGCTTTAAAGGTGAGCATATAAGCATGTGATTAGCAAAGTCTTGTTTGTAAGACCGTGGATGCTGTCAAGTTTTCAGTATATTCAAATAGTAGAATTCAGGTGAGCATATAAGACCGTGGATGCTTGCGTAGTATATTCAGGTGAGCATATAGGAATCTGGATGCTGTAAGACCGTGGATGCTGTGAGTTAGGTCTGATATTCATGGTTTGATTCTTGATCACATTGGTTATTTATCTTTTCATATATGAATCTGTACACTTATTTTGTACATTATATTTTTGCTTTACAGCCTAAATGAGGAAAAACTAGCATATATTATCTCAAATGAAAACTTGTAATCGATAATACTTCACAGGTTTGATAATACTTGATTATCTCAAATGAAAATCTACCACGGCATGTGAACCTTCCAGTGTTTTATATAGTAATTCTTGATCACATTAGTTATTTCTCTTTTGAGATATGAATCCAAGCTTGTAATCGATTTTCACAGGCTGCAAATGGAAACTTGTAATCAAGCTTCACAGGCTGCACACTTTTGTCAAACCTTTTATCTTCTCAGGGAGCCTAATACTTACACTGTTATCCTACGTAATTACTACAAATTTATCTTCTCATATTACCATGTACTCTCATATTACTACAAGTCTAATACTTGATGTATGCATTGTTTGCGTGTGATGACTGATGAGTATGCCCGCAGGTGATGGGTACCCACGAGGGACGGTGCATTGTTCGCGAGTAAACGGACATGCCTGCGGACGACGGGCATGAGCGAGGTTCTTCCCCTGTTGTCCTTCGCGGGCATGCCCGTGGGGGCAAATCGGGGTCGCTGGTATGAGCGAGCACTACCCGTACTCATCGCGCCCGATTGCCATCCCTACACGGAATACTGTCCGTACACTTCCAACGATTCCGAGATTCACATTCTCGCCTTCAACGATTCCAAATTCTCATAAAATGCAGCTTCTACTACCGTCGGATTAGTGCTTTGGGCGCAATTTCCACCCGGACATGTGGCTTGGATCGATCTTAACTGAAATCGTAATTCCAAATCTTATATCCAGCAGGGAGCCAGGGACAGTGGACCAGTAACCCACCCATTTTTGTCCAACTACTCCAAGCACCAATTAGCAAAGCTTTGCAACCCCACATATAATCCAATACCAAAGCTGAACATCGAAACGGCAAACAATTATAGATTTATAACTCAGAATGCAATAGTTACGAAGTATAATAAAATTCACTTCCAAAACATGGGTTTAATTTCAACATTCAAGGATCCCCAGTGCCATGAAGGTAGTTACAATATTGAAGGATAGAATTCACAAACTCCCAGGACAACACAACATAACCACAAACTAAACGCCCCAATGATAATGTCATGGTACATGCAATGTTGTGGTAGAAGTTCATAATATTGCCAAGTAATTATTTATGAGATCATCATGAAGTAAAACAAGATCCAATGATTCATCTCCAATCAAGCGCGGCAGTTTTAGGCAGATGCACCAGCTCCCCGGCGGCACTCGTTCAGCATATCCAGATAAAACTGGCACTTGCTGATGTCACTTCCGTAGTTGTTGATGCACTGCATTAATAATCGCGAAGAATTAGGAGGATCTCCAAGCCAATGCTAGACTGAACAGAATTAATCATGTACTACTAGCACGCTTATAAACAAGTATGACATCAATCTACGTTGTCCAGGATAAGTTGAGAATGCCACATTCTGATAGCAGTGTAAACCTGGTTAGAGTGACATGGTGTGAACAGATCTTAATTATGAATCAACTCTCTGCAGGTACTTTTGGGAATACACCAGCTAAAGTCAGATAACCCAACGCAAGAGCTAAATCAACAAACATAAGGCATCAAAGCAAATTCAAGTTCTTACTCGACAGCCAAGCAATGAAAATAAATGGAGGCGGCAAAAGAGAATTGAGCAACATATGGGGGGTAACTTACATCTTGGAAGGCCTTCGAATGGATGTTGCATGAATCAGATCCAACAGTGTTGCCCACTGGACCAGCTGCAGCAGAAGCCTCAGAGACAACAGCCTCGTGCTGAATGGTACGGGGACCCATCACAGCATCAACAGCCCTATGTGCCATGGCACTGCCAGTACCAAAAGCCATGCCTGAAGATGTGTGAAGCAAATATTAGCATCTACAGTGATTATAGTTGCATTTGTTCCACTTGAAACAAAGCAAAAAAGAAAAGCACACCTTGAGCAATAGTGGACCCAATTCCTCCAAGCATTGAGCCACCACTGCTCTGGGCAGGTGCTGGAGGAGGAGCTTGCCGCACTGCAAATAAAGAAAATAGCAAATATCAGCCTTACAACCACACATACATTAAAAAAAAGACAAGCAATGAAGTTCAATCGCCAATACGATCAATTTTTATTACAAAACCGAGATGAACACTGAAATATCAGTTAGAATCATATATTGATTCTAAAACGATAAACAAGCGCATCATCATTTGCTCCGCAACAAAATACTGAACAAGAGACCTACATGCAAACAATATCGCTACTAAATCAATTGAACAGTTTGCCAACTCAGAATACATCAGTGAAGTGGGATCACATAAATACCTGGCTGCGGCGCGTTTCTCACTGGAGCAGCACGTGGAGCAGGGCGGGGGGCTGACCTTCCTGCAGCGCAAATTAGCATATCAAGACCAAAAATAAAAAGGGTTATAATGGATTGCAATTGTAACTTAGACATCAATGGAAATACACCAGCAGAATTAACAAGAGGAAAATGGTTTATTTGAGTTGTACTGTAGAATAACATCTCAAGAATAAGTTAGTGCAGATTAGGATATTTCATTTACTCTTTGTTAGAAAATGACATAAGCAACACACACATCAAGAGAATATCCTAGAACAAAATGGTCAACATATAACACTAGCCAGTTAAATCCTAATGCTCAAGTCATGGTGACAATTGACAATGACATAACATCATAAGCTTTGTTCACATAAAACCAAAAAATAACCAGTTATTATCAGAATCTATCTAAGGGATGAGCAGAAAGTCAGGTCCCTTCCCTCAAAAGATTCCATTTGTTATGTGCCCCTGTCTGAACCAAATGCAAATATACAAATCACAGCAACTGGTTATTCAAGAGGCATATCGTACTTTGAAAAACTATAGCTTGGAGAAAATAATTAACTAACTAATATAACTGACATCATGTGCATAGAGCAGTATACAACAGTAACTAGGCAAAGGCAAAGGAATTTTCTGAACTAGCATTCATCAATCAGAACATTAATCTTTGCACATATGTCGGTCCATTGCCAACCTTCCGGTTAGTAAATTTTATCTCACGAGTTGCACAGGCAACTTACTGAAAAGATGAAAAGAAGAAAAACACTACAATGTGTAACGCTGTTCAGAGAATACCTCTGCAAAAGAAAGGCTTTCTACTCAAAACAACCGAAGTACTTGTCAAAAACATCTCTATATGCCCCCCTAACTAAACCAAGATGGTATGTACAACTATAATGGCTACTCAAAAAGGCAAATAGCATGAGTTCCGCAAAGCCACCAAAATAAATAAACAATCTCAACCCTCAAGACAGGTCGGACATTGCACTCTTAACAGACAAAACCAAAATGCAACTGTGGCCACATGAAACAGACAGTCTGAGAAACTTGAGCAGGAATAAGTAGCAGAAATAAGAGAATAACGGAATGTCTAGGGCCGATTAGGGATCACTTCTAGTTAAGATAGATGAGGTGCCCTCGATACAGCCCAAGTGAATTCACCGAACACATCTTTTTTTATGCCCCCTAACTAAACCAAGATAGTATGTACAACTATAATGGCTACTCAAAAAGGCAAATATCACAAATCATAATAATTAAATAAACAACCTGAAGATAGGTAAAGCAAAGCGCTTTAATAGCCAAAAGCCCAAAACCAAAATGCAACAGTAGTAACGTGGAACTAAAGCTGGTGCAGGAATTAGTAGCAGAAATAGGAGAAATTGAATGTCTAAGGCTTCTTGGGGAGCACTTCTAGTAAAGATGGATGAGGTGCCCCCTCAAAAGGCCTAGGTGAGCATCAACTGCTCATCACTATGCGCCTCCTAACTAAGCCAAGACAGCATACAGAACTGTAATGGCTACTCAAAGAGGCAAATGTGGAAGCTCCTGATAATAACTACAAAACTCACAACAATCAGGGGATTACAATTTCTATGTAAACATAGAATTTCAAGGACTACCCCACAGCACGTCAAAATAACACAAGGTAAATGGGAATGTATATGAAGTCCATCTATGAAAGGATCATAGAAATCCCCCTTCCCACAAAAGGATTCAAATTTGTTGTATGCCCCTGTCTGAACCGTCTGCGAATGTGACAATATCTGCAACCGGTTATTCAAGAAGCAATAGGTTCCTTACTGTTTTAAAAAATGATCATTTTAAAATTCTCCATACAACACGACCATTCCATGTGACATCTTTGATAGATCCGACCATTTTAGCAGAAGTCAATAGGGCACAATCCTATCGCATCAGTTCAACAACTACCCAGCAAGA
The DNA here is from genome assembly GCA_036346395.1 of Hsuehochloa calcarea. Taxonomy (NCBI): domain Eukaryota; kingdom Viridiplantae; phylum Streptophyta; class Magnoliopsida; order Poales; family Poaceae; genus Hsuehochloa; species Hsuehochloa calcarea. Next base: position 20,075,030 of record CM070597.1, on the reverse strand, counting down.
ACATAATCGCATATGGATCGATTCGAACTAACAACCAAACCTACACGCCATACGCCAGATCCGAGAGAAGCTACAGGTGTTGAACGCGAGTAAGGAGCGTGTGTGCAAGCGAAACTATAGAGAAGGCATCGGTAGGGTGGGACCGAAGGGGGTACCTGAGCTGCGGCGAGGCATGGCGGCGGCTGGAGCGGACGGCGGAGGAAAACCTAGACTTCCGGCGGCGCGAGGAGGGGAACGAATGAGCAGAACAGAGGACGCCAACGGGTGGGAACGGTGAGCCACGCCTAGGGTTAGCATTTATAGCCGCAGAGGGGGCCTCGAGAGAGGATTTTTTTGGTTTTTACTCCCGAATTGTTGTGACGCGTTGCTCCGTTGGGGGCATCTTGCAAGACACGCAAACTGGCATGTGGGCCTTATTGTGCATGACAAGTGGGACCATAAAGTGTGGGATTCAGATGTCGGCACCGAGTCGGGGTGCTATGTCTGGATTCTTATATGCAGCTAATCTCCACATTTCGGGTTCATCTTTATATCTCTACCGTTTAAAAATATGAGTTGATGATTGTTCGTTTTCTCCACACCCTCCCGCTCTGTCCCTCTCTACTGATAAAAAATAGGTCCATTCCACAACCACCCAAACCATCGTCATCCCACTTATTCTTCGCATGCACACACTCAAATTCGTCATGTCTCACTCATTCCCGTCTCACGCTGCGACTCACAAGGTAGCAGGGAGGGGAGGCGGCGGCATGATAAAGCGGTGTCGGGGATGGTAGAAGGCACCGGGAGGGAAGGGAGGGGAAGAGACGGTGGTACCTTGGAGGTGAAGCCGCGACGCTGGGGGAGGGAGGGGAGGCAGCGGCTGCGCACGAGGAAGAGGCGGAGACAAATGCGTCCTTCTCTCGCTGTGCCACCGTCTTGCACCAACAGCTTGTCACTAGTAGCCTCGCTTCCCCCTCCCTGCTCTCCACTGCTTCCCGCAGTCGGTCAGCCCCCGCCTCTCTCCGTTCGCCCCTATCTTGCTGTGGAGCACTCCACCCTCGATCCCAATAATTGTGCCTCAACCGGTAGGCATCCCCGATCCAAACACTCGCACCTCATGCGGCTGGCAAGCACACGGGGGCGAGGGGTTGGAGGGCGGGAGGAGGGAGGATGCGTCCATCGGTGGAGAGGGGCAGCGGGGGAAGCAATTGTTGGGGAAGAGAGGAGGAGCAGGATGAGGGCGTAGCAGGGGGGAGGTAGCGGTGAGGGATCGGAGGGAGAGTGAGGGGAATGAGGAGGAGGAAGAGGAATGAGAGCACAACGAGGGCTCGAGGAGGGAGGATTTGGAGAGGAAAGTGTTAGGGTTCTCAGCAGATCCAATCGAACAGCCACCAGCGTACCATGTGCAATCAGACTACCCCAGGAAATCCCGCCGACGCAGCCACCCCGGGAACACTCCCTTTTCACGCCCTCTTATCACTATTAATAAAGGAAGGGGTTTACCCTGCTCAGCAGGAAATCGTTCCACCCCCCAGTAACTCGTAAGCGCGTATATGCGTCTACTTCTTCCGCAACCACCCACACTGTCTGTGCCCAGTTCTTCTTCGCATGCACACATCGAAACTCACCGTCATCCCACCCCTTATCGTCTCGCGTCTCCCTTGTGCATGCGAATGGTGCAACAAAACATATTAAGTAGAGTATCTCTTCAAATATATCACAATGGGTCATGATTGTGCATCATGGTTTTACACACAAGAGCTGAGGTTGGTTCATCAACAGAAGGAGGTTGACGAGGATCTGATAATCCTCATTTTATCTTTTATCTATAATTCTTATTATGGGTAAATATGACGTTACATAGTCCCCAGAAGTACCCCTTATATGTATAAGGGAGAGGCCTACCAAGTGATTGTAAGTTCTCCTACAATCACCCTCATAGTCGTAAGTCTTACTATGACTATGTAATGGTCGTAAGTCCTTCTACGACCACTACCTGGTCGTAAGTCCTTCTACGACCACTACCCAGTCGTAAGTTCTGCTACGACTATTGTCCAGTTGTTCCTAGTCGTAAGTCTTTCTACGACTATTGTCCAGTCGTAAGTTCTGCTACGACCAAGTTAACCACGACCACCTTAATCAATAAAACCTACAAGCGAGTGGGTCCAATTGATTAAGGAATTCAGACGGTCCACATGTACTATTATTCTGCACAGTAATAATACTTAAATACCCCATTACCTCTGAAAGATAACTGCCAAACGGCGTGAAGGAGCCACTACGCCGGTAATTACTGCCATTATGTGCCCATTACTGGCTTGATTAGGCGCCACCTCAGCAGGAGAAAACGGCTACTCCTTCACGACTATATAAAGGCATCAATCAGAAGGACAAAGGGAGGGCGAAACAAGAGCCAATCGAGGACAATCAAGGAGAAAGACAAGTACTGTTCTTTGTAATAGTCTTAGTTTCTTGCTTGATTGCCGAGAATACACTCAATACCACACACACACAGGAGTAGGGTTGTTATTCTCCCTGGAGAAGGCCTGAACCTGTATAAAAATCCCGTGTCAATCGCTCTGCGTGATTTCATCTCTAGGAGACCCCCCGAATCAAACAATCTTTACGTAAGATCGGTTCTAAAACACTGATAGTTGGCGCCGACCGTAGGGATCTTCCGGTAATCTCTTGTCAACATACTCTCTTTTTCCAAATCTCATGCACTCATGGCAGGGGAATGGAACGAGGAGAACTGGTTTGACTTGGCGGTCTGCAGACGTCGACATGGATGCGGTTTCAACTACGGCCGAGTGATGCATCATCGATGGTGGTGTCGCCTCGGAGATCATTCTCGAGCAACCATCCCATCGATGGAGTTGAGGAGGATCCTTATCCCCACAACGATCGTCCAATAGAGGAGCCAATTCCTCAAAGGACAAGGGTCAATCCAATCGAACCGCACCGGGAGGACTTACAACACGACGAGTTTTTCCTCCAAGTGTCCAAGTCCCCTAAGGCGGTCCGACACAGTGAGACAAGTTACGAGCCACCATTCGAGACTCCACTAACATCTAGTGATCCTCTCTCAAGGTAACTCCGGAGGAGTGGGATCAAGCATGCTTTTCTGCAAATTCGGCCGTCTCTCCGCAGATCTCATTTGCGGACGGAGGCGATTATAACCGAGTTCCCCTACGGAGGTTACTCCAAGTCGCCAGATGGTGTCTCTCGAGTACTCCTCAGCGGGGAGACCTCGGCGCAAGTGAGAATCATCAGCGGAGGTCTTCGTCCTTCCTCGGATCGAGTCGACCTTATGGGGCGAGATAAGAACACTCCCGAAGATCACGCTGCGCCCCCTCGTAATAATGGCAAGGGCATCATCGACGACGGGCAGAACCAATACTCTGATGAGCGCGAGGCAAATCCTCGACATTCTCGCACTCCATTGAGAAGGCCTCAAGGATCTGATGAGGAGGATTTTGAGGCCATCTGACGGAAGAAGATTGCAGCCCAGAAGAACCTGCCTGGGCGCATCCAATATCAGTCGAGGGAGGCACAAGAACTCCAAGACATCAAAGACTTGCTCGAAAATCCCACTCAAGAGCTTGCTCGAACGTCAGGATACGATCTCTTTGCTGAAGAAATTGCGCAAAGGCTTCGAACCGTGATGACAAGACTGGAAGCACCTCGTCGACATCATTCAGGTAGTCGTAGCAATGCGAATTCCTCAGCTACCAGTCAATCAAACATTTCACCACGTGGAAATCGACACGGCCATAAGTCGCATCGATCTCCTACTCGGAAAAATATGTTTCGATTGACTGATGATCAAGAAGCCCCTCGGAGAGGTGATCGTTCACCACTTCGACAAGGAAACCCACAACGGATGGAGTACGAGGAGTATTCCCCTCGTAGAATTGAGACCTACTACAGGACATGTCAGCCTGTTACTGGGTATCGTCGTATACGATCACCTGGTGACATTAACCCTTCTTTCCTGCAAAGAAGACGTCAAGAAGTTATTACCGGATGTCGGGCATTTTCGCCGACCTTGAGCCGCTCATTGCCACCTCATTTTCGACCAGTAAACATGGAGAAGTTTGATGGATCTCAAAATCCCATCGAATTTCTTCAAATCTATACAACAGCTGTCCGAGCAGCATGAGGAGGAGAGCATGTAATGGCAAATTACTTTCCAACTGTGCTTAAAGGATCCGCTCGATCGTGGTTATTAAACCAACCACTCGAGTCGATCTACTCTTGGCAACACCTCTGCGACCTTCTACTTGCAAATTTTCAAGGCACATACAACCGCCCTGGAAAGGAAGACGACTTGCACCGGATAAAACAGAACAACGACGAGACTTTGCGTCAATTCATCAAACGCTTTAGTCAGGTTCGTAATTCAATTCCAGAAATTTCTGACTCATATGTTATCAGGGCTTTTAAGCAAGGGGTCCGTAGTAGAAGGATAACGGCGGATATTGCTTTGAATCCTCCCAACACTGTTGCCGAGCTCTTCGAGATGGCCGATCGATATGCGATTGCTTCTGAGGCGGTCGAGTGGAACAACACTATCGATCGAGAAACATATACTCCTCGAGAGCCAGGTGAAGTTGGTAGAAAAGAGGACAAGAAAGCAAAGAAGTCCAAGAAAAAGATAAAGGGTCAAAAACCACAAATCAGTGGTTTCAAGGAGGTCTGGGATGTGAACGAAAAAGAGCCACGAACCACCAAGTCGTACCCTGATCAAGGCAAAGGTAAGCGCCCTGATCGAAAGAACGACAAACCAAGGTGGTGTCCTTTCCATAAAAAGGAAGGACACGACCTTCGAATCTAGAGTTTTCCAAAGAAAGCTCGAGGACTACTACAACGGCAAAGAACCACTCCCCACTCTCGAGCAGGTAGGGCATACGAGTGGCCAAAAATCATCAGATGATGAAGAGATGTCGTTCCAAGATCCGCAACATACCGTCAAGCACATCTACGGAGGATCATCGACATATGAGTCGAAACGACAACTCAAAGCTGCCGGACGAGAGGTAAACTCTATAGATGCTCCTCTTGTCAATAATTTACCGAAGTGGTCGGAAGTTACCATTTCTTTTGAGAAGGGTGACTGCCCGATCACTTCGAATCGATCAGGTCGATATCCGATTGTGGTCGAACCAACCATCAACAACTGTCGGGTCAATCGAGTTTTAGTTGATGGTGGCAGTTCCTTGAACATCTTGTTTACCAATGCCTGGGCCGAGATGCAAGTACCGGGACAAAGGTAAGATCGGTACGGTACTCTTTTCATAGAATTGTATCGGGGTCTTGACCAAACCCATTGGCCAAGTTTCTCTTCCTTTAACATTTGGTTCACCAAGAAATTTGGAGACAGAAAATCTCCTTTGATGTAGTCGATTCGATCGGCATATAACGCCATACTCGGACGACCAACTTTGGCAAAATTCTTAATGGCTACTCATTATGGGTATCAATGTCTTAAGATGCGAGTCCCAAAGGAGTGATCACAATTCAATGTGACAAGAAGATGGCGTATAACTCACGATAGTCGATCCCTCGAGATGGTTGGTCAAATACCAACTCGAGAAGAAAGTCGACCGACTAGCAAGTCGAAGCCTAAAGCTACACAAAGCCGAACGACCAAGTCAAAGAGGTTCCTCACGGGCGCAGAGGAGCCCTCGAAGGCTGCTCGCATCGGGAGACTTCCGACCCCAAATAGGAAGACACCCTCATCACCTTCCTCCGAGCTAACGCAGATGTCTTGGCGTGGCAAGCATCCGACATGCCCGAGTCCCGTGGAGGTGATCGAGCACGAGCTAGCTTTACGGCCGATAAAGTACCGTAAAATAAAAATTACGTAGATTTGCCCCGATCGGCGAGATGCTATTAAATCGAATTGGATAAGCTACTTAAAGCGGGCTTTATAAGAGAAGTCAACCACCCGCAGTGGTTGGCTAACCTGTAATGGTCAAGAAGTCAAGCGGCAAATGGCGTATGTGCGTGAGACTTCACTGATCTTAATAAAGCTTGTCCAAAAGATGATTTGCCTTAACCTCGTATCGATCAGTTAGTTGATTCTACTACGGGTTGTGAAATATTAAGTTTTTAGATGCATATTACGGATACCACGGATCAATATGTGTCTAAGCGATGAAGAAAAGACCGCATTCATTACACCATTTGGTACCTTTTGCTATGTCAAAATGTCATTGGGTCTAAAGAATGCGGTGCTTCTTTTCAGCGCTTGATGCAATCAACTTTTCATCTCAATTAGGCCAAATCTGAAGCCTATGTTGATGATTTAGTCGTAAAAAGCATTAAGAAATTTAATCATATCACTAACCTACAAGAAACATTCGACAACCTCGAAAGCACTTTGCTTAAAACTTAATCCCGAAGTGTGTGTTGAATTTCTTGGGAAAATTGCTTGGATTCCTAGTATACGAGCGAGGAATCGAAGCAAATCTGAAAATAAAGGCCATCCTCCAATTGCGCCCTCAGGCCACAAAAAGGAAGTCGAAACTCACTTTGGGTGCATGGCGGCTTTAAGTCGTTTCATCGCACGACTAGGAGAAAAGGACTACCTTTCTTTAAACTTCTCGGAGACACGAAGGTTTTGAGTGGTCGAGCGAGGCAAGCAGCGCCTTCGAGGATGTCAAGAGGTACCTTTCAGTGCTCTGTTACGGTTTCTCCAAAACCGGAAGAGCGCTCTTAATTTACCTAGGCCGCCACGCCACGAGCGGCAAGCGCGATCTTGGTCGTAGAGCGTGGCGATACAGCGACCGGTTTACTCGTCGTGAAGTTTTACGGGCCTAAGGAGCGTTACCCTCGGTCCAAAACTTCTATATGCCCTCCTCATGTCTTGAGGAAGCTGCGGCATTATTTTGAGCGCACAAAATAGGCGTGACGTCCGAGTTTCCTTTGGGAGCGATCCTCCATAATAAGGAAGCAATGAACGCATGGCAAAATGGTCGATCAAACTTGGGAGTTCGACCTCTATTTCGTGTCGACGGCCATAAAATCCCGGATCTTGGCGGACTTTGTCGCGAATGGACAAATCTGAACACATTCGGGATCCCGATCTGATTCCCGACCGATGGATGATGTACTTTGACGGGTCACTTACTTTACGTGGCTCGAAATCAGGGTGGTCTGGTATCTCCTGGAGAAACCTTAAAGTATGCCATACAATTAAACTTTGGGCCACTAACAGCGTGGCGAGTACGAAGGTTTGCTAGCTGGCATACGAGCTGCGAAAGCACTCTCGATTCGTCGACTACTCGTGAGAGGAGACTCTCAACTAGTCGTGAATCAAGTCGGAAAAGAGTACCAGTGCTCTAACTCGACAATGTCTCGGTACTTATCGAATCGTAAGCTAGAAAAGCATTTTTAGGTTTGAGGTACAATTCATCCTCGAAAGGATAATTTCCTCATGAGACCAACTTACTCGGATGGCTTCTTCCGATCTGCGGTACCAAAGGAGTTTTCTTGGAGCAACTCAAAAGCGTCTCTCGTCGAAGAACCGAGACACACTATTGGTGGCCTCACTAGATTACGAGGATACTGGATAACTCCCATCTACGAGTATCTTCACAAGGGTTCCGAACGAAGATGATCTTGAGGCGGATCATTTATCCCGAAAAGCCAAAATGTATACTTTGGTCGAGAGTCCTTTACAAGCGAGGAACCCAAGGGATACTCATGCGATGCATTCGCAAAACGAAGGAATAACACTCCTTCATGATATACAGATGGCATCGTGGGGCGCGTACTTCCTCTGAGCGGCTGGTGAGTAAGGCCTTTCGACAAGGTTTCTCTTGTACCATGACTCTGTCACGATGCTAAAGAGGTGGTTAAAAATGTGTCCAATGCCGGTTTCATGGTAGATGAGATACACCAACCACTCAAGCATTCTGACAATACCTCTTTCTTGGCCTTTTGCGACCTGGGGTCTCGATATCCTAGAACCGTTTCCCAAAGCTCCAGGAGGTTTCGAATTCCTTTTTGAGGCTATTGACACGTTCACAAAATGGATCGAAGCTGAACCTGTAACTGGGATAACAACGGAAGCAGCTGTAACATCCCTATTTTCAGAGCTTTAAAAATCTTTTAAATAATGGTAGTAAGAATATTCATCATTTGGATTTATTTGAATATTAATTTAAAAAGCTTAATATGGACTTTAAGGACAAATTGAATTAATGTGCTTAATCCCAACATCAACAATTGTCAAAACTATTTTATTTAGATTCTATATGCTTGGATATATTTTATAGAATTTTCTGGAATTTTTCCAAAGTCATTTGCTATTTTCTAATTGCTATTTGCATTTTCTGGATTTATTAAAAAGAAAAATCTATTTTAAATCCTTCGGAACAGTGCTGGGCCGAAGCCCAACACTATTCCAGCCCGCTCACTCCCAGCCGTTGGATCAGCATCGCCCGGCTGCCGCTCGCCCGCGATCTCGCCGCCTCAACCCGTTGGATTGTCGCCGCGTGGCTTCGCCCGTTGATCTCGCTCGTTCGCTCGCCCGCGCTCGCTCTGCGCCGTTGGATCGCCATCGCACGCTCGCTCTCCGCGCCTCGCCACGCGCCAGTGGGACCGCCATTGGTCGTCGTCTCATGCGCCTTCTTCTCCTGGCCGCGCCGCGTCGCCATTTCGGACCTCGAGCTTCGTCAGGCAATTGCGCATAAAAATACGATTTTTATACGGACAACGCCTACGGAAGCCTTATCTCTCCCGCACCTGTTCGGTTATTTTCAATTTCAAATCGGTTTCAATCTCCGAGAATCGAGGATTTCAAAATCCGGCCGTTTGGACCGATTTGGGGATTTCCAAATCCGGCGTCCCGGGCCTATAAATACCTCCTTAGCATCGCCGAAGACTCCGCAACCCAAAGCCGCCACTCGTCCGCCTGATCGCCTAAGCGCCGTCGCATTTGAGTTTTAGGGTTTTCGGCGAAACTTCTTCTCCGGTGGATTCTTGCCCGTCGTCGTCGCCTTTGCTCCACCGATTGCACCATTGTGATCGGCAAGTCTCGGGCTACCTCGTCGCGCCTCCTCGTCGCCGAGCATCGCCGAGTACTCTCCCGACAAAACCCGAGTCTTCACGCCGCTTCTTCCGCCACGGCCATCTCCGTCAACCCGTGTGCTCAAACCGGTGCCCGTATATGCGCAATAATCTCCTCTACACATTGGTACCACTCACCGCCAACGAAGAGCCGCCGTTCGCGTTGCCATTGGTTCCGGCCGCCGCCTCTCGCCCAAGCCACGTCGGCGCCATCGCAACCGCCGCGTCGACTTTGTGCTGCGTGTCGCCCTCGTGTCGCCGTGTCAGCGCCAGCACACGCGCACGTGGCTCAGTTCACCGGCTCCCAGATCCCGTGGCTCGGTGAGCTTAGTCCACCGTGAGCCCAGTCACTGACATGTGGGGCCCACATGTCAGAATTTTTTTTAATATATTTCTTTTTCCAGAAATTCTCGGCTGACGCAAGCATTGCGCAATAATTCGATTTTCCTTTATAAAAATAATTCAGGAAATTCAATAAAATCCAAATTAGGGTTTATTTGATTTTCCAATCTTCCAAAGCCCATATCTTTTGCATCCGAACTCCGATTGAGCCCATTCAAATTTGTAAATTCATATAAAATTAAGATCTATTTAATGGTGAATTTTATTTGAATTTTGGAGATTGTTTTGCTTCTGTATTTATTTATTTTTGGTTTCTTTTGTCTCGGTTGTGAGTAGACGTCAATACTTCGGGGAATTTTGCAGAAGAAGGAGCACCTCAAGACCAAGACCAATATCTAGATCTATTCCAAGGCAAGTTATACCTTTGATCATATTGAACCCAGTTTTCAAAATACTTTGTTTCAATGTGTTGCATTCTATTTCAAGTATTTATTTAAATGCTTTTGGGATAGTTATTAATCCAATTTGTTATATCCACCTTGTCTATTGTATGCCATGATCTTTTGTCACCCTAGGTTGGTTCATTATTAGTTGGTATTATCGTAGCACCAACGTGGGTTGGTTAGATACGATTAGACTGCTTAGCCATGCCACGAGTCATCATTTCATGTGAGAGTTGCAATTATAAACTTGACTAAGTGATTATGGAACGTGTGATGAAACTGTGTGTGTTGTGTCTTGTTACTCGTTGATGGTATGTGTTGCACTTAATCAACGGGTGGGAAAAGATTTAGACGAGGCAAGTGGTGGATTACGTGTGAATGGTGGAGTGTGTGCTTACTAAACTTTGTGATTTGGGTTAAAACTGGAAGTCTTGCCTTGGTCAATTAAGGACTTAACTTTGTGCGCCATTGAACTGGGCCTTACGGTACGACCACATGCCTAGTATAGGCTGGGGCTGACTTAGTAAGTTATGGAGTCTTGACATTGACAACTCGGGTTGTATTTAAGGCATGTGATGGGTGGAGGTGTGATATGTCACATCGCGGGACGGTTCACGCATCCCCGTCCAATGGTGTGTGTCGTTCCAAAGGTCGTGTGTACAAATTGACGATAAAGCACACCAGGAGTGTCATTGTTTGAGATGAAGTTTCTGAAAGGTTTTGTTATGGTCAGTGATCGCTACACTGATTGTATCGTGTGGGTAAAGTGTACAAACTCTGCAGAGTGTTTAAATCAATCTATTCGAATAGCCGCGTCCTCGGTTACGGACATACTCGGGAATTTCACACGAGGGGTAGATTTTCATAAAACAAATGGGAAGGGTCAGCTGTGTGAGATAACTTGTTCAGCTGTGTGAAAGAACTTGATTAGACTATGTGTACTTTGTGAAATCAATTTCTAACTTATTATTGTCTATTTATTTTGAATTATGCTTTCAATCTATTATTTGTATTCAATTGCAAATGTTGCATTTCTGCAAAACAACCACAGAAGCCATTCCTTTGGAATAAGCCATCATCTATAAATTGCATTACGTGGTATGACTTGCAGTACGGTGTGTACTCACTCTTGCTAAACAAATCAATGTAGTGGAGGAGTCGTCTTTGCTTTTGAAGAAGAGTTCTCGAAGGTTGAGCGTTAGGGTCTTGATCCCATCGGTTGCACGTGGTAAATTGATGGGAGCCACCGAGTTTATTTCGTTTCATTGCAGCTTTATTTCTTTATTGTCAGCCTTACATGGCTTAATAAATGTAAAACTCGACCGTAAGGTCCCAATAGTTATTTGTTATTTAAAGGTACTCGTTTATTCTTATATTCGTTGTATGGATGTGATATTTCATCAATGTTGACACTTTGTGTGCACTAGCGTGATCTGGACTAGTGCGAGAATACCAGAGGGTCCAGTTGCATATTTGGGTACCAACAGAGGTGGTATCGGATCCATCTTGATTGTAGGTCTTGACCTTAGCTAGATTGGCCGTTGTAGTGTGTCCAAACTATTTTCTAAAGTAAAATTAACTTACAAGATTAATTGAACTCCTTAACTCATCTCATGTCTATCTTGACTCAACTATTGTCAAATTCTTTCTCTCCCCACTGCTTTAAAGTTATTTTCATATCCTTGTCCATCTTGGCGGATGCCTCGTCTTGAGTTATGGAGGCGCAAGGGAGGACTTGCCACGAGCTTTGGAAGTTGCTACAAGTACTTGGAGGGTTCGATCGTCCATTGTACCGTGGCGTTGCTTGGATTGTGAGCAGTAGAGATCGTGGAGTGATCGCCATTTGGCCGCCTCGCGCCAGCGTAACACCAAGGCGAGCAAACCATCGAACATCTCACTCGAAGGAGTATTTGGATTGAAGCAATCCAGAGTCTTCGCGCCTTGCCATCCCGAGGATCTGCAACATCTACTCTCGAGAGCTTCGTGACACGGTTTTCCGTTATCATCCCGCACTTCCGGCGTGGATCTTGCTCGCACATTTTCCGTCTGGAAGGAGAAGACAACGCCACCGTTGTGCATCTTGCCCGATTCGCCGCCGCTCGGGAAGAATCGTTGGAGTTAGCCGCTCTGAGTGGAGTGTGCCTACGAGACTCTTGGTGAAGAAAGGATCGCCATCTTTGGAAGAAACTCTTTATGGGCGACACGATCACGAAGAAGACATCAAGAGGAAGACCGAGAAGAAGGCGATGGACCGGCTAAACCGAAAGAGCCAAGCAGAGGCAAAGAGCCGGAGGAACCACCCTTTGCACGAGGGACACCGCTCTGTTGCACCGACCGGGACATCAAGATCGGTTTGCAAGGATGCCACTAACTTTCGAGTCTACAAGAAAGCGGGAGCACCGTCAAGGCTCTGAGGCTATTTGATTGAGTAGTCTGTTCGTGTTGTTTGAGCTTAGCCGCTTTATGTCTTGAGTCGCCCTTTAGGCGGTAGTTTTGTGTGCTTAGGTTCGTCCTTATTTTCTTGTGTGCAAGTATGAGTACGCAGGCCCTTAGGCATTTGTTGCAAGCCATACTATTATCTTAATCAATATAAGAGTTTCATTGAGCTTTCTTAAAATATGTTGTTGGGTTTTACCTACCCGATTAGTTCTACACCTTATCTCGTGCTTGCTACCTTATCTAACCCCGGAGATTCACGGATGGTTCGGACTCGTCAAGTCTGCGCAAGTGGTTCCGATACTCGGGTATCGGAAGACAGAGCAGACCCGGAGAAGCGGTTCCACCACAAGCACCTTGATCGATCTACTGAATTTTGGAGCATTCATGACAACTCGGACCCGGTGATGTACACCATGATGAATCGGATGCAAGCTATGAATAACGAGCAACAACAATCAACATCACAATGGAACCCCAGCTTGCTCATGGTCACAATGGATCATCCAAGTTGGTCGAGTTTATGAGGACCCGCCCACCAACCTTTTACGGACATGTCTCACCAAGAGAAGGCGATGATTGGCCGTGTCATTGAGAGGAAGCTGCGATCACTCAATGCGTGATCATGAGAAAGTTCATGCGCCACTTACGGATGGAAGGCATTGCTACGAATGGTGGGAAAACTTTGTGCGGCGCATGGAACGCCGCAAGACATTACTTGGGAAGAGTTCTGGCAATCGCTTTTCGCCAAGATCATGTGCGGAAGGAATTATGGATCCGAAAAGGATGAATTCCGTGCTCTCAAGCAAGGAGGAATGTCGTTGTTCGATTACCTCAACAAATTCTCTCAACTTGCTCGATATCTTGCAGAAGATGTCGCCACGACAAGGCTCGTCGAGTTGTTTTACGAAAGGATTGAACACCGGACTTCAAGTTAACTTGATCGCCTACACCTTTCCCGATTTTCAAGAGTTGATCAACAAGGCTTTGATTCTAGAGGATAAGCGCAAGGAATTGGAAGATCATCGTAGCGCGAGAATGGCTCGGAAGGAAGTCACCAACCCCAACCGAGGCAAGAATGATTCCACCGCAGCTTAGCCGTTTTCCACCACGAATTCGCGGACCACCCGCACCAACTTCAAGACTCGCCCGCTTGCTCGTAACTTCCGCAATCCCGCACTATCAACCCCAATCCATAAGTAACCCACGAATACAACGAGTTTGCTTTACAGCCGTCGGCCGGGGCATTTCGCCAACCGATGTCCGCAGAATGGGACTATCACCCAATGCGCTTCAACCTTGGGAACACACTAGCCAAGACACGGTACAAGGCAACCATCAAGGAACTTCTCAAGCTACCGGTCAATCCGAGGAGCACCGCCATCGATGAGTCGAGGTCGTGTCAACCACGTCACTCTAGAAGGAGCCCAAGAAGCACCCGACGTTGTCTTGGGTAAGTTCCTAGTAAATTCGAGACTGCATCGATTCTGTTTGATTACGGAGCTTCGCATTCGTTTGTTTAAAATTTTTGCAACTAAGAACAAATTGGAAGTTATGCATCTTAAGCATACTCTGTTAGTCCATACTGGAGCGAGCTAAGTTCTAAAGTTGGATGTTTAGGAGCTAGGCTACTCATAGTCGGAGTTGAGTTTCTAGCCAACCTAATAGTTCTAGACACTCAGACCATAGATGTCATCCTTGGTATGGATTGGTTATCCAAACATAAAGCAGTGCTAGATTGTGGCCGAAGAGCTGTGACAATTGAGGATACCACAGGAAAGAAAGTAGAATTTCTAGCCACCTCAGTACGTGATGAACATTTGGTAGTCAACAGTCTGAAGACAGTTTCTTTGGAAGACGTACTTGTAGTCAGAGATTACCCAGATGTATTTCCAGAAGAATTACTAGGAATGCCACCGGACCGTGACATTGAGTTTGTCATCGATCTAGTGCCAGGAACAGCACCAATTTCCAAGAGACCCTATCGGATGCCAGTCGATGAACTTGTGGAAATGAAGAAGCAGATAGAAGAACTAGCAATGGAAGATGGACAGGTTCTCTCAAATTCTTGGAACATCGACCAGTTACGCAAATTCTATGTGTGACCAACCTCTTAGGCAATAAAGGTCCAGGTTCCTTCTACCTCTTTTGTCTTATTTTTGAGTAGTGCTTTTATAATCTTTCGACTATGATCCAAACACACCCAGTTTTTCTTACACTGGTCGAAAGGCAAGTAACATCATCTAGTCGAAGTCTCTCCTCTCTGTATGTGGTTCTGCCCACTAGAAGGAACTTCCTAGCATCGACTCGTTACTCACTTTTGTAATACAGAGAGCTCGGGTTCTATCTAGTCGAAATGTTCTCAAAGCCAACTCTTCCCATCTTAGTTTATTTTTTCAGTAATTTCGAAAAATATTCTAAGTAGAGTGCACTTTCTTATATTTATTCGACCACCTTTGGTGTACTTGTTTCGTTTTAACTGGTCGAAGTAAGAGACACACCTAGTCGAAGTCTTTCCTCTCTGCACGTGGTCCTGACCACTAGAAGGAACTTCCTAGCGTTGCTCAGTCTCCCACTTTTGCTACTGGAAAAGACTTATCGAGTCCACCAAAAAGGGCTGACGAATTATTAAAGTCCTCTAAGACGTTTGCTTAACTCAAGTTGCTGTTCTTGGTTCGATTAAACTAGTCGGAGATGGTAACATCACCTAGTCGAAGCCTTTCCTCTCTGCACGTGGTCCTGCCCACTAGAAAGAACTTCCTAGTGTCGAGCCGTTTCTACTATTTCGACCAGTGCTTGACAACCATAACAAAACTATAAGTTAAACAAACCTCTCTCTCGCTTTGAAACCCCATTTCACACACTATTTACTTAGATTGTCTAAACAAGCTAAGCAAGTAGTCGGGGGCTAGGATAAAGTTATTAATTTGACTTCAATTCTTAGTCTTTCATTCGTCTATTATCTTTTGAGTTACTAACTACTCTACAAGATGATTTGCAGGAAACAAGATGGCCTAGGATAAAGTTATTAATTTAACTTGGTCCTTGGTTTTTCATTCGTTAGTTATCTTTGGGTTGCTAACCACTCGACAAGATGATTTGCGAAGACAAGTTGGATCATATATTTCGTCAATGTAAACTGCGCCTTACAAAGTCGTTACAAGATTACTCTGAAAGGGGAGTGCCTAGTTGCATTTCCTCCGCCACCTTTTTGCCAACTGATTGCATTTCCTCAATCAGACGACTTGCCTCTGATTCAGGGCAGTCGAAGTCGGCTTCGATTGGTTGCACATTAAGGCGGGGGTCATGAGCTTTAAGTTTCGCCAAAGCGTAACTTCTCGCAGACTTCGATTGCCTCCCTTATTGATTCGGCTTGATTAGCCTTGAGTGGTCACCATTTCTTACAAAGTTCGACTTGTTCCCCAATGGTACTTATGTGAGCAACTCATGATATCTTCTCGAGGAGTTTTCCCTCGAAATGTAGCTCACCAAGTACATTGTTCAGAGTGTGATATTGCATTGAAGACTAGTCTTCATTGATTCCATCTCTGTTGGACGCAGTCGAAGCCTCGCATGAAGTTTCTTGTTTTCGACCACTTGTTCTGAAAAGAATAAAACCGGTCAAACAAAAATAAACTTCTAGAGGAAGATAACACAAAGATAATTGTAGGTGAAAGCATTTCTTACCTACTAGTCGAGAATCCAATTTCTTGACCTCTTCTTGATGGGAAGCAATGGTTTCAGCGTGCTTTTTCTCCTATGATCTAATGTCCTCTGCATTCATCTTAGCAATGCGACGGACTCGTTATAGATCGAGTCTTCTCATTACTTGATCTCGAGACTTCTCAATTGGCGACAATTTCAAAAATAAATTAGCATTAGAAAAGGGAAAATACTCGAAAAGGACAACAGGTAAAGAATTACTTACCTGTTACTCGAGTTTTCAGTCCCTCGAGTTCCAGATCCTTGTTCTTGGTAATGCGAGAAAACTCCTGAATGACCAAAACTTTTTCTCCAACTTCGGTCCGGAGCTTCTTCATCTCATCTTCTTTTTCTGGAAAAGAAATGAGAGTTGGGTAAAGGTCAAAGTCAAAAGCAGTCTTAAGTTCAGCACTTACTGTTTATTTTTTCCTGCAGTCTTCTAGATGCAGAGATGGCTTCTCGAAGTCTATCCGAGAGGACTATTACTTCCTCCCTTAGCTTTTTCGACTCCTCTTTTTCATAATCGAGTGAGTCAGCTAAGGTCTTTGTGTCACTTTTTAGCCTACAGAGGACAAAAGTGGAGATGAACATCAGCCAATCGGTTGTAAGTCCTTCTACAACCACTAACCTAGTCGTAAGTTTTTCTACGACAAAGCCTCTAGTCGTAATATCTTTACGACCAGTACCTTGTCATGAGTTTTTCCATGATAACTCTCGTAAACACTATACGAGTAGTCAAGTCGAGAACGACTATGAATAACAGTAACTTACCATCTCTCCGCCTGTGTGCAGAGTTCTTCTTTTTCTTGTCGTAGCTCTAAAAGTTGTCGATGATACTCACCGACAACGGCAATTTGCTCTAGAGCTTTCTGCAAAAAGAAGACAGTGAGAAGAAAGGGAAAGCCACATATATAAATATCCAAAAAATGCTTACATTCATGGTTGACCTAGCGAAGGTCGAGTACACCAACTCTGGGTTCTGCAGCTTGTCTACCCTCGCGACTTGATCCCACCAAACCTTCTCAAGACGCTCATTGTCGAAGGTATTTCCTCTATTTGGAATATCCTTGGGATGGGGACTCGATCGCGAGATCCAAAGCAAAGAGACCCTATGATGGAAGCAGGTCCAAATAAGTCAGCACAGAAGTTGAAATATTCTTCATCCTCTGATTCTGTAGCTGCATTTTCTCTTTGGACACTGGAAGGAATGTCTGCCACGACTTCCTTTCCGGCACGGTGTACAGAGTCATCATCACCTTGACGGAGGCTTTGCATTGCCTCTGTGGTCTCTACAACCATTTCGAGGTCGTGGCTACCCTTTCGGTGGTCGTAGCTACGACCTCGGTAGTCGCAGCTGTCCTCTCAGTGGTCGTAGCTATGACCTCAGTAGTCGTAGCTACAACCTCAGCATTGGAGAAACCACTTGAGAGCCACAGGGTCAAGGAAGATCCTTCAACCACTTCCATTGTTACCTCTCCGACAATCAAGAAGTGACAATGGGCTTCTCAACTAAGCATCCCCTGGGTTTGAAGGAGTCTGGACTAAAATAAAGAAAAGCAAATCGGTTGTGAAAAGAAAAAGGTAAATATTATTCTTACACTTTAGTACATTTCACATACCTCTGCACCCTGGTCTTAACCAGGAACTTAGGAGCAATCCTCCCAACGGAGGACTTCTTCTTCTCCACGACCACGTCTGGTCGAGGTTCAACAATGGGCCCAGCTACGACCACGTCTGGTCGTAGAGTTTGAACAGAACCATAGCTCGGTCTCTCGATTCTCGGATGGCGAGATCGGTCTCGACCATTCCAAAAGCAAAGACTACCCTCGATTGCGGTGTCTTTGGGCAAAGATCGTCCTTCACAAAAGACATAAAATCTTTCCAGATCTCCTTTTCCAGTTGCTTAACAAAACTAGGAGTGGCAGCAACTGCGAAAGATTGCTTGTCATAATAGAAGGGTACCTTAAAAGATTCAGCTGCTTCAACCTTCTCAGCTTCGATAGTTGCAGCCTCGGCTTCAGTTCTGGCTATGTCTGCCGTAGGCTTTGTAGAGGGTTTGGTCGAAAGACCAGAGCTCGAGCTTGCTCCTCCCTTGTCGGCGGATCTTGCAAGTCGACGTCTCTTAGATGGAGGAGCCGAGCCTTTGTCTTTCGACAACTGCGCGCTAATGGTCATCGATCGACTTCCTCGTCGTCCTGACGATTTTCCATGCCTACTTTCTGTAAAGCAAAACAGAAAAAGAAGAATTACTGATCAGTCGTAAGTTTTTCTACGACCAGTACCAAGTCGTAAGTTTTTCTACGACACTTTCTTGATCGCAAGATATTCTACGATCACCATTAGTCGTAAGTTCTTCTACGACTATAAAATCCTAAAGAAATAATCAACTTTTTGATTACCTTTAGGCGCTCTATCTTTTCATTTGCGGGCAAAGCCGCAATGATTTGAGGAACCGCCACTCGGAGTGGCGGAGATTTCTCACAGATGAGTTTGACCGTAGCGTCAATTTCTGCCTGTGAAAGATCTGTGTAAACAGATAAAAATATTAGACAATATTGAGAAAGACCAAACCGAAAGCTAAGTCGGAGGTTCACTTACCCTCGTCGTAGTCCCCTGTCGGTCTCCTCTCCCGAGTATCTCCACATAGGAGATGCTCGTTTCTTCAAGGGACTAATTCGGCGTGTGATAAAATCTTTTACCACATGCCATCCGGTCAGCCCTTCTTCTTTCAAGTCCTTGATGTCTTGAATATAGGGGGCAATCCGGCTGATATCTTCAGGAGTCGAATCCCATGAAGATTTCTTCTCGGCAGCCTTCCCCGCGAAAGAGAGGCTGTCTTCTGAGGTGACTTTCCAGTAAAACCACCTCTTTCTCCATCCCGGCCATGAAGACCGAGTGAAACTCTGAATATACTCCCTTGACTTCAAGTCGTGGAGCTTCAGACCGTAGCTTTCGGCGATTCCAGTTTGTCGAGCCATCCCATAATAATATTGGAAAAGCTCGAGGTCCGCCGGAATCCCCAAGTACGCCTCGCACAGGTACACGAAGACACTCAACATGGTAATGGAATTAGGACCTAGGTTCACTAATTCCACCCCAAAGTGCTCGAGTACCACTGTAAGAAGGGGGTGAGCAGGCAGTCGGAGGCCGCACTCACAGTACGCTTGGAAGACAGGGATTTGCCCATTTTTCCCGACGACGGCCGATCTCGCCTAATAGCCTAATCCACTTCACCAGAGCCTTCTCTTGAATCTTCCCGGCGTCGACCAAGACTTTAATCTTAGCCGCATCCATCTCCGATTCTTCCCACTCGGAAACTTTCATGGCCATTTCTCTCAGAAACAAGAAGTTTTTGATTGGGTTGGCGGCGGAGAAGATGAAACCTAGTCGAAGGCGGAGAAGACGAAAAGAACAATGTGAGCGTTTTGGAGAAAAAGGTAAAACTCTAAGTCTAACTCCCGGTGAGTTTTATAACCGCACGATTGCCACCGCTTCGGGAATCGTCTCATCGACAGGTCTGTGGGAGTCGGTTGCAATTCCCTACATGGTCTGTTCGAGAAATTTAGGTGCGTATTGTCACCCCCAAGCGAAATTACTTTCTTGACCAAGTCTTTCTGGTCGAAGGAAGTATCAATCGGAAGGGTTTTTTTTCTCCGATCCCCCTACTACGACCACTTCACAGTCGTAGGGGTTTTTACGACTTTTTGATAGTCGTAAGCAATCTTCACGATTGCAACCGCCGAATCGCCTCATCGGCAGTGTCCGTGGGAGTCGGTTGCAATTCCTAGATGGTCCGCTCGAGAAAATTAGGTGCGTATTGTCACCTCCAGCGAAATTACTTTCTTGACCAAGTATTTACGGTCAAGGAAGTATCAATCGGAAGGTTTTTTCTCCGATCGCCTACTACGACCACTTCACGAATGTAGGGGTTTTTATGACATTTTGATAGTCGTAAGCAACCTTTCTGACCAAGCAAATTCCTGGTCAAAGTAGCACTCAAATGTCGAAGAGTTTTTCTTTTGACCATTATTCTGCGACATTTTCATAGTCGTAAGACCATTTGCAAATCCTTCACCAAGTAAGTTACTTTCACTTGAAGCTGGGGGGCTAGATGACGAGGATCTGATAATCCTCATTTTATCTTTTATCTATAATTCATATTATGGGTAAATATGACGTTACATAGTCCCCAGAAGTACCCCTTATATGTATAAGGGAGAGGCCTACCAAGTGATTGTAAGTTCTCCTACAATCACCCTCGTAGTCGTAAGTCTTACTACGACTATGTAATGGTCGTAAGTCCTTCTACGACCACTACCCAGTCGTAAGTTCTGCTACGACTATTATCCAGTCGTTCCTAGTCGTAAGTCCTTCTACGACTATTGTCCAGTCGTAAGTTCTGCTACGACCAAGTTAACCACGACCACCTTAATCAATAAAACCTACAAGCGAGTGGGTCCAATTGATTAAGGAATTCAGACGGTCCACATGCACTATTATTCTGCACAGTAATAATGCTTAAATACCCCATTACCTCTGAAAGATAACTGCCAAACGACGTGAAGGAGCCACTACGCCGGTAATTACTGCCATTATGTGCCCATTACTGGCTTGATTAGGCGCCACTTCAGCAGGAGAAAACGGCTACTCCTTCACGACTATATAAAGACATCAATCAGAAGGACAAAGGGATGGCGAAACAAGAGCCAATCGAGGACAATCAAGGAGAAAGACAAGTACTGTTCTTTGTAATAGTCTTAGTTTCTTGCTTGATTGCCGAGAATACACTCAATACCACACACACACATGAGTAGGGTTGTTATTCTCCCCGGAGAAGGCCTGAACCTGTATAAAAATCCCGTGTCAATCGCTCTGCGTGATTTCATCTCTAGGAGACCCCCCGAATCAAACAATCTTTACGTAAGATCGGTTCTAAAACACCGACAGAGGTACTATCAGGGGTGTTGATGAGATTGTTGAACATATCAAGTCCATGTATTTGTCTTCATGTCAATCAACATGGAGGATATTTGGTTATGATATTCATGGGAGAACAATGTTCGTACAACGATTGTTTGTTCATTTGCCGAATATGCACATACTAACATATCATGAAGACTGTGACTTGCAACCAATTGCTGATGACCTGATGTGGGATGCCCGATCTTCTCAACGTAGAACCTCTTGATAACTTGTGTATCCTGACGAACCCCAGCTGATCCCCCGCGCCAATGCACGGACTTGCAACTCTATGGAAAATTAGCCCAAACACACACTTGATTGGATCCTCGCTGACCACAAGCGAAGATCGTCGAACCCTCAATTCCTAGCGGAAAAGCAAGAATGACTCCTTATTCTCAACGCCCAATTCGCTCTGTTTTGGCTATAAGCACAACAGGAGAATCAAGCAAAAGCTTTGAAAATATATTAAACGTGGTCTGAGGTTAAAATGGGGGTCTACCTCTGAATATATAGTGCCCCTTCTCCTCCTCATGGCTGGCCAAGAGGCCCTACTCCTATTCTAATTCGGATTTGGAGTCCTACTCCAATTCCGACACATTCCAAAACAAAAAAGGAAACTCTGATTTTACAACCATCACATTGATTCGATCATATATTTTGATCCAGAAGGAATTTCGGAGTGAGGGAGGATCCGTTGGATCAGTCTTGAAGTTATCTTTCCAACAAGCCCAAGAACACTCGAATCGGACCCCGTTTGTGAAAGTTATGACCGTTTTATTCCGGACTATCCTGCTGATTCCGATTCCGAATTTGATTCTGAGTTGATTTCGAATTTGATTTCGGTTGGGGTTATGGGAGATCTTATTTGGGCTTGAAAATCTTATCCAAAACTTGAGCTTTAAGCTCTTGAGCTTCCTCCCCTTTTGCTCTCCCATCACACGGCTTCCTTTGTCCTTGATCAGCCGCATGGGCAGCTTGACTTTCTACTTCCCAACCGCTTTGACCTTCTTGTTCTTCATCACTAGGCAATAGATACGGGTACCCTCCTCCTTGTGCTCCTCTATTTCTTTGGCTCCGGCCTCCCTCTTGGTTCCAAAGACTTTAAACTTGTCAAACCTGAGAATGCACAAAGTATTGTTTTTACGTAGTATCCAATTCTCACGGAAAACACAAAGAAACTTGTTAAGAAACAATTGCACCTGTTGTTTGATAAGTGTAACTCTTGCTTCATAAACAACCTCATAAGTAGTCGAGATATCCTCATCATCCTCCCTTTCTTCAAAAAAGCAGTCCTCGGCTTTTGATAGCCTGAAAATATGCTACACAAAGAGAACAACGTATATGCATGGTATATGTATTTATCATCCATACAAGTTCCGTGTAGCGCATGATGATTTATCGAACATGTATTAAACAAATAGAACAACGTATATACGTGATATATGTATGAATCAATTGTTGTGTTATTCTCGTTGTTTTGCACAATCGATAGCTCGAAATCACATTTCAAATTGCACAACTGACTCATATGATAAAATTTCACCTTCCCAATATCAAAGTCAAGTAAAGTGGGTGAAAACCAATTGACTCCATTCCATGCTTCAACTGTGCTACTCTGATTATTTATACATTTAAGAGATAAACAAGTAGGCATCATGTTGCGTTCTAAACAATAGACACTTGTATTAAAACCCATCTTAAAGAGACCGTGACATTGCTCAATAGATGGTTTGCGCAAAATATGTAATTTTAAATCAACAAGATTATCACAGGTAATGCATATTCGATAGACTTGAAACATGTTGTTGTCTACACCAAAATCTCCGATCAAATTGAATTTATATGTGTGTATGTAGCTATTTACTAGTGATCTTAAATGTGAAATTTCAAGAACCTTCTTAATAACACTAACTACCTCTTTTGGTTTATCGAATATGATATGACACAAAGAATTATTAAGGGATATTCTAGTAAGAACTTCTGTACGAGTAATCAATTCCATATTATGCAAATTAAACATATCAAATTTAGAACTTGGAATCATCAAAGGAATAATGGAGTTCACAGTTTTACGCACCTTGTCTTGATGATCTATCGATTTAGTATCAATAGTGTTACCTTGATCGTCCTCCTCAGTTGTTGTAGGTGCCGCGGGTATTGTAATGTCACCATGTAACCACGGGGTATCATGTATTCCCTCTCCAACCATGGTTATATCTTCATCTTTCTCTTCCAATGGTGAGGGCTCTTGAATGTCCAACTCCTTATTTGCTTGGTCCACCTGCACAATGTGTGATACAACAATAGAAATAGAGGGTAAGTTAGGTTCAAAAATAATCTTACTTGTCCTATCATCTATCTCTTCTTTTTCTTTTGGTGTATCTCTCACACTCTCAATTGGGATGCTCTCAACCTCGCATATGGTGGACTCACACAGCTCACTCTTTTTATCACTCTCACTCAATTTGGCTATGTGGCTCTTGTTCTCACATGGGTTTTGATACATCTCATCCTTGTAAGACCGTGGGCCAGCAAGGGCACAACTACCACCAACCACGACCTCCTCACGTGTTGCGGGTTGTAACGGGGCAGCACTACTCATCACCTCGGTCGAAGAAAAATTCTCATGCTCGATCTTCTTCTCAAGTGAAACACCAGTGGATGAATTAGAACTAAAGAGCCAGCGCAGATTTAATTGATGTGCTTGCATGTGTTTAAGTCTCTTTTCTGCCTTCATAGCATATTTCACAAGATCTTGCAGACTACAAAAATATTCATCTTGAAGTGCAGCAACGATCTGATAATTTAAGCCTGCTTTGAAGTATGTTTTTTTTCTTGATATGCACTAGTGATATTGGCACGGTGCATTGCATGATTCAACTCAATGTAGTAATCTTGGACAACTTTGCATCCTTGTGTAATGCTCTCCACGTGGCGTAGTAGTTCCCGCTCATAATAGGATGAAACAAATTCTCTTCTCATGACCCTTTTTAAATAGACCCAAGATGTAATGAATCATTTTCACTTAGTTGTTGCCACCAACTAGAGGCATAGTCCGTAAAAAACAAAGTGGCCACTCTCACTTCCTTGGCTTCTGATTCGAACTTATGTGATTCAAGCTCGAACTCCATGTTTTGTACCCACTCAAGATACTTCCCTGGATCATTACTACCATAGAAGGGAAGATACGTATATTCGCGATCTGCCATTGTTAGCAGCAAAGCAACGAATATGTATGTAGGTGTATGTGTATCTCTCAAACTCACTTGTCTTACCGAATTACATTCTTACCTTTCCGAAGTGAATTAAGATCAACAATACTTACACTTTAGGGCAGTAGGAACCACAAGGTGATGTGTGAGCGAATTTCAAGAGCAAGTCAAAGCACGACAACGTGTGTTTTTTGGAGCTTGGTATGGATACCTACTTAATTTGAAAAAATTAGGTATTGTAAGGCTAAGTAAATATCCAAAGTAGAATTCAATGCCTAGTTGCCGATCACAAAGATATAAGTGAAAATCAAAGCAACTCACACGCAAAGATATTGGAACTTAGTGCAATCAATGAATGAGCTATGTAAGATATAAGTGAAGAACAAAATAGCTCGTATTGCACAAGTTATAGAAAGACACTAGCTAGTTGCAAATAATGAAACTAGGGCACAAGATTGCACAAAATATTGATATTCTAACAATTGAATCAAGAATGAGTGGGGATTTTCGCTCAAGTTTATGGTTCGGCTATGCGCTTTCTTTTTCCTTTTCTCTTTTCTTTTTCTCTTCCTTTTTTTCTCTTCTCTTTTTCCTTCCTTCTTTTTTTGAACTATTGCCAAAATTCTTGTTCTACCAAAAATGAGCAAAAATTCTTTCCCACCTTTTGATCTTTGAACAATTGCAAGAACACAAATATTAATATGCAGCCCTAAGCAACAATTTAGCTAGTCTTAAATAGTTCAAAGTATTCGCAAAGGATTGAAAGGTTCACAAAGGATAAATTGATGTCTCACTTCTTTTTGTTTTTTTATAGACACGACTAAAAAAATCAAACTAGGCTCAAATAAAAAGCAACGCAAAAAAAATTCAAGATCAGCAAACTAAACTTGATTCTAATGGACAAAAACTTAACAAAATTCACTAGAATAATAAATTAAATACTACGGCTGATTTTTTTGTATGCCTTTTTCGTGTATGGAAAAAAGATAACTGGATAAAGATCCTACCGAGTCAACGGAGCTCTGATACCACCTGATGCGGGATGCCCGATCTTCTCGATGTAGAACCTCTTGATAACTTGTGTATCCTGACGAATCACTAGCTGATCCCCCGCGCCAATGCACGGACTTGCAACTCTATGGAAAATTCGCCCAAACACACACTTGATTGGATCCTCACTGACCATAAGCGAAGATCGTCGAATCCTTAATTCCCAGCGGAAAAGCAAGAACGACCCCTTATTCTCAACGCCCAATTCCCTCTGTTTTGGCTATAAGCACAACAGGAGAATCAAGCAAAAGCTTTGAAAATATATTAAACGTGGTCTGAGGTTACAATGGAGGTCTACCCCTGAATATATAGTGCCCCTTCTCCTCCTCATGGCTGGCCAAGAGGCCCTACTCCTATTCTAATTTGGATTTGGAGTCCTACTCCAATTCCGACACATTCCAAAACAAAAAAAGAAACTCTGATTTTACAACCGTTACATTGATTCGATCATATATTTTGATCTAGAAGGAATTTCGAAATGAGGGAGGATCCGTTGGATGGGTCTTGAAGTTATCTTTCCAACAAGCCCAAGAACACTCGAATCGGACCCCGTTTGTGAAAGTTATGACCGTTTTATTCCGGACTGTCCTGCTGATTCCGAATCCGAATTTGATGCTGATTCCGAATCCGAATTTGATTCTGAGTTGATTTCGAATTTAATTTCGGTTGGGATTATGAGAGATCTGATTTGGGCTTGAAAATCTTATCCAAAACTTGAGCTTTAAGTTTTTCGGCTTCCTCCCCTTTTGCTCTCCCATCACACGGCTTCCTTTGTCCTTGATCAGTCGCATGGGCAGCTTGACTTTCTCCTTCCCAACCGCTTTGACCTTCTTGTTCTTCATCACTAGGCAACAAATACGGGTACCCTCCTCCTTGTGCTCCTCTATTTCTTTGGCTCCGGCCTCCCTCTCGGTTCCAAAGACTTTAAACTTGTCAAACCTGAGAATGCACAAAGTATTATTTTTACGTAGTATCCAATTCTCACGGAAAACACAAAAAAACTTGTTAAGAAATAATTACACCTGTTGTTTGAGAAGTGTAACTTTTTTTTTTATGAACAGACTTATAAGTAGTCGGGATATCCTCATCATGACCCTTATTCAACCAAGACTATGTTGACAGAATGGTTCACTGCAAACCAGCGTTCTATCGCTACTAGAGAACTTAATTATTGTGAGTTCCCTACTAAATGGATACGGCGCCCTGAAAAAAATGGTCCCAACAGAAAACGCTGCCTTAAAATTGGTAGGCTGCACTATATACATCCTACCACTGGTGAACCATTTTATCTAAGAATGCTTATTATGGTTGTTCGAGGTGCCATGACCTATGAAGATGTTAGAACATATGAAGGTGTCCTTTACAATACCTACCACGAGGCATGTCAAGCATCCGGACTTATCGGTGATGACACTGAATGGATTTGTTTTGTTGAGTAAACTATTGTTTGGGCAACGACTTATCAATTAAGGAATCTATTAATGACTGTCTTGGTCCATTGTGATGTTGGCAATGTTATTGGAAATACATGGCTGATGATATTGCCTATAAACTCTGTCAGGTTTATATGAATCAATCTACCATAGTGCCTAAAAGCATTATGCAGAGCAGCCATTTGAAGGAATTGGCCTCGATGTTTTCAAGTAATGGCCTTTCGTTTGTGTCCTATGATTTTCCAACACCACCGGATGGAGCTGACAACACTAACAACAATAGATTGATTCTGCAAGGGCTATGCTACGATAGGAATGAACCTGACACACTAGCTAAAGCTATGTATGTTGTGCTGAATGATGAACAAAGAACAACATATGATAGGATAATGCATAGAATTACACCTGATGCAACCTGCATGTGTTTCATCTCTGCCCATGGTGGTACAGGAAAAACATTCTTATTTAACACTATAGTCGCTAACATAAGATCAAAGGGACAAATTGTTTTAGTTGTGGCGTCATCTGGTGTGGCTGCTCTATTATTACCTCGGGGCTGCACTGCTCATTCAAGGTTCCGAAATCCTTTAGATATTAATGATGGATCTCTATGTAACATTCGAAGAGGAACTATTCTTGGAGAACTTATAACAAAAGCTGCTCTCATATTATGGGATGATGCACAATGACACACAGACTATGCTTCAAAGCGCTTGACCGAACAATGCGTGACATACTATCTGTTGATAACCCAACAAACACAAGTAGACCGTTTGGTGGGAAACCAGTTTTGCTTGGTGGTGATTTCAGACAGGTCGTCCCTGTTATTGAAGGTGGTACAAGAGCTGATGTAATCGCAGCCTCTCTTATCAAGTCACCACTTTGGAAATATGTGGAAATCATACAATTGACCGTCAACATGCGACTCTGTAATCCAACTATCTCAGATGAGCAGAATAACGAGATGGCGTATTTTGCTCAATGGGTTCTTGATATTGGTGATGGACGTATCCCTAAAGAGAAAAAAATGGTGACCCACAGAGCTCATGGATACAGATACCCGCTGTTTTATTGTTCAAACCGGTTGGTGACAAGATCTCAGCTATAGTTAACGCTGTCTATAATGATTTTGAATCAAATCATAATTATGTACTATACCTAGCGGAACGCGTCATTGTGTGCCCAGTTAATATTGTTGTTGATGAGGTCAACATCAAAATGCTTCAGAAGGTACCTGGTACTGCTAGCACCTATTTGAGATGTGATACAGTTGCTAATTCTTTCAAGCAGCTAGCAGACTTTCACTTCTTTACCCACCAGAATTTATGAATTCAATTAGTATCAATAATTTCCCTGAACATGAACTTTCCCTTAAAATTGGAGCACCAATTGTCCTTGTTTGAAATATCAACCGAGCTTTGGGACTCTGCAATGGGACACGATTGTTGATAAGCATACTTGGTGATTATGTTATTGAGTGTAAAATCATGATAGAGACACATATAGGAGACACGGTCTGCATTCCTGGCATTGTTATTAATGGAAATACGTCGCGATGGCCATTCACGCTCCAGCGACGCTAGTTCCCAGTGAGACTTCGTTATGTGATGACTATAAACAAATGCCAAGGTCAGACGCTCAACGTCATTGGGGTGTACTTGAGAAATCCTATTTTCAGCCATGGATAGCTATATGTTGCTGTTTCAAGAGTTACATACAGGAAGGGCCTTAAATTCCTCATAGAGAATGGGGACCGAATACCTGATTCAGTGACGAGGAATGTTGTCTACAATGAAATCCTTGGGTTTATTTAGGGCTTTTGGTTGTTTTTCTTACTTCTTCTTCTTATGCTTTCGCGCCTCTTTGTTCTCACTGTTCCCCACCTTTACCACTGTATTTCTGTTCGACCTCACGTGTATGACTTCTTGATCTATTATATATACTAGATGGGCATGCACGCGTTGCTGCGCCCGCCTAATAGATATAGATGCTCTGCTCAGTCTTGTGGGGAAAAACTATAAGTGGGTTGCAATCACAAATATATAGCAGAATGATTACAGCAGCAGAGTAAGCGTGACATGTAACTATTTTGTTGCAAGGATAGCAACATGTATTGTCGACATAATACGATAGTAATTTATGTAGGGTAGGAAAAATGTAAGAGACGAAGAGTTACAAAACTGAGGTAATGTATATCATAGGAAAGCTAAAAGTGTCTGCGCATGTTTTCTGGTATTACATAGTTCTTGCAGGGTGCACTTAACTGGTATCAATTTATTTAGCACTAAGAGTTTTTTTTAGTATAACACAGTAGGCACTATACATAAAAGATGTAGCGTCTGAAACTGGTGGGTGGGTGTTGATGATATGTACAGAAGGTATTGAACATGATATTTTTGCAAAAGGTTGTCACTACTGTTGCATTGGCGCCTTTGATCGAAAAAAATCTGGCCTTGTTATGTTAAAGCAGCTGGATACTGACTTTGTTTGAGACTTTTATGGGTCATTCCTACAATGTAGACATTGAATGCGTTAGTCTATTTGGTTAGGTACTTTGGACAGGTTAAGAGATTACCTTGCAGCTTTTGTTGAGATGCTGAACCCATTTGTAGTTTTCTCATTGCTGATGGCCTGTACTCCCGATGTGGATGCAATGGTTACACATTTGTATAAGAAAAACAGTATAGTAATGACCTGTGTGAGCTTTTGGGTGTAGTGGAGTCAGTTGTAAGATGTGTATATTCAGATGCCGGACGTTTAGCTGGGAGTAAGCCTGTTTGCTCGGCCTGTGTATTTTTAGCAGTATGAATGCTAAGAACAATATTACGACAGCAATGTAGGACCGGAAAGGCGACTAGAGGGGGGTGAATAGACGCTTTCTTAATTTTTGCATCGATCAAATTCAACACGCACTTTTCTCCTATAGCTATGAAAGCTAAGAAGATCAGTAAATACACAGAGAAAGCCTTGTGCTGAATCCGATTACACCCTTAACCACAAGACTCAACAATGGAGAATTGATCTCAGGTAGCCCGATCTGACCGACGGCCAATCAAGGCTCAAGGTCAAGATCGACCGTGACCAATGGCGGTCCGAATAGCTGGCGGTCTGACCGCCATTACTGAATCGGTCGGACCGATTTAGTCCAGTACCACTGCACAATTCCCAAATCCAAAACGAAAATTGGTCCAACTTTTGATTTACCCGATGAAACTTGACCAAACTTCGAGCACACTTCCCTAAGGATATTTGGGACCTATTCCTAGCACGATCGTCTAGATCCACATCAATGCATTGACATTTTTAGGTTTTACTAAGGGAGAGTTCAAAACCTAGAAAAATAAAAAACTTGATCCAAATCTTGCTTGTGGGAGATTGATGATCTAGATGATTCTAGGAGTATTACCACACATCATAGCAAGGTAAAAGAGGTCAAGAGAACAACAAAAAATAACCGGATCAAGGAAGCACCACAATCATCAAAAGAGAGAAGCAAAAGCAATAGACCTCATCTTTGAACACACATCCATAGATTTATTCAAGATGTTGCTTGTCAAAGCTACTCCCTCAAGGAGGACAAGAGCTCAATCAAAGAGCACACAAACAATTTTCTCTCTAAACCCTAGCCTCTCCTCTCCTCTCCAAACCCTAGAAAAATTAGGATTTTTCTAAATGAATGCTTGGGGGCTTTTCCATCTCCCCCCTTCTATTTATAGAGTGGCTTAGGGTTTCTAATGGGCTCCCATTAAGGCCCAATACAAATAGGACACAAACACACACATTTCAGTTGAAGCAATCGCCTGCTTCACCACGTGTAGGTTGATCAACGACTCTCATCATATCGGCAAGTCTCTCCCGTCCGAATCCCATCGGAACCTCCAAGGCACTTGCACCGACCCCCGCGCCGCTTGATCCAACCAGCTGCAACGAACTGCCCGTTCGAACCATCTTGTCCATTCTACACCATGCTTGAGTCACACGACTCCACCTGGCATCCATGATTGTCCTGGACCTCAGCTCTCCAAGCTTAGTCCCGATCCTCCTCGCCGTTGACGTCGTTGACCTGCAAGCCACCTGCACAGCAATATACAAAGAAATCGTTTCCGGGAATAAGTTCTTCACAACTTGACCCACGTTAGCTCAATCATGCAATATGCAATATTAAAGCATTGAAACTCATGCACTAGACACAATCGAAACACAACAATGGCTAGTTGGCCGAAGAACAAGTGGAAACCGGTCTACCGCCCTACCCTGCCGGTCTGACCGATTCACAATCGGTCTGCCCGATTATATAACGCCGGTCAGACCGCCCAAAAAGACTTAGCCAAATTTTCACCTTGAAAATCCGAAACTCTCTGGAATTTTCATTTGAATAGAACTTTTGAGTGGGAGCTCCAAAAATTATGTGACCACATCCAGGAGACTCCCCTCTCAAGTCTACACAACCTATTTTTGGCCTAGCTCCAAATTCCATCAAAAACCATGGCCGGTCGGACCGGCAATGCCTGCCGGTCGGAATGCCACACGGACGGTCCGATCGGCCTTGGCGGCCCGACCGGCCAGAATCTGACAAAGATGAAGCTTTTCTGAAAATACGAGATTGGGTAAACCAACAACGCCATTGCCAATTGACTCATCATCCTAAGATCATGCACATATCCCCACGATATCCACAAGTAAGCAGGAAGCATAACATATATGTATACTGGAAATTGTATGGACCTTCTCGATATCTGTAGGCGTTGTTCGAATGAGCTGTAGATTCATAGGATAATCAGTTGTTGCTATGTAATAAATAGCATGAAATATAGTCAAATTTGTATGCATATGTGCTTTGATGATAAATTCATACCTCAGTAGAATGGGAAGCAACATGTTTTGGTGGAGATGCATGTCGGACCCGGATTTTGTAAATCCAAATCCTCTGTGAAATCTCTGTGCTATTCCCTGGATCAGTAGATAGCACTTCACAAGCACATTGCTGAATCAAACCATACATGGCGTAAAACCATTGCATTCATTAATTTACACATCAGAGTTTACATAGACCGCTTCGGGTCAGTTTTTACAATAAGGGCCGAACAGGCCAAATGAGTACATTTCAAAAGATAGCGGAAGCGACAACGGAAGCAAGCGGTGAGGGCACATCTTACCGCAGGCAAGTGACTGGGGAACCCGTGTACTCCCGATATCATCCGAATTCCCCGGACAATATAGGAGGTACACAAGAACCGACGGAGTCAGCTAGACTGGGGTGAGACTAGAACAACTAAGGACTGAACTATGCTTCAATGATTCCCGGTCTTGGACTTACGGATCCTCGTAGTAGTCGTAGTCTTGTGTCTTCCTACTCGAGGAGTTGGGAAAGAGCGAGGATGAGCACAACTACCGTGCTCGCGAGCCCACACAACAGATGCAATAATATACATGCAAGGTGTAACAAGGTTGGCTCGGGTTCTTTTATTTGCGTAAAGCAGTATTTGTAAATACAGATATTAGAAAATTTCTATCACTTAGCATTTTAACCAAATTGCATTTTTAAAGAGATTAATTGTGCAGTAGTAATAACAGCAGAGGTTCCCTCCATCGGAAACTCTGTCTCATGCTTCTTTTGATTGGAGCTACCTCCATACATTAACAACACCGGATACGACGATCCAGGGAAAAGTCAAATCTCAGGCCCCGACCTGGTTTTCATATCACCCACAAAGGTTTTTCGAAATAGAACTAACTCAAGTTAAGTTCCCATGTCCGCCTTTGACCGTAGGCGCGGCTGTTTAAACAGTTTTGACTCTGCAGAGGTTATACACTTTACCCACAAGAGACAATCGTACTCGTTACCCCACATGATTCCGTAGTCATGTAGTTGAGCGATCGTCACAGTAACCTTTCGATCCACTTCGCCCTTTCCATCATCTCACCCATATGGGGTTGCGCCCATAAGTTGTGCGGGATGTTCACCACTACGACGAGCGTGGTGGCGACCTCACCTTCGGTGTCCCTTCCGGCCATGCCCCGACCGCCTCCTCCACCAAAGTGAGATGACTTTGGGGTTCGATAAATTTACTAAGCCAAGTTGCATTTTGCGGACTTGTGGTTGTACTTGTTTTACACGGAGGTCATGACAAGATTAAGTCCTTAATCCACCTGCATTTGTTCATACCACATACCAATCGCTCTCGTGTCTGACGGCACCCACCATTCTCTCCATCCGCCGGATGTAGTATTAGCAAGTTTTAGGGTTTTGGAGAAGTATAAAACAAATTATCCAACCATCCACTATTCTCCTCAATGACCGCCCAAAACATTTGTCATGATTAAAGGATGATGATTTGGGGTAAAAATACCCCGGTACTTAAACAAGTCTAGCATGGCGTTTAAGTACGACCTATAACTAGTATGTTACCAGATATTTACTAGGGTGACAAGGATAATGGGAGTTCAATTTTCAAGGATATGAGGTACTAAATTATTAATCAACAAGTAGGCATTTAACTACCTTAAGGTGTTTGACATATATTTGCATAGAAATTAGAGCATGCAATTTAATATTTTAAACGAATATAATTTGCATAAAATGTGGGATCAACATGATCAAAGTGTTGACTCGCCTGGGATAAAGGTAGAAGGGTCTAGGTATTCTTGAGCTTGTCCGAAGTGGATGTCTCCGCCTTGAATCCTACTCGACGGACGTCTTTTAAAAGATGCAACAAAGAAAAGAGAGCAAATAAATACAAATCACCAAGCAAATGAACTCCAAATTAAATATGACCAGTGCCATTAGCAAGATCTTGATTTTAGAAAATTTTAGGAAAAAGATTCATAATTTTTGGAGCTATAATGAGGAAGTTATGGATTTTTGAAGTTTTAAACAGGATTTTCAATTGACTGGAAAATCAGAAAAGGCTGGAAAAACGTGGAGCTGACACGTGGCGGGCTTGCGCAGGGGTGCCGGTCCACGCGCACTGTGGCGTGGGCCGAAGGCCAACACGCACGCCGCCGTCCACGGTGCACGTCTTGAAGACAGATGTCGCGGGCCACACGTCACCACGTGGAGGGAAAATCGGTGGTTAACTTAGCGCCACGATGTCCGGGCCCACGCGTCGGCGAGGCAGACGGTGCTTAGCGCTAATTAACCGGTGATTAAATCTTTAAGCGGCACAGTAACTGCCAGCCATTTTCGTCCGACAACGGGACCGAGGGGAGGAGCTGGGGCGGCGCGGCTCGTCGCCGGCGGAGGGAGGGGCGGCGGCGCCGGGGGTTGCCCAAAATGGGTTCCCCTCGGTGAGGCGGTCCCGATGGTGGCGGCGGCGCCGAGGATCACCCGAGCCCGGCGCAGCTCGAGGGGCGGCGGAGCTCGGCGGAGGCGGGAAGGAGACCGGTGGCGACTCGACGAGAATGGGGAGCACGGGTCGGCGAGGTCCTTGGAAGCTCACCTGGCCAACAATGGCGGCGGGAGCTGGCCGGTGCGGGGAGATCGGCGGTGAGGAAGATGCCGGCCGGAGGCGAGGGAGACGAGCTCGATCCGAGGCTGCGGTGGTCCGGAGGCTTCGGGCTTGGAGGGGAGCACTCCTGGGTGGTGGTGGCGCCGCGGTGACGGGGTGGCGGCGCGGGAGCTCACGGAGGAGGGGGACGGTGGTGGAGCTGGCTCGGTGATTTGGGGAGGTTCGGGTGTTTGGTGGTTTCTCCGAGGCACTTACAGGGCGAGGAGGGGTGAGGAGGTAGAAGAGGGCTCCTCGGGACTTTTATAGGCGGAAGGGGGGGAGCAAAGGGAGGGGCCCGGCGGCGGAGTCCCGAGAAGGTGGCATGGGCCTGCACGCACGAAGGAGCAGTGAGCGGGGGCATGGGCGCGGGATGGGGTGGCGGGGATGGCGGTGGCGGCCGGCGCGGCGCCGGGCCGGGCCACAATGGAGGTGACGGAGCCGGTGGGGCCGGTGGTGGCGAGGAATGGGTGGGCGGCACAAGGCTTGAAGAGAGAGGAGAGAGTCAGGCGGCTCAAGACGGAGCTTAAGGCGAAGAGTCGGGGCAGCACTGTGGCTGGAGCGACTTGCAAAGGAGGGAGAGGGAGCGGCCAGAGGCACAAAGGCCAGGGAGAAGAGCGGCGGGCCAGGAGGGACGGCCGAGCACAAGCCGCAAAAGGGAATGGTTAAAATGGGTTAAGGCTCCAAAACCGAAAAGGAGTTACAAGTTTGAATTTGAAATTTTGAAAACACCAAAGATTTGAAACACAAATCCGAGCTTAACAAGAAGTTTGAAATCCTTCGAAAATATTACAAATTGAAATCACGAATTGAAAATAAGGGTTAAATAGTAAACACTATTCATTAACCGAAAAACGGGGTGTTACAAACCTACCCACCTTAAACGGAATCTCGTCCCCGAGATTCGAGCTACTCGGATGAGACAGGGAACGTACCTCTCATTGCTTCTGGAGCTGCTTGGGCTTCTTCGACGGTGACATGGTTGACATGGCCCTGGCTTTGGCTTGGCGTGGAAGCTGCTCTGGATGCTTGCGAGGTATGATGACTTTTGCTTGCCATCGAAGTCTGGCCTCGAGCTGGTGTGGCTCTTAAGTTGTACTCTCTCGGGGTGGCCGGTTGAGGACATTTTTTTGCGAAATGCCCCTTTTCTCCGCAGTTGAAGCAGCGAAGATGACCTATCGGGTTGGCTGCTGCAGGCTGTCCAGTGGATTGAAGAGAGAGGGAAACACTCACCGGGAGGCGGGTTACGATCGTGGCCCGGGCTTTGACTTGAAGCTCTTAGTGACGGGCCGCCGACGGCTGAAAACGAGCCGCCGGAAAAGTCGATCTTTGCGAAAGCTACCTTGTGGTCCTTGAAAGGCCATCTTCCTTTGTGGTCAAATCTGCGGTCTTCTTCTCGCTTCCAAAGACTAGGGCTTTATTGATAAGATGGTGGAAGCCGGAGTAGTCATGAAGGATGAGTTGGCCCTCATCTCTTCTCGCATGCCTTCAAGGAAGCGATCGATCTTTTCTTCTTCTTCCGCTATGTCATTTGGGGGCATAGCGAGCGAGCTAGGTAAACTTAGTGAGGTACTCATTCAGCGACAGTTGCCTTGCTTAAGAGTCCTGAATTCGTTTTTCTTCAACCTCATGGCGCTCTTGCACAAAGTTGGTTCTGAAGTCGCTTTGAATTCACCCAAGGTATTGCTTGCCATTCCGTTCTGCTTCCTTTGGGGTACCTCACCGCTTCTCTGTTGCGGTGGGGTCCGGTTGATCTCCTATCAGATGCAACAACCTCTGGTTCTCACGCTCTTCTTCTTCTTCCGACTGCATGGTCGGCACTTCGGTGGCAAGATAGTTATCCCACCATGCAAGAATGCTCCTTTGAGTTGATAGGTAGCAAAGTCTACCTTGTCTTCCTCGGCAACGAGCTAATCGAGCTTCTTCTCGGTATCTGAGGCAGTCTTACGCTTCAAGAGGCTCACTTGCCGCTGCGAGGTAAGCGGCACAGTTCAAGGAAGTCTGCAAGCTTTGAAGTGCGACCGGTGATCCGGTCACGATTATTCAGCAGGCTTGCGGGATCTGGGTTTGTCAAACATTACTTGCTCCATGGTTGGGTCTGCTGGCGGTGGAGGTGGTAGACCACGCCCTGGCCACGACACAGGCCACTTCCACGGCCTCTTCCACGACCTCTTGCAAAGGTGCCACGAGTGGGGCGGCGGCTCTTCCGGCGACATCTGAAGGAACACAAGCTTAGAGCGGGGTATATATATGAGGGTTACTAGTCCTCTAGTGCACAACAAAAGCAACTTAAAACCATACGAGGAAAACGATCAAACACCATACAAAGCCTAGAATGGTCTGCATTATATTAAAGGGGCTATGTTACATGACTTCTAGAGTACAAAGATATAGGCCACCCTAAGCCATGACACAGATACTGCACAACGTCTACAAAGAAGAAAACAAAAGCACTTGCAACCAAGGGATCTAATGCAAGCAAGCGCTAGCCAACCTAGACTAGCCTAACTATTCCCACACGATGACGCAGACTTGAGGTCGGATTGTCCTTCCAGAGAGGCGGATAGTAGTAGAGAGGCGATTCCCGCAGAAGATCTATGTGCATCTGGCCGAGCGCTTGCGCGGCGGCGGTGCGTCTTGAACGCATCATCACACCGCTGTGAGTGGTCCGGAGTCAAGGTGTGAGCGATTTAACTCACCCTCTCTAGCATAGAGGAAAACCTCCATGGTCCATGACTCTTGGTCCCGGGTTTGAGTCTTTCTACTCAAGATAGGCTTGCGGTTGTAGTCCGTGGTACATGAGTTGGCGAAGAAGGTCCACGCACTCATCTCCATCTTCTTCGTGCGAAAACAAGTCCCACGGACCATCGGACGAAGGGGTCGCCATCTACAATTTTTGAAACAAGTGGAGAGTCAGACTGAGTAAAAGCTCATGTGAAATTTAAAGAAAGTGGGGAACTAAGAGGGATGAGTAAGAGCAATTAGTAGGTTATATTTTGTCGAAACTTTTCTTAGGTTTTGAAAATAATACTCAAGTCCTTAGGCTCGACCAGTCTAACTAAGATTCCTACACCATATGCTCGATACCACTGTCGGACCCGGATTTTGTAAATCCAAATCCTCTGTGAAATCTCTGTGCTATTCCCTGGATCAGTAGATAGCACTTCATAAGCACATTGCTGAATCAAACCATACATGGCGTAAAACCATTGCATTCATTAATTTACACATCAGAGTTTACATAGACCACTTCGGGTCAGTTTTTACAATAAGGGCCGAACAGGCCAAATGAGTACATTTCAAAAGATAGCGGGCGACAACTAAGCAAGGGGTGAGGGCACATCTTACCGCAGTAAGTGATCGGAACCCTGTACTCCCGATATCATCCGAATTCCCCGGACAATATAGGAGGTACACAAGAACCGACGGAGTCAGCTAGACTGGGGTGAGACTAGAACAACTAAGGACTGAACTATGCTTCAATGATTCCTGGGTCTTCAGACTTCTGGATCCTCGTAGTAGTCGTAGTCTTCAGGTCTTCCTACTCGAGGAGTTGGGAAAGAGCGAGGATGAGCACAACTACCGTGCTCATGAGCCCACACAATGATGCAATAATATACATGCAAGGTGTAACAAGGTTGGCTCGGGTTCTTTTATTTGCGTAAGCAAGATTTGTAAATACAGATATTAGAAAATTTCTATCACTTAGCATTTTAACCAAATTGCATTTTTAAAGAGATTAATTGTGCAAGAGTAATAATACAGAGGTTCCTCCATCTAAACTCGTCTCATGCTTCTTTGATTGGAGCTACCTCCATACATTAACAACACCGATCGACGATCCAGGAAAAGTCAAATCTCGTGCCCCGACCGGTTTTCATATCACCCACAAAGGTTTTTCAAATAGAACTAACTCAAGTTAAGTTCCCATGTCCGCTTTTGACCGTAGGCGCTACTGCTTAAAACATTTTGACTCGCAGAGGTTATACACTTTACCCACAAGAGACAATCGTACTCGTTACCCCACATGATTCCGTAGTCATGTAGTTGAGCGATCGTCACAGTAACCTTTCGATCCACTTCGCCCTTTCCATCATCTCACCCATATGGGGTTGCGCCCATAAGTTGTGCGGGATGTTCACCACTACGACGAGCGTAGTGGCGACCTCACCTTCGGTGTCCCTTCCCTCCATGCCTCGCACCGCTCCTCCACCAAAGTGAGATGACTTTCGTGGTTCGATAAATTTACTAAGCCAAGTTGCATTTTGCGGACTTGTGGTTGTACTTGTTTTACACGGAGGTCATGACAAGATTAAGTCCTTAATCCACCTGCATTTGGTTCATACCACATACCATCGCTCTCGTGCTGACGGACCCACCATTCTCTCCATCCGCCTGATGTAGTATTAGCAAGTTTTAGGGTTTTGAGAAGTATAAAACAAATTATCCAACCAGTCCACTATTCTCCTCAATGACCGCCCAAAACATTTGTCATGATTAAAGGATGATGATTTGGGGTAAAATACCCTGTACTTAAACAAGTCTAGCATGGCGTTTAAGTACGACCTATAACTAGTATGTTACGGATATTTACTAGGGTGACAAGGATAATGGGAGTTCAATTTTCAAGGATATGAGGTACTAAATTATTAATCAACAAGTAGGCATTTAACTACCTTAAGGTGTTTGACATATATTTGCATAGAAATTAGAGCATGCAATTTAATATTTTAAACGAATATAATTTGCATAAAATGTGGGATCAACATGATCAAAGTGTTGACTACTTTGGGATAAAGGTAGAAGGGTCTAGGTATTCTTGAGCTTGTCCGGTGGATGTCTCCGCCTTCAATCCTACTCGAGACGGACGTCTTTAAAAGATGCAACAAAGAAAAGAGAGCAAATAAATACAAATCACCAAGCAAATGAACTCCAAATTAAATATGACCAGTGCCATTAGCAAGATCTTGATTTTAGAAAATTTTAGGAAAAAGATTCATAATTTTTGGAGCTATAATGAGGAAGTTATGGATTTTTGAAGTTTTAAACAGATTTTCAATTGACCGAAAATCGTAAAAGGCCGGAAAAACGTGGAGCTGACACGTGGCGGGCTTGCGCAGGGTGCCGGTCC
The DNA here is from genome assembly GCA_036346395.1 of Hsuehochloa calcarea. Taxonomy (NCBI): domain Eukaryota; kingdom Viridiplantae; phylum Streptophyta; class Magnoliopsida; order Poales; family Poaceae; genus Hsuehochloa; species Hsuehochloa calcarea. The sequence continues at coordinate 20,035,775 of CM070597.1, read as the reverse complement.
ACGCGCAAGATCGTGGCGTGGGCGAAGGCCAACACGCACGCCGCCGTCCACGGTGCACGGTCTTCAAGATGATGTCGCGGCCCACACGCCGACCACGGGGAGGGAAAATCGGTGGTTAACTTAGCGCCACAGTAATCCGGGGCCACGCGTCGGCGAGGCGAGCGGTTTGCTTAGCGCTAATTAACCGTGATTAAATCTTTAAGCGCACAAGAATCGCCACCATTTTCGTCCGACAACGGGACCGAGGGAGGAGTCAGGGCGCGCGCTCGTCGCCGGCGGAGGAGGGGCGGCGCGCCGGGTTGCCTAAATGGGTTCCCCTCGAGGCGGTCCCGGTGGTGGCGGCGGCGGCGCCGAGGATCACCGAGCGCCGGCAACACTGGTGGGGCGGCGGGAGCTCTCACGGAGGCGGGAAGGAGACGGGTGGCGACTCGACGAGAATGGGGAGCACGGGTGGCGAGGTCCTTGAAGCTCACCGCCAACAATGGCGGCGAGCCGGCCGGTCTTGGGAGATCGGCGGTGAGGAAGATGCCGCCGAGGCGAGGGAGACGAGCTCGATCCGAGGTCGCGGTGGTCCGGAGGCTTCGGGCTTGGAGGGGAGCACTCCTGGGTGGTGGTGGCGCACGGTGACGGGGGTGGCGGCAGGGAGCTCGCGGAGGAGGGGGACCGGTGGTGGAGCGGCTCGGCTGATTTGGGGGAGGTTCGGGTGTTTGGTGGTTTCTCCGGAGGCACTTACCTGGGGCGAGGAGGGGGTGAGGGGAGGTAGAAGAGGGCTCCTCCGGGACTTTTATAGGCGGCGGAAGGGGAGCAGTGCGGAGGGGCCCGGCGGCGCGAGTCCCGAGAAGGTGGCATGGGCTGCACAAGCGCACGAAGGAGCAGTGGCAGGCATGGGCGCGGGATGGGGTGGCGGGGATGGCGGTGCAGCGGGCCGGCCGCCGGGCCGGCCACAAGATGGAGGTGACGGAGCCGGTGGGAGCTGGTGGTGGCAGGGAATGGGTGGGGGGCGGCGCTGCGCTTGAAGAGAGAGGGGAGAGAGTCCGGCCGGCTCAAGACGGAGCGGCGAAGAAGAAGCGGGCGGCGCTGTGTGTGGAGCACCAGCAAAGGAGGGAGAGGGGAGCGGGCCAGGAGGCACAGGCGGCCAGGGAGAAGAGCAGGCCGGGCCAGGGAGGGACGGGCTGAGCACAAGCCGCAAAAGGGGAATGGTTAAAATGGGTTAAGGCTCCAAAACCGAAAAGGGAGTTACAAGTTTGAATTTGAAATTTTGAAAACACGGAAAGATTTGAAACACAAATCCGAGCTTAACAAGAAGTTTGAAATCCTTCGAAAATATTACAAATTGAAATCACGAATTGAAAATAAGGGTTAAATAGTAAACACTATTCATTAACCGAAAAACGGGGTGTTACAATGCACGAAGGTGAGATGGGTTGATTATATTAGTTGAAGGCTCAATAGTTTGATTTGGGTCTGTGGACAGTGAAGAGGTAGCAGTTTGAGTAGATGTGTTGTGTTGTGTCCGTGGGAGCACTGGTATAGTAATTGGTGTTATTGAATCTACATGGAATGAAGGTTTTAAACGCTGTAATGCCCCACGTGAAGCACTTATTCTGAAAGTGTACTGATTGTTGTAAAGCCTTGTTATTTGTGGCGGTACGATTGTATGGTTATCCTGGGTTATTGCTGTCAGAGCTAAAACAGGAGCACCAATTAATTGTTCAGCCATGGCACCAAATAAAATAAACTCTACTGCAGGGGCAGTGTCTTGAGAAATAGTAGAGGGATCAGTTCCTAGAAGAGCTAACTTATATCTGAAATGGAAATGTAAAGAAACTTATTGTAAATGGGCAAGCAACATGATAGGGTGTGCTACTATATATATGGATACAAATGTGAACAACAGTGGTAAATCACCTTGGTTCTGCATTAATGCTAGGGCATCGATGGCAGATATATTCATCACCGACCAGTTCAATTGTTCTTTTACAGGAACTGCAAGACATGTACCACCAATTCTCATGTGGTACAATACTTTTGATAGCAACGTCTACAATGTAGCTGAGGCCCTGTGTAAAGTCAACACATATTTAGCAATAGGTTTAGGTATGTGTATGTAAAATTTGAAATGAGGCATGTGCACTCACAACAGCGTCATGTGCATTTAGGTTTCATAAGTCAGCTACGGTTGTTTGTGAAGGCTTTTTTTTGCTGCCTTTTTCTCCTAGCCATGTAATTTGATGGGGTTTGCCAGCAAAACTAACAGTAAGAATGAATGTAAGATTGAAAATGTGTATATTTACACATAAACAAATAAGACTATACAAATATACCTGTCCTGGAGTGCAACGATTTCTGGTATAGCGGCATTTGCATACCATTGGCAAATGGTACTTCCTTGAAGTGATAGTTTTCCTAATAATTGAAGAATATTTTTTAAACCAAGAAAAAATGTTGTGAAGCATGTTTGCATCGGTGTGGTTGGTAAGCAGGATGTGTATTTTGTATGTAAATAGCTATGGCTAACCATTGTATAAGCCAATGGTGAGGCCAACAAATAGCACGGTAACAGGACCATGCATGCTTGCTGCCTGAATCCCTTCAACATCGAACTGGTTGGCATGTTGGCCCCACAGAGCTACAACAGTTGTTTCTCTATGAAATTAGATTTGTTGCTATCAGTATCATACTTGTATTATATTAGAGAAAGCAATGGAAACAAATAAAATATGTAGGGCTTTGTGTGGAAACATTTACCTTCCATCAGAAATATGGATCGATATTTCTTACAGTTTTTTCAATGCCTCCTGGGTACACTGTCTTCACCTCGGCTATGGCTGTTACCACACCAATAGTATCTAGTAGGAAATATGTGAAGTAACAATATGAATGTATAGAGTCTACATGAGAAGAAAAGATCTGTAATAAGTTATAAATTGTTGTTTTCGTTTTTTGTCATGTATGGAACCAAACAATCTTAAATGAATTATTTGTTTTACAGATACATCTGTATTGTGATATGGTTGAATAGACTAATACTTTGACTTAAAAAATGTGTGACATGATTGGAAGCTTAGATGGCAGGTGTTTTTTGGTTGATTTTTTTTTGCATGTGGACTATTTGAATTGTTGTTTTAAAAAAAGAACGATATAGGTAAACAAAATAAATTAAAAGGAATTTTTTTCAATTGTTGTGATGCTTGCTGGGAAACACTATTTGATGAAATCTTTTGCATGGTAAAAAGAGCTAAGGCCTGTCATTGTGGTTTCCACTAGGGAAGCCCTCAGAAATAATGTATACATAGATATGGTTATATATCTATTTGCATATACATATTTATGTATATATATGTACATGTGTGTATACATATATATGTATGTATGTATGTATGTGTCCATGCATATGTATATACATGTATAGGTGTCTATATATATACACACATACATATGTCTATATATTTTAACTGACTATGCAATGTATGCTATGTGAGGAAAGAAAGAGAGATGAAAAGAACAGGGGATATTTCATTTTCTAGGGTTGATCAAAAATTTTCCTTTTTTGCTCTACAGTTTACAGATTGTGTTTTATTATTATGTATCTTTTCATTTTCTGTTTGGAAGTGTATCCATTTACCGAAAGGTGATGAAATGGTGTGATCTTATAGGACATCTGTTATAAAAGATGAATGAAGAAGTCACTGTAACAACTTATCCTTTGAAGTGGCTAAATATATTTGTGCATTAAGGTGGGAGGTTGTGACAGTATTGGATAGGTAGTTTTTTTAGGTAAAATAATGTGATAGGCTCTGAAAATGAGGCTGTATTCCATCTAGTAAGGGAACATGGGTGAAGGGTATGTATTCTGTTAGCTGTGTTAGTTGTAAGCATTGTAAAAAACACTGTGAAAATGCAGTATGAAGATCAGACTGTATTTGAGTAGAGTAGTCTATAGCTAAAAATTTTGTACCTGATAGGATTTTTTTTCCTCCAATGCGGCTTCTTAGGATAGGAAATGAAGCAAACGTGTACGCATACAGAGGAAATTTATCTGGCACAGGTGACACCTTTTGAATTTTAGTGTATTTTGTAAATCTTGCCATAATTGGTAGATCAACGGCTTGGTATGTTTTTTTTGCTTCAGTAACCTCGAAGTATTCAATATAATAGATATGGTTATCATGTATGTTTCCTTTAAATTGGGCAATATGGCGTTCAGGTATTTGGTCTTCCATTGCATCACCCTGATCAAGACATTTCAAATAGGGCACATGCAAATCAGATTTGAATTGAGTACGACTATGAAATGAAATGAAAAGCAAACTGACCTTTTCATCAAGTAAAACAAAGTTGATACGTATGATTTTTTTTTTCTGAGGGCCAGCATCAATGTATTAATTCATTCTTGTTATCCTAACTCATACACGCCAACGATGCGAATCCTGTGTTACGTCTTTTAGCATAGAATAGTCCATCTGTGTGAACACATGAGAGTTAAATGTGGATAATGTGTAGGAGGCATGCAAATAGCATCATAAGAGCCCTCTGTAGATAATGTGTAAAAAAGCACAATGAAATAAACTACCTTGGCTATTCTTGGATGTTTTGTATGTATGGATGTTACTATTAGTAGCAGTCAATAGACATGAAACATGAATACATCTGAACACTATTAGTAGTAGATAGGTATTGTACTACAGATATGCAATTCATGTGAAGCACAATCTGCCTGAGGGGTTATTCAGTATGACATGTCAAGTGTGTGTAGACTGAACAATGGCTAATAGGTAGTAACCAGATAAAATAAATGTAGTGACCAATTAATAAATAAAGGAAATAGGATGTAAAATACACAAGAGGTAAATAACAATGGTTAAAGTTTGTTGGCACAAATTGGGAATGCTTATAATTAGATTGATCCGAAAGATTGCTATATATACATTTGTATATTACACAAGTGGGTTAATATCTGACGAGGATCTGATAATCCTCATTTTATCTTTTATCTATAATTCTTATTATGGGTAAATATGACGCCACGTAGTCCCCAGAAGTACCCCTTATATTTATAAGGGAGAGGCCTACCAAGTGATTGTAAGTTCTCCTACAATCACCCCCATAGTCGTAAGTCTTACTACGACTATGTCATGGTCATAAGTTCTTCTACGACCACTACCTGGTCGTAAGTCCTTCTACGACCATTACCCAGTCGTAAGTTCTGCTATTACCTGTACCTAGTCGTAAGTCCTTCTACGACTATTGTCCAGTCGTAAGTTCTGCTACGACCTGTACCTAGTCGTAAGTCCTTCTACGACTATTGTCCAGTCGTAAGTTCTGCTACGACCTGTACCTAGTCGTAAGTCCTTCTACGACCAAGTCAATCACGACCAGCCTATAATCAATAAAACCTACAAGCGAGTGGGTCCAATTGATTAAGGAATCCAAACGGTCCACGTGCACTGTTATTTCGCGCAGTAATAGTGCTTAAATACCCCATTACCTCTGAAAGATAACTGTCAAACGGCGTGAAGGAGCCACTACGCCGGTAATTATTGCCATCATGCGCCCATTACTGGCTTGATTAGGCGCCTCTTCAGTAGGGGAGAACGGCTACTCCTTCACGACTATATAAAGACATCAATCAGAGGGAAAGGGAGGGAGGCGAAAAACAGCCAAGCTTGGACAATCAAGGAGAAAGACAAGTACTGCTCTTTGTAATAGTCTTATTTTCTGGCTTGATTGTTGAGAATACAGTCAATACCACACACACACAGGAGTAGGGTTGTTATTCTCTCCGGAGAAGGCCCGAACCTGTATAAAAATTCTGTGTCAATCTCTCTACGTGATCTCATCTCTAGGAGATCCCCCGAATCAAACAATCTTTACGTAAGATCGGTTCTAAACACCGACAATATCATTGTGCAAAGAAACAAGGGTGGGAAGAGAGTAACATGAATTTTTTTTATACCAAGAGCAATGAGGTTTAGCCCCTTTGTTTGTGCTGGCCTACATCGCAAGACATGTAGTAAATATATCATAGGAACTGCAACACCTCATTGTAGACAATATTTCTAGTTTCTGATCCTGGCAAGCCATCTTCATTTTCAATTAGTATTTTTAGTCCTTGCCTTGATGTGACTCTGGATACTGCATCATATAGTTAGCCATGGGTGAAGACGGGATTTTTAAGATAGACACCAATTTTGTTGAGTGTTTGGCCTTGGCATTTGTTAATAGTCATGGCATAACAAACTCTAATAGGGAATTGACGGCGTTGCAATGTGAATGGCCATTTTGGGCTTTTTGGTATTTAGAACAATCCTTGGTATGCATACATTTTGGCCTGCATTTGCTCCTGTTATTATCTTCGCTTCAAGCACATGATCCCCAAGTCTAACAAATAAAAGTCGAGTACTGACGAGGATCTAATAATCCTTATTTTATCTTTTATCTATAATTCTTATTATGGGTAAATATGATGTCACATAGTCCCCAGAAGTACCACTCATATTTATAAGGGGGAGACCTACCAAGTGATTGTAAGATCTTCTACAATCACCCTCATAGTCATAAGTTTTACTACGACTATGTCATGGTCGTAAGTCCTTCTACGACCACTACCTGGTCGTAAGTCTTTCTACGATCATTGCCCAGTCGTAAGTCCTTCTACGACTATTGCCCAGTCGTAAGCTCTACTACGACTTAAACCCAGTCGTAAGTCATACTACGACCAAATAAACCACGACCACCTTATAATCAAACCTACAAGTGAGTGGGTCCAATTGATTAAGGAATCCGAATGGTCCGCACGCACTATTATTCTGCGTAGTAATAGTGCTTAAATACCCCATTACCTCTGAATGATAACTGCCAGACGGCGTGAAGAAGCCAATGCGCCGGTAATTACTGTCATCATGCGCCCATTACTGGCTTAATTAAGGCGCCTCTTCCGCAGGACAAAACGGCTACTTCTTCACGACTATATAAAGACATCAATCAGAGGGTGAAAGAGAGGGCGAAACAGAGCAAGTCAAGGAGAAACACAAGTACAGTTCTCTGTAATAGTCTTAGTTTCTTGCTTGATCATCGATAATACAGTCAATACCATACACACAAGGAGTAGGATTGTTATTCTCTCCGGAGAAGGCCTGAACCTGTCTAAACATCCCGTGTCAACCACTCTGCGTGATTTCATCTCTAGGAGACCCCCCGAATCAAATAATCTTTACGTAAGATCGGTTCTAATACACCGACAGTTGGCGCCGACCGTGGGGATCTTTCGATAATCTCTTGTCAACATACTCTCTTTTTCCAATCTTATGCAATCATGGCAGGAGAATGGAACGAGGAGAACTGGTTTGACTTGGCAGATTACGCAGACGTCGACATGGATGCTGGTTTCGACTACGAGCCGAGTGATGCATCTGCTGATAGTGATGTTGCCTCCGGAGATCATTCTCCAGGAAACGATCCCATCAATGGAGTTGAGGAGGGATCCTTATCCCCCACAACGATACGTCCAACAGAGGAGCCAATTCCCTCAAAGGACAAGGGTCAATCGACCGAACCGCACCTGTGAGGACTCACGACACGACGAGTTTTTTTCTCCAAGTGTCCAAGTCCCCTCAGCGGTCCGACACAGTGAGACAAGTTCGAGAGCCACCATTCCAGACTCCACCAACATCCGGTGATCCTCTCTCTCGTGGTAACTCCAGAGAGGGTGGGATCAAGCATGCTTTTCCTGCAAATTCGACCGTCTCTCCGCAGATCTCATTTGCGGACGGAGACAGTTATAACCCAGAGTTCCCCTACCTGGAGGGGATTTCTCCAAGTCGCCAGATGGTGTCTCTCGAGTACTCCTCAAGCGGGGAGGCCTCGAGCGCATGTGAGAATCATCAACGGGAGGTCTTCGTCCTTCCCACAAATCAGGGTCAGCCTCATGGAGGCCGAGATAAGAACACTCCCCGAAGATCACACACTGCGCCCCCTCGTGGTAATGGCAAGGGCACTACTTGTGATGGACAGAACCAACACTCTGATGAGCGCGAGGGAAATCCTCGACATTCTCGCACTCCATTGAGAAGGCCTCAAGGATCTGATGAAGAAGATTTTGAGGCCATCCGACGGAAGAAGATTGCAGCCCAGAAGAATCTGCCGGGGCGCATTCAACATCAGTCGAAGGAGGTACAAGAACTCCAGGACATCAACGACTTGCTCGAAAATCCTAATCAAGAGCTTGCTCGAACGCTAGGGTACGATCTCTTTGCTGAAGAGATTGCGCAAAGTCTTCGAACCGTGATGACAAAACTGGAAGTACCTCGTCGACATCATTCAGATGGTCGTAGCAATACGACTTCCTCGGCTACCAGTCAATCAAATATTTCACCACGTAGAAATCGACATGGCCATAAGTCGCATCGATCCCCTACTCGGAGAAATACATTTCGATTGGCTGATGATCAAGAAACCCCTCGGAGAGGTGATCATTCACCACTTCGACAAAGAAATCCACAACGGATGGTGTACGAGGAGTATTCCTCTCGTAGAGTTGAAGCCTACTACAGGACATGTCAGCCTGTTGCTGGGTATCGTCGTATACGATCACCTGGTGACATTAACCCTTCTTTCCTGCAAAGAAGGCGTCAAGAAGTAATTACGGATGCCGCATTTTCGCCGACCTTCGAAAGCGCTCACGCCACCTCATTTTCGACCAGTGAACATGGAGAAGTTTGATGGATCTCAAAATCCCATCGAATTTCTTCAGATCTATACTACAGCTGTCCGAGCAGCAGGAGGAGGAGAGCATGTAATGGCAAATTACCTTCCGACTGTGCTTGAAGGATCCGCTCGATCGTGGTTATTAAACCAACCACTCGAGTCGATCTACTCTTGGCAACACCTCTGCGATCTTCTACAGGCGAATTTTCAAGGCACATACAACCGCCCTGGAAAGGAAGACGACTTGCACCGGATAAAATAGAACAACAACGAGACTTTGCGTCAATTCATCAAACGCTTTAGTCGTTCAGAACTCAATTCCGAAATTTTGACTCATCTGTGATCAGGGCTTTTAAGCAAGAAGTCCGTAGTAGAAGGATAACAGAGGATATTGCTTTGAATCCTCCTAACACTGTTGCCGAGCTCTTCGAGATGGTCGATCGATATGCGACTGCTTCTGAGGCGGTCGAGTGGAATAACACTATTGATCGAGAAACGTACACTCCTCGAGAGCCAGGTGAAGTTGGTAAGGACAAGAAAGCAAACAAGACCAAGAAGAAAATAAAGAGTCAAAAATCACGGACCAGTGGTTTCAAGGAGGTCTTGGCCGTGAAAGATAAAGAGCCCCGAACCACCAAGTCGTACCCTGATCAAGGCAAAGGTAAGCGCCCTGATCGTAGGAACGATAAACCAAGGTGGTGTCCTTTTCATAAAAAGGAAGGACATGACCTACGCAACTGCCGAGTTTTCCAAAGAAAGCTCGAGGACTACTACAACGGCAAAGGGCCACTCCCCACTCTCGAGCAAGTAGGGAATACGAGTGGCCAAAAGTCATCGGATGATGAAGAGATGTCGTTCCAAGATCCGCAACATACTGTAAAGCATATCTACGGAGGATCATCGACATACGAGTCGAAACGACAACTCAAAGCTGCCGGACGAGAGGTAAACTCTATAGATGCTCCTCTTGTCAATAATCTACCAAAGTGGTCGGAAGTTACCATTTCTTTCGAGAAGGGTGATCGCCTGATAACTTCGAATCGATCAGTCGTTATCCGATTAGGGTGAACCCACCATCAACAACCGTCGGGTCAATCGAGTGTTGGTTGATGGTGGCGCCTTGAACATACTATTTACTAATGCCCGGACGAGATGCAAGTACACAGACAAAGGTAAGACCGTGCGATACTCCTTTCATGGAATCGTGCCGGGGTCTTCGGCCAAACCCATTGGCCAAGTTTCTCTTCCTTTAACATTTGGCTCACCAAATAATTTCAGGACAGAGAAAGTTTCCTTTGATGTGGTCGATTTCGATCAAGATATAACACCATACTCGGACGACCAACCTTGGCAAAATTCTTAATGGCTACTCATTATGGGTATCAATGTCTTAAGATGCCAGGTCCCAAAGGAGTGATCATAATTCATTGTGACAAAAGATGGCGATAATCGCGATCGTCGATCCTCGAGATGGTTGGCCAAATACCAACTCGAGATAATAGTCACCTTCGACTAGCAAGTCGGCCTAAAAGTCGCACTAAAGCCGAACGACCAAGTCAAAGAGGTTCCTCTGGACGCAGAGAAACCCTCAAAGACTGTTCGCATTGGGGAGACTTCCGACCCCAAATAGGAAGACGCCTTCATCGCCTTCCTCCGAGCTAACGCAGATGTCTTCGCGTGGCAAGCATCCGACATGCCCGGAGTCCCCAGGGAGGTGATCGAGCACAGGCTAGCTTTACGGCCTGATAAAGTACCCGTAAAACAAAAATTACGAAGATTTGCCCCTGATCGACGAGATGCTATTAAATCAGAATTGGATAAGCTACTTAAAGCAGACTTTATAAGAGAAGTCAACCACCCAGAGTGGTTGGCTAACCCTGTAATGGTCAAAAAGTCAAACGGCAAATGGCGTATGTGCGTAGAACTTTATGATCTTAATAAAGCTTGTCCAAAAGATGATTTTCCTTTACCTCGTATCGATCAGTTGGTTGATTCTACTGCAGGTTGTGAAATATTAAGTTTTTTAGATGCATATTCTGGATATCACCAGATCAATATGTGTCTAAACGATGAAGAAAAGACCGCATTCATTACCCCATTTGGTACCTTTTGCTATGTCAAAATGCCATTTGGTCTGAAGAATACCGGTGCTTCTTTTCAACGCTTGATGCAATCAACTTTTTCATCTCAATTAGACCGAAATCTGGAAGCCTATGTTGATGATCTAGTCGTAAAAAGCATTAAAAAATTTAATCATATCACCGACCGCAAGAAACATTCGACAACCTCGTAAAGCACCGCTTAAAACTTAATCCCGAGAAGTGTGTGTTTGGAATTTTCAGAAAATTGCTTGGATTCCTAGTATCTGAACGAGGAATCAAGCAAACTCGAGAAAATAAAGGCCATCCTCCGGATGCGCCCTCCGACCACAAAAAGGAAGTCCAAACTCACTTGGGTGCATGGCGGCTTTAAGTCGCTTCATCGCACGACTAGGAGAAAAGGACTACCTTTCTTTAAGCTTCTCAGAGACATGAAGGTTTTGAGTGGTCGAACGAGGCAAACGCCGCTTCGAGGATGTCAAGAGGTACCTTCGAGTGCTCTGCTCGTTTCTCCAAAGCCGTAAGAGACGCCTTAATTTACCTAGTCGCCACGCCACAGCAAAGAAAGCGCAAGATCGGTCGTAGAACGTGAAAGCGCATAACGACCGGTTTACTACGCCGGAGTTTTACACGGCCTAAGGAGCGCTACCCTTAGGTCCAAAACTTTTATATGCCCTCCTCATGTCTTCGAGGAAATCTGCGCATTATTTTCAGCGCACAAAATAGTCTGCATGCCCGAGTTTCCTTTGGGAACAATCCTCCATAATAAGGAAACAATGGACGCATGGCAAAATTGTCACCGAACTTGGGGAGTTCGACCTCCATTTCGTGTCCCGAACGGCCATAAAATCCCGATCTTGGCGGACTTTGTCGCCGAATGGACAAATCTCGAACTGCTCAGATCCCCAGTACAATTCCCACGACCAGTGGATGATGTACTTTAACGGGTCACTTACTCTAAGTGGCTCGGGGGCTGGGGTGGTCCTGGTATCTCCTACCGGAGAAACCTTAAAGTATGCCATACAATTAAACTTTCAGGCCAATAACAATGTGGCGAGTACGAAGGTTTGCTAGTCGGCATACGAGCACAGCGAAGCACTCTCGATTCGTCGACTACTCGTGAGAGGAGACTCTCAATTAGTCGTGAATCAAATCGGAAAGAGTACCAAGTGCTCTAGCTCGACAATGGCTCGGTACTTATCGGCACGTAAGCTAGAAAAGTATTTTTAGGTTTCGAGGTACAATTCATCCTCGAAGGATAATTTTCTCACCAACTTGCTCTGATGGCTTCTTCCCGATCTACGCATCAAAAGGAGTTTTCTTGGAGCAACTCCAAAGCCGCTCTCGGTCGAAGAACCGAGACATCTCCTATTGAGATGACCTCATTAGATTACGAGGATACCGGATGACTCCCATCTACGAGTATCTTCACAAGGGTTCCGCATTCCAAGATGATCTTGAGGCGCATCGCTTATCCCGAAAAGCCAAAATGTATACTTTGGTCGAAGGAGTCCTCTACAAACGAGGAACCCAAGGGATACTCATGCGATGCATTCTCGCAAAACGAAGGAATAACACTCCTTCATGATATACACAGATGGCATCTGTGGGACGATGCTTCCTACTGTAACATTGGTCGAGAAAGCCTTTCGACAAGGTTTCTACCGCCTACAAACAGACGATGCCAAAGAGGTGGTTAAAAAGTGTGTCCAATGCCGCCATGGTAGACAGATACACCAACCACTCAAGCATTACGCATAATACCTCTTTCCCGGCCTTTTGCACTGGGTTTTGATATCCTAGGACCGCTTCCAAGCACCGTGAGGTTTCAATTCCTTTTGTGGCCATTGACACGCTCACAAAGTGGATCAAAGCCGAACCGTGCTTAGGATAACAACTAAGCATAAAAAGGTTCATGATGAGATGCGAATTAGTCGATTCGAGTTCCAAGTTGGATAATTACGCATAATGGTAAACACTTCGCAAGTGCAAAATTTCGTGAATTTTGCGACGAGTTGGGTACCAAGTTGTGCTATGCTTCGCTGCACATCCCCAAAGTAATCGGGCGGTCGAACGTGCAAACGCCAAATAATGCGAGGAATTAAAACCCAGTCTTCGCCCGCCTTGTTAAGCGCTCGGGGCTTGGGTACAAGAATTACCTTCAGATATGGGCGTCAGACGACCACTAGTCGAGCGACAGGAGAAACACCTTTCTTTTTAGTGTTCGAGTCAAGCCATGCTTCCTCCGAGCTAAAATTGCGGTCGACACGAGTTGAAACCTTCAACAACTCCGACCAGAACAACTTCGAGCGATGATATTAACCTACTCAAGAAAGGAGAAACATGGCCCTAATCCGCTCGCGGCCTACCAACAAGCCCTACGCAGATACTACGATCGTAAGGTCTAGCCTCGCACCTTTGTCAGTAGGTGACTTGGTATTGAGGCTCGCCAATCCAAGTCTAATCGAATAAACTTTCTCCCAAGTGGGAAGGTCCTTACACAAAGGTCGAAGTCACTCGGCCAGTGGCCTGCAGACGACTAGCAATGGAAGATGGGCGTGTTCTCTCAAATTCTTGGAACATCGACTCGCCACGCAAATTCTATGTGTGACCAACCTCTCGTGCAATAAAGGTCCAGGTTCATTCTACCTCTTTTGTCTTATTTTTGGGTAGTGCTTTTATAATCTTTCGACTATGATCCAAAAACACCCAGTTTTCTCTACACTGGTCGAAAGGCAAGTAACATCATCTAGTTGAAGTCTCTCCTCTCTCGCATGTGGTCCCGCCCACTAGAAGGAACTTCCTAGCATCGACTGTTATTCACTTTTGTTGCCAATACAGAGCTCGTGTTCTATCTAGTCGAAATGTTCTCAAAGCCAACTCTTTTAACCTTAGTTTATTTTTTCTGTAATTTCGAAAAATATTCTAAGTAGAGTGCACTTTCTTATGTTTATTCGACCACCTTTGGTGTACTCGATTCATTTTAACTGGTCGAAGGAAGAGACACACCTAGTCAAGTCTTTCCTCTCTCGCACGTGGTCCCGCCCACTAGAAGGAACTTCCTAGCCGCTCAGCCTCCCACTTTTGCTACTAGAAAAGATTTATCGAGTCCACAAAAAAAGGGTGAACAAATTATTAAAGTCCTCTAAGACGTTTGCTTAACTCAAGTTACTATTTTTGGTTCGATTAAACCAGTCGGAGATGGTAACATCACCTAGTCGAAGCCTTTCCTCTCTGCACGTGGTCCTGCCCACTAGAAGGAACTTCCTGGTATCGGGTCGTTTCTACTCTTTCGACCAGTGCTTGACAACCATAACAAAAACTATAAGTTAAATAAACCTCTCTTTGTTTTCAGAAACCCCATTACACACACTATTTACTTAGATTGTCCAAACAAACTAAGCAAATAGTCGGGGGCTAGGATAAAGTTATTAATTTGACTTCAATTCTTAGTCTTTTATTCGTTTATTATCTTTTGAGTTACTAATTACTCGACAAGATGATTTGCAGGAAGCAAGATGGCCTAGGATAAAGTTATTAATTTAACTTCATCCCTTTGGTTTTTCATTCGTTAGTTATCTTTCGGGTTGCTAACCACTCGACAAGATGATTTGCAGGAAACAAGATGGATCATATATTACTCGTCAATGTAAATTGTCCGCCTTACAAAGTAGTTACAAGATTACTCAAGGGGAGTGCCTAGTCGCATTTCCCCGCTACCTTTTGCCAACCGATTGCATTTCCTCGATCAATCGACTTGCCTCGATTCAGGCGGTCAAGTCGGCTTCAATTGGTTGCACATTAAGCAGGGTCTTGAGCTTTAAGTTTTGCGAGTATGTAACTTGCGCAGCTTCGATCGCCTCCCTTATTGATTCGGCTTGATTAGCCTTCGAGTGGTCACCATTTCTTGCAAGTTTCCGACTTGTTCCCAATGGTACTTATGTGAGCAACTACAAGATCTTCTCGAGGAGTTTTTCCTCGTAATGTAGCTCACCAAGTACATTGTTCAGAGTGTGATGTTGCTTTGAAGACTAGTCTTCATTGATTCCATCTCCTTGGGTACGAAGTCGAAGCCTCACGAAGTTTCTTGTTTTCACCACTTGTTCAAAAAAATATAACCTACGCAAACAAAATAAACTTCTAGAGTAATATAACACAAAGATGATTGTAGGTAAAAGCATTTCTTACCTACTAGTTGAGAATCCAATTTCTTGACCTCTTCTTCATGAGAAGCAATGGTTTCAAAGATGCTTTTTCTCCCATGCTCGATGTCCTCTCAGATTCATCTTAGCAATGCGACGGACTCATTGTAGATCAAGGTCTTCTCTTGGATTTCACCTTCGAGGCTCCTCAATTCAAAGAAGAATTTCCGAACAAGAAATTAGCATTAGAAAAGAAAATACTCGTAAAGGACAACAGTAAAGAATTACTTACTGCTACTCGAGTTCTCGCACTCGAGTTCCCGATCCTTGTTCTTGGTAATGCGAGAAAACTCCTGAATGACCAAAGCTTTTTCTTCAACTTCGGTCCGGAGCTTCCTCATCTCATTTTCTTTTTCTGGAAAAGAAATGAGAGTTGGGTAAAGGTTAAAGATAAAAGCAGTCTTAAGTTCAGCACTTACTGTTTATTTTTTCCTGCAATCTTTTAGATGTAGAGATGGCTTCTCGAAGTCTATCCGAGAGGACTATTACTTCCTCCCTTAGCTTTCTCGACTCCTCTTTTTCATAATCGAGTGAGTCAGCTAAGGTCTTCGTATCGCTTTTTAGCCTACAGAGGACAAAAATGGAGATAAACATCAGCCAATTGGTTCAAGTCCTTCTACAACCAAAACACCCAGTTTTCTTTACACTGGTCGAAAGACAAGTAACATCATCTAGTCGAAGTCTCTCCTCTCTGCATGTGGTCCTGCCCACTAGAAGGAACTTCCTAGCATTGACTCGTTACTCACTTTTGTTGCCAATACAGAGAGCTCGGGTTCTATCTAGTCGAAATGTTCTGAAAGCCAACTCTTACTATCTTAGTCTATTTTTTCAGTAATTTCGAAAAATATTCTAAGTAGAGTGCACTTTCTTATATTTATTCAACCACCTTTGGTGTACTCGTTTCGTTTTAACTGGTCGAAGGAAGAGACACACCTAGTCGAAGTCTTTCCTCTCTGCACGTGGTCCTGCCCACTAGAAGGAACTTCCTAGCGTTGCTCAGTCTCCCACTTTTGCTACTGGAAAAGACTTGTCGAGTCCACCAAAATAGGGCGAACGAATTATTAAAGTCCTCTAAGACGTTTGCTTAACTCAAGTTGCTGTTCTTGGTTCTTTTAAACTAGTCGGAGATGGTAACATCACCTAGTCGAAGCCTTTCCTCTCTCGCGACGTGGTCCCGCCACTAGAAGGAACTTCCTAGTGTCGAGCCGCTTTACTCTTTCAACCAAGGCTTGACAACCATAACAAAACTATAAGTTAAACAAACCTCTCTCTATTTTCGTAAACCCCATTTCACACACTATTTACTTAGATTGTCTAAACAAGCTAAGCAAATAGTCGGGGGCTAGGATAAAGTTATTAATTTGACTTCAATTCTTAGTCTTTCATTCGTCTATTATCTTTTGAGTTACTAACTACTCGACAAGATGATTTGCGTGAAACAAGATGGCCTAGGATAAAGTTATTAATTTAACTTCACCATTGGTTTTTCATTCGTTAGTTATCTTTCGGGTTGCTAACCACTCGACAAGATGATTTGTAGGAAACAAGATGGATCATATATTTCTCATCAACAGAAACTGTCTGCCTCACAAAGTTATAACAAATTACTCTGAAGAGGGAGAGCCCAATTGCATTTCCTCCGCCACCTTCTTGCCAACTGATTGCATTTCCTCAATCAGACGACTTGCCTCTCGATTGAGCGGTCAAGTCGGCCGATCGGTTGCACATTAAGGCGGGGGTCATGAGCTTTAAGTTTCGCCAAAGCGTAACTTACTGCAGCTTCGACTGCCTCCCTTATGGATTCAGTTTGGTTGGCCTTCAGAGTGGTCACTATTTCTTGTAAAGTTCCGACTTGTTCCCCAATAGTACTTATGTGAGCAGCTATCGTATCTTCTCGAGGAGTTTTTCCCTCAGTATGTAGCTCACCAAGTACATTGTTCAGGAGTGTGATGTTGCTTTGAATATTAGTCTTCATTGATTCCATCTCCTGTTGGAAACGATTCGAAGCCTCGCGAAGTCTTTTGTTCTTGACCACTTGTTCTGAAAAGGATAAAACCGGTCAAACAAAAATAAACTTCTAGAGGAAGAGAACACAAATATAATTATAGGTAAAGCATTTCTTACCTACTAGTCGAGAATCTAGCTTCTTGACTTCTTCTTTATGGGAAGTAATGGTTTCAAATGCTTTTTCTCCCATGTTTTAACGCCCTCTCGATTCATCTTAGCAATGCGGACGGCCTCGTTACAGATCAGAGTTTTTCATTGATTTCAGTCTCATGGCTTCTCAGTTCGACAACAATTTCTGAAAAAGAAATTAGCATTAAAAAAGGAAAGATACTCGAAAAGAACAACAGGTAAATAATTGCTTACCTGTTACTCGAGTTTTCAGTCCCTCGAGTTCCTGATCCTTGTTCTTGGTAATGCGAGAAAACTCCTGAATGACCAAAGCTTTTTCTCCAACTTCGGTCCGGAGCTTCTTCATCTCATCTTCTTTTTCTGGAAAAGAAATGATAGTTGGGTAAAGGTCAAAATCAAAAGCAGTCTTAAGTTCAGCACTTACTGTTTATTTTTTCCTGCAATCTTTTAGTTGCAGAGATGGCTTCTCGAAGTTTCTTCGAGAGTTCTACTACTTCTTCCCTTAGCTTTTTCGACTCCTCTTTTTCATAATCGAGTGAGTCAGCTAAGGTCTTTGTGTCACTTTTTAGCCTACAGAGGACAAAAGTGGATATGAACATCAGCCAATCGGTTGTAAGTCCTTCTACAACCACTGACCTAGTCGTAAGTTTTTCTACGACAAAGCCTCTAGTCGTAAGCACTTTACGACCAGTACCTTGTCATGAGTTTTTCCATGACAACTCTCGTAAACACTATACGAGTAGTCAAGTCGAAAACGACTATGAATAACAGTAACTTACCATCTCTCTCTTCAGATAGAGTTCTTCTTTTTCCGTCATAGCTTCTAAAAGTTGTCGATGATACTCACCAACAACGGCAATTTGCTCTAGAGCTTTCTGCAAAAAGAAGACATTGAGAAGAAAGGGAAAGCCACATATATAAGTATCCTAAAAATACTTACATTCATGGTTGTTGAGGATTAAAATATTCATATATTATCTTAATATATGATAAAGACCATACGTCTTCATGGTCGTAACTTCTAAGACCACCGACCTAATTGGTCGTAGGTATTACTGGTTATATAATAAATACCTCGCCTGACAAAGTTCCAAACCTAGTCCACGACTGTGTAAGTGCTCGTAAAGCTATGAACAGGCGTCTAGGTCGAGTCCCCGACCACGCCACTCGCTATGTGATGAATGAACCACGTGTTTCATATTTCGCATAATACAACACTATCACGGTTGATGATTAACGTCTCCTAAATCATTAACCGCAGAACAGTTGACGTTTTCACCAACCGCCTTTGCAGTTAGTGGAACCGTCAAACTGTCGTCCCTTCCCGACCAGACGCGACGCTCCCCAACAGATGTCTCTTCATGGGATAACTGCCACCGCTTCATCAAGTACTTAAGGAGGACCATGGAAGGCTGGAGGGACAGAGGACACGAGAAATACAGAACAACAGCACAAGCAGAAGACATCAAGCAAGACATAGCGAAGTGTTGTGTTTTTAGATACTCTCAGTGTTTGTAATCGTGAGTTCATAGCAATAAAGAGCAAGTCAGATCCACTCCCAGAAGTCACGCACATTTTTCCTCTTTTCATTTATATTCATAAGATCGGCGATTTGATCGTCGACAATGGTCGACCTAGCAAAGGTCGAGTACACCAGCTCCGGGTTCTGCAGCTTGTTTATCCTCGCGACTTGATCCCACCACACCTTCTCAAGACGCTCATTGTCAAAGGTGTTCCCTCTATTGGAAATATCGTTGGGATGGGGGACTCGGTCGCGAGATCTAAAAGCAGAAGACCCTACGACTGAAGCAGGACCAAAGAAGTCAGCACAGAAGTTGAAATATTCTTCTTCTTCTGATTCTGTAGCTGCAGCTTCTCTTTGGATGCTGGAAGGAACCCCTGCTACGACTTCCTTCCCAGCGCGGTGCACAGGCTCGTCACCGCCTTGACCAGAGGCTTCTCATACCGCCTCGTTGTCTCTACGACCTCGGTAGTCGAGTCGCCACTTCAACGGTTGCGTACCGCTACTTCATCGATCGTAGCTACAACCTCGGCGGCTTGTAGGAACCACTGGGAGCCACGACTTCCTACCACCGGGCCAAGGATGATCCTTCGACTACCTCCATTGTTACCTCTTCAAAGAATCAAGAAGTGGCAATGGGCTTCTCAATGGAAGCATTCCTGTGGGTCAAGGAGCCTGGATTTGAAATAAAGAAAAGCAAATCAAAGTTGTGAAAAGAAAAAGGTAAATGTTGTTCTTACGCTTTAGTACATTTCAGATACTCGCACTCGGTCTTAACCAGAACTTAGGAGCAATCCTCCCAACGGAGGACTTCTTCTTCTCCACGACCACGCCCGGTCGAGGTTCAATATGGGCCTTGCCACGACCACGCCCGTCGTAGAACTTGAACAGAACCACATCTCCGTGGTCTCTCGATTCTCTGGATAGCCGAGACCAGCCTCGACTACTCCAAGAGCAAAGACTACCTCGATCGCAGTCAGGCCGAGCAAAGATCGTACTTCACAAAAGACATAAAATCTTTCCAGATCTCCTTTTCCAGTTGCTTAACAAAACTAGGAGTGGCGGCAACTGCGAAAGATTTCTTGTCATAGTAGAAGGGTACCTTAGCCCTGCAAGGTTTGCGCTTAAAAGATTTAGCTGCTTCAACCTCCTTGGCTTCGACGACTTTAGCCTCAGCTTCAATTACGGCTATGTCTGCTACAGGCTTTGTAGAGGGTATGGTCGAATGACCAGAGCTCGAACTTGCTCCTCCCTTGTCGGCGGATCTTGCAAGTCGACGTCTCTTATATGGAGGAGCCGAGCCTTTGTCTTTCGACAACCCTGCGCCAATAGTCATCAGTGCGACTTCCTCGTCAGTCTCCGACGATTTTCCATGCCTACTTTCTCAGAAGCAAAACAGTAAAAGAAGAATCACTAACCAACAGAAGTTTTTCTACCACCAAAGCCAAGTCGTAAGTTTTTCTACGATATTTTCTTGATCGTAAGATATTCTATTTATCACCACTAGTCGTAAGTTCTTCTACGACTATAAAGTCCTAAAGAAAAATCAACTTTTGATTACCTTTAGGCGTTTATCCTTTCATTTATGCAAAGCCGCAATAATTTGAGGAATCACCGCTCGGGTGGCGGAGACTTCTCACGATGAGTTTGACCCTAGCGCCAATCTCCACCCGTGGAAGATCCGTAAGCGATAAGAACGCCGATAACTTTAAGAAAGACCAAACCAAGAGCTATGTCAAGTTCACTTACCTCATCATAGTCCCCGGTCGGTCTCCTCTCCCGAGTATCTCCACATAGGAGATGCTCGTTTCTTCAAGGGACTGATTCGGCGTGTGATGAAATCTATCACCACATGCCATCCGGTCAACCCTTCCTCCTTCAAGTCCTTGATGGCTTGAATGTAGGGGGCAATCCAGCTAATATCTTCAGGGGTTGAGTCCCATGAAGATTTCTTCTCGGCAGCCTTCCCCACG
This sequence comes from Hsuehochloa calcarea, assembly GCA_036346395.1. Lineage (NCBI taxonomy): Eukaryota > Viridiplantae > Streptophyta > Magnoliopsida > Poales > Poaceae > Hsuehochloa > Hsuehochloa calcarea. Next base: position 20,015,137 of record CM070597.1, on the reverse strand, counting down.
AAAGAGAGGCTGTCTTCTGAGGTGACTTTCCAGTAAAACCACCTCTTCCTCTATCCCGGCCATGAAGACCGAGTGAAACTCTGAATATACTCCCTCGACTTCAAGTCGTGGAGCTTCAGACCGCAACTTCCGGCGATTTCGGTTTGTCGAGCCATCCCATAATAATATTGGAAAAGCTCGAGGTCCGCCGGAATCCCCAAGTACGCCTCGCACAGGTACACGAAGACACTCAGCATGGTAATGGAATTAGGACCAAGGTTCACTAATTCCACTCCAAAGTGCTCGAGTACCACCGTAAGAAAGGGGTGAGCAGGCAGTCGAAGGCCGCACTCACAGTATGCTTGGAAGACGGGGATTTGCCCATTTTCCCCCGACGGCTAGTGCTGCCCAATGGCCTGAAGCCATTTCACCAGAGCCTTCTCTGGAATCTTCCCGGCGTCGACCAAAACTTTGATCTTCGCCGCATCCATCTCCGACTCCTCCCACTCAGAAACCTTCTTGGCCATTTCTCTCGAAAGCAAGAAGTTTTGGATTGAGGAAAGATTGCCAGAGAAGACACGATTAGGGATGGCGGCGGAGAAGTCGAGAGCTCGAAGAACAGCGGGAACGATTTGGGGAAAAGATGAAAATCCAAGTCTAACTCCCGGTGAGTTTTTATAACCGCACGATTGCCATCGCTTCGGGAACCGTCTCATCGACAGGTCTGTGGGAGTCGTTTGTAATTCCCTAGATGGTCTGTTCGAGAAAATTAGGTGTGTTTTGTCACCTCCAAGCGAAATTACTTTCTTGACCAAGTCTTTCTGGTCGAATGCAGTAACAATCGGAAAGGATTTTTCTCCGATCGCCCTACTACGACCACTTCACAGTCGTAGGGGTATTTACGACTATTTGATAATCGTAAGCAACCTTCCTGACCAAGCAAATTCCTAGTCAAAGTAGCACTCAAATGTCGAAGAGTTTTTCCTTCAACCATTATTCTGCGACATTTTTATAGTCGTAAGACCATTTGCAAATCCTTCACCAAGTAAGTTACTTTCACTTGAAGCTGGGGGGCTAGATGACGAGGATCTGATAATCCTCATTTTATCTTTTATCTATAATTCTTATTATGGGTAAATATGAGGTCACGAGTCCCATACCCTTATATTTATAAGGGAGAGGCCTACCAAGTAATCGTAAGTTCTCCTACAATCACCCCCATAGTCATAAGTCTTACTACGACTATGTCATGGTCGTAAGTCCTTCTACGATCACTATCTGGTCGTAAGTCCTTCTACGACCATTACCCAGTCGTAAGTCCTTCTACGACTATTGTCCAGTCGTAAGTTCTGCTACGACACGTACCTGGTCGTAAGTCCTTCTACGACCACTACCCAGTCGTAAGTCCTTCTACGACTATTGTCCAGTCGTAAGTTCTACTACGACATGTACCTAGTCGTAAGTCCTGCTACGACCAAGTCAACCACGACCACCTTATAATCAATAAAACCTACAAGCGAGTAGGTCCAATTGATTAAGAAATCCAGACGGTCCACATGCACTATTATTCCGCGTAGTAATAGTGCTTAAATACCCCATTACCTCTGAAAGATAACTGCTAGACGGCGTGAAGGAGCCAATACGCCGGTAATTACTGCCATCATGTACCAATTACTGGCTTAATTAGGCGTCTCTTCAGCAGGGGAAAACGGCTACTCCTTCACGACTATATAAAGGCATCAATCAGAAGGACGAGGGTAAGACAACATAGAGCCAATCAAGGACAATCAAGGAGAAATACAAGTACTGTTCTTTGTAATAGTCTGAGTTTTCCTGCTTGATTGTTGAGAATACAGTCAATACCACACACATACAGGAGTAGGGTTGTTATTCTCTCCGGAGAAGGCCTGAACCTGTATAAAAATCCCGTGTCAATCGCTCTGCGTGATTTCATCTCTAGGAGACCCCCAAATCAAACAATCTTTACGTAAGATCGGTTATAAAACACCGACAAGCTTTACTCGAGGTTGAAGACGCATGAGATTGACTTTATCTCGCATCTCCCCAAGACAGATCCGATGGCGTTAGTGGTCAACAAATCTAAGGGTAGTTCATCTGATTCTTTGGATTATAGATCATCTGGCTTTTCTTTATCAGCTTTGCATTCTTTGAGTGATGAGCAACTTGAGAGACTACCTGAAGATGATTTAGCCCTCCTATCCACAAAATTCACGAGAGCTTACAACAATGTGAGGAATAGGAGGAGAGGTGGACCTATCACTTGCTTCGAGTGTGGTGAGCCAAACCACATTCGCTCTAGGTGCCCCAAGCTGAAGGGCAAGGAGGAGAATGAGTCACACAGGCATCCTCAAGCGAGGGATGCTAAATCCAAGAAGACAAACTATCGCAAGTTTGTCAGCCGGGTCCTTGAAGCTCTAGAGGATGTGAGCGATGTGGACTCGGAGGTGGAGGACGACAAGAGTGACTCCCGTGGTAAGAAGAAGGCCAATGACTTCACAGGCATGTGTTTCATGGCTAAGAACAGCCACGACAGCGACTCCTCCAATGACAAGGATCCCTTCAGTGATCCCGATGAGGTATGCCCTTCACTTCCTGACATGAAAAGGGCTTTGGTGCTTACTGAACAGAAATTGCATAAGCAAGCTAAATTGATTAAGAAACATGACCTTATGATTGATAATTTGAACCTAGAAGTTGTAAGGCTCAAATCCATTAATCCTGATGATTTCTGTGATTCATGCTCTAGCTTGCTTAATGAATTGTCAAGCTTAAATAATGCTCTTTCCTCTGTTGAAAATCAATTAAAAGATGCTCTTGTTGAGCTAGAATCTCTCAAGTCTAGTTCTGTTTGCATGGATGCCATTCCGCTTGATGTGACTGCTTTAGACGCTATTCCTTTAACTTGCTCAAATTGTGCTTTGCTAGAATTAAAACTGGATAGCTCTATGAAAGAATTGAAAGATTTTGATGCTAGTCACACTTGCTCTCATTGTAAGAATAACAGGATTAAAATGCAAGAGATGACCGAAATGGTTGTTTACTCTAGAGCTGCATCTTGTGAAAATTGTTCTAAGCTTACAATTGAGATTGAAGCTTTAAACAAGACTCTTGAAGAGAAAGCTAAAATTGAAAGATCCATGTCTCTTACTGCTTCCAAGAAAGTCATTGATTCTTCCTCTTGTATGTTGCATGCTGAAGTTGAAACTGTTGTTGGTAAGATACAAGAGGCTTTTAGAGTCAAGTTTAAGGAGCAGTTGAATAGGATTAAGGAATCCTATTGTGTGTCTTGTGAGGCTTTAAAAGTGGAAGTGGCTCTTCTTAAGAGCAAACATGATGAGGTAATCAATTCTAGAAAGTGCTCTAATTGTGGAGTTTTAGCTAAAGAGAATGATTACCTCAAATTAACTCTTGAGAAGTTTTCTGGTGGGAAAAAGAAACTCAATATGATTATTGATCAATCTAAAGTGAGTAAGAGGAATAGTGGCCTAGGTTTTAAGTCCCTAGAGCATTCCGAGAATCACCCACTTAAGGTTGCAAAAATTGTAAAAAGTGGTCTGGTTGAGCAAGAACCTTCTATGACTTCCAAGGTTGTATTCAAAGCTGCAGGTTTTGCTCAAACTCTTTCTGGTAAGAAAGGTGCTTCATTTCACCAAGATGCACCCTCAAAAGGTCAAGTATCATTGCACCTTCTGCAAGAAAGTGGGCTACACTGTTGAGTTTTGCTTCCGAAGAGCAAAGATTGAGAGGAAAGAGAGAGTGATCACCTTGAGATTCATCAGAGGAGTCTTTTCACCAGCTGTAGTCTCTAGAGCCAGGCAGCCTATTCATCGTACCTCATATAGGCCTAGGTTTATAGAGAACTTTGTTGACTCTTTTGGTGGGTCCAGTCAGCAGTTTGGGTTAGGATATCGTGAGGAGAGACCACGGGTAGCACCTAGACAGGGGGAGTATCGATCTTTCGGTAGATTGTTTTGGAGAGGTCTAGGTGGTTCTCGTGTGCAATCTTATAATTTTGTGCCTGATCATTTTTCTGCTGCTTCTTCTGCTATTCCCAGGCATCGTGCATCCCAGTACTGGACTCCTAGATCGTTTATCTCTAACCCCAGTACTGAGGCATAGATGTTTTGAGGGGATTTTGCTCTTTTTGCATTCATTGTATCATAATGCATTTTCATTCAAATGTCTTGCATTGTTTAATAAAACTTGTGGAGCTTTGAGTATTATCCTTGTATGGCTTGATTTCATACTTTATACCTTGTCATATCGAGTGATAGTTCGCTAGACTTCTTTTATGGCTTTTCTTGTTTACCTTAGCTTTTACCTTGCTAGCTTTATATCTGTGAGCAAATTGAATCAAATCATGTCTTGTTGGATCTTGTGACTAGTTTTGCTCTAGTGATCCTCTTATGATTCATGCCATGTCATTTAGGTTAAATTGAGTCTTGAACTTATTTTGAGATGAAAAATGAGCTTTTTAACTTCTTAAGTCAAGCAAATGAAGAATGAGATTTTCTGTGCGAAAAAACTGATCTCACCAATCCTCTCTAATGAGACGGCTTGCCATTGCACTAGGCATGAACTCAGGGGGAGTTTTGGATGACCTAGACCACTCTTTTAAGCTTCTCGCTTGAGATGGTCGCGGCAAGGCTTGAGATCTAGCACAGTGAAAAAAAATCTTTTTAGGAAAATACCCAAAATGCTAAGTGCTTGATTATATTGCTTCATATTTGAACTCTTAATGCTCAAAATGCCTCAGTTCCAGTTTTGAGTCTCTTTTTACTTATAGACATGGCTTGACTCATTTTTGGTTGCTTTTAGTGAAACTATGATATTGAGCAACCTTTCATGGTTTTAATTCTTTTAATCTCAGATTACTGCTACTTTGGTCTTAGCTTTGTAGTACATATTTTGCCATGATTAAATATAGCTTCTACTCTTTATATGGCTTGGTATAATACTTGTACTGTCTACATGGATAATGGTCATGGCTCCTTTTTACTAAAGTTCAAATAAAGTCATTCCTTCATACTCTTTCTTTTCCCACGCATCTTGATGAATTCATTGTCAAAGGGGGGGAAGGATTGTCAAGAAAAATATTGTTTTGAAGATTTTGGTTTCATACATAAGGTTTCATATAAAAGAACTCACTTATAATTTAAAAAAAATGAACCTTTTGAAAATTTTGTGGATATCGTGAGGATATGTGCAAATAGATTTTAGAATGATGAGTCAATTGGCAATGGCATTGTTGGTTTGCAAAATCTCGCATTTCCTAGGCTTTTGCTTATGGACCAAGTTGTGCCTTTATGCGAAACGGACCACCTTGCGGTATGAATGTGTTCATCAAGGTGTGCGTGAGGATATGTGCACGATCGACCGCAATGGCATTGTTGGAAGGTCCAACCACGGTAGTGGTTGCCAGTCCGACCGGTGTTGCCTAAAAGTGGTTTTTGGAGCTGAGCCAAAAATAGGTTGTGTAGGCAAGTGAGGGGAGTCTCCTGGATGTGGTCGCACTATTTTTGGAGCTCCCAGTTGAAAGTTCTATTCATTTGAAAATTCCAGAAGCTTTCGGATTTTCAAGATAAAATTTCGGCTAAGTCTTTTCGGGCGGTCAGACCGCCGTTGTAAAATCGGTCTGACCGGCCTGAAATCGGTCAGACCGGTCTTGTGGGGCGGTCAGACCGCCAATGACTAGGACTTTAGCCTTTGTGGCATTGAGGTGTGTTGGATGTGTATGATGCATGGATTTCAGTGCTTTATTGTTGCATATTGCATTGTGGAACTAACGTGGGTCAAGTTGTGAAGAACTTATTCCCGGACACGATTTGTTTGTCTATTGCTGTGCAGGTGGCTTGCAAGTCAACGATGTCAACGGTGAGGTGGATCGGGACTACGCTTGGAGAGCTGAGGTCCAGAACAATCATGGATACCGGGTGAGGTTGTGTGACTCAAGCATGGTGCAGAATGGGCAAGATGGATCGAACGGGCAGTTCGGTGCAGCTGGTTGGATCAGGCGGTGCGGAAGTCGGTGCAAGTCCCTGGGAGGAACTTGACGACATGATGAGAGCCGCTGATCAACCTACACGTGGTGAAGCAGGCGATTGCTTCAACTGTTTTGATGTGTATGTGTGTATGGGTCCCATGTGTGTGTGGGTCCCATAAGTGAAACCCTAGCCTCTCCTATAAATAGAAAGGGGGGAGATGAAAAACCCCCAAGCATTGGAAGCACTTTGGAGCCCTCATTTGGAAAGCCCCTTGTTAGGGTTAGGGTTTGAGAGGAGAGGAGAGGAGAGGGAGATTGTGTGTGGGCTCTTTGTGTGAGCTCTTGTCCTCCTTGAGGGAGTGGCTTTGTAAGCATCTTGTGGGATTAATCCCCCTCTAGTCGCCTATTCACCCCCTCTAGTCGCCTTTACGGTCCTACAGTTTTGAACTGGTGCCTGGATCTAAGACCAGACATATACTTTACCGTGTGACGAATGAAACATGTGCTATATATTCCATACCACGCGACGCTACGATACTGGAGTACGGTTACATGACTCATTGACATATAACCGCACAATAGTTGATACATTGTCAACTGACGCCTCTCTCTGACTAGACGCATCACTTCTTAACAGACGCCTCTCCAAGGGACAACTGCCAACGTTTCATCAACTACATAGGGAGGATCGTGGAAGGAGAAGAGGAGGGACCGAAGAGAATCATCGGCTGGAATCACTCTCATAAGATAGTCAGTCGATTAGATCGCAAGGCCGTAGCAAGCATTGTGCTCCATTGTTAGGGGAGTTAGTCTTTGGTCTAGATTACAGATACACTTTGTAACATCCAGATCATATCAATAAAGAGCAGCCACATTCCTTACCAGGAGATACGTGCCACTTTTCCTCTTTCTTTTTATATACTCATAAGTTCGGTGATTTGATCATCGACAATCCCTCAGTATTAGTTACACTCGCTAAGGTTTCGTCTGCGAAGAGTTACATCTGTATCGATCCGTTAACCCTTACTCACACCCCCTCTTGCGCCATCGAAACGACTTACGTCGTGCACCCCGACTACCTTCGCCACGAAGGCTTCCCAGCGTCGCAGGTCATCTACCTGATGCAACTCACACAGGTGGATACAAATTATTTAGCCAGGTTGTACTTTACAAACTTGTGGTTGCACTTGTTTTACACGGGGGGTCCTGACAAGATTAAGTCCTTAGGGTTATCTGGCGCTTCATTCCGCATACCAACCACATATTAATATTCCTTAGGCTACATTAGCACCCACCATAATACCATCCATCCTACCTTCCGCCCAGATAGTAAAAGTAGTTTAGGGTTTTGAGGAGCAAAAATACATTAACACAGTCATTTACCCACAATGACTGCCCAAAACCACTTCATGTTTAAAAGATGATGATTAGGATATTTAATGTCCCAGTACTTAAGCAAGACTAGCATGTCGGTTAAGTACAACCTATACTAGTAATTACCATATAGTTATTAGGTTGACAAGGAATAGTGGGTTCAATTATCAATGGATGTCATATTAATTAAGTAATCATCAACTGGATATTTAACTACCTTAAGCTTTAACATACATGTGATTAAAGAATTAAAGCATGTAATTTTGATAATTTAAATAAATATATTTTGCATAAAATATATGCTCAAAATGATCAAAGTATTGACTCGCCTTAGTTAAAGGCAAGAAGGTCTTGGTATTCTTGTTCTTGATCAAGTTGGAGATCGAAAAAGGTACAACAGGCAAAGAGAGCAAATAAAAGCTAAAGCAATAATAAATGAACTCCAAATTAAACAAAACCAGGGCCATTAGCAAGATCTTGAATTTAGAAATATTTATAAATAAGTTTCATAATTTTTGGAGTTAGAACGGAGGAGAACAGAGCTTTCAAAGTTTGAATTGGATTTAAATCAGGAAAAAGAAAATGGTTCATAGCACAGTGCATTGGTCCATAGCATAGTACATGGGTGGGTCTACAGGAGCGTGCACCCGGTCCACGAGAGGGGAGGCACTGTGCATGGGCCCACCTGGCACTGAGAGTAAGAGAGAGATAAAGGGAGGGGGAGAGAGAGCCACAGGAGGAGGGGAGAGAGCAGAGGAGGCGGCGGCGGTTGGAGGCGGCGCTGGCGCGGGGAAGGGCGAGGAGGCCAGCGGAGGAGTGGAACGAGGCGTCCAGAGGGCGGTGGCCCCTCCGGAGGCGGCGGCAGAGAAGGCGGCGACACAGGAGTGGGGCGTGCGGCGGCACCGGTGGCGGGGAAGGAGAGGGGAGCCGGGGACGGGATCCTTGATTCCGGGGCACCTTGCGACGGTGGGGGAAGGTGGGGTGGTGGCATCGGATCAGACGAATGGCGGGAGCTCGGGCTGCTTCGACTCGGCGAGGAAGAAGGGGGCAAAGCGTCGGTGGGGAGGAGGCAAGGGGTGCAGTCCTTCTTATAGCCGTGAGGAGGGGAACAAGGCCGGGGAGTGGCGGGGAGGAGGAGAGGGGGCAGGCCGGCGGCCGTGGCCGTGAGCGGCGGCGCGGAGGAGGAGGAGAAGGGGGCCCAGGCGCCGTGTGTGCGGGGCGCGATCGGGCAGAGCGCGTGAGAGGAGGGCGCGTCGCGGTCGGCGTAGCCTTGATCACATGGCCGCGGAGGGGCGGAGGAGGAGGAGACGGAGCGGGCCGGGCGACGAGCCGGGCCGAGACGGGGGAGATGGGCCGGATCGGGCCCAAGATCCAGGTGAGGTTGAAGGTTTCAAATTTTTGAAATTCAAATTTTGCAAAAATTGAAAACCAATTGATAAAATTTCTTTTCTTTGAAATTTAGATTGTTACAATTACACCTTGCTGAAAGATGTTAATCAAGAATCACACCGTTGGCGAGTGCGTGTGATAATAACCCGTATGTCAAACTATGTCGATGAGAATAATCCCAAACTATTCTCCGTCTTGATTTTGTCCTCCTCGACGAACATGTTTGCCCATTGTGTTTGTTAAGGGTATTTATGGTATTTCTCCTTGTACTAGGGTTTAGTCTTGTACCCCCTTTATACCCTATATATATTACCCATCGGGCCTCATGAATACACACACAATATTCATAATATGGTATCAGAGCAAATGTCAGGGTTATGATTTACTGTAGCCGCCGCTTCCTCCTCCTAGCCTCCGCTCGTTCTCCGCTGCCCCTGGGAAGAGCAATCTCCGCTCCCGTGGGCGCTAGGTCTGGATCCCGTCGTGTGCTTTGCTTCCTCTCCCACAGGAGCTTCTCTCGAGCCGCCGAAGACCTCCGGTCGCTGGATCCCGTCGCCCCCCCTTTCCCCGAGGATTCTTTCTTCCTCGTGAGAGCTACGCCGCCCGAGTTTCACATCGCTAGTTCGCTTGCGTCGGGGAAGAGCATATTCGCGCCGGGAGGAGCATCTCCGCTCCCGGCGGCGGATCCGGCCCGATGTCGCCCAGCGTGGAGCCTTCTCCCATGGCGTCATCTGTGTCCGACGTAGCCTGGTGCTCCGGATCTGCGCCGCCGCTCCAGATCGGGCCGCCTCCGACCCAAGCTTTGTGCACCTCCTCCACCCAAGCGACGTCGACCTCAACACCGCGGGTTGCCACGGCGCTGCCGCTTCCAGTCACTTCTAGTGGCGAGATCCATCCAGATCCATTCGTCAAGCCGCTCCCGAGTGGGATGCGGTCACCCCGCCTCTGATCGCTAAAACTCAACATGACTTCCCAGATCCAATGCCTTCTTCTTGGTTTTCCTCTCCACTGGCCGCCGCCGCTTGTTTTTCTCAGGCGAGTGGAGTGTATTGCTCTGCCTCCTCCCTGTGCATGTACGACTGCAGCCGTGCTTTTTGCCTCTGCCGCCAGTACGTGTGTGTGCTATTGGATTGAAAAGTGGTGGTACTACTGTTGATTGTTGAGCTTGGTCCGGAAAAGTTGAAAGAGGCTTTAGCTGCTGATGGCGTTGCTTCAATTTGGGTGGGCTGCATTGGTGCTTGCTGGTTGGATAGGGAGATGGGTCTTCTGCTGCTGCCAGTATTTGTTTCTAGCTATCGTTTGAGTCTTTTTTTCTCCGTGTCGTTGTTTCTGTTGCGTCCCTCCAAGTCCGTACAACTTTATCTTCAAGTTCGTCTAAATCATGAAAGTCCACAAATTTATTGTAAATTATAGAAGCATATGAATTATTTTTTCATGGTAGCAGCCGCTGCTCTTCTCTATGAGACGCTGTAGATCGTAGAAGTTGTTATGATGTCGCCGCTTCTCTCTGAGCCGCAGTCCCGAGCTTCTAAGGCCACGTGTTTCTTCCGCATTGTGCCTCCGTTGCGCTTGTTGTGCACTATATCGCCGTCGTCTTGAGTTTCGATCTGCGCCGCCATGCTTCTATCTCTTCCTCTTCGGCTTGATTTGACAACTTTCTCTATTCACGTCGTGTTGTCGCGGTCGACTTTGCTTCCACTTATGCATTATGAGTTGTTGCACGACCCGGATGAAAGAAGATCTTTTGATACTCGATATATTTTTCAAGAGCAGCATGCTACAAATACATCATGAAGACTCGAACTTTGGATTTTCTCTATTTAAATGTCAACTCTTTCCAACTGCAATGCTATTGTATATGTCTTGCATTTGAGGAGGGGTGTTAATGGTATTTGTGGTATTTTCCCTTATACTAGGGTTTAGTCTTGTGTCCCCTTTGTTGATAGTCCTTAGACCATCTTCCATGTGTTGTTTCCCATGGCAGCAAAATTGTTGGGAATAAGACATAGACAGATTCCTATTTTCCCCCTTTGTCTATATGTTAGTACCGTATAGATGCAGCATGCGCTTATTCCCTACCTGTATTCATAATGAGTTTCCTATTTTTCATCATCAGCCCGATTGGCACTGCAAGGGAGCACTGTGTGCAAATGGTAGCCTAATGCTCCCATAACTGAAATAGTCGCTTTGCAAAACAGGTTTATCATATGTTCAAAACCACCATTTCCCTACCCCTCCCTTTGCCAAATTAGCTTTCCCTATTTTATTTTTTTTAATCATTCTAGTATGTCCTCCTTTCATGTTCATGTTCCTCTATTAGCTTCGCCGCCATGCGACATGATATAAAATGGTCAGGCCGCGTATTGCAACAGAACACTCCTCAGAATACAACAAAAAAACACCCCTACTGCAGAATTAGTTTTCTTTGCTGATATAGCCGACGAATTAATTGGCGCCCTAGTGCTTACGATAGTTGCAGCTGCTGGAGCTCTAGATGGTTTCATTCCACCTGAAATAAAAAGAATACATGGAAGGCACTATACTTTGACAATATCTGTGTCACGCAGAGCATTACAAAGGACAAATTATCCTACCAGGTGGATTCTATGACTACCTTACTACTTGCAATTCCCCATGCGCACACTGATCACACAACCGCACTTGATACGCAATCTCTTATTGCGAATACTGATGGTAGCACAAGCTCAACAATCATGGCAACTAAAGAGACACCTTCAACCTCTTTGGACATCCCTCCGGTGATTCCCCCAATGCATCTGCATTGTCTCAACCAAACACCAGCGACAGGGGATGACACAATTCTTACCTCTGCCAATCCCATCGAAACCACTGGGTAAAAAAGCCATCACCGCAAAGGCAACGACCATTTTAGCCCAACATTTCCGATCTTAGCCTTCATGCATTTCTATTTCATAACCAACTACAATATGATTTTGATACCTGTAGGGACAACAACAAACTCATTCTCTGTCAGTGACTCCGACAGTTGATCTCCTTGAACCATAATATTTTTCGCCCTTCGACAACATCAACACATACATACTGCCTCCTGACATTCCTATTTACTGTTTTTGTGATAGATTGACCTCAGCATACCACAAGACCTAAAACGATCGGCTGCAATGGAAGAGCTCTCTTATGACACAACTGGCTGCAATGAGACGTAAACAGTTCTTCTTCAGTTCCACGACATTTTTCTCCATCTCATGATAGTCCCTGAATTAGTGCTGCTTTCTTTGGTGGCAGCAGCAGCAGCAGCAAGGCCGACCATCACTCCGACAGACCTACTACGGTTCGACGCAAGCTTTTTCCAACATGACACACCGGACTGTGGGAACCAGAAAGAAGACGAATTTCCACTTTTTTTTGTGACCGTCGGCTCTTCTTTTGCCCTATTGTTCCTCACAAACTACGGACCAGCCATATGTCCAACGATCTGTTAAAGATATGCGTCTGTAAATTATGCTTGTGTGAACGTAAGCTCTAGTAAGACCTCCCCTGTTTTCTAACGGACAAAGCATACCGCACTACCATCATACACAAGTCTTGGTTCTTTAGAGAATAGACCAAGTTCTTTGCTTTCTTGGAGGTAATCTAAGATGTCCATTATTTCACGCCAATGCCTTTGGTAGGTTACGTATATACCTTGCTAATAGATTTACGGTAAATGCAATGCCCGATCTAGTACAGTTTGCTAAATACATGAGTGCTCCTCTCGCACTCAGTGCACGAATTCTGGTCCCGAGATTTCCTCCTTCTTCTTTAGGTCTCATGCGGTCCTTGTCTTCTTTGCAAGGATCTCCACCATCGGCACTTTCAAGGATATGCCTTTTCAAAACCAACCTTTCCAACACTTTACGAGTGTAGATTGGTGATGTACTAGAATCTCTTAGGGATATGCTCAAGTCGCAAGCCTAGGCGATTTGGTTTGATCCAAATCTTTTATTTGAACTCGACTCGGTAAGAGCTTGCTTTCTTAATACCTTCTAAGGTTCCAATGATATTGGATCATCTTCATAATCGAAATTTATACTGCATATTTCGTCATCAATGCAAATCTCGGTCGTGGGGTCCAAATACCGATTATGGATCTTTGTCTCATAACCAACGTATATCCTGGACTTTTGGAGAGTGCCCATTTCAGCTTCTTCGTGGTGGTGGTATAGGTACATAAACCTTGCAACAAACCTTCAAAGATGAGAAATTTTCGGTGTTGACCCTTGCGCTAGTTGCATAGGTGAATGGATGTTATATGTCGGTGGTCGAAAATTGAGGAGAGTTCTTTGCATGCGGATCGTGTGTCCCCAACATGTAGTTGGTAAATAACAATTCGCTAGTCCATTACGGGTGTGGACATGCGTGCGGATGCTCAATTTTAATTCTCATTTTCACACAATAATCATCATATGCCCTGATGATAAGGGAAAATATTCTTAGTGTTAATTATCTACGAGATTAGCTTTGCGTAGCGGGATTTCGTAGACATTAAACAAGCGTGCGACGTTTCGAGGAAGCATCGATAAGCACCATAAAATACCTAAATGACCCTTAAACTACCAAGGTGTGATTCAGGAATCTATTCTCTCCTGTCTGTCAGTTTCATTGATAACGCACAACAAAATAGTCGGACGCGGCGTATAGCGCGTGAACCAGCCTAGTTACTATCACGGTAAGTCACATCGGATAAATCATATTGAAAATCCATTGAAAAATACAAGTAGGTTTAGACCCGTTTAGAACGCGGTAGTTTGTTTTCTTCCAAATCATGTTCCTGTCCCAAGGGCCCCCACACAAGGCTCGCTGCGTGACTAATTTGTGCAAAATCGTACTGGTAAGTTAGAGATCTCGTACAACTACTGATCCTAACTTTCCATTTCGTATCCGACGACACAGCTGCCACATGTCGTCATGCCCACAACGACACGACCACCTCCGAGTTTTTGCCCTAGTACGGTTAGCACTGTTTTTAGCAAAACTAGCCGTTCATAAGGTGTAATATTATTTTTGGCACCTCTGTCATTTTCTGGTGGCCCGAACATCTCTCCGCATGCCATGTTGCCCCCTGCCACTCGTCCCGTGCCTGGTCGCCACCCGTCCATGGCTCCCTGGCCTGGACAACCTCGTCTGTGCACCCTCAGCCCGGATGACACTGCTTGTGCCACGCCACGCCTCGTCCGTGCCCTCCTGGCCCGATATCCTGTCCGTAGCTCCGTGGCCCAGCGCCACCTTGTCCGTTACATGGTGGCCCAAATGCCTATCGTCCGTCTACGTGGCCGCATTTCAGGGCGTCTTGCGCCCGCTCCGTGCCCCCTAGCCCTGCCCCCTTTTATTGCTTTTGGCGCCGAAGAGGACTAAACCCTACCCATATTTTTTAATGAAGGATGCACCAATACCACCAGAGTTTATGTGCCCGCAATGTTGTAAGATCGAGGTGCCCGACTAGAGGGGGGTGAATAGGCGGTTTTAAAAACTTTTGCGCTAAAACCACTTAAGAACGCGGAAGCTAATAGCGAATTGGTTTTGCACAATTAAAACATAAATCAACTAGGCTCAACTAAGTGCACCAACAATACAAGAGAGCAATCACACAATGATATATAAACAATTAAAGCATGTAATGTAAATCGCTCAAAGTAAAGCACAAGATAAAAACAAGATGGACACAATTATGTTTTACCGTGGTGTTCGGAGACTTGTCGGTCTCCCCTAATCCACGTTGAGGTAAGCCCAACCACGTTGGACCGGCTCCACTAATTAAGCCAACACCTCCGAGGTAAGTCCAACCACTTGGACCGGTTCCAAACCGAACCAACACCTCGCTCCACTATGGTTGCTCTTCCTCCACTCCGGAGATGGCGAGCACCAAACCACTCACAACCACACCAGGCCTTCTCACAAGCTTCTTGAGAAGATCACCGGGCACGACGCCACCACGCCGTCTAGGTGTCGGCAAACACCAAGAGAATAAATCTCAACTCTCACTTGAACTATTCAATTGCCTAAGCTCAAGTGGATACACAATCCACCACCTAAGGCAACAAATGCACTTAGGGTTTGCTATCCACACTCACTAAGTGCAACACATGCACAAATGAAAGGAGAGGCTTGCTTTTTAGCTCAAGGAACTCAATAGAGGTTCACAATAACACCAGCAACCTTCCACAACCGGCCAAGGTGGGTATATATAGCCCACACACAAAAACTAGCCGTTGGAAGCAAAGTCCCTAAAAAATCAGGGAAATCGGAAGTTCCGCCATGTATCGGCCGGAACTACCACACCTTAGAGAAAAGCACAGCAACGGCTATTTCAGACGAGAAACTAGCCGTTGGAATTTTAATGCGGAACTACCGCCAACCAAGTTGCAGAAGTTCTGATCTTCGAAAGTTCCACCCAACACATAGCGGAACTACCGCACCTCCAAATTTTGGCTAAGTCCCAAAATGGTGCTTCTCTGAAAAAAAACGTTCCGCGATTAAATCGGAACTTCCGCCGAGAGGAACTTCCGCACATACAACGCCGGAACTACCGCACATCCGGAAAATCGGCTAAGTCCTAAAAAGGGCACTCTCTGGAAAAAGCGTTAGCGAATTTTGGAGCTTAGATGTCGGAACTTCGCACTTACAATGCCGGAACTTCCGATTATCCTGACAGAGCACAGCAACGACTTTTACAACAACTTCAATTGCAAAACACATTTGCCAATTGATAAGCCATGCCAACAAGGATCAAGAACCTGATTCCTAACAAGTTTCAAAACACATTTGTAAACTTTTAGAATCATATCACAAGGAATAGGGTGCATGAACTCACACCATTTGCAAAACACATTTACAAACTTAAGTCACATGCTACAAGAAATCAAACATGAGCATCAACTATTTGCAAAACACATTCGCAAATAACAGCATCATGCCATAAGGCTAAGGTGCATGGACTTCAACCATTTGCAAAACACTTTTGTAAAGTATAGTCCCATGCTACAAAGATTAAATGCATGAGCCTCGGCTATTTGCAAAACACATTCACAAATAATAGCTCCATGCATAGATGAGCTAGAGCAAGCATAATGAGCTATCAACACATGACTAACTAAAACTACTAGTCAAGACCCCTCTTAATAGTACGGCAATCATATACTATTAATCCGGTCTACAAACCAAACACCAAGACCGGTAAAAGACTAGGAACACATCTTTAGCCCTAGCTAGTCATACCTTTGCCTTGCATCTTCTTGAAGCTTGATGACGCACATTAACACTTCAAGTCCGGGTCATTGACTTCGACAATCATCAACACATGATGATCTTCTTTTGCTTTGGGATCTTGTCTTGAACATCATCAACACATGATGATTTCTTCATCTTTAAGCTCTTCACATGCATCAACACATGATGCACCCTCTTCTTAAATTTTGACTTGATAATCAACTCATGATCATCCCAAGTTTTTATCATCCTGGAACATAACCTATTTGTCCAACTCATGAAAAATGGTAGTTCCACAATATGATTAACATTAATTACCACACCATACCATTAACTCATAATGGCGGGATAAGATACTTCAATCTTTTCCTCTTTGGTAATTGATGATAACCACTTAATTACTCATAAATTGATTGTAAATAAATGAGAGAACAATTGAGTATATATAAACTACACAAGTTATATATATACTCCAACATGAGTATACAAGTCTTTATACTCAAAACATAAGTATACAAAAATTACACAAGTTTTGTATACTCAAACGGATATATTTCAAAGTAAAGATCCTAACTATATGTGGAGAATTAAACATGGATCAATACGAATGAAACCACAAGATATAGACTAAACTCCCCTTAAATGTGTGCATACACAGATGTGTAATAGGAACATATGCACATATTCAAGTTTTACTTATGGTTGAGTTTAACCTATATTTTGGATCTGAGAAATACAACAATAAATAAGATTAAGATATCGATCGCATACCTCGTTGAATTTCACATTTCTATCCAAACGAGACTATGCACTAAATAACAATGGAAATGTTGGTCTCACAATTAGATCTGTCATTAATCACCCAAATACTCCATTAACTCATAATGGCGGGTCTAGATCCTTCAATGTGTGTGCGAACAGCCGTCGAAGACCATTTAGTCGACACACCCAACCACCACAGCCCGGGTGTAGTACACGTGCCGAAGGTCCTCGTAAGAGAGTCTTACGCACACATTGATTTTTCACACCCTATGTTGAATTCCATAAATTTCTAACTTCATTCGCGTGTAATGGCAGCCTGAGACGCATTACAACTTCTTCCAATTGATCGGCGGCCCGGAGATGTACGATAGGGCGTTTATCGAGCAGGAGTACATTTTGAACTACGCGATGCAAGCTGAGACCTTCCATCGATAGAAACCTTATGTACTGGACCCTATTAAAAAGGCACCGGAGGAGCTCAGGACAGCCGGGTGGTGCTAGAGGACCCCCAAACAGGAAGCTCAGTATCGGTTCGGAGGGGGTACAGAGACTGTTAAGTGGGCAGAGGTGCACCAGTAAGCTGACTCTGGCCCAACTGAGTCTGTCAAACGTCAATGTCGCCTAGCTGAGTTATGTCAAATTGGTTATCACCTGCAATTATGTTAGTAATAAGGGAATCGAGAAATCAACATCCGGATTGTCCGCCCCCCAGGTACGCTGTCTACAAGTCCCTTCGTACAGAGGAGCTTTGGCCTTGAACGTGCGATGTGCCAGCGACCCCAGAGGAGCTCCACCCTTAGTACGGTACTTTGTACTGGCCAACGTACGACAGGGGGGGTGCCCTAGGTGCCATGGTCCAAACACTGGCACCGTGTACTGCTCCCTGGCAGTAGTTGGGTTGGGCACCTCCTCATCGGTGATGGATGGCTATTACCCTCACGCTCAACTGAAGGCTGCAGTATGAAATGATGTTAGGCCTAATATAAATCCAGGACATAAACTAAACATCTCGTACCTCCCGGATGTGCAGTGCGGATGACCGAGGGTGAGCGCTAGACTGAGTACGGGGTGCAAACGACATAAGAGCTGCATCCTGACGAACATGCGGTTGCAGGACGACATGATGTTAGCATAACCTAAGGCGTAATATAAAAAACAAGATATATATTTGTACATAACTTACCTTCCCGCCGATTTGCAGCATGGATTATCAACTAGGAGTGTTAGGACGCCCGCCGGTCCGACTAGGCCGTGCCTACCTAGCAGGTGAGCACGGCCGGGCCACTCGGTGTGCGATGTGTAGAACGTCTTCTCTCGAATGACCGCGTCTCATGTTCTTGATTACATTCTTCAACTCCGCGAAGATGTACTTCAGAGTGCTCAGAAGCCTGGGTGCGGTGTGCTCTGGGCAGCGGATGGCGGTCTCGGATGCGCTTGTGATCTGCTGTAGCCGCTCGAACTGAAATGATAGACAACACATATTCAGTAATAAACAGTACAAATATCATCAATAAAACGAGCAAAGATTATTAGTGTTTTATGGTGTCACCACGCCGCGAGGCGCTGTGTCGATCGAACAAGTGATGGAGCCCCTCCTGGTGCGTCACCTGCTCTGAACATTCTGGTGGAGGACGGGTCAGTCTGGTTTCGACCACGGTACACACCACTCCATGTACTGGCGTTATGTCCGTATGTCGTATGGTATCTGCTCCTGTATGACCCCGACATGTGTCATCTCTGTCCAAGCCGTAATCTACTCATGCTGGACTGCTTGTCAGTCCTCAGCATGTCGGCCCACCCTCGATTGCCTGCATTCGAGAAGGATTTGTGACAGAATAGGGAATGTGGGTATGAAATACAAACGTTACTCGGATGGAGTTGGACTCACAAGTAGACAGCTCACTACAGGTTCCTGCTGTTAGGAGGGGGCACAAGCTGATATAAATCAAATTGTCACATTACATGTTGTAGCTGTAGGATCAAGGATATCCGACTAGAGGGGGGGTGAATAGGCAGTTTTTAAAACTTTAGGCTAAAAACAATTTTTTAGCAAGTAAAGTAATGAAAGTCAATTTCACAATTCAAAGCCTAAATAATCTAAGTATTTCTAAGTGCACTACTCACTCTAGACAAAAGTTAAACAACCTAGTCAAGATACAAAATAGTTATGTAATTAAATGCACTAAGAGAAGAGTAAAAGAGATAAACTACAATATGGAAACAAACGATGTTTTTCCGTGATCACGGACACTTGCCGGTATATACTATTCCACGTTGCGGAAGCTTGAATGAATCAATCCGGCTCCACACGAGCACACCCTCGATCACTAGAGGTAGCTCTTCTTTACTCTAGAAATGTGAGCTCCAATCTTCACAATCATCTGGGTCTTCTCACAAGCTTCTTGAGAGAATCACCGAATCATCTTCTTCAAGCCATCTAGGAGGTGACAACCTCCAAGAGTAATAAACCAACAATGCTTCGCTTGAAGATGCTCAAGTGCCACAAGAATCAAACTCAAATCACTTGGAGAAACCTCTACGGCCTTTGCAATATAGAACTTATGCTCTCAAAGACCAGAAGAAGAAGCAAAGGGCTCAAGAGTGTTCAAATGAGGTTCTAAGCAGTCCCTTCTGCAGGGGGGTATTTATAGTCTCAACCCACTCCACTAGTCGTTGGCACACGAGATTGTGCAAAAACAGCAAGACCGGTCAAACTTCAGGCATAGGGTCGGTTAGGACAGACTACAGTATAACAATAAACTCTGCAGTAATAATTATAATAGAAAATAACCATTATGTCAGGCCCGGTCAGTCTGCATACATATGGTTTGATCAGACGAGGTTCAAAAGTTTCCCAAAACGGAAAAGACTTGCTATTAGAAAAAGCTGACCGCTCCGGTCAATCCAGGGTTCCGGTTTGACCGGCGAAAGCACGCGGTTAGTCCGCGCGTGGAAAAATAAGTAGCAAGACACAAAAACACCCTTCTCTAGAAAAAATTGACCGCATCAATGAACCGGAGGTCCGGTCAGTTTGGCCCTCCAACCGCGGTCAGTTCAGATAACAAAATAGAGAAGAGTAGAAGCCAAAAAGAGTCTTTTCTGGAAAAACCTGAATGCCCTACTAAGAATGGGGGTTCGGTCAGTAAGAGCTTATATTTGCGATCAGTCATGCCAGCAGTATTGCGAAAAAGGAGCTTCTTTGGAAAAGGCTAACCGCAAAGATGAACAGGAGGTCCAGTCGGCCCGACCATGAAATAAAGAACAGAGAAACTTTGTGGCCAAGAGATGACTAAGAACTCCAAGATTAAACCAAGATGTGTTTGAGAATTGTGGCACACATTGCTATCAAGCTACTAGCTATTGATCCCTCTTCATAATACGCCAACCTACAATAGCAGTCCGATCTTTTATCCTTCATACTCCTAGACCAGTAAAACCATGAAAAGATCCCACTCGACTAGATACATTTGCCTTAAGCTAGACGATGTTGATATCCAATACTTGAGTACCTTTAGTGCTCTTTACCTTTACCCGAAATTGACGATTTCAATCACTTGGCAAAATAAGTTCACAATTGACGATCGTCGTTAATTACCAAAACACTAAAATGTGGCCTAGATTCTTCAACGACGCATAAGGCTCCACCATATGGGTAAACTCCAGGTGGCAGGTCGTCGCCCATAATCCGGCGTCCTACGTTCATTGCACAGACAGTCTATGCGGGGCTACCGTGTTCACGAAATCTGGGCTCCATAGAGCCTATATGATGTCATTGCCGTGTAATGACTCGAACTCGTTGTGGAACAACGAGTAACACCTCGTCGGTCTATTCTTGGCCCAACGTAACTGGGCAGCAGTCCACCGGTAGCTATAGTGGGCCCGTTGATCGGGTCGTGCAACTCGGGGTACGGGTGCATTGTTCTCCCGAAGGAGGGTCGCCCAACAGGGAAGTGCTCACAACTCCATAGATGCAGGAGCACGTAGAAGACGGCAAGAACCAGTTTCACATCGGTGTTGCACCACGAAGCGTCGCATAACTGGCTATATGTGGCGCAAAGGACGACTGATCCCCAACTGTAATGAGGCATCTCCCCAGCCTCCGCGTTAGCCAAAGACTCGGCGATACAGACAAAGCTGGGTTACACCCAGTCGCTCTGTGTGGTGGGAAACTGTAACATCCCAACTTTTTGCTTTAAAAATCTTTTATTTAGTTGCTAGTTGAAAATCTCACCATTTGCAATTTGTTTGAATTTATATTAAAAGCTTAATATGGACTTTAAGGACAAAATGATTTAATGTACTTAATTCCAACATCAACAATTGCCAAACTTATTTTAATTGGATTCTATATGCTTGGATATAATTTCTAGAAATTTCTGGAATTTTTCTAAAGTCATTTGCTATTTGCTATTTGCTAAATTGCATTTTCTGGATTTGCTTAAAAGAAAAACTAACAAAAAATCCCTCCAGAACAGTGTTGGGCCGAAGCCCATCACTATTCCCAAGCCAGCCCAGCCCGCCTCCCACCGCTCGCCCGCCTAGCCCCTCCCGATGCACGCCACGTGTCCCGTCCCTCGACCGGACGAGCCTCGCCTCGTCGCTCCCCGCCGTCAGTTCCATCGCATAGCGACTGCACCCGCTCGCCTCGCTCTCGCTGCTGGTGGCCCCGCCGATGCCACGTCCGCGTCGTCGTCCTCGTGGACTCTCCCCGCGTCCGACTTTCGGATCTTCCGCGCCCGCCGCCGTTTCCTCCGTAGATTCGCCTTCGCCCCCGGCTATTTAAGGCCCGAGCCCCGCACCCAAAGCGTCGCCCATCTTCCCTCCTCTGAAACCCTAAGTTTTTGGCTCTGGAATCGTACTCTCCGCGCAGCAATTGCCGAAGCGCCGCCAACGGCCGAAGCCGCTCCGTCGCCAAATTTCGTCGCCTCCCAACCCTCGGCGTCCGTGCCACCACCGCCACTAGGTGCGCATTAGCACCAGCTTTGTCTTGCCGCCGTCACCTTCGCCCCTCGTCGCCTCCTCCGCCGTTGTCGGGCCGTCCGACAAGGAGGGCATCGTCACCGCCGCCGCTTTTGTCATCGTCGACTGTGAGTCAGCGCCGCCCAACCTCCGTCGCCACCTCCGAGCTCTGCGTGACCCGGCATCCCATTTACCCCGCGCGCCGCCTCGCCGCCGTTCGCCGTCGCCGCCCACGGCAAAGTCCTCGGCCGAGCTCTCCTCGGCTCGGTCTTTGTGTGCGATGTGGCGACCGGCTCGGCCGCCACCTAAGTCGCCATCTCAGCCCCATCCCTCGCGTGGCGCCAGCATGTCTGCCGGGTGGCACGCCTAGATTTCTTCCCAAGCAAACCCCGGTGGACTCAGCTCACGGTAGACCGTGTCACTGACCGGTGGGCCCCGCATGTCAACCGGCCGAATTCATTTTCTTTTCTTTTATTTTTCGGCGGTAATTCTTCGCTGACGTCAGCCGACGTCATAAGTCGATTTTCCATTGAAAAATAATTGGGAAATTAAATTAAAATCCAAATTAGGGTTTTAATTTATTTTTAATCTTCCAAAGCCCATATCTTTTGCATCCAACCTCCGATTGAGCCCATTCAAATGTGTAAATTCATATAAAATCAAGATTTATTTAATGGTAAATTTTATTTGATTTTTGAAGTTTGTTTTGCCTCTGTTATTTAATTATTTTTGTTTCTTTTGTCTCGTTTGTGAGTAGACGTCGATACTACGGGAAATTTTGGAGAAGAAGAAGCACCTCAAGATCAAGATCAGTATCTTGACCTATTCCAAGGCAAGTTATACCTTTGATCATGTTGCACCCAGTTTTCAAATTACCTTTGGTTTAAATTATTGCATTCTATTTTAAGTATTTATTTAAATGCTTTTCGGTGTAGTTATTAATCCAATTTGTTATATCCATCTTGTCTATTGTATACCATGATCTTTTGTGATGCGGGGTGCCCGATCTTCTCGACGTAGAACCTCTTGATAACTTGTGTACCCTGACGAACCACCAGCTGATCCCCCGCGCCAATGCACGGACTTGCAACTCTATGGAAATTCGCCCAAACACACACTTGATTGGATCCTCGCTGACCACAAGCGAAGATCGTCGAACCCTCAATTCCCAACGGAAAAGCAAGAACGACCCCTTGTTCTCAATGCCCAATTCCCTCTGTTTTGGCTATAAGCACAACAGGAGAATCAAGCAAAAGCTTTGAAAATATATTAAACGTGGTCTGAGGTTACAATGGGGGTCTACCCCTCTATATATAGTGCCCCTACTCCTCCTCATGGCTGGCCAAGAGGCCCTACTCCTATGCTAATTCGGATTTGGAGTCCTACTCCAATTCCGATACATTACAAAACAAAAAAGGAAACTCTGATTTTACAACCGTTAT
Organism: Hsuehochloa calcarea; assembly: GCA_036346395.1. NCBI lineage: Eukaryota > Viridiplantae > Streptophyta > Magnoliopsida > Poales > Poaceae > Hsuehochloa > Hsuehochloa calcarea. The sequence goes on along the minus strand of CM070597.1, from coordinate 19,992,001 downwards.
ATTGTTTCGGTCATATCTTTTGATACAGGACGAATTTCGGAGTGAGGGAGGATCCGTTGGATCGGGCTTGAAGTTAGCTTTCCAACAAGCCCAAAAACACTCAAATACGACTTCGTATGAGAAAGTTATGGCCTTTTTACTCCGGACTGTCCTGCTGATTCCGAATCCGAATTTGAGGCTGATTCCGAATCCGAATTGAATTCTGAGTTGATTCCGAATTTGAATTTGGTTGGGCTTGTGGAAGTTTCGAATTTGACTTGGATTCTTGGGCTTCTCTCCCCTTGCTTGTCTCCCACGAGCTTCTCCTCCATTGTGACGGCCTTTCTTCAAGAACAGCCTCATATCCTTCATCTCCGTTCATTATTGAATCTTCCAATCTGAGCATAAGCTAAATACTAGTTTTAGGTAGTATGAAATTCTCAACTAATTTAAAAGGAAATTCAAGAGCAGATTCACTGTTGGATAAGCTTCTCTTGTTTTCAACTCTCTTAGCAAGCTCATGTTGTTACGAGGTATTTAATGAATTGAAAATATTATATGAAACAACATAGCTAAGGATGTCCGCATCATCCTCCCTTTCTTCAAAAAAGCCGTCCTCGGCTTTTGATAACTGAAAATGTGCTAGACGAAGAAAACAATGTATATGCATAGTATATGTATTTATCATCCAAACAAGTTCCGTGTAGCGCATGATGATTTGCGAACATGTATTAAACAAAGAGAACAACGTATATCGTAATATATGTATGAATCAATTGTTGTGTTATTCGCGTTGTTTTGTACAATCGATAGCTCGAATCACATTTCAAATTGCACAACCGACTCATATGATAAAATTTCACCTTCCCAATACCAAAGTCAAGTAAAGTGGTTGAAAACCAATTGATACCATTCCATAATTCAACTGCGCTACTATGATTAGTTATACATTCAAGAGATAAACAAGTTGGCATCATGTTGCATTCTAAACAATAGACACTTGTATTTAAACCCATCTTAAAGATATCATGACATTGCTTAATAGATGGTTTGCATAAAACATGTGATTGTAAATCAACAAGATTATCATAGGTAATGTATATTTGATAAACTTGAAACATGTTGTCTACACCAACATCACCAATCAAATTGAATTTATATGTGTGTATGTAGCTATTTACTAGTGATCTTAAGTGTGAAATTTCAAGAACCTTCTTAATCACACTAGATACATGTTTAGGACTATCGAATATGATATAACACAAAGAATTATTAATGTGTATTCTACTAAGAACTTCTTTTTGAGTAATCAATTTCACATTATGCAAATTAAGCATATCAAATTTAGAACGTGGAACCATCAAATGAATAATGGAGTTCTCGCTTTCGCACCTTGTTTTCATAAGCGACCAATTCAAGACAAATAGTGTTACCTTGATCTTGGTATTCCCTCTCCATCCATGGTTAGCTCTTTATCTTTCTCTTCCAATGGTGAGGGCTCTTGAATCTCCAACTCCTTATTTGCTTGGTCCACTGCAGAATGTGGGATACAACACTAGAAATAGAGGTAAGTTGTTAGGTTCAAAAATAATCTTACTTGTCCTATCATCTATCTCTCTCTTTTCTTTTGGTGTATCTCTCACACTCTCAATTGGGATGCTCTCAATCTCGCGTATGGTGGAATCACACACCACTCTTTTATCACTCTCACTCAATTTGGCTATGTGGCTCTCATTCTCACATAGGTTTTGATACATCTCATCCTTGTAAGGCTGTGGGCCAACAATGGCACAACTACCACCAACCACGACCTCCTCACGTGTTGCGGGTTGTGACGGGCAAGACTACTCATCACCTCGGTCGAAGAAAAATTCACATGCTCGATCTTCTTCTCAAGTGACACACCAAAGGATGAATTAGAACTAAAGAGTCAGCAGATTTAATTGATGTGCTTGAATGTGTTTAAGTCTCTTTTACGCCTTCATAGCAAATTTCACAAGATCTTGCGGACTACGAAAATATTCATCTTGAAGTGCGACAACGATCGATAATTCAAGCTGCTTTGAAGTATGTCTTTTCTTGATATGGACTAGTGATATTGTACGGCGCATTGCATGATTCAACTCAATATAGTAATCTTTGACAATTTTGCATCCTTGTTTAATGCTCTCCACGTGTCGTAGTAGTTCCGCTCATAATAGTGTGGAACAAATTCTCTTCTCATGATGCTTTTAAATGCACCCAAGATGTAATGAATCGTTTTCCACCTAGTTGTTTCCACCAACTAGAGGCATAGTCCGTAAAAAACAAAGTGGCCACTCTCACTTCCTTGGCTTCTGATTCGAACTTATGGGATTCAAGCTCGAACTCCATGTCTTGTACCCACTCAAGATACTCATCCGGATCATTACTACCATAGAAGGGAAGATACATTATACTCAACATCTGCCATTGTTAGCAGCAAAGCAAAGAATATGTATGTAGGTGTATGTGTATATGTAGAGGTCACTCAACTCACAATCCTAACAAGGTGAAGTTTCTTTACCGTTCCGAAAGGAATTAAGATCAACAATACTTACACTTGAGCGGCGGGAACCACAAGGTGATGTGTGGCGAATTTCAAGAGCAAGTCAAAGCACGACAACGGGTGTTTTGTGGAGCTTGGTATGGATACCTACTTAATTTGAAAATTCTAGGTATTGTAAGGCTAAGTAAATATCCAAACTAGAATTCAATGCCTAGTTGCCGATCACAAAGATATAAGTGAAAATCAAAACAACTCACACGCAAAGATATTGGAACTTAGTGCAATCAAGGATTGAGCTATGTAAGATATAAGTGAAGAACAAAATAGCTCGTATTGCACAAGTTATAGAAAGACGCTAGCTAGTTGCAAATAATGAAACTAGGGCACAAGATTGCACAAAATATTGATATTCTAACAATTGAATCCAGAATGAGTGGGGATTTTCGCTCAATTTTATGGTTCGGCTATGCGCTTTCTTTTTCCTTTTCTCTTTTCTTTTTTTTCTCTTCTTTCTTTTTTTTTCTTCTCTTTTTCCTTCCTTTTTTGAACTATTGCCAAAATTCTTGTTCTACCAAAATGAGCAAATCCTTTCCCACCTTTTGATGTTTGAACAATTGCAAGAACACAAATATTAATATGCGACCCTAAGCAACGATTTAGCTAGTCTTAAAAGGTTCAAAGTATTCAAAAGTTGAAAGGTTCACAATGGATAAATTGATGTCTCACCTCTTTTTTTGTATATTTTTTTATAAACACGACAAAAAAAAATCAAACTAGGCTCAAATAAAAGCAACGCAAAAGAATTCAAGATCAGCAAACTAAACTTGATTCTAATGGACAAAAACTTAACAAAACTCACTAGAATAACAAATTAAATACTACGGTTTGAAAGACTTTTTTGTATGGCTTTTTAGGTGTATAGGGAAAAAAATTAGATAATCTGGATAAAGATCCTACCGAGTCAGCGGAGCTCGATACCACGATGCGGGGTGCGATCTTCTCGACGTAGAACCTCTTGATAACTTGTGTACCCCGACGAACCACGGTGATCCCCGCGCCAATGCGGACTTGCAACTCTATGGAAATTCGCCCAAACACACACTTGATTGGATCCTCGTGACCTGGCGAAGATCGTCGAACCCTCAATTCCCAGCGGAAAAGCAAGAACGACCCCTTGTTCTCAATGCCCAATTCCCTCTGTTTTGGCTATAAGCACAACAGGAGAATCAAGCAAAAGCTTTGAAAATATATTAAACGTGGTCTGAGGTTACAATGGGGGTCTACCCCTCTATATATAGTGCCCCTACTCCTCCTCATGGCTGGCCAAGAGGCCCTACTCCTATGCTAATTCGGATTTGGAGTCCTACTCCAATTCCGATACATTACAAAACAAAAAAGGAAACTCTGATTTTACAACCGTCATATTGTTTCGGTCATATCTTTTGATACAGGACGAATTTCGGAGTGAGGGAGGATCCGTTGGATCGGGCTTGAAGTTAGCTTTCCAACAAGCCCAAAAACACTCAAATCCGACTTCGTATGAGAAAGTTATGGCCTTTTACTCGGACTGTCCTGCTGATTCCGAATCCGAATTTGAGGTTGATTCGAATCCGAATTGAATTCTGAGTTGATTCCGAATTTGAATTTGGTTGGGCTTGTGGAAGTTTCGAATTTGACTTGGATTCTTGGGCTTCTCTCCTTGCTTGTCTCCCACGAGCTTCTCCTCCATTGTGACCTTTCTTCAAGAATGACCTCATATCCTTCATCTCCGTTCATTATTGAATCTTCCAATCTGAGCATAAGCTAAATACTAGTTTTAGGTAGTATGAAATTCTCAACTAATTTAAAAGGAAATTCGGTGAATGATTCACTGTTGGATAAGCTTCTCTTGTTTTTCAACTCTCTTAGCAAGCTCATGTTGTTCTGAGGTATTTAATGAATTGAAAATATTATATGAAACAACATAGCTAAGGATGTCCGCATCATCTTGTCACCCTAGGTTGGTTCATTATTAGTTCGTATTATCGTAGCACCAACGTGGGTTGGTTAGATACGAGTAGACTGCTTAGCCATGCCACGAGTCATCATTTCATGAGAGTTGTAATTATAAACTTGACTAAGTGATTATAGAACTGTGTGATGAAATTGTGTGTGCTGTGTGCTGTTACTCGTTGATAGCATGTGTTGCACTTAGTCAGCAGGGTGGGAAAAGATTTAGACTGAGGCAAGTGGTGGATCTGTGTGAATGGTGGAGCTGTGTGCTTATTAAACTTTGTGATTTGGGTAAAACTGGAATTCTTGTCTTGGTGAATTAAGGACTTAACTTTGTGCGCCATTGAACCGGGCCTTACTGTACGACCACATGCCTACTATGGGCTGGGCCTAACTTAGTAAGTTATGAAGTCTTGGCATTGACAACTCAGGTTGTATTTAAGCTATGTGATGGGCTGGAGGTGTGATATGTCACATCGCGGGACGGTTCGCTACATCCCTGTCCAACGATGTGTGTCGTAACCAAACGCTGTGTGTATCAGTTGGCCGGCAGGAAAGCACATCGGGAGTGTCATTATTTGAGATGAAGTATCTGAAAGGTTTTGTTATGGTCAATGCTAGCTACACTGATTGCATCATGTGGGTAAAGTGTACAACCTCTGCAGAGTGTTCAACCAATCTATTCGAATAGCCGCGTCCTCGGTCATGGACATGCTCGGAAATTTCACACGAGGGGTAGATTTTCATAAAATGTGTGGGAAGGGAGCTGTGTGATCTAAATCATATGGCTGTGTGAATAATCTGTTTAGGCTGTGTGTCTTTGTGAGAACAACTGTTAAACTATTATTGTTTATTTGTTTGAATTATGTTTTCAATCTATTATTTGTATTCAATTGCAAATGTTACATTTTCCACAAAATAACCACATAAGCCATTCCTTTGGAATAAGCCTGCATCTATAAATTTGCATTCTGTGGTATGAATTGCGAGTATGTTGTGTACTCACGCTTGTTGTAAAACTTGCGTCCAAATCTACAGAAGTGGAGGAGTCTTCGCCTGCTTTCGAGTAGGAGTTCGTTGAAGGTGCTGATCGTTAAGGTGCGGATCGATTGGTTGCTGTGGTGATTGATGGGATTTCATTTGGAGTTTACCGTTTCGCTTCTGATTTATTTCTTTATTATCAGCCTTGCATGGCTTAATAAATGTAAAACTCGACCTTAAGGTCACAACAATTATTTGTTATTCAAAGTACTCGTTTATTCTTATATTCGTTGTATGGATGTGATATTTCATCGATGTTGACACTTGTGTGCACTAGTGTGATCTGGACTAATCACGAGAATACACAGAGGTCGGTTTGCATAATTGGGTCCCGGCGAAACCGGGCCCAACAGAAGAGATGGAGAAGGTAGCGGCGAGTGCGTCCTAACAACCTCGTCAGTGCATCCGATTGACATTCTTGAAATTCCTCGGCCAAGTTCGAGGATACCACGGACGTTGTCAGGACAGTATGCCTAGCGATGCCCCAACACGGTCTTACGATCCATTTGGCGACGGCTAGGAACAAGTGGCTCACCCCTGATCGGGAGGCGGTCAAGAATGAGACATCTGGGAGTGGTCGTCATCTCTCCTCCGAAAGTGGAAGGTGTGAGTCTCGGGTCTTCACACGTCGACAAGTGTCGACATCACACTACCGTCGAGGTGAAGTAGCGTCCGACCGTGAGCCGCCTGCAAAAAGGCAACATGCACGTGTCGAAGGATTAGAGCGTAGTGAACATTGAGCTTCTAGTAATGCTTATCGGGCCAAAACACGAGGGTAGAGGGCCATCGCATTCCGGTGATCAACACCTTGCCGGTGATGCTCGTCGTAGAAGGGTTCTAGTAGCTCCGGTAGATAAATGACATGCAACGGATCAAAGACGCAGATTATTAGTGAATAAATTAATAATGACCACGAATTACTAGTAATTAAAAATTATGACTAAATACAAACTACAAATTAATATACACTATTTAACTGTGACCAAATTAATTGCGATTAATTAAGTACAACCAATTAATTAATAATTAATTAATTATGACTAAATTAACAGAGTAATTCAATACCACTAAATTAATTAGGACTAATTAATTCCACAAATGATTCATAAATAAATAATTACAACTTAATAATGACAACAAGATTATTAGGGCTAAATTCATTACTTTGAATTAAATACCACTAGATTAGTTAGGACTAATTAATTATAAATAAATAATTACAACTTAATAATGTCACTAAATTAAATACGACTTAATATGGACACTAAATTAATACGGCTAAATTAATTACGACTAATTAGTTAATATATAATTAACTACAACTAATTAATCACGATTAATTAGTTAACTAACATTAACTAATTACTTAGTATCTAATTAACTATACCACGAATAATTACGTAAGATTAATTTAACTATGACTAATTAATTACGATCTAATTAATTGCTACTAGTTAACTGACACAAATTTAATTACGAAAAAATGAAAACGACTAAATTCACTACACCTAAATAAGCACAACTAATTAATTACGACTAATTAACTAACTACATAGTTAATAACTAAAATACGTACGAGAAAAAAAATCACCTACTAATATAGCCGCTAATGACGGCTCTAAACAATCCATAATCGTCTGCGAAAAGGAAATCGACAGAGCAAGCGAGAATGAGCGAGCGAGAATGAGCGAGCGAGGGAGGAAGAGATTTTGCGAAGCGTCTCGCCGGTGCCTCTGAATTTATGGCCGAAGGAATCAGATTCCCTCCTCCGCGCGGTTTGCATGCAAGCATAACCAAGATAACGATGGACGGGCAGCAGGAATAAAGTGCAACGATGGACGGGCAATAGGACTAAAGCGCATCGGGACGCGTAAATGCAGGCGGGATGGCGCATCCAGGGCAGGGAGGACCGGACTCGAGCCACGCGGTGCGTCCGGGCGAGGGATGGCCGACCGAGGCTGCTATCCGAACGACACGCGGTGGGCGAGCGCTCGTTCGGGCCATAGGCATCGGACCACAGCGGAACGCGTGTGCGGTTCGCGCCACGGCGTGCGACAGCGACGCATCCAGGGTAAAGGCTAGCGGATTTGGCCTTGTCCAGGCTAGAAGAGTGCGGTGCAGCTAGGTATTGGACACAGAAGAATTCAGGCTAAAGGCGCGTAAACGAGAGCTGTTCGGACCAAGAAGCCACAGACGAAGTGCGAACGATCAGATGCGAGACGCGCGACAGAATACGACGTGACGGACGGAGTGATATCCAAGCTACCAAAGAACGTGAGATGTGCAAAAATAATGTTACACCATACAACCACCTGTTTTGCTAAAAGTGACGCCGAGGCAAAAGTTCACCACCGCCTAAACAAACGCGAGCAATCCGGAGTCCCGACCCTGTAACCCGACCCGACCCGACCACACCCCACCCAAACCCAGAACTCCATCGAGAAAAAAAAACCGTGGTAAACCCGTAATTATTCTCAGAACTCACTTTCCCGGCGGCGACCACCACTCGCTGCCGGAACCCTCGTCGCCGGCGAACCCGGTGCGGCCTCCATCACCGCGTCGCCGGCCATGGTGAGCTCCACCTCTCTCTCCGCGTACGCCTCTCGCTCCCTGTTCTGATCGGTTTATTGCTAACGCTCCGCTTCTCTCTCGCGCGCTCGCAGTTCTCCATCGCGGTCATCAACGAGAGCGACACCGGCGGCCAATGGGAGCCGCTCGCGCCCACCAAGGAAGCACAGGCACGCCTCCTCCTCCTCCTCCCCCCTCATCTCGCTCTGAGTATTTGGTACCATCCTCAAATTTTAGTGCTTTGCTTCTGTAGCTTCAGACTTGGGCTATGTTAGGGTTTTCGATTTTTCGTGTGAAATGTGATGGTATAATCGGGTTTTAGGTGGTGAAACGCGGCTTAATTTTGTGGCAAGCACCATGAGCTGTAGAGAACAATCTTAAGTGTTTTGGCGTAACGGGAGATAACATATTGTTTTCAGGTGGAGACTCCACCTGAAGATAACATATTGTCTTACTGTGGATTCGTTCAAAATTTGGGTGCTTGAAGCGTGGTTGTTACTAGGCTATTGCTTCTTATAGCTCAGTGATCAGCAGAGTTCAATTCGGTCGTTTTGCCTGCGGTGTTTCCTTGTTTTTACGATCCTCTAAAATGAAACTATGTTTTTGACGCTTGCATTGTCACGATTGTAGGTGTAGGAGGGCACTAAGGTGGTTAGGTCGTTTAGATTTAATGCGGTATTCTTGATGTTGTGTTATGTAGTGGTCATAGTTCAGAGGGATATGGTAGCACATAATTGCTATTTATTTTCATGAAATTTTGGGGACAAGTTCTTTTTTGCAAGATAATTGTTGGTAAAGGTTTTGGGATCAACGATATTCATGCATTAAAGGTTATTTAGTTAGCTGAAATAAGGGTTTTATGGACATTTGAATTTCTTAAAGCATGATCGAATTGGAAAACTAGCATGAAACAATGGTTCGTGAAGAACTTAGACCTGGAAAAATTTAAGGATTACTATGCAGAATATTGCACAGCACATGAATGCAATATCCTCACCCAAATACCCAAAAACTTTTGTCCTTGGCTTGGTTTGCATCCTGACAGAAATGGTATTAGAACATGTTTCTATGATTTTAAGTGCTCCCATGAAACACTATAGGAGACTTAGGAGTCTTATGATTTGGATGCTTAATCCAAGTGCTTATGTGTAAGGTGAGAGATGCAAGAAGTCTTGGTTTGGTGCAAGCCTGTGCATCTCACATTAGATGGTTGAGATGGATATCTCAAGGAAATGTCAAGTTATGGCTCGTTGATATCCCTTATAGATACATTGACTTCAGTGACTGAAGGCATCCAATTAGATATGTGGAATCTTATTGCCATTATAGATGTAGCCATAAAAAATTGTCTTTCTTTTGAATACAAAAATTATTGTTGGGATCTTTTAGGAACAGATCTACTCCTTTATTCTTGTATCCTTGGATAAAATTTGTGTTGTATACTCAGTGTAAAAATTAATTTAGGATGATCCGCGCCAAGCTGATTATCTTGATGTGGCTCTATCGATCTTAGATTAGAGTGGGATGCAAGTGATAATTCATAGTTTAATAAGATAAACTGTTGTTTGTTTAACTAAACATTGGTGTTGTCGGCATTTTCTGGGGATTGAATTCTGGAGCTTACATTGTTTGATTAACAAAACATTACACGTGCTCCATCCATGATTTTTTTTGGTATTTCTATAACAATGCATCCCAAACTTTCTGCAAATGGGGACGTGTGCCTGTAGGGGCACCTAAACCGTATCGATCATAATATTCCAGTACCTTCATAGTTTGGCTGTGTCAATTAGATGGACTTAGCTATCACATGAGTAGAGAATTCACATGAGATTATTGCTGTCCAGGGAATTTGTTCGATATTTCATTTTTTTTTCCGACTTTGCTGGATTAAAGTGTTGGAGAACCGGAGGTTTAGCAAGCATATTCAGTGGGATACAAGTTATTATTTATTACTTTTAACAATAGTGACTGGTGTAGGTTGATCTAAGAACACGCTGAATAGTGAATAGCATCCGACTGAAAGATTCTCGTAACTCCATTCTTGTGGCAAGGCTGAAGTTTTGAGTGTTAAAAGCTCTTAATATGGTTGTCACAATAATATTGTGTTATAAATTTCCATTTAATTCTGTCAGGAATCTGCACTCTCTCAGAAGTACCATGAGGGGCTCCTCAAGTTGCAAGAAAAAGACTATGCAAAAGCTCGTGAACTTCTGGAGGATGTTTTGAAGGATCCGTTAATATCAAAAATTCGGGTAATCTCACTTAGAATATTTCAGATGTTATTTTGTTGCCTCTCCATAACAGAGGGTTGTTTATTTCAACAGGTTGATAACATTGGCAGTGATCAGCATTTGCTGCAGCTAAGGTTCTTTTCGTGTAACTCTTTGTCATGTTCATGATATATATGTACTTTTTTATTTGTCGATTAAAATCCTGGACATAGCACTGAAGAAATATGCAAAGTAGAACAACCATTCACAAAACAATGGAATTGCATAAAACTATAATACGTCTAAATTTTACAGTGCTGACTCTTATAGTGGTAACTTCGATGGAACAATTTTCTTCTATTTTTGGAACCAGAATTTGAATGGTTATGTGGTTTTATTGTGTTCTGCAAACAAACTTTATAATTATTCACTTAATTTAATGATTTAGATGAGTTGGAATGGCACTAATGTTTACAATTGCAAAGTAAGACAATGATGTAGAAGGTAAATACACAAATTATTACATTGATACATTCTTCCTGACATCAATATAATTATATAACAAAGGCATCCCTTTTCCAATGCTCACGGTTTTGGTTTGATATTTGTTTTTGGGATATATCTCTTCTCTTAAGTAGCTAATAATTCTATACACACCGTAATAAAATCATAGTCCACTGCTTGCATGTCATAATATGTTGAAGGATTTATTGTACAATTGCACTGTGTCTTGAGTCTTGACTCTTGAATTATATACAGCTAACTAACTCCAATGACTGATTGATTTGAAATGTGTGACATTAATTTTTACGGGTTTGCTAATTTTCAGTTGCTTAAAATTTTCTTATCCATCAGTCACCTACAATTGCAGTACCAAGTGATGTGCAATTTTAGCACAACTCTATTGTAACTTTTAGTTCTATTTTTTTGTTTTTTTTTTGTATTTGTAGGGTTCACATAGATTTACTTTTGTCTAGTTTATTTTTTTTGGTATTTGTAGGGTTCACCTACATTTACTTTTGTCTAGTTTAGATTTTTTCCCTTCTCAACATAGAAACTTGTGCTATCCATTAGATCAAAATCTTACGGCTAAGAAAGGTGGTGATGGATAAAGAAATTTAGTCACCTGAAGCATAGACGCTCCCTAATGTTTAACGTTAAAATGCTAACGTGCCTTCTTGATTGGACAGGTTTTTGACATTGAAAAACCTTGCATCTGTTTTCCTTCAACAAGGGCTGGAGTTTTATGATAATGCTCTCCATTGTTACCTACAAGCTGTAGAGCTTGATGCAAATGATTCAGTTGTATGGAATCACCTGGGAACACTTTCTTGTTCGATGGGTTTGCTGAGCACATCAAGATGGGCATTTGAGCAAGGGCTTCTATGCAGCCCAAACAATTGTATGATGTCCTTTTCATTTTCATTTGGTTTATCCCCACTATTTTTTTAGTTCATCTACCATATCTAAAACTTGTGATACCTGTTTCTGGATTCTCATTTAGTTTTTTTATGCTTTATATAGGGAACTGCATGGAGAAACTCTTGGAGGTGCTCATAGCGATCCGTGATGAAGTTGCATGCCTTTCTGTAGCAAATTTAATACTAAGGAGTTGGCCATCACATCATCGTGCTTTACATGTAAAGAAGACCATTGAGGATGCTGAGCCAGTACCCTTTGCACCTCGGGGTATCGACATACTTGAACCCAAGCATGCCAAACTCAAATTTTCCAAAAAAAGAAAATCTGCAGATGATGCAATGCATCAAGAAACAAGAACGAAGAAGAGTAAACAGAATGTTACATTGCTATTGATCGAAGCCAAGTGGATGACCCTTTTAGATGGCATCTTAAGCTTCTTAACTGCAAACAACGCGAAAGTTGATGAAGATCATGGTGCAAATACTGAGAGTAGATGTTTAGACACTGAGGGGAGTGTCAAGGGGCTTGCTTATAACATGATGGATGTTGTCTTATCTACAGATACATCAAAAACTGTGGAATCTGCTGTTGGAAATGGAAATGATGTGCACCATGACGGTGAAAGTGTGCCATCTTATGATTGCAAAACTACAGTTAAAGATAAAGAAGTTAATTCAGACAGAGAACATCCTCATGAAAGGCGAAGCACACGCCTTGAGAGGCTACGAAGTCGCAAATCTGGAAAAGATGAAAATGAATCCAATGGCAAAGATATATCACATGCTATAACTCAGTTTCTAGATTCATTTATCCTGAAGGTGCCAAGTACTACTGAAAAGACCGATTGTTCTGGAAATGCTGATACTTCTAATCCGGAAACTCTCACATATACATCTGACTGCGAGGCAAATGATGTCAAGCAATTTCTATGCAAGATATCCACAAATCATGGTCCTCATCATATTGGCTATATGTTACTCGAGGAAATAGCCCATCTCAACATACCTTTTCAAGATTACTTTGTTAAGTTCATCGAGCTAGACAAACTTACTAGCAGCTGGGCTCAAGATAGATCTGCACTGTGCAGCTTATTTCTTGCTGAACTATACTATGATCGAGCTCTGTGTTCTGGAAGCCCATCAACATCCTCAGAGCTGTCTGATTCTTCTTACCATCTTTGTAAGATCATTGAGTCAGTAGCTCTGGAATTACCATTCAACACATCTATTGGAGATATGAATTCCGTCGGCTTTGATTTGGCTATGGGAAACCGTGGATCAGAAGTATGTTCACGTGCAAAAACTGAGAGAAGTGCTTCAGATATGTCCAAAAATTCTGTAGACTCGGGCAAATCCGTTTTCAGTAACATGCTTTGTGATGAAATATCTGAACACGACCCTTCAAACACTAATCGTGCGTTCTGGATTCGCTTCTTCTGGCTAAGTGGTTGTCTGTCCCTTTCATCAGACTGCAAAGAAAAAGCTTATAAGGAGTTCAACATTGCTCTGTCACTACTAAGAAGTAGTAACGAAGCCAAAAGCAGTAGAGAGTTTATCCTTCTACCTCACAGCAAGCTTGTAAAATTTCTAACAGCTGATAGGATTCTTCGTGAAATTAACTTGATCAAGCTTGATTCGTTACTTTGGAATAACGATGAAAATATTAATAAAATAACTCATACGGAGTTCAAGGAATTGCTTCCTCCACTTTTGCTGTCCACCAAAGATGTCTATGTTGGCAATGCATATGGTACACCCAGTGAAAGTGAGAAAGTTATTTCACTTGAGTTGTGTGCCTTGGATGTCTTAATATCAGCTTGTGAAAAAGCTAAACCAATGAACATCCAGATCTATCTTGACTCTCACCGAAGGAAAATGCAAGTTCTAACTGTGGCAGCTGGCATGGTTGGATCTGTTACCCTGGGGAAAAGTTCAAGTGATGCAGACTTTTTGGAAGCAATGAACAGGAATCGGCTAGAAAGTGTTGTGGAAGCAGTCAAAGACATATCTCGAAATGCCAGTAAAGCAAAAGGCTTTACTGATCAGTGTGATACTTCTGTAAGTCATCTGTTCATTTGTCTATGTATCTCCTTAATTATCATTTTAAGGCAAGTCTTTACCATGCTTGGCACGCTACCAAGCTTCACTTTTATATTAATGCAATAAGCACATTGCTGTGCCCACTCAAATATATTAAAGACGAGTATAAGTGAGAAGGCATCGTTAAATCTTTGGACTTTCATAGCTTGGTTGTGTGTTAAGGGTAGTATTGTAATGTGTGGTAGAAGTGTGATAGTCATGTAAGTGTTAGTGGCAGTTATGTAATTGTAGTCTAGTTTAGGGTTTCTCCTGTACATTATATATTGTCCCTTGGGCTCCTGTAATAAAATGAACAATTCAGCCTCCATTTCTCTCTCCTCTCACAAAATCTAATATGGTATCAGAGTGAGAAATGCTAGAGGGATATGAGAGTTGTACTTGCTTGCCAAGTCTACATCCCTTGCACTGAAAATTTGTGTCAACGGAAACAGGACTAAAAACACATTGATGAATCAAGATAGAGAGGCATGAGCCACACAAGTGTCCCAAGCGATAATGCCATTGAGGAAAGGATTGGCAAACAGAAGTAGATGCAGAAGGACAGGGATTATATGGACCAGTACCAGAAATGGGGGATAAAGGGAGACTCAGACGATCAAGAACATAGAGCCCTGTAGAACCCCTCCGACGATGACCTGTACCAATGACAACTCTTGTTCGACGATCTTGCACAAAGCAGGAGCTATCATTGAACCCAACAAAACAGTTCATATCTACAAGCTGTCAGACAAAGATGAGATTTATGGAGAGCGTGGGGACAAGTGAGACATCTAAAACTGCGAAGTGAGGTGGAAAGAGTCCACTGATGAGTGACCGTGCATGACGTTCCATCAGTTGTCTGAATCTTGATACCTTGTGCAGATATGATGGAGCTCGTCGCCCGCCTCTGCCCATGTGGCCGTCCTCTGCTAGCGAGCCCCTCAGGCCCGATGTTACTCCCGCCTTCACTCCACCAGATCCGGCGGGATCCGAAGTTCGTCCTCGCCGATCTACTGGGATTCGGAGCTCCTCCGTTGCCCACATTCGGATCTTTTCGTCCCCTCACCTTCACTTCACCGGCGGGTTCCGGAGCTCGTCCTCGTCGTCCAGCGCGCCATTGACCTCAACACTTATCCAGGAGTTACCTCGCTCGCTGCTCTCGAGAGGAGCAGCGCGAGTGGCCAGATCCATCGCAGCTGGCCACGGATCTCGGCGGATCCGGCTGGCCTCATCATCATCAACCTTGGATCAAGGTTGTCTTGTCGCTGCGCCGCCGGATCCAGCATCCTCACCGTCGTCGTCTCATCCATCGTTTGCCGGCGACGTCCTTCTCGCGCTACCATCCACTTCATCACCAGATTTGGCGGCCACATCGTGCAGCTACCCTGGCCTTCCTCTTCACTTCGCCCACCCATCACCGACGCCGTCGGGTTCCACAGTGCGATCTTGCGCCGGCGTTGGATAGGGGGAGGAATCATCATCTCCATGTTGACGGCCCATCTTCATCTTCACCGACAGCTTCATCGTCTTCACTAGCTCCAGTTGGGGTCAGAGAAAAAAACCAGGCCGGTTAACCGGTCTTACCGGTGGCGACTGGGAGGAAAAAAACGGGCCAGTTTCTTTCCGGTTTAGCAAATTCAAATTTCAGTTTTTGAATTTTGGTTGGTTTTTAACAAATTCAAGCGAATTTCATCTGGAGTCTTTCTGGGATTTCCGGTAACCGGGCCGGTAATCGTCCACCAGCCGGGATTTGCACCGGTTCCGGGTTTTCTATCCGGTTGGGGTTGGCCATCTGCCTTCTTTGCTATTTGGTCTTTGGTTCTTCTTTGTTTGGAGGAGAGGTGTGATCGTTCTTCTTTGCTAATGCTTGTATCTGCTTTGCTAGCGAGGATAGAAATCCGGTCCGGGGCATTTCCGCCGCCGTCGGGAGCGATAGCCGTGATTCTGGTTCAAGCCGGAAAAATCGGGATAAAATTGTTTGAATTTGATTAAAACCACCAATTTGAAATTTGAAATTTGAATTTGCAAAACAGAAAACGTGGGATTTTAATCCCGGACCCGTAGATAACCGTAAATAGTGTCGGCGATTCTGTCGGTCGGATTTTATTCCCACCTGCTAGTATCCTAGTCTATTTTCCTTTGATTTCCATTGTGTTCATCCAAGTCCGTTGTATCTCTCTTTGAGTTCAACGAAGTCGTGCCAGTTCATCATACCCTTTGTCGATCAGCCGATTGCTTCTTCCTTTTCGATTCTGCGGTCCATCCATTGGATCGAGTGTGGTCACCCGTCATCATTGTTGATGTGACTTTGCCTCTTGGTCCTCTCTTGTAGCCATCTTGCTACACATCTTTGCATCACTCGACTCTTGACTAATGGCCTTCTTTGTTGTTATCATCAAGCTGTCTCTTCGTCTTTGCCTTCGTCGGGCACAGATTAAACACCGCCACGACTTTTGGGTGGCGGTTACGGTTCATATCCTTGTCTCTATCTCTCTTCATCGGCTTGATTTGACATATATCTATTCCTGTCGGTTTCAACGTCTCCAAATCAAGACATTCGTGTGTGTGAAGAGCAGAAGGATAATTTTTGTTCAAGAGTTGCATGCTTCGACGACATTTTCAAGCTCAGATTTTGGATTTATCTTTTATTTTAGTGTTGTCCTCTTCAAACTCAATACTATTGCATACACATTGAGTTTGATGAGGGTGCAATACACAATGTGAGTGTAATAGTCATGTGTTAGTATTAGGCAATAGGAGATTGTTATTGAGCATAATTAGGATCGGACACGCCATGTTTAGAGATAGTGATAGATTTATTCTGTCCTTATATTTGTAGATATTTGTAAACGCCATAGCGGTTTAATATAGTCAATGGAAATTGTGTTATACAATATGCAATCTCCTATTGCCTAATAGGTAGGGGTAGTTATGTAATTGTAGTCTAGTCTAGGGTTTCTCTTGTACACTATATATTGCCCCTTGAGCTCTTGCAATAGAATGAACAATTCAGCCCCTATATCTCTCTTCTCTCCCAAAATCTAACAATTAAATGATAAAAATATCATAGGTCTATGTAGGTTAGTGATGCTGCGTAGATGAGAAAAGTCAAAGTTTTAAAATTATGGTACATTTATGGTAGTCATTAGTCAAACATTTCTTTGACCACTTATATATTTATAAATATCTAGATTGGCCACACATTTTTTTTAAAAATGAGCATATTTTTTTACTGACGAATTATGGTAAATATTAATGGCTAAACATGTATCTTGGAGCGGTGCAAAGTAAAAGAAAACATCATGTTTTTTTGAACCGGAGGGAGTAGAATGGTTGTTCTGAGTTCTGACAAGAAACATATACGATCATAGTGAAGTCATTCTATTATCCTGATTAGAAAAAACAAAATCTCTGTAATTAGTTCCAAATGGAGAAAAAACATTGAATTAGCCAGAATGCTATAGCATCTCAGGGGTTAATTTCTTGTGCTGCACTAGAACCTCATCTTAGCTGTTTGCTATTTATTATATTATTTTACCTTGATTGCGGTGGTTGGGGAATAAGTTACGCTATCCATTCTAGGGTGATTTACGTTGTGCTTCTTGTGTGTTTACTTCTTTGGTTGTTCCATGGTACTTACTACTTTGTAAAGTTGTTCATCAAGGTTGCGCTGGACTGGTGTATGTTAGTATGTAACCTGTCACTTATGCTTTTTCCTTGTAGTTAGTGAAGTGGCATGATCTTTTAACCCATGTAAAAATAGTTTTAGCCAGCATGAGTATCGAGTAGTAGTATATCCAGTAACTAGGGAAATCTTGGCAATGGACTTTGGGTAATATCTATTCTAAATAATGCAATGCTCATATCTGCATCTACATTTTGTGAGAATTGCTCCAAGGCATTGCCATGTTCTAGTTAAATGCATTACCTGAAATTTCATATCTTGCTATATTACCTGTATCAGTTTTCTTTGATCAATTGGACCAAACGTCTAAGTTTTCTTGCAAGTCATGGAAAAACCTTGTTATGGATTAATTCCTCTAACAGGGCCACTGAAGTGACTGTTTGATTTCATATTTGCAGGATGAGCAAGATGGCCTGAGTTCACTAGTTTCTATCATCGGTGAGATTCAATCTTTGCTCCTCACAATCATGTGTGCTTCTGTCAAGATGATCCTATCGAGAAAACTCTCATGCTCCGGAACCTCCTATCAGGCTGACCAGTTGGAGAGTTCCTGCCTTGTAGATGCAACCATTGCATTTTGCAAACTTCAGCACCTTGATCCTACGATATCTGTCAAAACTCAGGTATGTGTTACCTTCATATTACCAAAAACTTTATAGTGTTGGTTTTCCTATTCAATATTCACTTGCTTTTGTTCACCTATGCAGGTTGACTTAATTGTCGCAGTCCATGATTTGCTTGCTGAGTATGGGCTCTGCTGTGCTGGAAGGGATGGTGAAGGGGAGGAAGGAACATTCCTCAAGTTTGCAATCAAACATCTCATGGCACTAGATGTGAAACTAAAATCCCAACTTAGTAGGTTTTTCTTAGCGTTTTTTTTTCTGGTAGACATGTTTCTTTGTCAAGTAATAACTGTCATTCGTTTGCTTTCTCTATCTTATTATATAGATCCAAATGGGATGGAGGAAGATGCGGTTCCAGAAAATGACAGAGCAGAAGATAGTATGACTGATGAACCATCTGTTTGTGACGATAAACATAACTCTGAGGATGAGGAAGAATCGGGTAGGTCTGGATCAGAGATAGAATTTCGGCGGTAACCGCGGTTACGGTTACCGGCGAGTCCGGGATCCAAAATCCGGTTTCTTTTTTAAGCAAATTCAAACGAAATTTAACTGGGTTTTGCAAATTCAAATTTTAAATTTCGAATTTCGGTTGGTTTTTAAGCAAATTCAAACGAAATTTAACTGGGTTTTTCCCAGGAAAACCGGTAACCGGCCGGTTAATGTTCCCGGCCCCCGGCCGGGATTAGGTCCGGCTACAGTTTTTTTATCCCTGGTCTGGATTACACAGACCAATTTCATAATGTGTAACTTTCTTATTTATATTGTGGTAGAGATGATGTACAATGCCAGATATTGCTGGCTGGTTATGTCTCTGCACGCATATTGAGTTATTGATACCTCAATGCTTGGTGCTGCAGTGAAAATAGAAACAAATGAACAATGTAGCTTTTTTTGTGCCTACCCTGATAAATGCCCTGTTAATGCAGAATTGGAGGAAATACAGTCAAGCATTGATAGTGCCTTGGACCAGGCTTTTTTCTGCTTATATGGTTTGAAGATAAACCCGGATTCTTGCAGTGAAGATGATCTAGCAGTACATAAAAATACAAACCGTGGTGATTATCAAACAAAAGAACAATGTGCTGATGTGTTTCAATATGTCCTGCCATATGCAAGAGCTCTATCTGTGAGTAAATTCTTAATGAGTACCCACATGTTTGTTATTTTCAGTTTGGTACGAAGCATCAAATACGTACAGTGCATAATGGTTTGGTCATTTTTAATTTATTGTTTCAGAAAACTGGCTTGGTTAAACTACGGCGAGTGCTGCGTGCTATCGTAAACACTTTCCACAACCGCCTTATGATCTATTGGTTAATAATCCCCTCGACAATTTCTTGGATGGACCTGATTCATGTGAAAAGATACTATGTGAAATTTATGAAACTAATGGATCTAGGGAAGCTATCCTGAATGTACTGTTCCCAGGTGAAAGAGGCTATGAAGCATTCAAAAAACTGTCCACTGCCAGGTTGGCTTGTACATTGCACCTTGATTCCCTTTTTTGTACAGTGAAACCGAATTAGCAGTGGATATACCCAAATTATATTTTCTGACTAATTCGTGCAGCTCTGAGCCTTACTCAGATGTTTATGGAAACCTGTATTACTACATAGTACAAGCTGAAGATATAAGTGCCACCGACAAGTATACGGGTTTTGTGTTGAAAAAGGAAGGAGAAGAATTTGTTGAACAGAGTGCTAATCTTTTCAAGTATGATCTGTTGTATAACCCGTTGCGGTTCGAAAGCTGGCAAAAGCTTTCAAATC
Source organism: Hsuehochloa calcarea (assembly GCA_036346395.1). NCBI lineage: Eukaryota > Viridiplantae > Streptophyta > Magnoliopsida > Poales > Poaceae > Hsuehochloa > Hsuehochloa calcarea. Next base: position 19,972,101 of record CM070597.1, on the reverse strand, counting down.
TATATGATGAGGTAATATTTATTGTTTATACTAATTCATTGGACCTGTTCCCTTGTATTAGTCAATTTGTTGCATAACCAGTGTTCATTCTGTTGTGCTACAATAGGAAGTTGACCTGTTGCTGAATGATGGTAGTAAGCATATAAGCATTTTGGATTGGCGAACAAATACAACTTTAACCCAAAGGGTTGAGATGGGTCGTAGACATAGCCGACGCTGCCTATTGATGAGTTTAGCATTGGCCAAAACTGCTCCCGAGCAGGTGTGTTCCATCATTCCTTTGTTCTGTACTCACCTATGAGATGCCTTTTGTGTTAATCTGCTTATATCTTCCATTTTTTTCTCGAATGAAAACTTGGATACTGTTGGGGATGACATCTAATTTCATTTTCTTTCAGATCGAAATACATGAATTGTTGGCCCTAGTTTACTACGATAGCCTTCAAAATGTGGTACCCTTTTATGATCAAAGAGCTACTTTGCCAGTGAAGGATTCAACATGGGAGACGTTTTGTCGAAATTCTATGAAGCACTTTGAGAAGGCTTTTGAACTCAAGTAATCTAACATGCATAACATGTATTCATGATTTGTCTTTCACCACACATGGGATGATATGATGCTTATCTACTTTGCAGGGCTGAGTGGCTCCATGCATTTTACCTTGGAAAGTTGTGTGAGAAACTGGGGCATTCCCCTGCTAAGGCATTTTCATACTACAACAAAGCCATAATGTTGAATCCGACTGCAGTTGATCCTGTTTACAGGATGCATGCATCACGCATGAAGTTACTTTATACTCAAGGGAAACAGAATCTTGATGCTATACAGGTTTGTTGAGATGTCATCAATATATATTTTTAAAATGATACGTAACGGTTGGGCCTCCTCATTGAATGGTTTAAGTATACTCCTGACTAAAATATGCTTTTGCGTTCCCATAATAAAATGCTTTTGCGCATTGACTGACTGGTGAGAAATGGCACAAGTTTTTCCACCAGCAAAGTTATGTTTAGTTATTCACATTGATAATCAAATGGGCTGAGTTGCCCATACCAATTTAAAACTTCTATCTGTTTCTTCTGATGGATTCTCTTTAAGAAGGCTAGTTTTGGAGCACTTTAGTGAATTGGCATCCTGTGGTACATGGATGAAAATCCCGGCCGATTACCGGCGGTAACCGGCCTTACCGGTCGGGTCCGGTAACGGAAAACCCGGCTGGTTTTTCCCGGTTTAGCAAATTCAAATTCTAGTTTTCAATTTTTGACTGGTTTTTAAGCAAATTCAAACGAATTTCATCCGGTTTTTTTCGGGTAAATCCGTGTAATCCGATTCCGTTCATAAACCGATCACCGATAACCGCCGGCGTAACGAGATTTTATCCTTCTTTGTGGTAATCGTGTCCTAGACAATACTTGGCATCCTGCTAGCAATCAGGTGGTTGCATTTGTGTAACACCCTGGGCTAACACTGATCCCAGAATGTCATATAAATCATTCTCACTAACAATTTAAACCATAATCATCAATAATTTCAGCAAGCAATGCATGGAATAAAAAACCACTACGGATCACATATCAACAAACATAACGATATAAATGCATAAATGATTAATTTTCACAATTTGAAACCACGTGCCCAAGAACATTTTGTTCATTCGTGCCTGAGAAATGCTCGAGTCAATTGAGCCCGAGTAACGTCAGAAACCATGCCCCCGAGAACATTGGGTGGCAACAAATGAAATAATCAAACTAATATTAAACAAACCAAATTTCGAATCATTAAACTAATGATAAACAAGTTCAATAATCAATTCTAAATGAAAGTATCATGTCTCTAGATTTAATGAAAGCAAAGTAATTAAAGAGTGTTTGTGTGATTGATAGCATGTGATGCATATGTGCTACTTCATCTCATGTATGGCACCTTTATTTGTCCACCTAAAAACAACAAGCAATGGTGAGTCAAAGACTCATCGAGTACATAATTGAACAAGAAACAAATAATTAAATCATTATATTTGTCATTCTCATACTCAATTAATCACATCACCCTTCAGGTAGACAATTAACATAATTATCCTTTCCTGTATGCAATGCTCAAGTATGCTCCATGCTCATATGCATCTCTATCGGTGATCTGGGGTATAGCGTGACCACCCGTCGGTGAACCACTCTATCATTCACTCCCATGAAGTCCGTACCGAAGTAGGATTTATCTAGAGCTATTCGGACTAGCCATGTAACATTACTCACCAACTTCACTTGAATAGTTACATGACCTTCTCACCGATCTGGCTCGTGCAACTCCTGTCGTGATGAATGCAAATGATGCAACATCTTTTCCATTATCCATTATCATAATTACCATGTCACCCCATGATCATATCATCATCATGTCATCATCATCATTATCATGACATTTAACTAAGCATAAATAAATGCCATAGCAAATTAATTGTAAAGATAAGTGGCAAACAAACCGATGTCTACCGCTTTACCATACATTTGCGTTTTTGCCATGAAAGCCGAAACAATGCAAAGGCGGCACCGAACTCGAAGCAATGGTCCCTGGATAAAATCAATAATCCACCTCAAAAACATGTCACCGCAGTACACAAACATCAAACAACTCAATATCGCTACTACGCATAAACGACACAATTAACCCATCTTCACCGGACAACCTACCCGTTGTCCCGTGGTCAAACATCCATAACTTTTACACTTGGAATCTAAATATAGCAAACTCTATATTTTCTGGAATCAACATAAAATTTGCTACACTTTCCTAGTTATGCAAATTCCCTGACTACGTCATCTAAATCCCCGTTTTTAACCCCGAAGGTCAAACTGGAACATTACAGAATAACAAACCTCACAATTTTATGTCTATTTTTCTACCCCATGAAAAGAAGCAAACCCAACTACAACTTCTGGAAACTATGGAGAATTATCTAAATAAACCTAGTTATGATCATAATTTAATTTGACCATCTACTGCACGTAATAAAACAATCTACACGACTGCTGCTAACGGCGACGGAATTCTGGACAGCAACACTTTAGAAGCTATAACTTTTCATCCGCTTAACCAAATCTAATGAAAAACGCCTCGCTAGGTTCTGCAGCACAACTAATCTACCAATTCCCACGATCAATCTACTCTATCCTTCGATTAAACATCAATCTAATATCATGACAAGGATTTTCATATCGTTAACCCTCAAAATCGAAAGATGGTCGGGGTTGGATCACGAAACCCTAACTACTTACTCTTCTCTTCCTTCTTCTTCTCCTTCCTGATTTTCCTTGCTCCCCATCCTTCTTCTTCCCCTTCCTGATTTTCCTTGCTCCCCTTGCTTGTCTTCTCTTTTCTGTCCATTGCTTCTCTTAGACTTGGCTTGGACCCTGGGCCGGCAGCCCACTCCTCTAACCCTTTTCTAACTCTTCTAATTCTCTTTCTTAATTCTTAACTAAAACAGGATGTTACAATTTGGTTAGTGGCCATACCTGGCTATTGGAAAACTTGCCTGGCTACCAATAGCTCAAATTAAAATTAAAATTTTGAATTGTTCTTTTTTTACTTGAACTTCTATCATTCTGAAGTTCCAATTATAAGTTCATTCTTGTTGGTAATTATGTTATTTATTGCGACATACTAGTTTTGTAATAGATAATTAGATATTAACTCTGTTGATTGATTGTTTTCTAGGCGGTTGCTGATTGCACATACAACAAGTCCACAAAGGAAAATGTCTTGAGCATGCTGGGGTCCATAACTAATGTGCAGCATTCATCCTTTGATCAGAACGATAAAGCTCTAGATAGTACAAAGGAAAATAAGTTTGTTGAGTCTGATTTACTTGATAAAGTGTGGCACATCCTTTATGATGATTGTCTGTATGCCCTTGGTACTTGTGTGGAAGGGGAGCTGAAGCATTTCCACAAGGCTAGATACAAGCTTGCGCAAGGATTGTATAGAAGGGGTGAAACAGGGGACCTGGAGCGGGCTAAGGAAGAGCTCTCATTTTGTTTCAAATCTACTCGGTCTTCCTTTACAGTGAACATGTGGGAAATTGATGGTACTGTTAGAAAAGGAAGGTAAAAATTCTTTTCTTTATGCGTGTAATGATGTAAGTTGCACATTGATGCAATCGACTGCTGCAACTTATAAGATTAATAGCTTCCCCAAAAATTCTTATTGTTCATTCATTTTTCCAGGAGGAAAAATCCAAATATTGGTGGATCCAGAAAGAATCTGGAGGTCAGTTTATCAGAAAGTTCACGAAAATTCATTACATGCATCAGGAAGTATATGATACTCTACTTGAACCTGTTGGAGAAGAATAGGGATTTGTGGACTCTTGAGAGGGCATACACGTATCTGCGAACCGATAAGAGGGTACCTCCTAACTATCAGAATAATGATGTTAAGCTATACTTTTTTCTGGATATATTATAAATATTTGTTCTCTTCTGTAGTTTGCTCTATGTTTGGGTGATATTGTTCCTGTTGGCCTTGGGAAGTACCTTCAAGTTCTAACAGCAGCAATTTGTAATCCTGAGATTAATCGGGTTTCTGGTGGCGCTTCTGTTGATCAACTACTTGAGAAAATGTTTGGTGTATTCATGGACCATGCAAACTTGTGGGCTGATATAAGCACTACACCAGAGGTGAACAGTCCAGAGTTGTCAGAAAGCAATCTTTACAGGTAATTACTCGATCAGAGTGGAATACATTATTCTTAAGCTAGATGGTTTTCATATAATGCTTCCTTGTGGCAGTTATATTCACCAATATATCCATTTGCTCGAGAGTGATATTCGACTAGATGTTCTTGAAGCACTAAATGAGAAGATAAGAAAGCGTTTCAAGACACCAAAATTGTCAAATAGCAACTTCGCTAAGATATGCAAGCATGCTTCTCTGTCATGGTGCCGGTGTATACTCATCAAACTGGCCTCAATCACTCCACTGCCTGAATCCATGGACACAGCCGATCAGCCTGCTCCATTATCCAGCGGCCTTCTACTTTATGTTGATTTGCAACCTGATGAGCTCCTCATCTCATCCCCCGATGGGCCTGCTCAATTCAAAGGCCTTGACATGAATTGGTTTGAGACACTTAACAGAATTAAAAACATCCCGATCAAGCAAACATCCGAAGATAACATGGAGACTGCTGTTACTGTAATGAAGAGCACGTACAACTTTTATCGGGAGAGCTCTTGTGGAACATTTCCCTCAGGTATTAATCTATATACAGTAACCCCAGCACAGGCACCCATTGAAGGGCTACAACAAGCCCCTGATGTGATTGATACCCTCGACCTAAGCATTCCAAGGAAGCTCCTCCTGTGGGTATATACCTTGGTCCATGGTCGATACTCCAACATATCCGCTGTTGTAAAGTACTGTGACGAGATGAAGGTACGGCCTACAGTGCTCCTGATGAAAGTATTTGCCATTGTAACTTTTCCCGTTATCCTTAACATCATATCGTTCTGGTTGCAGGCAAGAAATAAAGAGGAACCCCAACAGCGACAGCTTCGTCACAAATCGCGCAGCCAGCACCACATAGCACGGTTTCTTCCCAAGGTTTTCCACACAACTTCGGACATCCAGACATGCTTAACCATATTGAGCGTCCTTGTTCTTTACCTTGATATGTGTTGTTTTGATGTTCGCAGTTGGCTCAAAAGAAAAGAGTGCCCACGTCGAGTCCAGTGAACCTCATGAAGCAAATCCTTCGGCTCCAGCAGTGGTCAGCGCTCCTCCCCACCAAGAAGCGGGTGGCGCAAGCACCTCGCAGATCACCACAGACGCCACCATTGCAGCTTCCCAACTCACCCGCAGCAGCTCATCCAAGGCGATGGAAAATCCTCAGGACGGTGGCAGAGGAAATGACAGCACAACTTAGCTTCAGAAAATGTTAGTTTGTGCATTGTATGTGTCTGAATTCGTGGCCCCTCCAGATGGTTCTCAACTCTGATTACATTGAAGCCTCCTTTTGCCCGCCCTGCTGATAACATGATGTACAATCGTTGCAAATCTGTAACATATCGTGCCCGCCCTGGCCGCTCTCCCGTGCGAATGTGGCCTACTCCAACGCTTCTTTTGCACCGAACCACCCCTCACCCGATGTCTCTATTCTCATTCTAACTCCTCCATCCCGATCTCTTCTACTCGTGGCCAAGGCCACCAGTGGTAGCCCTTCGCTCTGCTGCCCCTCTACCCACCGGTGTCGCCCTTAGGCTTTGTTTGGAAGGGCCAGGATTGACCGGGATTGGGGATCCATCCACGGGAACATCCCGGCGGTGGAATTTTTCTAGGTTCAATCTGTTTCGCTGCTTGGACAAGTCTCGAGATCGGAAAATCCCATCGCGTTCCAATCTAATCCACGGGGGTATCTATACTCGCCTCGCCCGCGTGGTTTCTTCTCCGTCGCTGCGCTCGTGAGTCAGCTCCTCTGAATGGTGCCGCCTCCCCCCTTTCTTCCCCTCTACCTCGCCACCCTCAAGCCCTCCTCGACAGCCCCCCGCGTAGGCAGCCTCCGGAACCCCGCCTCCCTCCCTCGGCCCCGCCTCGCTGCGAAGCGCCCCTCCCCACCTCCGCCTTCCCTTTCCGCCGCCCCGCGCTGTTCCGTCTCTGCAGAGGCGGCTCCACTAGGATTGAGAGGGAGAGGGTGGTGGGCATGTAGGGGTGGCCGAGGCCAAGGCGGAGGGGGGTCGGAAGGACGAGAAGGGAGTTGGGTCTGAGAGTGGGGTGGGAGCTTAGAGGATTTGGATGGGTCGGGGAGTGACGTTTTGGAGGATTCGGAGGAGGAGAGGAGCCTAATGGGATGCACATTTTGTGACTAGTGCTGTCCATTTTGGTTATTAGCTTGTCTTCCCATGCTCTGTTAATGCAACTGTTTCTTGTCATTTGTCAAGCAGGGTTGGACTACTCAGTGTTCTGTGAAAGCATTGTTATTTCGCCTTATAGAAATTATCTTGTGAGATTGATTTCCAGGAAGTGATGATTCTTTATCAGTATTTGTTTCAACACTTTTCATGTTTAATTTTCAGGCTTCAGAGTTGCAGAGTAGTATGATTGAAACCATGGAAGTTATGGAGACAGAGAAACAACGACATGTGACACTAGAATGGAAGCCTTTGCACGGTTGGCTAATCTTGAGGTATCACCACTCTTTTCACAGATAATGCAATATATAGCCTTTTGATTTTTGTGGTAGAGAATAGTATTTGCATTATGATTGATAAGGTTAATACATCAAACTAGAAAGGAACATGCATGCTATGTCAAGCGTTTAGGGACCACATTCAATGGTCAGGGATGAGGTTATCTTGACCTATGTGAATAGTCCAAAGAAGTTACACTTAATTCGAGACCAATGAGTGCATACGCTAATCTACCAAGCAGAGTACGACAGTATAAGTGAGGTGAACATTTCATGCATGTCCTATCACGAACCTAGTTTCATAGTTTGTAATTAAAAATTGATCAGAACCTCTCCTACAGCTGTATGTCTGAGAGGTTTTCAGATAATGAACAAGTCTATGATCTAGATAAGCAGCGTGCAGCAATAACAAGTCAAACATAAAAGTAACCAGATTCTATATGTAACTAGAACATTTTGCCTTCGACTGATAGTATCGTTTGTAGTTAACCATTACTCCTTTTGCGTGACAGGCTTATAACGAAGAGTGACATCATGGAGATGAGTGGAAACTTACTTGGTTTGAGCATGTTCAGAAGGGCTTATGTTATGTCCAGTTAGTGCTCTAGTTTGCAAGACGTCTAAGTAGTAGTACTGATATGATGTTTGGTCCAGCAAGATGTCTAAGCGGTAGTATTGATATGATGTTTGGCCCAACAAGACGTCTCGGTTTGCTCCAGTATTGATGTGTAGTACCTTGGAATGGTGCATGCTATGTAATCTTTGGATTTATACATCTAAGTAGTAGTACTTCATTTATATTGCATTTATATTGTTGTATTGCCAGGTTGTGGATGACCCTTGGAATGATTACATGATTACTTGTTAGCGCTATGTGATTACATTAGACTAGCTAGTATTATTCTTCATGAATTGTCATAATTTCTCGTTGAACTATTTGTTTGTTATTTGAACTCTGTGAATTTTTTTTGCCATTTTTGGGAATGGAATCATAAATTTCTAGTTATATTAGAATTTTCTAGACAAACTTTTGAATTTTTCTATATTGTTTTTTTCGCAATTTATTGATTTTATTTTGAATTTTGGAATATTTTATGATGTTTTCAAATTTTATGGGTTTTTAAAATGTATTTAAATTGATTTTATTTTGAATTTTCTGACCACTTTTAAATTCAAAATTTTTAATAAGTGTTATCCTCTCCAATCCAACCATAATCCAAACAATCAACCTTTGCTCTAATCCCCCTTAGATAGGTGGAAGAGGATTGGGTGGGGATTGGGTGGTGGGAGAGGGATTAACCCAATCCCCTTTAGATTGTCTTCCGTATGGATTGATTCCCTACCTTGCCAAACAAGGCTTTAGGGGGGCGGGGACGCGTTGTGGCCTGCTTCACTCTTGTCAAGTTTATTTGAACGCGGATGGTCTTCTAAGAGTTTGGCAGTCGCCATCCAGGGGCTTTTATCATTGCAACTTACCAACTAGAAGGCACTAGTAGATATCCTAATGATTTGATGCATGGATGCCCCTGAAGTGAAATTGTATCATGTAGCTTATAGTTTCCTAGTTCTTGCAGGCCGCGTTGAAGTTGTGACTGAGAATTGTTCAAGAATGGCAATGTTACGTATCAGTTGGACAATGTCAAGTAAAATTTCAGATGTTGCAAGATTTGTTATGCCAATCAGTGATTTATGAATGTACATGTACTTTCTGGCTGTTGGTTCAAAGCACAAGCTGCTGCTCGCATGCTCATGCCATTGCTTCAAATCACAAGCATGCATAACTGAAAAAAAAATATAATGCTTATCTGCAAAAAATAGAGCTTGTGATGTTTTGCTTAAAACAAAGATGCGATGTGTCCTTGTTGTTGAAAACCAAGCTAACAATATGTGATATGTGCAGAATTCATTACAATGTGATCGACTTAAGTAATTGTAACACCCCAGCACAACACTGAGCCCGGAATGCCTCTAAATTATCTCAACTATCGATTTAAATCACATACTACATTAAATTCCAAGCAAACACATAACGAATAAAATCCCATCCACGAGACAATATATGAAATAATAAAAACATCCAAACTGCTTAATGATCAACACAATGGATAGTAATATTGGATATGGAACCAAATAGAGGATAAACAAGCCAACGAATGAATAATCAACTTATAACTATCATCTAAGCATAATCAATAATTATCAAGCCCTAGAAGGAATTATTCACACACCAAAATAAACGTTTACATGGCCAATTAATTCATTTGAGTGAAGAAAATGCGATTGTCCATGTGTGTTAGCTATCCCCATGCAAGATGCCATCAACGACCACCTAAAGCAACAAAATAAAAAGGGTGAGTCCACGACTCAACAAGCACTAGATATAAGGGTAAAAACACAAGCTCATTAGCAATCGATGCATTATCAAAAATGTCATCGTTCTCATTCTCATTAATATAATTTTCATGTATGCAAATGCTATGATGCACCTCTTTCAACTGATACAGGTATAGCGAAGTGTTCACCCGTTTGTTACACACTTTTCTCTCCTACCTTCTTGAGGGTGGGGTCTCCACCTTTGTAGGATTTTAACATGAGGCACGCCGGGTTGGCCATAAATATGGCAGTACTCACTGCCCTGCCCCTTATGCAAGTGAATGATACAACAATTCATTAAATATTACTATTCTCACAATGTCATCCCCATGGCAGTTGCATCAATATCACAACATAACTCTTTTCATCAATATTACATGACAAATATTTAACTTAACACAATATAAATAAATCTCATGGCAAATAAACCAACATACAACTTTAACCACCCGTTATTCACCATTATACCAAGCACTTGCTTATTTAGCTTCTAGAGTCGGATGATGCAAAGCGACGGCGCTTGAGCAAACATTCCCTGGACAACGAATTAACATACATTTAAAAACATGCCAAACACAATACAAAAACATCACATAATTCGTCCTAGCATGATTACGCAAAAAACAATACAAATAACTTGATTCTACCGATCGACATACCCGATGTCGTAGTAATAAAAATGCTCTAACTTTCACATATGAACCCCATATCTAGCAAATTATGACTTTCTAGAATCCTCACGAAAAAATTTCTAATTATGATGAACCTCTGATTCTCCGTTTTCTTCCCATTTCCTTTCCGGAGACCGTCCCGAATATGTTAAGATAGTACATTTCACAATTTCATATCTTTAATTCTAAAATTGAAAAGGTATTAACGATACCATTTATGGTAGTTAAACAAAATTTCCTAGCTTATTTAAGCTATCACCACATTTTAATTTTGCTATCTACTAGATGAAACCGACTCATCTACACAACATCTGCCAGTTACGTCCAAATTCTGGATAGCGACCTCCCCGAGGCCGTAACTCTTCGCTTGCTACTTCAATTATAGTGATCCAAACCTTCTTGAAAAGCTAACGAGATTATCTAACTTTTCTCTAGTTGTACTAACCTCTAAATCCGAATCTAAATACCTCGAATTGCCCTCGCAAAGTTCTACGTCTAATCTCGATGAACTAGGGCAAGCTGAAAATTAAACTTTCCCTAAGTAAAACGATCTACGATCTTGATAGTGACTAAGTTGTGAAAAATCCTAGAGATTAAAAGACATTACCCTTGAAGATCACTGCAGATAACGAAAATCCCGCAAAAATCCTCTTATTTTCTTCTTCTCGTTCCCTCGTTCCTTCTTTTCTTCTTGCTGGCCAAACCCTGCTATCCTCCTCTCCTTGTTCCCTCCTATGGCCAGCAGCAAGCGAGTGGGTGACGGCGCCAAGATAGGGAGGTTGAGGGTGCAACAAGAGGGGTGGCGGCTAGGGTTGGGGCTACTCCCCCCAGCCCCTTTATGACGGCAGCCCACCTTGGCCCAAGATACTATGGACTGAGAGCCTATGCCTTCCGAAAAACCTTATTAATTCTTTTAATTCTCTCATTTAATCCTCCTAATGTGATTCGGGATATTACAGTAATATCCGAGGTTATATCATGAAGTATACGCATGGTATACTACCCGGCCATCACGTGGGCAAGCAGCGCACGGTCGTCCTCCTGTGGCGGGCCAGCGGCGGCTCCTTCTCCGGGTACAGCAGCTGAGCCACCTGACTCGTGCGCGGTGCCATTTGTGGTGGCAGAGGTGATGGATGCAACCGTTCATCGCTCTTGCCCAGCTGCCCAGGATCAAGAGACTTGGCCACCGCTGGTTCGGGAGAAGTGATGGGGATGGGATTACCGATGAAGAGCAGTTGGGGATGGGAACAGAGGCATATCTGTGGGGCTAAATGCAAAATTGCATTTGAGAAGGCCACGTTAGCGCGGGAGAGCGCCCAGGTCACCATTCGTTCCGAGGTCGTATCGGTGGTGGTGTTGATGACCCACTTAATCCGGATTAGTGATCTAGATGATGTGCAAATTAGGACAACGAGGACCTACTTGAATTTGCCGTCTTGTTGCCTTACCACAAAAAAGAAAATAAAATTAAGAAAAAAACGGAAGGATCCCGGTATACAAAGCCCGGCCCATAATTAAGTCGTCAGCGTTGGGCCAGGCCTAGCGGGCATCAGCTCTAGGGCCCACCCACATTGAGATCGCTGCAGGCAGCCCGCCACGCACCCACCGGCCACCACAACCACAAGACCCCGACCGCCACCGAGGAAGAAGAGATCCCCTACACAGATCGAGAGAAGACAGGAGAGCAGAAGCAGAGGCGGCGAGAAGCGAGGGAGGAGGAGCAGCAAGAGGCGGCGATGGGTTTCATCATGGAGTTCGCGGAGAACCTGATCCTGCGGCTGATGGAGGACCCGGAGAAGCGGGACCAGGCGCAGCGGGAGCACGTGTACCGGATGAAGGAGCGGTGCGAGCGCACCAAGGCGGCGTGGAGCCTCCCACTGCGCCCCTACGGCTTCTGGACCTTCGACCGCTTCAACTCCCAGCTCTCCTGGGACCCCCAGATCAGCCAGGCTCCCGGCCGCCGCGACCCCTACGACGACCTCCTTCACCGCCACGAAAACCCAACCCCGCCGCCCTCCTCCTCCTCCTGAACCCAATCCGGTACGTGCCTCTGCCAGATCTTGCTTGTTGTTCATGCTATTCCCGTTTCTATTCCTGATTTAGGAATGGATTTGGTCGAACAGGTAAGTAGGGTTGAGCTGCGGATCGCTGGTTGGATTCGTGGAACACTTGGTGTTTCGCGACGCTACGTTGAATTGAACTAGTTAATCGTTGCTCGATTCCCTTGTTGGGAATTCCCATCGAACAAATTATGCGCTGGTTGCTGTAGTCGCTCCAGATAGGATTTGTTTAGCTTGCACGCTGGTTGAGAGCTCTGCGCAGTTTGTCGTTTCAGAAGTTAGCTTGCCAGACTTGGGTTTGCTTTGAATGGCGAGCAGTTGGCTGATCATCGTTAGTTAATTTGCGATGTTATTATAGTGAATTAGTTTCTAACTTATGATCTACTATCGTGTCTCTTTGGTCTGAGATGTGTGTAGTTACTTTAATTTTGGTCCACTGATGGATAGCTTCTAAGGGATTTAGTTTAAAGTTCTGGGACACTCCGTTCAGATGATGATGATGGTATTTTTGGGTTGCAGACTCTGAATCTTTTTGATGTGGTAAGAAGACCGCCCTGCTCTCATTTGTGCTTTCGGTAGATACAAAATGAAGTTATGCTTTGCTACATACCATGTACATTGTTTAGCTTTCTTGGTGAATATTTACTACAAAATGAAGTTATGCGGGGAACTCAGTTGGCTGACTGATCTGATGGATCAGTTCTACCTTGCTTGTGCGTTGTTCAAATTTAGGTGCTATTAGGGAACTGAATTACAATCTGATTGCACTAGGACACGGTTGACCAATCATGCGGCTAGACTCTTGAAACGTCACGGTGTTGTTCTGAAGACTCAAGGGCATAGAAATAATGCTTGCTTCAAACTTTTAGGTTCAATTGATATCCTATCAAATGGGCATTTTGTTCATATATCACGGATTCATGGCATAACTTTAGGTTTTCTTTCAAACGTGAAATTGGGTGACAAATAAGTATGCCAAGTGTTTCTTTTCGTGTAGCATTAAGAAGATCATATTGGTGCATTTGCATTTAGCAACTTGTTGGCAATCCTCTAGTTCATAGTTTCATACATGATCCATAAGGCTTTGTTAATGTCGGCATTGTAAGTTACGAGTGGCGGCGAGACTTCAATGTTGTTCTAACTTCAAACTACATAGATAACCTACTCAACACAATTAAGACTGCTCAAAATGTCAAGATTGAGCCTCTAGTAGCTTTTATGTTGTCGATTCGGATGTCTCAAAAAAAAAAAAACTGGAACCATATACTCATGACCAATTGTACATACACTACAACCTAAAAGATATTATTCTTGACTTACCGTCGAGTTACTCCTGATTCTAAAGTTGTTGATAAGCAATGACACTTCACTATTCTTTATATTAGTTCCGCGGCGAGACAAAGCGTCATAGCGTGTTTAACTTCGGCCCGATGTTCGACAAGGAAATCATATCAATCGCTTACTCATCCAATGGTCTTTGCGAAATCGTGGATAAGCGTTGGTCGGGAGAAACTTGATTTGTAATGATCGGTGCGTCTGATGAACTCGCGTCCCCAAAGATAAGGGCGCCAATGATGAATAGCCTGGACTAAGCCAATAAGTTCACGCTCATATGCAGCAAGTTTGGCGTGCCGGGCCGCAATGGGACGACTGTAGAATGTCAATGGACCGTCGCCTTGATGAAGGACCGCACCGAATCCTGTCCCAGAAGCATCACACTCACAATAAAACGGGCGGTGAAATTTGGTAATCGGAGCACCGGTGCCGTGGATAGAGCCTTCTTGAGTGCGGAAAAAGCTATCGCCGCCTCCTCGGACCATGAGAAACCCTCCTTCTTGAGTAAAGCGGTGGCGGGCGGTAATATCTCTGAAGTTTTGATGAACTTGCGGTAGTAGCCCTCGAGCCCCAAAAATCCACAGAGGCCGCGCAGCGAGTGTGGTGGAGGCCAATCCGTCACCGCCTGCACCTTATCCCCATCCATTCGACACCTGGGGCCGAAATAATGTGGCCCAAATAAGCGGCGAGGCGCCAAAGGAGCATTTAGACCGTTTGATGTAGAGCTAATTCTTTTGCAAGACCTGAAAAACCATGCGGATGTGCTGGAGGTGTGCCGACCATGATGAACTGTGGATAAGAATGTCATCAAAGAAAACAAGCACAAAGCGGCGAAGAAACGGTCGAAGTATGCTTTTCATGAGGGCTTGGAATGTAGAATGTAGCTGGCGCATTGGTGAGACCGAACGGCATGACCAAAAATTCGAAGTGGCCGTGGTGCGTGCGAAAAGCGGTCATCTTGATGTCAGCTGGGTGCATTAGCACTTGATGATAGCCGGAACACAGGTCCAACTTGGTGAAGAAGCGTGTACCCTTGAGTTCGTCAAGTAGTTAAATCGACCGGCGGAATCGGAAACTTGTCTTTGGCTGTGTGCGCGTTGAGAGCACAGTAATCAACGCAAAATCTCCATGTATTATCTGCTTTCTTGACGAGCAACACGGGAGAAGAAAATGCAGACGTGCTCTCTCGAATAATGCCTTGTTACAGCGTCTCCGGGCATTGCCGCTCCAACTCATCTTTTTGAAGCTGGGGGTAGCGATAAGGGCAAATGGCCACGCAGAAGTGCGCCGGAAGGCAGTGGATCAGATGATCACAGGGCCATGGCGGAGGAAGACCGGATAGAATAGCAAAGATGGCCTCATATTCATTGATGGGCGTCGAGAGAGAGGCATCGTGTGTGACACGGTGCGCCTTGATACTAGGCACTTCAATGCCGATCCATGTAGAGCCTTGCCCCACTGGAAGGACACGCCCGGGTATCAAAATCCCGAGAGAATGGGGCCAAGGGTTAGAACCCTGCGCCAGAACAAGATCAAAGCCGCCCAAGGGGATCACCACACACTTGATGCAAAAATCCATGTCGCCAATCCGGATGGCCAGGTCCTTGCAAACTCCAAGACTAGCCTCTTCATCGCCGTTGGCTACCATCAAGCGAAGGCCCAGGCGGGGCCTTAATCGAGCTCCCAACCGCGCGCGCTCCTTCTTGATGAAATTGTGCGTCGAGCCCGTGTCTAGCAACGCGAGAAAGTTCTCCAAGCCGCACTGGACCTGCAGCTGCATCGAGTCTGTGATGCGGACGCTCCAAAGTCCCATGATGGCATGCAGCGAGGCAACTGCCTTAGTGCTCGGCTCGGCTGATTCAGAGTCCATGTCCTCATCCAGGAAATCCTTGACTTCAAGATAAAACAAGTGCTGACAGCGATGGCCGCGGACAAACTGCTCATCACAATTGTAGTACAACCCCTGCTTGCGGTGTTTGACCATCTCGGACGGCGAGAGCCAGCGGAACTAACAGACCTACGGGCTTGCCGTAGAAGCCGGCGTTAGATGGCCGGAGCGGCGAGGCGGCGATTGGACACGGGGCGCCGGTCGGCGAGGAGTGGCGGCGGTTTCTCCCGTGTGGCGTGCCGCGAGTGCGGCCTCGGGGCGGCGCGGCGAGCAGGTGCCTCGTAGGCCCTAGCGAGCATCCTGGCCCGCTGGAGATCTTTCGGGTGCCATAGCTCCACATTCGTGCGAAGTGGCTGAGGCAGCCCTACCGTAAATAACTGAGTCTGTTGTGGAGCCGTCAAAGCGAACAACGTCGAGCTTATATTAGTAAGCCGGGAGGAGCCTTCATATAGCCAGAGCAAGTCTTGTAGAAAGTTCTTCTTGAGCGGCGGTCCAAACCGCTGATGACAAAGAGCTTTGAAAAGCTCCCATATAGGTTCGCCGGAATCTCGTTCCAGTTGACCATACCAAAGCTGGGCAATGCCTGTGAGGTGGTATGAAGCCAACCAGACTTTATCTGCTTCCGCTCTACGCTGGCCACGAAAAAAATGGTCACACTTGTTAAGCCATGCAAGAGGATCTTCCAAGCCATCAAACACTGGAAAGTCTAACTTATGGTAGGGGTTGCTCCAGGGTACGTTGGTGCCTCGCAAGAGAAAGAAACAACGGTGGTTGGGCGGAAGGTGGGGTTGTGGTGGACAGTGGATCATATGAAGTATCAATGGTGGCATGGTGGTGGTAAGCGGAGGAGGAGGGCATGATGAAGGGACTCTGATGGATGGCTGGTGGGGCTGCAGATGATTGAGGCGGCGGGGCGTGGAGTGCAGTGGCGTGGCGAGAGGTTGTGGGTGGCGAGGCGGTGAGCGAGAAGCGGCGGTACTGGCGGCATCGCCGGAGCTGGCAGGTGTGGGAGGAACCCAGCGTGAACATCTACTGCTCTTCTCTCCAGTGCAAGGATTCAGGTCACTAGGTCACCTATATTATGCTAAACCCCATCCACACGCTCGCTCAAACTCATGTGGTTGCCCTCGACGCGGACGGTCAGCTCCTTGATGGCTTCCAGAGCCGTTGATAGAGGCGAGCGAATCACGCCCCTTCGGACCCGACATGATGGAACTCGCGGGCCGGCTCGATACCAAATTGTTATTTCTTAAGCTCAGAAGATTGTAGTCGTGGTTGTGGGTGGCTTGACCGGTAATTCCGGTGCCACTGGCGCCGTGGCGGCACTGAGCACAATTGGGTAACTAGGAAGTGAGAGAGCGGGAAGAAAACTAGAGATTGATTGTTGGCTGCTTTATTCATCAAGGAAACTGCTCATATATATAGGGCAGTCCTTCCAAACCGGATTACACTGAATTAGGAAACCATATCTCTAATTATAACTCTTCCCTAACAAACTCTATCTATTGCTATATATAGACTCAAAAGACAACTGTTGCTGTAATTGAAAACCGACTCATAAGAACCTGTGCCAGCCCTTTGGCGCGGCAGCTTGATAATAGGTTGTCTGGGGTATGGATGGTTCGACGGTGCGAAAAATTTATAGTTTGGGCACTGAAGTGCACTAACATATAGGAGGGTCAACTAATTACGTGCCTATCTCTTGTCTATTGTTCTTTTCCTCTAATATGAAATACTGGATTAGGATATAAGTAGATTGCATCCATAATAATGTTGGATGGGGAAGTAGGTAGGTGCACTGTTCTTTTCCTCTATTATGAAATAATGGATTAGGATATAAATAGATTGTAAATCCATATTAATGTTGTATGGGAAAGTAGAGCACAACATGGGTAGTTTTCCCTGTGCCCTTAGCTCAAGTACGGTTGCTATATGATCAAGCACACAAGGTTGCACCCTTGCAAAAGAACTAACAAGATTCTTACTTTACACATGTCCAAGTAAATATTGGAAGATTGTTAGTCCCTTCTTCGTATGTTCATTTCCTGCTCGATCTAACTCATTTTGACGAACATGACAATAGCCTCATAGATGCAACCATGCAAGTACTCTGCTCATGAAACTAAGCCATCAACTCAGCTATTGAATTGTTGTCATTTCTATTATGGAAGGTTCTGTTCTGGTTTGCAGGATCGCTGGTTATGCTGCCTGACAAATTGGACACTGCTTATAACCTGTTGTGCACTTGTGTTCAACAAGTAGCTTCAGATGGTTTGATGATTATTTGTTTCCCTGCAGATACCCTTCGTGAGGAAATGCGGTCCCATCGGATCTACTTGGGTAGCAATAAGGAACTCATTTCCCTCAAAATGACTGTGATTACATTCTCTTCTGTTTCAGTACTTTTATCCTTGAACTAGCCTACTTGGTTCATCCGCTGAATGGTTAGTTCAAAAAAACTTTCAGTTCAGCAAGATATCAGAAGTTGTTCTGTAATTCTGTTTATTTTCTGTCTTGTATCATGACAGGTTCTAATAATTTCACTGTGCACGCATTTGGCTTTTGCTAAATTTGAAAACCATTCTGATGATAAACACGCTTGAGTTCTTAGGTCGTCTTGTTGGATGGTTGGTTTATCAAAGTTTAACGATTTGCTATATTAGTTCTACAAGCATGGAGGTCCATGATTTAGCCAGCATTGAGACCATGGTTTGATCAGATGGTATTCCATCTTCCTCTGGCCTAAAGTTAATGGACAGTTTTTCAGCTTGGTTTGTCACTTTTAGCAGCCACTCTTCTGTTACCAGCGTCTCACACCACAACTGAGGTCATGGGCATTCAGGCCAAGGTTGTGTATCAGTGTCGCTCTCACCAGCTTCTACAAATCAGCTTGAATTTGCCCATGAGCCCTGTAAGCATAAAAAGGAAACACAGCTTTAGCTTTTTCAGTTGAAATACAGTAGCATCTACTCCATCTCTGCTGGCACCTCGTTTTGTCGGGGTTGAAGTGCTTCTCTTTCACCAGTCCTAGGCCGTCCGTTGGCTGCCGGATCTGGATCGAGAGAGAGGGGGAACAGTAATCTGCTGTAGTACTATATAGCAATAGTGGGGGAGTTCTGTAGTGGTTTTTCTGTGTCGGAAAACAGTAGCTTAAATGCTGTAGTGAGACACGGACCTTCGATTTTTTATCAAACGGTGAAGATCGCTTCTAATGTTATTCTACTGTAGATCCTCTGCATTGGCTACTTCAATGCAGCGGATTCTAATCCTTGGGTATGTGCAAAGTACACTGGTTACTTTCGATCGCTTCTAATGTCATTCTACTGTAGATCCTCTGCATTGGCTACTTCAATGCAGCGGATTCTAATCCTTGGGTATGTACAAAGTAACGCTACTTTAATGCAGCGGATTCTAATCCTTGGGTATGTACAAAGTACATAGGTTACTCTCACTAGTCCTACGTCGTCCATCCGGTATCTACCATGTATGTACAAAACTCAGTAGTTGCTCTCATCGTTAGCAGTCCGGTCTTTTGCTGTTTGTGGTACATGGTATATCTCACTGGCTCCCACTTGTGCACTACTGTTTTTTTATTTTAAAAAACGAGGTGTGTGACCACATTTCGTTATTAAGCCCCGCTGTAACACAGGAATTTCTTAGTCACGTGGGAATTGAACCGTTTCATATGAAAATCTTGCATTATAAATGAAGCATCAGTCTGAATTAAACTTAAAAAATGAAAAGCGTACGATGGTACAAAAAAAAGGAAGTATCAATCTCTACTTTTAGAGTAACAACACCATGAAGTTACAATACCGCATGGTGTATTAAATTCTTGGGCAAGAAGATCTTGACGCAAAAGCATACAATCATCATACACAAAATGTCAAAGGGTCGCACTCGATCGTGACAGGAATTAACCATGGAAACATCAAGAGAAATGTTTAGGGGTCACACTTGATCCTAACGGCTTGACTTGATAAGAAGAGCCATGCCTCAAATCGGCCTATGGAGACAAGAAATCAAGAGCATCACGAGATCCTCTCAGGTGTCAACAGCAAAGGCCTCGCCGTCGCCATCACTGACGTGCAAACCGCGACGGATCCGCAAAACTCATGCATCTACTAATTTGTAGGATAACTGTTTAGCAGCAAAGTCCATTATAGTAATAGTACTATACGTGAAATTTTGTTCAAGAGGTCTTTTATTCAATGAAAAGTCACATTAGATGAGCTAAATTTTTCTTGATCTTTGGTATTCAAGATCTAATATGCTGCGATCAAGTTGATCAAGTTATTCAGAAGGTAGAAATTGATAGGATCAGAAGTTTGAAATTGGTCTTTTTTTAAAATTGGCTTTTAATGACTTTGGGGGTTTTTTTAAAAACTTTTAAATTTAAGTTTGAAAGCCCTTCCAAAAAGTTAAATTTAAAAACTTTTGCCTTTTTTAGGGGAAAAAAATTTATGGTCCAAAAAATTTCTTTTTCATTTAACAGGGAAAAATTTTTCAAAAAAGAGAGGTGATCGGACATCCTGCTATGTTGTTTCATATAATATTTTCAATTCATTAAATACCTCGAACAACATGAGCTTGCTAAGAGAGTTGAAAAACAAGAGAAGCTTATCCAACGTGAATCATTCCTGAATTTCCTTTTAAATTAGTTGAGAATTTCATACTACCTAAAACTAGTATTTTGCTTATGCTCAGATTGGAAGATTCAATAATGAACGGAGATGAAGGATATGAGGCTGTTCTTGAAGAAAGGCCGTCACAATGGAGGAGAAGCTCGTGGGAGACAAGCAAGGGGAGAGAAGCCCAAGAATCCAAGTCAAATTCGAAACTTCCACAAGCCCAACCAAATTCAAATTCGGAATCAACTCAGAATTCAATTCGGATTCGGAATCAGCCTCAAATTCGGATTCGGAATCAGCAGGACAGTCCGGAGTAAAAAGGCCATAACTTTCTCATACGAAGTCGGATTTGAGTGTTTTTGGGCTTGTTGGAAAGCTAACTTGAAGCCCGATCCAACGGATCCTCCCTCACTCCGAAATTCGTCCTGTATCAAAAGATATGACCGAAACAATATGACGGTTGTAAAATCAGAGTTTCCTTTTCAGTTTTGGAATGTGTCGGAATTGGAGTAGGACTCCAAATCCGAATTAGGATAGGAGTAGGGCCTCTTGGCCAGCCATGAGGAGGAGTAGGAGCACTATATATAGAGGGGTAGACCCCCATTGTAACCTCAGACCACGATTAATATATTTTCAAAGCTTTTGCTTGATTCTCCTGTTGTGCTTATAGCCAAAACAGAGGGAATTGGGCGTTGAGAACAAGGGTCGTTCTTGCTTTTCCGTTGGGAATTGAGGGTTCGACGATCTTCGCTTGTGGTCGAGGATCCAATCAAGTGTGTGTTTGGCGAATTTTCCATAGAGTTGCAAGTCCGTGCAATGGCGCGGGATCACCGGTGGTTCGTCGAGTACACAAGTTATCAAGAGATTCTACGGAGAAGATCGGGCACCCGCATCGTGGTATCGAGCTCCGTTGACTCGTGAGGATCTTTATCCGTTATCTTTTTTCCCATTCACGAAAAAGCCATACAAAAAAAAATTCAAGTAGTATTTAATTTGTTATTCTAGTGAGTTTTGTTAAGTTTTTGTCCATTAGAATCAAGTTTAGTTTGCTGATCTTGAATTCTTTTGCGTTGCTTTTTATTTGAGCCTAGTTTGATTTTTTTAGTCGTGTCTATAAAAAAACACCAAAAAAAGTGAGTAACCAATTTATCCTTTGTGAACCTTTCAATCCTTTGCGAATACTTTGAACCTATTGAAGACTAGCTAAATCGTTGCTTGGTGCATATTAATATTTGTGTTCTTGCAATTGTTCAAAGATCAAAAGGTGGGAAAGATTTTTGCTCATTTTGGTAGAACAAGAATTTTGGCAATAGTTCAAAAAAAGGAAAAAAAAGAAAGAAGAGAAGAAAAAAAATGAAAAGAGAAAGAAAAGAGAAAAGGAAAAGAAAGCGATAGCAACCATAAACTTGAGCAAAAATCCCCACTCATTCTTGATTCAATTGTTAGAATATCAATATTTTGTGCAATCTTGTGCCCTAGTTTCATTATTTGCAACTAGCTAGCGTCTTTCTATAACTTGTGCAATACGAGCTATTTTGTTCTTCACTTATATCTTATATAGCTCATTCCTTGATTGCACTAAGTTCCAATATCTTTGCTGTGAGTTGCTTTGATTTTCACTTATATCTTTGTGATCGGCAACTAGGCATTGAATTCTAGTTTGGATATTTACTTAGCCTTACAATACCTAGAATTTTCAAATTAAGTAGGTATCCATACCAAACTCCACAAAACACCCGTTGTCGTGCTTTGACTTGCTCTTGAAATTCGCCACACATCACCTTGTGGTTCCTGCCATCAAGTGTAAGTATTGTTGATCTTAATTCCTTTCGGAACGGTAAAGAAACTTCACCTTGTTAGGATTGTGAGTTGAGTGACCTCTACATATCCACATACACCTACATACATATTCTTTGCTTTGCTGCTAACAATGGCAGATGTTGAGTATACGTATCTTCCCTTCTATGGTAGTAATGATCCAGAGGAGTATCTTGAGTGGGTACAAGACATGGAGTTCGAGCTTGAATCCCATAAGTTCGAATCGAAGCCAAGGAAGTGAGTGGCCACTTTGTTTTTACGGACTATGCCTCTAGTTGGTGGAAACAACTAGGTGGAAAACAATTCATTACATCTTGGGTCTGTTTAAAAAGCATCATGAGAAGAGAATTTGTTCCACACTATTATGAGCAGGAACTACTACGACACGTGGAGAGCATTAAACAAGGATGCAAAGTTGTCAAAGATTACTATATTGAGTTGAATCATGCAATGCGCCGTGCCAATATCACTAGTCCATATCAAGAAAAGACATACTTCAAAGCAGGCTTGAATTATCAGATCGTTGCTGCACTTCAAGATGAATATTTTCGTAATCTGCAAGATCTTGTGAAATTTGCTATGAAGGCAGAAAAGAGACTTAAACACATTCAAAGACATCAATTAAATCTGCGTCGGCTCTTTAGTTCTAATTCATCCACTGGTGTGTCACTTGAGAAGAAGATCGAGCATCGGAATTTTTCTTCGACCGAGGTGATGAGTAGTGCTGCCCCGTCACAACCCGCAACACGTGAGGAGGTCGTGGTTGGTGGTAGTTGTGCCCTTGCCGCCTACGGTCTTACAAGGATGAGATGTATCAAAACCCATGTGAGAATGAGAGCCACATAGCCAAATTGAGTGAGAATGATAAAAGAGTGAGTGTGTGAGTCCACCATACGCGAGGTTGAGAGCATCCCAATTGAGAGTGTGAGAGATACACCAAAAGAAAAGGGAGAGATAGATGATAGGATAAATAAGATTATTTTTGAACCTAACAACTTACCCTCTATTTCTAGTGTTGTATCCCACATTCTGCAGGTGGACCAAGCAAATAAGGAGTTGGAGATTCAAGAGCCCTCACCATTGGAAGAGAAAGATAAAGAGCTAACCATAGATGGAGAGGAATACCAAGATCAAGGTAACACTATTTGTACTTGAATTGGTCGTTTATGAAAACAAGGTGCGTAAAGCGAGAACTCCATTATTCATTTGATGATTCCACGTTCTAAATTTGATATGCTTAATTTGCATAATGTGAAATTGATTACTCAAAAGAAGTTCTTAGTAGAATACACATTAATAATTCTTTGTGTTATATCATATTCGATAGTCCTAAACATGTATCTAGTGTGATTAAGAAGGTTCTTGAAATTTCACACTTAAGATCACTAGTAAATAGCTACATACACACATATAAATTCAATTTGATTGGTGATGTTGGTGTAGACAACATGTTTCAAGTTTATCAAATATACATTACCTATGATAATCTTGTTGATTTACCATCACATGTTTTATGCAAACCATCTATTAAGCAATGTCATGATATCGTTAAGATGGGTTTAAATACAAGTGTCTATTATTTAGAATGCAACATGATGCCAACTTGTTTATCTCTTGAATGTATAACTAATCATAGTAGCGATTGAATTATGGAATGGTATCAATTGGTTTTCACCCACTTTACTTGACTTTGGTATTGGGAAGATGAAATTTTATCATATGAGTCGGTTGTGCAATTTGAAATGTGATTCGAGCTATCGATTGTACAAAACAACGAATAACACAACAATTGATTCATACATATATCACGTATATACGTTGTTCTCTTTGTTTAATACATGTTCGCAAATCATCATGCGCTACGGAACTTGTTTGGATGATAAATACATATACCATGCATATACATTGTTTTCTTCGTCTAGCACATTTTCAGGCTATCAAAAGCCGAGGACGGCTTTTTGAAGAAAGGGAGGATGATGCGGACATCCTTAGCTATGTTGTTTCATATAATATTTTCAATTCATTAAATACCTCGAACAACATGAGCTTGCTAAGAGTTGAAAAACAAAGAGAAGAACATCAAGCGAATTGAATCAAGTTCCTTTGAATTTTCCTTTTAAATTAGTTGAGAATTTCATACCTACCTAAAACAAATATTTTACTTATCTCTCAGTTGGAAGATTCAATAATGAAACGGAGATGAAGGATATGAGGTTGTTCTTGAAGAAAGGCCCGTCACAATGGAGAGAAGCTAAGTGGGAGACAAGCAAGGGGAGAGAAGCCGAAGGGTCCAAGTCAGAATTCGAAACTTCCACAAGCCTTAACCAAATTCAAGAATTCGGAATCAACTCAGAATTCAATTCGGATTCAGGAATCAGCCTCAAATTCGGATTCGGAATCAGCAGGACAGTCCGGAGATAAAAGGCCATAACTTTCTCATACGAAGTCGGATTTGAGTGTTTTTGGGCTTGTTGGAAAGCTAACAGAAGCCCGATCCAACGGATCCTCCCTCACTCCGAAATTAGTCCTGTATCAAAAGATATGACCGAAACAATATGACGGTTGTAAAATCAGAGTTTCCTTTTCAGTTTTGGAATGTGTCGGAATTGGGTAGGACTCCCAAATCCGAATTAGGATAGGAGTAGGGCCTCTTGGCCCAGCCATGAGGAGGAGTAGGAGCACTATATATAGAGGGTGAGCCCCATTGTAACCTCAGACCACGATTAATATATTTTCAAAGCTTTTGTGATTCTCTGTTGTTGCTTATAGCCATGGAGCGGAAATGGGTAGTTGAGAACAAAGGGGTGCGGATTTCTTGCTTTCCGTTGGGAGATTGAGGTTAGAAAACGATCTTAAAGCTTGGTGGTACGAGGATCCAATCAAGTGTGTGTTGCGTGAATTTTCCATAGAGTTGCAAGTCCGTTACAATGGCGAGCGGGATCAGGTGGTGGTTGCGTCGAGGTACACAAGTTATCAAAGAGATTCTCGTGTTCGAGAAGATCGGGCTTACCCGCATCCAGCGACGAGGCGGCGCGTGACGGCGGCATCAGAGGACCAAGCCGAGGACCAACGCCATGGGGAGCCTCTATATATGCGTCTTGAGTTGGGAGAAGGAGCGGAGAAGAGAGTAGTGGGAGAAATAGAGTGTGGAGATGAAATCCGGTGGTGAGTGGTTAGATGTGGATGTGAGTTAAAGAGATGAGTGTGGATAAGTGGATGAGATCGTCCGATTTTTATTACAATTACGGACGGTTGTATAGTATTATTTCAAAAAAAAAAAAAGGTCAGAAACTTTAGCATTCACTAAATGACAAGAGTAGGCACCAGCAAATCTTAAGATTCAAACCCAGGTGGACAAGGAGACAACATCACCTCTTTATCAACCGGCTATGGGTCGGTTCCTTTTACGAGAATGATTTTTATTTAATGCAACCGATCGGTGAACAGAAACCAGTCGAGTCTGTTTTAGGGTGTAAACTACACGCTTGATTCCTATTCATGCAAAATGTGCACATACTACTTGTTACTTATGGATTCCCTAATCTCAGAAAGATTTAAAATCTCAAAATAAAATGAATTGTAAGTAAAACCGGACTACATTTTAATCAAATCGTCCAGTTTATGGCTAAAATCAGGAATCAGCCGTGGTCCCATTTTCGGGCCAATTCCGGTTTCCTGAACCTGAGTTGCAGCCATAAGAAAAACATAAAATTGAACGGAAGTCCCATCATGAAAAGTAGTACAAATGGAAGAACTGCTTGATGATGGAAGAGAATCCGATGATGGTATTATACGACCACAGCTATTAACTTGTCACGCCATCTCACGATACAAATGTGTTTCATCCTAGTGCCAGGGGAAAAAGTTTGCTGCCTATTTGCACGATGAACCTCCAGCTCACTTAATCAGTTTTAGACTTCAGAGAAGAACTTGAAAAACCTCAAAATTTTCAAATTTTCAAAGGAGATTTTTGGAGTTTTGGTTCAAAATTGAGTTTTGCTAAATTCAGAAAGTTTATCTCCCTTCTCGCTTTCCCATTTCGGTTTTCCGTTTTCTCTATAGCCAGGCGTCTTTTGCCGAAACCGTCTTCTCCTATTCTTCTTCCCTCTTAGCGTCAAGCCACCGTCACGCAGCGTCACAACCGTCTCGGTCCTTCATCTTGGCCCTCCACTGGGCCAAAGCCTGTCCACCTCCTGCTCCATACTCCGTCGCGCCAACACGCACTTCCTCGCGCCTTACGCGCGCGGTGCTTGATGCCTCGCCGCTGCCCTTTGCCATCTTTGCTAGCTCCGCGCTGCGCCCGATGTGGCCAAAGCCACTCCCGGGGCTAACGGCTGCCACACCACCACCGCTTCCCCTTGCCGGCGTCAATTGCGCAACACCGCTGCATCGCCGCCAGCCATGATGCGCTCAGGCCGCACTTTGCCCTTGCCGCCATACATAGCTATAAAAATACCCCTCCCCGTGTCATTCTCATCACCATCGTCCTCCACCACCATCTCCCCCCAACTCCAGCAAGAGCCAGAATCGCTCCGCCCTCTTTCTTTCCCGATGGGCAGGCATCAATCCGCGCCACCCTCTAGCCCTTGTCGTCCTAACTCCATCACCAACACAATCCCTCAACCCCAAGCTTTCCCGCCACCATCTCTCTGTCCCCTTGGCCTCAGGTTAAGCAACACAGCTGGTTATATTTGGGCCGCCAAGAAGGTTGGCAAAGCCGGACCCAAAAAGTCTTCGAGCTGTGAAGTAGTCCTAGGAAGTAGGACCAATCGTTTCCAGCTGTACAACCTATTACTAGTCACATTGAACCCAACATGGCCCCATCACTATTCCTCCGGCTCAAAACGTGCCCAGACGAGATTCATCGAGGCTCGAAACTATTTAGCCCAAACATATTACTATTCATCTAACGAGTCCACAATAAGCAGCATACCACTTTGGTATTGTTCACCCAAACCCATCACTTTTCATTCTAGACCCATTAACACACACACACACACATATATATATATATACACATACATACATATAGGGAGCGATATCTAGTGCTAATGGGTAATTCGATACTAAGTTGCTAATATCAATCTTGACCGTTGGATGCGGATCTTGGCCAGTTGGAGGTGGGAGCATGCATGGTGTTTAATGAAGGCGCATTGATGAAGGTGCATTGAAGGTGAGGCGTGCAAAGTGATTAAATGGTTTAGAGGTGGGAGCGCATTAATCTTGGTTGTTCAATTCAAATCCAACGGTCAAGATTGGTATTAGCACCTTAGCTGAATTACCCATTAGCACTAGAATACGTTCTCATATATATATATATATATATATATATATATATATATATATATATATATGATTAATACTTTCAACTCTGGGTGTAGTTACTCCACCTTTGATATACCACCTAAAAACTTGACATACTCCTTTATCACTTTGGGTATCTTGGTATACTAATTATAAGATACTCCATCTGAACCACACAAAAAAATTGTAAGAGAGTCCATAGTTTTTAAGCATATTTTGTAAATACCTTCATATTTGTACTAAAAGAGTATATCTAAAAAATTATACATACCACCCCTAAAAAGGTGTGAATACTACTTAGATGGTCTTATATATTAAGTATACTACATATACATACTACAGGTTTGCAAGATACTCCCTACGTTATGAGATACGGAATAGGGAGTAACTACTTCGAGAGTGGGAAAAAGACTTCATATATATATATATATATATATATATATATATATATATATATATATATATATATATATTTAGAAATTTGAGACTGTGAATCCCAATTTCAACTCCGTTAAGCCAAATCAAGCACCAATAAATCCCAACCACCCGCCACCTTTCTTTATACTTTTCCTAATTTCTTTAATTTATGTTTGTTCACGGATCGGTCCTTGTTGAGTTTAGATTTTTATTTGAATTATTTTATTTTGCGTTAGGTCTCGGCTTGACGACGGACTCAAGCTGCTAGACACGACGAGTTAACGAGAAGACTTTGAGCAAAGAGGCAAGTCACATTCATTTGATCATTTCGAGTCTATATTTTATGTAACTTTATTATTACTTTCATTACTTTATTTATGCCAATTACTTTAATATTAAAATAACACTTTTGAATGCTATGATGAGTAGATAAATCCTATCACCCCACAAAGCCCATTTCTCTTGTAGGCTAAATTCACCATGACAAGATTAAGTTACATAAGATATTAATAAATGTTAGACATTGTCACACAATGTGTTTCCTTAAATAATAAAAAGAGTATTGGCTAATAGCCATGGTTTTGAGTAGAGTTGAGAGTTGAGACCAGGAGGTTGGATAACCCAATAGACTTGATAAAAGTGAGTCAAATGTGAAATCAGAGGTGGACAATCATGATTTGGATTAGGGATGGCAATGGGCCCCATTCACACTTCCCCGATGGGAATTCACCCATTAGAGGTCGGGGTTGGGGCTATTTCTCCCCCGGATGCTAATATGAAAATAGCATTCCCGTCGGGTGAAGCGGCAGTCGAGGACATTCCTACTCCTATCCCTTCTTGCATGGGCCCCAATAATTACATATAGGCCCTTTGGGCACTAACCCACTACCACTAGTCCACTCTGGTCTGCGGCCTCTGCCTGCACGTCCACGTTAAGGCATAAGCCTCTAACCCTGGCAATGGCAATTCCCTTCCCCATTTCCCCTTCATTGCTAGCCAGCGCCCCCAACTAGTCCTGCAGTCCGATCCTCCACTCCTCCTCCAGGGCTCCAGTCCTCCCTTGCTTCTCCTCCGGCTCGGTTGGCCATTGCTCCTCTGGTCCTCCTTTCTACTTCAACCAGATCCCGCGGTCCGGTCCTCCACTCGTCCTCTGGGTTTTGGTCCTCCCTTGCTCCTTCAGCGACTCCGCTTCTCCTTTGGGCTCTCGGTCCTCCTTGCTCCTGCAGTCCCTAACCTCGACGCGATCTTCCTCCCCAACGGTGAGAGTCGTGCCACGACATCGGCGCCTACCTCCTCCATCCTCCTCCCAAATAGTCGACAAACCTCCTGACCTTGCCAGCAGTCTCTTCCTTCTCGGTTAGTACTTTTGCCGGTATATGAGCTTAGGTCCTTTTCTGCAGTATATGAGCTTGTGCTATATGAGGTTGTGGTATATGATGATGCTGTTAGATTCATATCCGATTCTACTTGGTACTTGTGTATATGAGGTTGTGGTATATGACTATATGTGGTTACGCTAGATTCATATCGAGAATGACTCTAGATTCTACCTCTGTTGGTACTTGTGTATATGAACTTGTGGTATATGAGGTTACGTTATATTCATATCCGAGTTGTGTATATGAGCTTCACTAATGCTTAATCTCTTAACATATCCGGTTTATAATCGGTGTATGTCAACTAACTATGTATCGGGCTATCGTGTATGTCTCATTGTCTCTGTTTGGGACTAGGCTTGGGAAATGATGGTGTGTGTGTATGAGTGTATCCACCTATCCATGATTGATTTGTTAATTTATTGGGAGGGTGGGGAGTTGGGAATCCATGTATGTGTTTATCCATGAATCCATGTTTGGGGGCTTGGAAAATGGCGGTGTATGTATCCATGAATCCATGATTGGCAGGGAAATTTCTCTTTGTTGCGGCGAATTTAAAAGGAAATGACAAGCGTTGAATTTTGGGTGCAGGTCCCCATGGGGCCCGATAACCCGATGGGGCGGGGAGCAGGGAGAATAGCACCCAGGACGGGGACGGAGAGCGAGGTTTTCCTTATCTCGAGGATGGGGATGTTCCACCACTCCCTATTGAATGGCCACTGTTGCCATCCCTAAGTTGGATGTTGGTCTATAACCTCAATGTAAGACATGTAAGGACTAGAACCTTATGCCAAATAACGAGACAAATCGCTCAACCACAGGTTTGGTTTATCCAATTTGGCTTAGTACATTGTTCTTAGTTTGAATATCTACGAGGATGACACTGCTCTTGTTGTATAAGCGATCGCGGTTTGGAGGTGAGTCGAGGTGGTCGGTTAGAACACTTGCTGAACTACACAGCGGTAAGAACAATCGGCGTCGGACGCGTACTTCACCATTGGTAGTGATTTCCCGAATGGTACATTGTCTAATGACCTACCGAGTAGAAGCTAGAAAGGTTGGCGGTGGAAATATCTTGTTATCTCAAACTCAATCGTACACTATCCCGGGTTGCGTGTATATTGCATAACATTATGAGTTTGAGGTATCTTGTGGGTAAAGTTAGGCAACTACGCAAGTACAATTAATGGTATTGAATCGTCGTATTTAGGTTAATGAAGTTGTGTTCATGGGTGATTCAATATATGAGGTATAAGTAGAGATTTTGATATGTTAATATAGTCATTACAATTGTTGAGTAAAACCTTTATGTTATATTAGTATGATTTTACTATTTTAAAGATAAACCAACCGTTTTAACTCAAATGATGCATCCACATATACAGTATGATAACCTAAATAATCTATTGAATTCCTAGCATGTAGTTAATTAACTTTTCTATGTGGCTTCTTGAGTACAGCTGTGTGCTCATACTTGCTAAATCAACTCTGAGAAGAAAACCTAGAAAACTAAGTATCTTGTTGAGTAAGGTTTTGGTGGACCTCCGGATGACATTGATTGGTATTAGATCTACGATGGCGTCAAAGCGTATGCGTAGTTCGAAGTTCTTTTGTATTGTAATATATTAACTTTGCTTAGATGCCGATGTCGGTGTTAAAACCGACTATTAAACCTTAATACTGTGTAATAAAAGTTTAATTTTATTGTAATCAAAAGTTTACTTGTGATATTTCTTATTTCATAATTATACAATATGAATGGTTGTGAAATATTCGACGGTCCAAAAACAAGGTGCTAACTCCCTCACGCGGCAAGGGCTCTCGCGGGCCACGCGAGGAGAAAAAGAGAAAAAAAGGTGAGATTTCTGGCCAAAACCTGAGAAGTGCTTTTATGGAGGGATGGATATGGCTACCAACGTATCTCTCCACTGGCTATGTTTAGCCAGCTATCCTCCTCCGGCACAAGATTTTATTCCCCAATTTTTCGCGCAGTCGAAAGCGAAATCAAAGCGCCAACGTGTACTCCATCGTTTCTTCCTTCTCTTGCCCTCTTTCACCACCACATGCGCTAGTAATGTTTGGCTGTATCAAATAGCTCGAACCACCCAATTTGAAAATGAAGCGGCAAATAGCGAGCCATCCAATTTGGAAGTGAAACAGCATACACAAAGCGCAGCCAAGATCTACGACCCTCTCAAATTCCTCGGCCATCATAGAGTGGGCTTCAAAGGAAAACAGCTACATCTTGAGAGACTGATAGTACAGCTGCATCAAAGGAAATCACATGACCATCATAGAGTGGGCTTCTTGGTATCCTGGATGCTAGGTTTGTCAACCACCTGACCTGAACCTGAGACACACATTCAGTCTTCAGAAGAATTCAGCAATTCAATCAATAGCAATTAGCAGGCGGCAGAGAAGGGACTGAGGGAGCTGCGGCACTAGGGAAGCAGAGAGGTGAAGGGGGCCGGCGGTGGCGATGAGACTAAGGGGAAAGGGAATAGAGGGGAGGCGGCGGCGCACCGCCTCTGACACCTCCGCTTTTGCAGTCGCCATCGTCGCGCCGCCGCTTCTTCTTGGGGAGAGAGGGGGCGTGGTCGATCGAGGCGGCGGTGGGGCGAGAGAAGGGAGTGGCGGCGGTGGGGAGGCCGGCGTGAGGCGAGAGAGGGGCGGCGCGGGAGACGATGAGGGGCGGAGAGAGAGGGCGTCGGTTGGGGAGCGGTGGCGGGGAGGCCGGCCGGCGTGAGCGATGAGAAGGCACCGTTGGGGCGATGGGGAGAAGAGGGAGGCGGTGGGGCGGGGCGGGAGGGGAAGGTCGGGTGGCGGGAGGCGGTCGGGAGGGCCAGAGGTTGGGGATGGGGGCCGAGGAAGGCGGGTGCAGAAATTCGGGATTACGAGGAAAAAGCGATACTTTCACGTTTATATATGAATGGTAGTTTGAGGTAATTTTAATGAAGTTCGGTGGTAAAGAGATATTTAGTTCATAAAAGCCAAAAAAGCATCCCTCCACCTATGGCTTTTGGCTTAAAATAGCTTAAGCTTTTATAAGTTGTATAAAAACCACCCTTTATTTAGCCTTAGGCTTTTGACTTTTAAACCACACAAAAGTCTAAAAGCAGGGCCATAGAGTCTTCGTTTCTCTGAACCCAGACGACTGTAGATCCAAATCGCACTATGAATCGTAATTAGGTAGAATCTCATAGAATCGTATAGTAGAATCGTTTGGGCAAAAAAATTATAATTTTTTTAGAGGCGAGGTTTCTTGATATTTTGTTCTAAGCAAAATTTATTGATATTAATTTACGATAATGAAGCGTACGACGATCGAATCGTCGATCTTATAAAATATATAGAAATAGAGGAAAATAATGCATCTCCTCGAGAGGAATGAGGTCGCTCTTTTATTACTATGCTGGCTATTTACAAGGAATGCCTAGGATCGGGCAAAGGACTAATCCTAGTTACAAGAGTATGATGTTGTCTATACTCTTGAAATAGACCAAAAGTATGAATCTAATGCGGTAGTCTCCTGTCTTTCCTTACGTCCCCTCCTCCTTCCATGCTCTATCTTTAAATAGCTTCGAAGTGGCGGCGATTGTTTCGGAGAAAGGCGCTTTGTCACGCAAAGCGTTGCATCTGAATCGAAGGAGATGATGATTAATTAAAGTATCAATCTGTTGTGTGGTTGAATGTCATTGAGACATTCAACCATTAGTCGATGTCTTAAGATTATGTAACCCGTGTGGTATGGAGTACACAACATGTGTTCTATTCATCACCACGGTAAATGATATACTGGTTTGGATCGGACACGTTTTAAAACTTCTGAGCGTTTAAGCGGTTGGGCACTAGGTATGGAGCTTGTCAGGCCATGTTATTTATTATGTAACATCTGGAATTCTTACGACCGGTGAAGTGCGTTAGCCCTAGGGTTACAACCATGAAGACATATGGTCTCTCTTTATGTATTAAAGTTAATACATAGGGGTTTAAATCCTCGTCGAAACTATAAATAAACAAGAAGCATACAAAATATTATATCGATGTGGTAATGCTAGTACAAATATCTATATTATGATATGAGCAGCGTTGACCACGTCGTCACACGCTCAATTGATCAAACCAGTGTGCCGCTAGTGACTAGGGTTAGGATCCCTGCCTCTTTGGTCTTGGCTCCTCTGATGTCTCACTCCAATTTGGTTGATGACTCTGTTTGGATTAGGGGCCTAAGCACCTTCACGTGATCACGTCGTGGCCTTACAGAAAATTTGGGTCTTGGTCCACCAACATCAAATCAACCCAGTATCTCGGCTTAGGCCAGTGCGGCGGTACCACTATCTCTTCTCCGACGCCGAGGGGAACTGGGGAGGAAGAAAGAGAGTGAGGAGGCTCCCGACCAGCTGTCTGCCAGAGCTCGCCAAAATAGTGGATCCGCCACTACAAGTGCAAGGGAGGGAGCCTATCCGGCAGAGCACAACAGTGGATTGCTCCTGGTGGTCGTGGAGAGGTGATCAACTGGTCGTATCGGCTGGCTACCCCACGATATGGAACTGTTGGCCCGATCCAGATTCGACACAACCAAACGAGACACACCGTATTTAGTTCTGCACCTCGGCCCGACTTAACACGCAAAGTGTCGCTGCATAGCCCAGCTGGCATGCCTCCTCGGCTCCTTCCCTTCGCCAAGTCGGTAGCTAGGGGAACGACGACGTCTACCAAGGAGGAGCGCGGCGGTGGGCTAGGAGGAGGACCGCGGCGGCGACACACAATGGATGTCTGCCAACGGGCTAACTGTGTCCAGTACAATACAGTTCACAAGTTCAATATGTTGTGCTTGGGTCGGCAGCCGAGCAGGTGCCAAACGGCCGTGCCGTGCCGTGCGGCCGCCCGTTTGGTCACCTACGCACTGGCGTCTCCCCTCATATTTGGTCGCTGATTTTGCTCTCACCTCGCGTCTCTTCTTCTTTCTCCCTCCCGCCCCCGCGGAGCAGCAGAGAAATGCGATCGCGATGCCCCCCTTCCTTCCCCTCTCCGTCCTCCTCCCAGCGCCAGCCCTAACCCTAGCCCCGCTTCCCCCTCCCCCTCCCGCTCCTCTCCGCTCCGCTCGCCGCCACCCCGCCCTTCTCGCGTCCTCCTCCAAACCCACGCCGCGACGCCCCTACCGCCGCCGCCCCGCCCCGGCCCCGGTACCGCCGCAGCGACCCCGGGATGCGGCCCCGCGGGACTCCTTCCGGGCCCGCAGTGAGGAGGAGCTCGAGGCGGCGATCTACGACTTCATGCGCCGCTCCGACAAGCCCGGGGCGTTCCCCACCCGCTCGGAGTTCCTCGCCGCGGGCCGTGACGACCTCGCTGCCGCCGTCGAGTCCAGCGGTGGGTGGCTCTCCCTCGGCTGGTCCTCCGGCCCCGACGCGGGGGCGGCCGTGACGGCGCCGGCCTCATCGGGCGGCGGCGTGCACCTTGACTACTCGCACGAGGCGTGCGGCTCTGACCTAGCACCGGCCGCGGGGTCTTCCGGGAGGTGGGTAACCGAGTTGCTCTTTGCTGCGTCCGTCTATTGATTGCTCCGTTGCGCCCTTTCTGTGCAACGTCTTGCTGAATTCGGCGTGTTGCAGGGAGGCCGCAGCGTCGCCGTCTGGGAGGCAGCCGGAGACGGAGGTTACGGCGTGGGTTTCTGCCAAATCTCGTTGCTTTATTTTTTTCTCTGGGGTGTTTCCTTGCTCCCTGATGGTTTTTGTGCGTTGCGCTGTGATTGATTGCAGAGAGACAGGATTTGGGACAGGCCTGGAGGGGATGCTCACCAGCCTGCAGAGGGAGAGGGAGCGGGCACGACCGCTGCCAACGAGCAGTAACCGAGCTGGAGGGCAAGGTGACAATGGTGGTACGTGGGGTTGCAATTCTTGGCATTTTGCAGGAACATAAGCTGTTTTCAATTGTGCAGTGATAGTACTTTGTTTGCCAATGGTTATATATGGATCGGGAACGTTAATCTATGTAGGGATTCGTAGTTGCAACCGTTGAAGCTTTGTATATCAAAGAGATCATTGTCCCGTAGTGTTTAGTTACAGGCTGTGGTTGGCTTCTATATAGTGCTGCTCCTTTTTGGATAAAAAGTCCAATGGCAAGCTCATAAGCCGGGGCGGGAAGGAAAGCCCAAGGATTTCAAGAGGGTGCACTGGGAAGGATTCATCCAAACCTTCTGTTTTCGTAGATTGGACAGTTCTGTCCAGGATCTTCCTATCCTCCCCTTTAGTAGGAAGTTTCGTAAATGAACGGTTACCACCCTTTACATATGTAGCTAGTAGTGCAGTACTTTACCACTCGTCCATTTAAGCGTTG
The DNA here is from genome assembly GCA_036346395.1 of Hsuehochloa calcarea. Classification (NCBI taxonomy): domain Eukaryota; kingdom Viridiplantae; phylum Streptophyta; class Magnoliopsida; order Poales; family Poaceae; genus Hsuehochloa; species Hsuehochloa calcarea. The sequence continues at coordinate 19,936,711 of CM070597.1, read as the reverse complement.
CACAGGGTACCATTTTTTTCTGTTACGAGGCTATCTGAAAATAAAGTATGATAATACTTTCTTGTCTCATGATCCAACATATTTTTTGTGTTCAAGTTAATGTCCAGTGTTCACACTGACACAATTGTAATTTTGAGTAATAGTGAAATCATAGTTACCAGAAGCATCTGAGTTGCAGTACGAGATTTGGGTTCGTAGTTCGCCACTTTTTCTTCCAATTTCCACTGCAAACACGAACCCCGTATCCTAAACTGGTTTGGGTTCAACGAATCCGGTTCGCGATTCACGGGGTTTTATAGCGAATCTGGTAACTACGAGTGAAGCACCACAGAGTTATTTTGTTTCTTCCTTTTTTAATCATCGGACTAAGTTTCTTTGAAGTGGTATACAGCTGATTTAACTTTGCTATTACTCTGACCATCTGCTAGTGTCTTCGTCTGTGGTCATTACAGCATTGGGGCTTTGAGGCTAATGTCCCTTTGGATTGAATATCTGAGAATACCTGGATAAGAAATTTTAAATTTTCCACTGTACCGTATCCACTCCAGTTATGGCCTTTTTTTTACATTGTAGTGCCCTAACACCTAAAGGAATTCACAAGCAAGGCCATACTCCATCCAAGATATACATGTATGATTGAAATTTAGTATACTCTGAAATTTGCAATTGTTAGTTACCTCTTTAAGATTGGCCATGTTTTAGGTATTTTACTGATTTAGTATACATGTATGATTGTCTCAGTGCACTATTAGTATCAATAATTATGGCATGAATTGCAAACTTTTAAAGGAGAGTAAAATGAATACAAACTTCCACCTTTTACAGTGCTATTACGAAACAGCTTTGGTTTGCTATTGATGGATAACTTGTGCATAATCATGTCTGTATATGTTCATTTTGGATGTACCATCTACTTCCTTTTCCAGTTCTTCTTTTGTATATATAACTGAAATCATCCTACTTCTCTGTTGCATATATGCAGCTTTAATGAGCCATAATGGAGCTCCTAGTCACACTGCGACCGGTGGGAGGTACACTCCAAGGGTATCTGAAAATGAAAATATGCATAGCTCTCATTCTCAAAATGGAATACTAGAGGACAACAAAGCCTTAAGGAGTTCGACCAATGATGCATGGCGAACATGGACCCTTGACAAGGGCGGGTTTTCTGATTTCCAAGGTTATATGACAACTTAAGTTTCTTCTGTAGTGCATCATATTTGTTAGATAATTACTTGTTGACATGTTTAATATACTCGCAGCCGCTGAGGTCCATCCTTCTGATAGCAAAGAAATATTTAAACATGATGACCTAGACACTGCGTTGGTTCAAGATGCTGTTCACAGACCATCTAATGGTGTTTCTGTAAATGATTATCCTAGTGATGTTGTAGACTCTGAAAGAGATGAGATACGTTCACGTCTTCAAAATTTGGAATTGGATCTTAGTGCTGCTCTTAAGACAATAAGATCAAGATTTGAGAATGTTTTATCAGATATGGTGTGTATCGGTTGCTTCACACTATCATCTTTACTTCTCTTTTGCTGTGAATTACTAGTGGGGCTATGGGATCTTGACTCTTGAGCTTTAAGTGTTGTTTTGCATTTTTAAAGTTGTTTGTAGTAGACATAGTCCTGCTATTCCTAAAAAACACGGAAGGCGTCATGGTTCCATAGCTTTAATTTGCCTTTACACGCCTAACACCCTGCCTGCATCATACTCTCTCCAACCACAAAAAGGGGCTGTCACGAGGAAGTCTGAGATCAAATGTTTTAAACTTTGACTAACAATATCCTCATTAATATGTAGATTGGCAACATGAAAATGGTATGAGTTGATTTTCCATCGAAAGTGCTTTCATAAATCACAATATTATATCTGTAACTTTTCACAATTATATTTTTAGCATCATTTTCATCTAGCCCCTATTTGTCTTGCCATGTACTTTCAGAGTGCATACAAGTAATTATAGTTGAGGACACTCCCTTACAGTGTTGGATGTATTTTTGTTCGCTTCTGTGAGGAGGTAGCTGCAACAATTTAGTCGATATATTATTATATACCTTCTGAGGTTTTCTGAAACATCTTATTATTAGTAATTGGCATAGGAAGACTCTCAGCATGAATCAAGGGTAGTCATTAATCTGTTGTAAGTGCTAATTGAAATCAGCAGACCTTGATATGATATATGGATTAAAGGAATAGTAGTGCAAGATCTTGTGCCATATGATGTCTCTCATCTTGATCTTTCTAGAGGCATTATACTTCTTGTTCTAAGCTTCCAGCTTTGTTGTTTCCTTTTCCAGTCAAATGGTGACGGAGCAAATGTGCTGAATCGGCTCTCTGATGACTTGGAATTTGAAGAGACAAAGGTAATGCAAGCTCAGGAAGAACTACGGTCAATCCGTGCCAAAATAGCAGTATTAGAGGGCAAGATGGCACTAGAAATAATGTATGCCCGCCTCACTATTGAACATCTGTGCTTCACATTTCATATCATTCCCTTTTAGAAATTCTATATAATTATATATCATGACATCAGTGAAAGGAACAAAATAATTGAAGAGAAAGAAAGGAGGCTTGATGAAGTTGAGAAGGCCTTGAGTGAGCTCCGCACTGTTTATATTGAGTGGCCTAATCCCGCTTCAGAAGTTTTATTGACTGGATCTTTTGATGGATGGACAAAACAAGTCAGTACCTGTTCCAATTCTCTATAGTCTTTCTTAAATATTTGAACTTTACCAAGTAGCCACAAGAGACAAGACGGGTGGCAGTTCAAGGTTTTAATTCTTGGCACTCTTTATAATGACGACGACACACACATATATATGGTGACTTTGGTTTTAGCAATCTTATGTATCATATGGAAGTTAGAAACATTATTTGTGATGAAATATTGAAAAGGCATACAAAATCTTCATTTTTTTTCTAAGATTAATTTATATCATGTGGGAAATTGAAGCGGCAGCAATGGTATGGGAGCTTCAACAGGCCATATAAGTAACAAGCATACATCTTTATCCACTACCTTTAGCAGAGATTTAGTCTGGTTCTGGTAGGATAGTGGTTAGTGTCTTAGTGACAACATTAACATATCCAATTTTTTTAAATAAGGATATTCTTGAATTTAATCACATATAAGAGGATTACCAGATATAGAGACCTAGAGGGTAAGATTTCTGTTAATATGGATCCGAGTTTGATATGTATGGGAATATGGGATGATGTTTTTTTTAATGTTTTCTACTTGATATTTGCATTTACAATGAGCACATAACACAATTAAAATGAATTGGTAGAATAATATGAATTTGGCTGAGTTCAATGAGCAGTGGGGTTCATCAATCCAGATTGTCCTGTTCTTGGTCGGCCCATAGTAGATTTGGATCCAAAAGGCATAACCGCACCATACCTGATTGGTTCTGATTTTGAATCTATATAGGGTCGATTGACACAACGAGGACTTGCATTTCATATAATTTTAATGACGGAAGTCTCCTTGTCATTATGTATTAATCTTCTTCCAAAGTTGAATACAAAACAAAGCTTATGGTAGTGCCACATCACCCCAAAATCCACATGCCGTTTGGGTTGCCATCCAATGGTAGGAAATACTTCTCATGGTAATATCTAGAAACTACTACTAGGTTGTAGAGTATATAAAGTTAAAGGGTAAAGAAAAATATGTAAGACTAGCAATGGTAAATAATTGGATTAACTTTGGTCCTTGTGCTTGATAGAGAGGGAAATCTGAGGTGAGAAAGGGAAGGAACTTTTCATATCATACTGCAAATTCCAAAGCTGCCTAAGTCACACACAGAGCAACACTCAATCACAGTCATTTCAGTTGCAAGTTTGTAATAAGATACATTGCCATAGTTGATCTACCATGTGTCCATGTTCGATCTTTCATTTTATTTTTCTCTTTTTGTGATAAGATCTCTTCCTTTTCCTCTTCCCCCCTAAAGAGGAGGGACAATGACTAGAAGTTCTATCCTTATGTGTTCTGATCGCCAATTCATATTATACAACATTTCCTTTTGTATGCCCAACAAAATGACAAAAAAAACTGAAAACTTATAGTGTAACCTATGGACTCATTGGAAGTTCTATTTTTTACCCGTTGCAACACACAGGTATAACTCTAGTATAGTTATGTGCTTGCATGCTTGATCACATCATGTTCCTTGTTATGCTTATTATATATTTAGAATGCAAAGATAATTGTGATTTATAGATTTTCATCATTATCATATCATTTTGGGGGTAATCTGATTCTAAACATTGCTTGGCTTGCTGCAGAGAAGGATGGAAAGATCAGAAACAGGCGTCTTTTCCTTAAACCTGAGGTTGTATCCGGGTAGATATGAGGTAATGGTCTGCCATTTTGCTTCCCGTCGTCACTACTTTTACATCATCCGATTATAGTTTCCTCCCGTGCTTCAGATTAAATTTATTGTTGATGGTGTTTGGATGAATGATCCGTTGCGCCCCACTCTGAACAACCACGGGCATGAGAACAACCTTCTGGTTGTCACCTGACTTGAAGCTGCATCCTGGAAGCAATTTTGTACATTATTGCCTAGATCATCGTCAACACGATTGGTGCCAACTGATTTGATCGGTCCCTCCTTAGTTTCTTAATTTTTTTAGATAGCCTTAAAAACAGTGTAGGGTGTTGTCGAAATGCCTCAGGTCACCCCGTTCATATAGGAGAATAATATAGCCGTGTATTCTTTTCTTCCCCGTCTCTCTTTTTCTCCCCGGAGAAGCATAGCCGTGTACTCAATGTACATATTCCGTGATGATAAGCTTGCAATAGTTAGATTGCCAAGTTGGTGACTTGTCAGTTTGCATATAAGTTTCTTACTAAAATCCTGGACGGGCACTCACCTGACCAAACAGAGTTTGACATTGTTATGCTGTGCATTGCTTTGCTGTGGCACAACCATGCAATGTAAACAAGAACTTCAGGTATCAGGCTTCCTACTTCTGTATAAATCCAGTTCATACACTAGCTAAATTCCGATCGAGTGGATCGCATGAATGCAAAACACAATGGAAATTTGAAGGTACTGTCCATTTTACTCGCTCAAGAGCCACGACAGCACAGTTGAAGGCGCTTGAAACCATCTTAACTATATTAAAAAAGGAGTTTATCTTCGTGCAGCAGGACGATGTCTTTTCTTTCTCCTGTGTGTGCAGTTGGCCTTTCCTGCCCTTTCAAATTTCTCATCGAGGCGTATCAACATGTGAACCCAGCCTAATAGGAATAAGATCTCACCTACCTATTCCCCCGTGACTCGTGAACGTATTCATGACCTCACTTCTTTCGCAACCACTCAAACCGTCGTCGCTCCACTTCTTCACGTGTATACACCGAAATTTGTCGCCATCTCACTCCTTTTTGTCTCGCGCCGTGACTCGCCACCTACAACGGCGATACCATGGAGGGGAAGCAGTGGCGTTGGGGAAGAGAGGTGAGGCAGCGACGGCGCACGAGGAAGAGGAAGATGTAGAGGCGAAGACGTCCTTTCCTTGTCATGTTGTCTTCTCAAGTTCATCGCACCACGTCCTCTTCATCCTAATCCCCCTATGCCGCCGCCGCTTCCTACTCTGCGCCGGTCGAGAAAGCATCGCCGCCTCTTCGCTTACCACCGCGATGTCGTCTCCTCCCTTGGCCTCCCACCTCCTTGCTGTAATGTGTCTGGCTGAAAATAGGTAGTACGTCGGGGAGGGAAGTCGGTATTAACTTCAACTTTCAAAGGTAAATAATCTATAAGATCAAAATTTTAATTTTTAGATAGTAATAGTAAGTAATGCAATAGACGGGGTTAATGTTTCTGTTTATATGTGTGTAAAAAAAATTAATATTTAATATACAGTTTAGAACCCGTTTGCTAATATGAATCACTCTTCTGGGATTCCGTTGCAAGTAGAATAGACAACTAAGCTTGAGACATCCATTTATCTTTCAATTTAACCATTCACTTACAAGAAACCAAACCTTTTGTTTCTTTCCCCCAACTTAATCCTGTAGATTCAATTCAAAACACCATAGACAAAAATACAAGGAAAGGGGGGGAAAAGAAAAAAGAAAATAGCTACTATGGTATCCAAGGCACACCAATTAATTATCTGACCTTATTCTACCCCATTCCCTTCTCTTTCCGACAACATAATTAACCAACCAAATTCCATCGTCACCGTCACTGTCATCATAATCACTTCATCACAAAGCTCATCCATGCATCCAAGCATGCATCTCCTCAGTTGCTGGCCCCCTTAAACCTGTACCACCTGGCGCAGATGACAAAGTAGATGATGTTGAAGACGCCGATGCCGGCGATCATCCAGTAGAAAAGGTCCAGCCTCCCCTTGTTGAGGTCCTGCGCGAGCCAGTTCTGCCCGCCGCCGGTGGTCCGGTGCACGATGGTGACCAAGAACCCGCTGAGGTAGTTGCCGAGCGCGAGGTTGCAGAAGGCGAGCGCGCCGGCGACGCTCCTCATGTGCTCCGGGATCTCCTTGTAGTAGAACTCGATCTGGCTGATGAGGTTGAACGCCTCGGAGAGGCCCAGGATCAAGAGCTGCGGCACCATCCACAAGCTCGACATGGCGGAGATGCCGCCGCCGGTCATGGTCGTGCCGATCGTCGGCTGGCTCAGGGCGATGCCGCGGCGCCTGTCCTCGACGATGGCCGAGATGACCATGGCGACGGTAGAGAGCGCGATGCCGATGCCCTGGCGCTGGAGCAAGGTGAGCCCCTCGTCCTTGCCCGTGAACTTCCGGAGGCGCGGCACGAGGAGGCGGTCGTAGATGGGGATCCAGATGGTCTGCGCGAGCATGGCGAAGACGGTGAAGGAGGCCGGCGGGATCTGGAAGCTGCGGCCGAGGTGGCGGTCGGACTGCAGCGCGGAGAGCACCACGTAGGTGGACTGCTGCACCACGGCGACGTAGTAGATGATCCCCGTCGACCAGACGGGCACGATGCGGATGAGGCACTTCACCTCCTCCACCTGCTGCACGCTGCACAGCCTCCACGGGTTCGCCGGTGCGGCGCCCCCGGGCCTCACCTCCTCCGGCGACGCCACGATGGCCGCCTTGTCCAGGCACCGGAACTGGTCCGTGTGCGCCAGCTTGGAGACGACAGCGCTGGTGTGCGGCGGGTCGAAGAGGTCCTGCTTGGGGTCCTTGGGCTGCTTCAGCGCCCGCTTCCTCGCCGCCGCCGCGAACACGTGCACGATGCTGGTGAAGGGCTGCCCTCGGGGTGACCCTGACGTAGAGCCTGGTGCCCATGAAGAAGAGCACGCAGGCGAGGAACATGAGCGCCGTCGGGATGCCGAGGCCGATGGACCAGCTCACGTTGCTCTGCACGTAGATGATGACGGTGGCGGAGACGAGCATGGCGGAGGTGAAGGTGAAGTAGTACCAGTTGAAGAAGCTGTTGATCCCGCGCTTGCCGGACTCCGTGTGCGGGTCGAACTGGTCGGCGCCGAACGGCATGCTGCAGGGCCTGATCCCCGCCGAGCCGATCACCAGGAAGGCGAAGGAGATGAAGAGCACGGCGAACTGGGAGGAGGTCGCCTTCTCGCAGGTCTCGCCCACGCCGCACTCCGGCGGGTGCAGGCTGTCCGCGCCGGCCGTCAGCGTCAGGAAGAACATTCCCTGGATTGGAATGGTTAATTAAGCAAGCGTTGCTGGAGGGAAATGAACATGACATGAGCTTTGAACCTTGATCACGTGTGTAATTACTACTTTGATAGTGCTAAGACTGTAATACATGTAAAGCGAGGAATTGAAGCAGGCTAATCATCACAATGCAAGCAATGATTTTTTTTTTTTTGCCCCCTTTTGATTTAAACGGATGTTGATTTTATGAACTGGTTTTTTGTTACGACATGCGCACAGCACAGTCCAGGGCACCGCTACTTTTCTTGCCCCCACTCGCGCGCTAACTAAAGTGGGTTTCGTTGTCGGTCAGGCCAAGATCTAGGCAGGAAACAAGGTCAGAAATCCTGTGCGGAGCAGCTAGACGTGTGGAGTTAATGGTGCTTATGATTAGATGTTTCGCGGTGGTCAGGGAGCTGGCATTGATGTTGGGCAACGTGGGCTGCTTCTGAGGCCTGATCCATGGCATTGTTGTTCCTCGACTCCTGTCCTGAAGCTAAGGAACGGATCGTTTTCGTGCCAACAAGGTGGTGACAGAGATATTTGCTTGTCCTGTCCCGGACTGCACTATTTCCAGGAATCCAGTAAGGAGGTAGTCAACGTCGATGGCCACCTCTCCACTCCCACTTGTGCCTCGAGCCGTTAGTTGCCAGTCACTTCCTGACAGAGATCTCCGGATATGCAGCTAAGGTGACCGGATCATTTCATTGGTTGTGTAATAGGGGCATCGCGTGCTATGCTTGGCCCCATTTTGTTAAGGACTTGTAAGGTACAATTAACTAAACAAGCGGCCAAAGGGTCAAGAAGCCTACTTCGGCTTTCAGCAATCAGCACACGGCGAGGGACGTGAAATGGTGATCCACCAAACGAATTTTTTTTTTATTAAAAAAACTCCCTTTGCATCTACGGACCCAGCTCGTATGCACAAACGGATGGAAGACCAGTGTACAATTAATTATACGTACACGTCGTGGCACGGATGCCTTATATGTATATACCCGTTGCTAAGAACGTGCGTAGTGGCGGGCAACTATCACTAGCTAGCTTAACCAGATGTGCTGTGCATGACTCCACCCGGAAAAAAAAACAATCATTGACCCAATTAGTGACCCCCAACGTCTGACCCTTTCACACGAAGTAGAACAAAATTGTAAGAGATGCTGTGTATGGGTGGGTCTGCTCCATGGGTAGACTCGGCATGCATGAGTGTGTCCGTTCTACCGATCATGGAACGGATTTTGGATCAGAGTGTCACAGGCAGGCTATTTAGAGCGTTATAATACGGATTAGTGGAGCGCTAATCATGAGCTGCACCGCCGCTTCTGCTATGAAGTGTGCTTTTGTGCAAGGAGACATGGTAATGCAGGACACGAGGCTAACTAGTGAATTGCAGGGCGCCTCTTTAGGCAAGGGTCATTATGGTGTGAATTAGTATTTGGATCAGGCCTACGTGTGTTGCTCGGCTGTCAGATTAGTAGCTTACTTACCTTGGTGATCTATGCATATCCTTATTCTCCGTTCAGGGGTCAGCTCCGTCTAATTCAGCGAAGATGCAGTATGTTATGGGCTCTACTCTTTTCTAGCTTTTTATGTTTTATTTATGATTTTTTTTAAACAAAAGTGTGGAAGGCGTAAGCTGAATTCGGCAAGAACGAACGAGAACAGATCGTCTAATGAAGATCAATTCAACCGCCTATTTGACCCATTAAAATGTTGATCAACTGTCACCTACAACAACTTTTTCTAGGTCATATATATTTTCCTGGAATTTTTTTTTCCCCGCGAGTTAAGTTTGGTGAAGCCTAGTTAGAGGCTACTCCAGAAAATAGTGATAATTACCCTAAAATTCCACTCTTAGGACCTAGAGAATACGAGCTGTCCGAACTCGATCGATCGCGCGGGTCAGGACTACCAAGTCAAACTAATAAATGGCCTGAAACTTCAGCCGAGCTCGTATAACATTAGGGAGTGTGTCGCCGCTCAAATCGCAGATTTGCAACTAGTAACCCGCATTTGCGATAAAAGAAGCAAAAAATAATCACGAGCCAGAGAGCAACAGAGCACGTGGTTCCATGGGTGCCGCCCACCGTCTCCAACGCAAAAGAATAAAAGAATTGAGGCGCAGGCCAACTCGAAAGTCCACCAAACTCCGTCACCATCTACAGTCCCAAGAAAACTGAATCTGAATCCGAGAAAGGAAATTACTACCCCGAATTCGCCCCCAAAACCAAGCTAGCACCCAACATCCGCCTCAAATTCCAAACCAGATTGCAAACTTGGGAGGCGAATCAGTGCACGCGTGCTCGTAATATCACGGCAAGAAGCAAGAAATCGACAATTAATCGCATGCAAATTACTGGAGTACTCACGATGAGGGATGCGACGGAGGCGATGGCGAGCGCCAGGTAGCGGCCGAGGTAGGCGTCGGAGAGGAAGGCGCCGATGATGGGCGCGAGGCTGGTGGTGCCGTTGAGCCCGTTGAGCAGCGTCGCCGCGTCCACGCTCCGCATGTGGAACACCTGCGTCAGGTACACCAGCAGGTTCGCCGACGTCCCCAGCGTCCCCAGCTTCTCAAACGTCTCGTTCCCTGCAATTCACGCTCACATGGCACACCCCCACAACAGTCGGTCAATCGCTGCATCTTCTCTCTCAATCGCACGCGAACATATATGCGTTCAATTCGAACAAATCACACCGGCAACGAACCAGCGCATGCCTCATTACCTATGATGAAGGGCATGGCCTTCCAGCCGTGGTACTTAACGGCCGGCCGCGGCGGGTAAGAGCTGTCGTCGCCGGCGCCGGCACCGCCCTTCTCCAGCTTGTCTACCTCCATGCTCTTCGGCTTCTGCCCGGCCTCCCCGTGCTCCTCCCGCCCGCCGCGCATTCTCGCGCTCTCTCTCTCCGCTGCTGCTGCTGTTCTTTTTGCCCCCGGGTTTGTGTGTGCGTTTCTTTCTGGCACCAGCAACGAGACTGAGAGGAGTATCCTGCCCACCGGTTTATAAAAAGGGAGGAGCAGAGCAGTAGTAGTCGTCACGGGGTCAGCTTTTTTTTCACCTCCACTGCCCACTTTATCTTTTATTATAAAGAAAATTGTATCAACGAATAACTACGTAGTTCATAATATATTACTTATTATAAAGTTAATACGTGGACATATAATTCATATACCAGTAAGACATTAGCAGTAAGACATTAGTAGTATACTGTGAAGATGCGAAGTTATTCGGTAACATATAGTAAATTAGCCTTTTATTAAGTACAAGGTACTGTTCAGTTTAACGCTCTCCAAGTTTTGAAAGTGATTTCGTGGGTCGGATCGGGTTAGACCGGGTGCAGTGCCATGGGTTGTTGTCAAGTTAGGGAGAGGTGTCTTTGGCTTCGAGTCCAATGCAAGGCGGATTTCCGGTGGGTAGGCAAGTGGCGGCGCGGTGGTGTCGCCGTCGCTGGTCATGACAAAGTTCGGAGATTTTGGATGGGTCTGTGAAGTTTCAAACCGGGAAGTGTTCTTTCAGCGGTGGATTCGATTTCTATCGTCTTGCTATAGCCCGGTGAGATTTGTGCAGCCTGTTTTCGTTCCGTATTTTTCGAAAGTGCACTTGGATGTCTTTACGACGAGTTTGTTTGTTTTTTTACTAATTGTCCTACTGCATTGCGTGAGAAGATCAATACTGATTTTGATTTAAGTTTCCTAGACTAATTGGTTGTACCGCTCTCTTGCTGGTGAGACGTGAGAAGGGATGAGGAGAGGGGGGGGCATTGACCTTTCCAGCGGAAGGATTGGGCCAATCGAAAAGAGGTTTGGTGCCGGGACCGTGCTGGTATTGGGGGTTGTTGGAGATTGCTTTTAAACGGTGGCGCGCGAGGGTAGTTAGCACGGCAGCGTCTGGTGGACTGGTGAGCCAGGGCGACCTCATTATTATTCAGGTTCCTTGGCACACGCAAAGCGATGCCATTTCTGTTGGCTTGGCACAGCCCTGCCAAGTCTCTCTCGGATTGAGATCCTCAAAGTTGAAAGGGGTCAGTACAGAAGATATATAACGTATAGCCATCAGAAACGGTCAAAAATGAAAAGTCGAGATCAAGTGCTACATTTTTCCTTGTTACAGTACATACATACGTTTAAGTACTTTTCCCCCCTGTTGCTCCAGTATTTTTTGCTGTTCTGTCACCACAACGATGTTCACAGGATGGACCTCTACGGATCACTCCCGCTCCCTCGACCATAGTACGGACAAGCACAATATGGCGAGCATAATGGGTGGAAGAATCCATTCTTGCCTAACTAGGGTAGCCCGGCCCCTATAAAAAGCTCATTGCATACCTTTTCCTTTTGCTACGAAAGGGAAGGAAAGTAGTAACAGGTTGGTAATTTACATATCTTGTCACTTTGCATAGATCGATCGATCGATCACATGTGGTTGTTCACTAACGTATAATAATTCTGAGGTGTCTTCACATGAAGCTTCGGGGCTTAATTTTAGGTAGCATGCATGCTGCATTTGTTTATTGGTGCTTTAGTCGTTATGAATCGACCTAACAAAGAAACATTTTTTTGTAAAAGGAAATAAGAATGGATATGCTGTCTCCTGGATCTAGGGTGTGAAGGAGGGAAGCAACGTTGACTGGCTGCATAGAATCATATCAATATCATGCACTGTAAGAACGGTGCATGGAAAACGGTGCAATGAAAGAATTGACAAAGCTAGTTTCTGACATGGACTTAACCGGATAGGACATTAGGAAAAGAATCTCATGGGTTAAGTAAGTTACTGATAGTTTACTGACACATGCCCTACTGGAGTAATTCATAGCATGTGAGACAGGGAATCCATAGCCAATGGCTGCTAGTTATATATGGGGGTTATTGTTATCCACCTTGATGGCAGATCAATCCAAGATCACAGAGGTCCGTTTCAATTCGCGCATAGAAGAATATGTTCATGGCTCACTCATCTTCAAAACAACCCATATCTGCTATGTGATCCAATTCCGATATCCAACCAACACCATCAATGCTACACATACGAACCGAAGCTGAAACTCGAGCCCCACTGAAAGCTGAAACTCGAGCTCCACTGAAAGCGCAGTCGATCGGGCCCACATGTCGATGTCAGCTTATACACAGTTTATATGGTATTTTCGAGTTAACGGCCCATTTCGTCTCTTTTGAAATGAAATAGTAAATCTCGCTCCTCCCAATGAAGTAGCAAAATGACACATGTATTCGCTCTCTATCGTGGAACCCATCTGTTCTTTGTCCCTATGTGCGGCGGTGATCTGTCACGATCGGTTGCGGCAGAACACATACCTGCACGCGTGCCAATGCCATCTACCATACATTAGGACCGCTAGGTCATCTGCCGTGCATAGAGACAACAAAGGGTCCGTGTACAGAAAATACGTCAGGGAACACACGTCGTCTATGTAATCTGCTACAATACTCAGCGAGCCAAAAACTCGCATCTTCGGGCCATTACTACACACAATGTTGGGCGCTTGGAGCCACGGACCCGAGTCCAAGAATTAGGCCGTTCAGTACGAGTAGGACCGGCTTGGGTTGCTTCAGGTACCTACCTGCCTTGGATTGCATGCATCTCCTCTTCCTAAAGTTAGGCAGATTTTTCTCCACGCTGCCTGCACCCTGCAGTACTACTTATACTACTACTACCAAGCTGGCGGTGACGGCACCGCGGAATGATGATGGATAGGGAACGCCCAACTCTGGCGCCACTTTCCTCCCTCATCACCTCTCCGTCGAGTACTGGTGATGGCCTTTGATTCCTCTCTCATCATCTCATCTGATCAATACGTACAGACGGACTACAGGTCAGGTCAAGCGGTTGGCAGGTTAGTGGCCGTCGCGATCATGGTTGTTGCATTAAATGTGTGCGCATAATTGGGGTACGTTGCGTTGCGTTGCGTCTTTCATGCATACGTCTTGATTTGGACTAGAGTATATATAGGCGCCATTAGTTGCATCCAGGGGAGGGAATGGTTCTATCCGTCCGACCCGGTCCGACTCCGGTGCGCGCGGTCCATAGCTTTTGAAAAGAATTAAGGGGTCAACTCATTTCATTTTTGCCGCTGGGTTATATGGCGAAATAGTCACCACCGGCGTGCCCCCACATGCAAATCCAGTGTGGCACCACTCAATTACTCCAACATAGCCCAAATCCCCACAATCCGTCTCTACAGTCTACCCCATCTCCTGCTTGCCTCCATCCACCTTACCTCGTCACCTTCAACTCCGCTGCTACTCGACCATCCTATTCCTTACTCGTCTCGGGTGCTACACCATCGCATCTCGGTCATTTCTTGGCGCTGGAGGCTGTGGCGCGACTGGGGTGGAGGATTGGCCAGCGGCGGCGGCAACAGCAGCGTAGGGATGGAGAGCGTTGCCGAGGGTGAGGAAGCGGGGGCGAGTGCCAACAACGCGCGTTGGAACTTGGAAGCGGGGATCGGCAGCGAGACAACCTCGGCGGGAGGCGTCGCGTTGGAGATGGGGAATCGTGGAGTCTAGTCGTGGCCTTGAGGCGCTGGCGGCGACTAGCGCGATTAGGATTGAACCTCTTAGAACCTATGGACCAATAGGATCTTGAACTTTTGCCCCTAATTTCTTTTGGGCGAACCTCCGGCCTATCTTGTTGGAATTTGCGGGCGGGTCGGTGAACCAGTGGGCTGGCATGAGCCACTCCACCCTAGTGATGCCACTACATGCATGATGCATCTGATCTGCTAGATAGTGCCCTGGATGCTGCGAAGATGGTTCTGCTTCTCCAGTGGAGGGCACCAAAAAAAACTCCATTTCGTCGCCATCCATGCCAATGGCGCCATGCATGAGGGTTACATACGCGTTGCAACACAAACGTGTAGCTGGCAAGCCGAAGCTGGCCGGAAGCACAGGAGATATATGCATGGATGCTTCGGTCAGTTGTTCCTATGGCTCATCTCCAATGTCGAATGGTATGTGTCATTTGGAATACAGATCAAAGAATTGAGGAGATATGAAAGGCAGAGGATCAGGAGTAGAGTAGAATTAGCAGCCTCGCTTTCCTCTTGGGATATTTAGAGGAATTGCTAAGGAGTACTCGAGTATTTCTTGATCTTGGAAGTACTCAAATTTTCATCCCTCGATTTGCCTCAAGGTTCACGCTCGGACTCGTCTCCGGGCGGCGGCGGCACTCTAGCGAACTTTCTGGCGAGTTAGGGTCGAGGTTAACCAATTTAGGGTTTGGGTTCACGGAACCCGAGATTTAGAGGGAGTGGGGCGTGGGCGGTAGACCAGTGGGAGGCAGGCGGCGGCCCGCCGCCGCCATGGGCATAGAGGAGGCGGTAGAGGTAGGTTCGCGGAGAGGAGGAGCGGGCGGCGTGGCGGGTGAGGAGGAGGCGGTCGTGGCTCTCCGTGAACAGCGATGGCGCGGCGGTGGGTAGGTTTTGGAGATGGGCGAATTCATACGAATTTGGGAAAAGATGGGATCCTTTGGATCTAGATTGAATGGCTGAAAATTTGAATTGCTTACATTTAGAGGGCTTAGCTTTGTGCCTTTAATTAGTAAAAGATTATTGGTGTGCGAGGCCAATCATTTCTTCCACGTACGGCACACAAAGCTTTGCAAATACGCTAATTCAGTGCCCTTTGCATTTCTATTTGGATAAGTACCCATCCGAAACGTGAGGATTTCGCATCAATCTCGCAGGAACAGAGTAATTTTTTAAGAATTTCTGCCGAAACCTTATGTTCTTAACAGAGCCGAAGTGTGCAATCCTGTCGGTGGCTAAGATGGCTGACAGATTTATTTTCTCTTGACTCACGCTGCTGCATTACTAAAATACAGTTTCAGCAGATGAAGAAGTCTGCTCAATTAGCTGTGTCTCAGTGGCGGCCTATCATTATCATCTGATTGAGACGCATGCTTTTGTTGTATCGCCCAAAAATCGCTGAACTTATGCGTGAGCGCGATGCTATGCATATTATTCGTGCATGGTCGTATTAATCATAACGTTGTTAATGTTATAGCTGTGCCTAGCTACCCAGAATTGTCGTTGCCTTTGAGAAAAGGCAGACTTGGATGGTACTAGTGTTTCCTCAACGATAAAACGACGAGATTTGACAACTAGGTTGTCCCGTCGCTATGCCACAAGTGACGATCTATTCGCAATTTTCGCATGGCTTTGCACTCGGCTGTCTTTTTTTTTTTTTCTTCTTCTTGACATTGTATTCTGTCCTGTGTATATACTCTGTAGCAACCACTGATGCTCGAAAAATAATGTCACATCACAGCATGAGCTGTTTATTCGTATGGTGCAAGCGTGTTCCAAGCATAAAAAAGAAGCTGGTACACAAGAGTTTTTAAAATTGGGGATTGAATGTACATGTGGTACTTAGCTTTGCACGAGTAGCAGGTACAAAAGTTGCCACCTGTAGTTGCATACAGCTTAATTTATGTCAGTCTCTCATGGATCAGTCGGATCAAGGAATCTGAAAGGAGCTTCATGCATGTTCAGCTTTGGCGGTAACCATATATCTCTAACCAATTGTCGGTAGGCCGTCCTTGTAGCTCCAGTACACAGTTAGCAGCACAGCACAGGACCAGCTAGCCTACCAAACACTTCAGGTGGGAATAAGCATAGGCACAAGCATGCGCTGCTAGCAATCTCGCGTAGGCGTAAATGAAAGTGTTTTTTCTTTTCTAAAATAGCATTGTTTCGTAATGAAATAGCAAAAATATCATTTTAAACGAATGAATTGGCAAAAATGTTGCGGTGCTATGCTCAAAACTCGTAAAAAGGTGGTATATCGCACCTATGACAAGCTCCTATTCGGCGATGGCAGTAGAGCCTGCCACGCCCCTCAGAGAGGGCAGATGGTCTGAGCTATTTTGCTACTAAACAATATCAATTTAGCAAAAGACTCTAAACGAAGTTGTTCCGAGATAAAAGGCCAGACAAGGACACGCGCATTTGCACAACAACCGAAAGCTCCATGAATGGCAAAAGGTAACCTGAATGGCTGCCTCTCTCTCTCTAAAGTCTAACCACTTGGACGGTACGTACTCGCTGGCTCATCATCTCTCCTTGGCTCCTACGTTGGTTGACATCTCGTTTTCCCGGAAACTAAATTGCCTTTGGATCGATCATCGTTGGGGTCCCTCCTGCACCCGCAGCTTGCGTGCATTGCACACTTGGATTCCCCTATATGCATCGGACTGGAGTAGCTAGGTTGGTGGGCTAGTAATCTGATTTAGATGGATATCGAATATATTTTGCGGATACTCAAATTATTGAGCGTGACTCCTATTATTATTCCTACACATGCTCACTCTGCCTCGACTGTGCCATCAGGCTGCGGTCACTACTACGGAAAAAATCGCATGGAAGCGGTTATACGATCATCATGAGCAGTTTTTGAATCATACGAAATTTTATATGCAGTGATATGGCGGTTATCATGAGCGGTTAACGCCGAACCGCCTATGATACTCTGAGAATAACAGACGGTTCATGGTTGGAGCCATCTGTCGATCTCTGAGAATCCGAGACAGTTCGTAACAATCATCACAAGCGGTTATATGCGGTCATCACGAGGATTTTTGAATAAATGCGAAGTTTTATATGCAATGATAACGGTAGTTATTACGAGCGGTTGAAAAATGCGTGATAAGTCTTTAGACCTAATTAATTTTTATCGTATTTTCGGCTAGCCTCGGGAATTGCTAGCCATACCCTCTGAAAACTAGCGCGAAACATATCACGAGATAATTGTTGACAACTCAAAGTGATCATTTAACTCAAAATCAATTACAAAAGAATGTTTCAAGTATATATTGTTGCTAGAGTTACAAATTGAATTACAACCAGGTCAAAGTGAATTACAATATTGAATCAATTGTTTCAAGGTGGTTCATCGGTGTCGACGGCGTGAAACTCTCGTTAGTGTTAACTATATACGCCTTGATGAAGCCTGAGCTCCTCGAGCGTCGTGACTGGTCCATCTCGAGTGCATTTAACTCTATGTTCAAAATCTATTGCTCGCTAGAGTAAAGTAGTAAGCATATATATTTAAATTTATAATTAAGAAATAATTATTACGAGATTGACAAACACAGGGATCGTCGTCCTAGAAGCAATAAATAGATGCATATGATGGCATCGTAGAATGCACATAGGTGATCTCGTTTTCTTGGCTGACCTGCAAAAATAAATTACATATATATGTACGGTCGGTTTGAGATGCAATATTACGGAGTATGATATATGATTATTGTGTTGTAGCGTGTCTGGAAATCACATCCTGTGAGTCAGTGTGGCGCTCGTTCCCTTGTATAAACCTCCTTGGCAACACATATAGCGATGAGCGTCTACATGATTCAAAAGTTTTCCTCTTCCATTTCAAGCGAAGGAAGACTACAATAGAGTTATGTCTGAAGAAATGAACATACAATCGAGTATTCCTTTAAGAAGGGTGAAGTCATGATTTTTGTTGAGTAGAGAATCAAGGTACAATACCATGTTCCTCTTTGGCATAAGAATCAGAAAAATCCAGTGGAACCTACTCGTGTATGTCGCTATAGTCATAAACCTATATTGAAGCGTAATTTGTATAGCAAATATTGAAGCACTTACTTACGGTTGTAGGGCACCATTATGTAGTCCTTGTCGTCGAGCAAGCAATCCCATTTTATGTAATTCTCGACGTAGGATGCGTCTTGGTTGATTGTTTGCTCGGAGACCGCGTGTGGTCGAGAAACCACAGTTCTTTGATTCAACGGGCACATTTCATAATGTATCTGTACATAAGCAATGAGTTATGATATTTATCGGTATCATGTGAGTGTAGAAATTGATTATACACACTTACGATGTCTAGCATCGTAGAAGTGAGGCGTCGAGCGATTAGGTTGTATAGGTCAAATAAGCCTTGAAGCCCACGGCGAAGTGGCGGGCTCGTGGAGAAAATATTCCCTCACATGTCGGCGGTGATTCGATGCATGACCCCCTTCTCTCGGGTCTTGTGCAAGTACCAATCATGCAAGCTTGACAAGCTACCCACAGAGCTCTTTATTTCTGCAGGAGACCAGCGGACTTAGATGGGGTATTTCACGGGTTTGGGAGGTGCCTTAATGTTCTTGATTTTGATTTCTCATACGAGAGCGGCGGAGGGCGTCTTCCGTGAGACACCTCGAGGACCCGATATGGTGACACGCTTGTCTTGTCCCCGCCGGCGATGTGGCGGCCTACGAAGCTTTGGTTGGCGGACTCATCGAGGTCCTATTGGAGGCGGGGTCATGTCGATGTCAGCGTCCTTTGAAGGGTCGGTCGATGTCCTTCTTGAGCCACTGGATAAAAGTGTGCGTGGCATCCCTAGTGTTACGATTTCTTCGTTCGAGGAATCTCTAGCGGGATAGCCATGAAATTATCATGTACCATGTCCACCACCTTGGCGTAACCTGCGCCGGTGGTGCAAATCTTTATCTTGGCCTTTCTGGTATGGATACACCATACCCGCCCGACCTCAATAGAAATCGACCCAACCATCCTCACTTGGAGCTTGCGGGCGTCGGCTCCTACAAGCGGTACACAATTAGCTAAGGCGTCCTATAGGTCTATCTTTGGAGCACTCGAGAGATGTACATTACCTCGATGTCATCGATCGGTAATTACCGTCGTCATGTCGAGGTATGTGTGGACACTGACGATACTCCGATGTCGAGGAGGACTTGCTCCCAAATTAACGAGGCGGCTTGCGCCGGCATGGGTTGATTTACTTGGTTACGTAAGTTTATTATTTATTCTTGAAATTTTCCAACAATCATATGTTCCAGCAGCATTGTCTTGTCCTTGGATCTCTTCCTACTCCTATCGTGTCGGAGTTGTGTGGGAATCCATCCATCAATGTCACGTAAACCCCAGCGCCTCGCGTGTAACGGTGCTCCTTGTTTCCCGGGCCGTAGAAGCGATACATCATTCTCCTGTCTACGGGTGCTCCTTGTTATGGACTTATTAACAATTAAGTGGTTCGAGAAATTTACGAGCGTTAAGACAACGCCTCGTCTGCGGGTTTGTAAAGAATCTTTGTCGAAGGCGTGGGCGATGCCCTCGCTCTTAACGGGCTCGGCCTTCGTCAGAGATCTCGACAAGCGGTCGTGCGGCCGGTCTAGTCGCCGCCCGCCTGCGTGGCTTTACCGCGTACCCGGCGGTGCAAAGTGCTGTGGGGTGAGTGTTTGTTGCCTAGATAGCTGCATGCGCCGCACTTTGCTCTGAAATTGGCCGTCGTCTTCATACGCACGGCGTCCCATGTATCCGCGATAAAATTGTCGTCGTGAAGGGCGTCGGCCCATGTTCACGTCTTTGCGTGACAAGCGAGCTCTTGAAGGTCCTCCACGCGTGGGACATCGTCGGCGGCGTGTGCCGCCGCTGCGTGCTTGGTCTGCCGAGGGAAAGTGAGCGAGGCGAAAGTTCGGTCCTGGCCCGGTCTCTGTACATCCGTCGAGACTTCTAGGTTGGGGTGGTGATGGGGACCGTTCCTTGCATGTACCCATGAGACTATCCGAATCTCGCGTTGCTTTCTTGGGACTCGGCGGGATCCAGCGTCGCGACCTCTGTGATCGTCATGCGGCGAGGGCAATTTGGAAATTCCTCTTCCTTCTGCTGCGTACCACCTTGATCGGAGATCGAGCGCATTGGACGTCGTGGCCAGTGGCGAAAGCGATGACTCGCCATCTATATAAATTACGTGCGCGAATTATTACATAATCAAATATAAGTTACCCATTGAACCTAAATATATGATCGTAGTAAATAAAATATATGAAATTGCCCTCGTCACGAAACTCACAGGGATATCGACTCTACACACTAAAACAAAAGGAAACACAACCCCAAACCACACTAACAAATTTTACGTAATCGAACATCCAAAAGAGCGTTGGCAACTAAACTCGTTTCTTCATCTACTTCTACGTTGTAAATATAATAATATGCCTTGTAAATATAATAATATGATGCGTTCATATCGTGTATCGTAGTTAGATATTACAGCTAAGGCGCATACAAGAATCCTCACAATCTTTCAAAGTAAAGAAGTCACACAAGTAATAATCATCGAACATATCAGCGATAGCATATCATATCAATGGCTACCTATGTATCGTGTTCCAGAATCAATTGCCCAAGACAACTTGAGAAAATGCAAAGTGTAACAAGCGAATGGATGTCCATGTTCATGGTTACAATGAATTATCAAAGGCCCGACACAACAAGAACTTGTTAAAGTTAGAACACTCCAACCATCCACCATAAACAATCCCACTATTGGCATCCATCCATTGACTACCACAAAAACCTCAAGAAAAGAAAGCGCTTTCCCTAAATCACCGCACAGAAACTATTTTGATGTGCTTATGTGGCGACAACTAATGTCTTAACATGTCAAGAAAAACACAATCAAGCTGAACCTATGGTTGGACATTGACATTGCTTCAGACAGAGAAAAACTTAAATCAAACCTTAGAACAACCTATTGCATCTGAAATAAAGTGGCAATTATAAAGACCACCTAGATCAATACTTAAAACAACCGAGAAGTCTTTCCATTGATTATTGAGTAGTTATAGTTAAGCGACGGTAAGCAATTAAGCACACCACGACACGATCTATCGTGAGTCTCGGGATACATACGGAGATATGGTAGAGCACACAGAGGATCTGACAATACTTAGCCCGCGAAGGGGGCGGTGATGGTGGGTGGTGGTGGGGTTGGGGTTGGGGTTGAGTTCGGGATGAGTCGTGGAGGCGGAGCAGCGACAGTACTTTACTGGAACTAGGTCTCGATCGGTGAGGGCGGAGCTCCTTGTCGGGGGGCGCATGGCGGTGAAGGCCAGCGGCGGTGAGGCGTCGGCCGGCTTGCGAGGATGGCCAGGCGGTGGGGCGGCTTCCGGCGGCACCGGTCGGCGAAGAACCGCCGGTGGCGGAGCAGGGAGGTGGCGTTAGGTGGCGCGGATCGGGAGGTGGTGTTGGGCAGTGCAGGAAGTGTTAAGAACTAGGGCAGCTGCACAACCATTCGAGCGGAGCACTTATATAGACTAACATCACGAGACGGTTCTTTAATAGAGCAAATGCGTGATGTTATCCTGAGCGGTTCTATTAAAAAACCGTGCGGCGATAACTAAACATCCGAGCGGTTCTTTAATGGGCCGTTTGTGATGTGAAGTAATCCTGACGGTTCCATTAAAGCGCAATGCGTCTTTTATCTGATCTGTTGTGAGTGTCGAGATCGAGCGGTTCAAGTGAGCAGGCGTCGGCGGTCGATCGGCCACTCAATCTAGGCCGTTGATCTCCAAATCGGACGGTTCAAGTGAAAGGACGATCGGCCAGGTTCGATCGGCCACTCAATCTGGCCGTGATCTCCGTCGGACGGCTCGGATCCGAGAGTGGGAAGGCGAGTGGTCGAGCAGAGTGCAGATCTGGGCCGGAGGATCTCCATCGGACGTCTCACACGGCGTGGTTAGGCGGTTGGTGAACCCATGAGACTCGGTCGGTCGACTCGGGTTGAGCAGGAGAACAATGATTCAGTTTTGAATTGAAAGGCTGAGATGATTTGGGAATTTTCAGAGGTAGCTCCACAGCTCCAAAATTATGCAATTTTACTGAGTTATCATGACTTCAATATCGACCATGTATGAATTTTCTAGAATTTTTCATGTAGTGCATTGCCCGCTAGAAAATTCACAAGCTGCTGGACGGGGTTTGACCGAGGAGACAACGAGTTGACCATTATAAGAAATAACAAATAATTTCTAAAAATTATGAAATTTCTCAGGAGGTTACACAGATGATCAAGAATTTAGAAAAATATTTCGAGGATGATCACAAGGTTTGACTAGAAGACCTTGAATTGCAACACTTGAGTCAATAACCTTAATTGAATTTGAAGTCCACATTTCAAGTAGATAAATTCTAGAAATTCAAATGACAACAAGGATGCATCCAAAAGTTTTAGTTTATTCTTATTTTCATACATTTGAAACACAACTAATTGTCGGTCGGCCGCCACCAAATCGATCGACCGCCAAGAATGGCCGGTCAAATGGCAGACACATGGATCTCTAACCGATTTAGCGCGGTCGGACCGCGGAGCCACGAAGCAATGCACTTTTAACTTTGCTCAAATGACTAAACACATTTGCCCATTTGTGTGTATTTCCAACAAGGTTTCAAAGATGATATTCTCAACAAGTTGATAACTCTAACAAGTGCGCATTAACATCAACATTAGAGATGACAAGTCCATAACACATGTTAACATCAAATTACAATGGAATACATGCTTAATTGAAATATAGTCCTTCATGATGATCGACACGCATATAGCTAGCTTTCTCCTTTGGGTTCTTCCTCGATCGATGTAGTCTCAGAAGGAGGCAACTCGTCAAATTGATTGTACTCTTCCTCATCACGACATTCTCAACTCAGACAATCCTTCTTTTCCCATGAAGAACTACATTGGCGGTTCTTATTTCTTTGGTGCATTACATAAAAACTTGAACAACTTGCTTATGAGTCAGAATGGTTAGTCCTTGTATCAAACACGTTTGAGGTCCACAATAGTGACACCGTGGTTGTGCGACCTTCACGCCTGCGGAAGTTTAACTTGATGACATCAAAGCAGGGGATCTTGAAAAGTACATAGTCGAGCTCCCAAATCTCCTCTACTGAACCCATATGCGAGTTCAACCCGCGTGCCCCGTGATGTTGAACCTCGTGAAATGCATCTATCACGGACACCGCTATTATGGGTATGCTCTTCCTATCTTGGTGTCATATAAAATGTGTATCTATTTATGTTCTATCCTTGCCATGTCACAATTGTAAATTTTGGTCCTTTGGCCAACCATAGCAGCATTTCATCACTTGATGACCTCCAAGTGAATCGCATCTTTAACCATTCATTGAGCAAGCGGTTGTGCTCTCTCGTTATCAAACCTCCGTGAGTGCGGATTACATTGGCGTACCATGTCTTTGTGCTCGTCGATGTACGGGAACACTTAGGTCATGTGTTGCAAGACCGTGCAATGGGCATGCGCATATGTATCTGGATCGGGAGTGATTGCTTTCCTCTGATGGTCCCGATACCTCCGGTCTCCCTCGTGGCGAGATAGAGGCACACCTATCGGTTCCACAGAGCCATGTAGTCGATGAAGAACTCAATGACCTCTTGGTTGCATAACCTTCGATGATCTGCCCTCCGTAGAGATCGATTCCGTATGTAGGACTTGGAATTCCCATGTATCTCTCGAAAGGGTACATATGGCGTAGGAACACGGGCGCATATCTTTATCTCTTTCACAAGGTAAACAATGAGATGGACCATGATATCAAAAAATGATGGAGAAATACATCTCAAGATGACATAGAGTCGTCACCACCTCGGCTGCAGGCGTTGAGTCCTTGAGGATCGATGACTTTACGAGCAATTGAGTTAAAGAAATAACCTACGACCTAAAGATTGCCACTCGGATCTTGTTTGGCAAGATACTCCTAATTACAACAGAAGCATCTGTGTCATCGACACATGACGATCATGAGACTTCATACTAATCAATTTCAAATCTTTAATGGAAACAAGTTTCTTAATATTGGCGAATGTGGATGGAACTTTCACACCATGTAAGCTTTGACACGGTTCATTTCTCTCGACTTTGGACAAAGTGTAGTAAAATTTGGGGAAGATGCGTTAAATCCTTTATCGGTCTCTTTCGGTGCTAACTTTCGGTTGTTATGTTCATATCAACTAAGTCACGCCGTGTGTTAACACGTCTTTTGTTTTGCCACTAATGTTGATGAGAGACCAATCAAGCTATCACATACATTCTTCTCTCGTGCATGGCGTCGATGTAGTGGCGAACTTCTAAGTGCTCCCAATAAGGTAAGTCCCAAAAATTGGTGCTTCTTCGGATGTTTTTACGAGGGTCCTTAATTTCGTCCCTTTCCAAGCACAACATCGATATCCTTAACCATATCATAGACCTCTTTCCCTCTAAAAGCCCTTGGAGCTGAACCGTCCGCCTTATTTCCGTCGAATTATTTCTTCATCTTGCGGTATGGGTGAATCCTTGGAAGGAACCTACGGTGACGCATATACACAGTTTTGCGCGAGTTGTTCAGCCATACACTCTCGGTACCATCTAAGCAGTGCGGACAGGCTTTGGCTCCTTTTGTCTGAACCAGATAGGTTCACGAGGCGGAAAATCATTGATGGTGCAGAATAACATGGCGCGTAAAGTGAAGTTCTCTCGTTTGTACACATCCCATACTTGTACCCCTTCGTTCCAAAGTGTCACAAGATCTTCCAGCAATGGTGCTAGGTACACATCAATATCGTTCCCAGGTTGCTTCGGCCCTTGGATAAGTAGTGACATCAAAATGTATTTCCGCTTCATACACAGCCAAGGAGGAAGGTTGTACATACATAGATTCACGGGCAGTGCTATGTGGTGCTCATGTTCTGAAAGGATTCATTCCGTCCGTACTCAACCCTAACCTTATGTTCCTCGGTTCCGCACGAACTCTTGAGCTCGATCGAAGTTTCTCCTTCAGGCGAGAATCGGCGGGTGTCTAAGCTTCCCATCTTTCTTACGCTCCTCCGAGTGCCAACGCATCAATCTTGCCTCCTTTCGGTTCGCAAATAAACGCTTCAAATGTGGGATCACAGGCAGATACCACAACATCTTAGCAGGAGGTTCTTGCTTCGCCTTAGCAGTATTCTTACACTTGTATTGGGATGCTTTGCACAGGACATACATGCATGTCACGCATACTCTTTCTGATGAGGATACAATCGTTCGGACATGCATGTATTCTTTCTACTTCTATTCCCAATGGACAAAGAACCTTCTTAGCTTGGTAGGTCGTGCTGGGCAACACGTTTCCCTCTGGAAGGATGTCAGCTAAGAGACTTAACAACACCGTAAAACTCTTGTCGGACCAACCATTACTTGCCTTCAATTTTAGCATTTCAAGCATGGTTGACAACCTTATGTATTTCGGCTTGCAGCCAGGGAACAAAGGTTTCCCAGAGTCCTCCATTATGCCCTTGAATCTACAAAACTCTCTCTCACGTAGTTTCATACGCATCGCGTAGCATCCGATCCAGTTGTCATCATCGACCTATCCTCATCAAAAGCACATTCCATACCACGGATATCATTGACTTCCTCGATGTCGTCATTCTTGACTTCGGTATAATCTGCTCTTCACCGTGTTGCTCCAACATGTATATCCTTTTTGAAACCCCTTCGTATTAAGTGAGCTTGATCTGTGCGGGTTGTTAAATATTTTTATATTACATAATCAATGCATGGACGATTACATAAATTTTATCTCTTTCTTCAACATATCACCTCGTGGCTCTTCTAAAAGAAAACACTCCATTAATATACTCTTCACTCACACGGTTCTCAATGTACATCCAGTTTCGGTCCATCTACACGTATACACACGTAACAAATTAATTAGTGTTAAATTATATTAATAAACCGCAAGTACCCTTCATAATGACCAAACACATTAGTGATTAGTCTAGAGCAAATATAAAGGGTTACAGATCGTTACACATTAGTGATTATGAGAGACCATGTGAGTAGGGTCCCCTTTCTAGTGATGAGTATTTGACGCTATGTTGAATAGTTTGTGATTGGATTCATCGCGTTTGCGCTCTTTATAAGTTGGTTACGGGTGGCGGAACTTCCGGTTTTGGAATGCGGAAGTTCCGATAATAGGAACTTCCGCCCTGGTAAAACGGAACTTCCGATTATTCTGACGTTTGTGTTCTGGTGTGTCCATAATCGGAACTTCCGCTCCTGGGAACGCGGAACTTCTGATAAACCTGACAAGTGTCTACTGCTGTGACGACAATCGGATGTTCCAACCTGGGAGTGCGGACGGTCCGATAATCGGAACTTCCGCCATGGAAGTGCGGACGTTCCGATAATCGGAACTTCCGCAATGGTAAGTCTTGGAACTTCCGATTGTGCCTGAAGCTGTGCGAGAGAGAGCATAGTTTGTATTTTGAGTTGTGAATGAGTTTGAGATTAATGCAAATGATGATTTTATTATCTTGAGCAATGCTATGTGATGTGTTTCTTGTCTGTACTGGTTGCAGGGCATCGAGGTGGAGTCGTGGCGAGACACGTGGAGACCGGACTAGACGCAGGTGGCGTTGAGGTCAGAACGGTAAAGTGTGTCGAAGGCGGCGTGCACTTGAGGCGGTTGCGAGTCGTGAACAACAAGGAATGCGGGAGCTTCGGAAGGTGTCGAGGCGAAGGGTAATTTCGCAAAGCGGCATAAGTGGAAGCGGGCTCCGTTAGGGTTTAGCCGGCATAACGGGTTGGAGACCCGTTAGCCAAGGGCTATAAATAGAGGTGAACCCCTGATTGTTTGGTTAGACTTTTTGTGAGAGAAAATTAGGGTTAGCTTTAGCTAAAGAGTCTTTGGAGAGGTTGTTGAGTTGGAGAGGATGAACTGAAATTTGTGTAATCATTCTTCTGTGTTTTCCTCTGTAATCTTTTGATTCCTATCAATGAAATTATGAGGTTTTGGTTCTTTGTTTATGCCTCTTTCTTCTCTCTGTTCCTACGTTGAATATCTAGGGTTTTGGTGAAACTTTTGATTCGTCTTATGAGATGGCATGAAACTTGATATCTTGAGTCTTATTGATATTGCTAATATATCCTCAATGTTTCATGAGCCAAGAATCTAAGAATCTTGCTAATTGTGGGTTTTGGTCTTTTTGCCAAATACTCAAGAAATCCGATTTTGCTTTGATTAATGGATCTTTGTCTGCGATTCTTCTCCATGAGGTCAAGATGTTGTTTAGGATGATGTCTGTGAGACTTGACACGAGAAGAGCATTCACGAGTTAGTATTTGATTTTTGGGCAAAACCCGAGCGTCTTGTTCTTGATCGGGACAATCGGAACTTCGATTTGTACAGTGGAACTATCTCGGCGGAACTTCCCCTTTGGAAAAACGGAACTACTGCGATGCGGAACTACAGGTAGAATCGAGCTTAGATATCCGGCGAAACGGCCATTTTGTTTAAACCTTTTGGATTTGATTCACTTCACGTCTTTTATTTATCAGAAGTTTTTGGATTGCCTGAGAAGGGAGGATCTTAATTTTTAAAAGCACCATTCACCCCCCCCCCTCTGTTGCCATTTCGGTCCTTGATTAGTCTAGAGTAAAAATAAAGGGTTCTGAATCGTTACCCTTCTCTCCAAGGTGGCGCAATGTGGGAGGAGGCGGAGGTGCCGCAATGGGGAGGAGGGCGAGCAACGACTCAAAATGGAATGGCGACAATGTGCATAGAAGAAAGCGGCCGGCGGGTGGCGCAGCGGGAGGCGGCGGCGGCGGGTGGCCAATGGGGAGGCAACAGCGATAGCGAGGTGGCGGCGCCTCAAATGGAATGGAAAGGGGCACATCGAGCATCTATTTATAGTGCTTGTATATCCTGACGGTTCTTTACGAGCAAATGCGCATGATAAACATATATCACAAACCGTCTGTGATAAATAAGTATCATAGACGGTTCTTTATCTGAGCAAATGCGTGATACTTCACAGAGCGGTTCATCTAAAAACCATCTGTGATGAGTACCATTATCACGACGGTTCTTTATCACTGACAGTTCATTATAAAGAACCGTCTGTGATACTATTTATCACGAGCAGTTAACGAAGAACCGTGCAGATAATTATCACATCTGATTGTCTAGTATAGCATGTTTTGTAGTAGTGGGTCCAGAAATCAGACTCTCGATGCCCGTGTAACAAGCCAACTGCTCTCATGTGTAATTCATTTCATGGTTGTATCCGCTTGTTTGTGATCTACATTCACTTCAGACATGTTGCTACTTGATTTGATATGTTGTAAACCCAAATTGTATGCTAAGTAGTACTAATGTGTTTGTTGTGTTCTCTTTACGCTACGTCGTAGTAATTTTGTGGTGACCAATTTTCCATTTTATTATTACCATCCGGTTCATTCCAGTTAATTTATTGCATTATTTATTTGTGAAATATTTATTTCTTTCTCGAATTGTTACTAAGTTGTTTGTTGTTCGTAGGCATGGTGGGTTAGGGTGTTGGCGCTGTACTCGCTAAGCGATCTTGTATCCAAAGATTCCTTACAGGGGCCTTGGTGACTTCCATTCACCAAAATATACTCCCTCAATGCAACACCCTAATCGCCTATAAAACCGGGGCATACTCCACCATAGACATGTTCATGTCTCGGCCGAACCGGTCCTAAAAAAGCCTGGTCCTAAACGGGCAGGCCCGAGTCCAGTCTGACTCGACATAGGCTAGGCTTGAAGCCCGAAATTCACGTTTCCCCCATGAACTATTATTATTTTAATTCTTTTTTGTAATAAAATATTAATATTTAATTTATTTTTGAGAATAAAAATAAAAATATTTATTATTACTGTTAAGCTTCAGGCCAAAAATCAAGGCCAAGCTGCCCATGAATAGGTGTAAGATAGAGGAGGCCGACTAGAGGGGGGTTGAATAGGCGGTTTTAAAAACTCTTTGGCTAAAACCAATTTATAATGCGGAAGCTAATAACAATTTGGTTTTGTACAATTAAAACCTAAATCAACTAGGCTTGACTAAGCACACCAACAATATGAATACAATAGAATGAGAGCAATCATACAAAGATATATAAACAATTAAAGTAAGTAATATAAATTGATCAAAGTAAAGCACAAGAACAAACTACAATAGACACAATTATATTTTACTGTGGTGTTCGGAGACTTGCCTGTCTCCTATAGTCCACGTTGAGGTAAGTCCAACCACTTGGACCAGTACCAACACGAACCAACACATCGATCCACTCGGGGTTGCTCTTCCTCCACTTCGGAGATGGTGAGCACCAAAGCACTCACAACCACGCCGGGCCTTCTCACAAGCTTCTTGAGAAGATCACCGGTCTACGACGCCTCCATACCATTTAGGTGTCGGCAAACACTAAGAGTAACAAGACTCAACTCTCACTTGAACTAATCAAGTGTCTAAGCTCAAGTGGATACACAATATACTACCTAAGCAACACATGCACTTAGGGTTTACTCTCCAAGCTCACTAAGTGCAACACATGCACATAAGAGATGAGAGGCTTGCTCTTTGATCAAGGAATGAGTATGAGGTGCCAAAAAAGATCTGTTTCCAACCGACCAAGGTGGGTATATATAGCCCACATATAAAAACTAGCAGTTGGACAAGAATCTGCTAAAAAATCAGCACATGCGGAACTACTACAGTTCTATGGCCGGTACTACCGCACCTACACGACAAGCACAGTAACGGCTATATCAGAAGAGAAACTAGTCGTTGAAAAGTGCATCGCGGTACTACCGCCGTTCAACTCGCGGTAGTTCTGCACTCCGGTTGTTCCGTTTCTGAAGGGCGGTACTACCGCTTCCACTTAGGTCCAACACATGGCACCTACTGAAAAAACGTACCACTCCAACCTCCGAAAATACCGAGCTGCGGTAGTTCTGCACCCAACACACCAGTACTACCGCATTTCCAAGAGAGCAAATCAAACTCGAGAGAGCGTCTCTCTGAAAAAAACATGCTGCAACAAATTCGGCACAACTGGCATGCGGTAGTTCCGCTCGTAATGCCGGTACTACCGCACAACGATAGTTCCGCCTTCTTAACTTCGGAAATACTGATCTTCCTGAGAAAAACATCATTGGCTTCACAACAATCTCAGTTGCAAAACTAATTTGCCAATTGATGAGCCATGCCAACAAGGATCATAGTCAAGATTCCTAACAAGTTGCAAAACACATTTTCTAACTTTTATAATCACACCACAAGGAATAAGATACACGGACTCAAAGTATTTGCAAAACCCATTTGCAAACTCAAGTCACATGCAACAAAAATCAAGCATGAGCATCAACTATTTACAAAACATATTCGCAAATAATAGCATCATGCCACATGGCGAAGGTGCATGGATTTCAACCATTTGCAAAACACATTTGCATATTATAGTCCCATGCTACAAAGATTAAATGCATAAGCTTCGGCTATTTGCAAAACATATTCGTAAATAATAGCATCATGCACAGATGAGCTAGAGCAAACACAATGAGCTATCAACACATGACTAACTTATGCTACTAGTCAAGACCCCTCTTAATAGTACGGCAATCTATACTAGCAATCCGGTCTTCTAACCAAACACCAAGACCGGTAAAAGAATAGGAATACATTCTTAGCCCTAGCTAGTCATACCTTTGCCTTAAGCAACTTCTTGAAACTTGATAGCGCACATCTTCACTTCAAGTCCGGGTTCTTGACTTTGATAATCATCAACACATGATGATCTCTTTGCTTCGGGATCTTGACTCGATGCTCATCAACTCATGATGACATCCTTCATCCCGAGTCTTGATATGCATCAACACATGATACACCCTTCACTAGACCTCCATCAACACAGGATGGGTCTTCTCTTGACTTGATGATCAACTCATGATCATCTCCTCTTCTTGAACATCATCGACACACGATGATTTCCTTTTCCTTCAAGCTCTTCATACGCATCAACACATGATGCATTTTTTTTCTTAAACCTTGACTTGATGACGATCAACTTATGATGTCATCCCAAGTCTTCATTATCGTGGAACATAATCTTTTCATCCAACTCATGAAAAATATCAGTTCCACAATATGATTATCATTAATTACCACACCATACCATTAACTCATAATGGTGGGACAAGATACTTTAATCTTTCTCTCTTTGGTAATTGATGATAACCACTTCAATTGCACATAAATTGAATGTAACACAACATGAGTATATATGAACTACACAAGTTTTATATACTCAAAAGGATATGTTTCAAAGTAGAGATAACAAATATATATGGAGAACGGAATATGGATCAATACTAATAAAACCACAAAATGTAGAGTGAATTCCCCCTTAATGTGTGCATACACAAATGTGTAATGGGAACATATACACATATTCAAGATATACTTATGGTGTAGTTCAACCTATATTTTGGATCCGAGGAATGCAACAATATATAGAAATATGATGTCGAATGCATACCTCGTTGAATTTCACCTTTATATCCAAATGTGACTACAAACTAGAGATAACAATAAAAATATTAGTCTCACAAATAGATTTATCATTAATCACAAAACATTCCATTAACTCATAATGGCGAGTCTAGATCCTTCAATAGGTAAGACTTCATTCTAGCTAGTTTGAAAAACAGAAAGATGGGAGGGAGAAGAGAGATAGAGGAAAACAGAGGTACAGGTGGCCATTCCGCCCGGTTTGGGGATGTCAGACTATGTTGAGATGCTCCGGAAGCATAAATGAGCTGCTAAGAAGGCACGAACGTACTCTAATAGTTCTTGCAATGATACTCTTGTACCATCAAAGTTTGCACATCTACAGTGCAACTACGGTATGGATAATTCAATCTACACATCCTAGTGCGGCCGCATGGGCTTACTACCTACGCGGGGATTATCACGTAAGTGAATGCCATACATCAACATTTCACATTGCATGTTACATTTTAAATATCGCTGACATTATCCGTGCATGGTAGCCGCTGGAAACGCTACCGAATTCTTCGAAACTCCTATCGAAGTTTCTCCACTAGGTAGAATCAGTAGTGCGTCTTATCTTTTCATCTTTCTTACCCTCCTCCGAGTGCTAATGCAACAATCTTGCCTCCTTTCAGTTCGCAAATAAACGCTTCAAACGGGGAATTACAGCCAGATACCACAACATCTTAGCAGGAGGTCCTTCCTTCACCTCGATGCCCTCGCTGTCATCGAAGTGATTCTTACGCTTGTATCGGGATGTTTTGCACACTGGGCATACATGTATGTCTGCATACTCCTTACGGTAGAGGATACAATCGTTCAGACATGCATATATTCTTTCTACTTCTATTGTCAATGAACAAAGAATATTCTTGGTCCGGGCAACACGTTTCCCTCTGGAAGAATATCCACTAGGAGACCTAACAACCATTGCTTGACTTCAATTTCAGCAGTTCAAGCACGGATGACAACCTTGTGTATTCTGACTTGCAGCTAGGGAACAAAGGTTTCCCTGAGTCCCCCATTAAGCCCTCTAACTTACCAAACTCTCTCTCATTATAGTTTTCTTCTGCATCGC
Source organism: Hsuehochloa calcarea (assembly GCA_036346395.1). NCBI lineage: Eukaryota > Viridiplantae > Streptophyta > Magnoliopsida > Poales > Poaceae > Hsuehochloa > Hsuehochloa calcarea. Next base: position 19,903,807 of record CM070597.1, on the reverse strand, counting down.
ATAGCATCTGATCCAGATTTTCATCATGCGACCTATCCTCATCGAAAGCACAATCCACATTTGGCATATCATTGACTTCGCCGGTGATGTCGTTATTACTACCTTCCTGTATAATATGCTCTTCACCGTGACTGGTCCAACGTTTATACCCCTTTTTGAAACCCCCTTGAATCAAATGCGCTTTGATCTGCGTTGGGTTGGTAAACATCTTCATATTTTCGCAATTAATGCATGGACAAAACATAAATTTTATCTCCTTCTTCAACATATCCTGCTCGGCAGCTCTTCTAAAAGCAGACACGCCATCAATGTACTCTTCACTCACACGGTTCTCAGCGTACATCCGGGTTCGGTCCATCTACGCTACGCATATAACAATTTAGTGTTAAATTAGATTAATGCACGCAACTACTCTTCCTATTGACCAAACATATTACAAATTGAGTAGCGATTAACATAAGGCAAATATAAAGGTTTACAAATCGTTACCCTTTGAGCTTACGACGAAGATACTAAATATTCTGCGAGATCTTCCTCTCTTTCTTCCTCCTTTCCTTCTCCTCCTTCCTTCTCTTCTCCTCTCCTTCTTCCTCATTTCCTTCTCCTTTCTTCCTAATCCTTTCCTTCTCCTCCCTGCCTCCTTCCTTCCCTTCCTCCTCTAAGGTGGCGCAATGGGGAGGAGGAAGCAGGGTTGGTGGCTCATACGGGGAGGGGTGAAGTAGCACACTACAAACAGATCTGTCGGGACGGCCTAGTTTATAATTCACGCATATCAACGATGGTTCTGGTTAAGAACCGTCTGTGATAATTCACAGACGGTTCTAACCATCGCTACATATCACAGACGGTTATTATTAACAACAGTATATGATAATTACAACACTGACGGTTACACAGAAATCGTATGTGATGAAGCGTGCAATATAGTCTGTTTTGTAGTAGTGACATAGGAAAATCAAATTTTGATCCTATAATTTGCTCATGGATAAAAGATGATCAAGGTGATTCTAAATGCATTCCCACATATCACAACAAGTAAGATCACAGCAAGAAAAATCAAATCAAAACCAAAGGATCGCCAAAATCTTAAAAGTCACCAAAGAGAGAGTAAGAGCAAGAAGAGACTAATTGATTGAGGATTAAATTCCTAAATACTGCTTTAACATTTAATTAAAGATCACATGGCCTTTACGGTCGTAACCCCTGTGGTTAAAGACCCCTGTGGTCGTGAGAATCCCAGAGGTTGTTTTACAGATACCTTGGTCAGAGAGACGTTGTACCTATTGTCCGACCAGATAATTGCTTGAAGAATGATAATTGCTCGAAGAATCTTTGAACTGGTACTTAGACCCGATTCCAAGTATATTCCTTCTGTGTAATGAATAAGATATGTGCCTTATTTGCTTTCAACCACACGATACTTTTCAGCTCTAAGTCACTGACAATAACTACTTGTGGATATCATGGGGATATGCTCCAGATCTTAAGATGATGTAACAATTCGCAATGGCGTTTACAGTTTGTCGTTTCATGTGTTTTCGATAAAGTTTGAAGTAATCGGCGATGCCACCTGGGCCGACCGGCGTAGCATGGAGGTCAGACCGGTCCCAAATCGGTCCGACCACCGCCTATGGGTGGTCGGACCGGTGAACTTAAAAAGTGTTATTTTGAGCTGAGCCAAAAATAGAGGGTGTAGGCAAGAGAGGGGATTCTATTGCACTTAGTCCCATAATTTTTGGAGTCTCCAGTCAAAAGTTCTATTTGATTGAAAATTCCAGTAGGTTTCGGTTTTAGAGGCTGAAAATCAGCTAAGTCATTGCTGGCGGTCAGACCGGCCCATGTGTGGCGGTCAGACAAGCCATGGTCGGCGGTCTGACCGGTTTTCACTTTGTTCGTCGCCCGGTGTGGCGGCGATATTCGTGTGTTAGGTCAAAGTCATGAGTTTCAGGGCATATATGGTGCATGATGCATGTTTTGACTAACATGGGTCAAGTTGTGAAGAACTTGTTCCCAAATTCGGTTTACTTGTCTATTGTTTTGCAGGTTGCTTGGTGGTCAACGACGGTCAACGGTGAGGATGATCGGGACTAGCCTTTGAGAGCCGAGGTCCAGAACGATCGACGATGCCGGGTGAGGTCAATGTACTCAAGCGTGGTGCAAGATGGATAAGAGTGACCTATTAGCTAATCCGAGGCGCAAGATGACACTAGGTGTAGCTAGTTAGGTCAAGAGGAGATAAAGAGAGTGCTTTAAAATGTGTGCGTATGTGTCCCGTTTGTTTTGGGCCTTAACGGGAGCCCAATAGGATCAAACATCTAGAAGGTCTAAGCATCCACTATAAATAGGAGAGGGTGGTGGCTGCACCACCTCTTCGTCTCTTTGCAATTCTTGTAAACCCTAATTTTCTTAGGGAGAGCTTTTGTGGAGGCTAGGGTTCTTGATGTTTGATATGATTTTCGTGCTCTTGGATTAAGCATTATCCTCCATTGATGGAGTGGCTGTAAGCCCTGATCATATCAATCAATCAAAGGAAAGTTTGATCAATGTTTTGTCTCATTGCGTTCTTTCTCTCTATTTGATGATTTTGGGTCTTTCTTTGATTTGAGAGTTTTTGATTGAATTTTTTACGTGATCTAGCTTGCTGTGATGTGTGGGAACCTATCTAGGATCATCTTGATCATCAATCACCCACGAGCAAGATCTTGGATCAAGTTTTCGTTTTGACCCGGTTTTGAACCATTCTTTGATCAAACGAAAAAGGATCTTTATTCTTTCAAGAATTATCATAAATTTCGATTGGAATAGGTTCCTTATATCATAGAGAAAGTGTGTTCCAAGTTTCATCAAGTTTGGATTAGTAGATCAAAAGTTGCATCTATTTTCATCTTAAATCATCGGGTTGTTCTTACATTGGAGGTCATGCGTCGATCGCCAGTAGTAGCCACCAGTCGGATCGACTTTGAAATCGGTCCAGCGCCCAAAGCGAAGCGGTCAGGCCGTGCAACGCATCGATAGTTGCTATCTTGTGTTTTGATCGTTTGTAGTCTTGCTTAGGGGTGTTTATTGGATTCAATATTAGTCTTCCGCTGTACTGATATACTGATCTTCATAGCTTCCATAGCTACTAGAGTAAAATATTATTGTATCCATTATTTGTGAAAAAGTTAGCGTGCTCCTATTCACCCTGCCCCCTCCTCTAGTCACCTTTTCGGTCCAACACTACTACACAGTTGTTGCCCATGTTTGTCTCCCACTGACAAAAACTGGCGATCAGATGTTTTTCTAATGACAATAACTGTCTCTCCAACCAGATGCATTATTTCCATAAGGTATCTTCTCCAGAAATAACTGACGCCTCTTCGCTAGTATTTAAGGGTGGATGGCGAACAACATTACAAGAGAACAACTAAAGCACAACAAACAAGACAAAGGAGAGGACAAGTGATTCAATATCACTGTAGACAACTCAATTTCACCAAGAAATATACTCAGTGTAATTAGGGATGGTCTGTCGCCTTGCCAAAGGCATCCCGATAAAAATCAGTTCATTGTAATAAAGAGCAACCCTATCTCCTCCAAGAATTCTCAGCGAATTTTCCTTATTTCATTTTGAAAGATTAGCGACTTGATCGTCAACACTCATCTTGAAGGAATCTTGTTTTGATTGATTTGATATAGATGTTGATTTATAGTCACTCCACCATGAAGGACAAAATTTTAACACTTGAGCACACAATCAATCTATCTCTTACAAACTCTAGCCTCAACTACTCCAAAATCTCCAAATCACATATTAGGGTATTTCTCTTGGAAGGACTTTGGAACTTCACATCTGGACATTCCCTTTTATAGTAGAGGCTAGGTTGAGAAAGAAGACCCTAGCGGGCACTCGTTGAGTCCACACACAAATAAGTCTACCCTCACACACGCTTCTCAAGCCAGATGACGAACTGGGTTTCCCGAATCCATATCTTTGTGATCTTTAACTACTATTGACCTAAATCGTCTCTCCTTGCGCCGTCTTGCACCGCAGTTTAGCAAAAGGTCACCAAGGTGGTATTTGGTGAAGCTACCAAAATACGCCTTCTCAATCATTCTCTAAAGATCAAGTCCAATCTTTATGAAGTAATATCATGCTTCGTCGCGTGTAGGTTGATCTACGACTCTCTTCATGTCCGCAAGTCTCTCTCATCCAGCTCCCACTGAAACCATCATGGCACTTGCACTAACCCCGCGTCGCTTAATGCAACCCCTCGCACCGAACTTTCTGTTCGGTCATTCTTGTATATTTTTGCGCCACCCTTGAGTCCACTGACTTCACCCGGTATCCTCGATTTTTCTGAACCTCAGCTCTCTAAGACTAGTCCCGATCATCCTCTCCATCGACCGTCGTTGACCTCCAAACCTCTGCACAACAATAGACCAAGAAATTGATTCTGGGTGAAAGTTCTTCGCGACTTAACCCACGTTAGTCAAAACATGCATCATGAAACATATAGTCACTGGAACCCATGAAAATTACCTAACCAACTTTCTTCGCCGCCTTGCCGGCCAGCGAACAGGACAAAACCAGTTAGACTGCCACCCATGGCCGGTCTGACCGCCAACACATTAACTTAGCCAGATTTTCTTCTGAAAATTCGAAACCTCTGAAAATTCAAATTGAATAGAACTTTTGACTCTAAACTCCAAAAATTATAAGACTAAGTTCAGAAAAATACTCTTTCTTTCCTACACCCTCTATTTTTTGCCCGGGCCTAAACTCAAAAGTCACCTTTTGGCCGGTCTGACTGCTGTCCCTTTGGCCTGCCCCTAGGCCGGTTGACCGCCAGCTAGACCGGTCACACCGCCACCATGGCCGGTCAGGCCTCCTAAAGCCTGATAGAAACTAAATTTTAACAAAAATGCGTATTTTGATAAACCTTCACAACCATTGCCAATTGTATCACCATCCTAAGATCTTGAGCATATTCCCATGATATCCACAAACTCAACCATCGTGAACGCAAAGGTTAGTGCAATCTGAACTTCAATTCGGAAGTGCAGTTTCTTGGTTATGAATTTATGATGTATAATTGCACGATCCAAATCAGTAGAAACTCCTTATTTTCTTGCTATATAAAACTGCAGGCACCTGAGAAACATGTATTCCATCTTGTTACTGACAAACTGAACTTCGGGGCAATTAACATGTGGTTTTTGTTGAATCCACCTGGGGGCACAACAATCCATGTTGAAAATGTGGATGACTTCAAATGGTTAAACTCTTCGTACTGCCCTGCAGCCATGAAAGAGTACTATTTTAAGGCAGATCGTCCAAAAACTGTCTGCTGCTTCCTCTAATCTTAAGTGTCGAAACCCGAAATATCTATCAATGCTCAACCATTTAAGATCTTACCTCCCACAAGTCTATCCTAAGTTGAATAAAATCCTTTTCCTGTATGATGGCATAGTTGTCCAGAGGGATTTGACTGGACTCTGGGAGGTTGATCTTAATGGGAATGTAAATGGTGCCGTGGAAACATACGGGGAGAGTTTTCACCGATTTGACAAGTACCTCCAAATCCACACATTGCTCAGAACTTTGATACCAATGCATGTGGTTGGGCTCATGGAATGAATTTGTTTGATCTGATGTTTCAGATTTTCTGGATTTCCATCAAGTGATTTTTTGCATTGTCATGCATATAGCCTTTATTCTATCGTATACATGAAGCAATACATTACATATGTATTTATATGTATGATTGAGTTTGAGCCTGCAATTACTTCTGATCATACCATGATGCGTGTGGACAGCTTCAGTGGTAAGTTTATTTGGCAATAAGGTGCCATTTAACAGATGTAGGATCGGCACTGACAGTTGATCCATCCTCTTGGCTTCTAAACTAGTAAAAGCATAAATGCACTTCCTGAGATGTACATACCAAACCACAAACACATTTGCCAAATCCCATTACTGTACTCCACACTGCTTTTAACTTTTTACAAGCTGACACACCCCCTGGACAAATCATGGCGTGTTCTTGGCTTAGGGTGCAACCCAACGATCGAACGCTCAGAAATATATAATGCAAACCATGGCTGGAGATTGCGATGACAAAGTACCGACCTTACTGGACAAAGTACATCAATTACCAGCATTCGTATGTTCGTGGATGCAAGATCAGTCAAATAGACAGTAGCTAAAGCAGCATTCTTCCGTGATGAACATTGGAGTTAGACGGAACTACAAAAGGAATACTCCTGTTAGTATATAACTCTACTTCATGTTCTTTATTCGTGTTACAATCTTCCCTATTAGATTTGTTAGGTACCGTGTGTATGTAGTTTCCTCGCTCATTTGTAGTGCCTTCTCCACTAATCCATTCTGGGCTTTTTATTGTAAACTTTCCCTTTTTCCTCTTGAAAAGAAGAACGATGAACTCAATGATTCTCATCAGCTGATAAAATGCAATCTGTCTGAATGTGTCAGTAAATTTTCCATTTGAACTGTATTTGCTGGTGTTCTTTTCAATATCCATAGCAGCATTTTACCACACCAAAAACGTTACGCCGTCTTCTCGTCAGAGCACGAATTTTGGCGAAGTTTTAACTAATAATTATTAGATCAGAAAAGAAACTAGTCTGATTGAAATTGTTGCTTCGAGATGATCCAATCGGTAGACCAGTCAGGGACCTCTCCATCCATTAGTAAATCCCATATGTGTGGCACACATAAAAGATCAATGTTCATTTTCCAGGTCAATAACATCAACAAACTAGGGGAAAAAATGTGTACCACACTATCGCTAATAGTAAATCATTAATCAGACAAATTTGGAAACCTAAACAAAAAAAAATCGATAGGAAATCATGAACAGAAAGTTGGCTATAGTAATTCATGCTCATGAAAACAATTGCTGCAGAGAATGATAAAATTACCATTAGGCTACACACTTGTCAAACTTCATTTAAAACTGATACTATGCTCAACTGCAATCAAACGTCAAACTTCATTTAAAACTGATACTATGCTCAACTGCAATCAAACTCGAGCACGGGGATAGCTTATAAGCAAACACTGGACAAACAATTGTACGCAGGTCAATTCCATAATAAATACAAGGAGGGCAAACATAAAACATAAAACCTTCTAATGGAAAACTATTATTATATATACGCAAGACATTATTTTGAGGTATACAGGCATCGAGAGAGATGCGGCACATAACATCTCCCTATATATCGCACCAAATTCTACAAACATGCAGGTTAGTGGGTAACTACCACTGAGATCCCACACCAAACGCATTAGTGTGTCTGAAAGGATACAATGCAACATCTCGGGAGCAAATTTACAATTTACATGGTTGCCACCAAATGCTGCCATCGCCAGGTTTCTTAAGCTCTTACGTGGTGAAGCACTACTACGTGCGCTTCCAGACAGCTGCATACTTATGCTGCTGCTCATGCATTCCGAAAAATAGTGGCAGAGAGGTATGGTTTTAACCAGCTATCAAATAGCCCCACTCAGTTTTCTGAACTTCAGAGGGAGGAAACTGTTTGAATCAGCATTCCTCTTCTTGCCAAAATTGCCAGGTGCGACAGCAATCGGTGATATCGAAGAAGTGGTGGTGTTTCTCCGAAACCTAGCCATGTTCCAATATGAGAAAGGTTCATCATGTTGACTGCTAGAACTAGGAGCATGCCTTGAAATTTTTTGTGGAATCATGCTATGCTGTCTATCATGGAGATCCTGCAAGAAACGGAGCGTTAACTTTTAGTAACGAAAATCAATGTCATGTTAACAGTTAGTGAGTTCAGCCATGTGGTCTTTATTAGCTACTCATTCTCAGCAGTACAGTTAGTGATTACTGAAATCCCACAGTTCCTGATAAAATCGCTCTGAATTTCTAAGCAGGGGCGGATCCAAGTGAAGCTTTAGGGGTGCACAAGACACTGAGTTCAATACCATTTTACCTTATCAAAACTCATGTACGCATAGGTGTGCACTCCACAGGTTATACTCATTCACTTCACATACATGTGGTGGCATGTATGGTGACACTCGATCGATTTCATTCGGGATCCGCCACTATTTCTAAGTAACTAATCATGAAATCATGTGATCCAGGAGCAGGACAGAGTTAGTGACCAGATCATGCAATCATTATTTAATCATTGGCAGTTAGCTAGGCTTATCATTCCTCCAGCTAGAAACAAAAAATGCACAGTAGATACCACAAGCACTGGTCCCTCGAAGCTCCAAGGTGATCTGCACACTAAGATGGTTCATTTGACATAACATATGGACCATCAACAATAGTTGCTTTAGTAAGTGGAAAGTTATGTACTGTTGCCAGCAAAGTTCGACTTACCCTACACAACAAGCCTCTAGAAGATATGGCATCTTAGCAGTTGATCGCTAGTCAGGGATAAGCAAAATCCAATTGAAAAAAATGGGAGGGGGGCAGAGACTGATAAGATAGGAAACTTGCGTTTACTAGAATAACGGAAGTTTAAAAACAAACATTCTTTATCTTTTGGTACCATGCCAACAACTGGAACCATTTTTTATTCTATGTACACAGATTTTCATCTACCACACGAACCATTGAAGTTAACATCATCACATATAGATCTTGTGTAGCTTCTTTTTATTTCTATCTCGATGTAACTCATCCAAGATAACATGAGACTCGTGCATCTCTTCACAAGCACTAAAGAAATCAAGGTCATATAGGTTGTGCAATACTCCAGCTTTACAGGTATTCATGTTAACTCGCTCTCTGGAATAAGCTTAATGTAGGTACTAACTACTAGCAGTGCTTTGCTAGAAATTACTCATGATTTCAACGAAATGTAAGCTTAATTATAAAAACTTAAATGAACAGAAATGATAGCTGCTACACTTATGTTGCTGAAGTCTCTAAAATAACTACTGATGCTCACTGCAATATAACCAATCAACATATGACTAGCTTGATCAATATGAATTCATCCTGAATGTTTTCTTCCTAGGGTATAAGATCTGTGATGGCCCCAGGCAAAAAGTGGAGTGCACCGTTAGCAATACGATGACTTGATGTTGATAAAAAGTCTTAACAACTATTGTCAAGATAAGCGCATCTTACTAATTTCAACAGATGCATATATCCAAATATGATGCTTCTCAATGCGCTTGCAATCCAAGTGCAACTATAATCTATCCATAGATTGTTTTCATTGTGTGGTACATTCAACGAAATTTTGGGCATTCACTTAAATGTTTGCCCCAAGGTATTATTCCACTTTTGCAAAAACTAATTTCCTGTCTTATTCTGTAAATTCAGTTTCAAAGTAATAATTTAATTTCTCCTTGTAGGAGTATCTTTTATTATGATAATGCCTCTAAAAATCTGCAAAATAACCAATCCTTCTTGCCCATAAATATACATGTCACCATGTAATGAGAGAAATGAAGCTGAAAACCTTACATGAAGAGTTCTTATGGGAACCATGTCCACAGCTTGGATAGGATAAGCAGCACCTACACAAAGAGAAATCATCACAGTTTAATTAAGATCCAGTGGGAAACCAACAGTATGTGTGGTGGCCACCAACTCGATGACAGTGGTGAAACAGTAATGGATGCATGTAATGGGAAGGGACAAAGTGCAAGAAATCCCAAGGAAGACTAGGAGAAAAAAATAAATGGGTACATGTAATGCATACAGTATTCACACCCTGTTAACGATTTAAAAAAATCAAATCGATCACTCTGTTGTATGAACACTTGCTTCTGTAGCACTTTCAAGCATCCATTAATTTACATCACAAAAATTTCGTAAATCCAATTTTTTATAGAAAATTCTGACGCCGTGTGGGGATAAGTTGGGGAGCGGGGAGTGAAGGCAAAATGGACCGATGGCTGAAACTTTGCTAATGAAGTTTTACACATATCCTAATTTCCCCATTGGGTGCAACTGAGAGCAGATTCACGTATTCAAATATCCAATCCATATTTTGCTTAAAAAAAGTGTACGTGAATCCTAATTTCCCAAATGGGGGCATATGAGAGCAGATACAGGTATCCAATCCATACCTCCCAGAGTCTCTGTCAGATTATTTTAGTCATCACGGGCTCATGACACAGCTCTGTACTATAGGTGTTTGTAGTTGCTCGCTAGTTTCACGCAAAGCTAAAATAATATTTGGCCAATTTTATGTTGCTTGTGAGTGTGTCAAGGTTACATTGTTGGCTGCAATGCTTTGTAAGCGAAGAAGTTGCGAAGTGGCCTAATGAGCTCGAATCTAGAGAACTGCACAAATGGAGGAGACGTGCGCAAGGAAAAGCGCGAATCGATTCGATACCTGCAGCTCTGGTCGCGAGCCAGGCGGCGTGGGGGTCGCCGCCGACTATCATCCGCGACGACGGCCCGCTGCCGCTGCTGCTGCCGATCCCGATCGTAGGCCTGAAGGGCGCGAACTCCCCGATATCCGCGACCGCCGGCGGCGGTGGCAGCGGCGGCGCCGGGAGGCGGAAGAACGGCGACAGCATCGGCGGGCCGCCGCCGCCGCTTCCGGGGCGGCGGCGGCCCACGCGCCGACCGGCGCGCCCCGCAGCGGGCGCGGGCTCCAGTGGAAGGGTCCAAACCCGGCGCTGCGCGGCGGGGGCGGCGTGCGGGACTCGTCGGTGGAGACGGCGTCCTGCAGCGGCGGGGGCGAAGGCGCGTGGCGGGGGAGGGTGGGGGGCGAAGGCTGGTTGGGGCTGAGGTGGAGGCGGCGGATCCAGACGGAGGTGAGCGGGTCGGGGTTGCCGTGCGGGCGCGGGTGCGGCGGGAGGTGGTGCTGGTGGGAGGGGAGCGCGGAGCTGCGGCTCCCCACGGAGCTCCGGAGCGCGAGGTGCTCCGACATGGCGGCGGCGAAAGAGACGGCGAGGAAGGAGGAGACGAGGGTCAAGGCGCAGTAGCTTTCTTCCCCCGTTGGCGATTGGGGTAGAGCGAGGCCGTGAGCGAGCGAGAGTAGTGGTGGGCGTTGGGGCCGCCGTTTCTATTCGTCGTGCCACCCTGCCGTTTTGCGTTGATCCGGTCCATCTCGTCTTTGGTCACAGCCCAAAAGGTCATATTGTGTCGATTCAAATCGAACTCTAAATAATTATAGACGTTTGAAAAGATGACAGTCGTCACCACTCAGGAAGGCAAAGATACCCGTGTGCCATCCACGTCCACTCCCCCTCACCATAGCCCCCTCCTCCTCCTGGACGCCGATGAAGAACTCCGCCCACCTCTGCCGCGCCACGCACTTGTGAAGGGGGTGAGAAAGACGACGACGAGAAGTTGACTGAAGGGAGGGTGGAGGGCTGCAGTGTGTGGGGAGGTAGAGGGAGGGTGACGGCACGTGAGGAGGGAGGAGGGAGGGCGGCGATCGGCGGTGCATAGGGAGGGAGGCGGTTGGAGCTGCAGGGAGAGGGAGAGGGAATTAAGGAATATGATTAGGGATTGAGAATTTGGAAGCCGGAGCTCAGGAGAAGGGGTTGGGGATGGGGCTAGGAGAGGCTAGGAGGGATATTGGGTCAGGTCGGGTGGGAGAAGGGGGTGATTGGTTGGGCTATGCCGGTGTGGAGGAGTGATTGGGTCAGGCCAGTGTGGAGGAGTGATTGGGCAAGAACGGGAAGGTTGGACATATTTCGTGTCGTGCTGTACCGCTCAACGGGTCGTATTCTCAGGCTCAGCCCAGCCCGTCGTTCGTGTCGTGCCGGTCTGGCCCATCACGTGTCGTGCCGTGCCGACCGGACCTCAGACTGGCAAAAAAAGTACGTCCCAAGTCCCAACTCTAAGCGAGAGGGTGGTTCCCTTCGGTTTAACGAGGAGAACACAAAGCGGAGGGCGTGGTCACGTGGTGAAAGTGGGTGGCGGGGGGACAGGGTCACCTACCGTTGATACCGCGACGGACGATGAAAAGACCACACGTTGCTGTACTCGCTGTGGTTGCACCACCTGCACATGATTCTGATCCGCTCAACTATTTATTCGAGGGAAAGCGAGACCACGACGCTCATGGTTCGCCTTTGCAAGAAACATATTTTCTTTCCATCAATCCTGGTGCCACGCGTGGATTTGAAGAAAAATAACACGACATGGGTGATGTACGACGGTGGCGGAGCTAGCAATTTTCCAAAACTTGGGCAGGGATGTGTGGCCCAGCAACGCAGGCGGCCAGGTGGGGGCATTGGGCGAGCAGCCCAGCTAGGAGCACATGGTCCAAGTTGCTCGGGCTACGTAGTGCAGAGCGTGAGGAGGTGTTGATCGTCTTCTTTTGCTTAGACAACACACTATTTTTCGATCGTAGTCGCCGTGGAACTTCATCGAGGCTACCATGATACGTCGTCAGCAACTTCGATAATCGCCAAACCGAGGGACGGAATCCGCCGTAAACCGCTGGTCGCAGATATTATTGCTCAGATAGGCACACGAGAGAGTGTTACTTTGTGTAAGCACCAATGTATCGCTACAAGCACAACCACTGCACGCAACCAAACCCATGTCCATCAATCCGTTGCAGTTTCGGCCTAGTACTACTTTGCTGACCACAGCCTGTTCTGGTTGATGAATATGTATTCTCGGAGGTCATGAATCCCATAGGATCTCTTACGTTTGGCAAATTTCACATCTGAACTGGCCAAATTTTGCGAATAGACGAATAAGATGAATATGCGCGTGCTATAGCTAGTGACAACACGATAAAGAAGGCCTATTGTATATGAACTTGAAGAATATATCTTGCTGGATGAATGTGCTTCATGTGTTTTTTTTATGCAAAAGGACGTGTATTATTCACCATTTACTAGTACAAAAATTTTGTACGTACCTTCTCTAGTGTTTATATGAACCTAGTGGCTTGGAGGGAGGTGGTTGAGATAAAGATAGGGGTAATTCGCTAAATACTACTTAATAACTTTGAATCTTCACAGTATATCACTGATGTTTCACTGATATATTTCCCTGAGCCCAGATGTCAACCTCACAAAAAGTAGCATATTATGAATCATATAGCTATGCAGTGGCATATTATGACCTTGTACGGCCTAGAGCCGCCACCGCCCGGCGGCGCCCCGCCCGGTTTCCCCCACTACCACTGGCCCGCAGCCGGAGCCTCCACCGCTTAGAGCCGCCGCACGACCACGGCAAAGGAAGCAAAGAAAAAAACGGGGGGGGGAGCCGGCAACCCGCATGGCGTCGCCGAAGCCGACCACCCGCGCTTAGAGCACGTGTCACCGCATCGCACTTGAAGTGCCGGAGCCGCCTTGGAGTGCGCCACTCGCACATGTGCACTGCCGCCACTTACAAATAGGAGCTAGGGAAACCTAGCTCCCTTTGAAACCGGAAGGCAGTAGACTAAAGGATTAATGGGCTACCAAATTGAAAAAAGAAAGAAAATAATGAGAAAATAAAACGGGGAAAAAACCCAAATTTTGTAAAAAGGGCCCTTGAAATTCTGAAAATTACTATATTTTTTCGCAGATAAGGAAATTTTGTGAAAAACCCTGCTGCTTTACGAAAATTACGCGAAAATTATTTTCAGAACTAAAATTTTACGTTTTAACCACTGAAAATTACAAAATTCGCCAAAAAAATCATTTTCCAGCAGAAACGAGCCTCGGGAATTCAATTTTTGAACCAATTTTTTGCATTTGAAGCATGTTTAACTTTGTTATTGTTATTTCTATGCAAATTATTTATCGTATTTATTGTTTTTTATTATCTATGGTTGTTTATATTGCTTTTAATCACTAAAAATAGCAGTAAATCATGATAAATGTATTGAAAAATACATGAATATTATGAGAATTTTTGTAACTATTTTTTCAAATTACCAGCAGTAATCTTATAGAATCTTTGCATGAGATGACTAGCATTACGAACCGGGAGTTCAAAGAGCTGGTCCAGCATAGCCACAAGTACCTGACTTGGACATCAGATGTCGAAATCGCATTTAGAGTCAAGAAGTCCGCGTCGCTATTGAACTCGCTATTGAACTCGCCACCTTGAAGTTCACGCCACTCCAATGGCATCGCCAGCCGAGGAGAATGATCAAGAACTTCATTTTCTCGACACAAAAACTCGCCATACCGCCGCTCACATACCCACCGCTTAACCCATCGCTCAAAATCACACAAATAATGCATACATCAAGTTCACACCAATATTGTATCACACATTCAACAACTAATAAAGTTCATCACAATTCACTCAAGTTCAACAAATAAAAAGAAAATACCGCATTCCACAAATACACATAGTTCCTCACAAAACAAATTAAGTTTGCAACAAGAGTAGAACATATGAAAATAGTTCAATCGTGAGTCGATTTATTGAGATTGAACAACAATCTTTAAGCTCCTCTTCAATGTCTTCAAGGCATGTCCATAAACTCTCAACTCCTCCTTCACCGAAAAGTAAACATTGCATTATATCACTAGTTTGCAATCACATAGAAAATTTGAAATATTTACATCACTAGTTGCATTGCATACCTTTAAGTTCATTCCAAGCCACTTTGTGAGCACATCAATGCCTCCAATATAGCCGGAGTGAGACGATCGCGATGTTCACTTAGCACTCTACCACTAGTGCTAAAAGTCGACTTAAGCCATCGTTGTTATTGGAATAGCCAAGATATCACGGCAATCATCCGCAATGTAGGATAACGTGTCCCGTACCCACCTTCCACCAACCCAAGATATCAAATTCCTCATTTGTGCAAGGAAGAGTTTCTTCTTCCAAATAACGATCTAGCTCACTTTTGGTCTTTACTATACCGTAGTACTTTTTCTTACTAGCACTAGTGTTTTAAATATTGAAAGCACCTCATTAGCACCAGCTTGCAACACTAGTAATAGAAGATGTAGCCATACCCTCTTCTCCACTATGCACTTGGTACTCATTCATCAACTCACACAAGCAACTTACTACACCAAATGCACTTTGCCTTCCAAGCACCCATCACTTTTAGTCTTGTAAACTCGCTCCAAATGTGAAGTGAGTTTCTTTTTGTGCCACGAGAGTCTTCCTCTTGTGCATCTCAGATCTTCTGTGATGTTGTTCTTCAACTTGAGGTTCAAATTCGATCCTACTTGTTGATCACGGAGTATTGAGCCTTGAGAAGATTGCCCATGTTGACTACTACTTCCCGGAGTCGCCATCTAAGAGTTGGAATTAGTGAAAATTGTGAGTTCATGAGTTCATCAAGCTAGTGAAATAATATGAATATAAAGCGTGAGATAAATCAAAAAGATATATAAGCTCAACAACATATTTCAAAAAGATATATAAACTCAACAACATATTTCAATTTGGCACACACACTCGACACGTATTTCAATTTCGAGTAATGTGACCCTAAAATCAAAAAGAGTACAAAATAAATTTGACACACACTGACACACACACACTGACACAAACACATTTGATGATCCATACATATAACAGATTGTCCTAGTTTTGAAGGACATCTGGAACAGAACATATACATACACACAAACAGATCATTACTTCATCAGAGTTCATGCATGTTTTGAAGGACATCTGGAACAGAACATATAAGTATATAACAGATCCATACACACATCCAAATTGGCCGGCTACACATTTTGGCCAAGTTCATGCCAAAATTCAGAGTTCATCAAATTGGCAAAATTCATATAAGTTCATCAAGTTCATGCCAAGTTCATGCCAAAATTCAGAGTTCATCAGATCCATACACACATCCAAATTGGCCGGCTACACATCCAAATTGGCCGGCTACACAAACATATAAGTTCATGCATGTTCTGGACTTCACATTTTGGCCGACTACACACAATCAACATACAATCATCAGCTCAAACATCGATTCAGAGTTCATCAAACACATCGAGTTCATCAAGAGAAACTGACATCCCATTTTGGCCAACACACACACACACGATCTGGAGTTCTGGACTTCCCATTTTGGCCGGCTACACACACAATCAACATACAATCATGGCTCAAACATCGATTCGAGTTCATCAAACACATCGAGTTCATCAAGAGAAATCGACATCCCATTTTGGCCAACACACACACACGATCCGAGTTCTGACTTCCCATTTTGGCCGGCCACACACAATAATGAACATACAAACCGATGTGTGAGTTCATCAAGAGTAACATACAAAATCAAAAATCGAGTTCACGCACCGGCTTCACGGGAGGAGGAGGAGATCTGGAGGAGGGAGGCACGGTGGCTGCTGGGGAACGCCGATGGAGGGCGCAGGGTCGGTGGGTGATGGTAGGGGCGGCCACGAGGGAACGACCGGAGGAGATCTCGAGATATGGGAGACGGAGGCGCGTGGCCGGGGAACAATGGGAGGGGAACCACCGGGAGGGGACGGCCGGAGAAGGGGATAGCGAAATAGATTTTAGGAACGAAGGAAAACCTCACACCGACATGGTAGTGGTGGTGGTGGTGCATGAGGAGGGAGGCCACCTGAGATCTCGTGAGCTTTGACTTGGGAGGGTCTCGCGATCACCGGGCGAGGGAGACGAGGTCGGCCGCCACGCGGGAGACT
Source organism: Hsuehochloa calcarea (assembly GCA_036346395.1). Taxonomy (NCBI): domain Eukaryota; kingdom Viridiplantae; phylum Streptophyta; class Magnoliopsida; order Poales; family Poaceae; genus Hsuehochloa; species Hsuehochloa calcarea. The sequence goes on along the minus strand of CM070597.1, from coordinate 19,887,252 downwards.
ACCGGGAGGAGATCCGGAGATAGGGGAGACGGAGGCGCGGTGGTCGGTGGGGAACGGCCGAGAAGGGGGACAATGGAGGAGGGTTGCCACGGAGATCTCAGAGCTTTTGGACTTTGAGGGGGTCCAAGGTCGCAGGCGAGGGAGATGAGGTCACCACAGACGACTCAGACGGGCTCGCTGCTGCTGGCGATCATGGCTCATGAGGGAGACGATGAGAACGAGAGGATCGAGATCTCGAGGAGATGGATTGGGACTTTGGGAGTGGAGGTGGTCAAGGTGAAGGACTGGGAGCCGGAGGTCGTGGGAGTCACCCAGATGGGGAGTCGTGGTTTCAGATTTTTCAAGATTTTTATATGGTGAGGATATTTACGGTCCCACCTCGCCGCAGGTATATGACGGTAAATGGGCACGGTGGAGCTTACCCATGCTCGCTACCTGCCACTATGGGTAAGTTTTTGTGCCCGTTATTATACCCGTGGTAAAGAAATAAGCCCATACCCACCTCCATTAGGATTCGTATACAATTGCCATCCCTAATCTCTCGCTTAACGCCAAAAAAGAATATATGGTTGAAAAGAACACACATGGACCGCATTGAAAAAGCTGCTCGAGAAGTCGAATACACTATTCTTCCTGCGAGTAAGAATGGAACCGACTACATTTTATCGACTACAAGATCGTGGGGAGTACAATTCTACATTGCATATTGGTACAAGAACTCGTGGTGAGGTCACCACAAGTGAGCGTAAGATCGAGAAAACTCTCTAGCTTTCACTCAAACGGTGCAATCCACACACAACTATCGTTAGCAAAGGAGTATATCGAATCGATTGACATCATGAAGTTGCAAGTTCAAGATGAACTTCTCATAAAGAACTACATTTCACAGCCGCCTAGTAGCAAAGTTGGCCATGAAGTCAATGCAGCCAGCTACAAGGTGAGGAAGCCTCAATCAAAAGAAAGAGGCAAGAAGAGTAACACAAGCAGAATGCTCAAGCCAGGAAGGGCGAACAAAAAAAGCGCGATGAGAAGCTCTATGGTCAGTAGGACCAAAGTTGCTACAAATGTGGCACTTGGGAACATTGGTCACGTGTTTGCTGTGAGCCGCAACACGTGATTGATGCTTTCAAGTATAAGAAAAAGGGTAAAGGATAGTATGAGGCACGTCCCACCATTGCAGGCACAAAGGATCCACAATCATGGGTTGTACCCATGGATGTGGATACCAAGAGCGTTTCATCACACCTTCTCTGGACATCACAACGGCAACAACTATTGTTACCGAAGAAGAGAAGTTGGACATGGAGCAGATTCGGGAAGAAGTTTCTTCATACTTCGCTAATTCAATCTAGTGCACGCATTGTAGTTAGATTTTATAGTCATTTGCAGTTTATGGTTGTGATAGAACATTGAATTTTGAATAATGGTTGTAACCTCTAGGAGTCCAAAGCAATAAATTATTAGGATGAGTCCTGCAATGTTTTTCACCGTATTAATAATAGCAAGTTGTGTTCTGTTTTGAAGTATTTTACTTATGTGTGTGGATTTCTTCCTACCCCATATTAATAAATACTTTATATATCAAAACACGGTGGTACCCTATGTAGAAAGTGTGCTTAGTAGATAGCGCACAATGAATACCATGTTGAGAGAGACAAAAATCAATCGATCAAGAAGAATGTCGGTCGCCTTGTGACAATTGCAAGCGCGATACTTGCATAATAGGCTCGTGAAGAGCCACAATTATACTCTCGATGGGCACAACATTGGTTATTGAAGAAGCCTTGTTGTCCCCAGAATCGACTAGGACTCTCTTAAGCTTTAAAGATATTCGCACTAACGGTCTCCACGTAGAGACTGAAGAAGAGTATGGTAAGGAATACCTGATCATGACAAAGCGCGAAGAAAATGGGAAGAGAGTATTAGAATGACTTCATTTATATAAATGTGGGCTATACTATACTCACATTAAGGCACCTGCAGCCTATACTGTCATGAAAACCACTTTTAGAAGCTCTGAACTTTTCTATCTCTGGCATGATAGATTAGGCCACCCCGGTCTTAGAATGATGAGAAATATAATTACTAATTCTCAGGGACACAATGTCAATGTAAAGAATTTTCTGAATCAAGAAGATTTTATGTGTCATGCATGTGCCACCGGAAAACAGATTACTAGACCCTCTACTCTGAAAGTAAAGTATGAAATCTCTGCATTCCTGGACCGTATCCAAGAAGGTATTTGCGGTCCTATACAGCCCCTCTCAGGGCCACTTAGGTACTTTATGGTGCTCATCGATGCTTTGTCGAAATGGTGGCACGTATGCTTATTATCTATGAGAAATCATCTTTTGCAAAGCTGATCTCGTAGATAATCAAAATTAAGAATAATTTTTCTGATCATCATGTGAAGTCCATCATAATGGATAACACCGGAGAATTTACTTCTAAGGCACTTAATCATTATTGTATGGCAATAGGAATTACTGTTGAGCATTTCGTACCACATGTCCACACCCATAATGGACTAGCAGAGGCATTAATTAAAAGAATTAAATTTATTGCCCGACCACTCTTGCAGAATTGTAATACATGTTGGGGACACGCAGTCCTACACGCAGCAACTCTCATCAATTTTCGACTGTCAGCATATAACATTCATTCACCTATGCAACTAGCGCAAAGGTCAGCACCGAAAATCTCTCATCAACGAAGGTTTGGTTGCAAGGTTTATGTACCTATACCACAATCGAAGTGATCGCAATGGGCCCTCTCGGAAAGTCTGGGATATACGTTGGTTATGAGACAACATCTATAATTAGGTATCTGGACCCGATGACTGAAGATTTGCATACAGCCCGCTTCGCTGATAGCATATTTAATGAGGATAATTTCCCATCATTAGGGGGGGAAATCATCCCCTTGGTGAAAAATGTCTGAAAATGATGTGGCAAGCCACGGGAATCCATACACATAACGCACACACTAGTGAAGCAAATAGAGAAGTACAAAACATAATTGATTTGCAAGCATTAGCGAAGCAACTGTCTAACCACTTTAGTGATTTGAAGAGCGTGACCAAGTCACGTGTGTCTATATGCAATGCGCCGGAGAGTGTTGAAATACCAAAGAAAATTGAAAGTATCCCTAATCTCATCAAGAGGCCTCAGAACAAAAGGACAAGAATTTCGGCCACTCGAATCCCAAGTAACCGGGGACTCCTGGCCAAAGAGGATAAGAAGAACTTAACGCAACCGATCATTTAAGTTCCCCATAATCAGAAGAGGAGCCATCGAGACTGCACCAAGATGGAATCTTCAGTAAAAGGCATATCAGATTTGAATATTCCCACAGAGGGGGACATCGACACAGATGTGTGCGCACACATCGGAGCTGAAAAACTAAAGAGACTTGCCCCACAATTGAAAGCAGCGGTGAGCAAGGAGAAACATTAGAAGTATCGTGCCATGAAGAAATAGTTATAAATTATGTGACCATGGGACTATGAATAGAACAATGTAAATGTCAATATTTATTTTGCAAATAAAATTGCCACAATCATCGATCTTGATCGAGAGCCCGTGACGTCACGAATGTAAGAAAAGATCAGATTGGGAAGATTAGAAGAAGGCGATAGAAGCAGAATTATTATCTCTGAATAAAATAGAGGTATTTGGGACTATAAACCGCACGCCTTCCTATGTGCACCCCGTAGGGCGTAAGTGGGTATTTGTTCAAAAGAGAAATAAAAACAATAAAGTTGTAAGACATAAAGCAAGACTTGTTGCACAAGGTTTCACTCAACAACCAGGAGTCGATTGAAGAAACTTATTCCTCGGTCATGAGCAGAATTACCTTTAGATATTTAATATCAATGACAGTAAACTTGAATTTAGAAATAAAATTGATAGATGTGGTAACTGCATACCTTTATGGGAACTTGGATTGAAACATTTATATGAAGGAATCTGAAGGTATCTCTGTCCCGAACCAAGACATAACAAATAGAATTTTGTACAAGCAGTAAATTTCGTAAAGTCACCGTATGGATCAAGTAATCGTATGTAATGTGTTATAATCGCTTGAGCAACTTTCTTTGCAAGAAAGGCTACACGAACAATGAGTATTGTTCCCGTGTTTTTATACGGCGATCCGAGGATGGATTCTGTATAATTTCAGCATATGTAGATGATCCGAATGTCATCAGGACACTGAGATATTAAGAAAGCAAGCTCTTACCTGGAGTTGGTGTTCGAAATGAAAGACTTGGGTAAAACCAAATATTACCTAGGCTTGTAGCTTGAGTATACCCCTGAAGGGATTTTAGTACATCAGTCAACCTACACTCAGAAAGTGTTAGAATAGTTTGACTTTGAAAAGGCATATCCTTCGAAAGTACTGATGGTCGGGAGATCTTTGCAGCAAGGTAAGGACCCGATACAGACCTAAAGAGGAGCGGGGAGGAAGTCCTTGCACCGGAATTCCCGTCCTTGAGTGCAATAGGAGCAATCTTGTATTTAGCAAACTGTACTAGATCGGACATTGCATTTGTCGTAAACCTACTAGCAAGGTATAGTACAGAACCTACCGAAAGACTTTGGCAGAAAATAAAAGACATCTTCCGATACATCAAAGGAAGCGAAGATCTTGGCTTGTTCTACAGGAAGAACCATGTCCTAACTATGACTGGTTAGGCAGATGTTGGGTAACTGTCAGACCCGCATACAACTAAGTCGCAAACATGCTATGTATTCCTATGTGGTGGAACTGCAATTTCATAGAAATCGTCCAAGCAAAGTCTTGTATCTATTTCGATGAACCACTCGGAAATCATAGCACTGTACGAGGCCTCACGGAAATGTTCTTGCCTTCGGCAGATGATTCACCACATCTAGCTGTCATATGGATTGAATACTGTACAAACCCTCACTATTATCTATGAAGATGATACAACTTGTGTTGCATAAGTGCAGATGGGTTATGTGATGAGTCCTCTCACTAAGCATATTAACCTCAAGTTCTTCTATGCTCATGAATTGCAAAAGATGGACAAAATTAAAGTATTGCATACTAAGTAATACGAAAATCTTGCAGATTTATTCATTAAGTCACTTCTAGTGTCTAGTTTTGAAAGATGCATATGTGAATTTGGAATGATGAGACTTAGAGATGTGCATAATTTATGGGGAGAATCTTCACGAACTCTTTATTAAAATTTGATCACGAATATCGAGTACCCAAAGAATAAATCCTGGAGATTAAATTAAATTCGTTGGATTGTACTCTTTTCTTTTGACGAAGTTTTTCAAGTTTCTACTAAGATTTTTAATGAGGTAATTCATGCAGCACAACAGAATGTGTATCATGTACTCTTTCTCTAAAAAATTTTCCACTGAGTTTTTATGGAGTTTTGATGAGATATGAACATGACGGATGGGTGTCCAAGAGGGAGTGTTAATAAATCTGGCCTAGACCGGGAGTCTTGGCCCAAGGTGGGCTTCTCATCCACCAGTAGCCTATATAAAGGAGGAGGACCCCAACAATTGAACTACAGTTTTGAGAAGAGCAATAAAGAGAAACCTGATTCCCTCATATTTCTGTGTTCAATATATTATTTTGTTCTTGTGTCCTTGTATTGTTCTTACGATTCTAAGTTTGTCTATGAGGTAATCGCTCGAACTGAACTCACCAGCGATGATTCCTCGCCAAATTACAGGTCAAAGTTTAGCAACTCGGTTGCCGTGGATAGCTTGTCTCCGCTGTTCTATGTCGGCATTGGCTCCATCGGCCACTTGTGCCGTAAGCTTCTAGTTTTGGAAGGTCCTCCGGTTGCTCTCCTTCAAATATTCCACGTGATATACGTACATAAAAAATTATTTAAATTTGTGTGTATTTTGGTCTCTCCTGAACTATAACTTCCCGTGTAATTGTATCGAAAGGACTATTCTAACAATGCATATACAAGCCATAGCCTAAAGAATTGCCCACAATGGATCCGAACTTGGATAATGCTTGATGTCTCAGCCTTTGAGGTGTCCAAGTTGATCCGAATAGACCAAATCCATAAGGGCCTGATATGGTTGCGCACTTTGAAAATCTATGTTAGGTGCGAATTAATGCTTAAAGATGAGTAAAAGGATGTCGCTAAGTGATTATCGATCGATTGAATATTGTATTCACATGGTACTTTAACGCTCCTATATTATTATCCGGCTTTTTTTAATTAATTGGTCACTTTACTCAATTAGTTGTAAAACAACATTTTTATGGAGTGATAACGATAACGAATACTAACATTGATAAATAAAATTTAAATATATGTGAAAAGTATTATTTAAAATATATAGTCATTCCTTAAAATTTTGTTAGTATGCCACATCGCCCATATGGTCGCAAGGCCACAAGCATATAGAGCATCAGACACTTGATTTTTTTTCAATTAGAAACTAAAGAAACTCCTAATAGCTAAATAAATTAAAGTAATTTCGTATCATTCACATAACATCATGCACATAGGTAGATAAAAAATATGTTATACAAAATGTGAATGAATGATATGGAATATGATTTGCTATCTAAACTCACAAACTCAAATGAACCTATAGCTAGCATGGGTATATACATAAATTTTAAAAACTTTGAGGGTGTCGTGCATACCGAACATTGTAGCTAGCTCCACCCCTGGTTGGATACGCCCTGAAGATAACTAGATGAGTGGTTCGCTTTTGAGAAGAAAAGAGCTTGTGAACTTTCCAAAAAAATGGAAAAGAAATAGAAAGAAGAAAATGTGTGAACTTTCCGAAAAAAAAGGAAGGAAAAGAAATAGAAAGAAGAAAGCTTGTGCTCTCGGTCCGCGACTGTATTTAGAGAGCGTCTATGCTTCAGGTGACTGAAATTTATTTATCCATCAGTCATTTTTTTAAACTGTACGATTTTGATCCAATAGATACCACTAGTTTCTGTGTTGAGACAAAAAAACTAAACTAGACAAAAGTAAATGTAGGTGGGCCATACAAATACTAGTACTAGTCTACTGCAGAGCTTAGCTTGAGAAGCATGTTTCAAGGACTAAGTACATGTTTTACTTGAAGATTAAAACTAGTTTGTGTTATGGCGGAAAGAACATGGTAGCTTAGATGTGAGGTGTCCTTCGTGCTTGCAGTAGTACAGGTAAGTAATTAGCAACTCATAGATTATCGATTTATCAGAATGATCGTCTCTCCAAGAGCCTGTACTTAAGGGTGCCAATGGATCAAACATGAATTGAATAGTGGTATTTTTGTATTCGTATTTATAATTTTCAAATAAATGCCTAATCAATTCTGGCTTGATGCGTATATCCTCGTATATAGCACACTTAATCATTATACTTTATCTATTTCACCTAAAAATATGAATTCACATTAAATAAAAATACTCATACAAGTAATTAGCCATACTTAAATAAAATATGTATATTATTTTATGAATTTTCGAATACGAATAGTGCGGATAAAATAACATTTTGGATGACAAAAGTCTGTACCATATTCATATCTATATTTTTTTATGCGAATACAAATAGGGGAGAAATTGTTAATAAGATATATAAAAAATCTAAACTATACTCGTATACTATGAAATATGGTGGTCGAATAAAAGAAATAGTTTGTATTTGATTGACACCTCTGCCTATACTACCCCTGCAGTTGACACCTTTGCCTATACTACCCCTGTAGAGTGTAGACAGTTACTGCAACCATGTGTTTCAACGATGTTGTACCATCGCCTAGTAAATAAAAACAATAAACAGAGAAATACAGATTTGCCCATTTTTAGTTGCCTGAAATTTTCTTATCCATCAGTTACCTACAATTGCACATTACTAAGCCTAAAATTACAGTACGAAGTGATGTGCAATTTTAGCACAACTTTACTGTAACTTTTAATTCTATTTTTTTGTATTTGTAGGGTTCATCTAGATTTACTTTTGTCTATTTTAGATTATTATTTTTGTATTTGTAGGGTTCACCTATATTTACTTTTGTCTATTTTAGAAAGAGAAAATCTGGCTCATAGAATATTTATCCAGCGGTGAGAAAAGATGACTCGTGGATAAAGAAATTCCAATCACCTAGTGCATAGACACTCTTGAAAAAAAAAATTGTACAGACCAAACAGAGCCTTACTCGAGAGCAGAGAGAATAGTACATGAGACGACCTTGGTTGAAATGGGAACAATTGTATTATTATTATTATTATTAGGGGGGACGGGGGAGAGGATGAGAATAGTATATTGCCCAAATTCACCACATCCAGAGTCCAAGAACTGTGTAAGAAAAAGAAAATCAATACCGCACATGTACAATCCCTACCATACATTTTGTATCAAGATGGTGCACATGGGAGGGGAAATACAATAGAATTTTTTCATCATGAGGTAAATATGTATCTCTCTCCTCTCTTCTCTCTCAGCTTCAAGATTTCCAGCTTAAAGAAATTGTGTAACCAAGATTTTTCGGTTTTTAGCTTTCGGATTCATCTCGTTTTACACATTTCGGATCCAATATATTGCATGAACAATTTTTATTCAAACATCAACCAAGAAAATTTTTATTCAAGCAGCATTAAGAACGATTTGATTCAAGCAACAACATCATTTTTCGTCCAGATGGAGGATTTTTCTGTTCTGAAATGACTATTCATGTTCATCCAAAAAATGCATCCTCGGATTTCGTCTGCAATAAAAGACAAGGAAAATCACCTTCAAGAACTGCAATAAATTGCATCCTCGGATTTCATCTTCAAGAGTTTACATTTTTGGATTTTTCACTCCAAGAAAATGCAAGGAGAAATTACAAGAAACTCAAGATCAGGAGGCGCGATGGTAGCCAGATCCCGATCTCCTCGGATCTGGCCTCCCCACTGGAAGGCCTACCAAATCCGGATTCGATGGCGCCACGCCCGAGGACGGCTGGAAAGGAAGACGGTGACGGCTAGGTGCGGCAGAGGCGATGCCACGACCGTGGAAGCTGGATCCAATGGTGCCACACTCGTGGTCGGCCGGATCCGCCGATTCCGAGGTCAGGGTGGCCGATGTAGTCTATAGAGAGAGAAAGAGAGAGGATGGAAGAATGAGGAGAGAGACCGGTGGGAAAGAGAGAGAGATACACAATACATATATACAGAATGGTGGACACACAATGCACATAATTTTTCTATCCACTTTGTTAGCATAGATCTTGATGCACTTTGAGTCCCAGTATACAGAAGGTTAGCTCCTGGGTGCAACAGGAAGCAATTGAGATTATCATGTTTCAGGTTAGGTCATTATATACACCAGATGACAGTAAATATATACAAGCACCTTAAAAACAATATAAGCAAACATTAAGTATGATCAATAGCTTCATAACACAATAGAAGCAAATTGTAAGTATGAGCCATAGCTTGTAATGTCCTTAGCTATTTGTGGTTCCTGCTGGGAAACTTAGCTCTGGCCACCAAATTTTAGCCCATGGTGGACTCTCATCCTTCTCTAGTCTATTTACTGTGGGGTTCTAATATATTGTACGCACTTTGCGTAAGAGAAATAAAGAAATAGACAGAGTTCCCATCTCTATGTCTATTTTATTCATGTACTTGTGTGTGTGTGACTCATCTTCCCTACAACAAAGGATCATCGAACTGCATCACGGCCAGGTGGTTGCATAAGACGTTATCAGCACGACTACACTCTCCTGCCTACTTCTAGGCCTCCTTTACACGGATTGAGAAGGTCATCATCGATGAACGATGACACTATTTTGTAGATTGAATCGCTTTCTAGATTGCTTTTATTCTGTACAATTTTAGCATTCTATATTATTTTTTTAATGTTTTTCACGGTGTAAATTTTCTCTAATCTCCACGAGCCAACTTGTAGCTAGGTATGAAAACGGATCGGATAGTTTTCGACTGATCCGGATGAAAACGGATTCGGATTGTCTCGAATCGGATTTTTTTCGGATAATTTTTGGATCGGAAACAATTCGGATTTTTTTTGTCGGAAACGGAAACGAATACGGTAGGCATGCTATCCGGTGGATAGGGATACGGATACGGATTATCCGGATAAGACCAAGTACGGATATCCAGATTTCGGCCCAACAGAAGAGGATTTCAGCCCAAAAGAGAAAATAAGATTTTAATTGATTTCTGAATTTTAGAAAATGCAAGAAATCAAATAGTATTTTAGAAAATAGCAAATAGAGTTAAAAAAAATTATAGAAAAAAATCACAAAAATTACTTAAATTATTTTGAACTTAATAAAATTAATTCCAAGTTAAAGTTGGTTTTTATTTTTGCACATAAATTATTTTTAATTTCTGAAAAAAAGAACAACCTTTTTAAAATCCAGAAAATTCAAGAAATTAATTATTTTTTTTTCATTTTCACTTTAAATACAATAAAATCACAAAAATATTTTTTAAAAAATTGACATTGAAAACTATGAAATTAAATAATTGACTTTATTTTTTTTCTTTTTAACCAAGAAAACTCTTTTAAATCTCAGAAAATCCAATAAAATAATAAATTTATTAATTTTAATTTTGGTAACATACTTTAGGATGTTACATTCATTTGTGTACAGATTAACCATCTAGCATGATCAATGTTAGTGTGAACTAAGTGTGAATGTGTGATGACTTGTGACTTTGTGAGTTGTGACTCATAAGCTAAATATGGTAAACTAAGTGTAATATTTATGATGAGCTAGTTAATACAACTTGCTAGTGTCAATGTTATGTGTGGTTGCTGAAAATATAAACAATTCATGAATGTTTGCATCAAATAAACTAGTTATATGTTTTCGTTAATTTCTGGCATACAATTTAAGGGGTTTTCATATTCCGAAAAATATCCGCTACAGATTCATTTCAATTCAGATTTACTTCAGACTTGTATTCAATATTATTCGATCCGTATTCAGATCCGGCATCCGTGATTCGTGATCCGGATCCGCAAAAATATGAAAACAAATATGGCAAAGTCATAATCCGTCCGTTTCCGATCCGTTTTCACCCCTACTTGTAGCCGCCAAAATAATACCGATTGGATGATTGATTGAAAGAGAGATTGTAGATTGCATCATGGAAAGATCAAGAAAAGAAAAGGAAAAATCGACGTATGGCGATCGGATGAAGCCATGCTACCGATCGTCGGCGGACCATCTACCGGGTTACGTCAGGTCGCTACGCCGAGCGCGGCCGCGCCGCGTCGCTTAGTTGTCGTGTCGAGCGCCGAGCGCCACGCTGCTCGGTTACGCCACCGCCCCCCGCCAGCCCCCACTCGCCAAATACGCCGCCGCACCCGGCAAAGGCTGCCACGCGCGGTCACATCGCGCCAGATGTGTCACCGTTTACCAAAGCCACGCCACCGCTGCGCCCATGCGAACCCATCATTGCGCCGCTTACACCGCCGCTCGCGCATATGCGCCGCCCACACACGCGCCATAGCAAGCTCACTTCACACACAGCCCACGCTGCCACCAAGACACGGCCGACGCGCTATCCGGCGGCCTCCCGTGATGTCGCCCGGCCGCCCCGCCTCACCGCCGCCAGACAATGCCACTCACGTCGCCGCCACCAGCGGCTAGGGTTGGGAAACCGTAGACGCTCGACCAACGGGACCGACCCACACTGAGAAAATGGTGAGCGAAAGCAGCAAAGTCAACCGCCAGGGGGCTCTAAATTTTACATATAGGCCCTCGGATTTTTGAAAGTACACAAAACTTTTCCCATAATCAAAATTAGCGATAAGTCCTTGGAATCGCATAATTAACCGAAAGTTCATATTCCAACATAAAAGGACATCGAGAATTCAATTTTGAATCGTTTTTAGTATTTGAAGCATGTTTAGCACTATTGCTATTATTTTCTATGCTTTTCTATGTTTATTTATTATTTTGATTAATCGTAATTGCTTCAATTGCCTTTGATCACTGAAATTAGCAAGAAATTATAGAAAATACGAGAAAATTATCTAATTTATTTAATGTATTTTACCGCAGAATTTTATGTATTTCTTGCATGCACATGTGGATGATAGACATCACAAACCGGAGTTCGAGGAGCTAGCCTAGCACGATCAAAACTAATTGACTTGGGCCTCCAACGCCGAGATTGTACTTGAGCCAAGAAGCTCCACACGCTCTTTGATTGGTGCATCAAGGATGCCAAACTCACCCTATAGGAAAATGATCATGCACTTCATTGTCTTCGCACCATCTCTACCTCACACTCAAGAATGAGTACATGGCGTAGAAGTGCGCTAGCCTTATGGATCGCATCAAGAAGCGGTTCAAGGAGCTAAAGTACACCATTCTTCCTCGTAGAGCAGAATGGATTCGATTGAGGTTTGCTAACTTCAAGACCGTGGAGAGTACAATTGCCATGCACAGATATGTACCAATCTTCAACTCGTGGCCGACAAGTCACATATGAGCGTAAGATTGAGAAGACGCTTCCACCTTCCACCCTAGTGCAAAGGCGCTTATGGGCAACTATCGCCAAAAGGCCGCAAGGAGTATGCCAATTGATTGATATTATGCAAGTTGTAGATGCTCGTAATGACGCTCCTCAAATAATTTCGTCGCTTAGCCACTGGAGCTCTACCGGTCGTGAGGCCAATGCAGGAGCTTCAAGGTGCTAAGTCTCAGAATGAAGAAAAGGGAAGGAATGGCAAGGCCATAGCGCAGCATTTACAAGCCAAAAGCTCTATAGGAAAAGAAGACCAAGAAGCCAAAGCGAGCGACAAGCCCTATGGTCAACAAGACCAAATCGCTACAAGTGTCGCTAGCGGGACACTGGTCGTGGATTTGTGAAGAACCGTAGCATGTCATCGACGCTGTGCCAAAAGAAGAAGGGTGGCAAAGTGCAGCATGAAACCCACTTTGCCTTCGTTGAGGGGGAGGACTCGCAGCAGCTGGCTGCACCGACGGAGGTTGACTCAACTCTTGCAGCCGCACCTCTCCCCTTGATATTACAACAGTCGCCGCCATAATTTCCTAGGAAGAGCATCTCACCCCTGAGAAGATAACAAACAAGTATCTCGACTTCTTGGTGGACTCACCTAGTGTCGCTTGTATTAGAACCGATCTTACGTAAAGATTGTTTGATTCGGGGTCTCCTAGAGATGAGATCACGCAGAGTGGATTGACACGGGATGTTTAGACAGGTTCAGGCCTTCTCCGAAGAGAATAATAACCCTAATCCTGTGTGTATGGTATTCTTGATGATCCAGTAAAGGACTAAGACTATTACAGAGAATAGTACTTGTGTTTCTACTTGACTAGCTCTTGTTCGCTGTCCTTCCCCTATCTCTCCGATCGATGCCCTTATATAGTCGTGAAGAAGTAGCCGCTTTGTTCTCAAGGGAGATGCGCCTAATTAATCCAAAGAATCGCGCATGATGGTAGTAATTACCGCGCCGCTTCTTCACGCCGTCCGCAATTATCTTCCGTAGATAATGGGGTAATTACACACCATTAATAAGCGGAATAATAGTGCGTGCGCACTGCTCGATTCCTTAATCAATTGGACCCACTCACCGTAGGTTTGATTATAAGGTGGTCGAGTTTACCCGGTCGAGAAGAACTTACGACCGTGTAGCAACAGAGAAGAACTTACGACTATGTAGTGGTCGAGAAGGACTTACGACCATGATATAGTCGTAGGAAGACTTATAATCGTGGGGTGATTGTAGAAGAACTTACAACCACTTATTGGGCTTCTCCTTATAGATAAGGGGTACTGGGACTATGTGACATCATATTTACCCATAATAAGAATTATAGATAAAAGATAAAATGAGGATTATTAGATCCTCGCCATCTAGCCCCCACTTCAAGTAAAAGTAACTTATTTGATAAAGGTTTCAGAATGGACTTACGACTATGAGAATGTCAGAGAATGATAGTCGAAGGAAAAACTCTTCGACATTTGAGTGCCGCTTGACCAGAATTTGCTTGGTCAGAAGGTTGCTTACGACTATCAAAAGTCATAAAACCCCTACGACCGCCCTCGTAGTCGTAGTAGGGGAATCGGAGAAAACTCTTCCGATTGATACTTCCTTCGACTAGAAAGACTTGGTCAAGAAAGTAATTTTGCTTGGAGGTCTCATAGACTTGTCCGATGAAGCTTCCCTAAGCTGCACAACCATCTCTCATAGACCTATAGCCGAGACGGCTTCCGGCTTACGAGATCGTATGTTATAAAACTTACCAGAGGTAGACTTGGTTTTACCTTTCCCCAAATCACTCCACCGTTTCTTCGAGCTTTGCTTTCTCCGCCTTCGACTAGGTTTCATCTTCTCACGCTAACCCAATCAAAAACTTCTTGCTTCGAGCGAAATGGCCAAGAGAGTTTCGAATGGGAGGAATCGAGATGGATGCGCTAAGATCAAGATCTTGGTCGATGTCGGAAGATCCCAGAGAAGGCTCGTGAAGTGGATTCCGCCATCGGCAAAGATCGCCATCGGGGAAAATGGGCAAACTCGCCTTCCAAGCGTGACAGAGTGCGGCTTCGATTGCTCGCCCACCCTTTCTTACAAGAGTACTTAACACTTTGGGGTGGAACCGTGAACTTAGGTCCCAATTCCATTACCATGTTGAGTGTGTTCGTATCTGTATGCAGGCGCACTGGGATTCCGCGGATCTCGAGCTGTTTCAATATTATTATGGGATGGCTCGACAAACCGAATCGCTAAGTCATGGTCTCAAGCTCCAAATGTAAGGAGTACATTCAGAGTTTCACCCGGCCTCGTGGTCGGGCCGAGGAAGAGGTGGTTCTACCGAAGGTCACTCAAGATGCCTTTCCTTCATGGGAAGGTCGCTGAAAAGAAATCTTCATGGACTCAACCTCAAGATATCAATGGATTAGCCCTTATATTCAAGCTATTAAGGACTTGAAGGAAGAAGGGTCGACTGGATGGCATGTGGTGAAGGATTTCATCACACGCCAATTAGTCCTTCAAGAAACGAGCATCTCCTATGTGGAGGTACTCGGGAGAGGAGACCCCACCGAGACTACGAGGAGGGTAAGCAATTGTCGACTTAGCTCTCCGCTTGGTCTTTCTCAACCTTGTCTAATATTTTTATCTGCTTATTATTGCATCTTCACAGCCGAGGTTGACTCTGCAGTCGACTCATCTGTGAGAAGTCCCCGCCACCCGAGGGGCGGTTCTCAAGTCATTGCGCTTTGTCCGCAGATGAAAGGATAGAGCGCCAAAAGGTAATCGTAACTCGATTCTTTCTTTAGGACTTTATAGTCGAGAAGATACTTACGACTAATGGTGATCGAGAATATCTTACAATCAAGAAAGAGTCGAGAAAAACTTACGACTTGATACTAGTCGAGAAAACTTTACGATTAATTAGTGATTCTTCTTTTCGCCTTGTTTTACGTAAAGTAGGCATGGAAAATCGCCAGACAACGAAGAAGTCGCTCGATGATTATTGGCGCCGGGTTGTCGAAGACAAAGGCTCGGCCTCCTCAAGAGACGCCGACTTGTAAAATGGCCGATAAGGGGGAGTAAGCTCGAGCTCGTCTTTCGACCGCACTTTCTACAAAACCGCGGGCGGCCGAGTTGTATCTCGCCGAGGCCGCACCGCCGGGCCGAGGAGGTTGAAGCAACAACCTCTTAAGCGCAAACTCGCAAGGCTAAGGTACCTTCTATTATGACACTAATCTTTCGCAATGGTGCCACTCCTAGTTTTATTAAGCAACTAGAAAGGAGAACCGGAAAGATTTTATGTCTTTATGAAGAACGATGTCGATCAAGACAACTCGCAATCGAGGGCGTTGTCGCTTCGGAATGGTCGAGACCGATCTCGCCCATCCAGAAGATCAGAAACCGAGCTCGTTCCTCGTTCAAACTCTACGACCGTGACGTGGTCGAGCCGAGCCAATTGTTAAACCTCACCAGACGTGGTCGTGGAGAAGAAGAGGTCCTCCGCTGGGAGGATTGCTCCAAAATTCCCGGTTAAGACCAGGTGCAGAGGTATGTGAAATGTACCAAGTGTAAGAACGACATTTACCTTTTTCTTTTCACAACCTCGATTTGCTTTTCTTTATTTCACCGACTCTTCAAATTTCCTGAATGCTTCACGAGAAGTCCATTGCTATCCCTTCACCATCGGAGAGGTAGCAATGGAGGTGGTCAAGCATCACCTTGGCCCAGTGGCCGATGAAGTCGAGACTCCTGCAGTGACTCCCACATCCGCCAAGTCGAATTCACGACTCTTGAGGTAGCGGCCACATCGTTGAGGTGGCCGCCACGACCATCAAGTCGAGAAACAACAGAGGCAATGGAAGCCTCGTCAAGGTGGTGACCACCAAGCACCGCCTGGGAAGGAAATCATAGGAGGCGCTCTTCCCTACCCAAAGAGAAATCACGTAACCGTATGAGAAAATTTCAACTTCGTGGTGACTTCTTTGGGCCCGCCTCCGTCAGAGGGTCTTCGCATACCCGTGACCGAGTCCCCATCCCAAAGATATTCCCAACACGGAGAATACTTTTGACAACGAGCGCCGAGAAGGTGTGTGGGACAAAGTCGCGAGGATAGATAAGTCAAAGACCTGACCTTGTATATTCGATTTTTGCTAGACGACTATGAATGTAAGTATCTTCGTAATACTTATATATGTGGCTTTCCTTCCCTTCTCACTGCTTTTTTGCGTAAAGCTCGAGCAAATTGTCGTTGCTCGTGAGTATCATCGACAACTTTTAGAGCTAAGACAGAGAAAAACTACTCGCAGAGGCGTAGAGGTGGTAAGTCACTTATCATTCATAGTTGTTTTCGACTTAAATACTGTGAAATATTTTACGAGAATAGTCATGGAAGAAACTCATGACAAAGTACTAGTCGTAAAAGCTTACGACTACTTACAACCTGTAGTGGTCGAGAAAGACTTACAACCGTATCGTAGTCGAGAAAAACTTACGACTAGGTCGGTAGTTGTAGATGTACTTACAACCATTCGGATGATGTTTTTCTTCGCTCCTCGCTTTTGTAGGTTAAACGGTGATACGAAGACCTTAGTCGACTCACCGACTATGAAAAAGAAGAGTCGAGGAGGCTAAGGAACGAAGTATTAGTCCTCCTGATAGACTTCGAGACTGCCTCCAGATCTAAAAGATTGCAGAAAAATAAACAAGAAGTTCAACTTAAGACCGCTTTTGATCTTTAACCTTTACCCGACTCTCCTTTCTTCTCCGTGATAAAGAAAAAGAGATGCGAAGCTCCGCATCAAGTTCAAGAAAAGCTTTGGTCATTCAGAGTTTTCCCAGACACGCTAATAAGGATCAAGAACTCGAGAGTTTTAGAACTCGATTAATAAGTAAATCTTACCGTTATTCTTTTGAGTATTTTCCTTTTCTAATGCCAATTTCTTGTTCGTAAATTGTCGCCCAATTGAGAAGCCTCGAGGTCAAATCCAAGCAAAGACCTTAACCGCAATGAGTCCGTCCGCATTGCTAAGATGAATGCAGAGGACATCGAGCATGGGAGCAAAAGCATGTCAAACTATTGCTTCCCATCGAGAAGAGGTCAAGAAATTGATTCTCAATTAGTAGGTAAGAAAAGCTTTACCTATAATTATCTTTGTGTTATCTTCCTCTAGAAGTATATTTTTGTTTGACCGATATTATTCTTTTCGTAACAAGTGGTCGAAACAAGAAGCTTCATGAGGCTTCGACTTGTACCCAACAAGAGATGGAGTCGATGAAGACTAGTCTTCAAGGCAACATCACTCTCCGAACAATGTGCTTAGTGAGCTACATTCGAGGGAAAACTCCCGAGAAGATACCATAGTCCGCCACACAAGTACCATTGGGGAACAAGTCGAAAATTGCAAGAAATGGTGACCACTCAAGACTAATCGTCAATCAATAAGGAAGCAATAAGTCGCAGAAGTTACGCTTTGGCTAAACTTAAAGCTCAAGACCCCGCTTTAATGTTAAACCAATCGGTTTACTTCGATCGTCCCGAATCGAGGCAAGTCGTCTGATTGAGAAATGCAATTAGGTAAAAGGTATGAGGAAATGCAATAGGCTCTCCCTTCGTAGTAATCTTGTAACTACCTTGTAAGGCGCATAATTTTTGTTAATGAGTAATATATGATCCGCCTCATTTCAAAATCATCTTGTCGAGTAGTTAGTAACTCAAAAGATAATAAACGAATGAAAGACTAAGAATTGAAGTCAAATTAATAACTTTATCCTAGCCCTCGACTATTTGCTTAGATTGTTTAGACAATCTAAATAAATAGTGTTTAAAATGGGGTTTCAAAACAAAGAGAGGTTTATTTAACTTATAGCTTTTGTTACGCTTGTCATGTAATCGATCGAAAAGAGTAGAAACGACTGACACTAGGAAGTTCCTTCTAGTGGGCGTGACCACGCAGGAGGAAAGGCTTCGACTAGGTGATGTTCCCATCTCCGACTAGTTTAATCAAACCAAGAACAAAGAACTTGAGTTAAACAAACGCCTTAGAGGACTTTACTCATTCGCTCATTCTTTTTGGTGGACTTCGATAAGTCTCTTCCAAAGAGCAAAAGTAGGAGACTGAGCGACACTAGGAAGTTTCCTTCTAGTGGAAGGACCACATGCAGAGAGGAAAGACTTCGACTAGGTGTGTCTCTTCCTTCACCAGCTTAAAACAAATCGAGTACACCAAAGGTGGTCGAACTAATGTAAGAAAGTGCACTCTATTTAGAATATTTTTGAATTTATCAAAAAATAGACTAAGATTGAGAGAGTTGGCTTTGAGAACATTACGACTAGATAAAACCCGAGCTCTTTGTATTGGCGTAAAAATGAGTAACGAGTCGATGCTTGAAATTCCTTCTAGTGGGCGTAACCACATGCAGAGAGAGAAGTTTCACCGATGACGCTTTCGCTTTTGGCCAAAGTAAAGAAAACTGGTGTTTTAAAATCATAGTCGAAAGATTAAAAAGCACTACTCAAAATAAGGCAAAAAGAGGTAGAAAGAACTCGACTTTTATTGCCCGAGAAACCGTCACACATAGAATTTATGAATCGGTCGATGTTCCAAGAGTTTGAGAGAACTCGCCCATCTTCCATTGCTAGTCGATCGACTCGCCGAAGTTACTTCGACCATCGTAAGGACCTTCCCATTTGGGGAAAGTTTATTCCGATTGACTTGGATTGGCAGAGCCTCAATACTAAGTCACCTACAAAGAAGGTCGCGAGGTTGACCTACGATCATAGTATTCGCGCAGGCTTGTTGGTAGACCGTCGAACGGATTAAGGCTAGGTTTCTCCTCTCTTCGAGTAGGTTAATGTCATCCGCCAAGTTGTTCCCGGTCCGAGTTGTTGAAGGTTTCAACTCGGTCGATCGCATTTTAGTTCCGAGGAAGCATGGCTTCGCCCAAAACTAGAAAATGGTGTTTCTCCTCGTTACTCGATCGTGGTCGCATTTAACCGCCCATAATATGGAGGGTAATTTGTACCCAAGCCCCGAGCGCTAATGTCGGGTCAAGACTCGAGTTTTAATTCTCGCATTATTTGACCGCTTGCACGCTCGACCGCCCCATTGCTTTGGGGATGTGCAATGTAAGCATAGCATAGCTTGGTACTAACTCGCCGCAAAATTCCCAAATTTTGCACTTGCGTAATTGTTTACCATTGTCCGTAATTATCCGACTTAACTCCAAATCGACTAATTACGCTTCTCATCATGAACCTTTTGTCGCCTGCTGTTATCCCAAGCATGTGTTCACCGATCCATTTTGTGAACGTGTCAATAGCCACAAAAGGAATTCAAACCTCCCGAGCTTTGGGAAACGGTCCTAGGATATCAAGCCCTGTGTCGCAAAAGGCCAAGAAAGAGGTATTGTTTGTAATGCTTGAGCCGGTTGGTGTATCTGCTTACCATGGAATTGGCATCGACACACTTTTTAACCACCTCCATAGCATCGCACAGGTCAGAGGCCAAGAAAACCTTGTCGAAAGGCTTTACCAACCAATGTTCTCAGAGGAAGCATGCGCCCCACGATGCCACCGTATATCGTGAAGGAGTGTTATTCCTTCGCTTTATGGAATGCATCGCATGAGTATTCCTTGGGTTCCTCGCTTATAGAGGACTCTTCAACCAAAGTATACATTTTGACTTTTCGATAATCGACCGCCTCAAGATCATCTTCGCACGAACCCTTGTAAAGATACTCGTAGATGGGAGTCATCCGTATCCTCGTAATCTAATGAAGCCATCTCAAGAGGAGGTGTTTCGTTCTTCGACTGTAGACGGCTTTTGGAGTTGCTCCAAGAAAACTCCTTTTGGTACCGTGGATCGGAAGAAGCCATCCGAGCAAGTTGGTCTCATGAGAAATTATCCTTTCGAGGGATAAATTGTACCTCAAACCTAAAAATGTTTTTCTAGCTTACGATTCGATAAGTACCGAGCCATTGTTGAGTTAGAGCACCGTACTCTTTCCCGATTTGATTTACGACTAGTTGAGAGTCTCTCTCACGAGTAGTCGATTTAATTGAGAGTGCTTTCAACTCGTATGCCGCCTAGCAAACCTTCGTACTCGCTACATTGTTAGTAGCCCGAAAGTTTAATTGTATGGCATACTTTAAGGTTTCTCCAGAGGAGATACCAGACTACCCCAAATTTTGAGCCACTTAAAGTAAGTGACCGTCAGTACATCATCCATCGGTCGGGAATCAGATCGGGATCCCGAACAGTTCAGATTTGTCCATTCGCGACAAAGTCCGCCAAGATCCGATTTTATGGCCATTCGACACGAATGGAGGTCGAACTCCCAAGTTCGACCGACCATTTTGCCATGCGTCCCATTGCTTCCTTATTATGGAGGATTGCTCCTAAAGGAAACTCAGACGCAAGACAACTATTTTGTGCGCCAAAATAATGCCGCAGCTTCTCAAGACATGAGGAGGGCATATAGAAGTTTTTGACCCGAGGGTAACGCCCTTAGGCCCGTAAAACTTCACGACGAGTAAACCGGTCGTTGTATGCCACGCTCTACGACTAGTATCGCGCTTGTCGCTCGTGGCGGGCAAATAGGTAAATTAAGAGCGCCTCTTCCGCTTAGGAGAAACCGTAACAGAGCACTCGAAAGATACCTCTTGACATCCTCAAAGGCGGCGCTGGCTTGCCTCGCTCGACCACTCAAAACCTTCATGTCTCCCGAGAAGTTTAAAGAAAGGTAGTCCTTTTCTCCTAGTCGCGCGATGAAACGACTTAAAGCCGCCATGCACCCAAAGTGAGTTTTTGACTTCCTTTTTGTGTTTGGAGGACGATCCGAGGATGGCTTTTATTTTTTCAGATTTGCTTCGATTCCTCGCTCGTATACTAGGAATCCAAGCAATTTTCCAAGAAATTCCAAACACACACTTCTCTCGATTGAGTTTTAAGCGTGCTTTCGAGGTTGTCGAATGTTTCTTGTAGGTCGGTGATTGATTAAGTCTCTTAATGCTTTTTACGACTAGATCATCAACATAGGCTTCCAAATTCCTACTAATTGAGATGAAAAGTCGATTGCATTAGGCGAAAGAAGCACCGCATTCTTTAGACCAAATGGCATTTTGACATAGCAAAAGGTACCAAATGGAGTAATGAATGCGTCTTTTCTTCATCGCTTAAACACATATTGATCCGTGGTATCCGCAATATGCATCTAAAAACTTAATATCTCACAACCCGCAGCTTGAATCAACCAAATTGATCGACACGAGGTAAAGGGAAATCATCTTTGGACAAGCTTTATTAAGATCAAGAAAGTCCACGCACATACGCCATTTGTCGCTTGACTTTTTGACCATTACAGGTTAGCCAACCACTGGTGGTTGACTTCTCTTATAAAGCCCGCTTAAGTAGCTTATCCAACTCGATTTAATAGCATCTCGCCGATCAGGTAAATCTCCGTAATTTTTGTTTTACAGTACTTTATCAGCCGTAAAGCTAGCCTCGTGCTCGATCACCTCCCGGGGACTCCGCATGTCTGATGCTTGCCACGCAAAGACAACAAGTTAGCTCTGAGGAAGGTAATGAGGGCGCCTTCCTATTTGGGGTCGGAAGTCTCCCGATGCGAATCAGCCTTCGAGGGTTCTTCCAGGCCCGAGGAACCTCTTTGACTTGGTCGTCGCTTTGGTGTAGTTTTTAGGCTTCACTTGCTAGTCGGGTCGACTTTCATCTCGAGTTGGTATTTGACCAACCATCTCGAGGATCGACGGCCGCAGCCTATACGCCATCTTTTGTCACATCGAATGGTGATCACCCTTTGGGACCCGACATCTTAAGACATTGATACCCGTAATGAGTAGCCATTAAGAATTTTGCTAAAGTTGGTCGTCCGAGTATGGCATTATATGCCGATCGAAATCGACCACATCAAAGGAGACTTTCTCCGTCTCCGAAATTACTTGGTGAGCCAAATGTTAAAGGAAGAGAAACTTGGCCAATGGGTTTGGTCAAGACCCCTGCACGATTCCATGAAAGGAATATCGCATCGCCTTACCTTTGTCCCGGTACTTGCATCTCGCCCGTGGCTTTAGTAAATAATATGTTCAAAGAATCGCCACCATCAACCAACACTGATTGACCCGACAGCTTGTTGATGGTGGGTTCGACCACAATCGGATATCGACTGATCGACTCAGAGTGATTGGGCAACATCCTTCTCAAAAGAGATGGTAACTTCCACCACTTTGGTAATTTATTGACGAGAGGAGTATGTATAGAATTTACCTCTCGTCCGCAGCCTTTGTTGTCGCTTGGAGTCGATGTCGATGATCCTCCGTAGATGTGCTCAACGGTATGTTGTGGATCTTGAACGGCATCTCCTCATCATCCGACGACTTTGGCCACTCGTGTGTCCCACCCGCCGAGAGTAGGGAGTGGTGCTTTGCCATAGTAGTCCCTCGAGCTTTCTTTGGAAAACTCTCAGCTATGAGGTCATGTCCTTCCTTTTATGAAAAGGACACCACCTTGGTTTGTCGCTCCTACGATCGTGGCGCTTACCTTGCCTTGATCAGTACGACTTAGTGGTTTGGGGCTCTCCATCTTCACTACCGAACCTCCTTGGAACCACCGGTTTGTGGTTTTGACTTTTATTTTCTTCTTGACTTTTTTGCTTTTTTATCCTTACCAACTTCACCGCTCTCGAGGAGTATATGTTTCTCGATCGATAGTGTTGTTCCACCTGACCGCCTCGTATAGCTTGATATCGATCGCCATCTCAAGAGTTCTAAGAATGTTGTTGGGAGGATTCAGAGCAATATCCTCCGTTATTCTTCTATCGCTGACTCTTGCTTAAAAGCCCCGATCACAGAGGAATCAAATTTCCTAATTGAGTTACTAACCCGACTAAAGCGCTTGATGAATTGACGCAAAGTCTCGCTGTTGTTCTCGCTTTATCCGGCAAGTCGCCTTCTTTCCGTATGTTGTATGTGCCTTGGAAATTCACCGTAGAAGATCACAGAGGTGTTGCCAAGAGTAGATCGACTCGAGTGGTTGGTTTAATAACCACGATCGAGCGGATCCTTCGAGCACAATGAAGGTAATTCGCCATTACATGCTCTCTCGCCCCGCCGCTTCTGACAAATGCTAGATAGATCAAGAAATTGATGGGATTTTGAGATCCATCAAATTTCTCCATGTTCACCGGGTCGAAAATGAGGTGGCCAAATAATCGCTCAAGGTCAGCGAAATGCCCAGATCCAGAATCACTTCTTGACGCCTTCTTTGTAGGAAAGAAGGGTTAATGTCACCAGTGATCGATACGACGATACCCTGAACAGTCGACTTGCTCGTAGTAGGCCTCGCCTCACGAGGAGAATACTCCTCGATTCCACTCGCTAGAATTTCTTTGTCAAGTGGTGAATGATCATCTCCGAGGGGCTTGATCTTCACCGATCGAAAGGTATTCTCCAATAGGGATCGATTCGCCTTATGGCCGTGTCGATTCCTACGAGAGAAATATTCGATTGATCGGTAGCCGAGGAAGTCGATTTCGCGACTACCGAATGTTGTCGATGAGGTACCTCCGCCTTGTCATCACAGTCAAGTCTTTGCGTAATCTCTTCAAAGAAAGAGATCGCATTCTCGCGCTCGAGCAAGCTCTTGATCGATTCTCGAGCAAGTCGCTGATGTCCCGGAGTTCTTGTACCTCCTCCGATCGATGTTGAATGCGCCAGCAGTTCTTCCGATCGCAATTTTCTTTCTTCCGATGACATCAAAATCCTCCTCATCGTCTTTGAGGCCTTCTTAGTGGAGTGCGAGAATGTCGAGGATTTCTCGCTCATCGAGTGTTGGTTCTCTCTCGCCAATGGTGGTGCCCTTGCCATTACCACGAGGGGCGCAGTGTGATCTTCGGGAGTGTTCTTATCTCGGCCTCCGTGAGGTCGACTCGATTTGGGGAAGGACGAAGACCTCCGCTGATGATTCTCACTTGCGCCGAGGCCTCCCGCTTGAGGAGTGCTCGAGGGACACCATCTCGCGACTTGGAGTAATCCTCCGTAGGGGAACTCCGGTTATAATCGCTCGCTCGCAAATGAGATCCGCGGGAGACGGCCGAATTTGCAGTGAAAGCATGCTTGATCCCACCTCTCCGGAGTTACCCGAGAGAGAGGATCACTAGATGCCGTGGAGTCCTCGAATGGTGGCTCCTGTAACTTGACTTACCAAGTCTGATCGCCTTAACGGACTTGAACACTTGGAGAAAGAACTCGCGTCGTGTTGTGAGTCCTCCCGAGCGGTCCCGGTCGGATTGACCTTGTCCTTTGAGAGAATTGGCTCCTCCGTTGGACGATTGTTGTGGGGATAAGGATCCTCCTCAACTCCATTAATGGGATGGTTTCGAGAATAATCTCCGAGGCAACATCACCATCACGGATGCATCACTGCTCAGAGTCGAAACCGCATCCATGTCGACGCCGAAGATCCCCACTGACGGCGCCAACCGCTTGGTGTATTAGAACCGATCTACGAAAGATTGTTTGATTCGGGGTCTCCTAGAAATGAGATCACGCAGAGTGGATTGACACGGATGTTTAGACAGTTCGTGCCTTCTCCGAGAGAATAATAACCCTAATCCTCGTGATATGGTATTCTCGATGATCAAGTAAAAGACTAAGACTATTACGCAGAATAGCACTTGTGTTTCTACTTGACTAGCTCTTGTTCGCCGTCCCTCCCTATCTCTCCGATCGATGCCCTTATATAGTCGTGAAGAAGTAGCCGCTTTGTTCTCGCGGAGATGCGCCTAATTAATCCAAAGAATTCGCATGATGGTAGTAATTACCGCGCCGCTTCTTCACGCCGTCCGCAATTATCTTCCGTAGATAATGGGGTAATTACACACCATTAATAAGCGGAATAATAGTGCGTGCGCACTGCTCGATTCCTTAATCAATTGGACCCACTCACCGTAGGTTTGATTATAAGGTGGTCGAGTTTACCCGGTCGAGAAGAACTTACGACTGTGTAGCAATGAGAAGAACTTACGACTATGTAGTGGTCGAGAAGGACTTACGACCATGATATAGTCGAGGAAGACTTACAACCGTGGGGTGATTGTAGAAGAACTTACAACCACTTATTGGGCTTCTCCCTTATAGATAAGGGGTACTTCGGGACTATGTGACATCATATTTACCCATAATAAGAATTATAGATAAAAGATAAAATGAGGATTATTAGATCTCGCCAAGTGCACAAAATGCACTTAGACTTTAAATGTTATTTATTTTATGTGTGGATGGAACAAATCATACTTTGGCATGGATGATGGTTGTATGCTCGTGTAGAGCCTTAAACAATTTATTTCTCGTGATGGTGGATGATATTATTTTATACATTCATTTATTCAGTTAATTATAGTATGGTATGTTCTGATATTTAAAGTATTTTATTTATGTGTTGATTGATTCCTACTACATATTAATACAATACTTTATATTTGAACGTGTGTGACGCCCTATGGGGAAAGTGCGCTTAACTAATAGCGTAGACGAAACTCTTTCAATCAAAAAGCAAGAATGTTGATAGTCTTACGACAATCGTGGGCAGCGATGCTTGTATAATACGCCCAGGAAGGGTCACAATTATACCCTCGACGGGTACAACTTTGATCATTAAAGAAGCTTTGTTGTACCCAAAATCGACTAGAATTCTTCTAAGTTTTAAGGATATTCACGCTAACGGTTTCCACTTAGAGACAGGATAATAGTATGGTAAAGAATACCTGTTCATTACAAAGCGTGAAGAAAGTGGAAAAATGGTATTAGAACGACTTCATATGAGACTGGGCTATACTACACTAATATTAAGGCACCTGCAGCCTATACTACCCTGAAAACTATATTTAGAAGCTCTGAATTTTTCTGTCTCTAGCATGATAGATTAGGCCACCCAGGTCTGATGAGAAATATAATTAACAATTCACATGGATATAATATCAATGTAAATAATTTTTCGATTCAGGAAGATTTTGTTTGTCCTCCATGTGCCACCAGGAAATTAATTACTATACCTTCTGCTATGAAAGTGAAGGATGAAGTCCCTGCATTCTTGGGACATATCCAGAGAGATATTTGCGGTCCTATACAGCCCCTGTCAGGTCCATTTAAATATTTTATAGTGCTCATCGATGCTTCCTCAAAATGGTCGCATGTATGTTTATTGTTTAGGAGAAACCATGCTTTTGCGAAGCTAATCTCGCAGATAATTCAAATTAAAAATAATTTTTCTGATCATCATGTGAAGTCTATCAGAACGGGCAACGCCGAAGAATTTACTTCGAAGGTATTTGATGATTATTGCATGGCAATGGGAATTAAAGTTGAGCATTCCGTACTGCATGTCCACACCCAGAATGGACTAGCAGAGGCATTAATTAAAAGGATTAAATTTATTGCCCGACCGCTTTTGCAGAATTTTAATTTATCAACTACATGTTGGGGACACGTATTCCTGTAAGCAGCAACTCTCATCAACTTTAGACCATCGAAATATAACATCCATTCGCCTATGCAACTAGCGCAATGGTCAGTACCTAAAATTTCTCATCTTTGCAGATTTGGTTGCAAGGTTTATGTACCTATACCACCACCACAACGAACTGCAATGGGGCCTCTCCAAAAGTCTGGGATATACATTGGTTATGAGACAACATCCATAATAAGATATTTGGACCCTATGACGAGAGATTTGCATATTGTCTGATTCGCTGATAGTATATTTGATGAGGGTAGTTTCCTGTCATTAGAGGGAAATCAAACCCTTGATGAAAAATATCAGAAAATAATGTGGTAAGTCACGGGAATCCATGCACATGCCCTGCGCACTAGTGAAGCAAATAGAGAGGTCCGAAGATCATTGATTTGGAAGCATTAGAGAATCAACCGCTTGACCACTTTAGTGATTTGAAGAGCATGATCAATTCGATGTGCCTACACGCAATGCGTCGGAGAGGGTTGAAATACCGAAAAAAGTTGAAGGTACCCCTAATCCCGTCCAGAGACCTCAGAATAAAAGAACGAGAACTCCTGCCATTCGAATCACATGTAGCCGAGGACGTCTGGTGAAAAATGATAAGAATGACTTGACATACCGATCACCGGTTCCCGAAACCGTAAGGGGAGCCAGCTTGAGACCTAGCACCAATGTGGAACCTTCAAGAAAAGACATACTGGATTTGAACATCCCCATAGAAGGAGAAACCAACATGTATGTGTGCGCACGCATCCGAGTTGAAAACTAAAGGAACTTACTCCTCAGAATTGGAAGTAACGGTGAGCGAGTAGAAGCATTAGAAGAATCGCACCATGAAGAAATAGCTATAAACTATGTGACCATGGGAGAGCCCATGAATAGGATAACAACCAACGTTGACATTTATTTTGCAAAGAAAATTATCACAATTATCGATCTTGATCCAGAGCCTGCATCGCTCATTGAATGTTAGAAAAGATCGGATTGAGAAGATTGGAAGAAGGCAATAGATACCGAATTATTATCTCTAAATAAAAGAGATGTGTTTGGGCCTGTAGTTTATTACTTACTCATATGCACTCCGTAGGGTATAAGTGGATATTTGTTCGAAAGAGAAATGAAAATAGTGAAGTTGTAAGATATAAAGTAAGACTTGTTGCACAAGGTTTCACTCTACATCCAGGAGTTGATTATGAAAAAACATATTCCTCGGTCATGGGCAGAGTTACCTTTAGATATTTAATCTCAATGGTAGTGAACTTGAATTTAGAAATGAAATTGATGCATGTGGTAACTGCATACCTTTATGAAAACTTGGATTCAGACATTGATACGAAGGTACCTGAAGGTATCCCTGTCCCAAACCAATACAGAGAAAATAGAAATTTTATAGTGTGAAACTCATAAAATCACTATACAGACTTAAGCAATCAGGCAGAATGCAATATAATCGTTTGAGCGACTTTCTATGCAAGAAAAGCTACACGAACAATGAGGATTATCTCTGTGTATTTATATAATAATCCCAAAATGGATTTTGTATAATCTCAGTGTATCTAGATGATCTAAATATCATCTGAACGTTGGAAAATATTAAGGAAGCAAGCTCTTACTTGGAGTCAGAGTTCGAAATGAAAGATTTAGGTAAAATCAAATATTCCATAGGCTTGCAGCTTGAGCATGTCCCTGAAAGGATATTAGTGCATCAGTCAGCCTACACTCAAAAGGTTTTAGAAATGTTCGGTTTTACACTCAAAAGGTTTTAGAAAGGAAGCAAAGACATTGGTCTGTTTTACAGAAAGAACCAAGACATGACTATGATCGTCTATGCTGATGTCGGGTACCTGTCGGACCCGCATACAACCAAGTCACAAACATGATATGTATTCATGTATGGTGGAACTGCAATTTCATAAAAATCATCTAAGCAAAGTCTTGTATCAATTTCGACGAACCACTCATAAATCAAAGCACTGTACGAGGCCTCACGAGAATGTGCTTGACTTGGGAGGATGATTCACCACACTCAACAGTCGTGTGGATTGAATACCGTGTAAACTCCCACTATTATCTATGAAGATAATGCAGCTTGTGTTGTATAAGTGCAGATGAGTTTTGTGAAGAGTAATCTCACAAAGCATACCAACCCCGAGTTCTTATATGCTCATGAATTGCAAAAGATGGACGAAATTAAAGTACTGCATACTAAGTCATGCGAAAATCTTGTAAATTTTAACTAAGTCACTTCTAACATCTAGCTTCGAAAGATGTATACGTGGAATTAGAATGTTAAGACTTAGAGAAGTGCAAAACTCAAGGGGAGAATTTTCATGAACTCACTATTGAAAACTTGATCACGAAGATTGAGTACCCAAAGAATAAATCCTAACTGAAATTGGGTGGATTATACTATTTTTTCGTTGACAAATTCTTCTAAAGTTTATCAGCTAAGGTTTTTAATAAGACAATTCGTGCAACGTAGTTGAACGTGTATCATGTACTCTTTCTCTAAATTTTTTTCAGTGGGTTTTTGTGGAGTTTTGACAATATATGAACATGTTGGATAAGTACCCAAAGGGGAGTGTCGGGAAACTTGGGCCTGGGTCGGTCGACCTTGGCTCATGGTGGACTCCTCATCCTTCTTTAGTCTATTTATAGGGGGTTCCGATCTATTGTACGTACTTTTGACAGAAGATAAATAAAGAAAGAGAAGAAGAAGTTCCCCATCCCTATGTCTATTTTATTTCTGTACTTATGCGTGTGCGATTCACCCCCCCTACGACGGTGATCATCGGACCGGGCTCGCCGACAGTGGTTGCATAAGAGTTCTTACTAATACATTCTGCTAGGGGGTATTATTACCACCCAATACAAGAGGTGAGCACCCACTCCCACATGCAGGCAACCAAATAGTTCAACATTGCATCTACTCTCCTGAAGCAGTTAACCAAACAACATCTTAGAAAAACTTGACCGAACATAAATAACTAATATTACATCCACTAATATTACATCCACTTAACCTAACTAGGTTCAGTCTGAATAATAGGTGTAGACGACTAGGGGTACGCATAGAACTAAACAAAACCTATATGCATTCGTGGGAAACCGCAAATCTCAGAAGAAGAAGAAAAAACAATGTCCAGGAGGTCCAAGCTAAGCGGTAAACCGCAAGGTCCGCAAGCAGCCGGAGGACCAGTGCTTTGCGATGCGTGCGGGGCCATCCGGCCCGCCCGATCATCCGATTGCCCTACCCTCTCGTCTCCTTCCTCTGCCCATAAATTCCACTCTCCCACGCCCAAACCCCCCCACCCCTCGCCTCCCCCCTCGCCGCTCCGACTCTCAAGCCCAAATCCCCAAATCGCCCCTAAAACCCTAGCCACCCGCCATGGACTCCTCCCCCACCGCCTCCTACTCCTCCCCCGCCGCATCCGCCTCCGACTCCGCGGCCGCCGCCGCGGCAGCGGCGGCCGAGGCCACCGACGGGCCGGTGCTCAGCGTGGTGTCGAAGCGCCTCCGTGCGCTGCGGAAGAAGTACAACCGCATCCTGCAGACGGAGGAGTCGCTCGCCGCCGGCAAGATACTCAACCGCGAGCAGGAGGAGGTGCTCCGCTCCAAGCCCGTCGTCTCCGCGCTCATCAACGAGCTCGAGCGCCTCCGCGCCCCCCTCTCCTCCGCCCTCGCCGAGGAGCTCTCCTCCCGCCCCGCCACCCCTGCCCCCGCCGCCGCCGCCTCCTCCTCGGACTCCGATTCGTCCATCCAGGACCTCCTCGCGCTCGTCTACTTCGGCCCCTCTTCGATGTCAAGCCGCAGAGCGAGTTCGTCGCCACGATGGTCGCGCGCACGCACGAGCGGAGCTGCTGCATCACCTACGACTACGTCACGGATGATGCGGCGGACCTGCTCGTGGAGACCGACCTCGATGCTGTGTCTGCTCTGGCGTCCTCGCCGCGGCCCGCCCTGCTGTCGCAGTGGGCGTCTCCCACCGCGACGCTCTCCAGGCCTGTGCCTACCACGCCCGCCTCTGGCTCCACCGTGCAGATGAGCCCATCCACCCTGACTCCGGCATTACATGTGAGGATGGATACAGGGTTTCTACTGTGGTCTGATTTGAGGTGATAGGTGATTGACGTGTGTTATCTTCGTGGCTTTTTGGCTGTAGATGCTGGGGTAAGGGCTAAGCTGGACAGGATCATGGCGTCGGATTACTATACAACGCAGCCAGAGATGAGGGCGACGGTGGATGTGGCAGCTGCGGTGGGGAGCTATGGAGCTGGAGGTGTGCAGGCTCAGGAGAGCATGGTTGTGTCGCCAGAGGCACCGGCAGTGGAGGAGAGCCTACCTGCTGAAGGTCATAAGGTGAAATGATTTTTGTTCTTCTGTTGTTATTTAACTTTTGCTTGGCGTGGACAAATTATTGTTGTCCTGTTTAACTTTATCATGACATGGGTTGATGGTTGATGTGCGGTAGTACAATGCTGCTATTATTGCTGCTGCTTCTTGTATTATTATATCTTTCTGGTCTGATTATGCTGCTTTAGTATTAATGATCAGTTGTGGAGAATAGCTCCATTTGGGGTAAATATTACAATGTAGCTCCATTTGGGCTTAGATAATCTAAAGCTTATAGGGTTAGATAACTTCACATGATGTGTCGTTTGAATCTTGTGAAATATTGCACAAATAGAAGCATACTGAAATGACAATTAGTGCATGTGCGCGATTTTTTTTTTTTTGGGGGTGGTGGGGGCTTGCTTGAAAATGGTTTATGGGCTCTTTTAACTTATTGTCATTTGTTTGTATTATACTACAACCGTTGTACCATTCTGGCCTTCTGGGTATTGCGTCCAGCTATTAAGAGTAGGATAAGAGTATATGAGGTGTCTATATTGGCGCCAAAAGGTTTTTGTATCTTGTATGTTGCTGCTATTGGGATGTGACTGACTGACTTCGCAATAGGGAAATTGATTTTTCGTAGTAGTAAAGATGAATATGATGATATGTTCCATCTTGCCTGTTGCTATTATTTTAATAGCGATACCGAATGTGTTGGAATTCATAACTATAGTTGTGCACTAACCTGTCCATGTCTATGATTGTTTGACACAATCCTCAAATGGTTTATTATATTTTCTGTCCGTGTTTTTGTTTCTTTGAACCCAGTAAGTATTATGGATGCATTTCATCTAAAAAATATGGTCTTTTACTAATTTGTGTAACTTACAATTGATATGCTTTTAGTATTTGTTGTTTTATAGGATGGATATTTCAGAAGTCAGCAATGCACTATAGTTACTTTTAAGTTATGGAATAAGATCTATACTTTGTGATTTCACATCCTGACAAATCTACTTTATGGTTACAAATATACTCATTTTAGAATATAATACTGAAGTACTGAATTGTAACATTCTTTTTTGTCTTGTTGTACTAATGTATATTGTATAGCAGCCTAGTCTTTTACTTGGATATTGTTGCGTGATTTCCTTTCTTAGGTGGATATTCTCCATCATATAATTGAGAAAATTCACTACATGCCATTGACTGAATATAACTACATGATTCCTTATATGCCACTCATTGTGAGGCTGACGTGTGGGCTCCGGACCCACATGTCAGTGAGACATCAGTGATATATCGTGAACATATCAAGTTGTTCATTGGTATATAAGGAATTGCCATTTTGCCTCCCAGGAAAGAAGGCTTTTTAGTTGTTTTTGGCAAGCAACAATTATGAGATACTCATTATTTTTTGCTCCAAACACCTAGCTTCTAGGGTCTTGAGAATTTTGTTATCCAAACTTGATTCGAGTTGTTGATACTTCCAAAAATCTACACAAGATCAATATTGACAATGGCAGAGTAAATGAAATACAAGATGTGCAGGCTCTAGCCTCTAGATTACATCAGAAAAACAATTCTTTCTAATTTAAACACGTACAAGTTGAGGTTACACCTGTTTTCATCCGGGCCTACTAATCTAATTGGCACCTTTATGAGCATATTGTTCCCCCCCTCGTGGGAATACACCATCGCGCGTCTATGCCATGTGAATTGTGGGAGCATACTCAAGGCAATGCAATTTCGCTAAATTGCACGAGAGAATTGCTGACCTGCATGTGCATGTCTGCAGTTCTCCATGCTTAACAAACTAAATTTGGATGTGTTCAGTATTAGTTGGTGCTGGCATCACATCTGCATGTTGCTTCAGACATCAGCTTACATTCCCATGTATCATATGACTAGATGTCTTGTTTCAGAGTGAAGACTAGAATTGCACTTTTTCATAGATAACAAAAGTGTCAAACACATGCACATAAGCTTATAATTCTGTAGCAGTACTATAAAATTTGCTATGTTTCTTTTATATAATCATTTATTCAGAATTAGGTGTCCCTGATCTTCAATTCCACATGTTGGTTTTAAGTAATTCCCATGTCCGATCAATGTTAACCCTCCCTCCTGGGCACACCCATTGCCTACCACAAAAAAAGAGTTTTTAATGCTCTAATCTTCAATGTGGTTGCCTTCAACTAGCAACAACCAAACCTAGACAAATAATCTTGCTTTATACAGCTTTTTTGTTTTTATCAATTTTATTTTGTAGTAACTAGCAACTACCCTGATCATCATACAACTCATTAGTCCCCCTGTCGCCATAAGGATATAAATTTCTTTAAGGAGCTACTATGGTACATGTGTTTGTATCCTGTTAACTTTGCATTCTACCATTGCTGAGTGTAATTATTTTATGAACTTTTTCCACCATCCACTATTCATTCTACAAGTGAGAGTGAGGGAAGTAGGAAACAAATGCAGGGGGAGTAAAAAAACTTGAGAAACCTTTTGTAGCTAAAAGTTGTTCGGACCATAGCCATCCCCAATGGAATATTAGGACATAAGTTAGACTATTCTTTGTAAGGTCTCTGTTTATCTCTTTTTCATTGGTGTGGTAGTTCCAGGTTCCACAAGCCTTGGTTCCTCTGCATGCTCAGCTTTGATTGTTAACTGTAAAGCTAGTTTCAGAATTCAGACATGAACCTCCATATTTACAAGGCTGAGGAAAAGGACTGCAGCTTGTTTTTCTTACAATGATTTACCTTCTAAGTTGCATTTTCTGAAAAATGTACTGTCAACTCTATCCTCTATGCATATATTTGCACGATGCACACTTCTTGTTAGGGTGATTAACATTAAGCTGGTTGTAGCAACTAATCGAAAGTTTGCTGTTGACAAACTTCTGTTATAGCCATTTTTAAGTATGCTCAAGTGCTGTGCTTTCGAAAGGATTATTTTTTCTTGTTTTTATTAATTATTAGAAACTAACCCATTCCATCTATCCTCTGCCTATTTTTGTAATAGCACTATAAGGTTGGCGCAGATAATAAAATTCCCACTTTTATACTTTAGTAGTATTCGCTTAGTCTTTAGTGGAAAAAGTTGACTGAGAGAGTGCCGAGGCCATTTAATAGTTTCCTGTGGTGGTGGATTAGATTATATACGGGAGATTGAGCCCTTACAAAGACTTCTATATATTTTTATTCTGTTTTTTGCCTTAACAATCCAATACCTCAAATCTGACCAGATCATGCTTCAGTTTTGGTTTTATCCAATTGAACTGGCAGTTTGGTCAGGTATTATTAACCATGGTTTATCTTCGGCTAGAGCTTATGGTGCTTATAAGCTGAAGCCAGAAGTAAATGGTAGCTTAAGCTTGTGCTTATTCAGTATGTTGATGCCGTGCTTCCACTAGATCTGCAATGAGGTTGACGCTGGTTGGGAGGGGGCTTTTGTGATTATAAGCTGAAGCTGCATATAAACTGGCTTATTGGATGAGCCTCAGCTAGTCCAAAATGATGACCTTACGATGGGAAAATGTTGATTGAACTGTACTTATTTATAGTTTGTAATACTAATACCTATTTTCGCCCATGTTTTATGTGCATAATTTTTTTTCCTGTGAAGTAATGTCATGACTCTTAGTGAATTTTGTGTGTTTTAGAATCAAGAAATGCGCTTTACTTTCCATGAGGAAAACAAGAACAAACGGATATGTAAAGGGTTAACATTATTCTGACTCGACTCCTAAATATTTATGATATGCACCTTAGCAAAATTGTAAGGTAGATAACAAGCTCATTTGAGGCAACAAATTAAAAGATTTTTCTGGTATAGTTATCATAGCTATTTTTAGTTAATGTTGTCAGTTGTTTAATGCAAGAATTGGTGTATTGTAGCTTGTAGATGATGGTAAATAGTAATTGCTAACGTTAGAAATTTTGAGTATTTGCTCATGTTATTAAAGCTTTCGAGTTGGAATATTTTTCGATATGACTGAAGTGGCGTATTTAATTGTGCACCTAACCCAATACTATTTGTGACTGGCCATATTAGGGGAGAACATTTTTTTCCTGGCTGTGTGTAGTCTATGAACTATTGAGACTGTTAGGACCTTTTGTTTCTGCTTATGAGATGGAATTTATATCCTTTGCTAAAAGGAATACTTTGGCATGTTGATTCATTTTTATGATGTTTGTAACATCTAGAATTTTATGATGTTTGTAACATCTAGAAGTGCATTGTAGAACTTGGAATCTTTTGGTTTCTGTTTGGATAGAGTGAGCAAAAGGATGTGGAATTTGGAATAGTGGAGGTGGGGTGGTGTACAACTGTACATCGTTGGAGTTGGTATAGATCATGGGTGGGATTAAGTGTTGGAAGTTATCAAAGGCTGAGATCAGTTTTTTATTCAGTTAGTACACAATTTTTAGCATGTGAGGTATTCCCATATTAAAATGGAGGTGTGCTGTTTCAGCATAGAGAGGGAGATAAGTATTATCTTTATTGCCCTCAGAGGAGAAAGGATTAATGGGTTAGTTTCCTTAACCTCTTTGCCTCAGAAACAGGAAGGGTCTAGGCAATTGACCTGTAAACAAAATGATGTGATTTTTTTTCTGTATATCGTTACACAGTATAGAAGTGATTTGATGATTTTGTCTAATTAGTCCTTTGCCTCTCATCTTTATCTCTTTTTCTCATTTGTTTACTCCTTGACAGGATGAGAATGAAGATTTGCAGGCTACAGAAACCTACACTGATCATCAGTCCAATGTCGTCGATGCTCAAAATGTGGTACTTACTAATGATTTGTGAATACTTCTGTGTGTGAGTTTTTCCCACTTATACCAACTTCATAATTTCAGGATGATGAAGCCTTGGCGAACCCTCCTGAAGAACAACCCTCGGCTGAGGCAGAGCAGGATAAATTTGAAGAATATGTGGAGGAGCAAGATGAGAGGAATGCAGAGCCAAAAGATCAACAGTTCATCCATCGACGATCTTCTTACCAGAACCAGCGTGGTGGCGGTCGTGGTGGTGGCAGGAGGGGCTATTCTATTGGCCGTGGTGGTCGTGGAGGCCGGGGTATGGGCGGTGGTGGATTCCAGAATGGCCGGGGAGGTGGTAATGGATACCATAACGGCAGAGGCGGTGGCGGCGGGTACTACTATGATTCTGGATACTACCCGCAGAGGAACTACAACAACAACAGAGGCAGGGGTGGTCGCTCTGGTGGCAATTCTTTCTACAACAACCATGGAGGAGGCTCGCAGGGAGAAGGCCATCCTGGGAGGGTTGAGCTGGGAGCAGACGCTTAGCTTCCTAACTATTTTGCTCGGAGTGTTATGCGAGGAAAGGACATATCGAGACTGTGGGAGCCATTTTGTTATTATAGAACTAACTTAGCCTTTTATTATGTCACATTCGCCCCCATCTGTGAGTTACTGTGTCTCTCCAACGACTGCATATGGTTGTTCGGTAATGTGGAATACCGTGGGAAAGTAGCTTCAGGGCATATTCGTTCGCCAAAATTATGCCTTCATGTGTTCATATTACCCTTGTTTGTTTCTGCTGTGCGAGCGCGTGTTCTCTGCATTTTGTCAGCTGATTCTGTCTGTTGTTACAGTAGATGGCAATGTCTTCCTTGCATTGTCTTCAGTAATATCAGGCGTTCTGTCTACATCTACAGTGTGGTTCTTGCAACGCTGACCCATCCTGTGGCTGGTAAGCTGGATGCTAGGATGGCTCTAATTCCAATAGTGTCCCATTGTCGCTGTTCTAATGTCGCGGCTCTCTTCTATTGATACAGCCAATGCTTGTTGAGGTCTGGATTCTTCCCTTTGTCGTCTACAACCCTGGTGAGTTCTTCTATGTCGATTCTGCACAGGTCAGGTGTTAACGTGTCACCGTAGCCGAGTATATTTCTGAGCTGCGGCTATGTTTTCTACGATGACAGTGCCGTGATGGTTGTCGTCCTGCCTTTTGTTTAGTGCGAGGAATTGTTTGGTACGACTTAATCAGACAGCTGACCTAGTTAACAAATCCGATCTCTTGTTTTCTGAGAAGACGTACCAAGTTTTGCTGAGCGATTAGACACCGTCAGTGGTGCTGGTGCATTACAGCTCTCACCTGACCATGTCTTGCCCGTGTTAACACATTGATTCTACCAAAATGTGTCGGTAAACCAGGTCATTGGTACCTGATCGGCCGGATAAGGTGAAAAGGGCCGAGAGAACATGGTAATTTCTCTTGTTCTTTGCTTTCGGATGGAGCAGAATCACGCATGGATCGCTGAATCCATCATTTGCCTGCTGCACGTCGCTTCGTGCCGTAATCATGGCGCTGCATGTGTGATCCCAACCTTTGACCGCCGCTTTCCCCGTCGTTTAGTCCTCACAAAACCGCGATTACCTTTCCTTAAGCCCAGAGCGGAAAGGCCAGGGAGGAAAAGCACCCGCCTTTCTAGCCTGCATGTACAGTGCCTCCGTCCTTTCGTGGCGATATTATTAGTCCAGCACCCCATGTCTTGGTCCTAGAAGATGGCATTTTGCTTCTTCATCAACTGCCGTACTTAATTACCCCCACCGATAACAACGGGCTCTAGAATAGATATATATTATTTTTTTTGGTTTGTTGCTTTGTTCTTGCAAGGCGAAAAATCTCGATTATGTCAGCTTATACACGCGTTGGATTTCTTTCCATATTGCCATATCATCTGAATTGATTACAAAGAACAGTGACATACATATGCTTGTCAGCTTGTCCACGCTTCTTGTCTTGATTGTAACACTGACATGCGTGTCCTCGCGTCCATGAGTCCGATCATAATTAGCCATCCATGACTGTGAGCATGTTGTCCTACACTAGTAGTACCTATCAAGACAACAATCAACGTAGGCATCGGAGGCATGTCATGGACGTAAGCATGGCAAATGCGGTGGCTTCTTTGTTTTGCTCCAGTTCACAAGACAAAAAACACACAGCATCATATATAACCCTAATTCCCAATCTTTTGCCATTAATTTCCCGGCAGCATCCTTCACTGTCACACCCAAACGCCGGATCATTTTCTAACCACCTCCTGCTGGAATCCGCGCGGCAGCTAGCTGATCGACACGAGATCGACCGAGGGAACAGCGTGGCTAGCGAGGCAGGCTGCACCCCCAGACGACCAACTCATTTGGATCAATGCGAGAAGTCGTAATGGTGTACGTACGTGCTCCCTCCTTCCATCTGCATCTTGAAAAGGCCGCGACTGGTCCCTTCCTTCCCTACCTCTTCACGCCTTCAAAAAAAAAATCCCAGCTTCCGTTCCCTCGCGCCTTTTCTGCTCAAAGAACGTAGGCATGAAGCAAAGCTCCCTCTCTCTCTCTCTCTCTCTCTCTCTCTCTCTCTCACTCCGATTTGTTAATCGAGTGGAGTTTTGATAGTTTTTGGAGCTGAAAACTACATATGAATTTATGATTCCTCCCTCCCTTTTCCCCATCCCTTTCGCTGCGTGCGTGCGTGCGTGCGTACTTTGGAGTTGGGAGTGTTGGACCCCTTCGATCCTCTCTTCCCAAGCGCGACCATTTCTTCTCCCGGCGTCCCCTCCCTCCCGATCTCTGCTTCAACTGCCCCAACAACCAAATCTTATCATTCGACGTATGGTTTCTCTTCTTGTTTATACTTCCATCCTAACTAGAGAGGGAAAGAAATGATGACCAGCCCACGTACTAGCTAGAGAGAGTACGTACAAACTTGTGTTTTCTTCATCAAAAGAGCTAGACTGAAGAGAGAGCTGCCCTATACTGCAGCAATATACTACTACAGTGCTGCGTAGCTAGAGGAGGAGGACCAAGAATCCAGAGAGGGAGGTGCAGAAGCATCCAGAAGATTCTAGAAGGTCCCATGGGCAACACGTGCATCTGCTGCGCCACCTCGACCACCCCCACGTCGCCTCAGCCGCAGCCCAAAGCGGAAGCGCCGCCACATGCCAAGAAGAAGCCAGTGTCGACGACACCTCCGAGCTCCCAAGGCCACAGCCAAGAACCAAGCCCAAGGGGTAATCCCAAGCCCAGGCCCAACCCGGACGACTGGACGCCCAGGCGCGCGGTGCGCGTGCTGGAGGGCGTGGTGCCGCACCACCCGCGGCTGCGCGTGACGGACAAGTACCACCTGGGCCGCGAGCTCGGGCGCGGCGAGTTCGGCGTGACGCACCTCGCCACGGACCGCGCCACGCGGGAGCGGCTGGCGTGCAAGTCCATCCCGAAGCGCCGCCTGCGCACGGCCGTCGACGTCGCCGACGTGCGCAGGGAGGTGGCCATCATGGCGTCGCTGCCGGACCACCCGGCGCTGGTGCGCCTGCGGGGCGCGTACGAGGACGCCGAGGCGGTGCACCTGGTGATGGAGCTATGCGACGGCGGGGAGCTGTTCGACCGGATCGTGGCGCGCGGGAGGTACACGGAGCGCGCCGCGGCGGCGGCGGCGAGGACCGTGGCGGAGGTCGTGCGCGCGTGCCACGCGCACGGCGTGATACACCGGGACCTCAAGCCGGAGAATTTCCTGTACGCCGGCAAGAGCGAGGACGCCCAGCTCAAGGCCATCGACTTCGGACTCTCCGTCTTCTTCCGACCAGGTCAGCTTGTTAGCCCTGCATGCTTCATGCTTGTATAAGTAGTAATTCTCTTACTCCTTCCACGTTAATTTCCTCAACTTTTTCTGTTTCAGAAAAAAAGAGAGCCAGTAGTGATTAATAAGCGCTAAAATGGTGTCAATATCGAACTTAAGGATAATCGAGAGCAATAGTTTTGAGCCTCTAGATGACACTGAGAGTGTTGCCCTATGGAATCTTTACTTTTAAGGGAATCTTTGAATTATAGTAGTAAAACTTTTGCTGTTACGACTTTAAAATGATGCAATTAAGTAGTTATTACATCCAAAAGTAGTTAAATGACATCCTTTGTGAATTAACTATTCAATGCCAAACGAGGCTAATTCTTTTAGGCTTACACCTTTGGAAGTGTTGTTTCGTAATATGATATGCCAATTAACATGATGGTTTGTGAAAGTGTATATCATTTTTACCAAAATATTCTTTTTATGTTGCCAAATGATAAAAATATGGGGGAACACATGATTATCAAAAGGTACTTCACTGTTCCAATGGCAAATCAATGTCAAAGAAGCCTTATTACTAGGAAAGTTTTTTATTTCCTGAAAACTGTCCTTCCAAAAGGGGAAACCCCCCTGAAAACTAGAGTGTGACTTGAGCTCCCAATCTGAAAACTAGAATATGGCTATAACTAGAGGTGACCAAATGGTCATGCCTATCGGGCTGACCCGAAGCACGATACTGTTAGTCCGTCGCGTCGTGTCGTGCTTGGATCGCGACTCCTGCACAACGGGTTGGTCCGGCTTGGCACACGCAGTATCGTGCTTGGCACAGTCCGACCCAGGCACGACACGGTTGGCGTGCGATGGAGGTGGCGGCTCCTGCAACGGAGGTGGCAGTGGCGGTGACGGAGGAGAAGGTGGTGGCGCCGTGCTAAGGAGGTAGTGGCGAGGCCTTTATCTAAATGGGCCACACAGGCCTACCTGGTCTGTTAGGCTAATCGTGCCCAGGCTGGCGCGTCATGGGCCATGAGCTCGGCTATCGTGCCCACAGGTCAGCACAGCCTGTTTAGCTAGTCGGGCCAGCCGGGTTGTGCCTAAATAGGCCCATGTCATGTTGGACAGGGCTCCCCATTTGACCACCTCTGGCTATAGCACGAGGAAGAGTGGAAGACATTGCAAAGAAGGAAGAACAAGTCCAGCGGAGTGAAAGCCCGTTCTGGTATTCGTTTGCGGTAGAACAACGACATTGAAATTGCAACAAATGCCATTTATCACGATAGTGAAATCTATGCTTTCTCGGGTTCAAAAAAGAGAGAGAGAAGTCTACACCGTGGGAAAATTCAATACCACATGTATATGCACTATCGTGACCGCCATTATGCTCCAAGATTCGTGCTCTTCCCTCCCACGCAATTTTGCAAAAAAAAAATATCCTACATTTTTAAATTCTCTCCCTCGTCGGATCCTCTCCTCCTCCTCTGTCTCCCCCACTCCCCTGGATCCCATCGCCGCCCCCTCGCAACGAACCCCACCATCGCACCCCTCCAACCTCTCTCTCCTTTAGCTGGGCCTCCTCCTCCTCCTCTGGCCACGCCTGGCCGTTCGCCCAATGGGAGCGCCACCACCCCTTGCTGTTCGCCCGATGGAGGAAGACGTTGGGGCCCATTGGATCCGACGGGCGTGGCCTCGACGATCATGATGATTACCACCCCTCTCCGTGGCCACAGATGCACGTTGTCGTCCACACTAAGCCTGGATCCGGCGGATTCATGACCGCCTAGTTCGGATGCAGCTGCGGCAGGAGGGAAGGAGAGGGGAAGGGAATGTGATTTTATTTATTTATTATTATTATTATTTTGCAAAACGGGGAGTTCAGAGGTACAAATCTGGGATTACTTCGTCGGGAGGGATAGTGCATCTAACCACATGCACATGTAGTAAAACCGCATTCGGTATAGGGCAAAATTCAAGCTGCTTAGACCCGGTCGTGATCAGTAAGTGCCTAGCTTCGTCAGCCTGAAAGCTGAATGAAAGTTCGTAGTACATAATCGCATCCTTACATTGCGTAATCTTGGTCGGCGTCCTTAAACCGAACCAAGTCAAAAGTTAAAAGAAAGAGATGAATAGTACCGGACACTAGTCTAGATTCGGGCACAAGGAGAGCTGGCTGAGGAAAACTAATAAACGGGTCGCTGAGAGACATCTGGGAAAAAAAAAACTTCAGATATGGGCCTTCCGTGGAAACGCGTACGTGGTGTGGGCCGGGCCATTGCCCATCTGTAAAGATATGCGAGGAGGAGGAAAGAGAAACAGAAGCTGCTTCGGTTTACGATGGGCATTCTCTCGGCCCAGCCTAGCCCACGTACGATTGTCCATGGAAAGCCCGTTAGTAACTTTACACGGCCCATGTCTGAATATTTTTTTCCCTCACGCGGTGCATGCCTATTTCGATCGGTATAGCCGTATAGGTAGCTTTGCGAGCTACCAATGTCAAGTCGTAGTTGATCAGTGGTCGATGGTAGAAATTAATCAAGTAAAACAGGTGAACGGTTCAGGGAGATCGTGGGCAGCCCGTACTACATGGCGCCGGAGGTGCTCCGGCGGGACTACGGCCCGGAGGTGGACATCTGGAGTGCCGGCGTCATCCTCTACATCCTCCTCTGCGGCGTCCCGCCATTCTGGGCCGGTCAGTCCACTGATTCTTGCATCCAGTTAATGGCATCAACGAGCACGGCATGAGACAGAACAGATGCACCAGCGCTGCATATATATAATGATCTGCCTCTGCATGCAGAGACGGAGCAGGGCGTGGCGCGGGCGATCCTCCGCGGCGTGGTGGGCTTCGAGCGGGAGCCGTGGCCGCGGATATCGGACAGCGCCAAGAGCCTCGTGAGGCAGATGCTCCAGATGGACCCCAAGAGGCGACCCACCGCGCAGCAAGTGCTCGGTGCGTATGTCGTATTCTTGCGTCAAAACATGGGGTGTATCGGTTGTTTCATTCTTTCGTTTGCAAATGCATCGCGTGCTTGGGCAGAGCACCCATGGCTGCAGAACGCCAAGAAGGCGCCGAACGTGCCGCTGGGGGACATCGTCAGGGCGAGGCTCAAGCAGTTCTCCGTCATGAACAGGTTCAAGAAGAAGGCCATGCGGGTGACTAGCCACTAATTAATCTCGTTGCAACCCTCCTCCTTTCATCGCGTTAAAGCTAGCCACTGTGCTGAATGCTGAGCTTTGTTTCCGTGTGACTGCTGCCCAGGTGATCGCTGAGCACCTGTCCTTGGAGGAGGTGGAGGTGATCAAGGAGATGTTCGCGCTCATGGACACCGACGACAACGGCAAGGTCACGCTCCAGGAGCTCAAGGCCGGCCTCAAGAAGGTCGGCTCCAAGCTCGCCGAGCCCGAGATGGAGCTGCTCATGGAGGCCGTAAGCATTTTCGTTTCATTCCTCTTGTTAGCAATGCCATTGCCAAGAAATCAACCGAAAGTTGGACTGCATCTCTGCATCGCATGGCAGGCTGATGTGGACGGCAACGGGTATCTGGACTACGGC
This sequence comes from Hsuehochloa calcarea, assembly GCA_036346395.1. Lineage (NCBI taxonomy): Eukaryota > Viridiplantae > Streptophyta > Magnoliopsida > Poales > Poaceae > Hsuehochloa > Hsuehochloa calcarea. Next base: position 19,843,769 of record CM070597.1, on the reverse strand, counting down.
GAGTTCGTGGCGATCACCATCCACCTGCAGCGACTCTCCAACGACGAGCACCTCCGCACGGCGTTCCTCTTCTTCGACAAGGACAGCAGCGGATACATCGAGCGCGCCGAGCTGTCCGACGCGCTGGCCGACGATGCCGGCCAGACCGACGACGCCGTGCTCAACCACGTCCTGCAGGAAGTCGACACGGACAAGGTACACATGCAGACTCCATATCTGGCCATCATCAATTCTACCGCATTGTGGTACCTGTCAGTCACTGGTACAAATTGTTCTGCTCATAGCGTATGTGCAGTCTGAATATACCTGTGGTTGCTGACAGGATGGCAGGATAAGTTTCGAGGAGTTCGTCGCGATGATGAAGGCCGGGACGGATTGGAGGAAAGCGTCGCGCCAGTACTCGAGGGAGCGCTTCAAGACTCTGAGCAACAGCCTGACGAAGGACGGGTCACTCTCTATGGCGCGATAACCAAGACGCACATTGGACATACGTTCAGACTTCAGAAATGGTTGATGCGATGCGATGCGATGCTTGGTTTTTGATGCATACATCACTTTAATTTCCCTGGTGTTCTGTTTCTTCACTTTCTTTGTATATCTGTTATAGACTATCTGAATCTTCTGTAGGATTAATAGGGAAAGGTGGCGATTTCAGTCCGTTGTATTTGAACTTCTTTGGCTCGTGGTTGTAACGAGCCTGTGCGTTACAGCAGAATCCTTAAAAAAATGATAAATGTCAGCAGACATCATCTTAAACCGCATAATAAATATCAATTTTCTTTTACACATATATAAATAGAAAAAATAACTCTATCTACCGCTATGGAAGATCAAATTCAAATCCTCATTCGACGCTAATCAAAAACCTCCTTGTCATAGACCTTGTGCCAAACCCTTGGAGATATTTCTCCCGAGTTCTAAGGAGGCTTGGCAACACCTCCAATTATCTCAGATTTTTAGAAATTATTTGATGATTCTTGAGGCGAGTCAAAGCTTGGTCAAACCCTAGCTTCCCTCTTCCGCACTTCGGGGAAAATTCAAGACATTAGAATCTCTGAAATTTCATATGAGGTTCCTCCGGTCGTCAAGAAACTCCAGCTAAAATTTCATATTTTTGAGCTTGCTTGCTACCTTAAATAATTCCTCAAAAATCGCTTATTCAAATCCAAACCCTAATCAAGTTGCACTGCTCAGAGGTTCAACCGACTCGGCTCGAGCCACCGACCGGTCCACCACTAGCCGCGCTAACTCTGGCCGTTCGGGCGCCGTGGTCGTGAGCCGTTGGATCGGTATCGAACGGTCTTCGACATCACCGAATTAATCTGGAGCCGCTAGAACCGCCCGACCGACTACTGTTGGATCGCATCGAACGGTCCTCGACCACCGAACGATGGGATCGCTTCAATCGCCGATCTAGCCCAAATGCTCGATTCCAATCCGACGACCAACGAGTCGCCCCTTCCTCCGTCTCCCAAGCGTGAGCTCGCCATGGCGCGCGCGGAGAGAAAAACGGCGGGCGTGCATCCACTCTATGTCCACCTTTAAACGGCTAGCTCATGCAGTATTAAATGATCGTCGACTCCTACCTCAAGAGGGCCATGACTCAACCGCTCCCATCGCCTCAAGTGCTCTCATGGCGTTGTTGACCGACCGGAAAATCCGCCGCTATATCCGCCATCGCCCTATTTAAACTCCTTTGTGCTTCACCCTTAGCTTCCTTTAGCACTTTCAGAACTCCAACTAGCATTCGCCATCTTGCTTGAGTCAGTAGTTCCTCGCACTCTTTTCGACCGACATTGTTGAGTGTGGAGCTGGTGGAGGCGCAATGGGGTTTTCTTCAAGTCTTCGCCTCCGCCTCCCCTTTACTTGGAGCTTAACTCACGCGTTTGGTTCTCTCTCAGCCTGTGTCTGGGCCTAGCGAGAACCTTACCACCGCTGCTCGGACACTCTCAGTCGAGCACTCGCGGACTCGTCGCTCTTCACCGTGTACTTTCGCATTGCCCTATAAGAGCTTAGGTGTGTTCTCATTGCCCTTTGGTATTGGCCGCTCGAGTTCTCCCGAGCCATACCGCTTGGCCGCACCGTGGTCGCATTCACCGCATGTACCATTTCGACCAAGATCGCCGCAGGCAAAACGTTAAACCTTTAGACACTCAACTCCGCCTTTGTCCGGCCGCCGCCGGTGGTCGGAGATCGCCGCCGAGCCACCGGCAAAGCGTGCGGGAGGCGTTACCTAGTGGTCGGATTTGACCGCCACTCTAGCTTAGTCGTAAGCTCTACTACGATGTATAAATGGTCGAGGTCTTATTACGACTATGCCGTGGGCATGAGTCCTTCTACGACTAGTACCTAGTCGTAGTTCTTCTACGACCCTTAATCGTCGTAAGTTCTTCCACGATCGAACTTAGTCGAAAGTCTTGCTACGACTACGCCATAGTCGAGGTTTCTTTACGACCACTACCGGTCGTAAGACCTTCTTTCGGTCGTAGTTTTGGCATTAAGAATCCAAATCAATTGGTTCTTGTTGTTAAATTCTTTATAAAATCGCACCTTGCTTTGGTAAGATTTTCAGAATTTTTGTAGAAATTTTGTCGTTGAGTCTTTGCATTTTATTCGCTCTTATTGGTTGCTTTTCGCCTTCTCGTTAGATCCGAAGAGCACATCGACGATATTGTCGATTCTCAAGAACATCCTCGACCTACGTTAAAGGTGCAAGCGCTTTGATCATGTTAATCCTATTATTTTTCAAGTCTACTATATTGATTTCAACTCGTATGTATGCATTGCTATTTTGTTGTTAAATTATGGATAGTATCCTATAGTCGCATAATCTGAGGATCGGTTTATCCTCTACTACCAAAGTGAGCTTAGGTTATTGGTCGTGGTCGGAGTTCGATGGATGGACCCCGTCACTTAGTAGCTTTCGCTTTGAAATTGCTTAGAAATGCTTAGAGGTCGGTAGTATCGCAGCATCGACTTAGTCGATGATGTTGATCACACACATCTTACTACTACTCCATTATGTCCAAAGACTGTGCTTTGTTATTTTGTAAAGACAAAACCGAAAATAAACTGCTTTTGACTTGGGCACAATGGTACGCTGGTGTGATCTGCTGGTATGAATGGAATGGTGCCTAGGTCATCAAGGACCGAGTTATTTGTGTCACTGGGTTGCGCTTATGCGTATAACCACGCGAGAGGATATGGGACCTCTTGACTTAGTACTTTGGCGTGGTTATCTCCGAGTCGCAGGAGGGGTTGTGTGTGTTGTGTGAAACATGATATGTGGTCGTGTTCTTGTGTTATGTGCGTGTGGAGATTCCGTAGGCTCTCCACCTCGAGGAGCGCCGTAGTTGTCCAAGGCTTTTCCCGGAAGGGTAGTTGACCGAGGCTTTACGATGACTCCGACACAACGTATGGGTTTCTATCCATACAGCGGCTCGAGAGTAATTCACAATATTAGAAACGCTCAGAGGACTTAGCTGCGCTTGCATACCCTCGGAAGTGTGCTTAATAGCTTGGCAAAAGGCGGTCCGGGCGTGGGCATAGTGGTACACCTCGCAGGATAAAACTATTCGAATAGCCTCGCCCTAGGTTATGGACATGCTTGGTAAGGTCGTGCAAGAACTAGACTACAACCTTTAAAACTTAAATCGAAACAGGTGGCATGAACGGGTAGTTCATGCTATTGTCGGGTGACCGACGGCTAGTCACTTCCGTGATTGTTGTTGTCATCTATCTCATCATATATATCGTTGTCGCTTGCCATTATTTGAACATTAAAAATAGATTTGTTAAAATTGCTTGCAATCTATTACACTATTGCAAAGCTACCCACCCGGAAATTAAAGTGATGTGCGTGCATGTAACCTTCAGATTTCGTGTTCACGTGTGGTTCCAAACTTAGCAGGGTAGGTTGACCCTCAGTTGCCTCAGAGAATGATGACATGCTTTTATTATTTCTTGGATACTGACTGATCGTGAACCTGCTTCACCGAACATGTCACAGGAATCCGATATTTTATCCGTGGATATGTTGATTTGATTCTGGTGAAACCCAATCCCCTCGCATATCATTAGACACTTGAAATCGTATCAACAATATTTTCCAGTTAGTAAATCAAGTTTTTGTTACGACATAAAACTTGAACCAGAATCTTGATATTGTTGGAGTTTATGTCAGGTTGAATTCCATATCACGCATCTCTCATCTTTGGAAAACATCAAGCTGCACAGTGTCGACATAAATATATTCCAGTTTTCTATTCGCGTGTTCAGGTCGGAGGTCGTGATCGAACAAGTAGATATGGATGGTGACCGGCAACAAGTAGATATGGATGGTGACCGGCAATTGGTCGCGTGAGTGAGCGACGGTCAGGATACGGTGACTATTTCAACAACGTAGCTCTTGTCGAAGCTGTTCCTTCGTGAAGTTGTACTTGTGATGTGGTCGTCGTTTATATTAACATCCCCTTTGGCTCCCAGGTATTTGATGCGGACATCCTTAGCTATGTTGTTTCGTATAGTGTTTTCAATTCATCAAGTACCTCAGAACAACATGAGCTTACTAAAAGAGTTAAAAAAACAAGAAAAACTTATTCAACAGGTGAATCTGTTCCCTAAATTATCTTTTAAATTAGTTGAGAATATTATACTGCCTAATATCGGGTTATCGCTTGTTGTCAGATTTCAAGCAGAAGGTTTATTGGAAGATAAAGAACACGATGCTTCTCAGGGTGTTTTGCTTCTTACAAAAATAGCACGTAACCCATTGGAGGTAGGGGCGCATGAGACGAACAATAGATGGCGCCACACTGATCTTGAGGTTCACGATGATCTTCGCAGAAACTCGGAAGGATCTAGCATAAACAATATATATATTTGGAAAGTTTGTTGTCTACTCTCCAATGAATCAAACGGCATATGATTTAGAACTTTCTATAACAAGTTATGGCTATTCGAGTACATGCTACACATTCAGACCGACCAATGCGCGAGAGTTGACAAAGTTGATGATTCCGTAGCTTGTACAACATCTTGGGAGGATATCAAGCTATGACACAACTTTTCAAATGTTCACAAGAGTCTCTTTCTCAAGTTTCAAACGAATTCAAGTCGTTTCAATTAATGAAATTGAAGATAGGAAGGTTTGGATTCAATTCGGATTCTGAATCAGCATCAAATTCGGATTCGGAATCAGCAGGACAGTTCGGAGTAAAACGGTCATAACTTTCACAAACGGAGTCCGATTTGGGTGTTCTTGTGCTTGTTGGAAAGATAACTTCAAGGTCATTCCAATGGATCCTCTCTCAGTCCAAAATTCATCCTGCATCAAAAGATATGCCCAAAACAATATGACAATTATAAAATCAAAGTTTCCTTTTTGTTTTAGATTGTGTCTGAATTGGAGTAGAACTCCTAATTCCGAATTAGAGTAGGTGTAGGGCCTCTTGGCCAGTCATAAGGTGGAGAAGTGCACTATATATTGAGGGGTAGACCCCCATTGTAACCTCAGACCACGATTAAATATTTTGATTGCTTTTTGCATCAATGCTTGATTCTTCCAAGAAGTTTGGTGAAGGCCAACGACTTGAAGGGGAATAGAGCGTTTTCTTCCAAAGACCGTTCTGTCTTTCCGTTGGAAATTGAGGGATCGGTAAAACTCCACTTGGTCGAAATACATTGGTCAAAGTTGTACACTAGTGGTCGAAGCTGTAGACCAGTGTGTAATCCGGAACTGATAAATACTGCTTAATTACCATTAATTGGTTTTGAATTAGGAGTTACCAGTAGTTTAATATGTGCTTTATTATGCAGTTACTAGAGAGTAATTGTCCCAACCTTTAAAAGATCTGTGATGTCCAAACCTGAGATCGAATGATTCACTCCCATTTTTTCTTCTTCTTCCTATCTGTTCTATTGTGTTGGCGAACCAAGTCGTCCCTTCTCCTCGGTGTGCACCTGGAAGGAGGGTGAGCAGGTATATCCGAATCATTATCGCAGAGTTTACTTGCACGGGGCGACAACAAGGTTTCTGGGCAGCGCATCTGTGCGGCCGCTTGTTGTGTTTTTTTCCTGTTCTTCATCAAGCCCGACTGTAAGTTGGTTGTGCAACCAAACTATTCTGTTATAATCATATTATTGTGTATGTTTAGAAGTGCAGTGAATTGCTTGTTATTAGTATTGCTTTATGTATCTCTAGTTTTATGTGATCTTTGCCTCATAATAAAATCTGGAATTAATATATCATCCATATTTCCAACAGTTTTATGGTCGATTTTACACATGAAGAAAGGCCTGGTGCACGTCATCTTGAGAGGAGGGGGCTATGGCCGCTCATCTCCAACAGCGCCAAGAGCGATGCTGCAGCTGGACCCAGGAAGCGCCTCACTGCCCAGCAAGTACTCGGTACGTGTCCTCGTGTGCTCTCACGCCGGCCATATGCCATGAGTTTTAGTCACCACCCAACTTAATTTTGAGTTTTTGGCTCATTTAGCCTATTTTTGAAATGAAATGGCAAATACAACCTTCTCGTGTTTGAAATGATAAAATTGGCACCCCTATCACACTCTCAGTCCGTGGAAGCCACCTGTTGCGTTCCCAGTCTGTAGCAGGATGGCACACAAGCGCAACAGGTGGCTTGCACACGTTCCCAGCGCAGGTAAGTGGACTGAGAGCTTGGCAAGTGGTTTGCCCCGGTTTGGGAGCAGGGCAGGTGACTTTTGTGGACTGGGAGTCAAGTAGGTGGCTGTTGCGATGCTATTTTTGTATTTTTTTTTTACTAAAGAAGGCTACTTTTGTTATTACAAATAAAAAACGCTTCAATTTAGCTAAAAACTACTTAGTTTAGTCCCCCATTTTGTCAGCTCCCTCCGGCAAAGAAGACTACTTTTGTAATTGCAAATAAAAAATGCATCAATTGAGCCAAAAACTACTTAATTTCGTCCCTATTTTGTCTGCTCCCTCCGGTAGAGCACCTGTGGCTGATGAATTGTAGATGCCTCTGGACGGTGTTCCTACCGGCGATCAAGGTTGTTAGAATGTCGATTCTAATCATACGATCATACGTTTCTATGACCCAGATTGACTGGACCGATCCGATCCTACAGTAGAGTCTTAATTTGGTAGGATCTTAATATTATTACGATTCTAACAAATTTTTTTGTAGGACCATGATCAAAATTTTCATACGATCCTACCCGATTATAGTGATTTATTATAAACAATTATTTGCATATGCCCCTTTCATTGTGAAATTTTACCTTTTATTTCTTCATGCTCATTATACTTTGCATAAATAGCAAATGATATTTTCTTTGCACTACATTTTGGTAAACAAAAGTTTTAAAAGTATAGTTTTAAAAATATATAAATGTTAAAATACAAGATAAACTTTAAAAAATATATTTTTGATTGAATTAGATAGAATCTTAGATTTTACGTCAATCATACGATTTATGATTCTGCTAAGAACCTCCGACCCGATTCAATACCACAATTCTGATAATCTTTGCCGGCGATGGCTTGATTCGCACTGAGCTTCCTGCCGGATCGACAAACCGATCGAAGGCGCTCGATGGAAACAATGCAGAAATGATGATACAGTTCCAGTTGCTTCTGTACTTTACCTAAGTACCTCCATTGGCTCTGTACATACGTCACTAGCTCTCTCCATGCCTTGCAATTTATTTGTCTTGGTCAGGCTAATTCGTTAGGGGAGTAAGCTGAAGATCCATTCCATATCATTGTGTTTCCGTTTTTTAGGATGTCATATCATTGTATTAATTGGTTCATTGGTTGTCAGCTTGTAAGTTTTGTAAATATACGTGTGATAGAAATGAAGCAAGCTCTGCAAATATTCATTCATTGCTGGATTCACTGTGTACGTAGTGTCTATATAACAAAACCTTTGATTTGTCGGCAATGATGCCTTCGGTTCTTGTTTGGGTGCCGTTTCTCTTTCGGTGGGAAGGTCAGTTACAGTGTCAACCATTTCGCTAGAAGCTTTGCGTCAGCCAGTTTCCTTAACCCATCAGGTCTCCGTTGCAGAAGTAAAATGCACACAGTGACAGCAGATCTGCACTCAGGTCTGGCTGCAAGTGTCAACTCTACACGCATGCTCCAGCCGATAATCACCAGGCCACTACCTTTCCGAAACACCTCTTCTTTGCCCAAAGTGACAGCAGATCAATCACCTTTCTTTCTTCTTGGACTGTAATTTTCCTTTCCGGATTTTTTTGCTTTATTGCACCATTATCTGCAACTCTTCTCTATTTCTGCGGTACATCTTCAGAATTTTAGGTGCGAACTCAGATTTTTAGTGCCACTATTTTGGGCTATGTTAGACCATGTACAATACAACATGATTACACATGAGTGCTTAAAGAGAGAATATAACCATATCATCGAACATTTATGGAAAAGTCATTTCCTCCGATGCAACTATATCTTTTTGTAAGTGATTAGAAGGTTGTATTATTTTTTATTAGATATAGGTATATACATAGGCACCTGTTTAACACCGGTATCTAATTAAGTATCGATGCTACAAAATGAACACATTATCTATCACATGTGGCCAAAAAAATTAGTTTTTATTTGCTATACGTCTCTTTAAACACATGCATTGTACATGCTCTTAAGAACCTTCTGTTAGAGTGATCTCAGGCATTTGGCCCAACGGCCAAATGCCCACCTGATCAGCGCACGATCGGGGCGCCAAATGCCCAATGGGTCAGGGGGCCTGTCGCCAGCGCCATATAAAGAGGTGGGGGTCGGGGAGGCACAGGGACCGATGTTCACCGCACCGCCGAAAACCCCACCAACACCGAAACCCTAGACCGATCTAGAGGGAGGCGCTCCAGCGACGGGATCCACCACCGGCCATCACCGCCGCCCAGGAGACGCCGCCACCAGGGAGAACCCCTCACCGACGAACCGCCATGGCCAACCCTACCTCCTCTACATCGGACGGTAGATCCTAACCCTAATGCTCTCTCTCTCTCCCTCTGTATCTCTCATGAATCCAAAAGAACATCACCCAGATCTCCCTAGGAGATCCAAAGTTTCCAACAATGGTATCAGAGCCAGGTTCTAAAAGGCAAGAAGAGAACGGCGAAGATCCAAACAGAAAAGAAACGCGAAACCCTAACCCTAGATTTGAAACCGCGAACCTTACCTGGTCGTGCGGGAGGGTCGGGCGAGCCGTGCGCTCACAGGAGTCGTCGCTGGCGTGTGGGAGACCGGCCGAGCCGTGTGCTCGCCGGCGCTCCACGTGAAGGCCGCCGCCGACCGCTCGGGACGGATCCGACGCCGCGTCGGTCGCGTGAAAAGGGCCGCCGACACGGAGCCGTTCGGCGGCGCGCTCCTCTCGAGGAGCGCGCGCGCGGCGAGGAGCTCGGGCGGCGCCGCTTCTCCTTCTTCTTCTCCGCTGCTTCGCCGCGGGAGCGAGGTGAGAGAGAGGAGAGGAGCGAATGGTCTAGGGTTTCGCGAGGCGCCGCGCGACCGGGGTTTTGTTCCGCCGAAAACAGCGCTCAGCCGTCCGATTCGAAGCGACGGCTGAGATCGCGTCGTGGCGGAGGTCGCGGCAGCGCAAAGGAATCAGCCGTCGGATGCCCATCCGACGGCTGAGATCGATCCGCATGGTGCGATGCGGCCGTGGTAGAGGTCGCACAGAAGCGTTGAATCCAAATAGTCGGATGTGAATCACTACGGTGGCGCCTCAAGAAAACCTAACAGTTTGCATGAGAATGGGCCAAAATTACTGTTTGAATAGTAAATTCAAGAAAAATGAATTTAATTATTTTCAGAAGCATTTTGAATGGAATTTGACTCAAATCTCTGTAAATTTTTGCACCAACGTGTTATTTTTTCAGAGATTAAAATGTGTACAGTAATAATGCTTCTGAGAATGAATTATTTTTAGAATTATTTTATGTTTCCGCTGCAAAAGTTAAATGTTGATTAATTCTTTTAATTAAATTCGAACCAACGGGAGAATTTAATTTTTTAAGAATTGTTGTGAATGATGATATTGTTATTTTCTGACCAACGTTGATAATAACAGTATTATAATTTTAATTGATGTTTTTTATGCATTATTTCTATTTTCTGCCCAACGGTGATATAGTTTTAATGTATAGATAAAATTGTATGTTTAATTTTAACCAACGTTGAAACTAAGGCATGCAGTTATTGTTATTATAAATATTCTCACTATATATGGATTGTGTTTTCAGGAGGATATTCTTTGATGGGCTACATCAGAGATATCCCGGTTCTCAAAGGAGACAATTACGGTGAATGGAAGAAAAAGATTGACCTGGCCTTCATTTTAGCTGAGGTGGACTGGGTAGTCACCACACCGTGTCCCACAGAGCCTGTGGCACCGGTGAGGGAGGCAAATGAGGCTGATGCTGCTTGGCAGACCAAACAGAGTGACTTTGCTCCCATAAAAATATCATATGATCTTGATCATAAAAAGTGGGTCACTGCCAACAAGAAATGTTTGGCTGTGATAAAGAACACGATTGAGCCTGCAATTGTGGGCTCAATCGCAGAGTGTGACACTGTCACAGAGTACCTTGAGAAAATAAAGAGTCAGTTTACTGGCTCTTCAAAGACTTATGCTACACAGCTGATTAAGCAGCTTGTGACAGAAAGGTACTCTGGTGGTGGCAGTGGCATAAGAGAGCACATACTAAGGATGAGTAACTTGGCATCCAAGCTTAAACCAATGGATTTGGCTCTCAAGGATGAGTTCCTTATTCATTTGATTTTTGCTTCCTTGCCGGAAAAGTTTGACACCTTTGTTGTCAACTACAATATGCAGCCCGAGAAATGGGATTTAGAAAAGTGCATAGCTATGTGTGTGCAAGAGGAGAAAAGATTTAAATCCTCACATGATGGCTCTATCAACTATGTGAAGGACAACAAGAAAAGGAACTTCAACAGTAACTTCTCAAAGAACAAGGGAAAAGCCCCTGTCTATCAGCCTCAACAGAATAAGTTTGCAGTAGACAAAGATCAGTGTCTTCACTGCAAGAAGACGGGACACTACAAGAAGAACTGTTCCGATTACTTAAAGATGATAATGGCAAAGAAATGTGAGAACATTATTACCTTTATAAATGAATCCCTGTATGTGCAATATTCGAAATCTACTTGGTGGATTGATTCAGGAGCAACTGTTCATGTTGCTAATTCTTTACAGGGATTCCGTTCGACGAGGACTACGCAAAGAAAAGAAAGATGCATTAAAGTTGCAAATGGAGTCCAAGCTGAAGTTGAAGCCGTTGGCGATCTTTCATTAGAGCTAGCTGATGGTTTCACTCTTTTACTTAGAGATGTTCTTTATGTTCCCTCTTTACAGAGGAATTTGATTAGTGTTTCAAAATTGGACAATGATGGTTATGATTGTCATTTTGGAAATGGCAAGTGTGAAATAATATTTAATAAAGAATGTGTTGGTCTTGCCATCAAACAAGATGAGCTTTATTTATTGTCACTTCGTGAAAATGTGAATTCCGTATGTGATGTGAGTGAGCGTATATCCTCGCCTGAGAATGCGAACAGAAAACGAAAGAGAACTCATAAGGCATCGTCGAAATTATGGCACTGTCGTTTAGGCCATATTTCGAGGGGGAGAATAGAAAGACTAGTTAAGAATGATATTCTTCCTCTATTAGAGTTCTCAGACTTAGAACAATGCAGAGAATGCATTAAAGGAAAATATGTAAAGAAAATTAAGAAAGACGCAAAAAGAAGCACAGGAGTTCTACAAATTATTCACACAGACATTTGTGGTCCTTTTCCTGTGAAAAGTGTGGATGGATATGACTCGTTCATAACATTCACGGATGATTACTCCCGTTATGGATATATTTATCCAATCAAAGAAAGAAATGAAGTCTTGGATAAATTCAAGATATTTAAGGCTGAAGTTGAAAACCAACACGATTTAAAGATTAAGATAGTTCAATCTGATCGGGGGGGGGGGGAGTACTACGGTCGACATACCCCATATGGACAAGTTCCTGGACCCTTTGCAAGGTTTTTACAGGAAAATGGCATAGTGGCCCAGTATTCTACACCGGGCGAACCTCAGCAAAATGGAGTAGCTGAAAGACGCAACCGTACCCTGATGGATATGGTACGAAGCATGATGAGCTACTCCACACTCCCATTGAGTTTATGAATGGAGGCGTTGAAAACCGCCATTCATATTCTCAATAGAGTGCCTAGTAAGTCGGTGCCCAAAACACCGTACGAGTTGTGGACAGGAAGAGCTCCCTCACTAAAACACTTACGTATGTGGGGGAGTCCTGCTGAGGCTAAAGTATTTAACCCAAACCTTGGGAAGCTTGATCCCAAAACAGTAAGTTGCCATTTCATTGGCTACCCTGAAAAGTTAAAAGATTTTCGTTTCTCTTGTCGCACGGATATACAAAGTTTGTAGAAACGAGACACGCTGTCTTCTTAGAGGATGAAATGATGAGGGGGAGCATGGTAGCTCGAGAGATTGATCTTGAAGAGAAGCGGGCGTATGTGCCCACTCCGATGATTCAAGAGCCATTCTTCACACCACCTCCTGTCGTTGCACCGACGGTGCAAGACGCTGTGGTGACAGCACCTGTTATTGTTCCTCCTGTGGCAACAATGAATGAGAATGAGGAACCTGTTCTTCAGGATCCTATAGAACCCATTGCCATAGATGAAGGGGAGCAACAGCAACCTCAAACAGAAGATGTACAAAATGAGGAGGCACCGAGGAGGTCTCAAAGAGTAATAAGATCAGCTATTTCTGATGATTATCAGATTTATCATACAGAGGAATTTCAAATGGAGGATGATCCCACCTCATTTGAAGAAGCCATGAGAAGCGAAAATTCTTCAAAATGGCTTGAGGCCATGGAAGAGGAAATGAGGTCCATGAAGGCTAATAAAGTGCAGGACTTGAAATTATTCCTAAAGGAGCCAAAACAGTAGGCTGTAAATGGGTCTACAAAACAAAGCTTGACTCTCAAGGGAATGTAGAAAGATACAAAGCGCGACTTGTGGCAAAAGGTTTTACGCAAAGAGAAGAGATTGATTACAATGAGACCTTTTCTCCAGTCTCCTGTAAAGATTCCTTCAGAATCATAATGGCATTAGTAGCACATTATGATTTAGAGTTACATCAGATGGATGTAAAGACGGCATTTCTTAATGGGGATTTGGAGGAAAATGTTTACATGGCACAACCGAAAGGTTTTGTCGTGGAAGGAAATGAAAGAATGGGATGCCGCCTAAAGAAATCGATTTATGGGTTAAAACAAGCTTCAAGACAGTGGTACTTGAAGTTTGACAGTACAATAAGAAAATTTGGGTTTAAAGAGAATGTAGAGGACAACTGTGTCTATACAAAGTTTAAAGATGGGAAGTTTATCTTCCTAATCTCAGTATGTAGATGATATCCTCTGGCTAGTAGTGATGTCGATCACATCGAGACAAAGAAGTTTTTGTCCTCAAACTTTGATATGAAAGATCTTGGTGAAGCTTCGTTCGTTCTAGGGATCGAAATTCACCGGGATAGAAACAAGGGTATGTTGGGACTGTCACAAAAAGCATACATAGAGAAAGTATTAAAGAAATTTGGTATGCATAAATGTAGTCCTTCACCGCACCTTATAGTTAAGGGCGACAGATATGGGGATTTTCAATGCCCGGGAACCGATCTGAGCTCGATCAAATGAAATCGGTTCCATATGCTTCAGCTGTCGGAAGCTTGCAGTATGCTCAAGTGTGTACACGCCCTGACTTAGCGTTTGTTACCGGGTTACTTGGCAGATTCCAGAGCAATCCTGGAATAGAACATTGGAAATTGATAAAGAAAGTCTTGCGTTATTTACAAGGAACAAAAGGCCTCATGATGACATACAGAAGATCAGATTCACTCCATATAGTGGGGTATACAGATTCTGATTTTGCGGGAGATGATAGAAAGTCGACATCCGGATATGTGTTCACTCTCGCTGGAGGAGCTATATCGTGGAAAAGCTCAAAGCAAACCGTCACTACATCGTCCACAATGTATGCCGAGTTTGTAGCATGTTATGAGGCTACAGGCGGTGAACGGCTAAAGAAGTTCATACCGGTTTAAAAGTGGTTGACGACATCAATAGACCACTTAAGTTGTAATCGCGATAATGAACCCATGATAATGTATGCCCACAACAATAAGTCAAGTGGTGCCAAACAAATTGACATAAAGTACTATGTTGTGAAAGATAAAGTTCAGGATCAAATTATAAATCTTGAGCATATAAGTACACAAAGATGTTAGCGGATCCGCTTACTAAAGGCTTACCACCCAACGTGTTCAAGAAACCATATAGCCGGCATGGGTTTAAGGGAAAGCCTATGAATCCTGGACTAAAAGATGGCCCAAAAGATTAAAGTAACTATTTCAGAACAAGGAGGTGTATTGTAGCTGTTGAATCTATCGGCGATTGACCGTGACGATGAGACATGTTCTATGTACTAATCTGTGATGGAATGAGTAAAGTCAAAAGTAATTAAAGGTAAAGCATAGACTGAGATCAAAGGGGAGAATGTTAGAGTGATCTCAGGCATTTGGCCCAACGGCCAAATGCCCACCCCTTGATCGCGCCGATCGGGCGCCATTAATGGCCGGTGGGCCTCGTCGCCACACCATATAAAGAGGTGGGGGTCGGGGCGGCACAGGGACCGATGTTCACCGCACCGCCGAAAACCCCACCAACACCGAAACCCTAGACCGATCTAGAGGGAGGCGCTCCAGCGACGGGATCCACCACCGGCCATCACCGCCGCCCAGGAGACGCCGCCACCAGGGAGAACCCCTCACCGATGAACCGCCATGGCCAACCCTACCTCCTCTACATCGGACGGTAGATCCTAACCCTAATGCTCTCTCTCTCTCTCTCTCTCTCCCTCTGTTTCTCTCATGAATCTAAAAGAACATCACCCAGATCTCCCTAGGAGATCCAAAGTTTCCAACACCTTCATTACTAGATACAAGCTGCAGTGCAATTTGGGGTAAATTGGAGAGAATATCATAGAGATCAAGAAGATCACGGAGAGAATAGGAAGAGTAGGAGCCTAGAAGGAGTCCGAAAAGCCGAGAGAGAAGAAGAGGAGAAGAAGCAAAGTTTCAAATTCTCAAACTGTTGCACAGCTGATCGTCTAAGGTGCCGGGGACTGCAAAACCAAAGAACTTAGTGTTTTTTGCAGGCACCAGGAAGGGACCATAGATCACCTTCTGGTAGGTTTCAGTGCCAAAACATCAAAGAATGGACACAGATTCTTGTATCACTCTAGTCTCTTAGATGATATGGAAAGAGCGTAATCAAAGAATCTTCAACAACATCGCCGTATCGGTGGATCAGCTTCTTCATCTTGCTCTTCAGGAGCACCGGCAATGGCGCTTGGCGCATCGAAGGGGCTCGGTGACGCAGCAGCTATTCACCGTAATTTGTTCTCTGTTCTTTTTAGTAAGCGTTCGGCTGCCGAGCAAGTCCTTTTAGCCGGAGCTTTCTTATAGAATGTATCCGTTGTATTCGCTGTGAGCTTAGTTCCTTCTTCTAATGATATGAAGAAAAAAAATTCTCGAATTGTTCGATCCTTCCAGTGGTGGTTGCTGCCCCTTGTTAGCCACCAGTGACCTTGTGCAGCGTCCCACATGACAGTCCAAGTTGCCTCGTCTAATAACCGTAATTCCAAGCAAATCATAAATTTAATCTATAGCTTTAACATCGAATTTCAAAAAGTTTCTCCTCATTAATCAACTCAGGGCCACACAAAGTCAAAATAATAGCAAAACATGTACAATTCCATGATATGTATGGTATTGCGTCGTCTAAGTTCAAGCAAATCATCAATTTAATATATATGGTTTGAACATGAAAGTAAGAAGAGGACTAATCACTCAAGAGCTCAGGACCACACAAGTAAAATTAACAGCAAAATATATGCAATTGCATAATGTGTATGTGGCTTCTACTTTAGGGCATTCCGATAATATGCAGCAGTAACTCATGGCCTATGAGCACTAAATATTAACAAATGCAGGAATTCGCTTTCGCCGCAGCTATGCGCAAACGTTCTTCTATAGCCTGCCAAGCAGTGGTTGCTGTAAAGAAGAGTTGGGATAGAACCGATCTGTTGCAACAGCGCTATTGCAAAGTGTGTGATGCTTTCGAGATTTCTCTCCACCGAACTGAGATTTAACACGATGATATGAAGTGCACATAGCAGTATCTCACGCGGTCACGCCCAAGATGCGGCGACGGGTGAGAGAGGAGAGGCACCGCGACGATGGATGTCTCGTCGTAGCGAGTGCACTCTGTCACGCCCGTCTCTGCATGCTCCCCCCTTGTGTGTCTCGTTAACAAGTGGATGCGAAATGGAGAATTGGCTGGGGCGGGATGTGAAATGGATGCGGTGGAGCGCAGCGGGAGGCGGCAACATGGCGAGCATGGTTTGGTGGACATATGTGTAAACCGTCGGCGCGGGCGCGGGCGCGGGGCAGAGGCGAGTCCATGGCGCCGCGTGGCTGATCGGCAGGAGACATGGCGCCGCCCGTGGCAGGACGGCGGACATATGCACGTGAGACGCTGGCCGAGCGCGGCCAAGTTTTGGGTCGGCTCGATCAAGGGGGAGACACGGCGCGGCACGGGCCGCCCAGCGCAAAGTAGGAGTAGGACTGTAGGAGTAGGCGTGATGGTATCTCTGTTCTTCGTAGAGAACTAGAAAACGGTCAGAACGGCGACCCGTTTGCACGGAGTCCTCGTCCAATATATATATATATATATATATATATATATATATATGAACCAGAGTGTATTTAATATTTGTAAACGTTAAATCGGGCACATTGTTCGATTGGTTGGCTGTTTTCATATAACCGCTCTCGTAACTCATTTAATTGATCAAATTCAGCCTTTTAATCAAGTTAGAATTTAGCCCGATACAACTAGCTCAGTAGCAACTCAGTTATAATTCTAATACACTCAAGCACAAAACACTTGATTCAGAGTAACTGATTCATATATAACCATCACAAAATCATACTGTTGACAATGATTCAGAGTAACCAATTCTCTCGTGGTTGTGAGTCATTTTGCGTACTTAAATTTAAAACTTAGTTCTTTTAGTCATCGTCTCGTCAACGTGTTAAGTTAGTCTAATCTATGTGACAATATATGCTTTTAATATATTATTTAAACCTGTTGCAAGTCGTACTTTAGTGCATAATTATAATAGTCCGCCGATCAATCTTGTTATCTTTTAAGTTAGTAATGAAGTTATCATATAAAATCGGAGGATAGCACAAGTTTCTTTGGTAGTATTGCTAATATATTGTGTTCAAATATATTAGAAACTAGTATTATCATCAAATATGTGAGCACACTAAATTATTTGTATAATTCCGAATAAACATCCATATTTAGATCAATCGCTTGACAGATGCATTCCGTTTTTTACAACTCACGAGAGAACGCAGCATGTCTCTGGTCTGTTCTACATCACTTAATTCTCGGTTACTACTGACGACACTATTTGGTCTTTTGTGCCGTACTTGGCCAGGGGAACACACTGCTGTCGTCAAACCTTAATTTGGTCTTTTCTACTCTTTAGAGAACGTACAATGTTCGTCTTTAGCAATGAACAACTGATTTTTCTTACCATTTAGAATATATAAAATATTTATTTTGTAGCATCGATATTTAATTAAACATCGGTATTTAAGACATGATTATATTCCTTTTCTTTCTGGCGACTGACGATCGAGCTGCATGCCGGGGCCAAACCCAAATACAGAAGTCCAGCTCGCCACACGCTGCTGGTATTCTACACAATCTGCTAGGTAGTACGTGTCATGGCTTTTGGTTCGACTTCTCTCAACGATTAATCTTGTTCTAAACAAGTCCTCGCTGTCAGCAAGCAGACAAAGATCAGTATGCCAGCAGGGCCAAAATGGGGACAGTGATAGTTTTACTACTAGTTTTTTTCTTCTTCTTTCCTTTTTCTTTTCGAGGGTGCTACTAGTTGCTGTTGGAGAAAGAAACCAAACGCCAGCACATTGGATCCAGCGCTTAATTTGCCTAAACATATTGTCTGCTTAATTAATTTGTCACTCCGAATTTTCCAGTATACACTAGAACGAACTTTATCTAGCTTGTGAGTAGTGATACGAAGTCTCGGCTGAAAAGAACTATAGATATGGCAGCTCATGCTTTGGTCGAGAAGGGGAATTGATTTGTTCCACTTCGCAAGAACGCGCCTTGACCTGCTTATCTGTTGCCAGACTTCGGTGTAGACTAACTTGCATAGATGCAGACACCCACGTATTATTACAAGAAGCACAATCAATCAATCAATCAATCATGTCAACTTTAACGGGCAACATGCATTACACGGAACACACGACCGATGTCTAGCTGAATCCTTGTCTCTTGAAAGGATTTTGGGACACTATAGGAGTACAAGTGTCGAGACAGGGAGCCAACTAGAGCTGGAGCAACAAGAGTACAGTACAATTTAATCTATTGTACTACACCAGTACAATTTAATACTAGTACTAGTACTACATACTGTTCCTTAACCAAAAAAGATCCAGTACTACATACAATTTATAATGCGATTGATTTTTTAAGATATAAGTCATATTTTTTATCGATTGGATTAACATCCAGTCATATGTTATATCAATCTCTATGCAAATCTAATGGTCGCAAAAATTGACGTAGACTTAAGAAAATTTCAGACAACTTAGAAATAGCAAATTCGAACAAAATTCAATCCTTATATGAAAATGCTAAGTCTGGGCTACTATGAAATTACATATGTATAGGTTGATTTACAAAAGTTTCGCAATAGTTTGCAACTCAGATGTTGTAGTAGCTACTAGAGATGTTATAGCAAAAGGTAAGATATCTAGCTAGCAAAAGCTTAAGAAAACTATCATTTATTACAATGTAACACTAGAGTTGAATCAATGTTTAATCTCTCAAGTTAACTTTGAGACACGAACTTTCACTAGTGTAGGTTTTAATATTTTTCATGGCTGTAGTCACAAAGTCATGTAAAAAAAATGCGCGGTAGTAATAAAAAAAAATCACTGTAATCACTATGAAAAATATTACAAGATAACCATACATATATTTTACCAACATAGTAATCGAAACTTGCATGCCTTGCAAGTTGGACATAAAAAATGGATTTATTACCTAAGGCTAAGATTTAATGTTAAATCTTCAACTCAAAAGTCAAAATATAAAATTTAACATATATTGTGATTACATCTCAAAAATGGCAAAACTTTTGATGTCCTAAATTAACGAAGATACACTTCTAGTAAACACCACAATTTATTTATTCTCTTCTCCTTTTGTGCAATGATCAATATACTAATTTCCAGAAGGTTACAAAACCGCTGATGTGTTTAGCAATAACGTGAAGCAACCATTTCTAATTTTTTTAAATATATCTACTGATAAAAGACGAAGTTTACTTCCACACAGTGGGACCATCGTCCAGGCAGTAGGGCACCCCTTTCAAAAATCGAGCACTGGTCTTGCTGGTTTCTTGCTCCACAACCGCTTTGCCCTTCGACTCCACGATCCACAATAGCACTAAGAAGGCAATAGTTAACTTCCTCCGATTTCTCCTCTCCCTTCAACTAATTCCTCAAATCCTAAACCACTCGTCCACTCCCTCCCGTAGTCCTCTTCCATCCTGATGCGGACATCCTTAGCTACGTTGTTTCATATAATGTTTTCAATTCATTAAATACTTCAGAACAACATGAGCTTACTAAGAGAGTTGAAAAACAAGAGAAGCTTATCCAACAGGTGAATCTGTTCACTGAATTTACTTTTAAATTAGTTGAGAATTTCATACTACCTAAAACTAGTGTTTTGCTTGTGCTCAGATTGGAAGATTCAATAATGAACGGAGATGAAGGATATGAGGTTGTTCTTGAAGAAAGGTCATCACAATGGAGGAGAAGCTCGTGGGAGACAAGCAAGGGAAGAGAAGTCCAAGAATCCAAGTCAAATTCGAAACTTCCACAAGCCCAACCAAATTCAAATTCGGAATCAACTCATAATTCAATTCGGATTCGGAATCAGCCTCAAATTCGGATTCGGAATCAGCAGGACAGTCCGGATTAAAACGGCCATAACTTTTACAAACGGAGTCCGATTCGAGTGTTCTTGGGCTTGTTGGAAAGCTAACTTCAAGCCCGATCCAACGGATCCTCCTCACTCCGAAATTCCTTCTGGATCAAAAGATATGATCGAATCAATGTGACGGTTGTAAAATCAGAGTTTCCTTTTCTGTTTGAATGTGTCGGAATTGGAGTAGGACTCCAAATCCGAATTAGAATAGGAGTAGGGCCTCTTGGCCAGCCATGAGGAGGAGTAGGAGCACTATATATAGAGGGTAGACCCCATTGTAACCTCGGACCACGTTTAATATATTTTCAAAGCTTTGCTTGATTCTCTGTTGTGCTTATAGCCAAAGCAGAGGAATTGGGCATTGAGAACAAGGGTCGTTCTTGCTTTTCCACTGGGAATTGAGGGTTCGACGATCTTCGCTTGTGGTCGCGAGGATCCAATCAAGTGTGTGTTTGGCGAATTTCCATAGAGTTGCAAGTCCGTGCATTGGCGCGGGATCACCGGTGGTTCGTCGGGATACACAAGTTATCTAGAGGTTCTACGTCGAGAAGATCGGGCACCCGCATCGTGGTATCGAGCTCAGCTGACTCGGTAGGATCTTTATCCAGATTATCTTTTTTTCCCATACACGAAAAAGCCATACAAAAAAAAATCAGCCGTAGTATTTAATTTGCTATTCTAGTGAGTTTTGTTATGTTTTTGTCCATTAGAATCAAGTTTAGTTTGCTGATCTTGAATTCTTTTGCGTTGCTTTCTATTTGAGTCTAGTTTGATTTTTTAGTCGTGTTTATAAAAAAAAACAAAAAGAAGTGAGACATCAATTTATCCTTTGTGAACCTTTCAATCTTTTGCGAATACTTTGAACCTATTTAAGACTAGCTAAATCGTTGCTTAGGGCTGCATATTAATATTTGTGTTCTTGCAATTGTTCAAAGATCAAAAGGTGGGAAAGAACTTTTGCTCATTTTTGGTAGAACAAGAATTTTGGCAATAGTTCAAAAAAAAAGAAGGAAAAAGAGAAAAAAAAAGGATTAGAAAAAGAAAAGAGAAAAGAGAAAAGGAAAAAGAAAACGCATAGCCGAACCATAAACTTGAGCGAAAATCCCCACTCATTCTTGGTTCAATTGTTAGAATATCAATATTTTGTGCAATCTTGTGCCCTAGTTTCATTATTTGCAACTAGCTAGCGTCTTTCTAAAACTTGTGCAATACGAGCTATTTTGTTCTTCACTTATATCTTACATAGCTCATTCCTTGATTGCACTAAGTTCCAATATCTTTGCGTGTGAGTTGCTTTGATTTTCACTTATATCTTTGTGATCAGCAACTAGGCATTGAATTCTAGTTTGGATATTTACTTAGCCTTACAATACCTAGAATTTTCAAATTAAGTAGGTATCCATACCAAACTCCACAAAACACCCGTTGTCGTGCTTTGACTTGCTCTTGAAATTCGCTCACACATCACCTTGTGGTTCCTGCTGCCCTGAAGTGTAAGTATTGTTGATCTTAATTCCTTTCGGAACGGTAAAGAAACTTCACCTTGTTAGGATTGTGAGTTGAGTGACCTCTACATATCCACATACACCTACATACATATTCTTTGCTTTGCTACTAACAATGGCAGATCGCGAGTATACGTATCTTCCCTTCTATGGTAGTAATGATCCAGAGGAGTATCTTGAGTGGGTACAAGACATGGAGTTCGAGCTTGAATCCCATAAGTTCGAATCAGAAGCCAAGGAAGTGAGAGTGACCACTTTGTTTTTCACGGACTATGCCTCTAGTTGGTGGCAACAACTAGGTGGAAAACGATTCATTACATCTTGGGTCTGTTTAAAAAGCATCATGAGAAGAGAATTTGTTCCATCCTATTATGAGCGGGAACTACTACGACACGTGGAGAGCATTAAACAAGGATGCAAAGTTGTCAAAGATTACTATATTGAGTTAAACCATGCAATGCGCCGTGCCAATATCACTAGTGCATATCAAGAAAAGACATATTTCAAAGCGAGCTTGAATTATCGGATCGTTCTTTGCACTTGAAGATGAATATTTTCGTAGTCCGCAAGATCTTGTGAAATTTGCTATGAAGGCGTAAAAGAGACTTAAACACATTCAAGCACATCAATTATATCTGCTGGGCTCTTTAGTTCTAATTCATCCACCGTGTGTCACTTGAGAAGAAGATCGAGCAATGAATTTTTCTTCGACCGAGGTGATGAGTAGTCTTGCCCGTCACAACCCGCAACACGTGAGGAGGTCGTGGTTGGTGGTAGTTGTGCCCTTGCCGCCTACGGTCTTACAAGGATGAGATGTATCAAAACCCATGTGAGAATGAGAGCCACATAGCCAAATTGAGTGAGAGTGATAAAAGAGTGAGTGTGTGATTCCACCATACGCGAGATTGAGAGCATCCCAATTGAGAGTGTGAGAGATACACCAAAAGAAAAGAGAGATAGATGATAGGACAAGTAAGATTATTTTTGAACCTAACAACTTACCCTCTATTTCTAGTGTTGTATCCCACATTCTGCAGTGGACCAAGCAAATAAGGAGTTGGAGATTCAAGAGCCCTCACCATTGGAAGAGAAAGATAAAGAGCTAACCATAGATGGAGAGGAATACCAAGATCAAGGTAACACTATTTGTACTTGAATTGGTCGTTTATGAAAACAAGGTGCGTAAAGCGAGAACTCCATTATTCATTTGATGATTCCACGTTCTAAATTTGATATGCTTAATTTGCATAATGTGAAATTGATTACTCAAAAGAAGTTCTTAGTAGAATACACATTAATAATTCTTTGTGTTATATCATATTCGATAGTCCTAAACATGTATCTAGTGTGATTAAGAAGGTTCTTGAAATTTCACACTTAAGATCACTAGTAAATAGCTACATACACACATATAAATTCAATTTGATTGGTGATGTTGGTGTAGACAACATGTTTCAAGTTTATCAAATATACATTACCTATGATAATCTTGTTGATTTACAATCACATGTTTTGCAAAACCATTTATTGAGCAATGTCATGATATCTTTAAGATGGGTTTAAAAACAAGTGTCTATTGTTTAGAATGCAACATGATGCCTACTTGTTTATCTCTTAAATGTATAACTAATCGAGTAACGCAGCTTAAATCATGGAATGGTATCAATTGGTTTTCACCGACTTTAGTTGATTTTGATGTTGTGAAGGTTAAATTTTATCATATTAGTCGGTTGGGCAATTTGAAATATGATTTTGAGCTATCGAATGTGCGAAACAACAAGAAGAATACAATAATTGATTCATACATATACCATGCATATACGTTGTTTTCTTCGTCTAGCACATTTTCAGCTATCAAAAGCCGAGGACGGCTTTTTGAAGAAAGGGAGGATGATGCGGACATCCTTAGCTACGTTGTTTCATATAATGTTTTCAATTCATTAAATACTTGAACAACATGAGCTTACTAAGAGAGTTGAAAAACAAGAGAAGCTTATCCAACAGTGAATCTGTTCACCGAATTTACTTTTAAATTAGTTGAGAATTTCATACTACCTAAAACTAGTGTTTTGCTTGTGCTCGAGTTGGAAGATTCAATAATGAACGGAGATGAAGGATATGAGGTTGTTCTTGAAGAAAGGTCATCACAATGGAGGAGAAGCTCGTGGGAGACAAGCAAGGAAGAGAAGTCCAAGAATCCAAGTCAAATTCAAACTTCCACAAGCCCAACCAAATTCAAATTCGGAATCAACTCATAATTCAATTCGGATTCGGAATCAGCCTCAAATTCGGATTCGAATCAGCAGGACAGTCCGGATTAACACGGCCATAACTTTTACAAACGGAGTTCGATTCGAGTGTTCTTGGGCTTGTTGGAAAGCTAACTTCAAGCCCGATCCAACGGATCCTCCTCACTCGAAATTCCTTCTGGATCAAAAGATATGATCGAATCAATGTGACGGTTGTAAAATCAGAGTTTCCTTTTCTGTTTTGAATGTGTCGGAATTGGAGTAGGACTCCAAATCCGAATTAGAATAGGAGTAGGGCCTCTTTGCCAGCCATGAGGAGGAGTAGGAGCACTATATATAGAGGGTAGACCCCATTGTAACCTCGGACCACGTTTAATATATTTTCAAAGCTTTTGCTTGATTCTCCTGTTGTGCTTATAGCCAAAACAGAGGGAATTGGGCATTGAGAACAAGGGGTCGTTCTTGCTTTTCCGCTGGGAATTGAGGGTTCGACGATCTTCGCTTGTGGTCAGCGAGGATCCAATCAAGTGTGTGTTTGGGCGAATTTCCATAGAGTTGCAAGTCCGTGCATTGGCGCGGGGGATCAGCTGGTGGTTCGTCAGGATACACAAGTTATCTAGAGGTTCTACGTCGAGAAGATCGGGCACCCCGCATCACATCCCCTCCTTTCCTGATCTACGTTGGCATGACCGCTGTCTCATCCTCTTGTCCGTCACTGCCATTCATGTACTGCTCGCCCGAAGCCGATCACATGCACCAGGGTCGCGGATTGTTGCCAACTCGATGTCTCCTAGGCCAAAGAGATGTTGGCTATTGGAGTCCCGTTGCTCACCACACGGCAGTGACCTCACCGTCGACGGCCACGCGACCACCTTGGCTGTGTCGGAGACGCATCCGTACATCCTCCCCTTTGGCGGGGCAACAAGTGGAGGAAGCCAGCCCGTCAAGGCTCCCTTCTTCTGGTTTTTTATTTGGTTGGAATGCACTTATTCGTCCATCATATGAGTTTGTTTCTTGCTCCTTAGAATTCAGTTAGCAATTTTTTTCCACATCAATTGATTCGTTTCCATGAGTTATCCAAGAGATACTCAATTGTTCTGGGTGAAGGAGTTCAGCTTGATTGAGATTTGGGATAGATGCATGCTAGGCTCAATTAAGTACTCGCAGGTGGCTTTAGATTCAGATTTGACATCTTGTTCTTGGGCACTTTGCCAATCATGTTGAACAAAGCAGATAGTTGAGTTGATGCAATTTTAGTCAGATACTCAAATGTGCTTCCATTTCTCTTGTTTTATGTTTGCTAATATATATATACCCCCCAACACACACACACACACACACACTTCTTTCTTTCTTTTTGACATACCTAGTTGCTAATCCTTAAACCAACCCTTCAATAAAAAAAGAGTAGGAGCGCATGGGCTTGAGGTGGTGGTGCCGGCCATGCCAGCGTTCGCAGTGGCTGTCCTGAGCTATTGTATGGTGCTATTATGTTCCACTACTTCCTGTCGGCGTGGCTAAATGATGGCGAAAGCGACTTGTGTCGTGATTTTGTTTTCTTCTCAGCATTATGTGGATTTTTTTTCTTTGAGCAGTTGAAAAAACCTGGAGAATTGTGTAGATATGTAGTTGTCACAGTTGATTCTATGGTTTCTATTGTCGTTATTTTCTTTCTTTGGTTCGTTGATTCTTGTGTTGCTTAGGGAAAATAAGTGGTAGGAGCTCGGGTATGGTGGCGGCCGAGACTATGGTGTAGGGTGTGCATGGCACCGAAGGTGCGACGAGGGCCAGGGTGGAGCTTTATCGGGAGTATAGGTGCAGAGTTGATGGTGTAGCTTAGGTCGAGCCTGGAGACTCAATGGGGTAAAATATTTTACCAATGTATGTCATGTTATCTGCTTTCTGTTTCTACCGCAAATTCCCAATTATGTTGTAGGTCATAAAGTAGTAAGCTTGCTAGGATGATCCTTCTACTAATTTCTCGTAAGTAGTAGGAGTGGAATGCTTCTAGCAATTGATGGCTACAACTTTATATGTTGGGGTTATTCTCTTTTCAGTGATTTGATTTTACTGCCATTGTGTTGATGACACAATCTGCACCATAGTTTCATCTCACATGTGTTTTTTATATACATCTGTGAAATGTTAGCGTGTGTGCGCGCGCACACACACATATCCGTGAAATATTCTCTCTTTCTTGCATGTTGATCCCACCATTAGTTAATTAGTTTGCTGATCATCATTTCAAACAATGCTCTCAATTGTTTGTAGTGGATATAGTCAATCAGCATTAAACTTCTATTCCTTTGAGCAAAAATGTAAAACTGTAATGTAATATTTAGTCCTAAGTTTGTTTTTTCGTTGCAACGCACGGACACCTAACTAGTATACACAAAAAAATTCTTGTTCCTCCAAGTAGTTCACAACCATATATGAAAGCATCTTGAATTTTGGACATTGACTAGCCACTAAAAGCAACTACCATAGGAGGGTTTGGCACTCGAGTACTTGTTGAATTGTTACTTAATTTGTGAGATGAACATATGCTAGCACATCGGGGAACAAGTAACGCATGGACGTACGATTTAGACGCTAGCATCAGACGTTTGTCTTGGCCGTCGGATGTTCATAACATAGAAATCCTCGATCGTTCGATCCCCAACTCAGACACAACAAACCGTTTCGTGGTGCAACAAAAAGCAACATATGCACAATAAAAAAACAGCCTATGCAGCAAAAAGCAATGAAGGCCCCTGTTTTCTTACCCCACAACATGCACAAGCAGCCAAATTCCGCATCGCAACAACACATCCAATAGAGTGCAACAAAAAACCATGGTTTGCAATACAATCATCATATGCTCGAGCGGGCAACATTTCAGACAAAATTATGCAATATTTTGATTTCATGCCCGCAACAAAAAAGATCTAAAGCAATCTTTCTTCCTCCAACTTTATTAAGAGTATAGGAATTTACACATATAATTTTAGTGACTAGTTGATATTCTATGAATTGGAGAGAATTCTACCATCTCCCATGGCCAGTCGTACCGAACCTGGCCCCGTGACTTCGACCACCATGTAAGAACTATCCCACTTAGGGGAGACTTTGTTCCGATTAGACTGAGTTTGAATTTTCTTCAAAACTAAGTCACCTACAATAAGGCTATGTGGTTGGACCTTACGACCGTAGTATTTGCGTAAGGCTTGTTGGTAGACTGCTGAACGAATTAAGGCTTGATTTCTCTTTTCTTCGAGTAGTTTGATATCGTCATCTCGAAGTTGTTCCTAGTCAAGGTCGGTATAGTTTTTGACCCGTGTAGTCCAAATTTTTAGTTCTGGTGGAAGCATGACTTTCGCCTGTAGCCCGACTAGCGGTTGTTTGAATTGCCCAGAACGCCGAGGGTAATTCTTTTACCCAATCCCCCGAGCACTTTATAGGCTAGTCAAAAACTCGAGTTTTGATTCCCTACATGATTTGACCATTTGCCCTTTCGACCTCCCCATTACTTTGTGGATGAGCAAGAGAGGCATAAAATAATTTAGTATCCAATTATTTTGCAAAACTATTGAAATTTTGCGCTCAACAATTGAGTTCCATTATCAGTGATGATACGATTTGAAACACAAAATCGAGTGATCACACTTTTCATCATAAATTTTTTGGCTGCTTCTGTTGTAATCCCAGTAATGGGTTCGACTTCCATCCATTTGTGAACGTATCAATAGCCACAAAAAGGAATTCAAAGCCCCATGCTTTGGAAAACGATCCCATGATATCTAAACCCTAGGTTGCAAAAGTCCAAGAAAGATGTATTATTTGTAATGCTTGAGCTGATTGGTGTATTTGGCTGCTATGGAACTGGTATTGTGCACATTTTTTAACGAGCACTTTTGCGTCATGGAGGGCTGTTGGCCAATAAAAACCTTATTGAAAAGCTTTTTCGACCAGCGTTCTGTAGGAAGTATGAGTTCCACAGACACCTCCGTGTATAACGTTAAAGAGCGTCAATCCTTTTTTTGCGATACATATCACATGAGTACCCCTTGAGTACCTCGTTTATAGAGAGCTCCTTCGACCAAAGTATACATTTTGGCCTTACGGGATCAACGATCAGCATCAAGATCATTGTCGGGTATAGTACACTTTAGAAAATACTCGTAGATGTGATTCACTAGAAGTAGTCTCTGGTTCTTCAAATAGAGACAACTTCGGAGTTATTCCAAGAAGACTCCTTGTGGAATGGGGATCGGGAAGAAGCTATTCGAGCTAAATGGTCTGCGAGGAAATTACCCTTCGAGGATATATTGTACCTCCAGACCGAAAATATATATTTCAAGCTTTCTAACTTCTTACAAATAATTCCCTATGGTCATACTAGAGCATTGATACTCTTTTTCGACCTAATTCACGACTAATTAAGAACCACCTTTCACGAGTAGTCGTCCAATCTTGAGCGCTTTTTGCTGCTCGAATGCCTGCCAATAAACCTTTATATTTTGCTACATTGTTAGTAGTAGAAAAGTTTAATTGAATGACATATTTTATGGTTTCTCCGGTAGGGGATACCAAGACCACCCAACCCCGAGCCACTTAATGTAAGTGACCCATCAAAATACATTGTCCACTGGTCGTGGGATTCGTACTGGGGTCCTTAAACAGGTTCATGATTTGTCTATTCAACGATAAATTCTACCAAGATCTGGTATTTAATGGCCGTTTAGGACATGAAATGGAGGTTGAACTCCTGTAAAATCGAGGAGGCCGACTAGGGGGGTGAATAGTTATTTCTAAAAATCTCTAAGGCTAAAATCGATTTGTAATGCAGAAGTGAAAGTCAATTCGATTTTGCACAATTAAAATCTAAAGATTCTAGTTTCCATAAGTACACTAACACCCTAAGTATAAGTCAATAATGGCAATCCTAGTTTGACATATGATCAATTTAATTCTAGGAATGTAAATTGCAAAAATTAAATCACAAGAGAGAAACCATAAAAACACAAGGATGTTTATCGTGGTGTTCGGAGTATTACCAGTCTCCCCTAATCCACGTTGAGGTAAGCCCAAATGAATTGGATCGGCTCCACGAATTAAGCCAACACCTCAGAGGTAATCCCAAATGAATTAGGCCGGCTCACAATTTGAACCAACACCTCGATCCACTCGGGGTTGCTCTTCCTCCACTCCGGAGATGGCAAGTACCAAACCACTCATAACACATCGGGCCTTCTCATAAGCTTCTTGAAAAGTTCACTGAACCACGATACCTCTACGCTATCTAGGTGTTGGTAAACATTAAGTGTAATAAGTCAAGCCCTTTGCTTGACTCTCACCATATGCAACAAATGCACAAGCTCAAGTAGATACGAATTCCACCTGTAGATGCAACACATGCAACTAGAGACCTCTCTCCTTGCTCACAAAGTGCAACACATGTACAATTGAGAGGAGAAGCTCACACTACCTCAAGAGAATGAAGTGGAGTGCCAAAAGATTATCTCTCAACCAGCCAAGGGGGTATTTATAGCCTCCACCACAAAAACTAGCTATTGCGAGCAGAATTCAGAAAAAATCGGCATCTGCGGTACTACTGCACCCGCTGTTCAACAATCGAAAGGGGTACATTAAATACACAAAATTACATTAGTGTGGTACTACCACACTCACAAGGCCTGTACTACCGCTCGGCGGTAGTACCACTCTTCTCATGCAGCACTACCGCGTACAAATTTCAGCACAAACGATACTCGAAAAAAAGGTTGTAACTTTTGACTCCGATGTCGGCATTGAGTGATCTTAGACTCTATGAAAAGCTTATTTAGAGGGCTACACAACTCATCTGTTTATATGATCTCAACCACATTAGATCAATATAGAAAGCACAAAAAATTCAAAGAGTCACTACCATAGTCCAAGTCCAAGAAAATAACAAGTAATCTTAAACCATGGCAAGGGAAAATGCATGAGTTCCAACATTGCAAAACACATGTGTAAACTTAGATCATGCCACAAGGAGTAAGTACATGGACTTCAACTATTTGCAAAACACATCTGCAAAGCATAGTCATATGCTACAAGAATTAGATGCACGAGTCTCAACTATTTACAAGACACATTCGCAAATAATACCATCATGCCACGGAGAGCTAGAGCAAGCGGGATTGAGCTATCAACACATGATGAGACTCAAGCTACTAGACAAGACCACTCTTAATAGTATGACAAACTTGTACTAACAATCCGGTCTTCCAACCAAACACCAAGACCGATAAAATATTAGGAACACTTTCTTAGCCCTAGCTAGTTATACATTTGCCTTGAGCATTCTTTTGAAGCTTAATGACCCATATATTCACTTTGAGTCTAGGTTATTATCTTGATATGTATCAACCCATGATGCATCTTTCACTTGCCATCCATCAACACATGACACTACTACAAAAAGGTTAATATTGGACGCCTCATCACAGACGGTTGATAAAAACCGTTTGTATTAAATACAATCACATACAATTTTTGTTTAGCTACCGTTTGTATTACTGGTTGCGCTAAGAACCGTATGTGAAGAGGTAATATCACAAACGGTTCATGTTGAGAACCGTCTGTGATAATCGTAGACTTCACATACGGTTTTTAATTATAACCGTCTGTGATAATATCGTTTTAGCTCCCTGATGAGTTTCTTCGTTGCCGATGCGTCTCTTCGCTCACATCAATGCCACTTTAGCTCCCCAATGCATCTCTTTGTCTCACGGGCTGAATTTATTCCTTATTTTATAAAAAGGATAATCCGCCATCGAAGTTGATCATCCGGACATCACTCTGTACGTACTCTAAAAGCAGAAATGTCCCCTCTTATGTTTCCTTATCGCGGCATTGATGGCCTACCTGGCCATACTGTAGAAGCACCTCTATGGCCGTACGCTGTCACATGCTACGAAAGGACATTGTGTCAACAGTGTCCTCGCTCCTCTATCCGAGGATTTGCCAGAGCAGGTGACGACCACCTTCCGCCGTCTTGACATCCTCCTCCGCTGCGTCTTCTGGGTGATCTCCCACTTCTGGCGAGTTAACCTCGTCATCGACGTGGTCCTCCACAATGACATTGCACGTCTCCAGGAAGCTTGCCGTCGCTTGGACTGCTTAATCGAGGCATCGGGATACCGATTTGACCTTGCCGAGACCCCTCAAGCAAGGGAAGAGAGCTTATGTGCTCAATTCTTTTTGATTCAACAGTCGGAGGGTCTTCGGGAGACACTTGAATGAGCGTGTTAGCAGGTGCACACATTTTGGGCTTCGTTTGATGATCTCGAACCGTCCGATGCTGATGCCGACGCCTACGAAGTTTTGAAAACGGAGATAACATGCTACCTCCGCTACTAGAAAAACTTTGATTATTTATGTTTCTACTTTTCTTTAATCTTTGTAAGAAGCGACTGGCCACACTGTTTGGCCATATATAAATGCAAAAATAAAAAATTGGTTGAATTTGTATTTACTGTCTTCTATAAAAACCAGGTTGAATTTGCATTTACTGTCTTCTATATATGTAAATGGTCTCGGTATAACGACATGATAGCATTACTGATCGGTGAAAAACAAGTAATACATGTTTATTTGTAATATATTCTAAATTTGCATTTATGTATATGAGAATGTGTCATATGTGTGAATTTGTATTTATGTATATTATCACCGATAGTTTTTTATTGGAACCGTCTGTGATGTATATTTATTACAGTTGGTTCATGTTTAAAACCGTCTGTGAAAAGATAATATCACAGCCGGTTCTACTTTAGAACTGTCTGTGATGTCCATCCCTATTTATATATATTCGGACAATAGGGTTTGCCCGCGCCTCACCTCTGCACCTCTGGCCCTCCCATGCGCGCGACCTTCTTGGCTTGCTCGCCGCGCCCCTGGGTCTTGGCTATCCCTTCTCCTGCGTGGTATCCACGGCAGCCGCGGCGATTCCCTCTTACCCGTGCGGCCCTGCGGCTCCCCAGCCTGGCTTAGCCCCACTCGGCCCAGCGCCATGGTGTCGCCGCTCTGGCTCGGTCCCCTTCCCCCTTTCTTTTCTTTCTTGCTATTTTGCTTTCCCTATTGCGAGTTTAATTTTAAAGCTTAGCCATGGTTGATATGCATGCACATGTGAATGACGCTGGGATGTGGGTTGATGCTGCCTATGCATGAAAATGATGGAGGCCTTGTGATGGTTTGATGAAGGTGAGTTGCTATCGCGTTTGCCTCGTTGCATTGGTATACTTCCCCTCTACTACTCCCTCCCTTTGCTCTATGATGCCATGGATATTGGTGATGGATGGGGATGCTACTGTTAGTGTGTCAAGTGCGCTCTTGTGAAATGTGATGCTATTGGGGTGCACTTTGTGCTTAGTGTTAGTTCACATGGGGAGTTCGATGGCAAATTTGCAGTGGGTGAATGATTTTTTTGGTCTCGTGAATTGCTCCATGATAAATTGATGTCACAAATGCAATTGGATGTGATATTGTGTATAGATTGTGCCTTGAGCTGTTAGATTACCTGCCGTTATGTATTGTTTCGAGCATGTGATTTATACATTCTGATATACTTGTTGTCCTACATTACAGTTGATAGTATCTTGATAGATTTTGTTTATGTGTACAACAAAGTTAATTTTGGATAATTTACTTGAACTAGTATGAATATATTAGTAAGTTTTATTTTGAGAGCAATAATCAATCCTCTTAATCTTACCTTTGTCTGTGTAATCAACTAGCCTCTTGCCATCCATTTCACCTTTGTCTATATAACTGTGTTCATGCTGGTCAATTTCTTATCCTTTGCGTCTCAGGTACGTCCTACCATTCCATTCCTGATCTCTTCTCTCTATAAAATCTTCAAGCAGTGACTACTTGTGCCTTTAAAACTAGCTTTATATATATATATATAGTTTGTAGTCCCTTGTTAGTTAACCCGAGGCCTGAATTCAACTAGCTAGCTCGCTCTTTGGGCGTTCATCCTAAACGTGTAGGAGAAACCACGCCATACTTCATCGAACCTGGCACACTAGAGTGTGTGATTTGCTTCATGTCAATCCTCTAAGTGCTTTGTAGAATCCTCTTAAACCACAACCTCAGAAGTAATATCAGTAGAACTGAAGTTGAAGTTATTAATTACAAGCATGTAATTGTCTTTAAATCCAACAAGAACACCAAACAACTTGAGTTCTAGTTTATATGTAAGTACGACCTCACCGTAGAACTTGACATCAAAGGATGGTTGGTTGCTGATTCATTTACGGTGAGACCAACCTTACATATAAATCAAAACTCAAGTTGCTTGGTGTTCTTGTTGGGTTTAAAGATAATTACATGCTTGTAATTAATAACTTCAACTTTAGTTCTACTGCTATTACTTCTGAGGCCGTGGTTTTGGAGGATTCTACAAAGCACTTAGAGGATTGACATGAAGCAAATCACACACTCCAGTGTGTCAGGTTCGATGAAGTAGGTTATGGTTTCTCCTGCATGTCAAGGATGAACACCCAAGGAGTGAGCTAGCTAGCTGAATTCAGCCTCGGGTTAACAAGAGACTACGAACTATATCTTGACCGTTGGATCATGCAGGTGTTTAATGTAGAACATTGGTGGTGGGAGCATGCAGTGTATTTAATGCAGACGCATTAATGAAGGCGCATTGGAGGTGGGAGTATGCATGGTGATTAAATGGTTTGGAGGTGGGAGCCCTATTAATCTTGGTTGTTCAATCCAGATCCAACGGTCAAGATTGCCATTAGCATCTTAGCACTCAATTACCCATTAACACTAGATATGCTCCCATATAAGCTATCATAGACGGTTTTATCCGCAAATCGTTTGTGATACGTAAGCTATCATAGACGGTTTTATCTACAAATCGTCTGTGATGACCTCATGTCATTACTGACCCATAAACTCATATGGCTCATGAAACCATCTGTGAAGAATTTTTTTGTAGTAGTGTGATGGGTCTTCTCTTGACTTAATGATCAAGTCATGATCATCTCCTTTTCGGGATCTTGATGTGTATCAACTCATGATGCCATCTAAAGTCTCTATCGTTATGGAACATAATCTATTCATCCAACTCATGGAAAATATTAGTCCCATAATGATTTACATTAATTACCAAGATATACCTATATTAAATACTTCTAAACTAGCTATTACTGTCAGGTGCGGTACTACCGTACTCACAAGGTCCGGTACTAGTACCGCTCGGCCTAATCGGTACTACCGATTTCTAGGGGAGGAAAAACTCCAAAAAAACATGCTCTCTAGAATTTACGTACCGCCAACTAGAGCTTGGTCATACTGTTTTTCACTTTACTTTTTCAGTTGTAATTCTAAATGCAATGCATAACTCTTAGTTGATCAAAATGACACATTAAAAAATCATCAAGCTACTAGCCATGATCCCTCAATCGTCTTTGCATTACCATTTTCATGTTGTCATCCATAATCAAAGACTAAGCCTTTAAAAACATCATAGCACACACATTAATACTATAACACAATTACAAATAATTGAATTTAAAGTAATATGAGTATATATGAACTACACAAGTTTTATCTACTCAAAGGACATATTTCAAAGTGGAGATCCCCAATATATGTGGATAAAAATATGTATCAATACTAATAAAACCACAAAACATAGAGTGAACTCCTCTAATTGTGTGCATACACGAATGTATAATAAAAAACACACACATATATTCAAGTTAGACTTTTGGTGGAGTTCAACCTATATTTTGGATCCGAGCAATGCAACAAGATATAAGAATATGATGTCAAATGCATACCTCTAAAATTTTTACCTTTTTATCCAAACGAGACTGAATAATATTATAGTCAATAAATATGTTAGTCTCACATATAGATTTGTCATTAATCACAAAAACTAAATTAACGGAGCTTGAACTTACAACTCCCCAAGTTCAACGGACTATTTTTCCATGCGTCACACTGCTTCCCTATTTTGTAGGACTTCTCTTAAGGGAAACTCAGACGACATGATTAACTTATGTGACTGAAAATAATACATCAGTTTCCTCGAAGATATGAGGAGGGCATATATAAGCTTTTGGATCTGAGGGTAACACTCTTAGGCCCATGTAAAACTTCGCTAATGTAGTAAACTGGTCATTGAATATTTTCACGTTTGGCGGTTAGTACTGCGCTCACTGCTTGTGGTGTAGTAGCTAGATACAACATGAGTGTCTCTTTTGGTTTAGGATAAACCAAGTCGGGACCACTCGTAAGGTATCTTTTGACATCCTCAAAGGCTTTATTGGCTTCTTCCGATCACTCAAACCCTCATGTTTCCTATGAAGTTTAAAAACGGAAGTCATTTTTCTCCCAGACTTGCAATGAAACGACTTAAAGTCGCCATGCATCCTGTGGGTTTTTGACTTCTTTCTTTGTGTTCAGAGGATACATTTCTTCAATGGCTTTTATCTTTTCAGGATTTTCTTCGAACCTTCGAGTAGAGACAAGGAATCCAAGCAATTTTCTGAAGAGACTTCGAACACACACTTTCTACGATTGAGTTTCAACTGATGTTTCCTAAGATTATCGAATGTTTCTTGCAAGTAAAAAATATGATTAAGACGTTGGATACTCTTTACAATCAGGTCATCAACATAGACCTAAAAGTTTCAACCTAATTGTGGAAGGAAGGCCTTTTGCATCAAACGTTGTAAGGAAGTACCAATATTTTTTTAACAAAATGATATTTTGACATAGAAAAATATTCCAAATGGTGTAATAAATACAATCTTTTCTTCATCATCTAAACACATACTTATATGATGATAATCAGAATGCACATATGGAAAACTTAAAATTTCACAACCAGCTGTAGAATCAACCAAGTGATCAATACGAGGAAGTAGAAAATCATCTTTTGGACAAGCTTTATTCAAGTTAGTAAAATCTACACACATTCTCCACTTACAGTTATATTTTCTAACCATTACATGGTTTGCCACCCTCTCTGGGTAGTCGACTTCTCTTATAAGCCTGCCTTTAGTAACTTGTCCAATTCTGACTCGATGGCTTCTCATCGATTAGGTGCAAATCGTCGTATTTTTTGTTTTATAGGCTTTTTGTCAGGACGTAGAGCTAGCCTATACTCGACCACTTCCCTGGGGACTCCGAGCATGTTGGATGCTTGCCACACGAGACATCTATGTTTGCTTGGAGGAAAGTAATGAGAGCGTCTTCCTATGCGGAGTCGAGGGAAACTCCAATGCGAACGGTCTTGGAAGGTTCTGTTGGATTCAGTGGAACCTCTCTGACTTGGTCGTTCAGCTTCAGTGCAACTTTTGTCTTCGAGTGCTTTGCCGTATGTTGCACATCGTTTGATTCCGAGTTGGTATCTGGCCAACTATCTCGAGGGACTTGCGATCGCATATTAGCACCATCTTCTTGTCACAGCGTATTGTGATGACTTCTTTGGGATATGTCATATTTAGACATTGGTAACCATAATAAACAACCATCAAGAACCATGCCAGAGTTGGTCGACCGAGAATGACATTGTACGCCGTATCAAAGTCAACCACGTCAAAAGAGTTTTTTTCCATTCTGAAATTGTTTGGTGGCCCAAACGTAACAGGAAGGGAAACTTGACCGATAAGTTTGGCCAAAGACCCCAGTACGATCTCATAAAAAGAGTACCATACATGCCTAATTTTCGTCCTAGGAACTTGCATTTTATCCATGATACTTGTGAAGAGTAAGTTCAATGAACTTTCACCATCAACTAGCACTCAATTAACTCGGCAGTTGTTGATGGTGGCCTCGACCACGATCGAAAAATGACCAGTTCGAGTGGAAGGGATCAGACAATCACCCTTGTCAAAAGAGATGGTGACCTCTGACTACTTTGGTAATTTATTGACAAGAGGAGGGTCGATAGAGTTTACCTCGCGCTCAACCATTTTGAGTTGTCATTTTGACTCATATGCCAACGACCCCCCAGATGTGATTAATGGTATGTTCAGGGTCCTAGTACAACATCTCCTCATCATCTTCTGACTGCTTTCAACCACTTGTCTGGCCTACTTCCTCGAGGGTAGGAATTGACCCTTTGCTAGAGTAACAGTTCTCGAGTTTTCATTGGAAAACCTGATAATTGCGAAGGTCATGGCCTTTCTTTTTATGGAAAGGACACCACCTTGGCTTATTAGTTTTTGCTCAGGGCATTTTCCTTTGCGTAGATCAGAATACTGTTTGGAGCATCGGGGCTCCTTGTCACTCACGGCTAAGACCTCTTTCGAGCTCTTTGTTTGTGACCTTTTGTTTTTGGACATGCTCTTGGATTTCTTGGATGTCTTGTCCTTCTCGTTTGTACCTTCACTTGCTCCTCGAGTACTTTTGTTGTCACGATCGATCGTGCGATTCCACTCGACTGCTTCAGAAGTGGTCATGTAGCGGTCTGTCATCTCGAAGAGAAGAGCTCAGCGATGGTACCCGGAGGGTTGAGAGTGATGTCTTATGTGATCCTCTGGTTCCGGGCACCCTGTTTGAATGCTCTAATAACAGAAGAATCAGAGACTTCAAGAATTGAATTTTGAACTTGACTAAAGCGTCTTATATATTGATGCAATGTCTCATGAGAATGTTGTCGCATTCGATGCAGGTCATCATTTTTTCTAGGACGCTTGTAAGTGCCTTGGAAGTTTGCTAGTAATAGATCACACAAATTCTACTATGAGTAGATTGATTCTGCTAGTTGGTTCAGTAACCATGATCGAGCAGATCTTTCAAGTACGATCGGCAAGTAATTCACCATAACGTGCCCGTCTCCTCCAGTGGCGTGGACTGTGGTTGTGTAGATTTGGAGAAATTAAATGAGATTTTGGGACCCATCATATTTCTCCATGTTGGCTGGTCGAAATCTAGCTGACCAGCGAACTACTCGGAGATCAGATGGAATGCTCGACATCCGGTAATGGTGTCGTAATGCCTTCTTTGCGGGAAAGAAGGGTTTGCATCACCAGGTGGTTGTACTCAACGATATCCAGTGGTAAATGGACCTGATATATCATAAATATCAATCCTACGAGGGTAATATTCCCCACGCTCCATTTGTTGACGTAGATTCCTCCGAGGAAGTGGTGAATGACCACCTGCTCTAGGAGTTCGTTGGTCACCAGCTGTTCGAGGGGGTTTCTTCTTCGACCAACATCGTGGTCGGGAGATTGACTTGGTATGTGGTCTTGTTGCCCTCCATGAGGAGAGTTATTCAAACAACTAGCGTTCGAGGGTGTGGTTCTGGTGTGACTTCCGGGGCGGCGTTGTCGGTTGCGCTCGATTCTGGTCATAGTGACTCGAAGCCTCAGTGTGATCTCTTGAGTGAAGAGATCGTAACCTGGTGCTTGGCCAAGCTCCGGAGTTGGGTTCTCGATCAAATCATTGAACTATTGAAGCGCTCGAGTGGTTTATGACTCGTAGTTGACGCGACCAGGTAATGTATTTTGGGCTGCGATCCTC
The DNA here is from genome assembly GCA_036346395.1 of Hsuehochloa calcarea. Classification (NCBI taxonomy): domain Eukaryota; kingdom Viridiplantae; phylum Streptophyta; class Magnoliopsida; order Poales; family Poaceae; genus Hsuehochloa; species Hsuehochloa calcarea. The sequence continues at coordinate 19,805,288 of CM070597.1, read as the reverse complement.
CTCTGTCGAATGGTGTCAGGATCGTCAACATCCGAGTTGGTTGGAGCGTGCCCGGTGGAGTGCGATCACTTCGAGGATGTTCGCCACACTCATGAAGGTTGAAATCCCGGTCATCGTCAGAGGCATCCTTGCCATTACGACGAGAGCCCGAAGCGAGTGATCGATGGGAAGCAACCCTAGTCCTATTTCCTGGAGAATGATTAGGATCTAAGGGGAGGACAAAGACCTCCTTAGTGCTGGTGTCCTCGCCTGCGATCGAGCCCCCAGCCGGACGAGTAGTCGAAGGATAGCGCCTTGCGACTTGGAGCAATCCCCTCCAGGAAAGGGAATTCCGGGTTATAACCGTCTCTGGCTGAATGTGAATTTTTCGGGGATATGGTTGAATCCGGAACTGTAGCAGATTCGACCATACTCCTGGTGGGGGTAACCGAAGGGTGACGGTTAGTAGGTGAAGGTCGAGCCTCGGAACCATGGATTCCAAGATTTGACGCGTCAGATTAGATGGCCTCAAATGAACTCGAACGTTTGGAGGAGGAATCATTGCTATGTTCGGCTCTTGCTTGGACCTTTGCCCTGTGAGGGTTCTGACTCCTCATCTGGACGTACTGTTGTGGGGGAGAAGGTTCCTGCATCAACCTTGTCCGATATGGGGCTTCCAGGATCTAATTAAAGATCCCTAGAACTAGCATTTGAAAGCATCTAGGCCCCTAAAAATTGTATTTTGGTAATTAATGACATTATGTGAATATGGGACTAACATGTTTGTTGAAGTGTTTACAAGGCATAGTCCCAAAATGACAAAGTGTATCCAAGGAGCTGCATGTCAAAGAATGTTGAAAAGATGGGGTTGATCTCAAAGATAAGGTATAAATAGACTAGGACCCCTTTTGATTTTACTCTGTCTTCTGAGTATGGAGGAAGACCTGATTATAGGATAAATGTCGACTATTAAGGGGAGCTTGTCTAGTAGCTTGAAAGCATCTCATTATGCCTTTGGATCAACTTAGGATCATGCATGTTCTTTTGGTTTGGTTTAAAAAGAAAATCTTTTTCCAGAACACAATCGGAAGTTCCGCAAGTGTATGAGCGGAAGTTCCGATTAATCGGATGCTCCGAAAAACTGCGGTTGAATTTTTCCAGAGAGCATCCTTTTCGGGACTTAGCCGATTTTTCAAGTGCGGAAGTTCCGCAGTGAAATGAGCGGAAGTTCCGATTAATCGGCCGCCCAAATATGCGCGGTTGAATTTTTCGAGAGCATCCTTTTCGGACTTAGCCAAATTCTCAAGCGCGAAGTTCCGCAATGAAATGAGCGGAAGTTCGATTAATCGGCTGTTCAATTATGCGCGGTCGGTTTTTTCCAGAGCACCCGCTTTGGGACTTAGCCGCTTTCACGAGTGCGGTAGTTCCATTGTAAAGAGGATCTTCCGATTAATCGGAAGAACCGAAATCCTTATGGCGGAAGTTCCGCACATAAATCCAACGGCTAGTTGAGCATTTAATGCTCACTTTGTAATGACCGTTACAGGCACTCGAGTGAAGTGCGGTAGTTCCGCACTTTGTACTGCTGAACTTCCGATTTCCCTGACTTTTGCCTGATTTTCTGCATAACGGTCATATTTGGTTGTTGGGGCTATAAATACACCCCCACCAGCTCAAGGACGTGTTGTTGAGCATTCATTCAATTCATTTGAGCCTTAAGCACTCCTCTCACTCCTCATTTACTCTCTTTGCACACATTTGTGAGGAAGTGAGCAAAAACAAGAGCATTGCATTCTTAGTTGATCCATTGGCTCTTGATTGTCGTCAAGTGAAGTTCAAGTTCTATTCTCTTGGTGCTTGTCGGCACCTAGACGACTTGGCGAAGGTTGCTCGGTGATCTCTTCAAAGAAGCTTGTGAAGAGACCCGTTGCCGGTTGTGATTGGTCGGTGTTCACCAACTCCGGAGAGGAGGAAGAACAACCAAGTGATCGAGGGTAGGCTTAATTTGTGGAGCCGGCTTGAGTGGTCAAGCTTCCTCAACGTGGACTAGTGAAGATCGACAAATCTTCGATACCACGGGAAAAACCCCCCTTGTCCTTGTGCGGTTGATTCTTGCCTTTACTTATTGCACTTATTTTGTAGCTCATAGATTGTGTTAAATATCTTTGATTAGAGTATCTTGCTTATTTCGGTAATTTGATTAAGAAAATTTAGAAACCTCCTATTCACCCCCCTCTAGTCGGTTATCCTTGATCCTACAAGTGGTATCAGAGCTTGGTCTCTCTAATTTTAGACTTAACCGCCTAGGAGAGAAAAGGATGGCTAGCGAGGAATGTCTATAGGCAAGGCTCCTCTATTTGACGGATCAAATTATTCTTATTGGAAAATTAGAATGTCAATCTATTTAAAGGCCATGAGCCCAAGCGTATGGAGAATTGTAAGTGAAGGTTTCGTTATGCCACTTGATCCCACACACACCACGGATCAAGACGAACGAAATTCTCACCTCAATGCTCAAGCAATGAATGCTCTCTTTGGAGCTTTAAACGCGATGAGTTCAATCGCGTGAGCAACCTTGAAACGCTCACGAGATATGGACCACGCTCTCTGAAATTCATGAGGGCACATCCACGGTTAAAGAAGCCAAATTGCATAGGCTTAGGATCAAATATGAGACATTTACGATGTTGCCTCAAGAGAGTATCACCGAAATGTACTCTAGACTCAACAACATTGTAAATGAGCTCAAGGGTCTTGGTACTAATTTGCTTGATATTGATGTAGTGCGCAAGATGCTTAGGGCTCTTCCCGACAAGTACGAAGTGTTGGTGACATTATTTCTCAACTCTCCCGAGTTGCCAAGGATGACACCAACCGGGCTTTTGGGAAACCTAATCACAAATGAGCTTTACAAGAAAGACAAGGAAGAGCTCATTGAGTCAACTTCTTCAAGGAAGAGTTACCGCTTTTAAGGCAAAAGCGGAATCAAGTGATGAAGAAGATGAGGATGAGGACTCCGAGGAGGAATTTGCTCTCCTTGTGAGAAGAATGAAAAAGTTCATGAGGAGACGGCCTCATAGAAGCTTCAACTTCGATAAGATTGCAAAAGGGCAATCATCCAATGAGAAGAAGCGCTATAGCAACATTCGCTGCTATGAGTGTGATGAGAAGGGCACATTGCCTCTCATTGCCCGACCAAGAAGGATGACAAGGGTAAGTCATCAAAGAAGAAGGAATTCAATGGTAAGAAGAAGCTTTTCAAGAAGCTTCACAAGGATGGCAAGAATGAAGCACATATCGGAGAATGGGACTCGACAAGGAGTATTCTGATTCCGACTCGACTCGATATTGAGGGTCCTCCAAGAAGAGAGGACTTGTTGGTATTGCTATCAAGGAGGCTCCATCGCTATTCTCTACTCCCACTTGCCTCATGGCAAAAGGAGAAAAGGTAAAATCTCTTGATAGTGAAGAACCTTCCTATGATGAGCTTATGGATATGCTTGAAGAATTAAATGAATATCTTGGAAAGGAAAAAGCTAAATTTAGAGTCTTAAAGAAAGAACATATATCTTTAAAAACTCTTATGATGAATTGAAAGATGCTCATGATTTGCTTGTCCAAGATAAGTCTTACACTAGCATTGGTATTGCTTGCGATATTCAAGAAAAATGCCTAGTGTAAACATTACTAGAACTAGCATATCCACTTCTTGCGATGACTTGCTTGCTATACCATGTAGCTCAGTGTTGATTCTAAAATTGAAAATGCTAAATCTTGTGATAAGCTATGTGTAGAAAATAGTGAGCTAAAGGAGCAAGTCACCAAGCTAAGTAAGAGCTTGGAAAGGTGCTTCAAGGGTAAAGCTACCCTTGACAAGCTTTTGAGTGAGCAAAGGTGCTCATTCAATAAGGAAGGACTTGGGTACGTGCCCAAGAAAGGTAAGAAACCGGTAAACAAGCCCGTGAGGTTTGTTAATCAAAATGGCAAGTTTTGCCAAAATGCCGGAAATAGGACATGTTCAACAAAAGTGTCCTATTGGTAAGGTTTCATCAATTGGCTTGTTTGATTCTTGTTATATGCTCAAAAGGCCAAAGATGGAAAAATGTTTGCTAGGTTTGTTGGCACCTCAATTTTAGGTGTTAAAAAGAATGCTATTTGGGTGCCCAAATCTTTGATAACTAACCTCCAAGGACCCAAACAAATATGGGTACCTAAAAGAACTTGATCTCTTTTGTAGGTGAACTACAAGACCGGTGGAAGGCATTGGGTGCTTGATAGTGGATGCACTCAACACATGACCGGAGACCTAAAATGTTCACCTCATTTGAGAACGGAGCGAAATGAAAAGATCACTTTTGGTGACAATAGCAAAGGAAAGGTAATTGGCTTAGGTAAAATTGCTATCTCAAATGACCTTTCCATTTCAAATGTATCTTTAGTAGAAACATTGAATTTTAATTTGCTATCCGTTGCTCAATTATGTGATCTTGGATTAACTTGCTCTTTCTCTAAAAAGGAGGTCACTATTTTTAAAGAAAAGAAAATGAAATGATTTTTAAAGGTTTTAGATTCGCAATCTTTATTTGGTTGATTTCTCCTCAAATGAATCGTGTTTGAAAACTTGTTTGATTGCAAAAACTTCAATGGGTTGGTTATGGCATAGAAGACTAGGTCATGTGGGAATGATTCAACTTAAAAGCTTTTCAAACATGACTTAGTGGTTGGCTTGAAGGATGTGAAGTTTGAGAAAAATAGACTTTGTAGTGCTTGTCAAGCGGAAAGCAAGTTGCTAACTCTCATCCTTCCAAAAGTATCATGTCAACTTCTAGGCCATTAGAGCTCTTACATATGGATTTGTTTGGGCCAACAACCTATAAGAGCATTGGGGCAATAGCTATTGTTTAGTCATTGTAGATGATTACTCTAGATATACATGGGTATTCTTCTTATATGACAAAGGTGAAGCCCCAAGATTTTTAAAAGTTTTGCAAAAGGGCTCAAAATGAATTTGATTTTATAATAAAGAAAATCAGAGTGATAATGGTTCCAGTTCAAAAACACTAATATTGAAGATTATTGTGATGAACTAGGAATAAAGCATGAGTTTTCCACTACCTACACTCGGAGCAAAATGGAGTAGTAGAAAGGAAAAATCGTACATTAATAGAAATGGCTAGGACAATGCTTGATGAGTATAATACTTCCGATCGCTTTTGGGCTAAGCCATTAATACCGCTTGTCATGCCATAAATCGCCTTTATTTGCATAGACTTTTGAAAAAGACTTCCTATGAACTCCTTGTTGGAAGAAAACCAACATTTCTTACTTTAGAGTATTTGGTTGCAAATGCTACATCTTAAGAAAGGGTGTTCGACTTTCTAAATTTGCAAGTCGGTGTGATGTCGGTTTTCTACTTGGTTATTCCTCAAATAGCAAAGCATATCGTGTCTTTAACAAAACTAGTGGTATTGTTGAAGAAAGACACGATGTACAATTTGATGAAACTAACGGCTCTCAAGAAGAGCAAGAGGATTTTGATGATGTAGGCAATGGAGCTCTTATGGAAGCAATGAAGAATATGCAAATTGGGGATATTAAGCCAAAAGAAGATCAAAGTGAACCATCATCATCCATGAGAGTTGAGCCACCTACCTCTTCCGTGACAAATGAAATAAATCAAGATCAAGAAGATGTCAAGGAAGGAGATCAATCATTTAATCTACCTCAAAGGATCCACAACGCAATAGCCAAAGACCACCCAATAGACCAAATATTGGGTGAAGTAAGCAAAGGTGTCCAAACTCGCTCTCGTATTGCTTCTTTTTGTGAACATTACTCCTTTGTTTCCTCTTTGGAACCAAAGCGTATAGATGAAGCACTAGAAGATCCGGATTGGGTGAATGCTATGCATGAGGAGCTAAATAACTTCGCCCGAAATGATGTTTAGACAATGGTGGAAAGACCCAAGGAGCATAATGTTATTGGCACAAAATGGGTCTTTCGGAACAAACAAGATGAAAATGGAGTTGTGGTAAGAAACAAGGCAAGGTTAGTTGCTCAAGGATATACTCAAGTTGAGGGTTTAGATTATGATGAAACATTTGCACCCGTAGCAAGACTTGAGTCTATTCGCATCTTACTTGCTTTTGCTTCATGCTTTGATATTAAATTATTTCAAATGGATGTTAAAAGTGCTTTCCTAAATGGCAAAATATCCGAACTTGTCTTTGTTGAACAACCTCCGGTTTTGAAGATCCCAAAATCCTAATCATGTGTATAAACTCTCAAAGGCGCTATATGGTTTAAAACAAGCTCCTAGAGCATGGTATGAGCGCCTTGAGATTTTCTACTCTCTAAGGGATTCAAAATCGGAAAGGTTGATACAACTTTGTTTACCAAAATTATTGATGATGATTTCTTTGTTTGTCAAATTTATGTGGATGATATAATTTTTGGTTCTACTAATCAAGATTTTTGCAAAGAGTTTGGTGATATGATGTCTAGGAGTTTGAGATGTCAATGATAGGAGAACTCGCTTTCTTTCTTGGACTTCAAATCAAACAACTCAAGGATGGGGTCTTCATAAGCCAATCCAAGTATGTGAAGGACTTACTCAAAAGATTTGGCATGGATGACGAAAACCCATCAAGACTCCCATGGCTACAAATGGACATCTTGATCTAAACGAAGGAGGTAAATCGGTTGATTTAAAGCTTTATAGGTCTATGATTGGTAGTTTGCTTTATCTTACCGCATCTAGGCCCGATATTATGTTTAGCGCTTGCATGTGTGCACGCTTTCAATCGGCTCCAAAAGAATGTCATTTAATGGTCATTAAAAGAATATTAAGATATTTAAAGCATTCCTCAAGTATTGGCCTTTGGTATCCAAAAGGTGCAAAATTTGATTTGATTGGATATTCGGATTCGGATTATGCGGGTTGTAAAGTGGATAGAAAAAGCACCTCGTGGAGTTGTCAATTTTAGGTAGATCCTTAGTGTCTTGGTCTTCCAAGAAACAAAACTCTGTTCTTTCCACCGCCGGCCAATATGTTTCGCAGTAGTTGTTGTGCACAATTGCTTTGGATGAGGCAAACTTTGATGGACTATGGAATAACATTTGACAAAATGCCTCTTTTGTGTGATAATGATAGTGCAAAGAAAATAGCCAACAACCCCGTCCAACATTCAAGAACCAAGCACATAGATATCCGCCATCATTTCCTTAGAGATCATGTGTGCAAGGGAGATATTGAAATTAGCCACATTTGCACTGAAAATCAATTAGCAGATATCTTTACCAAACCTTTAGATGAAGGTCGCTTTTGCCTATTGAGGAATGAGTTAAATGTCATTGACTATTCAAATGTCGCTTGAACTCTTGTCACATGCACTTTGGGTCTTAGTTGCATTTTTGTCTATTTTAAGATGTTTTTACTCAAATTTTCGCTCCAAATGTGATATTTTGATAAAAATTACTTTATCATATAGACATTAGTCTTTTTATTGCATAATAATCTGAATGATACTTGGATGAGTGCAAAACTAAGGATTATTTGCAAAATCTTCAAATTCAATTTCATCTTTCCGAAGTGTCGAGATAATCGAACTTCCGGCTTCCAGCGCGGAACTTCCGTCTTAACTTCCATTGTTGTGTTGCGGAACTTCCGTTTCTCAGCTCCTTCCGAAGCGTCAGAATAATCGGAACTTCCGGCCTTTCAGGCGCGGAACTTCCGCTATCGGAACTTCCGCTGTTGTTCTGCGGAACTTCCGCTTTCTGGTAGTTGAGAAGACTTTATTACCTGCGGTTCCTCCGTTATTTCTCTCTCTCTCACCGCAGCCTTGATCCCAGCCCTCTTCTCTCTCTCCAAAAACTCCACCGAAATCTTTGACTCTTCTTCGGCGATTTCTTCAATTTCGACCTTTCAATCTCTTTCCCAGGGTTCAATCACTCCCTTGCTCAAGGTATTTCCAGTTCCTTCTTGGATTTGCATCCTTATGAACCCTAGGTCAAATTTTGGGAAAAATCAAATGATGATGAAATCTGTGGTTGATTCTTGGGAAAATAGGTTTATTCAGTATCATATGATGTATATGCATCGAATCCATGGACTCAATCCATCCAAATACTGAAAAATCCAAAATTCCTATTAACCTAGAATCGGCTCAGGATAATCGGAACTTCCGCCGTTGAAAACGCGGAACTTCCGCCAGCGGTAGTTCCGGAGTGCAATTTGCGGAGCTTCCGATTGTCCTGACAGAAACAGAAAATCACATGTTCATTTGATTCAAACTTTGACATTCCATTCATTGTTGTTCTTGAAGATGCCTAGGATGAAGATGGCAGTCCCAAAGCACTATTCAGATGCTGGAGCATCTTCTTCAAGAAATGAGGAAGAATCGATAATTCAGATCGTAAGAAAGTGAATCGGAGAAGAATCGAGTATGAATCTGATGAGGAACTAGGAGAACCGGAAGAATTTGAAATTGATCTTAAAGGACTTACAGCAGACGACTACACTATTCTTAGGGATAAAGATCAATACTCACTTCCAGGAAACAGTGATGACCCTCGTTTCCATACCAAATTTCAAAGGCGAGTTTATGATCTCTTTTATGGACCAAACAAACCATTCGCTGATCACAAGTACATCAATTGGTCCTACCTCAATGGACTTGACAGATATGAGGGTACATACAGGCTCTTCCAAATGAGTGATTCACAACCTTGTGGCAATAAAGTGCAACTATAGTGATGAGATCATCCACAATTCTATGCCACAAGGTGTGCATTCCTCCCGATTTTTCTCACTCACTTGGATGACAGAATGTGAGACATTCTGCTCAAAACGTGGGTTTGAACGTGCATTGGATGTCGAGTCAAGTAGATATGAGAAAATTTATGATGGCACAGCTTCTCCTCTTTACGCTTGGAATGAATTTTATGACACCACTCAAAGATTTGTCCTCGTAAGATCACGGGACTTCTTCCTATTCCTAGCTTGGTAAATAGGATCATTAACCATACCATATTACCAAAAAGCGGGAATTATGATGCAATTAGAGGGCATGTTTGGAATATATTGGAATGCATCATGCATGGAAGGAAGTTTGATGTTGTGGATGTTATCATAAGAGAGATAGCAGGAACAAAGAATGATCGAGTCAAACGGATAAACTTTGCACCTTACATTATGGCTTTGATCATTAGACAAACTGATTATAATGGAGCTTTACCTTCAGCACATAAAGCCTATAAACCAAGAGAAGGTCCTCCAATCCCTGCCAATCTTAGGCGTGCTCCAGCAGAAGTACCTGAAGCTGCACCTCCTGCTGCTGCTGCTGCTGCTCCTCCACAAGGTATAGCCACTATGGATCAGATTTATGCCACCTTGTTGGAGATGAGGGCATCCCAGGATACCTTCCAGGCAGTGACCACCTCTAGATCGGATGCGTTTGAGGCAATGACCACTTCCGACTCGACGCCTACTCGGCCACCTTGACGCGCTTTCACCAGATTCACCGAACGCTTTCCTCCACCAGTTCATTTTGACTGCCGCCGCTTCTCTCCTCTGGCGGTCCTCCTGTTGATCTTCCCGCTCCTCCTGTTGATCCTCCGCAAGATCCTCCTGCGAGTGACCCTTTGGCCCTTGATGACAAAGGGGAGAGAAGAGTGTGTTAGTGAGAGAAAGCTAGTCTTATCTATTATGATATTGTTGTGTCTGTTTGACTATGGCTTGTAATGAACTTGATGCTTATGATAATATCTTGTGGTATTGTATATTTTTGTTGTACTTGGATCTTTGATTAATGATGAATGACTATGTGATGTGAATGCTCTATCTTTATTGTCATTTGTTCTATTCCAAGTAACAATGTTCTACAGAAACTCCGCCAATATTTCCTGAAAATCCAAACATGTGCTTTACATTATCTTCTACTCAATATGCACATGTTAAGGGGGAGCTTTCTGCTTTCAAACCAACTTTCTCTCACAACTTTATTGTGTTGTCATCAATTACCAAAAAGGGGGAGATTGAAAGCATCTAGGCCCCTAAAAATTGTATTTTGGTAATTAATGACATTATGTGAATATGGGACTAACATGTTTGTTGAAGTGTTTACAAGGCATAGTCCCAAAATGACAAAGTGTATCCAAGGAGCCGCATGTCAAAGAATGTTGAAAAGATGGGGTTGATCTCAAAGATAAGGTATAAATAGACTAGGACCCTTTTGATTTTACCTGGTCTTCTGAGTATGGAGGAAGACCGGATTATAGGATAAATGTCGTACTATTAAGGGGAGCTTGTCTAGTAGCTTGAAAGCATCTCATTATGCCTTTGGATCAACTTAGGATCATGCATGTTCTTTTGGTTTGGTTTAAAAGAAAATCTTTTCAGAACACAATCGGAAGTTCCGCAAGTGTATGAGCGAAGTTCGACAATCTGATGTTCAAAAATCTGCGGTTGAATTTTTCCAGAGAGCATCCTTTTCGGACTTAGCCGATTTTTCAAGTGCGGAAGTTCCGCAGTTGAAATGAGCGGAAGTTCGATTAATCTAATGTCTCAAATATGCGCGTTGAATTTTTCCGAGAGCATCCTTTTCGGGACTTAGCCAAATTCTCAAGCGCGAAGTTCCGCAATGAAATGAGCGGAAGTTCGATTAATCGGCTGTTCAATTATGCGCGGTCGGTTTTTTCCAGAGCACCCGCTTTGGGACTTAGCCGCTTTCACGAGTGCGGTAGTTCCATTGTGTAAAGCGGATCTTCCGATTAATCTAAGAACCGAATCCTTATGGCGGAAGTTCCGCACATAAATCAACGGCTAGTTCGAGCATTTAATGCTCACCGTGAATGACCGCTTACGATGCACTCGAAGGAAGCGCGTAGTTCCGCACTTTGTCTTCGCGAACTTCCGATTTCCGACTTTTGCCTCGATTTTCGCATAACGGTCATATTTGGTTGTTGGGGCTATAAATACACCCCACCACTCAAGGACGTGTTGTTGAGCATTCATTCAATTCATTTGAGCCTTAAGCACTCCTCTCACTCCTCATTTACTCTCTTTGCACACATTTGTGAGGAAGTGAGCAAAAACAAGAGCATTGCATTCTTAGTTGATCCATTGGCTCTTGATTGTCGTCAAGTGAAGTTCAAGTTCTATTCTCTTGGTGCTTGTCGGCACCTAGACGACTTGGCGAAGGTTGCTCGGTGATCTCTTCAAAGAAGCTTGTGAAGAGACCCGCTGTTTGCCAGATTGGTCGGTGTTCACCAACTCCGAGAGGAGGAAGAACAACCAAGTGATCGAGGGTAGGCTTAATTTGTGGAGCCGGCTTGAGTGGTCAAGCTTCCTCAACGTGGACTAGTGAAGATCGACAAATCTTCGATACCACGGGAAAAACCCCCCTTGTCCTTGTGCGGTTGATTCTTGCCTTTACTTATTGCACTTATTTTGTAGCTCATAGATTGTGTTAAATATCTTTGATTAGAGTATCTTGCTTATTTCGGTAATTTGATTAAGAAAATTTAGAAACCTCCTATTCACCCCCCTCTAGTCGGTTATCCTTGATCCTACAGCATTGTCATCGGATGAAACCATGCTTGGCTCGTAGTTGTAGCAGGCATCCATGTCGAGTCCTACGTAGTCTGCGAGATCGAACCAATTCTCACCTCATTCCACTCCCTACCATGGTAGCATCAGAGTAGAAACAAAGAAAAATTTGTCGAAAGAACAAAAGAGAGAATGTAAACCCGACGGGGCGGTGCCAACTGTCGATGTTTTAATATAGAACTTATGAAATGAATGCTAAAGGGATCCTTCTTGCTCGAGACTACACAGGGATAAGACATAGAGAATTTAAACAGGTCTGGGCCTTCTTCTGGGATGATAATAACCATAATCTTGTGTTTTTGTATTGATTGTGCTTACAATAGGAGAAAAGTCACTGAAGACTAAGACTAATGACTCTTGTTTGTTCTGTTGCTTATGTCGCTCTTAGTTTTCTCTCTCTATCCACTAGTTATCCATGTCAGGAGACGTCTGATCGGTTAATGAATAACGCACGTTGACAGTAGTTATTGTCAGAGAGACAGTACCCCACGTTCGTCTTGCGGTTATGCTAGAGTCAGAGATTAGTACGTATAGTTATATTAAATAATAACAACACATATTAGCTACTGCGCGTAATTAGACACAATGTATGGGGTTTCTAGTCGATTGGGTCCACATATATGTGATTCTTATCGACCATAGGATGGTCATGAATGACTTGGTTGTAGTAAGACTTACGATTATAAGGTGATTATAGTAGAACTTACAAGTACAAGATGACAGTAGGATGATCTACGACTATACATGGTGGTCGTAGAACAGCTTACGACCACTATGTACTTATAATCTCCATCATCATTGATAATGAGGGATACCTTTAAATGTTATATAAAATAATATTATCTATAATAAATATTATAGATAAATAATTTAATTAATTTAAAATTATCATATCGTCGTCAAGTTATAGCCACTTTTGTGTCACGAATGGAATTTCATACATTTTCTTCGCTCGTTTTATACTGTTCTTTCCTGAGACTCAAATGCATTGCTTCTTTGCAACGCTACAGCTGGTTGGCTAAGTATGAGTTCACTTTAAGACTGTTTAAAGTAATCTAGTCAAAGCAGCCCAAACTTAGCTTAAAGTAAGCAACTTGGGATGTGATTAGGTCTCTGTCTTTGACCCCAGCAGTCTCCACCATTCTTTTTTTACTCCCTCGTGTTCAAAGAAACAACCGAATGTTCTAGCTACCTTATTTAAGTGAGAAAATTCCTACTGCTGACAAACTTTCGCTTGTCGATGGCTTGCAGAGAATAACGAGTTTGCCAATGGCAAATTATGAATTGAAGTGTTTGTAGAAAGAATATTTCCTATTTAAAAATGTGTGGTATGCTATGATAGTCAAGCCTGACGCTTTAGTTAGTGTTAGTTTAATTATTTGTCCCTAAATCAAAACCAAGACAAGAAGGTGGAGACTGAGTAGCTTGGCTAGTTTTTTAAAGTTGACATGGAAGGTGTAATAGACAACCCAAAGACAAACTATTAGACATGCTCGTAGAGTGCAAAGCGGGCACACACTCCTAGCTCATCCTATTCATGCTACATGCACATGCATGCTAGAAATTTTAGGAAGACTTCAAAGTATTACGAAGTGTAGGCACACGTTTTACAGCTAAACATATATATGCCTGTAGTTTTGATAAAAATGACGTTTACATCTCCCGAGAGCGTTCTCCGGCGAGTCATTGGCATGTGCTTCATTTGCATTAGCACACTGATTTCACGGCATAGTACAGCTAAGTACTCCACGTAGCTACAGATATGCTTCGAGTTTTTTTTAAAAAATAATATATATTTTTAAAATTACAAAACTAGGTAATTACCTCAAAAAAAATTGTAAAAATAAGTCTCTGTTGTCAATTCATCTAGCTCCTGTCGCCAAATGGAAAAGCAACAGGGACCCTGAATAAGAACTTAGAAATTTTTAAATATAGCAAATGAGCTCAACAAATTATGATTTTTTTTGTGTAGCTTTCCAACATAGTATTCTTGCTTGTGTAATTTTTTCATAATTTTATTCGTTCTGAATTGTTCTCTAAAATATATTTAAGTATATTGTTGTAGAAATTTTTAAATAGATACGATGAGGTCCAAAAATTATCAAAAAAAATTTGAACGCTCCTCACATAGTTTAATTTATTATGTAATTTTTCAGAATTTTATATGTTCTAAATTTATCTCAACAATTAAGGGTTTATACAATCAAGTAAACTGTATCGGAAACCTAAATTCATAATTTTGCGAGACAATTTTAGAATATATAAAATTTTAAAAATTACATAATCAATTACACTATGTAAGGAGTGTTCACAAAAAATCATAATTTTGGACCTAATTTTGTATATTTACAAATTCCTACAAACAATATACTTAAATGAATTGTAGAGAACAATTAAAAATGGATAAAATTATTAAAAACTTACACAAGCAAGAAAACTATGTTGGGAGGCTGCACAAATGTTTTTATAATTGTTTGAACTCATTTGCTATATTTAAAAATTCTTAAGTTTCTGTCTCCAGTTGAACTAGCGACAGGAACCTAGTCCCACTATTCAGGATTCTGTCGCCGGCAGTTCATCTGTCGACAGGACCTATTTTTGCAATTTTTGAGGCGATTACCTAGTTTTGTATTTTTTTAAAAAATATTTTTTTTAAAAAATGGGTATGCTTCTATTTTGAATAGTTAAAATAGTTGACTTCAGCTCCTTGGCGGTAAGATTTCCATGAATACTTAATACTCAGCAACAGTGGTAAAGTACACCCAGACGATATGATTTGAATTGACACAAATTTCAGCAGCTCAACGATAGTCACAAGGTAGAGATTAAGGACCAACCTAGTTAAAGACTGAGCTTGTTTGTTACTTTATACTCTCACAAAACATAACATATTGTTTTGAGATATGTAATCAAATTTTCGAAACTTTGACTATTTGGTATCTCTTTAGAAATTTATATTGGATATGTGAAAATTATATATATATATATATATATATATATATCTCAAAAACACTATTATAATATTATTGAATATTATAAATATATTACAATATAAATTAGTGATCAAAGTTATTTTTAAGGATCGTGTTGATATTTAAAACAACATATTTTGTGACTGAAGGGAGCATCGTTAGCGTGTGAGTTATTTTCATATTTTCTATTTCTAAGAAAATATTATATTTCCACAAATTTTACTTTTTTTTTCCCTTCAAAATTTCTCCTCTCTGGTGTCTTTTTTCTTTCTTTCTTTTCTCGAAAGGCCCTCTTGTGTGTTGCAGTGTCGGTGTGTGGGCATAACGGCGTGACCACAGTCCATAGCATACTCACAACTAGGCCAAGGCAAGGGCAACCCCACTGTGCAACCGATAAAGAGCGGCTCCCCTCCAACTCCAAGGCGCCCGACACCTGCGAGTCTGCGACTGCGCACCTGGTACGGCGATACAGCTGCCGCAGAGCAACCGCGAAGAGAAGAAAAAGTTGTGTGAAATACGCTCGCCTCACCTCTTTCTCCCTGAACGCTCCGAGGAAGGAAAGGGGGGATTCTTAATCTTGCGGAGACCCGTCTCCTCTTTTACTCCCGATCTTAAATCTCGCAGAAACTTCCAGATTCGCGTGCACGCTTCGTGGACAGATCGGGAAGGAGGAGGGTGAGGCAATGACGTTGGAGAATAATGGGCGCGCCGACACGATCACCATTGGCGTCTGCGTCATGGAGAAGAAGGTCGGGATCTTGCCGCTCTGGTTTCTTGGTTACTGGTTTTGTTTTTGGTGGTTCGTACGATTCGCGAGCACACGGATGATTCTTGGTTTTCTCTTCTTCTCTTCTTTTCCTCTGCTGTTTCAATCTATCCGGTTCTTGATTGTTTCGTGTTCTTGCTGCTCCAACGCGTGGTTCTTTGATTGGTTGGTTCTTGTTTCTGGATTTCTCAAAGAATGCGGGGGCTTGCGTCGCTAGTTCTGGAATATTTTCTGTTCTGATCGATCTCTTGATTTCTCTTCAGGTGTTCTCCTCTCCAATGGAGCAGATTCTCGAGAGACTCCGCGCATTTGGAGAATTCGAGGTACGCGATTTTTTTTTTCGCTGCATTTTTCTTTCCCTGTTCTATCAATTTGCAAAAGTGGAAACGAGTGTGCGATTGAAGCTTTGCCGCGGGGATGAGTGGATGGGTGGATGGCGTAGAATTGCACGTGATATTTTTTTGGGAAAAGTTTTTTGTTTTTGTTTTTTATTTTATTGCGAGACATCCGTGAATCTTTGTTGATGCCAATTTATTCTGCATCTTTTTGAATAACACGTGAGGTCCCCGTATGTGGTTGCTTTTGCTGTTTGTCCCCAAATGTTTCGGCTTATGGCAGATAGGTCCGTGAATATATACTGGATATAAATGATCACCGCAGATTCTTGGCAAATGTATTTTTTTGGGGGGAACTTAGTTGGAGTACTTGCTTTTCCAATAGGTTAAGGCAGCACCGCAGCACTATGTCAATAAAATTGAAGGTTCACACTTGAGTGCGCCATATTCTCATAATTTTTATGCACCATATGTACTCGTAAGTACAAGCTATGGAGTGATTGAATATGGGACCAAGGTTCCTTACCAACAAATAATTTGTAGAATGCAATGAGAATTTCAACTTTTCGAAAAATATATAGCATCAGATTTGGTCTACGACATGTATATATTAAAACGTTTGACATATTGTTGGCTCCTTTACTTTTTAGGAGGGGTCACTGACCACCTAGTTCAATCCTTTCACCGAGGCTTGCCTAGTAGGAATAATTTGTTCTTTTTTATGCTTGTTTACTATAATTCGAGCTGCACATGGTTCAGTTTTCATTCTGCATTATTTTTAATTCTCTTGCAGATCATAATATTTGGAGATAAGGTTATTCTCGAGGATCCTATTGAGATGTATGTAATGAGAACTCAGGTTATTGATAACTTAATCAATAAATCTTTTCAATTATAGGTTTATCCACATTCCTTCTGTAACTTCTTTTGACTGACTGTAAGTTTAGGAGGAACATCTCACTTATTCACAATTTTATTTCAGTTGGCCAAAGTGTGATTGCGTGATTGCCTTCGATTCGTCTTGTTTTCCTCTTCAAAAAGCTGAGGCTTATGCTTCTTTACGAAGGTATGGCTGGCCAGTTCTTTCTATGCTTGTTACTCTAGGCACATTTTCTGTTATCAGACAAACCTTTGTTCCAAATGATAACTGTACTGAAAACTATGTCTCCTTTTATATAATTTGTCTTAATACTGTTCTTGTGAATGTTTATGCTAGTTTGAATATCTATCACGAGGAACAAAAAGAAGAAATCATAACTAAACTATTTGCTCATTTCTCAGTTACCTTGAAACCTAATGGTTTTTCTACTTAATGCTTATACATGTGTACATGCTTAAGTGCAGGAGTTAGTTTTAAAGTTTTGCTCATCCTTCTTCAATAATCTTGTGGCTTCTTAAGTCTAATAGTTCTATACGCATCTAGATATTTTTGGCCAAAATCTACATGAAACATTGCTATTATTGGTCCCTGCAATATACCACATTACCAATCATTACCGTTGGAATAACCCATTGTCTATTCCAACGGGCCTAAAGATCAACATATACAAGTTACATGTGTATGAAATATGCAAAGAACACCCTATACATGCATATCTAACACTCCTCCTCAAACTGATAGTGGATCAACAACACTGAGTTTGGAGAGGTAGAAGCTGCAATGAACTCTAGTCTGTGTCTTGGTGAAGAAATATGCTAACTGAAGCTCTGAAGGCACATACTGAAGAGCAATAACTTAGTCCTGCACCTGCGATCTCATGAACGAAGCATCTACTCTGTGGATCTTAGACTCTAGTGTTATGTGAAAAGAAGCACCAGAGTCTAAGATTCACAGAGACAAGATACTAGACGAGTGAGATGGCTGAGGCGAGGACCGCTGAGCAGCAAGAGTAAGAAGAGTAGAGCCCGATGCAGGGGCGGCGACAGCTCGAGGCGGCAGCGGCGGCCCGAGGCAGGAGCGACGAAGGTCAGCGTCTCCTGGGCGCATAGCCGCTAGAACCGTGGAGAGGAGCTCATCACGAGCGATAGCCTCGCGCTCGATCCACTCGACGCGGGCTCGCGGCGCGGTGGCCTATGCGGCTACGCCTCTGTCTTGGTGAAACGCGCACGGAGAGAGCTGTCCTTGTCGTTGACGGTTGTGGCGCGCGCGAGGAGACGGCGCTCGACCTCTATCCACGAGGCGACGACAGCGTCGGCGGTGGCCATAGGCAAACTCAGGGGGCTGGGGCCAGGAGCACGAGCTCTGGCGGCGGTGGTCGGAGGTGAGTCGTCCCGGGCGTCGGTGGTACTCGATCCGCCTGATGCGGAGCAGCAGCAGCGTCGAGATGAAGTCGAGGCGTCCGGATCCAAAGCAAAACTAACTCCGCTCTGCTCGGCACTAAGCAGAGAAAGTGGAAGCTCGGCGACACGAGCTTTGATGGTGGTGGCGGCGCGCTCGGGAGCCTCAGGCGTTGCTGCGTCGGGACAATAGGTGCTTGGGCGTTGCATGCTCCAGTGGCGACGAGCGGCGTGACGTCGGGTAGAAGTAGGGCCGGCGCCGCGGTGCCGGTAAGGAGCAAGGTTGGCGGTGCGGTGGCACGGCGAAAACTGAGCAGGCGGCGTAGCCTCGAGAAAACAGAGGAGGCATGGCTTGGGGGCACGCGAGGGGCGACGGGGCGTTGGGATCCGGCTCGGGGAGGCGCGGATCCGACAGCGGGCGGCGGGATCTGGAGGGGATCCAGCGGTGGGCGGCGGGAGCTCTGGGCGTCGCGTGGCAGAGGAGGGCTCATGCAAGGCAGAGAGCGTGGACGACAGGGCTCGGGCGACGCTAATGGCTGCAGCGACAGTCAAGTGGGATTTGGGTTAGGGTTTTCATTGCTTTGATACCATGTTATAGTAGCCCCTTGTCTATTCCAATGGGTCTAAATGCCAATATATACGAGTTACATATGTATGAAAATATACAAAGAACACCCTATACAAGCATATCTAACCATTACAACTCCCGGTGAATATGAGTTGATCAAGAGAAAGCACTGAGAAAGTGGGACCTTCACTTATTCACTTAACCATTGGAATCTTTTTGCCACTAATTTATCTAAATAGATCTTGAAATTAAGTACTAACTCACCTTGTCAAAGGTGGAACCTTTTTTCTAAAATGAATAGAGGTTACCTTCTCTGTTAAATTCTTGAGGTTAGTTTGTTCATATTTTCCTGTTAACTTGTATTTAGTAACATCAATTCTGTCCTGTATAAATGTCAGGCCCTTTTTAGTGAATGAATTGGAGCCACAACACCTCCTTCATGACCGCAGAAAAGTGTATGAGGTATTGTCACGGAATTCATTCAATGCCTTCTCTTGCGTTCAGTAAAACACACGGTCTTTTATTCTCTCAAATACACTCCCAGGGTAACTTATGTTTTTTATCTGTGCATCATCCCGGTGTGCAAAGCGATCTGCTTCTGCATGTTATCAAGTTGTTGCTTCATTATAGTTTGGGAAGTAATTCTTATTTTGTTTTTTCAACTTAGGACTGCCCCTTTTAGGACCTAAACTTTTTGAAAGTCCCAAAACCCTCAACTTTGCACAATGTTCCATAAAAAGCCTTCTCTGTCATTGAAAGCAGATATGGTCTCTGCATGTCAGTTCATAAAGACTCAACTTTCTGGAGCAGTTCTAGTAGTATTGTCCCTATTCAGAATTCCAGATTATCATTGTTGCCAACAATAGTCAGTGCCTTTCTCGTAAAGAGGATTTTTGCCAGAGTACTAGCACTAGGTAGCCCTGGAGTCAAATTTCTGGTTTCAATAAATGAAGTTGAGAAGTTTCCCCTTCTATCTCGAAAAAAAAGTAGTCTTGGAGAACAAATATAAAAATTTAAAACAATCCTTCAGAAACATTTGTGTTCCCTCTGTGCATGATGTGTTTACTGTTTAGATGTCAGTGAGCCATCTGACATTTTCGGAAGATATATATCTAAAAGCAAGTTATGGACTGTGCTATAGTATCAAAGATGTTCATATGTAGATTTGGAGTACATGTTTATACATGCGCTGAAGCGCGAAGACTAACAGTTAACATTGTTTACATTTAGTATTGATATAAAATTGTTTCAGTTTGGATGTGTACTAGCTTCTTACTTTTGATGCCCATTGACTGTACCAATTAACATTCTAAATATCAATTATTTATATACACTTTTGTTTATCAGACACCACGTCACCCTTATTCTGTCACAGTAATTTTCTATAATTTCCTGGATGTGTTTCCATGATTTCTTATTCTGGATGTGTTTCCATGATTTCTTATTTACACTTCTGTGTTTTTCTTTGGATTAATTCTTAAGTGAACTAACTACAATCACTTTCATGCTTAAGCGTCTCGAGAAGTATGGAGTTCCTGTACCCAATTACGCTCTTGTCAATAGAGAATATCAATACCAAGAGCTGGACTACTTCATTGAGCAAGAGGATTTTGTTGAGGTTCATGGAAAGAGATTTTTGAAGCCCTTTGTGGAGAAACCTGTTAATGGTAATGTGCCAATATTTACCTAATTAATTTCATTGTGCTACACTGCTATATGCTGTTAGAATAGGACTCTCTTTTGTATTCCTTATATGTATAACTCCCTATAATCTATATATATATTGCCTATTGGATCTTCTTGAATATACACACAATATTCATAACATGGTATCAGAGCTAGAGTTCTAACCTAGCTCCTTCCGCTGCCTTGCCGTCGTCAAGGACGCCGCCCGAGGACGACGTCGGCCTCCGACTGCGACGCCGACGACCGCTTCGACGCGCCGACACCGGCCGCCTTCGCCCAACGTCGGCCACCCGACGCCGCCGACACTCGCCGACGACGCCGACGCGTGTTCGTTGCCGACTCGACGGAGCAGCGCGCCTCGCCACAACCCCGGCCGACGCCGCTATCGCTTCGGCGCCGTCGTTGCCGCCACAGGGGGGAACCCTAGTCCCCCCTGCTATTTTCGAACAGGCTATGAGCAAGCCGGGCCGGGCTGATTAATAGCCGGCCCAAAAAAAAGCAAAAAAAAATAAGAAAAACATCGATCTAACCGCTGCGTCGTCTAACGCCGCCTGTTAGACTTCGTTGCCTTGGTCGCCGCGCCGTCCAGCGCCGCCTACCGATGGTTTCCGTTTCATCGGCTGCGATTCCATTCTCGGGAACAAAGCTCCATGGGACAAACTACAGGTTGTGGTCTTCCCTCATGGAGATCACGCTCGATGGTCTCCGCTTCTGGAGACATGTCACTGGTGCTCGACCTTGTCCACCATCACCGGTTCAACCTTTTCTCAGACAGCCTATTTTTGCTCTTCCTGCAGAAGATGAGGCCGCCAAGAAGGAGGCAGAGGCCACTACTGCTGCTGCTGATGAGGCCTTTCAGTATGCCATAGATGTTTTTGAGCGTTGGTGTGCTGATGAGGTCCGTGTTCGCGCCATCCTGGTGGTCAGCGTCTACGACTTCATCCAGCCAGACATTATTGGTATATGCTCTACTCGCCAGGTCTGGGAGTACTTGCGCAAGCGATTCCAACAGAGCAGTGATGCTCAGTTCTTTTTGCTTCAGCGTGAGTTGGAGACGCTTCGCCAGGAGGACTCCTCCGTCGATGACTTCTTCCGAGCCCTAGTCAGTCTTTGGTGCCAGCTGGATGAGCTGGCTTCTCCGCTCCGCCAGGAGTGTCATAAGGCGCAGAAGGTGGATCATGATCGCCCTCGCCTTTATGACTTCGTCTGCCGCCTCGCCCGAGTTTGAGCTGTCGAGGCTCAATCTAACGAGCCGCCACCACGACCGACAAGCCACCGAGGCTCTTCGGCGCTTTGTGTTGAGAAGTTTCACGCTGGGTTAGCAAGCCGATTTATTCGGCCAGTGCTTGCTAGCCCTTCTTCTTCGACTACACCGACGGTTTCTGCTTTGACTACAGTCCCTCCCCAGGTGTCTATTTCTGCTCTTGTTTTTGTACCAACTGGGGTTCAATGCAATTGTTGTAAGAACTTCGGGCACGACTACCAGCATTGTGTGGTGCGAAAAAAGCAAAACAAGGAGCGTGGACAATCCAAGGGGCAGGGAGGCCCTTCCTCGACGGGATGACAAACCAGTACATCAGTACCTTCTCAGCGAGGTGACTCTGTTCAGCATTTCTGCTAGGCTCTACTTCAGCAGCGCTCTGACAGCTCAGCAGGTTCTGTCAGTCTAGCTCAAATGTCTCCTCCATGTACTTCTTGGGTTCTGGTGCTTCTTTCCACATGACACTGGATTCCACATTTCTCACTTCAGCAGGACCTCCTGTTTTCCTGCTTTGTTGAGACGGTGACGGTACTCGTCTGCGCTTGTCGAGGCACTCTTTGTCCACCGACTTTTCTGCTCCAAAGAGCTTTCTATATTCTCCAGCTTACCATACAACTTCTCTCGGTGGGTCAGCTCACCGATCTTGGTTGTAGGGTTGGTTTTGACTCTCATACCTGTTTCATCCAGGATCTACAGACAGGGACGATACTTGGGACTGGTCGACGCGGTAGGGATCGTCAGGGTCTCTACATCCTTGATCGCCTCCACCTTCCGTTCACTTCAGTTGCTCCTATCATCTCTACGTCTACTTCCACCGCAACTGCTGCCACCACCTTTGGAGTTTTTGCACAGTGACATTACCGTTTAGGTCACCTATGTGGGCCCCCTTTCTTGATTAGTTCGTCAGGTTGTTCTTGAACGTGCTACCGTTGACACGACCATGTTTTGTCAGGGTTGTAAGCTGGGCAAACAGCTACAACTTTCTTATCATTCTAGTGAGTCCTTGTCTTCTCGTCCTTTTGACTTGTTCATTCAGATGTATGGGGACCTGCACCTATTATCTCTAAAGGCGGGCATAAATCTTATGTTGTCTTCATTGATGATTATTCTCGTTTTATATGGATTTTCCCTATGTCTAATCGTGGTCAGTTTCTTGCGATCTATCTTAGCTTTGCAACGATGGTTCATACTCAGTTTGACTCTGCCATCCGTACTTTTCGCTGTGATTCTACCGGTGAGTACTGTTCTGGCGCTTTTCGACTATTTTTTTCTGAGCATGACACTCTTTACTAGTCTTCTTGTCCTGGTGCTCATACTCCGAATGGAGTTGCTGAACGCAAACATCGTCATCTAATTGAGACTGCCTGCACTCTTCTCCTTGCCTCTCACGTTCCACCATAGTTCTGGGCTGAGACTGTTTCTACAGCTGCATATCTCATCAATATGCAGCCTCCCCCGCTCTTAAGGGTGTCAGTCCTATAGAGCGTATCTACTCTCGAGCCCCCCCGGTACACTCTTCATGTTTTTGGTTGTACTTGTTTTGTTTTGCTGCAGCCTCGTGAGCACACTAAACTATCGACCCAGTCAGTTGAGTGTGTTTCTTGGTTATACTTCTGAGCATAAGGGTTATCGCTGCTAGGATCCTTCTACTCGACGGATCAGGATTTCATGAGACGTTATCTTTGATGAATCTCGACCCTTCTTCTATTGAGATATTTGGCTCCTCATGTTTCCACTGTTGAGTCGATTTCATGGTTGTCTCTTTCTGACTCTTCACCCATTTCTCCACTATCACAGTCTTCCCCTGCTCTGTCTCCAGTGGTTCCTTCTGTACCTCCGTCTTTTGTTCCTACAACACAACCGTCTCATTTTTTTTTCTAGTATTCACTACTCCAGACGTCCTTGTCCTTCCCCAGTCTCTTCTCCTATTATCTTGCCGACACCCACTTCTGATCTTCCTGATGATGCTTCTCGTTACGTCCTTCGTGATAGGACAACCCTTCGACCTCCTAATCGTCTTGGATTTGCTCCAATAGCTCATGCTCTCTGTCACTGCTTATTGTGAGGCTGCTCCTTATTCTGAGTGGCAACTCGCTATGGCGAAGGAGTTTGATGCTCTTCGATGTACGGAGACTTGGGATATTGAACCGACACCTGTGCATGCTCGTCCGATCATGTGTAAGTGGGTGTACAAGATTAAGATCCGGTCTGATGGTACTATCGAATGCTACAAGGCTCGTCTTGTGGCTCGCGGTTTTCAGCAGGAGTACGGTCGTGACTACGATGAGACTTTTGCTCCTGTTGCCCATATGATCACTGTTCACACTCTTGTTGTGATTGCTTCTGTTCGCCGGTGGTCTATCTCTCAGCTGGATGTTAAGAATGTTTTTCTTAATAGTGTTCTGCAGAGGTCTATATGCAGCCACCACCTGGGTATTCTATTCCCGATGAGCACATCTTTCATTTTCGTCGTACTCTTTATGGCCTCAAACAGGCTCTTCGTGCCTGGTTTGCGCGTTTTACCTTAGTGATTACTACTATCGGTTTCACTGTTAGTTCCCATGATCCTGCTTTTTTTGTTCATGTCTAATCTCGGGGTAGGACACTGCTTCTTCTGCACGTTGATGATATGCTCATCATTGGTGATGATTCCTCATTCATCACGTATGTGAAGAAGCATCTCAGTGAGTAGTTTTTGATGAATGATCTTGGTTCGCTTACGTACTTCCTTGGGATTGAAGTCTCTTCTATGCTTGAGGGCTGCTACCTCTTCCAGCAGAAGTATGTCCAGGATCTCCCTGATCGGTCTGGTCTGACTGACACTCGCACCGCTGAGACTCCTATGGAGCTATCCCTACAGCTTAGTGCCACTGATGGTGATCTTCTTGAGGATCCCACTCGCTATCGCCATCTTGTTGGGAGTTTAGTGTATCTTGTGAGCACTCGTCTTGATATTGCTTATGTTATTCATATCTTGAGTCGGTTCATGGCTCGTCCTACCCATCTTCACTACAGTCACCTTCGTGTTCTTCGCTACTTGCGTGGAACTATCTTTTGTCGTTTGTTTTTTCCTATCTCTACCTCACTATAGCTTCAGGCATACTCCAATGCGACCTGGGCTAGTGATCTTTATGATTATCGTTCTCTTTCTGCTTACTGTGTTTTTCTTAGCTCCTCCCTGATTGTCTGAAAGACTAAAAAGCAGACTGCAGTTTCCCGTTCGAGTGCAGAGACTGAGTTGAGAGTTATGGCAGCAGTGACAATAGAGATTACTTGGTTGAGGTGGCTACTTGTAGATTTTGGAGTGCTTGTGGTGGGACCTACGACTCTTTTGTCTGACAGTACATGTGCTATCAGTAATGCCTGGGACCCAGTGAAGCATGAGCTCACCAAGCACATTGGTGTGGATGCTTCATACACTCGCTCACAGGTGCAGAAGAGAGTACTTGCTTTACAGTTTGTGCTATCAGAGTTACATGTTGCTGACTTCTTCACGAAGACACAAACTAGGACACAACATTTGTATTTTCTCTCCAAACTCAGTGTGTGTGATCCACCATGAGTTTGAGGGAGGAGGAGTGTTAGAATAAGATTCTCTTTTGTATTACTTATCTGTATATGTATTGTCCATTGGATCCTCTTGAATATACACATAATATTCATAACATATGCTGCCTTGCACCTGAATATTGTTCTTGGTGGTACTGGTATGGTTGATTTTTCTGTATGTGAGAAGCAACTATCCATTTTTATACGGGAAAGGTTTGAGAGTTTATGTTTCACTTATAATGATCAATTACACGCCACTTGATTCCTTAATTTTGTGTTTTTATTCCAGGGGATGATCATAGAATAATGATATATTATCCTAGTTCTGCTGGTGGTGGAATGAAGGAATTATTTCGAAAGGTAAACACTTGATTCAATATGCCATTCAAATGTAGCTTACTACAATGACCTGTTTCCTATGTTTTTTTTTAATAAAACCTATCAGTTGCTTAGATGCTTTGACCTATGGAAAAGAAAAGAAAAAGATAATATAAGAAGATAATTCTCTGTAGTTTAACTTGAAGTTGAGCTGTTGAGGGTTTGTGCTTTGATTTTATGTGATTTGGGACAAAATGGGCCCTTGATTTACCTAATTTATCTTTATGATGGGAACATGTCAAAATTGAGTTCCTGCTATTAAGGGTATTTGTGGTATTTTTCTATTATTTTAGGGTTTAGTCTTGTGTGTCCCTTGTATTCTATATATTGCCCATTGAGCTATTGCAATAGAACTACCCTTTCACATTTGCATCTCCCTCTCCATCTACCATGGTATTAGAGCAAAGGTTCCATAGTCCAGCCATCCCGACAGTCTTCCGTTGTTGCTGCCCCGGGAGGAGCAATCTACACTCTCGGGGGCGGCTACCTTTTAATTTTTTTAGTTGGAGTCTTCGAGCAGCAGCAGTAACCCGTGTCTGCCTCAGATCCAACTGCCACGACTCGGATCCGCGCAGCCCGAGCTCCGTGCGCCGTCTGTGCTCCGCCGAAGTGGATGAAGAAAGATACGACAGTTGGGGGAGGAAGACGCCTGGATCCGGAGGGAGGACGCTCGACCGTCACCGCGCTACATGTGTCGCCGCTAGACGCGCCCCCGCGCCTCCCACAGCCCTGAGCTCGAGTTCCGCCCGACCACCGCCGATTCGGATCCATGCCGCCCGAGCTTGCCCCGAAGTTGCCCTCCTGCCCGGATCTGGCGCTCTGGGCCTCCCCTTCTCTCTCTCTGCCCGTACCCGGTGCCTCGAGCCTCCCCTGCTTCGCCTCCCGCCGGATCCAACGCCCCATCCCTTCCTTGCTCCGTCTCTACCCGGATCCGGCACCCCGAGCCTCCCCTGCTCTGTCCCCGCCCAGATCTAGCTCCTTTGGCCTTCCTTGCTCTGCCTTGGCTCCCCGACGACGCCCTGCCTCGTACCCGATCGCCACCCCAAGCGGCCTCCTGCGAGTTTTGCTCCGCCCGACATGCACGGTGTGTGCGGCGTGGAGCACCTTGAGGTGGAACTGCTCCACCATCAGTTCCACGCCCGCGCGACCTCCCGCCCTGGAGTCCGACATGTTGGACATTGCCGCCGAACCTCAGCCCCAGCGGTGCCTGGCTCCTCGTCACAACGCATGCTCAAGCTTTCTACTCCCAAGCTGCACGACATGGCTGGCGCTCGCAGCAGTAAGACTGCATAAATCCGATATGCTTGCGATCGGAGGCGAGCGATCCAATTTGGAGGCCCGGGTGGGCGGATTAGATCTGCGCGCTAATGGGGAGGGAGAGGTTGGAGATTTGGAATGCAAGGGGGAGATGCAACAGTAGGATGGGGAGGAGGATGGATCGTGGGCAAGTGTATGGGCCGACTGTATACCGTTGCTGCTGCTAGCTATCCTTCGAGTCTTTTCTTTATTCGTGTTGTTTCTTCCGTTGCGTCCATCTAAGTCCGTAACACTATCTTTGAGTTCGTCTAAGCCATGCGAGTTCATAAATTCATTGTTAGTCAGCTGATTGCTTTGCTAGCCACAGTTGTCCTCTTGGATCGAGAGTGGCGCTCTTCTTTCCCTTTTGCATGGCCACAGCCGCCGCTCTTTTCTCCGAGCCGCTGCAGATCGTAGAAATTGTTATGATGCCGCCGCCCCGAGCTTCTATGGCCGCCACGCTTCTTCCACACTGCGCCTCCGTTGCGCTTCTTGTGCATTGTGCCGCCACCATCTTGGGTTTCGTTCTACGCCGCCATGCTTCTATCTATTCATCTTCAGCTTGATTTGACAGCTTTCCATTCCTGTCGGTTTCATCATCTTCTTCGTCGTGTTGCCACGGTCGACTTTGCTCCTGCTTGCCTCTACTTTATCAGCCCCTGCACCTTGTGCTTTATGGGCTATCGCACAACCCCGGATGAGAGATCTTTTGATACTCGACATATTTTCCAAGAGCTGCAAGCTACAACGATATTATCAAGAATCGGACTTTGGATTTTCCCTATTGTAGTGTCAACCCTTTCCAAATGCAATATTATTGTATACGTCTTGCATTTGAGGAGGGTGTTAAGGGTATTTGTGGTATTTCCCTATTGTTCTAGGGTTTAGTCTTGTGTATCCTTTGTACTGTATATATTGCCCATTAGGTTATTACAATAGAACTAACCTTTCACATTTGCATCTCCCTCTCCATCTAACACCTGCATCCTTTAGTGTTTTTAGAAACTATCTATTTGGACACCAGACATTGTTTGTCTGTTGTTTGTCAGACTACCATCTAGGGATGCAATTGGAGCGGATATAGACAACTACATTAGCAATCATTCATTCATACTATATATATCTCCATCTAATTTCTCGGAAAACAAAAACAATATATATCTCACATATAAAGATCAATCATTCATACTATATATCCAAAATACAACTACATTAGCAATTCAACAAGCAAATTCAAGTATTAAACTACATCACACTATTACAATGGCTAGTTAAAAAAGTAGTAACTAACAAGTATCAAGCCATAGTGATAGCAGTACAAAAGATGCCCAAAATGTAACTAGCCAACTACATAACAAGACATATACAACACATATAAAGCCTACAGACCAGTAGCAATAACCAGCTAGGGATACATAGAATGTTGACTGGTACCAAGTCTGTAGCGTCCCAATTTTTGAGTTTTTCAAAATATTTTATTTAAAATAACTTTTTTTATTATAAAACTATCATGATCTTCTAGAATTTAACAAAGCTTAAATATAATTTTTAGAAAAAAATGATTTAATATGAATAAATCAAACATCCATTGAATTCAAAAGTATTTTATTTAAGTTCCTTATGTTCAAAAGTATTTTTGAAAATTTTAATGTTCATTTGTTATTTTTCTTAGCTTATTTGGATTTCCTGTTTTTTCTCAAAATAAATAAACTAATTTAAATACTGGAAAAGCTTTGTGAGCCAATTTTTCTCTCTGGCCCACTGGGCCTAGAGTTTACCGAATATCTAGGATAGTGTTTGACTGAATACTATCCAATAAATTTTCCGGATAGCTCCTTCCTGAATCCATATCTGGCAAAAACTATCCGACTCTGAATCCGAAATCCGAGAAAAATCCTTGATATCCGGTTTCACTCTCCGAAGAAAATCCAAATTTATTCAGTGGATGGACGGTCGGGAACTATACGCTCTGTTTGCACTCCTCCTACCATCTATAACTACTGCAATTTTTGGAAAAGTATGTAGAAACTTGAAGTGTTTGGTGAGTCAAGAAGTGTTTGGTGAGTCAAGAAGACCTCAAAGAGCGTTGATTATAAATTACTTGACACTCTGGCTTTGATGAAAATATTTCTTTATGCCCTAAACAACAATGGGATCATTGTAGTTTTAGGAGGCATTCTTTTATATTTCTCCAAAATATTTCTTTATGCCCTTGCAATTGCCCTGTGCAGAATTAAAGTATTAGCTATTCTTTTATATGTTTTTTTGTCAACAGGTTAGGTGGTTACTAAATAGAAAGGGAAACTGAGAAAATTTCTTATTCCTCATGTATTTTTTATATTTCTTGTATTTGGATGAAAATATAAACTTTTTTATATTGCTGAATAAATGTAGGTTGGTAACCGTTCTAGTGAATTTCATCCTGATATCATGAGAGTGAGGCGTGAAGGATCTTACATTTACGAGGAGTTCATGCCAACTGGTGGGACAGATGTGAAAGTAAGTTGCCTTTCGCAAGTTTCTTGTGTCCACTGATGTATACTCTAATGACATGTAGCAGCTAAGTTCTGCTTTAATGCTTCTTGTGGTTCTCTAAAAAGGTTCCGTGAATCTTTCTTTTGTTCCTTTTTTATTTTGGAGAAGTCTATCTCCTTTCTGTCAGCTATATATCAATGGATGATAAGCTTCTCACTAAACATGGAAAATATGGCATGTTCAAAAAAGAAAAGGCATTTGGCCTCTTTTCTATCAATATAAAAAATCAAGCCACAATGTGCCTCCTTATATTGGATGCCTTGCCTGTTTTGATTCGGCGCATTCAACAGTTCTAAGAGATTTTTGCGTCAAGTAAATCATGCAATGCAGCATCTATTCTACAAGTTGTTGCTTATCTTGCTAAACATTTGACAATACACTTTTCAGGTTTACACAGTTGGCCCAGGATATGCACATGCTGAGGCACGCAAATCACCAGTTGTTGATGGTGTTGTTATGAGGAACCCTGATGGGAAAGAAGTTAGAGCTTACTCTCTTTCATGTTCTTTGTTAAATCCAGATTCAAATACTCATTAGTTTATGTCTTTCGACTATACCATGGAATTTGTTTCTTGCAAATAGGAATAGTGCTCTAAAATTCTATTTTAATTATTATAATTATAAGTTGGTATGAAAACTTAAACAGTTATGTTCATGTGTTTGCCACTTAGCCTAGTGAATGATTATGACATACAAGTTCAAACTTAAATAGGTTTCTTTGCTGAGATGTTCTTCTGTTAGATCAACATGGTACATTGGTACCATTCTCCACAATGGGCTTCTGATTGTTATCTTATAAGCTAGCTAAAACTTAAATTGGGTGTGTCATAGTATGCAAGAATTGTTTTGTCAGTCATTCCGCATCAAAAAAATAAAGGTGGACTAATTTTGTGTTGTTTAATTGTACGTAAAACGATTGTATCTCAGTGGAATGAGGAAAAAATGATCGTTGCAACTTGCAATATTGTATTATTTTTTCTATCGTATTATTTAAACGAGATACTTGGACCTATTTTTTGGGCCTGAAATGGCAAAGATTTTATTTTTATTTTTTTGCGCATTGCGCTAAGTTGCAAGGGCTACACTTAGACATGTGCACAGGCACAGAGGGACCCACCTACGACTAATGAGAATAAGAAAAATATCTCTTATTTTTCAAAGATATGTAATTTGTTGATTGGAATGCACACTAGATTGAAAAGTGTATTCAAGTGGCTATTTATTCGATATTATTTGTTTTCATTTTTGAATTATGCTTCCACAACAGCTTCCTGGGTCGAATTTCTTGACATTGTCATTTCTTCCATTCCCGGACCATGGTTCCATATTGTTCACCTTCTTGATGGTCTTGTTTCCGATTGATTTTTCTTATTTTTATTACTTGAAGGTACGGTATCCTGTGCTTTTGACCCCTACAGAGAAACAAATAGCAAGAGACGTCTGCAGTGCTTTTAGACAGATGGTACACTACCTTATTTTGTTTGTCTTTAAGTTTATTTCTAAATATCCTTGGAAATTAATACCTACCCTCACTGCATATTATTTTATTTTGCCTGATTGAATTATTGAAATGATGCTCAAATGGACTTGTAATCTTATTAGTTTCCTAAAAATTTAGTAGTTGACTAGTTGTAGCACTTCACAATCCAAATACATGACTTCATAACTTGAGTTTCTACCCTCCTTTTTTCTACACAAAGGAAAAAATAGACACTCAATATGGGCTTAGAGCCTTATACTTTATTTCAGTTTTGAAATACAACCATTTTATAATAACTTAATCCATTTTATAATAACTTAATAAGCAATGCTGCTAAATGGCTGTGCTCTTAATTTAGTACTATTTTAGAAATGTATGTGTACACCGTACATTATGTTGACAATTTTCCTTTTATGTTCTGAGGCGTGGCCTTGTTTTCCATAGGTTTGTGGTTTTGATCTCTTAAGGTGTGATGGAAGATCATATGTTTGTGATGTTAATGGATGGAGCTTTGTAAAGAACTCATACAAGTAATTTCCTTAATGCTCATTTTCTTCACTTGGCAAAAATGTCTGATAGGTTTAGTGAGTGCTGAAATTCACGTTTGGACAAACTTTTCTATGATCCAGGTATCATGATGATGCAGCATGCATCTTGCGAAAAATATTTCTCGATGCAAAAGCTCCGCATCTTTCGTCAACCATTCCCCCAAACCTTCCTTGGAAATCGAATGAACCAGTTCAGTCCACTGAAGGTCTTACACGACAGGGAAGTGGAATTATCGGTACATTTGGGCAGTCAGAAGAATTACGCAGTGTCACTGTTGTGATACGCCAGTAAGGATACTACTACTTCTTTGATGTTATTGAATGATAGCCGCTAGTGGCCTAGTGCTATATCTTGACATCGCTTATCTGTTTAGTGGCGACCGGACACCAAAACAGAAAGTGAAATTGAAAGTTACAGAGGAAAAGCTCCTGAATTTGATGTTAAAGTACAATGGTGGAAAGCCAAGAGCTGAGGTCCTCTTTGTTGAATCTAGAGTTTAATTAACCTACCGGTGCTCAAATTGAATCACTGATTTTTGCTTTCTTTGCAGACAAAACTAAAAAGTGCCATACAATTACAAGACTTGCTAGATGCCACTAGACAACTTGTACCACCAACTAGGTATGGTGTGCTGAAATAAGTGATTTAATGAGCATTTGTAGAATTGCAAAATTACCTAATTAAATATGCTTCCCTACTTTATTCTTACCTGTTGTACCTGTATGTTCTGTTACTGGCTTGCTGCATTGCTCATCTTGTTAGTTCTGTCAGTTTGGTCTTTTGTTTGTTCAACTGTAATTTTGTGTTTAATCTGGAAAAACAATGAATGTTTTGTATCTTTAGGTCTGGTCAGGAGAGTGATAGTGACGCTGAAGATTTGGAGCATATTGAAAAGCTTCGTCAAGTCAAAGCAGTACTGGAGGAGGTAATTTCTAATCATTCAAATCTACCTGTCCATCACATTTTCGTAAAATGTGAAATGTTTGTTGAATATCTCTGCACTAGATGGTAAGGGCATATCTAATGCAAACTAATAGCTAGGTGCAACCATGCAAATCATGTCAGTTTGTAATCAAATAAGCACAACAAAATCTCAAAATCTCGATGAAGGTGTAGTCCCTTATTTAGCATTAGGGCTGGAAACGAACCGAACCGAGCCAAGCTCACACAGGCTCGGTCTGAGCTTTGGCTCTGCTCATTTGGAAAACGAGCTCGAAAGCCGGCTCAGCTCGACTCGAAAAAAAGCTCGAGCCGGCTCGAAAAGGTCGTTCAAGCCAGGGCTCGCCAAACCCAAAAACAAAAACATAATAATATAATTATATGAGTCATTTATCATCAATTCAAAATCCAATCATCATAAACAAAATGAGAAATATAACAATTTATAATCCATACAAGTATTCATCATATATTTATAGGGACTTCCCAAGCCCAGAAACAAAGGTATAATGAAATTATATGGGGTTGCGCCTGGCTCGTTTGGATCGCGAGTCGGCTCGAATCTTCACCGAGCTGAAAGTCCGGTTCGGCTCGAAAATTCACAAGCTCGAGCCGAGCTGGGCTTGCAACGAGCTCGAGTAGACTCGCGAGCTTTTTTGCCAGCCCTATTTAGCATGCATCCTTATAAAATTTTAATTCAAATTCAATATGTGCTAGAAGAAACAAGGAGAAATTTCTGATTAACTAAAAAGTTAAAATGGAAATAGAAGAGATACATAGAAACTACTACTCACTTAACTTATTTTCCTTTTCGTTTCTTCTATTATTGAGTTTACATTTGAAATTTAATGGTTGGTAGCAGGGAATAAAATCCGTACGCAGAATCGTGATTCTTACGGCCGGTCCGGATTAAAAATCCCAGCCGGTTTTCTCGGATTTTGTAAATTCAAATTTTAAATTTTAAAATTCGGCTAGTTTTTAATCAAATTCAAACGATTTTAATCCGAGATTTTTCTAATTTGAATGGTAACCGGCCGGTTACCGTTCCCGACCGGCGGACGGGAAATGCCCTGGGACCATGATTTCTATCCTGGTTGGTAGGACACTTCATAGACTACCTCGTCGGTTTGTTAACATTTTTGTTTGTGTTGAGATGACGCCTAAACCAAAGTTGCGTACATAATTGTTCCTAGCTTTTTGTTTGCGCTAACATGTCCCCATAGATGGTCTTCATTATTACAATACTAACACATGGATGTGTTCAGTGTGCTTCTTGCTAGTTACTGCATTGCTGTCAGTTCAGGAATTCACTTCTACTGGCAGGCAGGCATAAATTCTATTTACCATTGCTTCTTTAAGCTTTCAATTTACAAATTGGTAGAATACATTGATCATTTTTTCTTTCTTTCCGCCTCACCATATGATTTATAGACAGATGTTGTTAGTATTAGAGATATATGTATAGTTGTGTTTTTCCTCGTTGTTATGAGGGGTTATTTGCATATTCACCTCCTGTACTTGTCTATATATACTGGCCTATTAACCCCCTGAGATTACAAGTTGTTATTCCTAACATGGTCTCAGAGCCCATTATGATTACCTCCCGGACGCACAACTCGTCCTCCGTGCCCTAGCCGCCGCCACCGCTAGGCCGTCACTGCCACGGTCGACTCGCCGCCGTCGTTCTTTGCCGTCGTCGGCCGCTTCCGTCTCATTATCGTTCTTTGCCTCGTCGCAGCTTCCTCCCGACCCGCCGCTCGGGTGCATCCGCTTTGGCTTGGCTCCGACGCCTCATCGTCGCCGCCGTCCGATCGGCTCTTCTCTGACTTCTCCGATCTGCCGCCGCCGCCAAACTCCAGGCGACGCAGATCCGGTGATGCCGCCGCCGCTGAGGAGGATCCGCCACGGGAGGAGATCTGAGCAACCGCTTCTTCGGAGAACCGCCGCGGAGAGTAGCCGTCGCGCGTGTTCCTCCGTTAGATCCGGAGCAGCCGTTGAAGCCACCGTTGTCGCCTTCGAAGGACCGTCGCCGAAGCTGCGCCGTCTCCGAAGCACGAGCTTCCGAAGTCGCCACCATCGCGCCACTTCCAAAGCTCCGGCCGCCATCGTCTCCGAAGCCGCCGCCGTTGTCGCCTCCAAAGCTGCCAGCCGCCAGCCGAAGGAATCGCTATGGGGAACCGTAGTCCCAGTAGCTTCTTAGCGGCCGGCCAAGACACCCTTTTGAGCCGGCCGCGGAAAGAAAAGAAAAGAAAAGAAAAGAAAAGAAAACGTCGTTCAAGCTGCCGACCGTCCGCTACCGTTATACTTCGCGTTTTAGTCGCCGCGCCCGCCCAAAGGCCGCTACCAATGTGCACCGTTTCCATCCCTCACTGCCCGGTGATCTTCGATGGTGCTAATTACACCGATTTCGTCTCACATGTGCATCCACATGCGTGGTCTTCGTCTCTAGGGCGTCCTCTCTGGCGATGTCACCTGCCAGTCTTGCCCTACTCCTCCGATGAAGCCTACGTGCATTGCCGCTTCCCGACGGTAAACAAGGCTCTTTGCCGAGGCCGGTCATCTTGATGAGAAGGTTGCCTCTGCCTACCAAGAGGCTCTGGATTCCTACGTAGATCTATTGACCGGCGACGACGACGCTCGAGCTGCTGCTGTCTTCATTGCCAGCGTCCAGCCCAAGTTCTCTTCTGAGGTTGTGGGACTCCCTTCGGCTCTCCAGATGTGGACTCACATTCGTCAGCGCTATGAACCCTCTGGAGATGCCCTCTACCTATCCGTGGTTCGCCAGGAGCACTCTCTTGACAGGTGATGCTATCGTTGACGCCTTCTACGCCGAGTTCTGCATGCGCGTCAGCTAGAGTCTCTTTGCACTCTTGTTTCGCCGCTTCGCTCGGCCGCCTGGTCAGTATATGCCGACTGAATTTCAGCGTGTCTCACGAGTTCTTTACTCGCCGCCCCGAAGTTCGAGCGGGCGTGCCCAGCTTCTTGCATGCCACTCGTGTCACACTTCTGGAGGCTCTTACCGAGATACGTGCAGAGGAGACTCGTCTGAGTGGTGCTGGTCTGATGCCACTCCCCTCCGTGCTCGCCGCTCGTCCACCGCTACACCAATCGCTTCCACACTTCAAGACATCGCTTCTCCAATGGCCGCAAGGTGGTGGTAGCCACCCTCCATCTGGCAGTGGCCGTCCTCGCTGCTCCTACAGCGACAAGGTCGGGCACATTGAGTTCCAGTGCTATAAGAAGCAGCGGCATCTTTCACGCCGTTCTTCTCCTAGCACTGGCACCGATGCTTCTACATCGACGCCTTCGACTCCTTCGCAGCTCTTCATCGAGCGTAAGATAGCCGGACTTCGACATCCGCTTGCCGCTTGTGTTCTCCCTCGGCGTGTTCTCAGAGGTTCGCTCATCGACTCTTCTGCAATGAGAAACCACCTCCTACACAGTCAGGTACCTCCCGTGGATCCTTGATTCCGGAGCATCTTTTCACATGACTTCTGATTCTTCCACTCCGTCTTTCGTTACACCTCTTGATTCTCCTGTCAGTGTTCTTACTGATGATGGTACCTCTCTTTCTGTCTCTGGTCGAGGACCTCTTAGCAACTCATCTTTTCATGTTCCTTCTATTGCTCATGTTCTTCGCTTAACCATGCAGCTTCTTTCTGTTGGGTAGATTACTAACCTTGGTTGTCGGGTCATCTTTGACTCTGATTCTTGTTGTGTTCAGGACCGCCACACGGGGGCTCTGGTTGGTTCTGGCCCTCGGTGCCTTGACTCACAGCGTCTCTGGGAGCTTGAATGGCTTCACCTTCCTTCTGCTGCCACCGTCGCCGTCAGTCTCTCCGCTTCTGCCACTCCGTCTACCAGCTCTTTCGAGCAGTGGCATCACCGTCTTGGTCATCTGTGTGGATCTCGTCTGTCATCTTTAGTTCGTCGTGGTCTTCTGGGGTCTGTCTTAGGAAACGTTTCTTTAGATTGTCAGGGCTGTAAGTTAGGGAAACAGATTCAGCTTCCATGTTCTCATAGTGAGTCAGTGTCTCAGCGTCCTTTTGATCTTGTTCATTCAGATGTTTGGGGTCCGGCTCCCTTCTTTTCGAAAGGGGGCTATCGATATTATATCATTTTTATATATGACTTTTCTCGCCACACTTGGATATATTTTATGTCTTCTCGTAGTGAGGCCTTGTCTATCTATAAACAATTTACTACTATGGTTCGCACATAGTTTTCCACTCCTATTCGTGTCTTTCATGCTAACTCTGCTGGCGAGTACCTCTCTCGTTACCTGCACAGCTTTCTTCTTGAAAGGTGGCACCCTTGCTCGCCTCTCTTGTCCTGGTGCTCATGCTCAGAATGGTGTCGCTGAGCGCAAGCATCGTCACCTCCTTGAGACGGCTCATACCCTGATGATTGCCGCCTCTATTCCACATCACTTTTGGGCCGAGGCCGTTTCCACTGCCACCTATATCGTCAACATTCAGCCATCTTCTGCTCTTCAAGGTGAGATCCCTGTTGAGCGTCTCTATGGCCTTCCTCCAGACTACTCTGACATTCGTCTATTTGGTTATGTTTGCTACGTTCTCCTCGCACCTCGAGAACGCACTAAACTGACTGCTCGGTCTGTTGAGTGTGTTTTTCTGGGATACAGTGCCGAGCACAAGGACTATCGGTGCTGGGACCCTGTTTGGTCGACGGATATGGATTTCTCGGGATGTGACTTTCGACGAGTCTTGTCTCTTCTACCCACGTTCTACCTCTCCTTCGGTTTCCTCTGTAGAGTCCCTGCATTTTTTGACTTTTTCCAGATACACCCATCTCTGTCTTGCCCTCGTCCACCCATCCTACTGAGTCTCCACATATACCTCCTGAGGCTTCTCCGCCGTTGTCACCGCCGATTCGTCTCCTGCGGCTTCTCAGGCTCCTCCCACTCTCTTTTACACTCATCGATCTCGTATTAAGGATCTTCCAGATGAGCCATCTTTCCCTGATGCTCCATCTTCCCATGATGGATCATCATCTCCTCGCTACGGTCTCCGTGATCGTCAGTTGATTCGGCCTCCTGCCCATTTTGGTTTTGCTGGTGCAGTTGCTCATGAGCCTGTCTCCTACCGGGATGCTGTTACTCACCCTGAGTGGCAGCATGCCATGTCCAAGGAGATTGCTGCTCTCGAGCGTACTGGTACTTAAGATCTTGTTCCTTTTCCATCTCACTCTCGTCCCATCACGTGTAAGCGGGTCTATAAGATTAAGACTTGCTCTGATGGCTCTCTTGAGCGCTATAAGACGCGTCTTGTTGCTCGTGGCTTCCAGCAGGAGCATGGTCGTGACTACGACGAGACTTTTGCTCCTGTGGCCCACATGACCACCGCTCGCACTCTTCTTTCGATGGCGTCCTGCTCGCCATTGGTCCGTTTCTCAGCTTGATGTCAAGAATATCTTTCTTAATGGCGAGTTGCGTGAGGTCTACATGCATCCGCCACCTGGGTATTCTGTTCCTGAGGGCATGATCTGTCGTCTTCGTCGCTCTCTCTATGGCCTTAAACAAGCCCCTCGTGCTTGGTTTGAGTGCTTCTCCTCTATGGTCACTACTGTTGGCTTCTCAGCTAGTGATCATGATCCTGCTCTTTTTGTCCACACTTCGTCTCGTGGTCGGACTCTTCTTCTATATGTTGATGATATGATCATCACCGAAGATGATTCTGAGTATATTGCCTTTGTCAAGGCTCGTCTGAGTGAGCAGTTCCTTATGTCAGATCTTGGTTCTCTTCGTTACTTTCTTGGGATTGAATTTACTTTCACTCCAGATGGTTTCTTTATGTCCCAAGAGAAGTATATTCATGATCTTCTTGATCGCGTCTCTCTCACTGATCAGCGTACTGTTGAGACTCCCATGGAGCTCAATGTTCATCTCCGGCCCTCTGATGGCGAGCCTCTTTTTGATCCGACTCGCTATCGTCATCTTGTTGGGAGTCTTGTCTACCTTACTGTTACTCGTCCGGATATCACTTATCCATTCACATTCTGAGTCAGTTCGTTTCTGCTCCCACTCAAGTCCACTACAATCACCTTCTTCGAGTTTTGCGATACCTTCGTGAGACTATCTCTCACCG
This sequence comes from Hsuehochloa calcarea, assembly GCA_036346395.1. Classification (NCBI taxonomy): domain Eukaryota; kingdom Viridiplantae; phylum Streptophyta; class Magnoliopsida; order Poales; family Poaceae; genus Hsuehochloa; species Hsuehochloa calcarea. The sequence continues at coordinate 19,767,003 of CM070597.1, read as the reverse complement.
TGTCTTCTTTCCACACTCCAGCTCGTTACAGCTTCAGACTTATTTGGATGCTACTTGGGCCAGCGATCCATCTGATCGCCGGTCTATCTCTGCTTACTGTGTTTTTCTTGGTGGTTCTCTCATTGCCTAGAAGATGAAGAAACAGACTGCAGTATCCCGTTCAATGCAGAGGCTGAGTTACAAGCTATGGCTCTCTTGACAGCAGAAATTACCTAGCTACGATGGTTACTTGAGGATTTTGGTGTTTCTGTCACTACACCAACTCCTCTCTTGTTAGATAGTACAGGTGCTATTAGTATTGCCCGTGACCCTGTGAAGCATGAGCTCACCAATCATATTGGTGTTGATCCTTCCTTCATGAGGTCTTGTGTGCATGATCAGGTGATTGCTCTTCAGTATGTGCTTTCCGAGCTTCAGATAGCGGATTTCTTCACGAAGGCCCAGACTCGAGCACAACACGGCTTCTACCTCTCCAAACTCAGTGTTGTTGATCCACCATGAGTTTGAAGGGGGGTGTTAGAGATATATGTATAGTTGTGTTTTCCCCATTGTTATGAGGGGTTATTTGCATATTCACCTTCTATACTTGTCTATATATACTGGCCCATTGGCCCTCTGAAAATACAAGTTGCTATTCCTAACAGTTAGAACTATGTTGAATATTAACTATTAAGTCTATTAAAAAATTAAGTGGAAGATAAAGAGTTTTTTCTTGGAGCTATAATAAACCTGCCAATTTATTCACCTATTCTTTTATTGTTGTAAATGGAAGACGAACCGAACAACCATAAATTATCATATATATCTTCATCTCATACCAGAACGAACTTAATGGAAAAAGAAGACAACTGCTTCTGCTATATGTCCTTCGGTCTTCTAAAGGATGCTGACATATATGCTATGAAAAGGTTATATCAGTCTTTTTTAAAGGATGCTGACATGTGACATCTAATTACATTTACTATTATTGCAATACTAGGGTGGGCATTTCTCTGGTATTTATCGGAAAGTGCAGCTAAAGCCACTGAAATGGATTAAAGTTCCAAAGCACAATGGTGATGGTGAAGAGGAATGGCCAATTGAAGCCCTGATGATTCTGAAATATGGTGGTGTACTCACTCACGCAGGGAGAAAGCAGGTTTTTTACTCAAAATTTTGACTTTGAGTTATCAAATATTAATTATATCTTCTCATGTCAAATGTTCTTAGGATGAGTTACATGAGTCTTTATCTGAGCTATACATTTCCATTATCTAACTTAAAATTAGCAGGTATTATACTCAGTTACTCAGTATAGAAGTTTGAGTGATAGTGACTGATTCAGAAGAACAATACATTGACAATGATTTGACCTTTTCCTATGCCCTGTTACAGTGGTTCCTTTTCAATACCTTCCACAAGGTAGCATGTGCTATTGGGCATCTCCATAGAGAACAGTAGACTATGCCCCCCCAAGCATACCAAGCAGTAGATTTTGGGTCCGTAGCTTCTTGTGTAGTTGTTTGTAGATAGGGAAGGGCAAACGGTGTACAATAGGAACTCAGTAGATGAAGGGGACAGGTGATCACTAGAATAGTCAATATAACCAAGGTAGTTAAAATCACTCTACAACCTTACAGGGCCATGTCGATCCGAGGCCTACTTGAGATCCCAGTCGGAGTAGAATCCGATCCTAATCAACCAAGGTAGTTAAAATCACTCTACAACCTTACAGGGCCATGTTGATCCGAGGCCTACTTGAGATCCCAGTCGGAGTAGAATCCGATCCTAATCGTAAATTCACTTAGAATCCCAACTCCATTTCGATCTAAACTCCATTTCTATTCTATCGGTTCTAATTGATCACACACAACTTATTTTCTCTATGTCATATATTTCACATATAAACGCCAATTTTACTGATGCGTAGATGAAAATTGACATTGATGTTAGCAATGTTTCCATGTTAGATGTGTTTTATGTCAAAATATCGGTAAAATTCCACCAGCATATTTTAGTGTCCATATAACAACAATTTGGTTTTAGTGTAGATAATAAAACATATGCATTTATTTATAAATTTGGTAGGATCCACGATTCTATGATTCGATAGATCGATTTGACTCAGAATCCCGACTACCTTGCATATAACCAGTAATTACTGAATAACATTACTCTCTGCTTGAAGCATCATTTTCTGTTGTTTCAAATAATCTTATGTTCAATGAGCTACTTGCCAAATTTGGATACGACAAGAGCAAATTTCATGCAGCTACATTGGTAATCAACATGTATCTAGTGTAATGATTTTTTTACTCTCTTCATTCAGGCAGAAGAGTTGGGAAGGTTTTTCAGAAACAACATATATCCAGGTTCTTGTTCACATTCTTGTTTCTAATATCTTGTGAAAGAAGTTAAATAGCTGACTTATTCAAAGTGAGAATATTTATTTATTACAATCTGGAGCTTCTCTATGTTGGATGTTCTTTTCAAGAGAATTGCGTCGGAGATCCCTAAACTTGAGCAGTGGTGCTGCCGCTTAGGTCCCTACTCCCTACTCCCTAAACTTCAAAATCATCTCCTAATCTTGAACTTCATACCACTCAGGTCGCTACAACAGTTTTAACTGTGAGTTTTTTCTAATGTGGCAACAGAGTTTGAATATAGGTACTTAGGTGGCAGGTATAAGTGGTTGATGCATGTAAGCATGTGGGAGTCATTGAATGTCACATGAAGCTGATGATGGTTATAAAACTGATAAATAATTATAGAATTCCATTTCCACTTTATATATTTACAACTTATTTGGATACTTAAATATCTGTTTGATATTTACATCAATTATGTTTTTAAACATTTCTGCATCAGCAAATTTGTAAGTCCACTGATCAAAGTGGCATGTTTTTCAAGTTTTAACTGTTGAGGTCTATCCCGTAGAGGTAGTCAAATTGGATAGGGACCTACCAGGGCGATTTTTAACTTTACGGACCTTTAGTGCAATGGCTTGCAGGGAAAAGTAATTCTGCAACAATTAGAAGTTTGTTGCAGTTTCACTTGAATTAAGGATGATGTTTGCCATGCTTATGGGCTTCAGTTTTTTGTCCAAATCATTTTAACAATTTACTATTTTTTTCATAGAATTGTGCTCCCCATATAAGACTTGCTTGTCTTGCATAATTATATTTTATCATCTTGGGTTTCTTTTTGAAGTGTATTCCTTGTATTTGAAGATGTTTACTGACTAGCATGGTATCCTAAATTAGGTGAAGGAACAGGTTTGCTTCGCCTTCATAGCACTTACAGACATGATTTAAAAATATACAGTTCAGATGAAGGGCGTGTACAGGTATACTTTTAGTTGTCCTTTTCTCTTCATTGCTCCTTTGAAATAGTCCCATTTGAATCCTCTGAAACTGGCTTCTATTATTATCGTTGTTATTTTAACTTAAAGGTGCCAAACAAGGTTTAGGAAATTCATACTTGTTGATAGGTAATGGTTATTCTTTACCAATCAAATACTTGTGTCCTGTGGTAACTAGCCCAACACCTTATGTTTAAACTATCAAAAGTGTAGGACAGTGGCATGATGGCTCCAACATAACTGAAAGCTAATGAAAACTAACTGCTTGGTTTCATTCATCCAAATAGTGTCCAATGACATTTGCTCTCTTATGGTAGTGTTAAATAGTCTGTTTGATCATTACGTATCCAGATATGTCCATGCTGGTCCAAAAGCACCTTGTCACCCTAACTTGGTCAAAATTGATTTAAATCAGTATAGTTTTCATTTTTTTTTTGGTGGGAGACCCGGTGGTTTTCCTTCAATGGATGCTATTGTTAGATTTTGGGGGAGAGATTTTGCTATTCACACCTATGCATCTTATTCGTTATTGAGAGCATATTGTTATGTATATGTGTATTATGTATAGGTGTATATCGCCAATGTATGGCCCATGAGACCCATAGGCTTTAGGGTTTGTATATATACTACACTATTAATCCAATAGAATCAATGAGTTTGAGTTGTAACATGGTATCAGAGCTCACCGCCGCCTTCTGCCTTCCGTCGAGTGGCTCTTGCCTTCGTGCATCTTCTCCGTTGCAGTAAGGCGGCGCGGTCCTGGCTCCTCTCCGCTCGCCTTCGCCTGGAGGCACGATCCACTGCTCCTGCTTGGTCCCTGTGCGCCTAGAGCCTTCCCCGACGTCGTCTCTTCCTCGCTGGAGGTTCCCCGACGCCGGCTCTCCTGCTCGCCCGCGGCTGGAAAATCCGCGCGTCTGGAGTCTTCCTCGACGCCGGCTTGCTTGCGCTTGGAGGTCCTCCTTGCCGCGCCTGGAGGCTCCAGTCGTCGTGCCTTGAGGCCCCGTTTGCCCGCGCCTGGAGGTTTCACCCACGCCTTGCGCTTGGAGGCCCCGGTCGCCTCGTCTGGAGGTTTTGCCCTCGCTTGCGCTTGGAGGTCCTCCTCGCCGCGCCTTGAGGTTCCGGTCGCCGCCCCTTGAGGCCCCGTTTGCTCGCGCCTGGAGTTTTTGCCCACGCCTTTGCGCCTGGAGGCCTCGGTCGCCGCGTCTGGAGGTTTCGCCCCGGTCGCACACGTGGTGGTAGGAGGTCTCATCACTCTTGTATCCGACTGTTGGTATCGCACTACTACTGCTGCTGCTACCTTCGGTCGATCGATATTACTACTGTGCTCTGCTTCGGTTTGTGGACGATACACTGTTTCTCTGTACTGCTTCGGTTTTTGGTTGCAGAGTTGGTGTAATTGTTGATGGTTTGCTTCTCATTCTCTTGGAATGGAAGGTGTTTTTCTGACCTTAGATATCAAGCTGGATGGACAAAATTATCGTAAGTGGTCGTCATCGGTCCACATGCTTCTTCGGTCCATCGGTCTTCTCTCATATATTACAGCGGAGCCTCTGACTGAGAAGACTGATGTAAAGGAGGCTGTTGCATGGAAAAATGCTGATGATCGTGTTATGGGTATCTTATGTCACAGTGCTGAAATTTCAATCAGGATGGATTTCATCGATCTTCCAAGTTCTCGCAAGATGTGGGAGTATCTTCAGCAGTGTTATGAGCAGACTAGTGCGGCGCGTCGATTTTCTCTTCTACAAACTCTTCATGATCTACGTCAGCAAGAGATGTCTATTAAGGAGTACTACAATTCTTTTACTCGCATTTCACGACAGCTGACCTCCATGGTTCCTCTTTCTTGTGCTGGATGTACTGGTTGTGTAGGTAAGGTAGGTCATGATACGCAGAATTTAATGTTCATCTTTGTCATGCGCCTTCGCCCAGAGTTTGAGTCTATTCGAGCTCAACTACTGGGACGTGCTATTCTTCCAACCATGGAGGAGGCCCTTGCTGCGTTGATTGCTGAGAAGACTCAACTTCCTCTCTGTCTTTCGGATCGACACTACTTCAGTCTATTCTCGCGGCACCTCGTCAGGAGGTTTATCAGCCTAGTTCACTTCCTGATGCTACATCCAACCAGACTTTATGCTCTCACTGCAAGAAGACTGGTCATCCTGTTCAGAGATGCTATCGACTCCATCCAGAGCTGCGACTTGCATCTCACCGTCGTCGTCGTGGTGTGGTTGCTGCTACCACTCTTGCATCTATTGGGGATTCTACTCTTGTCACTCAGTTGAATCAGCTTCAATCACAGCTTCAGGCTCTTCAGACTCAAGTTCAGCAGCGGCCTTCATCTGATGCCCCTCCTAGTGGGTCCGCCAGTCTTGCAGTCTTGCTATAGCCTCCTCTTCCGTGTCAGGTACTAGTCTTCCATGGGTTTTGGACTCCGCAACTTCTTTTCATATGACATCAAATATGTATCATCTTGCATCATGTCGATCTGTAATGGATGGTTCATGTGTACAGACAACCGATGGCACCTCATGTTCAGTCACTCGTCAGGGCACTCTCTCTACTTCTCATTTTACTGTTCCTGATGTGTCATTTGTACCTCAGCTTTCTATGAACCTTATGTCTGTTGGTCAGCTTGCTGATATGCACTACTTTGTTGGGTTTGATGACTCTACTTGCTATGTGCAGGATCGTCAGATAGGAGTCCTTGTTGGTATTGGCCATCGCCTTAGAGATTCTCAGGGTCTCTACTTCCTTGATCGTCTAAGCCTTCCATCTTCCTCCGCTCATGCATCTTCAGTTCTTGCATCAGCCTCTGTTAGCTTTCCTCAGTGGCATCATCGGCTTGGTCATTTTTGTGGATCTCGTCTTTCTACATTAGCTCGTCAGGGTGTCCTAGGTCGTGTCATTGTCGACTCTAGTTACGATTGTAAGGTTGCAAGCTTGGTAAACAGCTGCAACTCCCATATCCTACTAGTACATTTCGGACTAGTCGTCCTTTTGAGTTAGTTCATTTTGATGTTTGGGGTCATGCTCCTTTTGCTTCCAAAGGTGACCATCTCTATTATGTAATCTTTATTGATGACTATTCTCGATATGCTTGGGTTTTTTTTTATGAAACATCGTTCTCAACTCTTGTCCATTTATCGGTCTTTTGATCGTATGGTTCACACTCGGTTTTCTACTCCTATTCAGACCTTTTGTTCTGATTCAAGGGGGAGTACCTGTCGCATGCTTTTCGTCAATTTCTCTCCGCTGAGGGAACCCTTCCTCAGCTTTCCTGTCCTGGTGCCCATGCTTAGAATGGTGTTGTTGAACGTAAACACCGTCATCTTATTGAGACTGCTCGTACTGTTTTACTTGCATCTCATGTTCCACGACATTTTTGGGCTGATGCGGTTTCTACGTCTGTCTGTCTCATTAACATGCAACCATCTTCTCGCCTTTAGGGAAAGTGTTCTGGAGAGCTCTTGTTTTCCACTCCCCCACGATATGACCATCTTTGGTTTTTTAGTATTACCTGTTATGTTCTGCTTCCGCTTCGTGAGCGCACCAAGTTAACAACTCAGTCTGTTGAGTGTGTTTTTCTTAGATATAGTCTTGAGCATGAGGGCTATCGTTGTTATGATCCCTCTGCTCGGCGTATGCGCATTTCTCGTGATGTTTCTTTTGTTGATAATCATCCCTACTTTTATTCTTCTACCACTCGGTCCTCCTCTCCCGTTGAGTCTCTCTTTCTTTATCTTCCACCCATTGTTTCTTCTGATACACCTTCTGTGGAGTCCTCTTCTCCATCCTCAGTCATATCACCGTTTCCTCTTCACTATACTCGTCGGTCTAGGGTTCCTCCTGATACTCAGTCATCCACTGTTTCCCCTCTGATGCCACGGCTAGTACTGATGATACTCTTTCTGATGATCCTCCACCGACACTGTCATCTCGGTATGAGCTTCGTGATCGTACTGCTATTGCTGCTCCTGACAGATATGGTTTTATTTCTACTGTTGTTGTGTCTGAGCCTCACACTTATCAGGAGGCTGTGGTTCATCCTGAGTGGCAATTAGCTATGGCTGAAGAGTTAGCTGCTTTGGATCGTACTAGTACGTGAGATCTTGTTCCTTTACCTGCTCATGTTGTTTCTATTACTTGCAAGTGGGTATTTAAAGTTAAGACCAAATCTGATGGCTCTGTTGAGAGGTACAAGGCTCGACTAGTTTTCAGCAGACACATGGTCGTGATTATGATGAGACATTTGCTCCCGTTGCTTATATGGTAACGGTTCGCACACTCGTTGCTGTGGTTGTTGTTCGCTCTTGGACTATCTCTCAGATGGATGTGAATAATGCTTTTCTTCATCGTGACTTATAGGAGGTTTATATGACACCACTCTAGGGTGTTGTGGCTCCTGCTGGTCATGTTTGTTGTCTTCGTCGTGCTCTTTATGGCCTCAAACAGGCTCCTCATGCTTGGTTTGAGCGGTTTAGTTCGATTGTGTTAGGTGTTGGTTTCTTCCCAAGTAACCATGATCCTGCATTGTTTATTCATGCATCTCCACATGGTCGTACTATGCTTTTACTCTGTTGATGACATGCTAATTACTGTAGATGACAAGGAGTACATTGCCTGATGTCGGATTTGGGCCCTCTACATTATTATCTGGGCAAGGAGTTTACTCGCACAGATGATGACTACTATCTATCTCAGCAGCGCTATATTCAGGATTTGCTTGCTCGTTCTGGTCTCACTGACTGTCGGACAGTTGCTACTCCTATGGAACTTCATCTTCAGCTTCGTCCTACTGACGGCACTTCGCTTGAAGATCCTTCTCGTTATCGTCATATTGTTGGGAGTCTTGTCTATCTTGCAGTAACACGTCCTGTTATTGCTCATTTTGTCCATGTGCTCAGTCAGTTTGTTTTTGCTCCCATGTCTGTTCACTATGCCCACCTGCTACGTGTGTTGCGCTATCTACGAGGGACTGTTGATCGTTGTCTATTTTATTCTCAGTCGAATCAGCTTCAGCTTTATGCTTACTCTGACTCAACTTGGGCGAGTGATCCTGTTGATTAACGATCTGTCTTTGGCTATTGCATGTTTCTTGGATCTTTGTTTATTGCCTGGAAGTCCGAGAAACAGACTGCAGTTTCACGGTCTAGTGCTGAGGCTAAGTTTCGAGCGTTGGCCACTACTATTTCAGAGATTGTTTGGCTTCAATGGCTTTTAGCTGATCTTGGTGTGTCATGCGGCACTCCTGCATCTCTTCTGTGTGACAACACTAGTGCTATACAGATTGCTACTGATCCAGTGAAGCATGAGCTGACTAAGCACGTTAGTGTAGATGCATCTTTCACATGTTTTCATTGTCAACGGAAGACTATTGCTCTTCAGTATGTGCCCTCTGAAATTCAAGTCGCTGATTTCTTCACCAAAGCTCAAACTCGAGAGCAACATCGCTTCTATCTCTCCAAACTCAATGTTTCAGATCCTCCTGACCCATGTTGAGTTTGAAGGGGGTGTTATGTATATCTATATTATGTATAGGTGTATATGGCGCATGAGCTCGGTCTATATATATACTACACTATTCATCCAATAGAATCAATGAGGTTGAGTTTAACAGGTATATATAGACATTGGGTTACATGAGCTTCATGGGCCACATGAGCCAAGAGAGAGAATGTACAACACTCTTAACACCCCCCTTCAAACTCAAGGTAGACCAAGAGGATCTGATGTGCTTAGTTTGAGTAGATGAAGCCAATGCTGTTCTCGAGTCCAAGCTTTAGTGAAAAAATCAGCAACTTGAAGCTCTGATAGTACATACTTGAGGTCGACGGTCGACTGCTGACAATGAGACCGTGTAAATGATGCATCAACACCAATGTGCTTTGTCAACTCATGCCTGACTAGATCAGTAGCAATCTGAATTACTTGTATTGTCACAAAACATGTGTAGGGTTATGACAATGGACACCGAGATCAGCCAAGAGCTATCGAAGCCAAATGATCTTTGAGGTGGTAGCGGCAAGGGCTTGAAGCTTAGCCTTTGCACTAGAGCGTGACACCGCAGTCTGCTTCTTGGACTTCGAGGCAATGAGTGAAGTATCAAGAGAGATGCAGTAGCTAGTGATAGATCGGCGATCAGCAGGATCACTCGCCCAAGTGGAATTAGAGTAAGCGTGGAGTTGGAGCTGACTCGAACTAGCATAGAACTGACGTCTGTTGCAGAGGCAATAAACTAGGCAGAGTCATGCTCACTTATAGTGAAACCAACAGTTCAAACCACATAACTGAAATGCTTGAACCAAGCACAAGAAGCCTGCTTGAGACCATATAGAATACGCTTAAGACGGAAAACATAGCCTGCAGGAGTCTCAACACCGATGGGTGGCTGCATATAGACCTCATGTAGATTGCTATGAAGAAAGGCATTCTTGACATCTATCTGAGATATAGTCCATGAGCGTACTGCTGCAATAGCAATGAAAATACGAACTATAGTCATATGAGCAACTGGAGCAAAAGTCGTCATAATCTCGAGTTCTCGACCATAAACCTGTCGAAAATCTCTTGCAACAAGACGAGCCTTGTATCACTCCACCGGACCATCTGACTTGGTCTTTACTTTGTATACCTATTTGCAAGTTATAGGAAGAGCTCCAGATGGAAGCGAGACAAGATCCCAAGTACCTGTAGACTCTAATGTTGTAAGCTCCTCAGTTATAGCCAACTGCCACTCAGGTTTACTGGCTGCCTCCTGATAAGTACTCGGCTCAGATACTGCATATGCTCAAGAAAACCTCCATCTCTTTGGTGCCTGAAGAGAAGAACGATCACGTAGGGCATACTGTGATGCAGTAGAATGATCATTAGAGTCTGTGGTACTAGCTGGAGGGTCAAGTGGAGGAGAGGAGGACTGAGGATCAGAAGGTTCAAGCGGAATGGAACTTTGAGGATTAGAAGGAACTCTATGTCGACGACTATAATGAAAGGGAAAAGTGGAATTTTTAGAAACTGGTGGAGCTGGCGGGGGAGACACACTAGAAGGTGAAACTGGTGTAGAAGGTGTATTTGGAGAAGGCAATTCTGGTGAGGGAATGAGAGGTAAACACAAAAAGGAGGTAGGATCTATGGAAAGAGTAGGATGTGTAGAAGGATGATAAATGAAGGGTCGACCCTCATCAAAGGTCACATCACGAGAGATGCGAATGCGACGTGCAAAGGGATCATAGCAACGATTGCCCTTATGCTCAGGACTATAACCCAGAAAGACACACTCAACCGACTGAGGGCTCGCTGAGCTTTGTGCGCTTATGAGTTACTAAAAGGACATAACAGACACAACCAAAGGCACAAAGATGAGCATAGCGAGCAGGTGCCCTGTACAGGACCTCATCAGGACACCTGCCCTGAAGCTTGAAAGAAGGCTGACGGTTGATGAGATAGACTGCCGTGGAGACCGCTTCCCTCAGGAAGTGAGGGAACAAAGGAGGAAATGAGAAGAGTGCGAGCAGTCTCAATGATGTGACGGTGCTTGCACTCAGCAACACCATTTTGAGAATGAGCACCAGGACACGAGAGCTTAGGAAGAGTACCCTTAGAAGTAAGGAACTGGCAAAAGGCTGATGAAAGATACTCTCCTCCAGAGTCAGAACGAACGACATGAATGGTCGAAGAGAATTGAGTATGAACCATTCGAGCAAAAGACTGATAGATAAAAATCAACTGCGAACGGTGTTTCATGAAGTAAATCCAAGTGTATCGAGTGTGGTCATCAATGACGATGACATAGTAACTGTTACCACCCTTCGAAGCAAAAGGAGGACCCCAAACATCTGAATGGACCAAATTAAAGGAACGGTCAGATTGAGAAAAGCTGGAAGGATATGGGAGTTGTACTTACTTGTATAGGAGTTGTGCTTGCTTGCCAAGTCTACAACTCTTGCACTTAAATTTTGTGCCAACAGAAATAGGACCAAGAACACCTTGATTAATCAAGATAGAGAGGCGTGAGCCACACAAGTGCCCCAAGTGATGATGCCCTTAAGAAAAAGACTTGCAAACAAAATTAGATGCAGAAGGACAAGGAGTATATGGACTGGTACTAGAAATGGAGGATAAAGGGAGAATCAGACGATCAAGAACATGGAGCCCTGCAGAACCTCTCTAATGATGACCTGTACCGATGACAACTCTTGTTCGATGATCTTGAACAAAGCATGAGCTATCATCGAACCCAACAAAGTAGTTCATATCTGCAAGTTGCCTGTCAGAGATGAAATTCATGGAGAATGTGGGGACAAGTAAGATCTGAAACTGCGAAGTGAGAGGTGGAAAGAGTACCCTGATGAGTGACCGTGCATGGCGTTCCATCAGCTGTCTAAATCTTGATACCTTGTGCAACAAGATGACATGATGTGTGTTGAGATGCATCAGATTTCACATGGAAAGAAGCCTATGAATCCAACAACCATGGGAGTGTAGCCCCGGCATAGGACATGATGGTGCAGTAAAATCGGTGGATCCACCGGAAGATGCCTGTAGCCGACAAAACTGGGCCTGAAGATTGCTCATCTGAGCCTGAATCTAACCAAGCTGAGTTGCACAAGACTCCACAGCACCAGCAGGGATAGAAGAAGCAATAACAACATCACCTCGAATAGGTCCACAACCAGGAATGCCATCAAGAGCCATGATACGATCAAGTACACTGGAACCAAGCAACAACCTCAGTAGTACCAACACCACAGGCAATAGCAGGAGATCATGATCCACAACACAACAAGCTACAGTAGAGCAGTAGTATCAAGCAGCAGAGCGACAGTAGCATCACCAGCAGAGCAGGGCTAGAGTAGTACCAAGCAGCAGGCAGAAGCATAGCCGGGCGGAGCACAGCAGGGTGGCGAGGAGGAGAGGAGGCTGGCGATCAGGTCGCGAGGTAGCCGGAGCAGGAGTCCTTAGGCCCAGGTAGACCTACCTGTTCACAGGTGGCTCGGCCTAGCAGCCTGCCCCGAAAACCCAGCGAAATGCAATTAAAATAATTTAAAACTATTTTTTATTCTCAAAATGAATTAAATATTAAATTTTATTCCAAAAAAGAATTAAACTAATTGACGAGGATCTAATAATCCTCATTTTATCTTTTATCTATAATTCTAATTATGGGTAAATATGATGTCACATAGTCCCCAGAGGTACCCCTTATCTATAAGGGAGAAGCCCAATAAGTGGTTGTAAGTTCTTCTACAATCACCCCCACAGTCGTAAGTCTTGCTACGACTACATCATGGTCGTAAGTCCTTCTACGACCACTACATAGTCGTAAGTCCTTCTACGATCGCACCGGTCGTAAGTCCTTTTCATTTGATCGCACCGTCGTAAGTTCTTCTACGACCGTAAACTACGACCACCTTATAATCAAACCTACGCGAGTGGGTTCAATTGATTAAGGAATCGAGCGGTGCGCACGCACTATTATTCCGCTTTATTAATGGTGTGTAATTACCCCATTATCTCTGGAAGATAATTGCGACCGGCGTGAAGAAGCCGAGGCGCCTGTAATTCTCGCCATCATGCGCCGTTCATCGGATTAATTAGGCGCATCTCCCGCAGGGCAAAACGGCTACTTCTTCACGACTATATAAGGGCATCAAAAGGAGGAGGAACAGGGAGGCTATTCTCTGTAATAGTCTTAGTCTTTTATTTGATCATCAAGAATACCATACACACAGGATTAGGGTTATTATTCTCTCCTGAGAAGGCTGAACTGTCTAAACATCCGTGTCAATCCACTCTGCGTGATCTCATCTCTAGGAGACCCCCCGAATCAAACAATCTTTACGTAAGATCGGTTCTAATACACCGACAGTTGGCGCCGTCCGTGGGGATCCTCCGGTAACCTCTTGTCAACATACTCTCTTTTTCCAATCTCATGCAATCATGGCAGGAGAATGGAACGAGGAGAACTGGTTTGACTTGGCGGTTACGCAGACGTCGACATGGATGCCGGTTCGACTACGAGCCGAGTGATGCATCCGCCGATGGTGATGTTGCCTCGGAGATTATTCTCCAGAAACCATCCCATTAATGGAGTTGAGGAGGATCCTTATCCCCACAACAATACGCCCAACGTAGGTCAATTCCCTCAAAGGACAAGGGTCAGCCGACCAGACCGCTCCCGGGAGGACTCACAACACGACGAGAGTTCTTTCTCCAAGTGTTCAAGTCCCTTAAGACGGTCCGACTTGGTAAGTCAAGTTCGGGAGCCACCATTCCAGACTCCACCAAAGATCTAGTGATCCTCTCTCGGGGTAACTCCGCAGAGGGTGGGATCAAGCATGCTTTTCCTCAAATTCGACCGTCTCCCCGCAGATCTCATTTGCGAACGGAGACGATTATAACCCTGAGTTCCCCTACCGGAGGATTACTCCAAGTCGCGAGATGGTGTCCTCGAGCACTCCTCAAGCGGGAGGCCTCGAGCGCAAGTGAGAATCATCAACGGAGGTCTTCGCCCTTCCCCAAATCGAAGTCACCTCATGGAGGCCGAGATAAGAACACTCCCGAAGATCACACATCGCGCCTCGTGGTAATGGCAAGGGCACCACCATTGGCGAGAGAACCAACACTGATGAACGCGAGGGAAATCCTCGACATTCTCGCACTCCACTAAGAAGGCCTCAAAGACCTGATGAGGAGGATTTTGATGTCGTCAGAAGAAAGAAAATTGCAGTCCAGAAGAACCTGCCTGGGCGCATTCAACATCAGTCGGAGGAGGTACAAGAACTCCAAGACATCAACGACCTACTCGAGAACCCTAGCCAAGAGCTTGCTCGAACGCCAGGGTACGATCTCTTTGCTGAAGAGATTACGCAAAGACTTCGAACTGTGATGACAAGACTGGAGGTACCTCATCGACAACATTCAGGTAGTCGTAGCAATACGACTTCCTCAGCTACCAGTCAATCGAATATTTCTCTACGTAGGAATCGACACGGCCATAAGTCGAATCGATCCCCTATTCAGAGAAATACATTTCGATCAACTGAAGATCAAGAAGCCCCTCGGAGAGGTGATCATTCACCACTTCGACAAAGAAATTCACAACGGGTGGAGTACGAGGAGTATTCCCCTCGTAGAACTAAGACCTACTACAGAACAGGTCAGCCTGTTACCGGGTATCGTCGTATACGATCACCTGGTGACATTAACCCTTCTTTCCTACAAAGAAGGCGCCAAGAAGTGATTACGGATGTCGGGCATTCTCGCCGACCTCCGGCGATTCGGCCACCTCATTTTCGCCAAGAACATGGAGAAATTTGATGGATCTCAAAATCCCATCGAATTTCTTCAGATCTATACAACAGCTGTCCGAGCAGCAGGAGGAGGAGAGCATGTAATGGCGAATTACCTTCCGATCAGGCTCGAAGGATCCGCTCGATCGTGGTTATTAAACCAACCACTCGAGTCGATCTACTCTTGGCAACACCTCTGTGATCTTCTACAGGCGAATTTCCAAGGCACATACAACCGCCCTGGAAAAGAAGACGACTTGCACCGGATAAAACAGAACAACAACGAGACTTTGCGTCAATTCATCAAACGCTTTAGTCAGGTTCGTAACTCAATTCCGGAAATTTCTGATTCCTCTGTGATCAGGGCTTTTAAGCAAGGAGTCCGTAGTAGAAGGATAACGGAGGACATTGCTTTGAATCCTCCCAACACTGTTGCCGAACTCTTCGAGATGGCCGATCGATATGCAACTGCTTCTGAGGCAGTCGAGGGGAACAACACTATCGATCGAGAAACATATACTCCTCGAGAGCCAGGTGAAGTTGGTAAGGATAAAAAAGCAAAAAAGTCCAAGAAGAAAATAAAAAGTCAAAAATCACAAACCAGTGGTTCCAAGGAAGTTCTGGCCGTGAAAGATGGAGAGCCCCAAACCACCAAGTCGTACCCTGATCAAGGCAAAGGTAAGCGCCCTGATCGTAGGAACGACAAACCAAGGTGGTGTCCTTTTCATAAAAAGGAAGGACATGACCTCATAATCGCCGAAGTTTTCCAAAGAAAGCTCGAGGACTACTACAACAAGAAACACCACTCCCTACTCTCGGCGGGTGGGACATACGAGTGGCCAAAAGTCGCTCGGATGATGAGGAGATGCCGCTTCCAAGATCCGCAACATACCGTTGAGCACATCTACGGAGGATCATCGACATACGACTCCAAACGACAACTTAAAGTCACGGACGAGAGGTAAATTCTATACATACTCCTCTCGTCAATAAATTACCGGTGGTGGAAGTTACCATCTCTTTTGAGAAGGATGATCGCCCAATCACTACGAGTCGATCAGTCGATATCCGATTGTGGTCGAACCCACCATCAACAAGCTGTCGGGTCAATCGAGTGTTGGTTGATGGTGGCGCTTCTTTGAACATATTATTTACTAAAGCCCCGGACGAGATGCAAGTACCGGGACAAGGGTAAAGCGTGCGATATTCCTTTCATGGAATCGTCATGCGGGTCTTCGACCAAACCTATTGGCCAAGTTTCTCTTCCTTTAACATTTGGCTCACCAAGTAATTTCAGACGAGAAAGTCTCCTTTGATGTGGTCGATTTCGATCGGCATATAACGCCATACTCGGACGACCAACTTTGGCAAAATTCTTAATGGATACTCATTACGTATCAATGTCTTAAGATGCCAGTCCCAAAGGAGTGATCACCATTCAATGTGACAAAAGATGGCGATAGTCATGCGGCCGTCGATCCTCGAGATGGTTGGTCAAATATCAACTCGAGATGAAAGTCGACCTTCGACTAGCAAGTCGGCCTAAAAGTCGCACCAAAGCCGAACGACCAAGTCAAAGAGGTTCATCCGGGCGCGAAGAACCCTCAAGACTGCTCGCATCGGAAACTTCCGACCCCAAATAGGAAGACGCCTCATTACCTTCCTCCGAGCTAACGCAGATGTCTTTGCGTGGCAAGCATCCGACATGCCCGGAGTCCCCAGGGAGGTGATCGAGCACAGGCTAGCTTTACGGCCTGATAAAGTACCTGTAAAACAAAAATTATGGAGATTTGCCTCTGATCGACGAGATGCTATTAAATCAGAGTTGGATAAGCTACTTAAAGCGGGCTTTATAAGAGAAGTCAACCACCCAGTGGTTGGCTAACCTCAGAATGGTCAAAAAGTCAAACGGCAAATGGCGTATGTGCGTGGACTTTACTTGATCTTAATAAAGCTTGTCCAAAAGATGATTTCCTTTACCTCGTATCGATCAGCTGGTTGATTCAACTGCAGGTTGTGAGATATTAAGTTTTTTAGACGCATATTCTGGATACCACCAGATCAATATGTGTTTAAACGATGAAGAAAAGACCGCATTCATTACTCCATTTGGTACCTTTTGCTATGTCAAAATGCCATTTGGTCTAAAGAATGCTGGGCTTTTTTTAACGCCTAATACAATCGACTTTTTCATCTCAATTAGGCCGAATTTGGAAGCCTATGTTGATGATCTAGTCGTAAAAGCATTAAGAGACTTAATCATATCATCGACCTACAAGAAACATTCGACAACCTCGTAAAGCACCGCTTAAAACTCAATCCAGAGAAGTGTGAGTTTGGAATTTCTTCAGAAAATTACTTGGATTCCTAGTATCCGAACGAGGAATCAAGCAAATCTGAAAAATAAAAGCCATCCTCCGATCGTCCTCCAAACACAAAAAGGAAGTCCGAAACTCACTTGGGTGCATGGCGGCTTTAAGTCGTTTCATCGCACGACTAGGAGAAAAGGACTACCTTTCTTTAAACTTCTCGGGAGACATGAAGGTTTTGAGTGGTCGAACGAGGCAAACGCCGCTTTGAGGATGTCAAGAGGTATCTTCGAGTGCTCTGCTCGGTTTCTCCAAAGCCGTAAGAGACGCTCTTAATTTACCTAGGCGCCACGCCACGTGCGAAGAAGCGCGAGATTAGTCGAGAACGTGAAAACGTACAACGACCGGTTTACTACGTTAGCGAAGTTTTACACGGGTCTAAGGAGCGTTACCCTCAGGTCCAAAAACTTCTATATGCCCTCCTCATGTCTTCGAGGAAACTGCGGCATTATTTTCAGGCGCACAAAATAGCTGTGCCGTCTTGAGTTTCCTTTGGGAGCAATCCTCCATAATAAGGAAACAATGGGGCGCATGGCAAAATGGTCGATCGAACTTGGGAGTTCGACCTCCATTTCGTGTCCCGAACGGCCATAAAATCCCGTGATCTTGGCGGACTTTGTCGCCGAATGGACAAATCTGAACTGCTCAGATCCCGAAGACGATTCCCACGACCAGTGGATGATGTACTTTGACGGGTCACTTACTTTAAGTGGCTCGGGGGCTGGGGTGGTCCTGGTATCTCCTACCGGAGAAACCTTAAAGTATGCCATACAATTAAACTTTCAGGCTACTAACAATGTGGCAGAGTACGAAGGTTTGCTAGCTGGCATACGAGTGCGAAAGCACTCTCAATTAAATCGACTACTCGTGAGAGGAGACTCTCAACTAGTCGTGAATCAAATCGGGAAAAGTACCAAAGCTCTAACTCAACGATGGCTCGGTACTTATCGGAAATGCGTAAGCTAGAAAAACATTTTTAGGTTTCGAGGTACAATTTATCCTCGAAGGATAATTTCCTCATGCACCAACTTGCTCGGATGGTTTCTTCCCGATCCACGCACCAAAAGGAGTTTTCTTGGAGCAACTCCAAAACCGTTCGGTCGAAGAACCAGAAACACCTCCTCTTGAGATGGCCTCATTAGATTACGAGGATACCTGGATGACTCCCATCTACGAGTATCTTTACAAGGGTTCCGTACCCGAAGATGATCTTGAGGCAGATCGATTATCCCGAAAAGCCAAAATGTATACTTTAGTTGAAGGAGTCCTCTATAAACGAGGAACCCAAGGGATACTCATGCGATGCATTCCGCAAAACGAAGGAATAACACTCCTTCACGATATACACAAGGCATCGTGGGACGCATGCTTCCTCTGAACATTGGTTGGTAAAGCCTTTCGACAAGGTTTTTACTGGCCTCTGACACATGCACGATGCTATGGAGGTGGTTAAAAGTGTGTCGAAGTGCCAATTCCATGGTAGATGATACACCAACCAGCTCAAGCATTACAAACAATACCTCTTTCTTGGCCTTTTGCGACCTGGGGGCTTGATATCCTAGGACCGTTTCCCAAAGCTCCAGGAGGTTTCGAATTCCTTTTTGTGGCTATTGACACGTTCACAAAATGGATCAAGTCAACTCAGAATCGATAACAACTAAGCAAAGAAAAAGGTTCATGATGAGAAGCGTAATTAGTCGATTTGGAGTTAAGTCGGATAATTACGAGACAATGGTAAACAATTCGTAAGTGCAAAATTTCGTGAATTTTGCGACGAGTTGGTACCAAGCTATGCTATGCTTCATTGCACATCCCCAAAGTAATGGGCGGTCGAACGTGCAAACGGCCAAATAATGCGAGGAATTAAAACTCGAGTCTTCGACCAGCTTGTTAAGCGCTCGGGGGCTTGGGTACAAGAATTACCCTCCATATTATGGGCAGTTCGTACGACCACCAATGAGCAACAGGAGAAACACCATTTTTCTAGTTTTGAGTCAAGTCATGCTTCCTCCGGCTAAAATGCGGGTCGACACGAGTTGAAACCTTCAACAACTCGGACAGAACAACTTCGAGCGGATGACATTAACCTACTCAAGAGAGGAGAAACCTAGCCTTAATCCGTTCGGCGGTCTACCAACAAGCCTGCAAGCAGATACTATGATCGTAAGGTCCAACCTCGCAGACCTTCTTCAGTAGGTGACTTGGTATTGAGGCTCGCCAATCCAAGTCTAACCTAATAAACTTTCCCTAAATGGGAAGGTCCTTACACAAAGGTCGAAGTAACTCTACGGCGGCCTGTCACGACTAGCAATGGAAGATGGACGAGTTCTCTCAAACTCTTGGAACATCGACCGATTCACGCAAATTTATGTGTGACGATTTCTCGTGCAATAAAAGTCCGTGTTCTTTCTACCTCTTTTTGCCTTATTTTTGAGTAGTGCTTTTTTTTAATCTTTCGACTATGATGTTAAAACACCCAGTTTTCTTTATACTGGCCAAAAAGCGAGAAACGTCATCTGGTCGAAACTTCTCCTCTCTGCATGTGGTTACGCCTCGCTAGAAGGAATTTCCTAGCATTGACTCGTTACTCATTTTTGTCGCCAATACAAAGAGCTCGAGTTTTATCCAAATGAAATGTTCTCAAAGCCAACTCTCTCAATCTTAGTCTATTTTTTCAGTAAATTCCAAAAATATTCTAAGTAGAGCACACTTTCTTACATTTGTTCGACCACCTTTGGTGTACTCGATTTGTTTTAACTGGTCGAAGGAAGAGACACACCTAGTCGAAGTCTTTCCTCTCTGCATGTGGTCCTGCCCACTAGAAGGAAACTTCCTAGTGTCGATCGTCTCCTACTTTTACTACTTTGGAAAAGACTTATCGAAGTCCACCAAAAAAGGACGAACGAATTACTAAAGTCCTCTAAGACGTTTGTTTAACTCAAGTTGCTGTTCTTGGTTTGATTAAACTAGTCGGAGATGGAAACATCACCTAGTCGAAGCCTTTCCTCTCTGCACGTGGTCCTGCCCACTAGAAGGAACTTCCTAGTGTCGAGTCGTTTTCTACTCTTTCGATCAGTGCTTGACAACTGTAACAAAAGCTATAAGTTAAATAAACCTCTCTTTGTTTTCAGAAACCCCATTTTTAACACTATTTATTTAGATTGTCTAAACAATCTAAGCAAATAGTCGGGGGCTAGGATAAAGTTATTAATTTGACTTCAATTCTTAGTCTTTCATTCGTTTATTATCTTTTGAGTTACTAACTACTCGACAAGATGATTTTCAGGAAATGAGGCGGATCATATATTACTCATCAACAAAAATTGTATGCCTTACAAGGTAGTTACAAGATTACTCTGAAGGGGGAGAGCCTAGCTGCATTTCCTCCGCCACCTTTTTACCAACCGACTGCATTTCCTCAATCAGACGACTTGCCTCGATTCGGGACGATCAAGCCTCGGTTCGATTGGTTTAACATTAAGGCGGGGTCTTGAGCTTTAAGTTTCGATGCTTCTTTATTGATTCACTTGATTAGTCTTCAGAGTGGTCACCATTTCTTGCAATTTTCCGACTTGTTCCCCAATGGTACTTGTGTGAGCAGCTATGGTATCTTCTCGAGGAGTTTTTCCCTCAGAATGTAGCTCACTAAGCACATTGTTCAGGAGAGTGATGTTGCCTTGAAGACTAGTCTTCATCGACTCCATCTCCTGTTGGGTACAAGTCGAAGCCTCGCGAAGCTTCTTGTTTTCGACCACTTGTTCTGAAAAGAATAATATCGGTCAAACAAAAATATACTTCTAGAGGAAGATAACACAAAGATAATTATAGGTAAAAGCTTTTCTTACCTACTAATTGAGAATCCAATTTCTTGACCTCTTCTCGATGGGAAGCAACGGTTTCAGCATGCTTTTGCTCCCACGCTCTGATGTCCTCCGCATTCATCTTAGCAATGCGATGGACTCATGCGATTAAGGTCTTTGCTTGGATTTCACCTCGAGGCTTCTCAATTGGGCGACAATTTCGAACGAAAATTGGCATTAGAAAAGGAAAGTACTCAAAAGGATAACAGTAAAGATTTACTTACATTAATCGAGTTCTAAAACCCTCGAGTTCTTGATCCTTATTCGCGTGAATGCGGAAAACTCTGAATAACCAAAGCTTTTTCTTGAACTTGATCGAGCTTCCGATCTCTTTTTCTTTATCCGAGAAGAAAGGAGAGTCGGGTAAAGGTTAAAGATCAAAAGCGTCTTAAGTTCGTAACTTCATCGTTTATTTTTTCCGCAATCTTTTAGATGCGAGCAGGTCTCTCAAGTCTATCCGAGAGACTAATACCGTTCCTTAGCCTCCTCGACTCTTCTTTTTCATAGTCGAGTGAGTCAGCTAAGGTCTTCGTATCACTGTTTAACCTACAAAGAACAGGAACGAAGATAAACATCAGCTGAATGGTTGTAAGTACTTCTACAACTACCGACCTAGTCGTAAGTTTTTCTACGACTAAGATATGGTTGTAAGTCTTTCTACGACCACTACCTTTTTACGACTAATACTTCGTCATGAGTTTCTTCCATGACTATTCTCGTAAAACATTTTACGAGTATTTAAGTCGAAAAACAACTATGAATGATAAGTGACTTACCACCTCTCTGCCTCTGCGCAGAGTAGTTCCTTCTCCTGTCTTAGCTCTAAAAGTTGTCGATGATACTCACCGACAACAGCAATTTGCTCTAGAGCTTTCGCAAAAGAAAAGCAGGAGAAGAGAAGGAAAGTCACATATATAAGTATTTTGAAGATACTTACATTCATAGTCGCCCTAGCAAACATCGAATATACAAGGTCCGGTTCTCGTAGCTTATCTATCCTCGCGACCTTGTCCCACCACACCTTCTCGAGCGCTCGTTATCAAAAGTATTCTCCGTATTGGGAATATCTTTGGGATGGGGACTCACACGAGATCTATGTGTAAGACCCTACGACGGAGGCAGCCCAAAGAAGTCACCACGAAGTTGAAATTTTCTTCTTACGGTTCTCAGAACTTCTCTTTGGGTAAGGAAGGAACGCCTCTACAATTTCCTTCCCAGTGGTGCCCAGTGGTCACCACCTTGACCAGAGGCTTCCACACCGCCTCGTTGTTTCTACGACCGATGAGTCGTGGCGGCCACCTCAACAAGAATACCGCTACCTCAAGAGTCGTGAGTTACGACTTCAGCAGATGTGGAGTCACTCTGGAGTCTCGACTTCATCGGCCACTGGGCCAAGGGTGATGCTTGACCACCTCCATTGCTACCTCTCCGAGAGTCAAGGGATAGCAATGGACTTCTCACAGAAGCATTCCTTTGAAGGAGTCTGATCAAATAAAGAAAAGCAAATCGAAGTTGTGAAAAGAAAAAGGTAAATGTCGTTCTTACACTTCAAGACATTTCACATACCTCTGCACTCGGTCTTAACCAGAATTTTGGAGCAATCCTCCCAACGGAGGACCTCTTCTTCTCCACGACCACGTCCGGTCGAGGTTCAACAATTAGCTCACCACGACCACGTCCTGTCGTAGAGTTTGAACAGAACCGAGCTCGGTTTCTGATCTTACGGATGGACGAGATCGGTCTCGACCATTCCGTATAAAGATCGCCCTCGATTGCGAGTTGTGCCGATGCAAAGATCGCCCTTCATAAAAGACATAAAATCCTTCCAGTTCTCCTTTCCAGTTGCTTAATAAAACTAGGAGTGGCACCAAGCTGCGAAAGATTCCGTGTCATAATAGAAGGGTACCTTAGCCTTGCGAGGTTTGCGCTTGAGAGGTTCAATCGCTTCAACCTCCTCGGCCGGCCAGGCATGCGGCCTCGGCGGATACAACTACATTGCCGCAGTGTCTTGTAGAGGGTCCGGTCGAAAGACCGAGCTCGAGCTTGCTCCCCTTGTCGGCAGATTTTACAAGTCGGCGTCTCTTCGAGGAGGAGCGAGCCTTTGTCTTTCGACAACCCAAATACCAATAGTCATCGAACGACTTCTTCGTCGTCCGGCGATTTTCCATGCCTACTTTCGTAAAGCAAGACGTAAAAGAAGAATCACTAATTAATCGTAAGTTTTTCTCGACTAGTACCAAGTCGTAAGTTTTTCTACGACTCTTTCTTGATTGTAAGATATTCTCGATCACCATTAGTCGTAGGTATCTTCTACGACTATAAAGTCCTAAAGAAAGAATCGATTTACGATTACCTTTAGGCGCCTATCCTTTCATCTGCGGACAAAGCCGCAATGACTTGAACCGCCCCGGAGTGGCGGGGACTTCTCACGAGATGAGTCGACTGAGTCAACCTCACTGTGAAAGATCAATAAAGCAGATAAAAATATTAGACAAGGTTGAGAAAGACCAAACGAAGAGCTAAGTCGACAATTGCTTACCTCCTCGTAGTCTCGGTGGGGTCTCCTCTCCCAGTACCTCCACATAGGAGATGCTCGCTTCTTCAGAGGACTAATTCGGCGTGTGATGAAATCCTTCATGCCATCCGGCCGACCCTTCTTCCTTCAAGTCCTTAATAGCTTGAATATAAGGGCTAATCCTTTGATATCTTCGAGGTTGAGTCCCATGAAGATTTCTTTTCAGCAGACCTTCCCCGAAGAAAGAAAGGTGTCTTGAGAGGTGACCTTCCAAGAGAACCACCTCTTCCTCCAGCCCGGCCACGAAGACCGGGTGAAACTCTGAATGTACTCCTTCGACTTCGAGTCGTGGAGCTTGAGATCACAACTTCCGGCGATTCCGGTTTGTCGAGCCATCCCATAATAATATTGAAACATTTCGAGATCCGGAATCCCAGTACGCCGCATGAGATACACGAACACGCTCAACATGGTAATGGAATTGGGACCTAAGTTCACCGGTTCCACCCCAAAGTGTTCGAGTACTCTGTAAGAAAAGGGTGGGCGGCAATCGAAGGCGCTCACAATACGCTTGGAAGACGGGGATTTGCCCATTTTCCCGATGGCGATCTTTGCCCGATAGTGGAATCCACTTCACCGAGCCTTCTCGAATCTTCCCAGATCGACCAAGATCTTGATCTTAGCGCGTCCATCTCCGATTCCTCCCATTCGAAACTCTCTTGGCCATTTCGCTCGAAGCAAGAAGTTTTTAATTGGGTTGGCGGCGAGAAGATGAAACCTAGTCGAGGATGGAGAAAGCAAGAGCTCAAGAACAATGAGTGATTTGGGGAAAAGTAAAAATCCAAGTCTACCTCCTGGTAAGTTTTTATAACCACACGATCTCCGCCGCTTCGGAAACCGTCTCGGCTATAGGTCTATGATAGATGGTTGTACCGCCGGGAACCGCTTCATCGGACAAGTCTATGAGAGGTTGCAATTCCCGGATGGTCCGCTTCGAGAAAAAATAGGTACGTATTGTCACCTCCAAGCAAAATTACATTCTTGACCAAGTCTTTCCAAATAAGGAAGTATTAATCGGAAGAGTTTTTCTCCGATTCCCTACTACGACCACCAAAGGTCGTAGGGGTTTTATGACTTTTGATAGTCGTAAGCAACCTTCCCGACCAAGCAAATTTACGGTCAAAGACTCAAATGTCGAAGAGTTTTTCCTTCGACTATCATTCTACGACATTTTCATGGTCGTAAGTCCATTTACGAAACCTTTACCAAGTAAGTTATTTTCACTTGAAGCTGGGGGGCTAGATGACGAGGATCTAATAATCCTCATTTTATCTTTTATCTATAATTCTAATTATGGGTAAATATGATGTCACATAGTCCCTGAGGTACCCTTATCTATAAGGAGAAGCCCAATAAGTGGTTGTAAGTTCTTCTACAATCACCCCCACAGTCGTAAGTCTTGCTACGACTACATCATGGTCGTAAGTCCTTCTACGACCACTACATAGTCGTAAGTCCTTCTACGATCACACAGTCGTAAGTCCTTTTACGATGCTACACAGTCGTAAGTTCTTCTACGACCAGGTAAACTACGACCACCTTATAATCAAACCTACGCGAGTGGGTTCAATTGATTAAGGAATCGAACGGCTCGCACGCACTATTATTCCGCTTATTAATGGTGTGTAATTACCCCATTATCTCGGAAGATAATTGCGGACGGCGCGAAGAAGCCGAGGCGCCGTAATTATCGCCATCATGCGCCCATTCTTTGGATTAATTAGGCGCATCTCCCGCAGGGCAAAACGGCTACTTCTTCACGACTATATAAGGGCATCAAAAGGAGGAGGAACAGGGAGGCTATTCTCTGTAATAGTCTTAGTCTTTTATTTGATCATCAAGAATACCATACACACAGGATTAGGGTTATTATTCTCTCCGGAGAAGGCCTGAACCTGTCTAAACATCCCGTGTCAATCCACTCTGCGTGATCTCATCTCTAGGAGACCCCCCGAATCAAACAATCTTTACGTAAGATCGGTTCTAATACACCGACACTAATATTTTTAAAATGGAAAATGTATTTTTCGGGCCGAGCTTGGGCCTGCCCATTCAAACCTGGCTTTTCAAGTCCGGCCCGAAGCCCAGCCTGGCCCGACATTTGAACAGGTCTAAGTCCAGGCGGCGTCGCATCGCCTTCAGAGCAGAGGCAGAGAAAGGCGGCGTCGCGTCGCCTTCAGAGCAGAGGCGCTGATCTGGAGGAAGTGAGGATCCCGCGGTGGCGGCGACGTGTCGCGAGGACCTGCGGAGCGAATCCGGCGTGCGGAGGATCACGCGGTGACTGCGATGTCTCGCGAGGACGTGCGGAGCAAATCCGGCGTGCGGAGGATCACGCGGTGGCGGGGCGTCTCGCGAGGACGTGCGTCGCGGGCTCGCTGGCCCGATCCGAGGAGGATACTAGGAGGCGGCGTCGGCCGCGGTGGAGGATGCCGGCGTGCAACGCGGATGCGAGGAGGCGGCGTCGGGCTAGCCAGCCCGAGCAGAGGAGGATGCTAGGAGGCGGCTACGGTGATTTTAGGAAACAAGGTTAGGGTTCGAGTAGATGAGCTCTGATACCATGTTAGATTTTGGGAGGGATTTTTTAATTCACAACTGTACATCTTATTCATTATTGAAAGGGTATATATAGAGTATAGACATTGGGTTACATGGGTCTCATGAGCTACATGGCCAAGAGAGAGAATGTATAACACTCTTAACAGCTATATCTCATTGTACTCCTAACTAGTTTGAGTCTTTAGTTGAAACTTTTGCTTGTAACCAGTAATCCTTAGTTGTGTTGTTAGTGTTGGCGGCCTGAAACCGCATTCTGGGGAGCAACTTCCATCCATCTAGTTTAGGCCCTTAGGTCAGAGTTGTGTCGCCTTGATTGTCTAAAGTTGGCAATCAGCAGTGTAATTTAACTTGGTTTTCTATCTTAATGCAAAGACACGCAAAGCTTTTGCGTGTTCTATTAAAAATTCTATTAAAAAAAAGTTTGAATCTTTGACTATTTCCCAGCATTAGCTGGCAAGATACTGCCGGGAAAATATACTATTGTCGTAGCCTCGTAGATAAAACTAAAGATCCAAGCGGAGCATGCTTATTGTGGTACTTTGATCAGTTACACTTGCCCTTGTATACTACACAAGTTGTAGAAACCCTGGGTTTTGCTAAAAGTTGCACTTGACCCCATAAATAAGAAATTTTGCAGCTGACAGTCCTACGATTCTACGATTAGGAAAAATTTGTTGAGAAAGATCACCTTAAGCATAACATTGAGGGTGCCAAAGTGGATGTCACTGGGTGTAGGAGAGAAAGAAGAGAGCAGCCAAAAATCCTTGATTTTTCTTTTCTTGTTCCCGGAGTTTTCTACTTCTTTTTAGGGAAAATTCACCCCCTAAAGCCATCCCACATGTGACGCCAGGGGGTAAATGACAAAGGCAGTGACTTTTAGAGTGTTTTTTTAAAAAAATCTCTTTTTCTTTTTCTTGGGTTAAGTGTATCTTTTGGTTAAAACTAGGGTTTCTGCAACTCATGTTAAAGTACATGTGTGTATGTGTAATTTCCTCTGGTAATGTTAATAGTCAATCCTAATTCGTATGTTCATGATGGTGTACATGTCAGATGTCTGCAGCAGCATTTGCCAAAGGCCTTCTTGATTTGGAAGGGCAACTAACTCCCATACTGGTCCGTTTCTTATGTTCTATTAGGTCATTTTTATTGCTTAATTCCGCCTATCTTATGGTCTATTAGGTCATTTTTATTGCTTAATTCCGCCTATCTCAAATTTATCTTTTGTACTAACTTCAGGTCTCTCTAGTAAGTAAAGACTCATCTATGCTAGATGGACTGGAAGATGCTAGCATTCAGATGGATGACTCAAAGGTTTGATTTCATATTTTGATAAACGTACTGTATTTTTCAATGAAGTTTCTTAGATTTAAACAGTCATACGAAGTTTCAGGAAAGGAAAACACGTGCACACACTTATGTTACTAAGATTTTTAGCTTGAGATATACCAGACCCCACCATGTCAAACATTTCCACATACAGCACAATTAGATGTTCATCAATGTTTGTTTCGATCTTGCCTTGGAACATATAAGAGATGATAATGTGGGCCTCTAAGTCTGTAGCTTGTATAAACACTATGACCACAAGGCCAGCAGCTACTATTCAATTATCACACCCATGAGTGCTGAATCTAACTACTACCTCCTTAATTCTTATTGCTCCCTGGAAATCTTCACAAGTATTTGTGATGTGATGTTCCATCAGAGTCATTGTAGGCGAGTTCTAAATTCCACTGTCTTAAACTCCCATATCTTAAGAGTTAATACCTTCCCACTACCCTCTTGATTGTCTTAAGAGTTCATAATGTATTCTTACCAAAAGTTAAATAAACTGATATTTTCAGGCTAGATTGCATGAGATCATCATTTCAAATGCTAAAGCAAAGAATACCAATGAACCGTTGGAGTTTCCGTGGATGGTTGATGGTGCAGGATTGCCTGCAAATGCTTCTCAACTTCTCCCTAAGATGGTAAAGCACTTTGATTAGATTTAAGCTAGATCTTTATTTTGAGGCATCTCTTAGTCATAGTATTTGTGTCAATGATGTACTTTTAATTATTGGTTTGCTTCATTTCATATGAAATTCAGTTCTCACTTGTTTCAATGGCTAGATTTTCAGTCATGAAATTTCATGCAGCATTTTAACAATTTTGCTCAATGATATACCACAAATTTTGCAAAAGGTTTTACCATGCGTATTTTTATTATTATCTAGATAATATTTCGTTACACAACAAGTGCAGGGGCAATTTCATTTTTGACAAGCACATGTTATTTTCTTGTTAGTAGTTATTTGTTCCCATCTAGAGTTTAGTTTCACTTTATCTCTAGACATTAGGAAAAAAAACTATTTGTTCCTGTCCCTTCTAATTTAGCTGTCGGTAAGCTTGTCAAGTATTGATATTAGTCATACAATTCTACAATTGTATTTCTGTGGAGCAACTTGTGTGGCTAGCTACAAAGAATCATGATGCTAACCTGCAAATCAATTTCTATTTCCAGTCCTGTAATTTAATTCTTATGCTGTTCTTGTGTTCACTAGGAGCATGTCAAATGTTGCTGTATTGTGTTTTGCTTTTACTTTACGATTATACAATATTTAAGAATTTTAGCCTTTAAATCAAATTGACTCATTTACTTTGTGATTGCTGTCTTTTATTGAGTAAATCATATTAATTATATTTTTGTAGCAACATTGTTAATGTGGAAACTTGAAACATACTCAGGAATAGGTTTTAATAAGAAAAGTCAACCTTGGAACATATTGGACTTTCTCATGCAGGCTAGTCTTCTTTTTAAAATAAAAGGGAAAGAAAAGTAAATAACAAAAATTAGGGCAGTGCCAATTGTCTACAATTATGTATATGGAGATGAATGAAAGTGAAGAATGAGAAAGATAAGTTCACCTTCACGGCACCTCAAACAGTCAAACCAGTGTGTTACTGATGCCAACTGTCAAGTCTTTGGTGGGATGGATTTATGCTGGGCAGGGCCGTACTTGACATTTTAGGGGCCCTGTGCTAAAAATATGTAAAATACATCGAGACCTTATAAATAGAAAATGTCAACATCAGTGCTATTAGTGTTGCTGCTAAGTTTAGCTAGCCTATTCAACATATTCATCAACATTATTATAAAAGTTAATTTCTATAAAACATAGTTGAAAAATAGAACACCACATATATGCACAAATACAAAAAAAGAATTGCAACAATAAGTGGAGTGGTGTTAATTTAGGAACAACGGCTAGCACAACCGCAACCGGACACACATATGGCTCCCAGAGACCCCAAAGCGGTATGGAAGTCCCACTGCAGTGACGAAGCGGCACAGTACCAAAGCCCAACGATTGTGATGCACAAAGATGAAAAGTACGAGACATCAATAGAAGATTGAGAGGAATAATTGTGTGCTTGAGGTACTTGAGATATTGAACTCACAAAGAAACCCAAAGTAATTGACACCGACGTTGCTTGAGGCATTGAACTCACAAAGAAACCTAAAATAATTGACACCAACGTCCAGACGAGAATTAAGAAGGGAAGAGTTAATTTTGATTGTGAGAATTAGGAGGCATTAATAGTTGTCTTTGTTAGACAACATAAGGAAGTGAAGAGAGAAAGAGAAAAGTTTGGGGACATAAGGAAGTGAAGAGAGAGAGAAAAGTATGGGGACATGGATGGATTCCAAGTTTTGCTCACTTAACTCTTACTAATTCTAAGATTAACCAATTGATAATGAAAGGTTAGTCCGAAAATAGGGCCCTTGAATTAGTGGGGGCCCTATGCAGTTGATCATACTGCACACCCTTGCCATCCGGGCCTGATGCTGGGTAATCCTTTACCCGAGTCATGAAATTAACCAGTCGAAGCAAAGTGAATCAAAGTTGAAAATTTGCAATAGTGCAGAATGTAATGGATGTCAGTTGGTGAGTTAGTATCAGAGTCTAATAGGAATCTTGAGTCTGTAGTCTAATGAGAGTCTGTGTAGTTTAGTTGTAATTTTAGCAATATAAATACAGGGTAAGGTCCCAGAGACACACAATTTTTACCTTAATTGCTACAATCTCTCAAAAGTATTCAGAGGATGCATGCAAATATGTAAGATGTGTAGCCAAGTCCTGTAAGGTTTCAGTACAGAAGGTGTTAGTGCTAGATTCGTCAGTTTCTAGCTAGGCTGCATACTATTCTACTGTCATGAATAATGATTTTATAATTCTTTGTTCCCTTACTTATTAGACTTTGATTAGGCCAAGTTGACAAAAGAAGTAACTGCACAAGTCAAGCTACTTGCTGAAGGTGAAGATGAGAAGCTTGCGTTGACAAGCTCATTTCCTAGATATGACCAAGCAAAAGCTCTTGGGAAAACAACAATTGATGTGGCTCGTATTGCTGCTGGGTTGCCTTGTGGGAGTGAAAGCTTCCTCTTGATGTTTGCTCGATGGAGAAAACTTGAGAGAGATTTATATAATGAAAGAAAGGAGTAAAGTGTTTCACCATTCCG
This sequence comes from Hsuehochloa calcarea, assembly GCA_036346395.1. NCBI lineage: Eukaryota > Viridiplantae > Streptophyta > Magnoliopsida > Poales > Poaceae > Hsuehochloa > Hsuehochloa calcarea. The sequence goes on along the minus strand of CM070597.1, from coordinate 19,736,508 downwards.
AATTTTCTTGATGTTTATAAATCATTTTTTTATCATTGAGTTTACCTTTGTGTTCATTCACTCATGGTGCTTTGTAATCATAATACAGCCGATTTGACATTACACAGATTCCAGATGTCTATGACTCCTGCAAGTAAGTGATCATAAAGTAATCGCCTTATTTAAGGAGGGCAATTTTTTTCAAATGTAACATGCCATCTAATGCTTGGCATCCATTTGAAACAATTAATGTCTTTTCGAAATGTCTAAATACTTAGTATGCCATAAAGATATTCAACATTTAAAGTCTAGAATATAGAAAGAAAATGTGCTCCACAAAGTTGGTAGAAACTTTGAAATATGATGTGCTATTGTTCATCTTCCTATGTATAATATGCTTATTTATTGAATCGTCAAGATCATTTACATCACCATACAACTATCTGTAAGTGGCATAAGCCTTACACCTGAACTACTGATTTGCATGGCAGATATGACCTGCTGCATAATGGTCATCTCAATCTTGAGGGTTTGGAAGAGCTTTTCAAAGTTGCTCAAGTAAGCAAGTTGAAATTTTGTATTCTTTTATTTGATGTCTCTTTTGATTGTACATAAAAATTAATCTTGAACTTTTGCAATGCATATTAACACACGCTGTAGTCTGTCTTCTTGAGTCATCACAAAGTTATATTGATTTAAGCACATATTTTAGAAGAGTCAGTTAATGCACATGTAATGACGAGGATAACTGTAACATATGGCCATATTGTTTCGGTACAAACAACTGGGTACATTTGACATCGAAGTTTTGGGGATATCATTTCACACAAACTGACATGTGCCTCAAAAAAGAAAGACATTCCTATATTTTGTCGCCCCAAGTATGGGGAAGGCACTCTATTATATCGTCTGGTTGGATAGGGTCTTGCATGTCTACTCAGAGGCACTTTGCGTTGAATGTAACCATGAACATAGGACTGTTTCTAAATGCTGTTATATGAAAAAAAAAATCAGTTCAAGTTATGCTGTTATATGAAAAAAAATCAGTTCAAGTTATTGGATTATACTATTCTAACATTGAAATGACTTGGGAGGGAGACTATGATTGGCTTGGCCATCGCTTCTGTTTTGTAAATTCATTGCAGGACATTCAATTGTACTTTTCTTTTGTATAATTTTACAAGACATGTAAATCAGGAGTCTGTTAATCTTGATCTCATGAATAGCTTTTAGTGTTAATCTACTCATGCTGTTCATATTTTTGTTATTTCATATCAGTCAATTATGAAAGACCTGATGGTTTGAAAAGCTTGTTCTTTTTATATACATATGTCGATGTTGTAGTTTCTAACTATCTGCTAGTTCATTGACATTGATTAGTTCTCTGGTATGTTTTTAGCATGTTCATCAAAGCTTATCTAACACTCTGATTATTGTAGCTTCTTGCTGATGGTGTTATTCCAAATGAGTACGGGATCAACCCAAAGCAAAAACTAAAAATTGGTTCAAAGGTTTGTTGTCAAGCAAGATGTCACTGTTTCTTTCATTGTATTGTGTGCACTGGTTGTGTGCATAGGCTCAGGGTAAAAAAAACCGGAACCGGGTACTTTCCTAGTCGCTGGTTGGAAACGGTAACCGGCCGGTTACCGGATTTACCGGAAAAATCTGGATGAAATTCGTTTGAATTTGCTTAAAAACCAGCCGAAATTCGAAAACTAGAATTTGAATTTTCTAAACCGGGAAAAATCGGCCGGTTTTTCCGTTTCCGCTCCCCATCGGTAAGACCGGTTACCGCCGATAACCGCCGTTTTTTTTTTCTCTGCATAGGATACTGCCACTTGACTAATCATTTATGCGGCTTTCACTCTTGTTGGTTTTCGTAGATAGCACGCAGGTTATTGGGAAAAATTTTAATTGATCTACGGAACACTCGTGAAGAAGCTATTAGTGTCGCCGAACCGAAATTTACTGAAGATGAAGCTACATTCCTGCCAACAAAAGAAGTAGAGCACCAGCAAAAGCTACAAGTTAGAAATGAGGATGGAAGAACATCTAGTTTCACGAGTGAGAAGTCATTTGACCAAGAAGATGAAGATGATAGAGAAACTAAATACCGTTTAGATCCTAAGTATGCCTTTTTTCTGGTTTATTCGAAATTCAAGTTTTTGCTGATTTACATGTAAAGTTTGTGTCTAATGTACTTTATCTCAGGTATGCCAATGTAAAGACACCTGACCGACATGTCCGCACGAGGCTTTATTTCACATCGGTACACCGGATCGCTTATGTTCTGCATGATTTGTTTTTATCAGCCTTTTGGAATTCGAAGTGATGTTGTATACATTTTCTCCATCAGGAGTCTCATATACACTCATTAATGAATGTCCTTCGCTATTGCAATTTGGACGAATCTCTACAAGGAGAGGATAGCCTTGTCTGCCATAGTGCTTTGGACCGACTACATAGGACTAGGGAGCTTGACTACATGAGTAATATCGTGCTTAGAATGTTTGAAAATACAGAGGTATGGATCTTTCTGCAATATGTCTCTCAACAATCTTCCTTTTATATTAAAATTTATCCTACATATTTCCATTTATTGTCTTCATGAGTTAGTATTTTTGAAAGGTTTTTGAACTTCAAGTTTCCTACCTTACATTAGAATGAAGTATTGTTGATCCTTTTCTTGAGTAAGCTATCTTTCGTACTCCAATGTCTATTTTCACTAGTCATGCAAACACCTTGTACTAACAACATTTGAGGGGAGCTTTAGTGCCAAACTAATTGTTATTTTGGGGACTTCAATTATTGCTAGTTATATATGCAGTGCAGATTGTTTCTTGTCAATTTTCTGTTGCAGCGCCATGTCAATGATACTTATTTACAAGACCAATGGGTAATACCCATAGCATGCGATGCAATTAGGCATTTCTTTATCCCCCCTTATGCAAAATATTACATGCAGTTATACAATTCTATCGGCCGTCGGTTATAAAATTACTTGCTAGACTGGGATCTCTGTATCTCTTGTATTTCATTGGTATCTGCAATTGGGCATCGGTTCATCTTTTGATTATGTCGAAATGACATAATTTCCTAAATATTAGGGATTTGTCCTGATATAGTGCACTTCAAGTAGTCGGGTTTCCAATACTGCTAGTGGTAAGTTTCTCATGTAATGAAGTAGGAGGTAGATTGCTGATTGCTCTGAATCGTGAACAGCTCACATGATGGTGAATTTACTGTCCATCCAAACAGTCTCTTCTACTTTCCGTAATATTGGCATATAGCGTTTGCAAGGACACAACCTATCACATGACAATTTTAGTTGAAATGGTATTAGTGGCACTGCTCTATTTGAATCCGTAGTGCTTCACAGCTATATTTTTTGCAAAGTGATAAAAGTGATAAATATGTATATTTTGTATTATGAGTGGTTTCCTAATATATCTAACATGCTTTTCTAGACATTACAGTATATAGAGTTGGATACTTGGATGTAACTTCCATCCGAATTTGTATTATTTATGCATATATGTACATCACAATTTGTATCTAAATTTGCATTATGTCTGCATATTTCCGCTCTTTGCCATAGTTATGCTTGATCCTTCTGTGACGAAGTACTCCATAGTCCATAGTATGCCCTTGCATTTGGAAACATGCTGATGCCATACGGCCAGTTCCCTGGTTGCTGTTGTCCAACCTGGTCAACCTACTTACCAAATTTCTTGTTCACAGGTTCCTTTAGAAGACGAGAAAAGGTTCCGGCTTGAAATGACGTTCAGCCGTGGCGCTGATCTCAGTCCTCTTGAGGTGATGCCCACGTCTTCTTCACAATGCAGGACATGAGCTCAGCTGTGCTTCGTTCCTACTAGACGCATCTGAGTTACTAATCATATGTGTGTTTGGTCCAGGACAAAACCAGCGAAACTTCTTCGTTGCTCCAGGAGCACACCCTGCCGATAATGGGGCCTGAGAGACTGCAGGAAGTTGGCTCTTGCCTGACGCTAGACAAGTTTGAGAAAATGGTGCGACCATTTGCAATGCCACCTGAGGACTTCCCCCCGGCTGCGCCTCCACAAGCCTTTTCAGGATACTTCTCCAAAGGCGCTGGGGTGTTCGAACGGTTGGCTAACCTCTGGCCTTTTCACAAGGGTGCGACTCATGGCAAATAGTTGAAAGCTCCGAATTGCTAGAATCAGTTCATGTGAATATTCCTCAGTTATTAACATTTGGTGGCAACACCATTTGCTCAATTTTGGTAACTTGGTTCAATCTTTCAGAAACTGAATCATGCGAATACTTTTGCCTGGTATCTTTAATATCTCTAGGCAAAGCTTAAGTTGCAGCAGCAACCCTGCGTCGGCATATGAAAATTGCAGCCTGCTCAGATTTTGCAAAGCTGGCTTGTGTGAACTATTTCCATTGATTTTGGTTTGGTTTCATGTTATTTTTGGCTTTAAGAAGAGGTAAAATGTTGTATCCATTTACCGAGTTGAGCAGAAGCTGGTTGAGAATATGTGGGTTGAAATAAAATCACAATATTCTACATTTATCTACAATTGTAAAAGGGAAATTCAATTAAAATTCTAAATATTCGATGATTAAATGAAGTTATATACTCTATTGCTGAATAGAGAGAAATATATGAACTATGAAATAAACCCACAACGATATGATTCGCGACAGAATAGGCATCGCTCCGTTTAATATTCAGGCGACACGAGGCTGTCATGTAATCATGTTACAATGTCGATTACATGTGAGATTTTGATAACTATTTAGTAGTCGAGATGCATGTGCCCCCGCCACCGCCCCTAGCTCCTGCTGCCCCCTGCGCCTCCCTCCCTCCAAGCCGTCCCCTCCCCACCCCTCCCCGTGCCGCGACCTGAAGCTGTGGTGCTGCCCAAGGGAAGCAAGGAGAACATACCAAGAGGCCCTGCAAGGAAGGAGAGGAAGAAGAATAAGGAAAGAGTTGGGAAGAAAAGAGAGGAAAGTTAGGACTTCGTAGTTTGTCATGGGGCTTGATGGTTTTGTGATGCCCTTGTTCGTCGAACTGCAATGCAAAACCTCGCGAGGATAATTAAGGGTATTTGCGTTCAGAATCAGGGTTTTGTCCAATTAGAAAAGTTGTGGGTAAATCACTAGATTTCTAGGAAGGTCTAGATCATTAAGTATGGAGTTGTGAGCGAAAAGTTATGACCTCGAAATGTCATTTGTCCAAAAATCGATCGTCAATGACAGCTATCGAGTAGATGGTCTAATTACATATAGTAGATAGGATAATTTAATTATTATCATAACTTGAATAAGCTAGGTAATTTTAGTAGTTTCTAGAACTAACATTGTTTACTACTTTTCAAGTTATAGAAAAAAATGAAAATGTGAAGTAGACTGTTTTGGCATATTCCAGTTTGATCTTCGGGGTTGTAAATGGGGAGTTAAACGACAAATTTAGAGGTTTTGCATAACTATAAAGTTGTATATAATTTTGTCGGGTTTCCATAAAGTATATATTTCGCTATGTTTGGAGTTTAGAGGGGAGAGTTAGAGTCGTTTTACTACTAAGACAGTGGGTAGTGCGTCCGGTAAAGCTAAGTTAAAGGCGTCGATTTTGCGTATAGATTCGATGATAATTTGTTCAATGTTTTGGTACCGTGGTGATATGTTTTTGAATGTGTGTTATTACCTGCTTGTTCAGGGACTGTGGTCTCAAGCGTTGTGCCACAATTTCGTCACCTGGCTTCTAAAGGCTAAGATTACACATAGTAGAGTGGTGAACAATGAGTTATTCGTCACTATCATTGATATTACTTATCATATTATTTATTATACTTTCGTTAAATTTATTCATATACATGATATTGATGACATTGAATTAATAAGATTATGATATTGAAATAATGAGAAAGAGATATTGATATATTGAGACTAGTTGTGTAAATGATTTATTGTGATATTGCATCATTTACATTCTAATATAGCGAAGTGTTCACTCGTTGATGATCGGCGTGAGATGTGCTAATGTTGGGGGGTGACGAGCTCGAGCATGCCCACGGAGGAGAGAGAGAGAGAGACTGAAGAAAAAAAAACCCTTATTTTTATTTCTCACTGAGTCAGCAATGCGTGTACAGGTGATCGTTGTGTCAGCGAAATATGTACGTGTAGATGCCGCCTCATTCAACACCAGAGTGGTTTAGAATGAAGGGGTGATTTACACCGATTTTGATAGTTCGAGGTAATTAAATATTCAATAAGGGTTTATTTTCGGACACAGACGAGAGTTAAAAGGGTCAAATGGACATAACAAGTGCCAAAAGATTTGGTGAAAGAGACAGGAGAGAGATGAGCTGGGAAACCACAGCTGTTATCATTGATTTAGGCTAATCTTCACGATTCATAATAAGAATGTGCAATGTGTGAAACCAAAGCCCAACTGTTAAAGAAGCAAAACGAGTAGGGATCGAAACGGATCGAATACGAATACAAATCCATATTTTCAAAACAAATACGAATTCAAACATTCTCGAATACGAATTCGAATTGAATATGTACTCAATTCGATCGAATGCAAATATCATATAACTTTTGCTACAAATCTCGGTAGAACAAATTTATGCAACATGGCTATACGTCTATAGTATATTGTCTGCACGAGTCGTAGTAATACCCAACAACCACAGATTCGGCACCGAATCAAGACCCCGTCGAAACAAAAACGCTCTGGAAAAAAACAGATAGTATTTGTATTCGTATTCGGAAAAAAATGGATAATATTCATATTCGTATTTGGGAAAAACGGATAGTATTTGTATTCGTATCCGAGGAAAATGGATAGTATTCATATTCTTTTTTTTGGGGGGGGATAGTATTCGTTTTTCCGGATACTATCCAGTTTTTTCCGGATACGAATAACACCGAATACATATACGAATAATATCTGCTTTTCTGGATAGTATTCGTTTTTCATTTGAATGCATATTTTACTTACCATATTTGTGTTTTCTCGGATACAATTATCGAATAAAACGGATTATACTTTACCATTTTCCATCCCTAAAATCGAGGGTAGGTGAAAGGAGGCAACCTAGCAACCTAGGAAGGCAAGGCTACAGCGATACCGTGCGAACAGTATTTCACGAGTGTGTGATTGTACTCTAAAGTGATACAGTAGCAAATAAATGCAGCAACACCAAAATATTTACTGTAGTTGGTCTCGATTTTAGATTTTTTATCAGATGGTAGAGATCGCTCGTAATGTCATGCACAGTAGATATCCCAATCCAAGGTGACAAGGGCTTGTGAAAATTTAATAACTACGGTGAATTTAGACCATGATTGATTGTTCTTGAATTACACATTACCCGGACAAGTGTCGCTCTCTAATTTGATGCTTTTATTAATTAAGAAGTAAGAAAAGGTTATGAGGGGATCATCTACTTTTTTCTTAATAAAATCATCATCTGCTTTCCTTTAAAAAAAAAATACAGAGGTACAATGCCTTTTACACGGAGGAGGTTTTGCATTTTTGCTACTGCCGCTTGGAAGCATCTGACATTTCATGCCTGGTATTTGGCCTGCAAGATTTGGTGCACGGGTCTCTGTCTCTACGACTTCACTTGTTCGATAAACATATGTATCTCCGAAAACGATGGGAATCTGTTATCATATTAAACCATAGTCAAAAGAAATTACCATATTCATTTTCAAGGTTAGAAATTCACATGTTAATCGGTGAAAAGGAAAAATATATATATTATCGATCGTGGTGAATCCAGATTATGGCGGTCTAGATTTAAAAAAAGTCCATATCAAGTGCAATAAAATTAAATTTTAGAATAAAAAATAAAATCAAATGAACAATTATATTTCCATACGAGTTGCTAAGTAAAAGAGTCAAAATCAAGTATAATAAAACTACAATTCGGAATAAAAATAAAAAATAAACAATTTGATTTCCATGCAAATTTCTAATTAAAATCCCTAAACAATTATAATTTGAAAAATTACCAAAAAAAATTGTGATTAGATTTGTATACGAAATCCAACAAAAAAACTGAAATCCAGAATAAAAATAGCAATTTTATTTTGAAATAAATTCTAAAAATAAAAATTTGGAATAAAAATTAAATAAAAATTGGTAATTAGATTTGTATACGAAATCCAACAAATAAAATAACTGAAATTCAGAACAAAAATAAAATAAAATTAGCAATTTGATTTCAATACAAATTCCAAAGTAAAATCCTAAATAACTATAATTTAGAATAAAAACTAAAGAAAAATAGCAGTTGGATTGGGATACGAATTCCAATAAAAAATAACTAAAATTCATAATAAAACAATACAATTTGCTTTCCATACGAATTCCAAAGTAAAATACCCAAATAACAAAAATTCATAATAAATAAAATAAATTTAGCAATTTGATTTGTGTACGAAATCCTATAAAAATAATTAAAATATTGAATAAAAATTAAAATTGTAACAAAGATAACATGAATGGTGTTGGAGGAGACGCAAAAGAAACTATCACGTTCGTTCTCAAGGTTATATGTTTTATTGTTGCTTCCTATGGAATAAAAATAAAAACTAACTTAAAATTTGAATAAAAAATAAAAGTTGTAACGAAGATGGCACGAATGATATTAGAGGAAACCACGAAAGAGTGCAATGACATCGATCTGTCCTGCAAGAAGACATTGACCCACAAGGAATCGAAGAGCCAAGGTGGCGACGACGGAGATGATGACAATATCGTGCTGTTGACCTTAGTCATACAAACAATGTCGTGCTGCTCATTGGGGCCATTGAAGATAAAGTCCAGTGTTGAAGGAGCCAAGGGTTGTGATGACAAGTGGTGAGCGTCGGCGTTATTGAAGATGCTAGTGGCCAAAGAAGCTCGATGATGGGGAAGCCCTGACAGAAAGGAGATGAAGCTTTTCATAGAACATAAACTTTGGACGATGTGGGGACATCGGGGGACTAGGAGTGTGCCATCACTGGTGAGGGGCACGTCATTGACGACAATGGCAAAAATATTCTCCATATTATTAGACAATACTAGAGCAGGCATGCCAGCATCAGTGAAGATGGGAGGTTATCGCGGTTAGTGAGAAAGTCACAATGTTGAGTTGGCTAACGTCGAAGAAGAGGAACGACCGACATGAGAGAAGAGGACATAGAGCATGTATAACATCGTGCATGCATCTGTGCGAATAGAAGCATGGATGTATAGAGGCAGATGAGCAAAAAGCTTGGAGTGGAGATGACGCAATCGTAGGAAATAGGTCGAGGGTCATCGGAGAGAGCATGACACATGTACCCAACTAGGATCAGCGATGATTGCATGTGTATGCGTGTTGATGCCACAATGGTTAGTATTAAGCAATTATTGAGGAGAAATAGAAGATAACTATGTGATAAAGTATTGCATTGAAAATAGTAGCAACTGAGAGGTATCGATCAAGATTTGGAGTTACTATTGGAGGTTAAAGCAAAAAAGTTGTGACGAAGAGAACAGATGAAGACACACGGTTCGGTGGGGCAGCTGGCATGTAAGACATAAGTTCAAGATAGGTCGCTCATGGTACATTGGTGTATGTATAAGTAAGGTACTCTAATACCATGTAAACTAATAAGATAATTTACCGCACACATAATCAACACATTGCTTGAGATTAAATAGAATTACATATGCATGCATACAATTTGAAAAAATATAACTAATTACTAATAGAGTAAGAATATAGACATGCAGCTACATGATTTATGCATGATGGAGAGTAGTTAATTTCTAAGAACTATAAGAACTTATTATGCCCAATGATTTTCTTCCATCAAAACTCATAATTCAATTATGTTCCTCATGTTATATTTTTCTTCAAACTTCTATTACCATTTCCAATGTTTATGATATCTTAAAATTCTAAATAGCCCACAAGATACGTAAATATATTCTCAATCATTTATACAAACATCGAAACAAATCTAGTTATGCAAATGCTAGGGCCACCCTACTAGTTCTCTTTATATATATATATATATATATATATATATATATATATATATATATATATATATATCTTAAGAAAGATGCAAAACCAACTTCACAAAGGAAGATTAAACACCTGATTGTGTAATAGAAAATTAAACACTTGATAAAGATGCAAAACTAACTGCACAAGGGGGCTAACGCTTTTGACTCGACGACGTTAGGATAATCCAACAAGCATCATAGATACATAGACAAGTACAACATTAGGATTATTCACCTAACATATCAAAGTTGCCGCCTGAAATTGTTCAATAAGGATGCACGCGTTTGTTTAGAAGTGAATTGTACGAGTTTCCTGTCATTTTGTACGAACCGTGTAGCTTCCTTCGACGCTAAATATGTAACAAATACAGCTCTGATAACCATATTTGGAGCATAGGAGGTCATCATTATCCTGATTACACACTGGTCTACAGATTTGACCAGTGTATTTCAACCACATTGGTCCACTACTAAATAGAGGGTCATCACAGACGGTTCATGAACTGTCTGATTTATTGCGTCTGTGATAACAGACGATTATCACAGACAGTTTTTGAGACGTTTGTGATAAGTCACAACATAGACGATTCATATAAATAACCATTTGTAAACGTCAACTATCACAGACAGCTTCGACCACGAAATCGTCTATGATATGTCGGACACACAGACAATTCTTTGCACCAACCGTCTGTGATATGTCGGCCATCATAGACGGTTGTGTTTACCAACCGTCTGAGATAGTTCACTCTATATATAGAAATTTTTCTTTTTTTGGCTAGCCTCAGGAAATGCTAGCATGCCCTTTGAAAACAATATGCAGATAACAGATACAAGCAAATACACAAATACCTAGATATATCATAGATAGACATATATATCATAGATAAACAAATTTACAGATTGATTACAGATGAATTATCATAATATTTTTACAACATGTTTACAGATACAGTAAAAAACATTGTTTGTCACTAAAAATTTTATTCAGTCTTGCTCGCGTAAAACTGTCCTTTTGGGTCAATGACCTCCGTCATGAAGAAGGTGGCGAGCCATCCTCGAATTTTGCAAAGTTCATTCATTTGGACTGTACTTAAACTGATGTTGATGCCCTGTCGCTAGTAAGAGTAAAGTTGTAAGCACTTATATATATATATATATATATATATATATATATAGGAAGCCTATTTGCTACTCTCAGGTGTAGTTACTCCCATTGTATCCACCGTCTATTTGTCTCGGATACTACACACTTGATTGAATTATTGGATATCAATACCACCACATAACGGTTGCTACAACCCGCGAACAAATACCCGTTGTGGAGTTGAAAATCAATCCAGGCCATGATCGGAAAAAATCCTGGACGGTGGCGTAATGACCGGAAATAATTCCAAGTCTATTAGTTTTGATCGGAAACAGGCCATGCACCGTTGATGGCGTTAAAGTGATTCACTTTCCATTATTTTTGAATCCATATGCACGTGTTGCCGTATAAAACTTAGGCCTTGTAATTTTCTCCATTCTTTGCTGCCTTCGTCCATATTGGCGGGGAGCTTCTCAACTAGCTAGAAAAATTCACCAGTCTATCGTCCTCCTAGCAGAACCATGGAGAAATGTCCTGCCGTGCAACAAGAAATTTTTCAGGATCAAGATACCTATGCCGATGGAATTCCACTGGAGAGGTGGTATTTTTATCATAAGCATGCCGTATGACTTTCTTTTTTATCTGTAGGTATGTTAATGGTAGTATTGATTATTAATCAAAATTTTATTTTGCTCCGACAGAAATGTCACAGAGACTGAAGATCATAACATAGAAGTTCCTAGATCATATTTTGACCCTGCAATCATGGTGCCGAGATTAGGCCAACTTTTTATTCAAGATACGGATGCATATGCTTTTTACAATATGTACGCTCGATTCAATGGCTTTGGCATCAAAGGTCTAAGTGTAGATTTAAAAGAGAGGCGTTGTAAAACTATGCAAGAGTTTTGCTGCTCTCGTCAGGTAAGTTAATTCAATTATGTATGGGAAGTCTGTGATTTAATATGAATTTTTAATTGGAGATTAGGATGTACGAGGCATTGTTGCACACAAGTATGGAGTATGTACTATGTTTAGATACTAAGTGTTTTCCTTTCAAGAGACTAGTATGTGCACTATCGATAGTCCAAAACGGTTATCAAACAATGGCGGCACTGTTTTGTAGTTGTTTTCCTTCAGTGCATATCAAGTCTAAGCAGATAAGGTAGAATAGGATATATAGATGTCGAAACCTGGTTCATATGTTGTATGCATACCATACTTGTTTGCTTTGATTGTTTTTTCGACGTCATGTTATATGCATGTCCAAAAAAATGGTTAGATCAAGATATATGTTCTCATTTTGGATTTTATTTGAGATTAGCATAAATAATACAATAATATATTGTTACGTTGTATTTACAATTTGGTGATTGATGTCATATATAGGGGCATGATCCCAAGGTCAAGGAAAACCCAACAAGGGTAGGATGTAAGGCTATGCTTAGGATTAATCGGTTTTATGAGCATCATCAATGGGTCATTACTGCCTTTGTTAGCGATCATAACCACACCATGAAACGGGACTTAAGCCACACTAAGTACTACAGGTCGCATAATTTTATTGATGATGGTACAAAGAGTATTGTTGCAGAAATGGTACATAAGGGCGTGACACCTACATGCATGTATGGCTTGGTTGCTGCAATGCACGGTGGTCCTTCATTGACACCATTCACTAGAAGATCTCTTAACAGATTATCCTATGCTATAAGGAGAGATGAGTGCAGCGAGGATGTTCAGAAAACATTAGAATTCTTCAAAGAACAACAGTGTCGTAGCAAGGATTTCTTCTACACCGTTCGGATTGATGGGGCTTGTAGGATTAAAAATATTTTCTGGGCCCATTCATTGTCAAGGCTGAGTTTTCAGCATTTTGGTGATGTTGTCACGTTTGATACTACCTATCGTACAAATAGGTACAACCTTCCATTTGGTATTTTTGTGGGGGTTAACAACCATTTCCAAACGGTAGTGTTTGGTTGTGCATTGTTGAGAGAGGAATCCGTAGAGTCATTCAAGTGGTTGTTCCAAACTTTCACTGAGTCAATGAATGGTAAAAATCCAGCTTCAATACTCACAGGTAATGCATGATTTATTTTATATTTTTTTATTGCGTATAAGTTTTTTTTGACAAACCAACATGAAAAAAATTTGAAATGTTAACCTACTTTTTTTTCAGACAATTGTCATCAAATGCAGGTTGCTATAAGGGAGGTGTGGCCTGACAGTATTCACAGAGTTTGCAAGTGGCATATACTTAAGAAGGCTAAAGAAAACCTGGGAAATATATATAGCAAGCGAAGCAAGTTTAAGGATGAGTTCCATAATGTCATAAATGAACCGCAGACGACAGATGAGTTTGAAAGGGCTTGGACAGGATTAGTACACAAGTATGGATTGCAGTCAAGCACATACTTGAAAAGAATGTGGGATATGAAGGAGAAATGGGTACCTGCATATTTCAAGCCATTTTTCTTTGCAAAGATGTCGACTACTCAAAGGAGTGAGAGCATGAATCATGTCCTAAAAAAGTATGTGAAACAATCTTCCTCGCTCAATGGATTTGTAAGAAGATATGAGGATTTCTATTTTGACAGAATCCAAGAGGAGGAGGCAGAGGAGCACCATTCGTACAATGTAAGTATTTCTTTATTTGGTAATTCGACTATACTGTTTGTGCCACATGGTTTGTTTCAATTAATTTTTTTTGTTTTATAATGTCATATAATAATCATACCACAGGAGAAGGTGACTACAACCTCAAGCTCGCCTGTAGAGCAGCACGCGGCCCATGTTTACACCAGGGGTGCATTTGCTAGGTTCAAGGAACAATTTAGTCGGAGCTTCTCATATATGGTTCAAAGTACGGAGAATCAATACCAACTGTTAGTAGTACAAATTGGAGATACTCATATGCAAAGTTGGGGTAGGAAAATATACGAAGTGCGTGTCAACTACGAGGAACAAGACTTCTCTTGTGTGTGCAAGCTCTTTGAGCATTTGGGCATTGTATGTTGCCACATTATAAGGGTATGTTCGAAATGAACTTAAAATGTTTTATTTAACAAGTATTATGTCCTGTATTTTCTGGCTAACGAAATGTAATTGGCTTTAACAGGTTTGGTTTCAGAATGGGTACTCTAAAGTTCCAGAGAAGTATATCATGAAGAGGTGGACAAAGGATGCACGAGATTCAGTTTCAATGTACCTAGCTGGGTGCAACAAAGACAAGGAAGCAGCGGCGTCTAGAACGTATCGACATAACCTATTGCACAGGTCCGTGCTTGAACTAGTTAGACTTGGTGATACTAGTATTGAAACATATGAGAAAACAATGGAAGGGTTGTGCAAGCTTGTGGACGACCTGAAGCTTATGACGAGTTCGTCAGATAACAGTAACATACAGACGCGTCGTAGTGAAAGAGATTTGGGTAAGAACCATGTCATTATCGAGTCGGAAGAAGATGAGGATGATGGTTCCGAATTTTTGGAGGAAGAATATGATGATATTTGTGGTGACGAAGATGAGGAAAGGGTGGATGAGGTCTTTGGAGATGATTTTTTATGTGCAACAGAAGAACATGAGATACTACCTCCAGAAGTAATACGGGGCAGGGGGCGTCCGAGAACTAGTAGGTATGTATCCAAGGGAGAGTCTGAGTCTAAAAAAAAGAGAAAGGATGTTGCCAAAAGTAGCTCGGTGAACCTACAACCAATGCAGATTAGGTATTGCGGAAAATGTGGTGCGTCTGGACACAACAAGAGCACTTGTGGTCGGTCATCTACGTACAAGAGGAAGTAGATTAGCACTCAAGCTTATTCTAAATTTGTTATCAAACTTTGTTTTTTTGTTGAACTCTATATTTGTTTGCAAATGTTTAATCCACTTAATTTAATTTTAGTTATATTTGTACTCAGTAGTTTTTGTTAAAAAGGTTTTCGTGCGTATGTTGGATCTCTAATGTAGTCTTGTTCAGTAAGAAATAAGTATGTAGTGTGGTTTTAACCTCATGTTCTTAATGTTGGAGTTGAGTGTTGGGACTGGTATTAATTTATTATTTCGTACATATGTAGTATGGCTGATTTATATGACAGCGGTATGGAAGATCCTATCAATCCTGAAATACATGTAATATTACCCGCCCGGGCTTTATTTCCCTCAAGCAATCCAAATGGACCTGTTGACATTTTCTGTTTCGGTGTAGCATTGTTCTGTCTCTATTGTATGTAGTTTCAAGCTCACACAGATGATGCACCCCAACAATCTAATAAGCATTGCACTCATACATTAATACTTAAAGTAACAGTCATGCATAACTTGATTTTTGTTGACTGCATGTATATAAGCTCACACTAAAGTTATCGTAAAACAACTAATGTGAGAGACAAATAAGTTAGTAAATCGTTTGGTCAATATTTCAAGGATTTCTGCATGTTTCTGGGCATAAGAGCATCGGTAGATTCTTAATATAGTCGTAATGCACTGGACGAAGGCCGATTGTTAGAACAATGTCAGTACCAAAAATGGTAGAATGTGTTTATTTGCCATTATGATAAGACATATTTTCTAATTTGGACCATGCCAATGAAAGAATACAATGACTGAGGATGCTAAAGGTAGTTCTTTTATTTCTACTAGAACAAACTATTTAAAGTATAATGTTGTTCTCATTTCCGACTGGACACTTTCAGGCATTGAATGATGTAATCTGGTAGAATAGCTTCATTTTTCTTGAACGACAACAGATTATGCAGAAATCCTTTTCGCAGTTCTCGCGGATCCTAAGACATGCAATGATTGGTTGTTAGTTAATGTGTAATATTTGTAGGTACTGTGTTCAAATGCTACAATTTGTGAAATTTCAGATACTCACATTGGAAAAATCATTCACAAGTTGAGAACCATTCCAATTCCTCATGTAGTTCAGTACGTGAAATGAACAGTCCAATCTAGTCAGTATAAGAAACTAATTAAAAATTGATGCAAGAAGGATCGGAAAACAAAATAACTGTGTGTATGTCATTACTTGGTATCTTGAGTAGGGATGTTAGACGGGAAAACCATAGGCCAAATTAAGATGTCCTCATCCCATTTAGGGAAACAAAGCTTCAAGCATTGATGAAGCGCTTTGGAGATGTCATCCTTAGTTTTTGTATGTCTATCAGCAAGATCTTTACCTCCTGTGGTGGTATCCCGCACAGGGTCCAGTATACAAACCTTCTTGTCATGCATATCAAATGCATAAAGTGCATAGTGCTCGGGTTGGTGGACTGGAATAAAGATCTACAACAAAGACTGGTTGTTATTAGATTGTGATATGATAGATGTAATGATGTGTTTATTGACATAACATACCATCCGACAATTGTACACATCGTATGGAATTAGTGAGGCATCACAGAAGTTGTGGAGATGATCTTCTGGGTACCAAAGACCCTCACCTGCAGCTGCGAACATCTGTGGTTTTGGGTAGTATCAAAACAAATTTAAATGGAAGCTATCTGACAGGTAGCATCATAGTTTACTTACAGCGAAATCCTGGTTTATGAAATGTCTCCATCCAACAAAATCAGTTCCCCCAAACCTATGTAGCTCATCCTCAAAAAGCGCTTGTACTGCAACATTGAATGTTTCATCATCCATTTCAACATCAAACCTGAGTGCGTGTTGTATTTGTTGCAAATTTAATGTCATGGGGATTGGGTTTGAGATGTGAACCCAGATTTTGCTGAGTACAAAAAAGTAGTATTAGTTATATTGAATATTCTGAACCAGATATTTTGCCAACCAGGATATACTAGTTATAAACAATTACCGAATGGAATCTTTGTCGTTCGTTGAAATTGTGTAGACATACATATCTTCAAGTGCCTTTAAGTCATATCTCGTAACGGAATGTTGTTTGCTTAGAAATGGTGACTTGACAATCTTGCTTGGTTTGATAGCCCTTTTTGGTCTGTCCATAAGAATATCGGAAGGTTCTCCAGTGATCCTCCTCTTGGCTTTAGGAGGGTATTTTGTGCATGCATACTCTTCACGTAGCACAATCCTGATTCCACTAACCTCCCTCATGGCAGAGTGTGGGGATATGAAACTGGCTGAAGATTGTTGAATCTCTAAAATGTTGTGAAACAATTAGTGAGGTAATAGTATATACTATATTCCTTAAACTAGCTGCAGAATGTTGAATCTCTAAAAAGGTGTCAAGCATAATATTTACCTGTGCATAGCATTCCTTGTTGTGATTCAGGAGTGTCTGGCACTACATAATCACGGTACTTCTCTTCCAGAGGCACTGGTTCTTCTTTCAAACTAGAAAATTTTGCATTGTCCTGGGCTGCATTGTTGAATTCCTCTGCCAAGTTGGATACTACTAGATTATCTTCACTACATACTACTATGGTATTTTCCCTAGGAGTTTGAGTGATACCAAGATCAAAGCTTGGGGGTTCAATGTCCACATATGTATGAAGTACTCCCTGCGTATATGTAGTATTTGCATACAAATCATTGGTCATTATATTTAGTATATCATTAGTCACTGTGACTAAAAATATACGTTACATTGTCGTGTACCTTATTAGTAGGAGGATTTGTACGATGTGTATAGCATACAGTTCTAGGATCACGAAGCTGTATAAGGGAAAAAAAATTGTTAACTGTATAGTTACAAACAGTACGTACCACATATATGTCTTCATCAGGAAAAATCATGGAGTTTCGAGTGCCAGGTTTAATATTTCATGTATGAGTTATACATTCACTTTAATTCAAGATCATACTGTATAGTTGTAAAATCGAAATCATAGCAGGGAGTAGGTATGAAGATTCCAATACATTATGTATGTAACACAGTGTAACAGTGCATCACCGAAGTACATATATACTGATCAATGAAAAAAAAAATATCCAACTAATTGATTAAGAACTTGTAAGCTGCCAATAAAATAGTAGTATCTCCATCTAAATATTTCATCTAGCGTTGGTAAAGGAGTTCATAGTATGTATAACCAAATTGATAAAGTAGTATGATACCTTAAGATTTCCGTATGTAGGAAACGGTGTCCGATTTTTCAAAACAATGTCTCTCTCAATGTAGTCTGCTAACTTCTTGTCATCATATGCCCCGATACGTGGTAAGATGTTATGAGTAGTACTGTCCTTCCCAAGATCAAGATTGTCTATGTAAAATATCTGATAAAAAAGGATTTTAGTCAGTTTGTACTTGCTTGGTGAACCTCAAAGGTATGAGCAAAGAAGTAACAGATAGGATAATATTATTGTTTGTTAAGATTTGTACAAAATCATACCTGGAGTAAGATGATGCAACCATTGATATAGCCTGGATTCTTTCGTTGCGCGATCTTGCAACGCAAAACAGCGGCTGCATTCTTAAGCTCTTCGGCAATGAATTCGGCCCAGTTGTAATTATGAACATTTTCAATATCAACTACAGCCTTGAGGTATCGCGTTGATATGTAATTGTTATATGACTGCGGCGCTAAGAATTTTGTGACAACATAAATTATGAAGGCAATCTTGAATTTAACAGTTTCATTGATGTCATAAGGTCCATTAGACCTTCTGGTCAGTATGCGCTCGAGAACAGGTATAGTTAGGTCATTCCAAGAGGACTTTTCAAATATGTAGCACAGGTAATCTTTTAGATCTGACACCTCTTTTTGGTTTGCAGGTAGAACAGGCTTGCCTTTGCAAGGAATACCGATTACACGGTTGATATCCTCACAAGTCAACTTGAGCTCCAATCTTGTACCAGCACACAAAACTCCGGATGTAGGATCAAATTTGCTTAGAAGCCACGCACCAAATTGTCGGTTGAGTTTAGTCAATTTTAAACTAACTAACCCTTGAAAGCCAATCTGATTAACTAATTCCAACTTATGCTCATCTAGATCTTCAATTAAGTCAACTACAAAAGATGGAGCACACCTGGAGTATATCTTGTTCGGCTGTGCCTTCCTCACCTTCGTAGCACTTCTATTCTTTGATTGTGGAAAATTGGAACCTTTGTACTTTGTTGGTTCATACCCTTTTTTTGTGCGCACCAGAAAAAGAGCACGGGTGAAAGCAGATTTGGAGCTACTGCCACCGGTTGGTTTTGTTGTGCTCTTTGATTTATCCATGACCTGGAAACATATCATTGGTTATTATATTTAGTATAACATTTGACACTGTGACTGAAATAATACATTACATTGTTGTGTACCTTATTCGTAGGAGGAATTGTACGATGTGTATAGCATACAGTGCTAGGATCACGAAGCTGTTCAAAGGAAATAAATTGTTAACAATATAGTTGTAAACAGTACGTACCACATGTATGTCTTCATCAGAAAAAATCATGGAGTGCATTCACTATAATTCAAGTTCTTGCAGTCTAATTATCCATTTAAAATTATAACAGGGGGTATCTATGACGGATGCATACTAAATACAAATCTACATTAAAAAAACAAATAATAGAACACTTCCTCAATACCATATATTACAGTCAACCAAGAACCATTATGTATAAGGGGAATAAATTGTTAATTGTATAGTTGTAAACAGTATGAACAACATGTATGTCTTCATCAAATATAATCATGGAGTGCATTCACTATAATTCAAGTTCTTGCAGTCTAATTATCCATTTAAAATTATAATAGGGGGTATCTATGACGGATGCATCCTAAATACAAATCTACATTAAAAAACAAATAATAGAACACATACTCGATACCATATATTTCAGTGCACCAAGAACCATTATGATCGTAAATACAAATCTGCATTCAGGAGTGGTATGTACAAAACAAAACATATGGTCAGAAGTGGTATGGTCGGAATCAAATGCCTGGACAGGGGGAGCCCGAACCGCTCTCAGATTCAACGGGAGAATGTCGAGCGATCACCACAGTGTCCAACACGTGGACCTTCAGATGTGGTATGGCAAGACAAATCCATGTAACGGGGGCGGCTAACATAAAAGAATCAATAACCGGTTTATGCAGCTGTGCCATGTTTAGATCAATGCCTAGATGCAGAGGTGGTATGTCCAAATGCAAATGTATGGACAGGGGCGCGCAAATAGGAAACAATCGAAAAAACACTCACCAAATTCCTTCAGTTGTGGTATGGTCATAATCGATTACAATAAACCTGAAGATGTGGTATGACCAAATTCAATCTATTGCTACCGGAGGTGGTATGGATTGAAGCAAATGCCTGGACAGGGAGATGAGGTGTGGTCAGAAACGATTACCCAAAATCTGAAGATGTGATATGGCCAAAAACATTTCTATGGTTCGGAGGTCGTATGGCCGGAAGCAAATGCATGGATAAGGGTAGTGCGAACAAGAAACAATAAACTAATCACTTTTGCAGAGGTGGTATGTCCAAATGCAAATGTAAGGACAGGGGCGCGCGAATAGGAAACAATCGAATAAACACTCACCAAATTCCTGCAGTTGTGGTATGGTCACAATCAAATACACAAACCTGAAGATGTGGTATGACCAAAACAATCCTCTGCTGCCGGAGGTGGTATGGACTGAAGCAAATGCCTGGACAGGGAGATGTGGTGTGGTCAGAAACGAGTAAGCAAATCTGAAGATGTGGTATGGCTAAAAAATTTCTATGGTTCTGAGGTGGTATTGCCGGAAGAACATGCCTGAATAAGGGGAGTGCGAACTAGAAACAATATACTAATCAATTATTCAGAGGTTGTATGGCCGGAAGCAATATCAACGCCTGGAACTGGGGCGGCGAACAGGAAAGATTATTGAGGATCTAGCCTTTAATAAATTACCAAAATCTTTGGGTTGCGGCACGGAGATTGGCAAGGAGATACCAAATGGGAGTGCGTGGTATGGCAATATCAACGCCTGGAACGGGGGCGGCGAACAGGAAAGAATCTTGAAGATCTGGCATTTAATCAATTACCAAAAAAATTTGGGTTGCTGCACGGATATTGGCAAGGAGATATGACGGCAATTGGTAAGGTACCTGAATCTTAGGAAGTCCTCCCTCGCGGCATCAGGATGTCCTCCTCGCGGAGGTGTGATGGCCGAGCAGCGCGTGGATGCGAGCCCATGAAGTCCTCTTCGCGGCGGAGATGGTTCGGATCTGCGGTGTGTTAGCTGGCATGGAGGCAAGGAGCTGGGCGAGGGACCTGGAGACACCGAGCAGCAGACGGATGCGGGCCCAATAGGTCCTCCCTCGCGGAGGATACGGTCCGGATCTGCTGCGTGTAGGCCGGCATGGAGGCGAGGAGGGGGCGGGAACACGAGACGCCGAAAGGCAAGGTGGATGCGGCGTGTTGGCGGCGTGGGGCGAGGATGTGGGTGGGGGAGATGGAGGTCTGCTGGCCGGCGTGGTAATCGCGTGGATGTGGGTGGGGGAGACGGAGTTCTGCTGGCCGGCGTGGGTACGCCGAGCAACGCGTGGATGCGGCGTGTTGGCCGGCGTGGGGGCGAGGATGTGGGTGGGGGAGATGGAGGTCTGCTGGCCGGCGTGGTCATCGCGTGGATGTGGGTGGGGGAGACGGAGTTCTGCTGGCCGGCGTGGGTATCGCGTGGATGAGAGGCTGATGTGGGCATCGACGTATTTTCGATAGACCGCATCAGATAAGTTTTTTTTTTGGATCGGATCTATCATCAATCCATAATCTTCATACCCGTTAGACTTGAATAGCAGCACGAATCTTATGAAATATTAAACGGTGGATTGATAGGGAGTAACTACACCTGAGAGTAGATAGTATTTTTCCTATATATATATATATATATATATATATATATATATATATATATATAATTGTTGTGAGATTGACAAACCTCTGGATCCTTGGGCCTACCACCCATGATTTCTTGCATATGACCGCAAACATAGAATCCACATACGTTGCCCTGTAGCTGCTGGTGGCACTTCAAAATATAATTACATAATAGGTTTGTTCAGCTTGAGAGGCATCGTTACGAAGGATGTATATGATTATTGTGTACTAGCAAGTACCAAAAATTACGTCACATGTCGATGTGTGGTGTTCCCTTCCACGTGTCTCTCTCCTTTGACAATGTACGCGGCAAATGACCTACATGATTCAAAAAAGTTAGCATCAACCATTGCAAACGAATGGTATATAGAGTTATTTATGGATTAAATGAGTATACATGTCGATTAATTGTTGCACAAGTGTGAAGTCGTGCTGGCTCTTGATTAGAGAATCAAGGTATATTATCTTGCTCTACTTTGGTACAATGACAATTAAAATCCAGTGACATCTAAACATGTATGTCATCATAGTCCTTAAAACTAAGTTTGTGTTGCATATGAAGTACAAATCAATGAGTATATCAATGAGTGAAGCACTTACCCCTGGTTGTAGGGCACAAGTATGTACTCCTTGCCATTGTGAGCATGCAGTCTCGTTGTTACGTAATCCTCAACGTAGGATGCATTGTCGTTAATGCATTGCTCAGAGATCAAGTGTGGGTCGACAAAACCGACCGATTCTTTTCTTCGTTTGGCTTCTAAGATCATATGTTTATACATAAGCAAGGAGTTATGGCATTTATTGATATTACATGAATGTAGACCGTAATTGTATGCACTTACGGTGTCCAACATCTTAAAAGTGAGGCATCGAGAGTGTCGAGGTTGAAGAGATCGAAGAAGTCGTCGAAGCCCACCACGAAGAAGCTGGGCTTATAGAGAAAATGCCCTACCGTGTACTTGACGGTGAAACCCATAGGGCGTTGTGTCCTCGTCTTGTTGGTCTTTCCCATGTACCACGCATACAAACTAGCGGCACCCATTCTAAGGCTGACTAAGAGCGTATCTGGGACCAACAGCTTTCCTAGTGAGAATGATCACCGTTTTTGAGGCACCTTGATTTTCTTGGGTTTGGTCTTGCTGACACGCTAGTATGCGTTCTTCACACGATATGAATGGGCACGATGTTCGTATATGCTGGGTGTGATCTTCATGGGAGTCGATATGGTGGCCTGTCGACGCGGATCAGGTGCACATGGGGACATCAAAGGGAGGGTCAGAGAGGCACATGCTGTAGATGGTCATGTGGAGAGGCCAGATGTTCATGTTGGGTAGATGCCGTCACGAAAGGGTCCAGGGCGATGTCCCTCTTGGGCCACTGGACGAATGTGTGGACAGTATCCCCTAGTGTCATAATCTCGTCATTTCGGGGTTTCTCCAGTGGGACAACCATGAAAATGTCTTGTACCTTATCCACATGGACCTTCACAAAATCGGTCCCTAGCTGGGCACCGTGCTCCAGTGTCCCTAGTGGGCATGGATACGCCATTCCCTGCCCAGCCTCAACGGGAATGAAGCCAACAAGCCTGACTATGAGGTTGCACGGCGTGGGCTCCTACATAACGATACACGATTAGCTAAGGTGTCCAACCGGTCTATCTATGTAGTATTCCAAAGATGTACATTACCTGGATGTCGTCGATAGGTAATTGGATGTCGCTATATTTAGAAAGTGGCGTGGACGCACAACTACTCCGACGTTGAGGGGGGACTGGCTCCAAAAATAGTGGGGCGGCTTGCGACTGGTTGAGAACTTGATTTAGTTTTTCCTCCAATGATGCTATATGTCCTCGAAATTCTACACGAATCTCCTCTTTCAACTGTTCCCGTGCTCGGCCTTGGATCTCTTCCTACTCCTATACGCCTCAGAGTAGTGTGGGAATCTCTGCCTCGAAGGTACGTAAACCCCAAGGCCTTACGTTTGACCCGGATGCTTCGGTTTCCTAGGACCATGGATAGTATATCTCTCCCCTGCTACTTCAACCTCGCTCTTAACTAGTTTCGGGCGCGCTCGTCTGTGATCCCGACAAAATGGCGGGCTGGCCTTCGACCAGATTGCCTCCTCATCCTCCCTCCTCCATTACGGGATTTTACCCGCACGCTCAGCGATGCCTAGTCTGTGGGGTGAGTGTTTCGTGTCTGGATAGCCTTGTGCGCCGCACTTTGCTCCTGAAATTCAGTCGTCGCCTTCATCCACACAAAGGCATCACATGTATCTGACGATACGAAAGGATACTTCAGGAAGAGCATCTAATTCTTGTTCACGTACTCCGTGACAAGCGTGCTCTTGAAGGTCTTCAACGCTTTTCCCATCACGAGGAACGCATGCCGTCGCATGAGTCTCTGGACTTCTGCTGGGATTAGGGATGGCAATCGGGCGCGGCGGGTACGGGTAGTGCTCGCCCATACCCGCACCGCGACCGAATTCCCCACGTATACCGCGCTGAAGGACGAGCGAAAAACCTCGCCCATAACCGTCGCCCGCGGGTATACCCGTTTACCCACGAATAATGCATCACCGCCCGTGGGTACCCATCGCCCGCGTACATGCTCGTTACCCACGAGCAATGCATACATCAAGTTCATCATAATTCACACATCAATGGTGCATCACGCATTCAACAACTAATAAAGTTCATCACAATTCACATATCATGTTCGACAAGACAACTAATCAAGTTTAACAAATAAAATACAAATACAAATTGATATAGTTTCTTACACATGTGGGTAGATCACGGTGTCGGGCGAAGCGGAGTGCAGGTGGAGCTTACCCATGCCCATACCGTTTTCGATGGGTAAGGAATTGTGCCCGTTTTCATACCCGTGGGCAAAGAAAGGCGCCCATACCCGCCTCCATTAGGGTATTCGCCCGCGGGCACGCGGGTAATCGGGCACAATTGCCATCCCTAGCTGGGATCTCGAACGACCCTAAAATTTCATCCCACGGCTGCTCTTTCTCTTCTCTTGTCGGAGACTTCCAGCTTGGTGTAGCGATGGGGACCCGTTTCCTTGCAACTATCCCGCAGGTGGTCCAAAATGCTGTCGTTGTTTTCTTAGGATGCCGAGGGACCCCAACGGGAGTCACCTCCATGATGGTCATTCAGCCCTCAGGCCTTTTCGATATTCCTTTGTCATCTTGCTTAGATACCCCTTTCATCGAAGATCCAGACACATTCGACGACGCCAATGATGATGGCAAAGGTTGTGCATACGCCATCTCGCTTACTTACTATCTATGGAAACTTTTCAGCAAAAGACAAAAGAAATAAAATCAGAATTAAAAAAAATCATAAGAACAATTGGGTGTTTAATATAGCAATTTTCTAACCTGTGGTCGTCCATAGGAAAACTCCAGGTTCACACAACTGTCAACAATGCGAGAAAACTGCCGTTTACCATGGCCAAGGTAGTATTGATACACTACATGACTTTCAATGCCATATAGACAACAACAAGACAGCTGTTCAAAAATGCCAATACATAAATACATGTATATAAATAGAAGAAAAATAATATTTTTACATATTTTCAAGAATTTCACGACAAAACAGAAATATAAGACATAACTTGACATTCTGAAAATGCCGCAGCTGATTAGTTCCACATAAGCTAACAACACAACCAAGTAAAGAATGTTTTTAGCTAAATGAACACAAATATAATAAAACTATGAATTGAAACCTGTGGATATCGTGGGGATATGTGCATGATCTTAGGATGATGAGTCAATTGGCAATGGCGTTGTTGGTTTGACGAATATCGCATTTTCGGAAAAGCTCCTATGCTGTTCAGACCTCAAGCGGTCAGACCAGCGGCACCGGCGGTCAGACCGCCCATGTATCAGTCCGACCGATAGCACTGGCGGTCCGACCGGTCGTGTGGCAGTCCGACCGGCTATGTGCGGCGGTCCGACCGGCAGTGTGGCAGTCCGACCGGCTATGTGCGGCGGTCCGACCGGCCAGAACCTTTGGTGGAGTTTGGGGCTAGGCAAAAAATAGAGTGTGTGGGCAAGAGAGGGGTGTCTCCTACACTTGGTCTCATAATTTTTGGAGCTTCCAGTTAAAAGTTCTATTCAGTTAAAAATTCCAGAGAGTTTTGGATTTCTATGATGGAATTTTGCCTAAGTCATTTGGGCGTTCTGACCGGCTCATACAAATCGGTCAGACCGGCCAGGTATGGAGGTCAGACCGGTTTCCACTTGTTCGTCGGCCTTCTTGGCGGCGTTGTGTTTTGGTTATGTCTAGTGCATGATTTTCAATACTTTAATGTTGCATATTGCATGGTTGAGCTAATGTGGGTCAAGTTGTGAAGAACTTGTTCTCGGAAATGATTTCTTGGTCTATTGCTGTGCAGGTGTCTTGCAGGTCAACGACGGTAAACGGCGAGGAGGATCGGGACTAAGCTTGGAGAGCTGAGGTCCAGAACGATCATGGATGTCGGGTGAGGTCGTGTGACTCAAGCATGGCGCAGAATGGACAAGATGGTTCGAAAGGGCATGTTGTTGCAGCTAGTTGGATCAAGCGGCGCGGGGGTCGGTGCAAGTGCTTTGGAGGTTCCGATGGGATTCGGACGGGAGAGACTTGCCGACATGATGAGAGTCGCTGATCAAACTACACGTGACGAAACAGGCGATTGCTACAACTGTAATGCGTGTGTATGTGTCCCGTTTGTATTGGGCCTTAACGGGAGCCCATTAGGTGAACTCTTCTAGAAACTAGGCCTCACTATAAATAGAGAGGAGGGTTGGAAAACAGCCCCAAGCACTTCATTTGTAAAAACTTTAGTTTTGGTTAGGGTTTGGAGCGGAGAGGAGAGGCTAGGTTCTAGAGAGGTGATTTGAGTATGTGCTCTTGGATTGAGCTCTTATCCTCCTTGAGGGAGTGGCTTTGACAAGCAACATCTTGAATCAATCTATGGATGCTTGTTCAAGGATGAGGCCTCTTGTGTTTTCCTCTCTTTTGATGATTTTGGTGCTTTCTTAATTCGGTTGTTTTTTGTTGGTCTCTTGACCTCTTTTACCTTGCTATGATGTGTGGGAATACTCCTAGAATCATCTAGATCATCAATCCCCACGAGTAAGATTTGGATCAAATTTTTCGTTTTACTAGGTTTTGAACCCTCCTTTGGTAGAACTTAAAAAGGTCAAAATTTTGACATGGATCTGGACGATCGCTGCTAGGAATAGGTTCCAGATATCCTTAGGGGGTGTGTTCCAAATTTGGTCAAGTTTCATCAGGTAATCAAAAGTTAGACCGATTTTCGTTTTGATTTCGGATGGTCGGCAGTGGTTCTGGACAAAATCGGTCAGACCGATTTCTCAACGGCGGTCCGACCGCCACGCAGTCAGACCGCCAGTTGGCCACTGGTCTGACCGCCCAGTGAGCTTAATCTCCATATTTTGGGTCTTTTGCTTAAGGTGTTAATCAGATTCAGCACAAGGCTTCCTCTGTGTATTTACTGATCTTTTTAGCTCTCATAGCTATTGAAGAAAAGTTCGTGTTGAATTTGATTAAGGTGAAAATTAAGAAAGCGTCTATTCACCCCCCCTAGTCGCCTTTCTGGTCCTACAAAACCCCAATAAGTAAAAATACCAAACTGTAAATTATATTAGCGCACCATATCTTACTATTTCTTAGTAAAATTTGGCCCCATTACTCATACATATATCAAATGGTTTTGACTACAACCGGAAAAGCAAGCAAATTCCAGTTCATTACATTACCACATACTCCATTGGGCAAGCCCACTGTACATCAAAGCAATACATACAATGAATTCAGGAGCATAACGAAACCATTATTGTAATTATTCTAACAGCCTTGTCCGACTAGTTATCACTTAGTTCAATGGCAATGCAGCATTGAGCAATTGAAGCACCTCAAGTAAAAGCCAATAATGCTATACGATTCTCTACTCCGATACGAGCTCTAGAAAAAAAATTGCACAACCACGCCCATTCCCCCACTACACAAGCAATTTTGCCAAACCCATCCCCCAACAACACCACCAACTACAAGCAAGCAAGCAAATCTGAAGCGGAAGGGGGGAGGAAGCAGGGAGGGGTGGTTACATCTCGCATGATCTAGCGGAAGCTCCTGTGGTCGCCACCCTGTGAAGAGGTCGGGGGTGGCGGCGTGGAGGACGGGGGTCGACGGCGTCGAGGTCGGGGGCAGTGGCGTGGAGGGCATGCGAGTGAGGAGTAAGGGCGTTGGGGGGGGGACGAGTGAGTGAGGAGTAAGGCGCAAACCCTAGTGGGGCCCTTCTAATAAAGGAATATCATATACGGTTCTCTTAAATAACTGTCTGTGGTATTCTATATCACATACGGCTCTATTCTAGAACCGTCTATGATAAGTATCACAAACGGTTCTATAATATAACCGTCTGTGATACGCGATCATATCATAGGTGGTTCTATTTTAGAATCGTCTGTGATATGTGACCATAACTAAGCCGCATGTGATAGTTCCTTCTATGACTAAAAAATATTATGTTTTTCAGCTAGCCTCGGGAAATGCTAGCCATGCCCTCTGAAAACAAGAAAGCATATAAAATCACATATGAAATCATTTCTTAATTACTGAATCAATTACAAATGGAATAATTTCTTAATTACATGACGAGTTTCTTAATTACAATAGAACAACTTCCAAATAGGTGTTCACCATGTGGGATCATTCTACTTGGCTATTTCCTTTAAAAAATAGCCCTTCACGATGGTCGACGCGCATATAGCTAGCTTCCTTGCTGGGTTCTTCCTCGAGCATGATGTCATCTTCGAAAGGAGACAACTCGTCAAATTGATTGTACTCTTCCTCATCCACAACATTCTCAACTCTGACAATCCTTCTTTTTCCATGAAGAACTACGTGGCTATTCTTATTTGCCAGGTCCGCTACATAAAAATTTTGAAAAACTTGGTTAGTGAGTACGAATGGTTTGCCCTTGTATCCGATGTTCGAGGTCCACAGTAGTGACGCCGTACTTATCGACTTGCACACCCTGTGGAAGTTTGACCAATAGCACCGAAATAGGGGATCTTGAAAAGTACATAGTCGAGCTCCCAAGTCTCTTCTATAAGCCCATAGTACGAGCTCAACCCACGTTTCATTATGTTTAGCCCAACGGTATTGAACTGCTCGTGAAACGTATCTATGCGGACACTGCTGTTCGAGACTGTGCTCTTCCTACCCTGAGATGTCGTATAAAATATGTACCCATTTAGGTCATATTCTTGTCATGTCACAATTATAAATGTTGGCCCTTTTGACAACCATCGCAACATATCATCACTTGATGACCTCCTAGTGAATCGCATTTTTAATCATTCGTTGAACCGACGATTGTGCTCATTCGTGATCCAAACCTCCGACCGGCCTGGATTCTATTGGTATACCATGTCTTTGTGCTCGTCGATGTACGGAGACACTTCAGTCATGTGTTGTAAGACCGTGAAATAGGCTTGAGCATACGTATCCAGATCGAGAGTAATTGCTTTCCTTCTGATGGTCCCGATACCCTCTAGTCTCCCCTCATGACGAGATAGAGGTACACCTATCGGTTCCACCTGAGTCATGTAGTCGATGCAAAATTCAATGACCTCTTCAGTTGCAAAACGTTCGATGATGTTGCCCTCCGGCCGAGATCGATTCCGTACATAGGACTTGAGAATTCTCATGTACCTCTCGAACTGGTACATATGACGTAGGAATACAGGGCCACATATCTTTATCTCTTTCACAAGGTGAACAATGAGATGGACCATGATATCGAAAAATGATAGAGGGAATACATCTCAAGATGACATAGAGTTGTCACCACCTCGGCCTGCTGAGCATCTAGTCCATCGGGATGGATGACCTTCTGAGCAATTGAGTTAAAGAAATAACACAACCTCATAATTGCCACTTAGACCTTGTTCGATAAAATACTTCTAATTACAACAGAAGTGTTTGTGTTGTCGGCACATGACAATCATGAGACTTCATACTAATTAATTTCAAATCTTCCATAGAAACAAGTTTCATCGTGTCGGCGGAGTATCCGGACAAAACTTTCACTCCATGCAAGCTCTGGCACAATTCATTTATCTTGGCCTTGGATAAAGTGTAGTAAGCTGGGAAATGTATGTTCGACCTTTATTGGTCTCTTTCGGTGCTAACTCGGTCCTTATGTTCATATTAACCAAGTCACGCCGTGCGTTGATAACATCCTTTGTTTTGTCACGAATGTTCAGTAAGAGACCAATCAAGCTATCACATATATTCTTCTCCACGTGCATGACATCGATGCGGTGATGAACTTCTAAATGCTCCCAATAAGGTAAGTCCCAAAAAAATTGATTGCTTCTTCCAGATGTTCTACTGACAGATCCACAATTTACGTCCCTTTTCAACCATAATATCAATATCATTAATCATATTATAGACTTCTTTCCTTCAAAAAAATTCTTGGAGCTGAACCGTCATCCTTATTTCTGTTGAATTATTTGTTCATTTTGCGGTATGGGTGATACTTGGGAAGGAACCTACGGTGATGCATGTACACGGTTTTACGCATGTTGTTCAACCACACGCTCTCGATATCATTTAAGCTGTGCGGACAAACTTTAACTCCTTTTGCACTGAACACCGACAAGTTGCCAAGGGCGGAAAAATCATTGATGGTGCAAAACAACATAGCGTGTAAAGTAAAGTTCTCTCGTTTGTACGCATCTCATACATGTGTCCCTTCGTTCCACAGTGTCACAAAAACTTCCAGCAATGGTGCTAGGTGCACGTAAATATCGTTCCCAAGTTGCTTCGTCTTTTGGATAAGTAGTGACATCAAAATGTACTTTTGTTTCATACACAGCCGAGGAGGAAAGTTGTATATACACAGAATCACGGGGAGATGCTATGTCGGTTGCTCATGTTACTGAAATGATATAATCGTTCGGACATGCATGTATTCTTTCTGCTTCCATTCCCAATGGACAAAGAACCTTCTTTGCTTGTTAGGTGGTTCTGGGCAACACGTTTTCCTCCTGAAGGATATTTTCTAGGAGACCTAAAAACGTTGTGAAACTCTTGTCGAACCAACCATTGCTTCTCTTCAATTTTAGCAGTTCAAGCACGGATGACAACCTTGTGTATTCTGGCTTGCAGCCCGGGAACAAAGGTTTCTCCAAGTCCTCCATTAAGCCCTCGAATTTACCAAACTCTCTCTCATTATAGCCTCATTCTACATCACATAGCATCTGATCCAGATTGTCATCGTGCAACCTATCCTCATTGAAAGCACAGTCAACATCCAGCATATTGTTGTCTCCCTCTACGATGTTACTACCTTCATGTATAATTTGCTCTTCACCATGACTGGTCCAATATATATACCCCTTTTTGAAACCCCTTCGAATCAAGTGTGTTTCGCTCTGCATTGAGTTGGTAAACATCTTCATATTATCGTAATCAATGCATGGACAGTACATAAATTTCATCCCCTTCTTCAACATATCCTGCTCGGTGGCTCTTCAAAAAGCAGACACGTCATTAATATACTATTCACTCACATAGTTTTCAACGTACATCCAGCTTCGGTTTATCTACGCTACCATGTAACAAATTAGTGTTAAATTAGATTAATGCTCCTATAGCTAGCTAGCCATTACACTTACGCATATCATTCACCTTAAATTGCCCATCTAAAGTAGCTAGCTACATACTATTCATGAAGCAATATATATATCAAGCAAGAATATATTGAAGTAGACAAGGAGTAGTGATACCTATTCTTAAATTGAAGCAAATTACCAAGCTAGATCTAAACCTAGCTATCATCTCTCTTGATTATAATGCATATAATTAGAAGCAAATACTGACCTTAGATCACCAAGAATAAATAGATCTACAAGTACACTTGCAAATCTGCGGTATGCTTTCACTAAATGCCCCAAATCTAATGGAAAGGGAGGAGGAAGAAACAGAGCTCGATAAATAGAGCCGCTCGGGATGGGCCGTGTATTTAATAACAAAGTACATATCACAGACACTTCCAACCAAAAACTGTATGTGATACAAAATTATCACAGATGGTGTTTGTTAAGAACTATCTGTGGTACAAAATTATCACTAACGGTTCTTATTAAAAACTGTTTATGATGTCTGCAATTATCACATACAGTTCTTAACAAGATCTGTGTGTGAATTATCACAGACGGTTCTTATTAAAAAAAACCGTCTGTGATATTCGACAAATTATCACAGATGGTGTTTGTTAAGAACTATCTGTGGTACAAAATTATCACTAACGGTTCTTATTAAAAACTGTTTATGATGTCTGCAATTATCACATACAGTTCTTAACAAGATCCGTGTGTGAATTATCACAGATGGTTCTTATTAAAAAAACCGTCTGTGATATTCGACCATATCACAGATGTGAATATTTTAGAACCGTCTGCGATACCTATCACAGACGGTTTGTTCCAGTAAAACACGTGATAGTTCCTTCTATATCTAAAAAATATTTTGTTTTCGGCTAGCCTCAGGAGTAAATATGTATGACTTGTTTATCACCGGTCAATAATGTCGTCATGTTGTTATACCGAGACCGTTTACATAGAAGACAATAAGATAAACACGGCATTCAGTAAACATGTTCAACATATAACAGTAACTTCAACTCCAAATTTGATTTTTTTTATATTTATATATGGCCAAACAGCATGGGCAGTTGCTTCTTACAAAAGATTTTTTAAAAGTAGAAATAAAAAAGATCAAGTTTTTCTAGCGGCCCAAGTAGCCTGCTATCTCTGTCTTCAAAACTATGTAGGCAACTTCGTCGGCATCGGAGGGTTCAGGATTAGCGCAGGTAGCCCAAAACACGTCCACCCATTGATGCGATGGTTTGAGAGTTGCCCAAAGACGCTCTGACTCAAAGGCCAAGTTGAAATGCGCATAGAGGCTCTCTTCCCTTGCTTGAGGTGTCTTAGCTTGGTAGATCCGATCGACCACTGCCTCGATGTAGGAGTTGAATCAACAGTAAGCCTCCTAGAAACGTAAAATGTCGTTTTGGAGGACCATGTCGATGGCGAAGTTAGTTCGCCGGAAGAGGGAGACCACCCATAAGACACGGCGGAGGAGATTGTCAAGACGGCGGAAGGTGGCCATCACGTGCCCCGGCATAACCTCATGTTGGTACAGTATCCTTCCTCAGCATCTGTCAGTGTATGGGCGGAAAGGTACTCGTACAGGATGGCTAGGTAGGCCATCAATGCCGGCGACAAGGATGAGTAGGAAGCCATTTATTTATAATTATATTCGTTTGTGCTTGAGAGTAGAGGGATGTGAGGATTCATCTTCGGTGATGGATAATCATTTTTATAAAACAAAGAATAAATTCAGTGGGTGAGACGAAGAGAGCATCGGGGAGCCGAAGCGGCATTGATGCGTTTAAGAGGTACATATCACATACATTTTCAACCACAAACAGTCTATGGTACTTACAACACTGACGGCCCAGATTAAAAACCGTCAGTGCAATTATCACAAACAGTGCTTATTAAGAACCGTCTGTGAATTATCAAAGACGGTTTGGATTAAAAACCATCTACGACGTCTGCAATTATCATAGACAGTGCTTGTTAAGAATCGTATGTGAATTATCACAGACGGTTCTTATTAAAAATCGTCTGTGACGTCTGCAATTATCACAGACGATTCTAGCCAAAGCTAGAAACATAGACGGTCGCGCTTGTAAAACTGTTTGTGGTAATTACAACACTAACAGATTCTGGGGAACCGTTTGTGATGAGATCCAGTATAGTCTTCTCTGTAGTAATGGTCTGTGGATCCGATTATTATTTTTCGACCACTTTATTTTGATCACACTGGTCTATGGATCTGACCAGTATTTTTCGACCACTTTATTTCGATCACATTGGTCTATTGATCCAACCAGTGCTTTTCGACCACTGTGTTTCAACCACTTTATTTCGACCACACCAGTCTATTGATTCGACCACACTGATTTGACCAGTCTAAAAAGAGAAAATGCACGGTTAGCACAAGAAAGGTGGACCAAATTTACAACACGTTCATGCGATTGACACGCGAATATATGCGTGTGCGTGCATACGTGCGTGTGTGTGTGACTTTAGCTACAGTCCTACTCATATCCCTTATGTCATGTGTCACATATTTTAAAGGATGGCTAGGACTCTACCTTATAAATTATTTTATCATCACTTGACTAGGTAATATGGGAGTAAAGTATACACATTTTAAAATTTTAGAAATGAATAAGACTTCGTACTTATAGGCTCAATTATAACCGAAACGACACCAACTCCTGGTACTGCTCGGTTCAACTTTTCTCTGAAAGATTGGAACTGACAAGGTGTTATTATTAATACTGTTCAATTCTTGATTTCCAAGAAACGAGGAGAGAACGAAAATATATTGGCTGCGTGTCCGTACAAAACATGAGAATCAGGTGGGGAGTTGCCTCTGCATGCCTGCTGCTGTTTTCCTCGGGAGGTCAGTTGATACATCTCAATCACTTGATTTTGTTTAAGTTAATCCCTTGATTAAGTTCCTTATAAGGTCATTCGGCACCATGGACTACGTGTCAATACGGTCCCACAGCACCTGACCCCTGGATTCATCGCATCATCTGCCATTGTTGATAGCTAACACTAAAACTACCAAAGAAAGACTCAGGGTAAAAGCTAGAGAGAATTCTCGATATATTTTCTCACAAATAAAAAATAGGTTTGCTAATTTTTAGTTATCTGAAATTTTTTTATCTATCAGTCATCTACAATTACACAGTAATAAATCTAAAATTACAGTACCAAGTGGTGTGCAATTTTAGCATAGCTCTATTAGTAACTTTTAATTCTATTTGTTTTTTTATATTTGTAGGGTTGATTTCGATTTGCTTTTGTCTAGTTTAGATTTTTTTGTATTCGTAGGATTCACCTGTATTATTGTATCTCTGGAGCCCATGAGGATAGTGCAAATGCCACGTGTACGCCGTTCTTAACAATGACAGAGGAATCGAATCCGGAAATTTTTTAGAACTACTTTAGGATGACTAATCACTCGAAAGTGTGAGCACAGAAGCTGTTCTTTAGTGCTTAAACCAAAGAAAAATGGAGAAACCAAGTGAAGTTGTTAACAAAACGAGTAATTCATATATGCAACAGGCTGTTGTTAGGATTTGCCTACTTCGTCATAGTTTCGGAATATTTGGATTTCCTTAGCATGATGCTACAAGAGTCAGTTTGCAGGATCGTGTTTGTTCATTTTTTTATACAATACATGAGATCAAACTCTACCGAATAAGTAGTTACTTACTAATATTTAGAATATTTTGAATTCTATCTGAGGTTAAATTTGAAACGGGTGTCTAGATCAAACACCAAGAAATGCATCTCCATTATAAACTGCGAATCGACCAACCTTTTCCAGTTGGTAGGCCAATATGGTATTTATGCCAATATGATCGATGATATGATGTTACCTGGAGACTTCTGAACTTACGTAGCATATTATTAGTTTGAGGGGAAAATGGTGTATCCATAGCATCAGTTTTGTTGTCCATTTGTTGATGTCACTAGACAAAGTAGTATTCCTGCTCGGCGAAACTAATTAAAGTCAAATACGCAATACAGCTAGTGTATTGACGTATTTTGCTGTTATATGGGTAAGGACATACGTTGCAGTCACATGGTATTTCCGTCCCAACACGCAAACTTTGGATGTACTATGTACTCCTTATTGCACGAATGGTTATGGTGCCACCACTGTTGCTGGAGGAAGGGGTTTGAAGCTGATCACCATTAGCACGTTCGAGATGTGCGTTCTTTTTACATTTTCATGAAAATTTCAACCAAGTCTGCTGTACCTAAAATCATCCCTGTCGAAATGCCAGGTTACATGTTTGTGTGCTATAGAATATAGATTAACCTATCCAAGCTACCTACCACATCCATGAAATATGACCTTATTGTCACCATGATTTTCCATTATCTAAGATTTTAATCTAGACCAACATTTGGAACTTGCCCTTTGCCCCTTTCTAAGCTGCTAACCCGAAAGATCATATTAGCATATACACCAATACTAGCTCATTCTTAATTGCATATATAAACTTTTTTTCCCCTTTTTCTTGCCATGATCATATATAAACTTTTCAAAGAAAACCAATTTAAGACTAAGTGATTTCCATCAAGATCTAACTACCTATCAATTTATTTTCAAAGCTAACTATAAAATCACATATTATTACCGTAAGTCAATAAAATGTGGTAATCAACCAAACAACTCTTAAGCAACTCTTCGCGGTGGTACTGGAAAGCCATCTCTATTACACACCTGACCACCGATTGAACAGCCACATAGGATCCCATCACAACATTTTTTTTTTTAAAAACCCTTTTCCCGAAGCCAATTGGGCAATTCTTCCCTTTACCTGTTTACCTGGCTTTTTAATTCTCTGTGTTTTATCCATTTCTTGTTGTTTTCTTCCGGCTTCTCTTCTCCTACTGTCATCGGTGTTATCCCTTCGCCTGAAGTCGAGCAGCCCGAGGGGACACGCCTGAGCATTGTGGGGCTTGGCGGAGGAGTTGTGCGTGATGCGCCTCTGGCCCCTGCTGACGAGTTGGGACTTGGAGCTCAACGAGCTTGTCGATGGCCTTCGCCCGATCAAGACGGAGTGGGTGGAAGGTGAGGCGTCCGTCATTTGATTTGTGGTGGCGGTTTCTTCGGGCTATTTCTAACTAGTCCTTCTGGTGGCGCAATTCTGTCGATAAACGAAGCTGCTCGCGTAGAGAAGGAGTTCCTGGGGCCCGGCCCTATACCGCGCGCGGACGAGCATGGTAAGTGAGGGAACGCCGTACAAGGCCCTCGCTTAAACCGTGCGCGCTCCGGACACAGTGTGAGGCTATCCGAGCATGAGGAACCCGACGATGAGCAGAGGAAAAGGAAGCACTCGCGTCCCGCACGAGATAGAGTCACCAGAGGCAATTCCGGCTATGCCTCTTCGGGCGGCTCCTCCTGGCTTGTCAGTTATGGGATTCGTTGTGCGAGGTGCGTCTGCGCGGCCGGAGGATCGAACACCCCCCGTGAAGTGGGGGCGACCCTGTCTCGCCGGGTGGTATGTCCACCCTAAAGAGGACGGCGGCGCCCCAGGGGAGCAGCTGGACATGGGCGACTTCGAGATCGCCAATATTTGCCGGAAGGAGGAGCTGGGTGATAGCACCCTCTCGGAAGCCTATTTCCGGTGGGACCCAGGGGCGGTTCCTCCGATGCCAGGTCATAACACTGTGGGTGTAACACTCTGCCAAACTGAGTCTGGAATGCCACTAAACTACGCTAACTACTGATTTTAACAATACTTTACAATAAATTGTAGCAAGCAGTTCAATAATAAAACATCTTCACGGGTCACAATAAAACATGAAAAACGACATGACAAGTATAGGTATTTAGTCTCTAGATAGCAACGCAGAATAATAATCTAAGAATTAAGTAAAACCAACCATAAATAGTCTATTGAATGAATAAACAGGTTCTAACCAATCAAGTCCTAAAGAATAAATAATTACACTATAATAAAAGTTTTCAAGGCCAAGTGAATCAAGTAATTGAAGTAAATCTAGGGATTATCAAACATTACCCACAAGAAAAATGTTGTCAATCGCAAATCCTTGATCTCTTCCTCCTTTCTCCATTTCCTTCCTTCCTTCCTTCTCCCTTTGCTGCCC
This sequence comes from Hsuehochloa calcarea, assembly GCA_036346395.1. Taxonomy (NCBI): domain Eukaryota; kingdom Viridiplantae; phylum Streptophyta; class Magnoliopsida; order Poales; family Poaceae; genus Hsuehochloa; species Hsuehochloa calcarea. Next base: position 19,698,806 of record CM070597.1, on the reverse strand, counting down.
TTTACCAGCACCAGGCCACACCACCACTACCAGCGGCAGGGGAGGAGCAGGGGGCACCGGCCTTGGGAGGAGGGTGTCGGCAGGGAGGAGGCTCGGCAGGAGGTGGTGGTAGCGAAAGGGCAGGGAGGAGGCTCGGCAGGAGGTGGTGGTAGCGAAAGGGCAGGGAGGTGGCCCCAGGGGAAGGAGGCGCACAGTGCGAGGGTTGGCGGCCAGGAGGTGGGGCAACTAGGGTTAGGGGCTATCCCCCCTCCCTCGGCCCAAATGCTGTGGGCTGAAGACCCAGTTTTGTTTGGCCCTAAAAATCTGAATATCTCTTGTAATTACAATTAAATACCTTTCCAATTCAATTAAATTCTCTACGGTTTAACATGATATTACAATGGGTTAGTTTGTCGCACTGTGGTTCCACTGACCCCTTCCTAACTTGGGGAGTGCGTTGTAGCGGCGGAAGGACCAGGGACTGTTGCGAGGGGTGTTGGTGCATCGTTGGCCCATGTCTGTGAGGAAGTGGAGGGGGATGGAACTGGCTGAACCTAGCCTCCCTCGGTGGACATTGGGCCCATGTGCCGTATTGATTTTAAGGCCCGCCTGGAGGCTCACGACGTCTTCGGGGGAGGTGGCTCGCTTTGCTGCTCTAGCAAATGTCAGGGAGCTCTTCGAGAACGTGTCACTTCCGGCAATGTTTTGGTCGCTGGAGGCAAACATCGTGCTGGTATGGTGCTCGCTCCGTCACACTTTCCTGGTATAGTGTGGTATGTTGTTTGTCGTTACCGCGTGCGGAGCATTGATACACCCTTCGTCGTTTTTTTTTTCCTTGCAAAGCTTGATGATGTCTTGTGCTCTTGGGGATTATTTCCAGCGAAGTCTTAGCATGGTCTAGGGGCAGGTTAACGACCGGCAGGCGAAAGTGGGCTCCCTCCTCAAAGAGTGCTCCACTCTAGAGGATAAGGTGTGGGAGCTAGAGGCTTTGAACGCCTTGCTGACCGCGTAGCTGGAGGCCAAGCACAAGGGGAATGACCTTATGTCGCAAGCTGCTGGGGTGCCATACTCTCCCTTGAGGAGGCCCTTCGAGGGATGGGCGTCATCCCTCTAGAGAGGTAGCATAAACCCGCCGATGTCGATGTGACACTGTAGTGGTTGTGGTATGTCGGGCCGTCGCTACACGCGCTGCCTAGGTGTATGGGAATTACTGCGCCAAGGTTACCTGACAGACGGCCTTCGTTACTCTTCACAAGGTTGGGTGTGACCACCTAGACACCATTGCGAATCGTACGGTGGTGGTACCCATGGATAAGGAGGACCCAAAGTTGCTTCGTCGTACCAAGAGGGCCAACAACGTCTTCCTCTGTGACTTCTGGAGTGCGCATCCTCCGTCCGAACAAGCTTGGAGGCGAAGAAGGGAAATAAAAGAAAGATAAACTAAAGAAGGAATAAAAAAAGGCCTAGCTAGGCCTTTTAATATATATAGTTATAAAACAAGGACTGGACCGGCGGTTGAGCCGAAAAAAACCTAGATCCAAAGGCTTTACTGGGCCGGGCACACTCACAAGACCGAAGATGCAATTGACCCGAAAAAACCCGATCGACCCGGCCGGGTTTTCATCGACCCCAGCCGGTTTTGCTTGACTCGTCCGAGTTTTGCTCATGTGGCCAATTTTCAAGAAACCCCTCAAATGAAAGAGTTTTTCAAGACTAAATTGGAGGGTGTGTTCATACCTTGGGTGTTGCTAGGTTTTAGTAGGAGTCCCCTTGTGAAATTAGCAGCTACACATAAATAATTTTCATTTTCCTCACTCTCTCACTCCGGTCGACAGCTCCTCTCCGTTCTCTGCTTAGCTTCACCTCCATCAACAAGATATGATACATTTCACTGCTTACTTGATTTGCTTGTCTCTACCTCTTGTCTTTGTTAAGATGTGGGTGTTAGATTTTTATAGTTCTATTTTCTAATCAGAGTAATATATAGTTAGATCTAAGATATATATAGTAAGATGTAAGTTGGCAACCCAAGTATTAAGCCAAACATGTAATGCATCTAGATGTGAGAGGAATTGGAGTATATTTAAACATATTCATTCAAAGAACAAAAATAGACTAGAACATCAACTTTTGAATTATCTCGTTATTGTGTGAATCTATGATGTTCCTCTTTGACCGACTTAATTTGTTATTCAGAATTCATATTCTTTAATTATTATTGTTTTTTTGTATCATTGATTTTTTTTATGTTTTTTGTGGTGTGTGTGTGTGTTAAATTTAAAAACATATAGTCCGACCATTGACCCACAGGTCCGACCATCGAGTTAGTGAACTGAGACCTCGACCGGTCCAGGTTTTATAACTATGGTAATATGACCAGCCTAGCCCCAACCTTAGCTCTGGAGGACCATCGTCATCCACTCGTCTTCCTCGCTAGTTGCTAGACAGTCCAAACTCCAAAGATGGAGACAGAGAGATGGAGATTTTCAGAGAGAGGTGGAGTGTGGCTTCTTATGGACGGTGGTATGGATCGAGAGGTGGCACTAAGTCGCGGCCCTCGACGACAGCAGCAGGCCGCGTACAACAAGCGGAGGTTGTGGCTCCCGACGGCAACGGGCAGAGGCGGCGAGCTACGAGGACGAGGCGAATGTGGCGGCTCCCGACGGTGGGTCACTGACGACAGACGGAGGAGGCAACAAGGGCAGCCTGTCGGCGACGAGTGGAGAAAGCAAAAGACGTAGGTATAATTCTGAATATCCAGTTAGATAATATCTAGCTATCCGTTTACCGATGTTATTCGGTCGGATATTAGCTCTTTCGATTTCATTACCGAATCCGATACTAACTATCCGGTACCAATATGAAATCTAGCCTAATACTAATGTCGACGATCAAATCGCGATCTTATGAATATATAAATGAAAAGAAGAAAATGGTGTGTATCTTCTAGAAAGTAGTGAGACTGCTCTTTATTGATTTGAACTGGCTATTACAAATGGTGTATAGAACTTAGACTAAAGACTAATTCGGGAGTACAAGGCTCTTGAGGGTGTCTCCCAAATGATCTTCACTGTCCGGTCTCCCAAATGATCTTCACTGTTCCCGTCCCTCCATCTTCAGTCCGCATTCCTCCTTATATAGTTGATGAAGGGTTAGCAGTTGTCTCTAGAGGAGACACCTGTTCGAGAAGCAACTCGTCTGGTCGAAGAGAGATGTCTGTTGATAATGTATCAACTGTCGTGCGGTTATATGTCCATGAGTCATATAACCGTACTTCAGTATCGTAACGTCGTGTGGTATGGAATATATAGCACATGTTCCATTCGTCACACGGTAAAGCATATATATGGTCGTAGATCCAGACATCGGTTCAAAGCCTTATGAGCATTTGACTAGTCGGAGACTTAGTTTGAAACCATGTCCGACCAGATTGGATACTATGTAACCTCTGGAATTCTTACGACCAGTGAGGTCGTTAGTTTTAGTGTTTACGACCATGAAGACGTATGGTCTCTATATACTAAATAATAAATAGATGTTTTAATCCTCATCAGCTAAATACTCTTCCCAAATTCCGGTACAAATCCATCGGGAATCATCCGTACCGTTTGCACTCACTCATGTCTGCCTTTTGATTAGAAAATGCAAAAGGCTTTAGGGTGTGTTTGGTTCGTTGGATGGAGTGGTCCTGAACCATCCGGTACGGGAAATAAACTCGTTCAGGTGTTTGATTGGTTGAATAGAACCAAATCATTCGGGATGAGATAGTTCAAGAAAAAGGAATTCCATGTTTATGTTGTATCATCTCGTTCGGGAAAAATCCGAACCACACCGTTCACTTGAATTCCAAGGCGTTTGGTGACGTGATGGTTTGATTTACGAGCTTTAAATGATCATATTTCCTAAACCGAGTATCCGATTTGCGATCCGATTGAACCGTTGTGTTTCTTATCATTTAATCAATAAAACAAGACCACTTTGATATATTATAGTACAAAAAATATCATACAGACCATCTCATCCCACCAACCAAACACCATTTTGAATCATAAGACCATCCTATTCCACTAACCAAACAAAATCATGTATCATCATATCCCACCAACCAAACATTATACTTGTATCATCTTATCCAAGACGATCACATCCTACTTGTACTATCATATCTTATTCAACATCATTCCACCAACCAAACGCACCTTAAATGCACCACTCCGTGCAAGTTTCCAAACCGATCGCAATTCGCTTTCATCTGCCAAACGCTACCCACGTGCGTGCGTTAGTAGTTTCGAAATTGCACGGTCAGCACCGGTCGCTCTACCTGGAAAGAATTACTCCATGCAGTGGAGAACTTTACATAGCACGCATAAGCCTGAAAAATAATATGCATTCTGCAAAGGTACGTTACGTACGGCATAGTTACCGAGCATAACAGTGAGAACTACGTAACGATGCCGGTAACTACATTGAGGCAAATTTTATTGCAACAAACATGCTCAAGCTTCCAGAAGCTAATTCGGTGCCGTATCATTTATTCTTATATAACACACTGGGGGTAAACATTTATGACGCATATCAGCAGTTCAGTATATTGGCACGCTATACATCAGCACATACATAACCTTCCACAAGCTCGATACTCGATGCTGCATCCGCTAATGAAAATATGCAGCTTGTAGGGCGTTTGCCTTTTCGGATGCCTCTGAAGCATCTGCACCTCTGCCATCCAATGAGTATGCTTTCTCCTGCAAGAAAGAAAGATAAATCAACTTAATCCATTGTTTCTGAGTTATCGGAATACACATGGAAATCCATGCGGTTCACGAGTGTCTTCTGTCTAATGATTAGAAAGTTACTGATTGCCTGAGCTGCGTAAAGCAGAATGCAATTCATCGGGTAACTGCCGTGCGGAGGACGGGAACGGCACAGCTGAAGGGGAGGGGCTTTAGAAAAAAGAGAAGGGGGCCTTAGGAGAAAGTGAAGACCATGGGATGTGGGAAAAAACCTTAGAAAGGGACTAGATTAATTCATTCATATTGCTTAATCAAAACGATTACAATAGGTCTCCTTATACAGGGATCTCCTAACAATTATAGAAAAGATCAATCTAAATAATAATATTCCTAACTAATAGATAAGGTATCAATTAACTAATCCATATTCTAGAAAACTAATTCATTGTTTAGAGAAATAGATATTCTGAAAGTTAAACCCTTCGTAATCTTAACATTCATGTGCAGTAAACATTGTGCGGGTGCTGTTCGTGTACAGTGTTTTTTGCAAATGACAACTTCTCCCCTCCTCGACAAACAGCTCATCCTCGAGCTATAGTGGTGGCCACGGTTACAGCCCTAGAAAGTAGCACAACTATAACAGGACGCAACCCTTGAAGGTAGACCATGGAGTGAAAAAAGTCTCCTTCATGATGTTATTTGGTGCTGAAGACGTTGCCAGCATCATAGGAGACTAGCGTGGGGCAGCAAAGGAACCCTATCCGCTACAGGACGCAACGACGGTGGGAAAGATGCGACTATGTCGCGATCCCCCACAATGGCACCGCGTTTTGCATCACCAAAGGCACGACGTTGACTGGTGGCGTGGAGGCTGTCACGAAACGACGACATTCTTTCCACAGTAGAGTCACAATTTGTGCAGCCAAAGGCGGCGCTGCCGGTGCAACTTCGTGTAGTGTTTCCTTCTTATCCCTTCCTACCATCTTCTCCAAGATGGCCTTCGTTTTCTCGGCGGTGGCTATCATCAAGGTTATTAAGTCAGCAAGTCGACACTACTCTCGTAGTGATCGACTTGCCGACTAGTCGACGGGTATTGTTCATCAGCTTCGCCTTCGCCTTCACCTTCATCATCTAGCTCAAAGGGTTTATTTCTGGCATTCTTGAACAAGTACTCACGCATCTCTTTCATGATAGGTATGGTTGTTTTCGGACATTTATGTACATCTCCATAGCCTCCCGCAAGGTGTTGCTTCAATCTTCGTACTCCAACATGCATTTGCTTGCCGCATCATATGCATTGGACGATATCTTTGTTTGTCAAGTCCGACCAAAACCCGTAGTGCCATGTCGAGTCTTTGGACTTAGCCTTCCGCTTATGATCATTAGCTGGATCATAACCTTCGGTGCCCGCTGTTGGATTTACAGTTGAAGTTGGAGTTGGACTTGAAGATTGCTCTGCCATGATGCCTACATATGCACAAAACAGAGACTATCTTTGGTTCATAAAATCACAATCACACAAAATCGACCGAACCGATTCTCCTACAGTGCACATCTCCTACAGCTCAGTGCACATCTCCTACACACAAACTATCTTTAGCTGTGCACATCTCCTACAGCATATATTCTCCTCCTCTCAGTTGAATCGGCCGAACCGATTGGTTGAATCGCCGAAGCCCCACGCCCCCACCTCTCCTCAGCGGCTCGGCTCCTCCCCTCCTCTCCAGCCACCGAGCTCCCTCGATCCCTCCCTTACCCCTAGTGCGTCGGCCGTCGACCACCGAAGTCCCTCCCTCCCTTACTCCAACGGAACAGAGGAGACGAAGAGGATCAGAGGAGAGGAGCATACCTAGGCCGCTAGGCGACAGGAGCGATGGGAGCAGCGGGAGCTACGGCCAGGGTGACGCGGAGGAGGGAGGACGAAGGCCGGCGGTAGCGTGGTGGGAGCTGGCTCCGAGTGCGACGAAGACCGGATTGGAGCTTTGCGGCGTTTGCGCTTCTCCGAGCTCACGCGTGAAACGAAGACTGGCGGGTCAGAGGAGGAAGGAGGACGAAGGCCAGCGTCGCGGTGGGAGTTGGCCGAGGCGAGGAGCGGGCGTGCGATGGGGCGGCCGGCGCGTGGCGGAGACCGGATCTGGCAGCTGCGCCTCTCCGAGCTCACGCGTGAGGGTGAGCCCCTGAGCCCAACTGCCCCCACTCCCCCTCTTGCCTCTTTGCCACTACCCCTAACAGCCGGGCCCCACGTCCCAGTCGCCCGACTTGCCTCCGACTGGTCGACTAGTCGACCAGTCGACCGACAAGTCGACGACTAGTCGACCAGTCGCCCGACTTGCCGGCGCAAGTCAAGTCGGCACCTCCAGTCGATCGTCCTCCAGCGACTTGTCGACTAGTCGACGACTTGATAAGCATGGCTATCATCTTCTCATTGCAACCTTCATCAAGGCCAACAACTCAGCTGTAGAAGTAATAGTGAGTGGCTCTGATACCAAATGTAATGAATCTTAGTTCATCGGGGTAACTACTGTGCAGAGGAGTGCAGAGGAGGGTCGGGACAGCACGGCTAAAGTGGAGAGGCTTTAGGAGAAATGGAGACTATGGACTAGGGAGAAGAACCTTGGGAAGAGACTAGATTAATTCATTCATATTGCTTAATCAAAACGATTACAATCAAAACGATTACAATAGGTCTTCTTATACAGAGGGTTCTCCTAACAATTATGGAAAATATCAATCTGAATGGTAACCTTCTCAACTAATAGATAAGGTACCTATTGACTAATCTCTATCCTAGGAAACTAATTAATTATTTAGGAAAATAAATATTCTTTTTAGAAAAGGTAAATCCTTCCCAATCTTAATACTATGGTGCGCGTGTATTGTTCATGTGCAGTATTTTTTGCACATAACACTCCGAAGGCATATTCATTTAGAAAAGAACATGGTAGTTGTGAATAATACCATATTGTTACTAATTGGTTTGGTATATAAAATAATAGTGAAACCAAGTCAAAATGGGTCAATGAATAAGTACATTTTCAAAATGATCATGTTAGATAAAGTCACAAGGGAATCTTAGAAAAGTAGCATTTATAGGATCCTCAAATATCTCGTTAAATTGATGTATTTGGTGTGGATTGATTTTTTTTGGGGGTATTTGTATCGGTTGGTGAGTTTAGAAATACAGTCTTTTCATTTCGTTGACGGAAACACGTATTCACATTTTCACATCTTACGTAGGAACGGTAGGATTCTGCTTACACGCAAGGAGGAATGGCCTGTAGTCTACAAATGGCATAAAGCTGATGCAAAGCTTTCTGTTTAGCCTACAGGACAACAGTGTAAGCTATCTCAAATTGGCAGATCATTATCAACGATTTTATCATCCGAGCAACCATCTATGATCTATAGCACCCAAGATTAAGTGTCCTGACTCCAGAGTGTTTCGGCTGATTCTTTGCACTCTTTTTAACAAAATCTTTACGAAGTCAGTTAAGAAATATTGGTGAGAATATAAGTTAAACTGGAAAAGAAAGCGACGTGGGAGCACTCTTACCAGCAAACGCCACAAGAAAGGTGCACCCTCTCGTTTCCTAATTTGTTTGCCTAGCACCTCAATTGCTGTAAACCATCCATACTGCATCAGTTCCTTACCTACGGAGCAACAAAACAATAGTTCAATTTTGTAAGCAACGAAGACCAAATACCTTTAGAAATCTCTCCAGCATTTAGTAGGACAGTGTACCAAGCTTCATTGAAGACGTCCACTTGTTCATCTGACGCACCAATCATCTAGTTGTACCATTTGTTCATTCTTAGTAGAAGTGCACAAATTCGTAATTACTTTTGTTCAAGAAATAAAAGGTTCCATGATCCTACTTTATAACCAAGTGCATCAAAGTCTGGACCGAGGATGTCAAAGACCTTCTTGTGCTCTCCTCTTCCATATTCATAGACAGCCTCTGCTAGCTGTATCGAAGAAAGAAACAAAAAACAGCAAAATCTATCAACTTTCCAGAAGAAAAATTGTACCATTATCTTTCAAAGAAAGTGTTATGTTACAAAAGACAAGGATGCATGTAAGCTACAAGATATATAAAGAAAATTACAAAATAATTAAGAGCTACAAGAAAGCAACACATCAGAAAATTAGTATGCATGTAAGCATAAATGTTCCTTTCACTTTTCAGAAATACTCGAGAAATTTTGCTTCGTACTGTCAATGCTCTTAGGTAAATACAAAATGCATGTGTTGCCTCTCTCATAGTACTTGACCTTGCATAAAGAAATTATCATACCTTGATTGCCTTTTGCATCATTTGCTGCCTCTTTGTGTCCATTGAACTAACCCTGCCAATTAAATTGTTTTTTTTTTTGCAATATTAATAACTAACAAGGGAACAATCTTATGTTTCCTGCGAAATAAAGTATTTAATATATCTGACCTTGACCTCAGTGATTCCAACAAATTCTCTGCTCTTATAATCTCATTCATACTTGATAATGCCCATAATATAAGCAAATCAAGGAGCCATTCCACATGCCATATAGACTGAACAAAGTTCAAACTGAAATTGTCAGAAGAATGAGTCTCACACAGATTTTGTTCAGATCTGTAAAATGCTCTTGAGAATAGGTAGCTTAGTTAAATATGCACTGTTTTACAGAGATTTAAATGTGTTGGAGTTGAGATAGTACCTCATTCTTAAGTGCATCTAGCAATGTTGTTAGCCTCTCTTTGGCTGGATCTATCTGACCGCGTATATACAAACGGAGTAGCAACCCTAGAGCATTCAAATACACCTGAATGCATGAGAAATTATTCAGTGTCTCAAACATCAGTGTCTACGAAAAATGACCACCAACAATACCTCTGCTGCCTCGCAGTCACTTCTCTCAAGTTCCTTCATGATGTTTTGATCGTATACCTCTAAAACTTTCCGTATAGGGGATTCACCTTCCAAGTAACAAACAGCGACATGCCACCAGTTGTGGGTCAACCTATAAGAAAGCAAAAAATAAATTTCCAAGAAACTAGGTGCATGCTTTTTTACTTGCATCAATTGAAAGGGCATCGAGTGCAAAACTGCACACATAAATGATGAGCATGCTGTCCATGATGGAGAACATGATTCCATGAATTCACTAGCTTCTCTGAAGCGACATTCCTGCTGGAAAACATGGCACAGCTGCAAGAAGGAATAAGAGATGAAGCTTATATAAAATAACTTTTTGTTGTTACAATATGCACAAATCAACTAAGTGAAACCGCTATGATAAGATAGTTATCTTAATTTAACAGAATTAAGCCAAATCATCCCACATACATTATGCTGTGACCAGAAGTCATTCTTGTTTATGGCCAAGCCTTTCCGAGCAGCTCTCTCAGCTTCATGCATTCTTCCAAGCTCCAGCAAAGGGAAAGCAAGCATGCCGTATATGTACTTCTGATCTTGGTTCTCAGACAAAACCTGATCAGTAATGAGTACATAAATCTAATGAAAAATAATGCCTAGGACAGTAGTATTTTGATAAAAGGAGTATGTGACACTGATCTGATGAACTGTCTGGTTAATAGCTACATTCTTTTTGTCTTTTTGACTTCTTTTTTTGGCAACAAAGTTAATAGCTACATTCAGAAGATCCTGCACATTTGTGCTACTTGTCACGAGAGAAAAAAAATCCCAAAGAACACAATATAATATAATGGGGGTATTGTGTTATTGCCGAGTTTCATGCACTGAACTACCACCATGCTGTATTGCTGTTAGCGAACCGTGGACATTCTCCTTTATACAATTATTTCATTTTATTTATCTCGAAAGTTGTAGAGCAGCACAAGATCACCCGATGAAAAGGATTTGTCACTTCAACTTCCTTGGGGCTAAATACTAAATTTCTAAGCAGTTTTATCTTCAACTTCCTTGGGGGCTAAATACTAAATTTCTAAGCAGTTTTATACTCATCTTACCTGTTCAACAAATTTCAGGGACGTGTCCGGTTGTCCCATGTAGAAGCACATGAGCTGCGCTCTCTTCAGAGACATGAGATCCCTGGGGAACTCCTTCAGCAACTGTCACATACTCCACACAACAAATTGATTAGTCACTCGCTATTCGCTCCGCAAATAGCAGAATCCAACAGAACACACTTCAAATTTCGGAATCAACAGCCAAAATCAAGCCATGGCGAACCTCGAAGTGCCGCTCGATTGCCATCACCTCGTCCTTCTCCTCCCCCACCAGCGCGGAGAGCGCCCGGAACAGCGCCCTCTCGTACTCCGTCGCTTTACTCTGCAAGCAAACGAAACAAATTACAGCGCAAATACGCTACAAAGTTAATTGAGGATTCGGGAACAAAAGGGCGAGGAGGAGATGGAGCAGGCGAGGTTGCCGCGTATGAGGAGGATGCTTACGAGGTTGTCAGCGGCAGCGGCGAGGAGGGTGGCTGCCCTGGCGGGGTCCCGGGGGGCGACGAAGTGCGCGGCGAGCGCGGAGGCGAGGGCGCAGGTGGGGTCGGCTGCGGCGGCGCGGAGCACGGCGGGGCCGCGGCCGCGGCCGAACGCCATGGTGCGCTCGTAGTAGGCGTCGAGCGCCAACGCGCAGTCGGCGGACCCCGTCCGGTACTCCTGCCCCCACATGTCCCTCCTCACCTCCGCCGCTGCCGCCATCTCTCTCTCTCGGTCGTGCGACTGCGCCTGCTTCGGTGGGTGCTCGCGTCGCGTGGGCGTTTGGAGCTGGGGAGTGGGAAGGGTCTCGGCGTGGGACACCGCGCCTGCTAGTTGGCTAAGAATCCTGGACTAACTTAGCTGCGTTGCGTAACAAAAAAATATAAAAATAATCTCTATAATTTTAAAATTTTAAAAATAGCCCCATCATGTACGGGCAGCAACTCCCCGGGGGCAGTCCTCTTGTGGGGCCCGCAGCAGTGTTCTGCCGGGCTGGCCGGCCGTTTCCGCCGAACCGTGGCGGCGAGGAGCCCGCCGCCGGCGCAGCGGCATGCAAGGCGACTGGCGCCTTGCGCGCCTATAAAGGGAGGAGCAGTGAGTTTGCTCGCTCCTCACCGCTCTCGCGACGCGGTTAGAGTGAAAATAATTTGTGTGCAAAAAATTTTACGAGTGGGAAAAAATTCTAACGCGAGAGCGAGGAAAAATCACGAGCACCTAGAAAATAAGTTTTGAAGCTGCTGCGAGCACCTAGAAAAGGAAAGTGACACCGCGCTGGTAGTTGTCTAGGAATCTGGACTAACTTACCTCAGTTCGCAACAAAAAATTTTAAAATAACCTCTATAATTTTAAAATTTCAAAATAGCCCCGATCATGTGCGTGCGATTCTTCTGCCGTCGACAGCAAGAACTCCCGGCAAGACTCGCCGCTTATGGGCTGCAAGCCCGCCGCCCGTAAGTGCCCGCCGTATGTGGCCATGCGATGGTCGGCGCGCGCCAAGTAAGGTAGCTGGCTGCCTTGCGCGCCCATAAAAGGGAGGGAGCCAGTGAGTTTGCTTACTCCCTCACTGGCTCCTGCGACGCGGTTAGAGTGAAAATAATTTGTGTGCAAAAAATTCTACGAGTGGGAAAAAATTCTAGCGCGAGAGCGAGGGAAAAATCACGAGCACCTAGAAAATAAGTTTTGAAGCCTGCTGCGAGCACCTAGAAAAGGAAAGTGTCATTCGCATCCGATTATTATTATCGGTAGTTATTATTCACCGAGCAACCTCCGCCAAGCCGTCTAGGTGCCGACAAGCACCAAGAGAATAGACCTTGACCTTCGCTTGACGGCAACCAAGAGCCAAAGGATCAACTAGAATGCAATGCTCTCGGTTTTGCTCACAACCTCATAAATTTGTGCAAAGAGAGTAAATGAGCAGTGAGGGGGAATGCTCAAAGCTCAAATGTATTGAATGAATGCTCAGCAATATAACCTTGAGCTGGTGGGGGTGCATTTATACCCCCCACAACCAAATATGACCGTTACACAAAGAATCCAGAAAAATTCAGGGAAATCGGAACTTCCGCCATGTAATGTGCGGAACTTCCGCCCTTGCATCGAGTGTACTGCAACGGTCATCACAGTGGCATTAAATGCTCTGATTATAGCCGTTGGATTTATGTGCGGAACTTCCGCCAACTAAAATTCGGTTCGTTCGATAATCGAAAGATCCACTCATATCATGGCGGAACTACCGCACTTGCGAAAATGGCTAAGTCCCTAAAAAGGGTACTCTCTGGAAAAAACGATCCGCAAGAATTTCAGAGCAACCGATAATCGGAACTTCCGCTCGTATCATGGCGGAACTTCCGCACTTTGAAAAATCGGCTAAGTCCCTAAAAAGGGTACTATTTGGGAAAAAAAAAGTTCCGTGAATTTTTCGGAAGATCCGCTCAGCGGAAGTTCCACAGTTATAACGCCGGAACTTCCGATTACGTACTGAAAAGATGATTTTGATTTTAAAACCAAACCAAGAGAGCATGCATGATCCTAAGTTGATCCAAAGGCATAATGAAGTGCTTTCAAGCTACTAGACAAGCCCCCCCCCTTAATAGTACGGTATTTATCCTAAAATCCGGTTTTCCACCATACTCCAAAGACCGGTAAAATTTAAAAGGGGTCCTAGCCTATTTGTACCTTGCCCTTGAGACAAACTCCATCTTCTTGACTCTTTGACATGCAGCTCCTTGATGTGACTTTGTCATCTAGAACTATGCCTTGTAATCACTTCAACAAACATATTAGTCCCATATTCACATAATATCATTAATTACCAAAACATATTTTTAGGGGCCTAGATGCTTTCAAGCGCGTCGCCGCCGGCTCGGAGCGCCTCTTCACCGCCACCAGGAGCGCCTCGGCCGCCCGAGCCCTGCCTAGAACCCTGGAGCCCTAGCCACTGCCGGCCCGGTGCCCTACGCAGATCCCTCCTCTCCTTCCACTCCTTCCAGGTGATTGGATTATTCCCCTGCGGTTGCTTCTAAATCATCAAGTGAAACACTATAGTGTAGAAATTTGTGAATGACACTTGATTTGTATGGGTTTGGGGCACACGATTGTGATATGGAGAATTTGTGATGCTCTCATGTGGTTATAGTTAATACATATTTAGGTCTCTGCTATTTTGATGAATGGAACCAATAATTTTGCTTAGTTTTTACTTCCCTTAACAACAGAGTGAAATGTGTATGTATGGCTATAATCCTGATTTCGCCGTATCGACCTATTTCATCGTTGGTAAGAATCTGATTATCCGAGATCTCCATTTCCCCTTCATGTTCATGCTGTCTAATTCTGAAATGACTCAAGAAACACATGCATTGCACAAGAACTGCTAGAATTGAGAACAATTGTGGGATTCTTCATTGTTTTGTTGTGCTCTTCTGCAATCCTAGCTAATATTTCCTCCATGTTTAGTATCTACTACGATCATACGGTGTTCTCTGCTGCACGTTTTGCATCCTTACTTAAATCTGTGGCTCACCTGTGGCTTAATGATTATGCAAGATATTTGCCGGATGAAATGGAGGGCTCAAGACAGGATGCAGATCCAGCTGAAGAGGAATGAATGGAAATGACTTAGTCTTTTGCGCCAGATGAAGTGGGGGATCAAAAAAGGCTTGCATGTTTCATGTTTGCCTATTGATTTATGCTATTGTACAAATGTAGAACCCATGAATTCATGAGCTTCTGCGTGGAAATAAAAAAAAAACACCAAATTCATGTCATCTTCTGATTATATGTAAGACTCATCAATATATAAAGAGATTAATAATACAATATCATCATTATTTGTGATCTTGCCTAATTTGTTTGACGAGTTCAAGAGCTGACTAGTTGATCATAACGCCATAATCTGTGATTTTCCAGATTGTATGATGGTAAACATGCTACTGTATTAGTTGATATATATGCACAGCACAGTAGTCAAAATTGTGTAACATAATGACATTACAGTGGTCATATCAGTTTCCAAATGTGAGTATTACAACTCGGATGTGTCAACGTCGTAAACGAGTGCTATATCCGAGCGATTTCCCTATCTAGTGATCTGCGTAGCAAGCATTACAAGACACAATTGAAGTATTTGTACAAGGGGTAGTTTGATCTATTTGCCTTTAATATCATCTCATATGGTTTTTGAAGCTAATCTACCAGCCAAACGCTTTCAACAGACACCTCTAAATTCTCATAAAAGTAGATTATCAAAGAATCAACAGTACAATCTGAAAAATAAGAATCTAAAACTCTGCCAAACAAAACCTAACCCGCCAGGAATAGGTTTGAATCAGAACAACGTGCACCACAAATTATCTTGTCCAGCGAATCTGGTCCCGCTGAGTGGCGGAGACAGCGTTGGGCTAATAGGAGCCCCGTGCTATTTGAAATGTAAAGTTGGATTTATTTGTAATGCGTCCTGTGCAGAGCACTGTTAATCCAAAAGTAGACTAGAAATACTACTCCATGGTTGCCACTTGCCTGTTTGGCTGTCGTACATCGTTATATCTCCGTACAATACAATAGTGAAAAACCAAATGATGTTCACTGTCTGATACGCGGCTACTCCTAGTGTACGTTGCCTTCATCTCAACCGTCCATTCTCCGATCAAACGGTCCACGCGCTTCGCACGCGACGGTTGGTGCCACTTCAGCTAACCCCTAACTCTCCGTTCTACTCCCAAAAATATCCTGCTGCGCCAAGATTCAAGAACTGACACACACAGGCGGAGAGGGACCGAGAGGGAGACGCCATGAACGTGGAGGAGGAGGTCGGGAGGCTCAAGGAGGAGATCCAGAGGCTCGGCCAGAAGCAGCCTGATGGCTCCTACAAGGTATACCCTTACCTCTCCTCCAAAACAGCCGCAGATCTGACATCTGCACCGCATTTTTACATCTTCTGCGTGGCCCGAGTTAGGATTCGTCTTCTTTTCGCGATGCTTACGCCAGTGTGCAGTTCGATGTGCGCTTGCCTATCATTTGATGTGAAATTGCCTTCAAATTAATTATGTGCGAGTGAGGCCATTGCCCCATTTGTTGGATTGGATTATGAGATGATCTTGTGCTACTGCCTATATCATGATGTGTATGTATAGCAATGTGTTGCTCGTAGGAGAATGTTTATCTGCTGGTGTGTGCAGTGCAGATCCCTAATTTGTGCATCCCTGACCAGTATTGGTCATGGAATGGAGCAAAGTTAATGGAATATGTTACGAGTATTGGTGAATGATGATTGTCGCAGGGGCGGCCCCACCGGCCCCAACAACCCGGCGAAGACCTTGCGACCCGCGAGCACAAAGCCCCCCCCCCTAGGGGCACCAGGCGCCCCTTCGGGGAGGCTTCGGGGAAGACCCGAAGGGTCGCTGGGTATCGCGAGGCCAGAAGCAACGAGTCTTTCGGGGCCACCTCGAGGGAGCTGGAGGGGCCCACAGCCGACCCCACATTGGCAGTAACAGGCACCTCTTCGGGATGCTCCGGGTGAAGCCCAGAGGCCACTGGAGCACTGCAATCCCAGGAGCTACGATTCGTCCGGAGCCACCTCGGGAGAAGCGAAGGGTGCCCAGGGCCTCCTCGGCCCCAGGGGTGCCCTATACCTTGCGAGGTGCCTCGGGTGCCGGTAGACCAAGCGTACCAACCAGGTGGACCAAGCCTACGCGTGAGGCGAGAAAAACCCCTGCAACCCCTACATGCATAGGACCTTTTAGGGGTAGGATAGTAATGTCAAATACCCTGTTAATGAGGCTATAAATAGCCATCTTCCCCCATGTAACAAGATAGATCTAGTTTTTTGGAGCAACTAATACACACCTTTTCCTAGCGCAGCTCCACTCAGGCTCGCGCAAACCGAAGCATAGGAAGCTGCCCCTCAGGCACCAGCGGCCGTTCTTCCGGCTTCGATACATCGGGGGGACCCCAACTCCCCCTGAAGCGCCGGGCCAGAGACCCCGTTGGCCCCAGTGCTTTAAAATGCCAGAGGTCAGGCCCTTCAAGGGGTGCACAGACCCCTTGGAGTTCCTTCGAGTATACGAAACGACCATCGAGGTAGCCGTAGAGAGGGGCGACACAACAAAAGCAAAAAGCATCACCTTGGCAATCAAGGGCGTGGCGCTGACGTGGTTCTTCACCATCCCGCCCCGCTCCGTATACGGGTGGGAGCAGTTGCGAGACCTGGTGCGCAACAACTTCCAGGGAAATTACACAGAGCCAAAGGATGCGGGGCACCTGTTCGCAGTAAAGCAGGCCCCAGGCGAGTCTCTCCGCAGCTTCTTCAAAAAGTTCGCTAAAGTGCCAGGTGAAGGGGGTCAACGAAACCACCGTCATAAACGCAGCAACTTGCGGGCTCCAGAAGGGCCCTTGTCAGAAAGACAGGCCCGCAAGCCCATCCGCACATTGGCTTCACGTTCCACCCCTGCGCAAGGGCACATACCCGAAGCGCGCAGAACTCCTCCACAAGGTCCCTTGTGGAGAGCCTCCACGTCGCAGTTAACAGCAGCTAGAGAAGCGCCTCCTCCCTCGACATCGAATCAATCTCCGGGGAGAGAGTGAGTTGGATAGGCCCTCCGGTCGAGCGCAAACCGTCGCCACCGGGACTTATGGTAGAACCACCGTCGGGTCCAGTCAGTCTCCCACTTGTTCCTAGACGCGGGAGTCGGCAAATACCGGAAGCAGTCGCGCCTTCAGCTGAAAGTTGACGCTTCCAAAGTTAAGTGTCTCGCCGGTATCCTTCTTCGGTTGACACCACCGTCATGGAGGTACGTGAAGAGCCGACCCTCCCTGCTCGCCCCGGCGGACCGCATTACCCACTCGAACACGCCCAGCTTGACGATGGAGTTGGGCGTCAATTGCGCCAGCTCCACCCGGTACAGTTGGAGCACACGGGCCACTAACTCTACGCAGGGGAAGCGAAGGCCGGCATCGAAGAAGGCGACGAAGATAACAGCCTCGTCCTCCCGGGGCACCGGCACTGTCTTCGCGTTGGGGGCTCGCACCTCCGCAAGATCCGACAACTTCCCCTCGTCCTTTAGCGTCCGCAACACATGCTGGATCACCAAGGAGCGACCAAGCTCGTCGGTATAGGCAACCGCCCCGCCATCGTCCCTGGTTCGCTTCATCATGGCGCCGCAAAGAAGGTGAAGGCATCGGAGCTAGGCCCCTCGAAGAAGCAACGCACACTCAAACAAAAACGCCTAGGGTTTTTCGCAAACGAATGAAGTGGCAGAAGGGGGATACCACCCCCCTATTTATACCCGTGCCAGGCCCACAAAACGATAGGGCGCGGAAGCCGAATAGCCACGCGCCAATCATCGGTTGACACATGTACCCCAAACAGAGCAACGGTTACACGCCATTATATCGCATAGGACCCAACAAACAGTGTCAGAGCGCAACACCCAACGACAGCGCACATCACCCAAAGAGGCGCCATAAAGACCACCGGGCAACCGAACCTAGCCGCAACAAGAAACAAAACCCGAACAATGCGTCGGAACATCCCCGAAGGAGACACACGCCGAGGGAAACAGGACAAGCACGCTTCGCTGGGCCGAAGGGGACGGTGTGCCTAGACCCTTTGGGAGAATGGCGCGGTTTCAGCCGTGACGAAGCAGGACCTTGGCCGCGAGGGGTTTGTCGTAGGGGCGGTCCGACCGGTCCCAACGACCCAACGAAGACTGCGAGACAGACCTTGCGACCCGCGAGCACAAAGCCCTCCCCTCCCCTAGGGGGCACCAATCGCCCCTTCGGGGAGGCTCCGGGGAAGATTGGAGACTGCCGGAGGGTCATCGGGGTACCGTGTGGCTAGAAGCAATGAGTACTCTGGGGGCACCTCGGGAGCCGAAGGGGGCCCGCAGCCGACCTCACCTCGGCAGTACCAGGCGCCTTTTCGGGATGCTCCGGGTGAAGCCCGGAGGCCACCGGAGCGCCGCAAGCTCAGGAACTACGGTTCGTCCCGGGCCACCTCAAGAGAAGCGAAGGGTGCCCGGGACCTCCTCGGCCCGGGGGTGTCCTATGCCTTGCGAGGTGCTTCGGATGCCGGTGGACTAGGCACACCAACCAGGTGGACCAAGCCCGGGAGGGTCCAGTATGGGCCGAAGGCTACGCTTAGGGGCAGGAAAAGCCCCTACAGCCTCTACACGCTTATGACCTTTTTAGGGCTAGGACAGTAATGTCAAGTACCATGTTAAGGAGGCTATAAATAGCCGTTTTCCCCCATGTAACAAGATAGATCCAGTTTTTTTTTAGTAACTAATATACACACTTTTTCCTGATAATTGGTCCTTTCTCGTGAGGATTCTCTGGTCACTCCGAGGACACCGGGGGTCCCCTCTCTTGCTGTCTAGCCTTCTTTTGCTACGACAGTGATCTTGATTGATGAGCTGAACCAATGATTGGATATTGATATGGATTTTTCTAATATTATTCTATCCTCAATCCAATGAACTTAACTTACATTTATCTATTAGACTAAGTGAACGTGGAAATTTTGACAAACCTCCACAATTGGAACTGCAGTTTACTGTATTATACTTCCCCTGTTAATATGTTAAGAGATGTACTATTAACAAGGAAGATGTCCATTATGATTGTGGAAAGAAAAGGAAAACCACAAGGGACTAAGAACCATAGGCCCATAACTGTGCCTATTTATTTCCAGAATTCTTCACATTTTCTTCAAAAATGAATTCTTCATATTGCAGTTATAATTTTCTTCTACCATTGCTTTGCCATTTATCTGGGTCTGATATATCCGCGATGGTGCTTATTTTTCTTAATCTCTTGTTGCAGTTTGCTCATATAGTTGTATTAACATGCAACAAAGCAATGTACGTGCCAATGCATCTTGTCTTCTTTTCAGTTTTTCATTATCGTTCCTAGCCTACAGTGCCAACTGCCAAGTGTTATGCTTGGTTGTAAACTTCAATCACATATCTTGTTTCTTAGTCCTCTTAGGTTCTAAAGTGCATATGGTGGCCAAAAGGGGCTTATCACTCTGATTTATCCATCCTTTTTCTGTTTTTCCTCTTTCTTGATTGCGGGATTTTGTTTTGAGTGATATTTAAGGTTAGGCCGCCCTGGTTGTCCCTAACAATTCTCTAATCTCTACCTATATACTTGAGATGCATTACTTTTGGTTCTTGACTACCATTTTTGCATCTTTACTATGTTTTAGTTTATCTTTGTCCAACTTACATTTTCTATCTATTCCCCTTCAAAAACATTTTCTATCAATGGTTGTGTGGAGGGGAGCTATTCCTTGATCCAAACTCCTGTCATGCAGTTTCTGTAATAAATTTTAAGTATTAAAATCCACATTGGTGTTATAGGTGCATATCATCCACATTTAGGCTCAATTGTCAAAGGTAATAATATTTCAGGCATGAAAATGTGCGAAAAAAGGTTCAATTTCAGCAAGTAATTAAGAGGTATTAAAACCTAAATGTACAGTAAAGGAGAAATGGACGTAGAGATATGCCGGTTACTTCCATGGTTATTAAGGCGGTAAGGCGAGGCGAGACGACCCATCCCCCTCACACCTTTTAAGCGTTAAGGCGTGAGACGAGGCGACGCCTTACTCTCATCCTAAAGCGCTAAGGCAGTGAAGAAAATAAGCATTTTAGCAGCACATGTACCTTGTTGTTGCCAATTCTTGAGCTCATGTAGCACTCACCCCCCTTTCCAATTGCTCTTCTCCCATGTAGCATCCATCCCCTTGCAAGTTTCAACATATAGATTACCCGGTCTCGGATGATGCAATATTTGCACTTACCATTTTTTCTTCTTCTGTATTAGAGAGATCAGAGAAGTAATAATTAGCGGCTGTAGTTCAGCACAGTAGTCAGTAGCAGCAGCCAGCAACATAAAGCAACTAAGCCGGCTAGCCAATTCGCCGAATCGCTAGCGGCAGTGTATAAAGTCGTCCGCCGACTCCACCGACGCTCACGCGACGCGACCGAGGCACCCTCCCTTCTCCCTTCTCACGCGACCAAGCCTCCCTCCTCCCTTCTCATGCGACAAAGCCTCCCTCCCTTCTCCATTCTCCCCGCATCGCCTCCCGACGGCGACTCGGGCGACCCGACCCCTCCTGCCGCCTCCTTCTCCCGCCTCCCCTCCTCCTCCCTCCTCCCCGCATCGCCGGGCGGCGAGGCCGGCAGGGAGGGGGAGCCGGGGAGGAGGTGGAGGTGGAGTCGACGGTCGCGGCGGTCGCGACAACGCGGTGGGGTCGTCGTGGAGGCGCAGCGCGGCGGTACAGATCTGGAGCAGTGGCGGGAGATCCGAAGGTAGCGACTTTGCACGGTGGAGGAAGCGGTCGGCGAGGGCGACGAGTGGCCCTCGCATCTTGTCGACGAACTCCAAGATCCAGGTGAGCTCCCGGCTCCTCTCTTCTCTCCTTCCACCTCCCTCTCCACCAATGGCTCCGAGCTGAGGAGGTGCGGGCAGGGCACGGGGAACCGCGGGGAGGAGGTGCCGACGAGCTGCACGACGGTGACGGGGAGCCAGGAGAAGGAGCCGCGCGGGGAGAAGGCGGCAAGGCGGGGGTGACGCAAGGCGGGGCGACGCCTTAGCACCCGACAGCGCCTTACCACCTAAGCGTCGCTTAAGCGTTAGGCGACGCCTTAATAAGCCTGGTTACTTCATTGTTGTAGGGCACCTTGTAGTCCGTTGCACCTTGCCACCTTCCCTGTATCCTGACTTCTGTAGATCTTGACCTTATGCTTAGGTTGACATGGCATATTCTTGAAGCACATGCACAACACTACAACAGGCTGGTGATGATGCTAAAACTTGATCAATGCAGGTCTTGCTTTGCTAAAGGAATTTTGATTTTGTGTGTTCTACTTATACACGTGTACTTGTAAGCAACATTGCCGATGGTTATAGGCTTCACTGTACGATGTTACAGAAACCATGGAAACGTATCCAGGGGAAAGTTCAAAGTTCTTGGCATAGCTATCCTACACCTTGTGAACTAATTCAAAAGATATCAACCTGCGGTACTGAACACTTGTGGTTCGCAGGTCACGTTTGGTGTCCTCTTCAATGATGACCGGTGCGCAAACATATTTGAAGCATTAGTTGGCACCTTGCGGGCTGCCAAGAAGAGGAAAATTGTCTCCTACGATGGTGAGCTGCTTCTGCAGGGTGTTCATGACAATGTGGAGATAACCCTCTTGCCTCCTCCCGCTGTCGCTGCTGCTTGAAGTGTACAGCACCAACAAGTCTCTGATGTTATTGCAGTTCATATGCATGTAACTTATTTGTGCCTAGATTCTCAAGAACTATTTGGTATTCCCAGAAGACGACCACTGTGTGACGTATAAAATTATGATATTTATGCAGTTGCCTTGCTGGCATATGGTTGTGTTGGAAATGCATTGTTGATATAATATGTCATGAAAGAAGCAATGTCAAGCTCCAACTTGAAAGTAATGGCCATGAGTTGTTGACAGTGCACCATTCAAGGTGACCTTCACATATTATTTTCTTCTTCAGTTTCCTTACATCTAGAAGCAGAGGATCCCACCTACAATAACTTCTCATCAGAACCTCCTATCACCTGATCAATACAACACCCACTTGTCGGACATAGTGACATCTGTATAGTACCTCTTCTCTGTTCTAGCGTTGCAGAGTCTAGTGTTTCATGCCATTTTGAGGATGGGAAGCACGAGGATCAAGAAATCTAGCTGAATCTGATTGAATTGTAAGCACCAGCTTATGTTGCCAAAAACCTGAATATGTATGGACATATATAATTTACTTGATTAGTGAACTTAGTTGATAATTTGGTGTGTATCAACCATGTCTCCCACAATATGGCCGGTATTGATTTCAACTGAAAATCTTTCAGTTTGTTGTTTCCAGCTGAAGGTTGAGACTTGCAAGTCCCAGAGCACAGACACAAGCAAGCACAGTAGCACACTGCACACAGCTGGAGAGGATTGAGGCAAGTAATGGCCATGAATTGCTGACAGTGTGGCAATCATACGGCCTTTGCAGATCAGGTTTTTCTTTCTTAGTTTCCTTCCGTTTCGTAACATCTTGAATGACTTTAGTCAGGAAGCAATATCACAGCAACTGATACATCCTTGTCAAAGCAACATCTACCTCTTCTCCCTTCTCGTTTATTTCGGTCTTCTTTATTTAAACGTCCAAATGTCCAAATGTGAAACATAGGAAAGAACAGTGGACACAAAGCGAGAATGAGGAAGATAAGAGAGTGAGTACGGGAAAGCTATACCCGGCACAGACGCAAGAAACAGATAGTGTTGCCCACCTTCGCATGCATGAGGATAGGAGGTATCGGGAAAATGACTTGCAGAATGCATGGAGTGGAAAGAAGAATTTGAATGTGACTCGGGAAGATTGTTTGTTTAGGTTTTCTATTATTGAAACGGTTTAGCTTTCTACTCACTGTTGTAATGGTTGCAATGAGATGGTGACATCTCTAGTACGTCTTCTCCCTTGTTTCTTCACATCATCGTTGTATAAGCATCCGAATGCGTCTTCCGAATTTGCTTTACAGTTGCTTTGCTTGCATATGGTTGTGTTGGAAATGCAATGTTAGTATAATATGGCATGAAAGAAGCAATGATAATTGATAAGCTCTGCTCGGAAGTAATGGCCATGAGTTGTTGACAATGACAGTGTACCATTCAAGGTGACCTTTCTAGATTATTTTCTTCTAAGTTTCCTTCCTTTCCTCAGTTTCCTAACACCTACAAGGGATCCCCATCTACAATGACTATTCTCATGAGCCCGTACTATCAGTCTATCACCATGATCAACGCAACACTTACTGGTCTGACATAGTCACCTAGTGACATCTATAGTGTATTTTTTCGCTTCTTTCTTCGCATCGTGTTATATAGGCAAGTGTGACAGTTCCGTGGGTAGACTTGGATGATTAATTTGTAATATTTTAACTTTGGTATTGCCATTTGGTGGTGTAGGTTTCAGGATGTACGAGTAGACTCACACAGCGCAAGAGGGGTCCCCGACGGTGGTGGAACCTTAGAGGCCTAGAGGGTGAGAGTGGGTTGATACATAGCATTGTAAAGGTCTTGCTATGATTCCTCAATCGCATATCTTTGTATGGCAGACATGATGAGTTGTATGGCGAGTTATGGCAGATATGATGAGTTGATTGTATCTTATAGGTAAAGATGTACAACTTCTACAGAGTGTTAAAATATTTCGAACAGTCGTGCCCCCAGTTATGGACAATGTCTAAGGATTTCACATGAGGTATAGAATATTCATAAAGCTGTTGGATGGTGGAATGGTTGAGAAGTGAACAGCTAGTTCACTTGATGTTTCAATACAAATATTTACTTTATTTATTATATCTTTCCAATTATGTCGCACAATCTATTTACTATATTTTTCTACCAACATTTGCTTTCTGCAAAAGAATCATATGAGTATTCCTTTGTCCAAGCCTTGCATGAACATATAATTGCATACTATTCCATACAACTTGTTGAGTACGGCTATATATTGTCGTTGCTGAGAAAGAACCAGTGAACTCAAAGTTCTACGAGAAGTACTATAAAGACTTTGCGAACTAGGATGCATTCTCCACTCGATTCCATGTGGACATGTCGAATGGCTATTACAATTTATTATATTTCTGCTGCAAGAGTTTTATTAGTTTCTTAAGCCATGTGTGGCAAGTTATGTAAACATTGACTATAAACTCCGCTGCTACTACTTCATAATAATTTGCTACTTTCTTAGCTATTTCATTGAATGGTTGATATTTCATCTATGCTATCACTGTGTGCACTAACGTGATCCTAGACTAGTGCAGAATACACAGAGGGTTCGAATTTGCATATTTGGGTCCTGACATAGAGTCGATTCCATATAGCAATAATACAATGAGTTGCATGTAATATCCCGCCCTTTAGTACCATATTGTCAGTTTACATTGAGTTCCACTAGCATATAACACCTATTGGCCCAAATAGTACACCTCCCAGGTTAACCCTTTTGGGCGAAGCAGGGACGAAAGCCCAAGTGAGGTGCTACACATGCATGCCAGCCCCGTGGGTGCGGTGGGCTATTAGCAAAGTTTGTGCCGCAGGGTGCTACATATTGTATCATAGCATCATACCTCATTACACAGGCCACGTGTGCTTGTGGCCCTGTAGTGACACACAGCACGGGTCATGTACCGATGGGTGTTTCTGGGCATTTTATGCTACCGTGGGCGGCTATTAAGGGGGCGGGGGAGAATGTAACATCCCGCCCTTTAGTACCATATTGCCGAGGACGAAAGCCCAAGTGAGGTGCTACGAACGTGTGCCTGACCCTTGGATGTGTTGATACTAATCATGTCGTGTTTGTGTCAACTTTGTTTTTGTGTTCTATCAAAATAACCGAACTAAAGGAAGTTCAGTTCGTAGTCTCTGAAGTTCGAAGTATGTGCAGAACTTCAGAACGGGCATAATCATGTCACGTTAGTATTGTTGGTCCATGATACGAGTTATCTGGATCGTGGACGAGTCTTGGGTGTATTAGTGGCATAGAATCTGAGTTGTTTGTTGAAGTCCAGAGTGTGAGTAGAGTTGTCATCTTTTCTTTAGACTACTGTAGTCCGTCCTATAACAGAAGAATAATAGAGTTGCAACAGAGAAAAAGAGGTGCGCTTTTAGCACCACAATTGTATTCCCTCTTTGTTGATTGCCGTCTCTGTGTGTTTCCAACAGTGTTCGCATGTGTTCAAGGAGTCCCTGGGCTATCAATTAATATCAAAGCCAGATTATGCCCAAGGTGATGCCGAGGAGCGGCAAGCTTACCGACACGGCGTCATATGCTCTCCAAGACCAACTACATTGTGTGGGCAATCAAGATGAGGGCTTACATGCGTGCTCAAGGCATCTGGGGTGTCGTCGGGCCTGTGACTCCGGAGACAGCCTTGGAAACCCGGAAGGACCAGGTGGCCCTAGCTGCCATTTTCCAGGCAGTTCCTGAAGAGACGTTGCTTCTACTGGCGGAGAAGGAGACAGCCAAGGTGGCATGGGAAACATTGAAGACCATGTATGTCAGCGCCGAGCGTGTCAAGGAGGCGAAAGTACAAACTATGAGAAGCAAGTTTGAGCTACTCCGCACGAAGAAGACGAAGAGCATTGATGACTTCGCCATGAAATTGACAACAATTGACAATATAATCCGTGGTCTAGGAGACAAGATGGAGGAGTCCACTGTCGTCAAGAAAGTTCTTATGGGATGTCCCACCAAAATTCTTGCGATTGTGTCTACAATTGAGCAATTTGGGGATATGAAAACGATGACCATTGAGGAAGTCATCGGGCGCCTAAAAACTTTCGAAGAAAAAGTCTGCATCACTGGCGATGGCGACGAAGACGATGAACAGGTCCTTCTGACTCAGGTGGAGTGGAGGGCAAAAGAAAAAGAGGATGCTGCCGGATCATCGTCCAAGCCATCCAAGGGGCGCGGCCGTGTGCGCGATTGATGGCGCGGTCGTAGTGAAGAAGCCCTTGACAATGATCAAGAGCACAGAGAGAAAAGGTTTGATAAGAAGAAAATCAAATACTTCAATTGTAACAATATGGAGCATTTTGCTTCTGAATGTTACTCAAAGAAAAAGAAAGAAAAACTTCACATTGCAGAGAAGGGGGGTGAAGAACCGGTCTTACTAATGGCCGATGCATGCTCATTGATTCAGAATTCATAGGAGTCTGCCCAAGAGGTGTTCCTCAACGAGGAGAAGATTAAGCCAGCCTTAGGTGAAGAAGCAAGGTATGAAAGTGACATATGGTACTTAGATACAGGAGCTAGTAACCATATGACCGGCAGCAAGGCGAAATTCACAAACTTAGACACCACTGTGACGGGCAAGGTAAAGTTTGGAGACAGCTCAGCGGTCGACATCAAAGGGCGAGGTACAATATTGTTTAAGTGCCAAACTAGTGAACACAGGGTGCTTAGTTGATGTGTATTATATTCTGTGGATATCGTGAGGATATGTGCACGATCTCAGGATGATGAGTCAATTGGCAATGGCGTTATTGGTTTGCAAAATCTCGCGTTTTCGGGTTTGCTCCAAGGTCACAAAGCCCTTTGGCGGTCGACCGGTTGTCTTGGGCGGTCGATCGCTTGTGGAGCGATCCGACCGGCCATGGTGGCGGTCCGACCGCTGTTTTAAAAGTTAGGTTTTTGAGTGGGCCAAAAATAGGTTGTGTAGGCAAGTGAGGAGTCTCTGGATGTGGTCCCATCATTTTGGAGCTCCACCAAAAGTTCTATTCGATTGAAATTTCGGAAGGTTTGAATTTCTTGCTTGAATTTTGGCTAAGTCATTTGGACCGGTCCGACCACCGTTGTGGGAGCGGTCCGATCAAGATGAATCGGTCGGACCGCCACGTAAATGATCGACCGGCGATCACTGGAGGTGAGCCAAGTGTTGCATTGAGTTGATTTTGAGTGTGTGATTCTCTGAACTTCAATGCTTTATTGATGTATATCGCATTGCGGAACTGACGTGGGTCAAGTTGTGAAGAACTTGTTCCCGGAAACGGTTTGTTTGTCTATTGCTGTGCAGGTGGCTTGCAGGTCAACGACGTCAACGGTGAGTGGATCGGGACTACGCTTGGAGAGCCGAGGTCGAGCGATCGTGGATACCGGTGAGGTTGTGTGATGAAGCATGGTGCAGAATGGACAAGATGGATCGAACGGGTGGTTCGAAACAGCTGGTTGGATCAGGCGGTGCAGATATCGGTGCGAGTCTCTGGGAGGTTCCGATGGGATTCGGACAAGAGAGGCTTGGCGTCGATGAGAACCGCTGATCAACCTACACGTGGTGAAGCAGGCGATTGCTTCAAGAGTTATTTGTGTGTGGGTCCCATGTGTAAGAGACCCAAAAAAAGGAAACCCTAGCTCTCTAGTATAAATAGGAAGGGGAGAGGTGGAAAACCTAAGCAAGCATTCATTTAGCCCCCTTCTTCCTTTTTCTAGGGTTTGGAGGAGAGGAGAGGAAAACTAGGGTTTGGAGTGTGCTCCTTGTTGAGCTCTTGCCCTCCTTGGTGGAGAGGCTTTGTAAGCATCTATTGTGGATGAACAATCTTGTGATGCTTAATTGAAAGATCAATTGCTCCCTTTGTGTTCTTCTCTCTTTTGGATGTTTTTGGTGCTTCCTTGATTCAAAGGTTCATGCTTGGTCTCTTGGCCTACTTTACCTTGCTTTGATGTGTGGGATTACTCCTAGAGTCATCTAGATCATCAAACCCCCACAAGCAAGTCTTGAATCAAGTTTTTCTCATTTCTAGGGTTTGAGCACCTCTTTGTTAAAATCTCGAGAGATCGATTCTGCGAAGTGGATCTGACGGATCGTCGCTAGAAATAGGTCTCTAATATCATTAGGGAGGTGTGCTAGAAATTTGGTCAAGTTTTATTGGTTGAATCAAAAGTTGGATCAAATTTCGTTTTGGATTTGGGTGGAGTTTTTCAGTACTGGACTCTACCGGTCCGACCGGCCTTACAACGGCGGTCCGACCGCCTCGTATTCGATCATTGGGTTGGCGGGTCGAACCGTATCCACCGGTCCGACCATTGGTTAGTTGCTTGTCGGACCGCTCCTTGACCGTCGGTCCGATCGCCCGTGGTAGCCGGCGGACCGCCTGTGTCGATGAAGAACTTTGAGTTCTTTTCTCCTTTTGTGTCGTGTGCTTGAGGGGCTTATCAAATTCAACACAAGGCTTCCGTTGTGTGCTCATCGAACTTCTTAGCTCTCATAGCTAAAGGAGTAAAGTGCGTGTTGGTTTTGATTTAGGCGAAAAGTTTTGAAAGCGCCTATTCACCCCCTAGTCGCCTTCCGGTCCTACAAGTGGTATCGAGCCTGTTAGCTCTTTTCTATAGATCTTAACCGGTCTTTGGAGCCATGGCGATCGACAAGTACTCAACCAAGCCACACATTTTGAGGGAGTTGACTTTGCATACCGGAAGGCTCGTATGCAAGCGTATATCGAGGCTCAAGGGCACGCTATTTGGCTAAAGGTGAAAAACCCTTATGTCGTGCCACCGATGACGATACGATCACTCCGATGTGGAGGCCAACAAAGAAGGCTCGAATTATTTGATCCAAGGCCTTAGTCGATCCGAGTTTGAGCGTGTTGCTCACTTGCGGTCCGCTCACGAGATCCGCGGACACTTTGTGATTATCACGAAGGGTCCATCGCGATCAAGGAAGTGAGACAGAACCAGCTCAAAAAGGTTTACTCGAAGATCGAACAAAGGCCTGGTGAGTCTTTGGATGAGCTGTGGGGAAGATTCTCTAAAATTCTTCATGATCTCCGCGCTGTTGACTTGATATTTTCTGAGTCTGAAAATGCACGCCAGCTTCTGGGTGCTCTTGATGTGAAGGTCTGGGGTATGAAGATCACTTCCATCAATGACAACACTGTCATGAGTGAGCTTACCATGGATAAGCTCTACTCGAGGTTGAAGACGCATGAGATTGACTTTATCTCGCGTCTCCCCAAGACAGAGTCGATGGCTTTGGTGGTCGACAAATCCAAGGGTTGCTCTTCTGATTCTCTTGATTGTAGCTCATCTGGCTTTTCATTATCTGCTTTACATTCCTTGAGTGATGAGCAACTTGAGAAATTGCCCGAGGATGACTTAGCCCTCCTTTCCACCAAATTCACAAGAGCGTACAACAAGGTGAGAAATAGGAGGAGGAGTGGACCTATCACGTGCTTCGAATGTGGTGAGCCAAACCACATTCGCTCCAAGTGCCCTGGCTAAAGGGCAAGGAGGAGAAGGAGACAAGAAGACATCCCAGGAGAGGATGCAAAACCCAAGAAGACAAACTATCGGAAGTTTGTCAGCCGGGTCCTTGCCGCTCTTGAGAATGTTAATATGAGCGATGTGGATTCGGAAACGGAGGACGACGAGAGTGATTCTCGTGGCAAGAAGAAGGCGCATGACTTCACCCAAGCATGTGTTTCATGGCCAAGAACAACCACGACAATGATTCCTCCAAAGATGAGGATCCTTTTAGTGATCCCGATGAGGTATGCCCTTCTATTCTTTGAGATGAAAAGGGCTGGTGCTTGCTGAATGAAATTGCATAAGCAAGTAAAAATGATTAGGAAGCGAGGACATTATGATTGATAATTTGAATCTTGAAGTTGTTAGGCTTAAATCTATCAATCCTGCGATATTTGTGATTCTGCACTAGCTTGCTTAAAGATTTGACAAGCTTGAAATCTGCTCATTCCTCTGTCACAAATCAACTAAAAGATGCTCTCGATGAACTAGAATCTTTCAAGTCTAGATCGCTTGTTTAGATGTCATTCCTCTTGATGTGACCGCCATGGAAGCTATCCTTTAACTTGCTCTAATTGTGCTTTGCTAGAATTAAAATTGGATAGTTCCTTAAAAGAATTGCAAAAGTTTGATGCTAGTCACACATGCTCTCATTGTAAGGATAATAGGATTAAGATGCAAGAGATGACGAAACATTGATTTACTCTAGAGTTGCATCTTGTGAAAATTGTCCCAAGCTTACAATTGAGATTGAAGCCTTAAACAAGACCACGGAAGAAAAGGCTAAAATTGAAAGATCCATGTCGTTTCTCGCTTCTAAAAAGGTTATTGATTCTAACTCTTGTGTTTTGAATGCTGAAGTTGAAACCATGGTTAGTCAGATACAAGAGGCGTTTAGAGTCAAGTTTAAGGAGCAGTTGAGTAGGATTCAGGAATCCTATTGTGTGTCTTGTGAGGCCTTCAAAGTGGAAGTGGCCCTTCTTAAGAGTAAGCGCAATGAGGTAATCAAGTCTAGCAAGTGTGCTAGATGTGAGGAGTTAGTGAAAGAGAATGATTACCTCAAGGTGACTCTTGAGAAATTTTCAAGTGGGAAAAGAAACTCAACATGATTCTTGATCAATCCAAGGTGAGCGTGAAAAATAGTGGTCTAGGTTTCAACCCCCTAGAGCATTCCAAGAAAAACCCACCTAAGATTGCTAGAGTTGTGAAGAATGGTTTGTTTGAGCTAGAACCTCCTAAGCCATCCGGGTTGTTTTCAAATCCGGTGGTTTTGCTCAAACTCTTTACGGCAAGA
This sequence comes from Hsuehochloa calcarea, assembly GCA_036346395.1. Taxonomy (NCBI): domain Eukaryota; kingdom Viridiplantae; phylum Streptophyta; class Magnoliopsida; order Poales; family Poaceae; genus Hsuehochloa; species Hsuehochloa calcarea. The sequence goes on along the minus strand of CM070597.1, from coordinate 19,668,031 downwards.
AAGGTGCTTTCACTCATCCTGCATGCACCCTCAAAAGGTCCAGACCATTGCACCTTCGCAAGAAAGAAGGCCATCTTGTTGAGTTCTCCTTAGGAGAGCAAAACTTGAGAGAAAAGAGAGGATGAGCGTCCCTAAGATCCATTAGAGGAGTCCCTTCTCCGGATGTAGTCTCTAGAGCTAGGCGACTGCTTATCGCACCTCACATAGGCCTAGATTTGTAGAGAACTTTGTAGACTCTTTTGGTGGGTCTAGGGCATGTTGGATTAGGACATCGTGAGGAGAGACACTGGTAGCACCTAGACAGGGGAGTATCGATCTTTTGGTAGATCGTTTGGAGAGGTCTAGGTGGTTCTCATGTGCATTCTTATGATTTTATTCTGATCATGTTTCACTATTTCTCATCGCTGTTCCCGGACATCGTGCTTCTCGATCTTTGGATTCCTCGTTCATTTATCACTAACCCCATCTTCGAGGCACGGATGTTTTCTCGATTGTGCCTTTTAGGTTCGTCGTGCGAGGAAGGAGGACAAGTGGCTTGTTGACTCGGTGTTCTCGACATATGACCGGAGATTCTAGATGGTTCTCCTCCTCACACGTGCATCCGCAATGAATTGATTACATTTGGGGATGCTTCTACCGGACCGTGGATCGCAAAGGGCACTTTGTCGCGTCAACGACAAGTTCATGCTAAAAGACGTCGCTTTGGTGAGTAAGTCGAGGTATAATCTTCTATCTGCTTCTCGGTTGCTTGATGAGGGTCTAGAAGTGAGGTTTAAGAGAGGTGAGTGCAGAGTTCTAGATTCCTCGGTGAGCTTGTTTTGAGATCTCCAGTTTGAGAAGATTTTACGTGCAAATTTCAGATTTCTTACGCTTCTAGTCCTAGGTGTCTTGTAGCCTCCGATTCTCATGACCTTGTTTTGTGGCATCGTAGACTTGGGCATATAGGTTTTGATCATTTGTCTAGAGTCGGTTGCAAGGACTTGATTAGAGGTTTGCCTAGGTCAAGGTCATCGGAGATCTTGTGTGCTCACCTCAGAGACATGGTAAGATGGTGTCTGCTTCCCACCCACCTCTTACTTTGGTAATGACTGATGGACAGGATGACTTCTTCACTTAGACACGCTTGGTCCTTCTAGAGTTCAATCACCGGTGGGAAATGGTATGTCTTGGTGGTTGTGGATGATTACTCCGGTATTCATGGGTTTATTTTCTTGCTTCTAAGGACGAAGCATTTGGATTCTTTAAAGATTTGGTCCTTAGAATTGTGTTGATTTACCCGAGCTTTGAGAGCCATTAGGAGTGATAATGGGACGAGTTCAAGAACTCTTCTTTTCTACCTTCTGCACCGATAGGGGAATTGAGCATCGCTTTTCTTCTCCTAGAGTTCCTCAAAGAATGGTGTTGTAGAAAGGAAGAACAGAACCCTTGTAGAGATGGCTCGGACCATGCTAGATGAGCATTCTACTCCTAGGAGATTTTGGGTGAGGCGATCTCTCTTGCTTGTTATATCTCCAATAGGGTTTTCTTGAGATCCGTGGTTGGGAAGACTTCTTATGAGCTTAGATTTGGTCATTCTCCAAAGGTCTCTCATTTCAAGATTTTTGGTTGCAAGTGCTTCATTCTTAAACATGGCAATCTTGATAAATTTGAGTCTAGATGTTTTGATGGCATATTTCTTGGATATCCCGCTCATTCTCGTGGCTATCGTGTTTTTAATGTTGATACTAACAAAATTGTTGAGACTTGCGAAGTCACTTTTGATGAGGCTAGTCCCAGTACTAGACCCGATGCTTGTGTACACAGTTTACAAACTCAAGAAAGCATCTTCGTCGATGATGATTACGAGGATGAAGACCCAAACCATCCTCCTGCTACCTCGAGAGGGTGGAGAGCTGCTACTACTACTTCATGTCACCGAGCAGCGCCTCCTATCCCCACCGACGATCCGAGTGGCTCTGTTCCTACCTCCACAACTCATGAGGTAGAGGCCACGTCGCACCAGAGCACCACTTCGCATACAAATGACAACATCCACCGAGCGGATGATTGGGGATCTTCAAGAGCGAGTCACTCGCTCGTGTTTATATCTCCGATTCCCATGCACATTCTCGCTTTTGTTGCTTCTTTTGAACCCCGAGATATCACCCATGCTTTATCTCGATGCCTCTTGGGTCAATGCCATGCATGAAGAGCTTGAAAATTTTGAAAGAAACAAAGTCGGTTTTTAGTTGAGCGACCTTCCGATTCTCATGTTATTGGAACAAAATGGGTGTTTAAAATAAGCAAAGTGAGGATGGATTGGTTGTTCGCAATAAAGCTAGACTTGTTGCTCAAGGTTATTCCTGTGTAGAGGCTTAGACTTTGAGGAGACCTTTGCTCCAAAGAGCTAGATTGGAAGCCATTCGCATTCTTTTAGCATTTGCAACATCCAAGGGTTTCAAGCTTTTTCAAATGGATGTTAAAAGTGCCTTCTTGAATGGCTTCATAGAAGAAGAGGTCTTTGTCAAGCAACCTCCGGGTTTGAAAATCAAAATTCCCCAAACCATGTTTTTAAACTCTCTAAAGCCTGTATGGATTGAAACAAGCTCCTAGAGCTTGGTATGACAGCTTAAGAGTTTCTTGCTTGAAAATGATTTCAAAATGGGAATGGTTGATAAAACCTTGTTCACTCTCGTGCATGGCGGTGATTTCTTGTTGGTTCAAATATATGTGGATGATATTATTTTGGTGGTTCCTCTCATGCTTTGGTGTCTAGATTTTGATTCTATGAGCAAAGTGAATTCGAGATGAGCATGATGGGAGAGTGACATTCTTCCTTGGTCTTCAAATCAAGCAATCGAAAGAAGGCACCTTCGCCACCGAGTAAGTATACAAAGGACCTTCTTGGCGCTTCAATATGGGAAGCAGAGGCCAATGTCTACTCCCATTGCAACAACCACCGTCTTTGGACCACGATGAGGATGGAGAGTCCGTGGACCGGAAGAAGTACCGCAGATATGATTGGCTCCTCCTCTATCTTACAAATACGAGGCCGGACATACAATTCGCCGTATGTCCGTGCGCTCGATTTCGAGCTTCCTCGTGCTTCTCATCGTCAAGTCAGACGCCGCATCTTGGTGTATCTTCAAGATACGCTTGATTTTGGACTCGTATTCTTCTTCTTGGCTCTTTCAATTCGAGCATTTTACGATCTTGATTTCACGGTGTAGAGTTGATAGGAAGAGTACTTCGGCACTTGTCATTTCTTGGGCACATCTCTTGTTTCTTGGTCTTCTAGAAAATAGTCTTACATTGCCTGATCTGGTGAGGTCGAGTATGTAGGCTGCCGCTGATGGTCGCTCTCGTGTTCTTTGGATTTTATCCACGCTGGGGACTATGGGTTGTCTTTGGGAAGTGTTCCTCTTTTACGTGACAACACTTCGCAATTAATATTGCCAAAACCCGAAGGCAACATTCCAGACTAAACACATTGACATTCGATTTCATTTTCGAGAGACCATGTTGAGAAAGGTGATGTTGTGCTTCACTTTGTAGAGTCCGAGCAACGGCTTGCGATATTTTCACTAAGGCTCTTGACTCTTCGCGTTTGTTTGCTTATGAGGAGAGTTAGGGTTATTAGTCCTATTGGGCATTTTGAGGGGAAGTGGCTCGCTTGCATTCATTGTATCATAATGCATGTTTCATTTCATTTGTCTTGCATTGTATATTAAAACTAATGGAGCTTTGATTATTATCCTGTATGACTTGTTTTCATATTTTATACCTTGTCATATCGAGTGATAGCCTGCTAGACCTCTTTTATGGCTCTTCGTGTTTGGCTCGACTTTTGCCTTGCTAGCTTTATATTCTTGAGAAATCTGAATCAAATCATGTCTTGTTGGATCTTGTGACTAGTTTTGCTCTAGTGATCCGCTTATGATTCTCGCCATGTCTTACAAGTTGAATTGAGTCTTGAACTTATTTTGAGATGGAAAATGAGCTTTTACCTTCTTAAGTCAAGCAAAAGAAAAAAAGAAAATTTCGTCTGAAAAAACTGATCTCACCAATCCTCCTTCATGAGACGGCTTGCCATTGCACTAGGCATGAACTCGGGGAGTTTTGGATGACCTAGATCATTCTTTTAAGCTTATCGCTTGAGATGGTCGCGCAAGGCTTGAGATCTAGCACAACAAAAGGAGAGAAAGAAAAGAGATTTTGCTCAAAAGGGCTATGTGCTTGAGTTTTGCTTCAAAAGAATTTTCTTAATGCTCAAAATGCCTCAACTCTTGTTTTGAGTCTCTTTTACTTATAGACATGGCTTGACTCATTTTGGTTGCTTTGAGTGAATCTATGATTTTGAGCAACTTGTCATGATTGCAATTCTGTTAATCTCAGTTCGCTATCTTGGTTTTAGCTTTGCGAGACACGCTTTGCCATGATTGAATATAGCGTCTTCTCCTTATATGGCTTGGTATAATACTTGTACTGTCTACATGTATAATGGTCATTGCTCCTTTTACTAAAGCTCAAAATAAAGTCATTCCTTCATGCTCTTTCTTTTCATGCATCTTGATGAATTCATTGTCAAAGGGGAGAAAGATTGTGAAGAAAATGTCATTGGAGCTTTTGGTTTCATACATAAAGATTGGTTTCATATATAAAGAACACAAAAAAAAAACAAAACTTTTGTGAACCTTTTGAAAATTTGTGATCATGGTGAGTTGAGCTTCTGGGTTTATTGCCTTTTCCTGATTTGATTTGAAATTGAAGAATACTCACAATGATCAAAGGTCAAATAGAACAATGTGCCTTTCATTTGGACCTAAGTGAGATTTTTGGCTACTTTAAATTTGACTTCTTTTGTGCTTTCAATGCCTTATCTCACTTGCTTACACTATTCAAGCCGACTTTGGTTTGCCCTAGGCTTTTTGTTGCTTATGGATCAAGTTGTGCCTTTATGCGAAAACGGCGTATTTTTACTTTTCATTTTGAAAAACCACATTTTCTTGAAAATTGCCAATGTGTTCATCAAGGGGGAGATTGTGGATATCGTGAGGATATGTGCACGATCTCAGGATGATGAGTCAATTGGCAATGGCGTTATTGGTTTGCAAAATCTCGCGTTTCGGGTTTGCTCCAAGGGTCGAGCCACCGGCGGTCGGATCGGTTGTCTTGGCGGTCGATCGCCGCGATGGAGCGATCCGACCGCCATGGTGGCGGTCCGACCGCTGCTTTAAAAGTTAGGTTTTGGAGCTGGGCCAAAAATAGGTTGTGTAGGCAAGTGAGGGGAGTCTCCTGGATGTGGTCCCATCATTTTTGGAGCTCCCAGTCAAAAGTTCTATTCGATTGAAATTTCCAGAAGGTTTCGGAATTTCTTGCTTGAATTTTGGCTAAGTCATTTGGACCGGTCCGACCGCCAGTTGTGGGAGCGGTCCGATCAGATGAATCGGTCGGACCGCCCTGTGGGGATCGGACCGCAATCACTGGAGGTGAGCCAAGTGTTGCATTGAGTTGATTTTGAGTGTGTGATTCTCTGAACTTCAATGCTTTATTGATGTATATCGCATTGGAATCGACGTGGGTCAAGTTGTGAAGAACTTGTTCCGGAAACGGTTTGTTTGTCTATTGTTGTGCGGTGGCTTGCGTGTCAACGACGCCAACGGTGAGTGGATCGACTACGCTTGGAGAGCCGAGGTCCGAACGATCGGGGATACCGGTGAGGTTGTGTGACTCAAGCATGGTGCGAAATGGACAAGATGGATCGAACGGTGGTTCAAACACCGGTTGGATCAAAGGTGCGGATATCCGTGCGAGTCTCGGGAGGTTCCGATGGGATTCGGACAAGAGAGGCTTGGCGTCGATGAGAACCGATCAACCTACACGTGGTGAAGCGGTGCGATTGCTTCAAGAGTTATTTGTGTGTGGGTCCCATGTGTAAGAGACCCAAAAAGGAAACCCTAGCTCTCTAGTATAAATAGGAAGGAGAGGTGGAAAACCTAAGCAAGCATTCATTTAGCCCCCTTCTTCCTTTTTCTAGGGTTTGGAGGAGAGGAGAGGAAAACTAGGGTTTGGAGTGTGCTCCTTGTTGAGCTCTTGCCCTCCTTGGTGGAGAGGCTTTGTAAGCATCTATTGTGGATGAACAATCTTGTGATGCTTAATTGAAAGATCAATTGCTCCTTTGTGTTCTTCTCTCTTTTGGATGTTTTTGGTGCTTCCTTGATTCAAAGGTTCATGCTTGGTCTCTTGGCCTACTTTACCTTGCTTTGATGTGTGGGATTACTCCTAGAGTCATCTAGATCATCAAACCCCCACAAGCAAGTCTTGAATCAAGTTTTTCTCATTTCTAGGGTTTGAGCACCTCTTTGTTAAAATCTCGAGAGATCGATTCTGCGAAGTGGATCGACGGATCGTCGCTAGAAATAGGTCTCTAATATCATTAGGAGGTGTGCTAGAAATTTGGTCAAGTTTTATTGGTTGAATCAAAAGTTGGATCAAATTTCGTTTTGGATTTGGGTGGAGTTTTTCAAGATCGACTCTACCGGTCCGACCGGCCTTACAACGGCGGTCCGACCGCCCGTATTCGAGATCATTGGGTTGGCGGGTCGAACCGCCGTCCACCGGTCCGACCACGTTAGTTGCCTGGTCGATCCGCTCCTTGACCGTCGGTCCGACCGCCGTGGTAGCCGGTCGGACCGCCGTGTCGATGAAGAACTTTGAGTTCTTTTCTCCTTTTGTGTCGTGTGCTTGAGGGGCTTATCAAATTCAACACAAGGCTTCCGTTGTGTGCTCACTGAACTTCTTAGCTCTCATAGCTAAAGGAGTAAAGTACGTGTTGGTTTTTGATTTAGGCGAGAAAGTTTTGAAAGCGCCTATTCACCCCCCCCTAGTCGCCTTTCCGGTCCTACATATTCCTCGTCTTAAGAGCAACATAGTGAGTCTTGGACAGTTGGATGAGAATGGTTGCAAGGTGATCATTGAAGATGGTCATTTATACATCTTTGGCCGGTAGCAGAGGCTGTTAACAAAGGTGAAGCAGTCAGGGAATTGACTTTACAAGTTGAATCTCAACATGGCCGAGCCTATATGTTTGTAGTTGGGAACCATCAAGGAAAGTTCATGCTTATGGCACGCTCGTTATGGAAACCTCAATTTCCAAGCACTTCGCAAGCTAGCAAAGTTGGAAATGGTAGAACGTTTGCCATGCCTTGACCATGTAGAATAAGTATGTGATGGCTACTTAGTAGGCAAGCAACGTCGAGCATCCTTCCCACCGGAGGCACACTAACGAGCTGAAAAGCCCCTGGTGTATGTGCATGGTGACCTCTGTGGCTCAATCTCTCCACCCACACCAGCCAGTAAGAGATACTTTATGCTAATGGTTGATGACTACAACTGTTACATCTGAATTATGCTCCTAAAAAGCAAGGATGAAGCCCTGGAGGCGTTCAAGAAGATGAAAGCAAAAACTGAGTTGGAGGTGGATCACAAGATCAAGTCCTTGCGGACTGATCGTGGAGGAGAGTTCACCTCAAACGAATTTGTGGCCTTATGTGAAGAAGTAGGTATAAAGAGGTTCCTCACTGCTCCATACACGCTGCAACAAAATGGCATCGTGGAAAGGAGAAACCAAACAGTTGTGGGTATGGCTCGGAGTCTCCTTAAGAGCAAGAATATGCCAAGTAAATTCTGGGGAGAAGCAATCATTAATATTGTCTATCTTCTCAATCGAGCCCCTATGATGAGTGTTGTTGGCAAGACACCATACGAGGCATGGTCAGGGAGGAGGTTGATGGTGCAGCACCTTTGGACATTTGGGTGTTTGGCTCATGTGAAGACTTTGGGGCTGAACATTAAGAAACTGACAGACCGCGCTGAAAAAATGGTGTTTGTCGGTTATGAGCCTGGATCAAAATCCTACAGGGAGTACAATCCAGTGACCAAGAGACTACACGTCAAACGAGATGTTATTTTGGAGGAAGACAAGCAGTGGGATTGGAACTTGGCCGCCGGTGTGCAATCTAGTAGTGAAGGTGAGGTCTTCACTGTTCACTATCCAAAATACATTGATGTAGGCACAATTGGAGATGGGGTTGAAGAAGTATGCACAGCTACCCCTGTCGGCTCAGCTCCTGCACCTGCCAAGGATGCCACTGCAACAACATCTCCTGCCATGGCAATGACTCCCGCTGCCGTGATGACGACTACAACTACAGCTGGTAGTCCCGTTCCTACTCCAGCAGAAACACCCATGTCAAGCTCTACTGCCTCTTCAGACGAGCCACGTCGCTACCGTTCTCTTCGGGAGATATATGAGAACACCTCTCCCAATGAGCTGGATGAACCGACCTGTGTTTGCTCGGCACAAATGAGCCAACCAGTGTTGTTGAAGCCATGAAGCAGCCAGATTGGAGAAGGGCAATGGAAGAGAAACTGGCATCCATTCAAGGTAATGAGACTTGGGAGTTTACCGCATTGCCTGCTGGGAAGAAACCAACTGGGCTAAAATGGTTATTCAAGTTGAAGAAGAACCCCGAAGGAGAAGTAATTAAGCACAAGGCACAGTTTGTCGCGAAGGTGTATATTCAATGCTAGGGGTGGACTTTAATGAAGTTTTCTCACCCGTGGCAACGCTAGAAACGATGTGTTTGATCCTTGCATTGGCGGCACAAGAGGAGTATTAATTTCACCACATGGATGTCAAGTGGGCCTTTCTCAATGCAGAACTCCAAGAAGAAGTGTATGTGCTACAACCCCCGGGTTATGAGGAAGAAGAGCAGGCTCACAAGGTGTTGAAACTCAAAAAAGCACTCTATGGGCCACACCAAGTTCCTAGAGCTTGGAACTCAAAGTTGGATGTCACACTTACTTCACTCGGTTTTGAGAGAAGTGCTCATAAATATGCAGTCTACAAGAGAAAAATGGGCAATACAAGGCTTCTAGTTGGAGCATATGTTGATGATCTGGTGATCACAAGGAGCTGCATCAAGGAGATCATGTTTTTCGAGAAGCAAATGAAAGACATGTTCAGCATGAGTAACTTGGGTCTATTATCCTACTATTTGGGGATAGAAGTGACTCATGACTCTCAAGGAATCACTCTGAACCAAACAACCTATGCCACAAAACTACTTGAGAAGACTGGAATGAGAGACTGTAATTCTTGTCTAACGCCCATGGAACCAAGAGCAAAACTCAGCAAGGAAAGTGAGTCTTCACTTGTTGATCCAACAAACTTCAGAAGCATAGTCGGGAGTCTCGGGTATTTGGTAAACACAAGACCTGATTTGGCATTCTCAGTTTGCACGATAAGCCGGTTCATGCAGGAGCCAAGGTCTGAACATATGGCAGCAGTCAAGCAAATTCTGAGATACATTCAAGGTACATTGGAGTTGGGATGCAGCTACAAGAGAGGTGACAGACATGCTGGCTTGATCGGTTACAGTGATAGCGATCTTGCTGGAGACACTACGCGTCAGAAAAGCACAACCGGGAATGTGTTTTATCTCGGTCAAAATCCTATCACTTGGAATTATCAGAAGCAAAAAGTGGTGGCCTTGTTATCGTGTGAGGCGGAGTGCATTGTAGCCACCACAGCAGCGTGCCAAGGTATTTGGCTTAACCGGCTGCTAGCAGACCTGGCGGTAGAGAAGGTGCTAAAGGTAACTCTCAAGGTGGATAACAAATCGGCAATAGCACTTTGCAAGAACCATATTTACCATGAGAGGAGCAAACATATTGACACTCAATACCACTTCATCTGAGAGTGCACTAAAGCTGGCAAGATTGAAGTGAAGCACGTCAAGTCAGAAGACCAACTCGCCGATATTCTAACCAAGGCCCTTGGGCAAGTGAATTTTCAGGAGATGCGTTGTAAGCTTGGCGTGCAGGTGATGAAGAAAGGACAACAAGATTAAAGGGGTGATTGTTGATACTAATCATGTTGTGTTTGTGTCAACTTTGTTTTTGTGTTATGTCAGAATAACCGAATTGAAGGAAGTTCAGTTCGTAGTCTCTGAAGTTCGAAATATGTGCAGAACTTCAGAACGTGCGTAATCATGTCACGTTAGTATTTGTTGGTTCATGATCCGAGTTATTTGGATCGTGGACGAGTCTTGGGTGTATTAGTGGCATAGAATCCGGGATGTCTATTGAAGTCTGGAGTGTGCGTAGAGTTGTCGTCTTTTCTTTAGACTATCGTAGTCCGTCTGATAACAAAACAATAGTAGAGTTGCAGCAGAGAAAAAGAGGTGTGCATTTAGCACCACAATTGTATTCCCTCTTTGTTGATTGCCACCTCTGTGTATTTCAACAATGTTCACGTGTGTTCAAGGAGTCCCTGCGCTGTAGGGTGGGCTGGGCTATTAGCGAATTTTGGGCCGCAGGGTATTACAGATGGTATCAGAGCATCAACTCTCGCTGCATGGGTCACGTCTGCATGTGACCCTGTAGTGGCACACAACATGTCGTGTACCAAGGGGTGTTTCTGGGTATTTCACGTAATCACGTTGCGGCAGCCCATTAAAGGGGAGAATGTAATACCCTACCATTTAGTATCACATTGCAAGTTTACATTGAGTTCCATTAGCATATAATACATGTTGGCCCAAATTGTAACACTTCCAAGTAAACCATTTTGGACGAAGCGAGGATGAAAATTCAAATGAGGTGCTATGCATGCGTGCCCACCCCGTGGGTGGGCTAGACTATTAGCAATTTTTGGGCCACAGGGTGTTACGTATAAAAAGAATCTTGCATAATGTGAATCGTATGTACTTAAACCCGTACTAGTTGCCATATTGTGTGTGTAATTACTATATATATATATATATATATATATATATATATATATATATAGAGAGAGAGAGAGAGAGAGAGAGAGAGAGAGAGACTTCATCGATTACTACTGCTGTTTATGCATGATACTAGTACTAATTTTGCTTGTTGGTATTAGGATTATCACGAAATGGTATTTTACTATTGCTGCTAATTAGTGTGCGATATTAGTAATTTTGCCGCATCGGATGATGATTATTTTGTATTCTGGATGTGGAATCTCTCTCTCTCTCTCTCTCTCTCTCTGGAAAGGGAAAACGTGGAATTGTCATGACGACCACTAGTATATGCTCCAAACAATTGGCAGTAAAATTGAAATAATCCAGCGTGGATGGATAGGTGGATTTACTCCACTACTTACTGCTAGGTTTTTGGGTGTATACGTTTTGTTCGTTGGCTAAGTTATAATACCTATATGCTACTACCACTTGATGACCACGAATTGTTCTCATGATAGCATTCAAGAAAGCGTTTCCAATCCATATTTTTCTTCTAGTAACTCTTATCATCTGTAAGAAATATCACAGCACCGACTATGTACGTACAGCGGCGTGACAAAAAAATACTATTTTAGCGGACTTATCCTATGACGTGACAATGTTACTTTGTCACGCTACGAGTGGTAGCGTGATCAAAAGAGTCAGAATTGAAAATAAATTTCGTGAGTGGTTAACTTTAAAATAAAATTTTAAAAAGAATTAATTAATAAAACAATACTGTCACACCACGGGTGGTGGCGCGATAAGAGTTTGCCCAGATACGGCCTGGCGTGACAGTGTTGTTTTGTCATATCATAGGTGGTGGCGTGACCAAAGGGGGCAGAATTGGAAATAAAATTTGCGAGGGTTAACTTTAAAATAAAATTAATTAATGATTAATTAATAAAAAAATCTCATCTATGTGACATCTACTCGTCTGACATCTACAATACCTCTTATCCCTCTTTGTTTCTTCCCATCTTGGTTGTATAAAGCGTCCAAATGTGAAAGACAAGAAAGACTAGAAGAGGCAGAACACGGATGAAGAAATGCTATCGACGCGCAGAGATTTGAGTTTCACGGCATTTTCGTTTTCTTCATTTATGTCGACATGGTGATGGGAGGTATCAGGAAAAAGATTTCCACCGTGTGAAAAGAGCACAGGCCATACACAATATACTAAATTGTGTTTCTTTGTTTGAGAAAATTGACATATCAGATACCAATAGTTTGAACTTGAAGCTACAAAGAGGACAGTTAAGTTTATCCCCTTACTCAAAATACAACTTTTTTTTTCAGGGATGCGAGACATATTATGACTTACTAGGAGCTAACTTCAAAAGCGAAGGAGACGAGATGGCGTATGTGGTTCGGTACGTACTTCGGGCCAAAAAGGCAAAAAGCCAAAAACTACACTGACAAGACCTCAGGGACTGGTTGGTTTTTGGAGATGACTATTTTGATTTTGATCTTTGATATTGTCTGGTAGAACTCTAAATGAAAATACTTGATCCGTGTGTTATGAATATGAATATTACGTATGTATTCATGAGACTCAATACACTATATATATATATATATATATATATATATATATATATATATATAGAAAAATGGTTTGGTACTCCCGGGAGTATGTACTCCCGTCTCTTATATACCACTTAAATCGTATGATAATACCTTTTTATCTATTTGAGTATACTCCAATAATGATTATAAGATACCCCAAAGTGAGTTATACGAAAAAAAATCATTAAAGTCCATCTTTTATAGCTAAATTTGTGTATATACTTCTTTTATATATGAAAAAAGGTATATAGCAAAAAATAAAGGACCCCAATGAAAAATTTTCAATCAAATCGCATTAGAGTATCTTATAATTAATATTTAAGTATACTGAAAATGATAAAGAAGTATAATATATTTATTTAAGTGGTATATTCGAATGGAGTATGTACTCTAGATCTAAACTAAGGCGTCTATATATATATATATATATATATATATATATATATATAAAGTACAATAAAATATTACAAAGGCATATGTCATACGAAAATACAAAACACGTATAAAGAAATACAAAATAATACCTATTCTAACACCGTGCGTGTTGGTATAAGAAAGTGAAAATAAGAAATTACTGACAATATGTTTACATCATCAGTAAATCCGTCAATCATCGCATAAACCTTGTCCTTACGAGTTTTTACAGTTTAGAGTATTTTCTGAGAGCGTCCCCTGCATTTTTCAGCTCGTCCGACACCGGTAGATTACACAGGAGCGTGACCCTGGATTCGGCGATTTGAGGTCCCTGGCCTTGTGTGGATGGATCCATCTTCCAGAGCTTTACCTCCCAGACCTTAAATCCATTTCAGCACAACTGTTTTCATTAATTCTTAGCTGAATAATGCTTAAAATATAATTTCATTATTTTAACAATTACTTCAATTTTAATTGTGGTGTCTTTTATCTTGAGATCAGCAGAACACATGCAAGTCGCATTATTTTTCTCTTAAGCGCAGAACAAGTTGATTCTTTTCAACTTTACCCTGAACTATCAAACTTGATCGCAATAATCGGAAGCCAGTTTAGCTACTTTTCCCTTGTTTCGGAGCAACAATGAAATGTACAATTAATTAGCATAGTTCACATGGATCATTAGGTAGAACCGCGGGAATTAATAACCAAGGCCGAATCGAACGAAATGGAATCCACGCGGAGCAGTGCGCCCGTATCATGATTTGTTTTAGCTCGACGTGATGGATTAAAGTAGAGATTGAGAATTAACCAGTTGGAGTTTGTTAATTAACCAATCGCGCGTAGGTGTGCAGATAAACAAAACAGAAAGGGGGAAACGGACCTGGGTGGAGCGGCCGACGTGGACGGGGGCGGCGCGCGCGAGGACGGTGTCGCCGACGGCGGCGCTGCGGAAGTGGTTGATGCTGAGCTGCACGCCGGCGACGCGGCGGTAGCCCGACGCCATGTGCGCCCCCATGCTCGCCAGCCCCTCCGCTATCATCGCCGACACGCCGCCGTGCAGCACCTTGAACGGCTGCCATGCCCAGCAACGCAACAAGGTTTCACTAGAGCTCACAAGTAGTACAAGCGCGCGCGTTTCGCGATGGCTTCACGGACCTGGCAGCACGTGGGCGTGACGACGAGGCGGCCGGTGAGCCACGCCGGCGAGACCTCGTCGATCTCGAAGCCGAGGGCGTGGAGCGGCGCGTCTAGCTCCGCCGTCTTGGTGGTCGACGCCGTGGCGTCCATGGCTCCGCGCGCGGCCGGCGGTTAGTTGGGGCACTTGGGCTGGGGAAGGTGCGCGTGACGTGTGTGCGAGTGGAACGGGCGTTGCAAGGTTTGGTTGGGCGTTGGAGTTTATGGACTTACGACCGCGACTGCCACGATTAAACGGGAGACTAATCGGAGTCGTAGAGCCATTGGACAACGAGGCGGTGGGGCCGTGGAGGTGTGATTTTTTTTTTTATTATTCGGTTCGTGCTTAGCATGACTTCCACCGTTGCTACGTTACTGTCGGCACGCAGCATCGCTGACATGCCCAAGGCACGGGCTACACACCAACGAATAGGCTCTTTTTTAAATCCTCCAAAGATTCCCTTATACTGATTGTACACTCTTGATTGATAACTTGGTATTCTGGTCATGCCATAGTACTTATGTTATTATTGTGGACAGTGCTTTTGATTGATAATTTGATATTTTGGTCATGTACTAATGAGATTTGATTTAACATACATCACTCTATGCATGCGTGCACCATTCGTCTACTTTCATCTGTTTCTAGCTCGAATCCCGAATAACTCAAATTTGCATATGTATCCGGGAATGGGTCAAAATACAAGAAGAGCAGTATTCGGGCGTATCCAACCCGTTTTCATCCCTAGGCACAACTAGATGAGTGCTAGCACTACCACAGAAAAGGTTTTCGCAGACGGTTCAAAAATATCAACAAGATGCGTCAGTCATCTAGAATTAATCTTACGTATGATTATTTGATTCGGGGGGTCTCCTAAGATTGACCACGCAGAAAGAAGACATAGGGATTTTATATAGGTTTAGACCTTCTGTTGCCAGAATAACAACCCTACTCCTATGTGTATTGTATTGGAAATGAGTGTACAAGTTACAATCAAGAGGAAGACTGAAGTCTAAAGTCCTCCGCTACTGATCGCACTTCTCCTCCTCTTTCTCTCCTCTCCTCCCTCTATCGTCTGCTGATTCCACCTTTTATATAGTGCTCGAAGAGGGCGGCAGTTTCTCCAGTCCAAAGGGTGCCTCAACGCTTCAGATGATGAACCGGTTACTAGAGATTATTATCAAGTAGCTATGGTAAAATCAGACAAGTAGTTATGGTCAAATCAGAGAGTTAGCCATTTTAAGTCACAGAGACAGATAAAATCGAAAAATACTTATCATATATGGTTTTTTAATATAAACTGTCTGTGATGAGATACTTATCACAGTCACAGTTTGTATTAAGAACCGTCAATTATATGTAATTACCATTAACACTAACGATTTTTAAAAACCATCTATAATAAAACGTTTAATATTAGACCTTTTGTAGTAATGTAATACACCACTTTACAGGGGGAAAAGCCCTAGTGGTTTTCGTAATCGTGGTAACTGGTAAGATCCGACACTTGAACAGAGGCATCGTAGCCATCCTTCCTTTTGCTGCTCATCCCCATCCTTCCTCGCCTGCTCCGAGGGCTTCTTCGCCCCCAGCGTCCCTCGCACCGCCGTCGAGCCTTCCCTCCTCCCGTGGCCCTCTCTCCTTGACTTTGCCTCCCGTGCTCGCAGCTCCTAGTCCTTATTTCTGCAAGAGACTGTAATGTCGCACACTTGACACGTGCACAGAATTCTACTAGCCCAAACCTCTGATGTGTGTCGGTGTCAATAAGGCCAGCTCTGTGTCCCACTCCACGGCCATTCGAATATATTTGTCGGAGCACACGGCTTCGTGGGAGGTTCCCGGTGGATCGTCGTACGTTATCTTTTTGGTCCTTTTCGTTTTTTAGAGAGGCACTGTTCATACGTGCACTGATATTGACAATTTGCTTCGCATTGAATGGTCACGGACAAGCAATGGCATAGCTTGGGCCGAAATAGAACAGAGCCAGACATTACGGAATAATGGACTTGAATGAGTGACTAGTTTCAAGACCCAGTTTGGACTTATTTGAATGCATTGTGATCCAACTCATTCTTTTTAGATTGATTCAGAATTTAAACTAAAATCTCTTCTAATCTAAAAAGATTGGTTTTAATCTCTCTCTATCTAAACAAATCTTAATGGATTTTTAGCAAGGCTGAGGGGGCCATGGCCCATGTTGGCCGTGAGAAGTTCCGCCACTGCGTACAAGTGTTCCATAACATGCTATGGGTGGCCGATGCGTGTGAGTGTGTAGCATGTAGGTGCAAAGCTCAATGTGGTTGTTGAGGAACCGTCACTGCCGAGTCCAGTCTGAGCAATTACCTCATAGACAAGTGTAGAATCGTAAAAACAATGCAAGAACACAAATACAAAATAGTAGATTGAAAACAGAGATATGAAGGGACCTCTTGTTTCTCTTTATTTCTCTTCCACCAAAAAGCTAGTGCAATGGTTAGAGGTCCCCCTTTTATATAGTCTACTGGATGGATAAGGAGTCCACCTTGGGCTAGGCTTGCTTGGCTTGGGCCCGGTTTCTTAACACTCACCCTTAGGCACTCATCTGACATGTTCATGTCTCATCAAAACTCTATAAAAAATCCAATGGAAATAATTTAGAGAAAGAGTATATGAAACACGTTCTACTGTGCAACATGAATTGCCCTATTTAAAACCTTAACCGAAAAACTTCAGGAAAACTCGTCAAGGGAAAAAGAGTACAATCCATCTAATTTTATTTAATCTTCAGAATTTATTCTTTGGATACTCGATCTTCGTGGTCAAGATTCAATAATGAGTTCGTGAAGATTCTCATCCTGAATTCCGCACTTCTCTAAGTCCCTTCATTCCAATTCCACGTATGCATCTTTCAAAGCTAAACGCTGGAAGTGACTTAGTAAATAAATATGTAAGATTTTCACATGACTTAGTATGCAGTACTTTAATTTCGTTTATATTTTGTAATTCATGATCATAGAAGAACTTGGGGTTGATATGCTTTATGAGATAACTCTTCACATAACCTATCTGTACTTATGCAACACAAGTTGCACTAGATAATAGTGGGAGTTTATGCGGTATTCAATCCACACGACTGCTGGATGTGGTGAATCATCCGCCAAAACCAAGCACATTCTCATGAGGCCTCGTACAGTGCTATGATTTCTTAGTGGTTCGCCGAAGTTGATATAAGACTTTTCTTAGACGATATTTATAAAAATGCAGTTCCACCACACAGTATTACATAGCATGTTTGCGACTTGGTTGTATGCGGGTCCGACAGGTACCCGACATCTGCATAGCCATTTATAGACATACATTGATTCTTTCTGCAGAACAAACCAAGGTCTTTGCTTCCTTGGAGGTATCGGAAGATATCATTTATTCCCTACCAATGCCTTTGGTAAGTTTTGCACTATACCTTACTAATAGGTTCACGACAAATGCAATGTCCGATATAGTATAGTTTGCTAAGTACATGAGTGCCCCTACTGCACTCAAGTGGGGGAATTCTGGTCCCAGGACTCCCTCGTCCACTTCTCTAGGTCTGTATGGATTCTTGTCTTGTTGCAAAGATCTCCCAACCATTGGCACTTCGAAACCTTTGAGTGTAGGTTAACATATGCACTAATATCCCTTCAGTGGCATGCTCAAGGTACAAGCCTAGGTAATATTTGGTTTTACCCAAATATTTTATTTCGAACTCCGACTTCAGGTAAGAGCTTACATTCTTAATATCTTTCAAGGTTCTAATGATATTCAGATCATCTTCATGCACTGAGATTATACAAAATCTATCATGGGATCATCGTATAAATACACAAATACAATCATCATTGTTTGTGTAACCTTTCTTGCATAGAAAGTCGCTTTAAGCGATTATACTACATCCTGCCTGATTGCTTAAGTCCATACAATGACTTTCTAAGTTTCACATTATACAGATTTCTATTTGTTATGTCTTGGTTCGGGACAGGAATGCATTCAGTTACCTTCATATAAATGTCTGAATCCAAAATTTCCATAAAGGTATGCAATTACCACATCCATCAATTTTATTTCTAAATTCAAGTTTACTGCCATTGAGATTAAATATCTAAATGTAGTTCCGCCCATGACTAGATAATAGATTTCTTCATAATCAACTCATGAACGTTGAGTGAAACCTTGTGCAATGAGCCTTGTTTATTTCCATTGCTCTTTCAAACAAATAATCACTTATGTCCTACGGGGTGCACATGGGGAGGCGCGCGGCTTACAGGCCCAAACACCTCTCTTTTTTTCACAGATAATAATTTAGTTTTTATTGCCTTCTTCTAATCTTCTCAATTTGATCTTTTCTTACATTCAGTGAGCGATGTAAGCTCTGGATCAAGATCGATAATTGTGGTAATTTTCTTTACAAAGTAAATGTCGACATTTGGAGTTGTCTTATTCAAAGATATTCTCATGGTCACATGGTTTATAGCTATTTTTTTATGGGGCGATTCTTGTAACGCTTCTACTTACTCACCGCTGCTTTCAATTACGGGGCAAGTCTCTTTAGTTTTCAGCTCCGATGTGTGCGCACACATCCTTGCTGATGTCTCCCTTCATGGGGATGCCCAAATACAGTATGGCTTTTCTGAAGGTTCCATACTAGTGCTAGGTCTCAATTGGTTCCCCTTCTGGTTCTAGGGAACTTCAGTAATCGGCTATGTCAAGTCCTTTTTATCCTTTTTCACCAGACGTCCCTGGTTACTTCGGATTCGAGGGGTCTGAGTTCTCGTCCTTTCTGAGGCCTCAGGACGGGATTAGGGATACATTTTTCTTTCTTCAGTACTTCAATCTTCTCCCGTGCATTGTGTGCAGACACATGCAACTTGGTCACGCTCTTCAAATCAATAAAGTGGTCAGGTAGTTGATTCGCTAATGCTCGCGAATCAGTTATCTTCTGGATTTCAATTGTCTTCTAGGCTTCAATTATCTTCTGGACTTCTCTTCTCTTCTTGTTGGACCGAAAAGGCGACTAGAGGGGGGGGGTGAATAGGAGCACGCTCACTTTTTCACAAATAATTGATTCAATAATATTTTACTCCAGTAGCTATGGAAGCTATGAAGATCAGTATATCAGTACAACGGAAGACTAATATTGAATCCAATTTAAAGCCCTAAACAATACGACAAAATCAACAAAGACTAAAGTAATTCAATGCACTGGTGGTCGGACCGCTGAGTCAATGGCGGTCTGATCGGTGGCCTTGGGCGGTCTGACCGCTAGCCTCCAGAACAGATCAAAACAGCCCGATGACGAAGTTGTAAATAGATAAATTTTTTGATCTACAACTCCAAACTTGATAAAACTTGGAACACACCTTCTATATGATGTCAAGAACCTATTCCAATCGAAGATTGTGATAATTCTTGAAAGAATAACGAGCATTTTCCGTTTGATTGAAGAAGGTGATATGCACACGCCTCGATTTAAGATGCGTGCATGCGAGTTGGCCCGATCTTCCGTCGTAGGAGAAATCTGATAACTTGAGTTGCGACGTTGACGAAGGGGAGACTAACCACGATCCGATCGTGATCAGCAACCTCGCAATCGCTACACCGCTCCTCGATTGGTTACCAACCGTGTCAAACACAATTGGCACATTCACGAAGAACGGCTCCAAAGAAATCGGGAGAATTGAAAGAGCAACAAATGAAGAAATCACTCAACGATGAACGATTGAATTGAGACTTCAAGTTTGCGGCAAAATGCCTTTACAATAGCAATAGCTAATTCCAAAATCAAAGTCTGCCCCTAAAGAGGCTCACAAGACAAAATATATTAACCGTCTGGTGGTGTTGTGCGCCATCAGTTTCCATGCATGCATGAGAGAATTCCTTCCCAAGTGCGGTAGTAAATTAATTGGATCCACTTTTCTCTCCTGGTTTGATGGTGTAGATGGCATGCAAAATATTGATTCTCTCTCACGGATTGCATGGCATGCAGAATTTCCTCTCACGGTTTGCATGGCATGCACCACTTCCTTTATTTCCTCTCGTAACAAATGTTGCATGTTGACTGAGTTGGTCTCCTCCTTTGCATGCTGCCATAATTAGGTGCGGCTCTTCCTTTCCTTGCATGCACATGGATGGGTGGAACTCCAAGTCCTTCAATCACCCAGCTAGTGTTCATCCTCTCCTCGGTAAATTCTTGATCAACAACTTCTCCAACAATTCCCTCACATGTAGTAACAAGCAAGCAACAATCATGAGGCAATATCATTTGTTCTGAAATTAAATAATTAATTTGCCCAAGAAACGAATTCACCTGTTGCCCAAGGCGACGTGCACGTGCTCGTGTCATTGGACCTTGTATACTAGTTGAATCTTGTATGTGTGAGCTACTGATGTCCTCATCATACTCCCCTTCTTGAGAAGGAGTCGACCTCGACTCTTGCTCATCTTCGTCACCCAAGAATGGAGATAAATCAACAACGTTGAATGTATCACTCACTCCATATTCCTCTGGCAACTCTAACTTGTAGGCGTTGTCATTGATCTTTGCAAGCACTTTGAATGGTCAATCACCTCGCGGCATTAGTTTGGACTTGCGCCGTTCTGGAAAGCGATCCTTGCGCAAATGCAACCAAACTAGGTCACCTTCTTCGAATACCATCTCCTTCCTTCCCTTATCTGCGTGCTTCTTGTATTGGGCTTGCATCTTCTCAATATTTGCTTTGGTTTTCTCATGGAGCTTATGAATCATCTCAGCACGCTTCTCAGCATCAAGATTAGCTCTTTCCAAAGGTGGTAGAGGCAGCAAATCAATTAGGGCTGTAGGCTTGAATCCATAGACAATCTCAAACGGACAGAACTTCGTAGTAGAATGCACGACCCGGTTGTAGGCGAATTCAATGTGTGGCAAGCATTCCTCCCAAAGCTTCAAATTCTTCTTGAGTATAGCCCGTAGCATGGTACCAAGTGTGCGATTGACGACTTCGGTTTGCCCGTCGGTTTGAGGATGACAAGTAGTTGAAAATAGTAACTTTGTCCCAAGCTTTCTCCAAAGCGTCTTCCAAAAGTGGCTTAAAAACTTAGCATCACGGTCTGAAACAATTGTCCTCGGTATTCCATGCAAGCGAACAACCTCCTAAAAACAAATCAAGAACATGAGTAGCATCATCGCTCTTATGGCAATGAATAAAATGCGCCATTTTTGAGAACCTATCCACCACAACAAATATACTATCCCTCCCCTTTTTAGTCCTAGGCAATCCTAACACAAAATCCATTGAAATATCCTCCCAAGGCAGTTTAGGAACAGGAAGAGGCATATATAATCCATGTGGGTTTAAGCGAGACTTAGCTGTTTGACATGTAGAGCATCTTCTCACGTAGCGCTCAACGTCGCGCCTCATCTTCGGCCAATAGAAGTGTGTGGCCAACACATCCTCGGTCTTGTGAATACCGAAATGTCCCATCAAACCACCTCCATGCGCCTCCTGTAATAACAAAAGACGAACAGAACTCGCGGGAACACAAAGCTTGTTAGCTCTAAACAAATAACCATCATTAAGAACATATTTATCCCAACATCTCCCTTCTTTGCAATTAGCATAAATGTCCTGAAAATCTAAATCAGTAGCATATAGTTCTTTTAAACTTTCCAAACCGAGAATTTTACAATCAAGTTGGGACAACAACGTACCGCCTAGACAATCGTCACCACTATATTCTCTTTACCTTTCTTATGTTTCAGCGTGCGGAAAAGTTTCAATAAATTCTATCCACTTAGTATGTCTACGGTTCAACTTACTTTGGCTACGAATATGCTTTAGTGATTCATGATCCGAATGAATGACAAATTCTTTTGGCCAGAGATAATGTTGCCATGTTTCTAATACTCTAACCAAGGCATATAATTCTTTGTCATATGTTGAGTAGTTTAAAATTTGACCACTAAGCTTTTCACTAAAATAAGCAATGGGCTTTCTATCTTGCATGAGAACACCTCCTATCCCAATACCACTAGCATCACATTCTATCTCAAAAGCCTTATCAAAATCAGGAAGTTGTAGAAGTGGTGCTTTAGTTAACCTATCTTTCAACATGTTGAAGGCATCCTCTTGTGCTTTCCCCACTTGAATGACACATTCTTCTTTGTCAACTCATTGAGTGGGGCAGCGAGTGTGCTGAAATCCTTCACGAATCGACGGTAGAAACCAGCGAGTCCATGAAAACTCCGTACTTGTGTGACTGTTGTAGGTGTAGGCCATGCTCGTATAGCTTATACCTTCTGTTCATCCACTTCAATTCCCTGCGCAGTCACAACAAAACCAAGAAACACAACTCGATCCGTACAAAAGGTGCACTTCTCGAGGTTACCAAACAAGCGCGCCTCTCTTAAAGCAGTAAAAACTTGGCGCAAATGGTCTAAATGCCCTTCCAATGACTTGCTGTATATCAATATATCATCAAAGTATACCACAACAAATTTCCCGATAAATGCTCTCAACACTTCGTTCATTAAACGCATAAAAGTACTAGGTGCATTAGTAAGACCAAAAGGCATAACCAGCCACTCATACAAGCCAAATTTAGTCTTAAACGCAGTTTTCCATTCATTACCTAGTTTCATTCTAATTTGGTGGTAACCACTTCGCAAGTCAACTTTCGAAAAGATACTAGAGCCACTCAATTCATCAAGCATATCATCTAATCTAGGGATGAGCTACTGATGTCCTCATCAGAAGGGTTCAAAACCGGGTCAAAACGAAAACTTGATCCAAAATCTTGCTCGTGGCTGAATGATGATCAAGATGATTCTAGATAGGTTCCCACACATCACAGCAAGCTAGATCACATGAAGAATTTAATAAAAAACTAGCGGATCAAAGAAAGACTCAAAATAATCAAATATAGAGAAAGAACGCAATGAGATAAAACATTGATCAATCTTTCCTTTGATTGATTTGGTATGATATGGGCTTACAGTCACTCCATCAATGGAGGACAATACTCAATCTAAGAGCACGAAAATCACATCAAACTCTCAAGAACCCTAGCCTCCACAAAAGCTCTCCCTAAGAAAATTAGGGTTTCAAATAGCAAAAGAGAAGAAGCGGAGGTGCAGCCACCTCCCTCCCCTATTTATAGTGGAGACTTAAACCTTCTAGAAGTTTGACTCAATTGGGCTCCCGTTAAGGTCCAAAACAAACGGGACACATACGCACGTATTTTAATACGCCATCTTTATCTCCTCTTGACCTAATTAGCTACACTTTGCGCCATCTTGCGCCGCGGATTAGCCAATAGGTCACCCTTGTCCATCTTGCACCACGCTTGAGTACATTGATCTCACCCGATATCGTCGATCGTTCTGGACCTCAGCTTTCCAAGCCTAGTCCCGATCATCCTCGTCGTTGATCAGCAAACAACCTGCACAACAATAGACAGGTAAACCGAATTTGGGAACAAGTTCTTCACAACTTGACCCATATTAGTCAAAACATGCATCATGCAACACATATGCCATGAAACTCATGACTTTGACCTAACAACCGAACATCGCCGCCACGAAGGCCGACGAACAAGTAAAAACCGGTCAGACCGCCCTAGGGCCGGTCTGACCGCCCACCCTGGCCGGTCTGATCGTCAGTTGGGACTTAGCCGAATTTCCTCTCTGGAAAACCGAAACCTACTGGAATTTTCAATCCAATGGAACTTTTGACTGGAGACTCCAAAAATTATGGGACCAAGTGAAATAGAATCCCCTCTCTTGTCTACACCCTCTTTTTTTGGCCCAGCTCAAAATATCATTTTTGAAGTTGGCCGGTCTGACCGCCGCTTGGGCCGGTCAGACCGCCTGAAGCCTGACAACACTGTTTTTTTGCCGAAAACACGTGAAACAACAAAACGTTAACGCCATTGCTAATTGTCACATCATCCTAAGATCTGGAGCATATCCACATGATATCCACAATCTCCCCCTTGATGAACACATTAGTAATAATCCAGAAAATGTAATTTGGAGGTTTGAAAAGTAAAATACTTTTATTTTCACACAAAGGCACAACCTGGTCAAAGCAATGTAAATGAATAAGCTGACATCATAATAGCATAGGCAAGTGAGATAAGGCAAAAGAAAGCATAAAAACTTTAAATTCCAGAAAAGAATCAAAAATCTCACTTAAGGTCCATATGAAAGAACAATGGCTCAATTGACCTTTGATCATCGTGAGGAGTAATAAATGCAATTTAAGTTCAGAAAAGTCAATAAGAATGCAATTCAAAAGTTACCCCTCACTATGATCCTCAAATTTCAGATAATTTTAAAGTCTCTAATTTTCTCCCCCTTTATAACATTTTTTTTATCTTCTCCCTTTCATACAACATTGAGATATCTTCCCGCAACATTGAAATATCTTCTCCCCCTTTGACAAGGGAGTCATCAAGGAATCACGCCTTCCTCTTATCCAGAGATAACAAATGAAGAATGAAGAAAGTAGCATAAGAAGGAGTATGCATGAAGTGCAATGGAGTGGCTTCATTTTTGTATTTTTCAATTTTTGATTATAAGAAGCATTGGAGATTACCCAAAAGAACAATCCAACATTTCTAATATTGCACAAACAACATATCAAGCATAACAGTGCTAGCAAGATCATGATAATGCATATATATCAAAGCTAAGCACGAAGGCTCAATATAAAGTAATAAATTTGGTCAATTTAAGCAAAGCTTCAAATTCAGCAAGTTCATCAACATGGATCCTAAAGTGAAACTGGCCATGTCAAAATGTCAAAGTGAGATCAAAAAGCTAACAAAGACCACATTAAGAGACAATCAGTTCCTGTATTGAATCATTTTGCTAAATTTCTCAAGCGCCTATTTTTTAATAATTTTTCATTTGCACTAAATATTGAAGTTGACTAATGGTCTAACTTAGTGATAAGATCCTGGACTAGGAGCCATCCACAAACTCATCCTAAGCTTCGACCAGAAGTTGATTAAATGTATATTTTAGTAAAGAAGATCCTGAACTAGAAGCCATCCACAAACTCTTCCTAAGCTTCTACCAGGGCGACAAATCTTGAGGTTCATGTCATTTCTGATAAGCAGTCCCCATAAGATCGTCTGGATCATCAAACTAACTCCGAGTTCATGTTTTTGACATGCAGTCTCGTAAGAGTAGTTTGGCACAATTTAAGTATAAGACAATCTTGATTTTTCATGTATCAAAAGAGCAGTTTTAGATTCTCAAGAACACAAGAAGCTCAAGTAATGGTCAATTTTAGATTCAAGAGCTAACAAAGCAATTCTGACAGGGCCAATGTGACAAAAGGAGCACTAATTGCGCAACTAGCTAAAACATCCACAAACTGCAGTTTTTAGTTCGAGTTGTTTTAGAGTTCTAGCTCATACAACAAAGACTTATCTGTATATATAAAAGCATGATAATTCTAGCAAGTCAAAGAACTAGACATGACATTAAGTAAGAATTGAAATACACAAGCTCCAAAGGGTAATAGGCAAAGCTTCATCAATTTTAAAAGATAAGTAGAAAATCTTATATTACAATGCATCTTTTTGGATTTTTCATATGAATGCAATATGATACAATGATATGCAAAAAATGCCTAAAAACCTAAGAAGTTCAAAAAGATCAATAAGTTCAGAAAAGAACAAGAAAAGATCAGAAGAACAAGTTAAGATCAGAAAAGATCGAACTCCCCCTCAAACCAACCCATAGGGATAAATTACCCCTACCTCGCTCCTCAAGGTGGCAAACCTAGTTGGGTCTAAAGGCTTGGTGAGGATATCAGCCAGTTGAGCCTCGGACTCCACAAAGTGCAGCACAATATCACATTTTTCGACATGGTCTCTAAGGAATTGAAAGCGAATATCTATGTGTTTGGTCCTAAAATATTGCACAGGGTTCTTAGCAATATTAATGGCAGAAGCGTTATCACAGAAAAGAGGAACACTAGTAAAAATTAACCCATAATCCTTAAGAGTGGTTACCATCCACAAAATCTGACTACAGCAATGAGCAGCAGCTACATATTCAGCTTTAGCAGTGGATTGTGCAACAGAAAACTGCTTCCTAGAAGACCAAGATACAAGAGAAGTGCCTAGGAAGTGACAAGTGCCTGAGGTACTCTTCCTATCTAGCCGACAGCCCGTAAAATCAGAATCAGAAAACCCCCCGAATTGACAAGGATGACTAACAGGAATACCAAATGCCATACAGAAGGGTCGAGTGTAAATACCTGAATATGCACTTAACGGCTTAGTGATGGGAAGCTCTCGGAGACGCCTGAAACCTCGCACAGAGGCGGACCGTGAAGTGGATGTTCGGTCTTGAGGCCGTCAGGTACAGGTGAGAGCCGATCATGCCGCAGTACTCGCGTTGATCCACGGCTTCTCCTTCCTCATCTGGATCCAAAACAGTCGAATTCGCCATGGGAGTGAGATCGGCTTGCAGTCACCCATGTCGAAGCATTTGAGCAAGTCCTTAGTGTACTTCGTCTGATGAATGAAGACCCCTTCCTTGCATTGCTTGATTTGAAGCCCCAAAAAATAATTGAGCTCTCCCATCATACTCATCTCAAATTCCCTGACATAGTCTCAGAAAAGCTGGAAACAAGAGCATTAAAAGAACCAACAAAGATAATATAATTAACGTAAATTTGAGTAAGCAGGAAGTCATTACCACGCCTAAGAATGAATGTTATGTCTACCTTACCCATCTCAAAATTATTCTTAAGCAAGAAGGTCTTAAGTCTATCATACCAGGCTCTAGGGGCTTGCTTAAGACCATCATCTCCAAAAGTGATGAAGTCATCACTCGTCGACCGCGTGAAGGAGGTGAACCATCTTGAATCTCCGGTCGTTTGGCTTGAACAGCCGGAGTCGACAAACCACGTGTCCTTAATCTTCCCGCGGAAATCCTAAAAATCAAGGCACATAAGAACGATCTGTCTCGATACTGGGGTTAGTTAAACAAGACTTAGGAACCCAGTATTGAGACACACGTCTGCGAGTAGTATGCAAAGCAGAAGTGCTATCCTTGATTTTATTTGAAGTTCTGTTATAAGCAATGGTTAAATTAACATGAGAGTTATCCTGTCTAGGAGCATGATGATGAGCATGTGACACAAATCCTAAACTATGTTTCTTCTTTTCTATGTTACCATGTCTCATAAACGCTCTAGGTTGATTGAATGAAATTTTAGCAAAAATTTTCTTATCATTTTTCAACCTACGCCAACAGAATTTAACCAAATGCCCATCCTTTTTGCAATAGGTGCAATGGTACTTGATACCACTAGGAGAAGCACCATTTGACTTAACAGATGATTGGGCAACACCTGCAAATTTAAAGATAGTTTTTGCAGGTTGGGTTTTGAATTCAACTGACCTATTTTCCAAGACTTAAGTAACTTTTAGCTTCTTATAAGGAGTTTTAGACTTGTCCAGAAGCATGTTTACTGTTTATTATCTTTAGATAATTTTTCTAAGGTATCCTTAAGATAAGCACTTTCTTCTTCAAGATTAACACATGATTCACAGGTTTTACCTTTAATTGTTCTAGCATATTTCTCCTTATATAAAGTAGCTTCAAGTTTAAGAGCTGGACATGAAGCACATGTAGTAGACTCAACATTGTCTTTAAGCTTGGCATATTTAGCTCTAGCTGTTTCTAAGATATCTTTGACTTCATGTTCGCGTTCTAAGCAGAAAGTGCAAAGGCTAGAATCAACCACTACAAAATAAACCAACTTGCTAGACTCTAATTATTCTTCACATGGAGCAGATTTAACCTCAACTAGCACAGTCCTAGCATTTTTAAGTTGTTGCAAAGTAATATTATGAGCAGATTGCAGTTTAGCAAATTCTGAGTGCATAGCATGGCAAGATGAACATTCATCAGATTCAAGAGTCTTAGCATTTGTAAGTTCTAAAGTCAAACTATCTACTTGTGACTCTAAGTCCTTGTTCTTGGCCATGATAAACTCTAAATCCTTACCCTGACTCATGAGTTGCTCAAACATAGATTCACATCTATCAGAAAGGACATCATAAGAGGGAGGTACCTCATCGTTGTCGTCGTCAACGGAGTCGGCCATGAAGCACAAGCCGGTGAAGTCCTTTGCCTTCCCTTTCTTCTTGTTTTGAGGGATCTCCTCCTCCTTGTTCTCCTCGCCCCCGGAGTCCACATCGCTTAAGGATTGTTCCCCAAAAGCAGCAAGAACTCGATGAGCGGCCTTCATCAGTTGGGCAACATCATACCTTGAGTTATTCCATTGAGGCTTCTTCCAAGCTGGCTTTCCCTCCTTATGGTTGCTCTTACCTTTCAGCTTGGGGCAATTTGCCCGAATATGATTAAGCTCACCACACTCATAGCAAGTCACAGGACCTCCTCGATTTCTGTTTCTCATATTGTTGTAGGCCCGTGTGACCTTTTTGACTATGAGGGCCAACTCAGCCTCAGGAAGACTCTCAAACTCCTCTTCATGAATTGCAGATAAACTAGCAAGCGAAAATCCAGAAGAAGACTCAAAAAACCCATCAAAAGCTCTCTTGAGTGGGTCTGCTACTAAAGCCATATTTTCATTCTTGGGATGATCAATCCTCTTGATCTCATGAGTCTTGAGCTTGCTATAGAGCAACTCCAAAGTCAGATCAGAGAGGTTGACATTCTTCTCAATGGCGGTAGCCTTTATCTCCCACTCCTTGGTGTTGATTGCAGCCAAGAGGTGAGTGGCTTTTTCAGACTGAGAATATTCAATACCAACAGCTTTCATCTGATTAATCACTTTATTAAAGTGACTAAAAATATCATCGATGCTCTCTCCAAGACGCATCTTGAATTTGTTATATTCACACTTATAGACTGTTTGGCGTACTTTCTTGACTTGGGACGAACCCTCATGGTAGGTTTCGAGAGTGTTCCAAATCTCGTGCGCAGTCTCAAGAATGCAAATCCGATCATACTCCTGTCTACCAAGCCCAACAAATAAAAGGTTTTTAGCCTTATTGTTGTTAGCCAAGAGTACTGCTGAAGCCGGCATAGCAACTTCAGGAATAACGAGTGGGACTCGAACAACATCACATATAGCGTGTCCTTCGCTCTCAAGGAAGACTCGCATGCGATTATTCCAATAGGCATAGTCGTGCCAATTGAAGATATGCGGCTTCCTGGAGTATCTATCCATCGTCAAGTTCAGTGACCGGTTAAGATCAAGATTGAACTAACCGGGCTCTGATACCACTTGTTGGACCGAAAAGGCGACTAGAGGGTGGTGAAAAGGAGCATACTCAGTTTTTCACAAATAATTGATTCAATAATATTTTACTCCAGTAGCTATGGAAGCTATGAAGATCAGTATATCAGTACAGCGAAAGACTAATATTGAATCCAATTTAAACCCCTAAAC
The DNA here is from genome assembly GCA_036346395.1 of Hsuehochloa calcarea. NCBI lineage: Eukaryota > Viridiplantae > Streptophyta > Magnoliopsida > Poales > Poaceae > Hsuehochloa > Hsuehochloa calcarea. The sequence goes on along the minus strand of CM070597.1, from coordinate 19,638,650 downwards.
AATACGACAAAATCAACAAAGACTAAAGCAATTCAATGCACTGGCGGTCGGACCGCTGGGTCAATGGCAGTCTGACCGGTGGCCTTGGGCGGTCTGACCGCTGGCCTCCAGAACGGATCAAAACAGCCTGATGACGAAGTTGTAAATAGATAAAATTTTTGATCTACAACTCCAAACTTGATGAAACTTGGAACACACCTTCTCTATGATGTCAGGAACCTATTCCAATCGAAGATTGTGATAATTCTTAGAAGAATAACGATACTTTTCCTTTTGATTAAAGAATGGTTCAAAACCGGGTCAAAACAAAAACTCGATCCAAAATCTTGCTCGTGGGTGATTGATGATCAAGATGATCCTAGATAGGTTCCCACACGTCATAGCAAGCTGGATCACGTGAAGAATTCAATCAAAAACTCGCAGATCAAAGAAAGACTCAAAATCATCAAATATAAAGAAATACAAAACATTGATCAATCTTTCATTTGATTGATTTGATATGATATGGGCTTACAGTCACTCCATCAATGGACGACCATGCTCAATCCAAGAGCACAAAAATCACATCAAACTCTAAAGAACCCTAGCCTCCACAAAAGCTCTCCCTAAGAAAATTAGGGTTTCAAATAGCAAAAGAGAGGAAGCGGAGGTGCAGCCACCTCCCTCCTCTATTTATAGTGGAGGCTTAGACCTTCTAGAAGTTTGACTCAATTGGGCTCCCGTTAAGACCCAAAACAAACGGGATACATACGCACGCATTTTAATACGCCATTTTTATCTCCTCTTGACCAAGCAACCTGCACAACAATAGACAAGTAAACCGAATTTGGGAATAAGTTCTTCACAACTTGACCCATGTTAGTCAAAACATGCATCATGCAACACATATGCCCTGAAACTCATGACTTTGACTTCACTACCGAACATCGCCGCCACGAAGGCCGACGAACAAGTGAAAACCGGTCAGACCGCCCCTAGGGCCGGTCTGACCGCCCACCCTGGCCGGTCTGACCGCTAGTTGGGACTTAGCCGAATTTCCTCTCTGGAAAACCGAAACCTACTGGAATTTTCAATCCAATAGAACTTTTGACTGGAGACTCCAAAAATTATGGGAACAAGTGCAATATAATCCTCTCTCTTGCCTATACCCTCTATTTTTGGCCCAGCTCAAAATATCATTTTTGAAGTTGGCCGGTCGGACCGCCCTTAGGCCGGTCTGACCGCCGCTTGGGCCGGTCTTACCGCCTGAAGCCTGTCAGCACTGTTTCTTTGCCAAAAACACGTGAAACGACAAACCATTAACGCAATTGCCAATTGTCACATCATCCTAAGATCTGGAGCATATCCCCATGATATCCACACTTTTGGACTTCAATTGTCTTCTGGACTTCAATTATCTTCTGGACTTCTCTATTTCCCGACAATTGTTCATCATGGGATTGATTCCCCCCTAATGACGGGAAACTATCCTCATCAATTATACTGTCAGCGAATCGGGCAGTATGCAAATCTTCCGTCATATGGTCCAAATACAATATTATGGATGTTGTCTCATAACCCACGTATATCCCAAACTTTCATAGAGGGTCCTTTCAGTTCGTTGTATTGGTGGTATAGGTATATAAAACTTGCAACCAAATCTAAGAAGATGAGAAATTTTCGGTGCTGACCCTTGCGCTAGTTGCATAAGTGGATGAAGGTTTTATGCTGGTGGTCTAAAATTGATGAGAGTTGCTGCGTGAACACTGCATGTCTCCAATATGTAGTTGATAAATTACAATTCTGCAAAATCTGTTCGTCCATTCTGGTTGTGGACATCGGTACTGCATACCCAACGTTAAGTCTCATTGCCATACAATAATCATCAAATGCATTCGAAATAAATTCTCCGGCGTTGTCCATTCTGGTGGACTTCTCATGATGATTAGGGAAATTATTCTTAATGTTAATTATCTATGAGATTAGCTTTGCAAAAGTGTGGTTTCTCGTTGACAATAAACATATGTGCGACCATTTCGAGGAAGTATCGATGAGCACCATAAAATACCTAAATGGCCCTTAAAGGGGTTATATAGGTCCGCAAAAAGTCTTTCAGTATACTTTTCAGGAATGTAGGGACTTCATCCTTCACTTTCAGAGCAGAAGGTCTAGTAATTAATTTTTCGGTGGTACATACGGGGCACACAAAATCTTTCAGATTGGAGAAGTTCTTTACATCGATATTATGTCCCTGTGAATTCTTAATTACAGTTCTCATCATCCTAAGACCTGGGTGACATAATCCATCATACTAGATATAGAAAAGTTCAGATCTTCTAAATACGGTTTTCATGACAGTATAGGCTACGAGTGCCTTAATATTAGTGTAGTTTCATATGAAGAAAGTTGTTATAATGCCCTTTTCCACTTTCCTCACTCTTTGTAATGAGCAGGTATTACTTACCATACTCTTCTTCGGTCTCTATGTGGAAACTGTTAGCGCGAATATTCTTAAGAGTTCTAGTCGATTCTGAGTACAACAAGGCTTCTTTAATGACCAATGTTGTGCTCATCGGGAGTATAATTGTGCCCCTTCATGAGCCTATTATACGAGTGTCACTACATGTGATTGTCGTAAAACTAGCAGCATTCTTTCTGATCGACTAGAAATTTTTTTGTCTCTCTCGAGATGGTATTTGTTGTGCCGCTATCTGCCAAGCACTTTTTCCATAGGGCACCACACGTGTCCTGATATATAAAGTATTTATTAATATGGGGTAGGAAGCAATCCACACACATAAGTAAAATACTTCAAAACAGAACACAACTTGTTATTATTAATACGGGAAAAAATCTTACGGGACTCATTATAAGAATTTATTGCTTTGCTCTCCTAAATCTTACAACCATTATTCAAAATCCAATGTTCTATCACAACCATAAACTGCAAATGACTATAAAAATCTAAGTGCAATGCGTACACTAGATTGAATCAGCGAAATATGAAAAAACTTATGCCTAAATCTGCTCCATGACCATCTTCTCTTCTTCGGCAACCACGGCTGCTACCGCTGCGATGTCCAAAGAAAGTGTGATGGGGGCTGCTATTGGACTGTCAACATCCATATGTGCAACCAATGAATGTGGATCCTCTGTGCCTGCAATGGCAAGGTGTGCCTCATGTTGTCCTTCGCCCTTCTTCTTAGATTTGAAAGCATCAATCACGTGATGTGGATCACGGCAAGCACATAACCAATGTCCCCATGTGCCACATTTGTAGCAACTTTGGTCTTACTGGCCATAGAGCTTCTCATCGCACTTATTTAGTCCGCCCTTCTTGACTTGAGCATTCTGCTTGGTCTTGCGACCCATGACCTTACCCTTCTTGCCTCTTTTCTTCGACTGAGGCTTTCTCATCTTATAGCTGCTAGCATTGACTTTATGGCCAGCATTGCTACTAGACGGATGTGAGATGTAGTTCTTCCTTAGAACATCATCTTGAGCTTCCATAACTTGCATGATGTCAATCAGTTTGGCATACTCTTTGTAGCCGTCTTGACGATAGTTGCGTACGAATTGCACCGCATTTGGGTGAAAGGTAGAGAGTTTTCTCGATCTTCTGCTCATCTGTGGTTACCTTACCACAGAGTTGAAGACTTATACAAATTTTATGCAATGCGGAATTGTACTCCCCCACGGTCTTGTAGCCAGCAAAATGTTGTCGATTCCATTCCTGCTCTGCCCGAGTAAGAATGGTGTACTTCAGCTTCTCTAACTGTTTTTTCAGTGTGGTCCATAAAGCTAGTGTGTTCTTCTCCGCCATATAGTCATTCTTAAGCATTAGGCAGAGATGATGTTTGAGGAAATGAACTGCCTGATCATTTTCCTCAGCAGTTGGAGTGGTATCATTCGAGGTGCCCAATCCAATAGCTACACGGAGCTTCTTAGCTCCAAGTACGATCTCGACATCTGATGCCCAAGTCAAGTCATTCTAGCCATGCTGGGCTAGCTCTTCGAACTCCCGGTTCGTAATGTCAGTCATCTGCATATTCATTTAAAGAGTTCATAAGATTGCTGTGGGTAATTTGCATAAAATGGTTGCAAAAATTTTCATTATGTTTTTCGTATTTTTCTATGCATTTTTCATGATTTACTGCTATTTTCAGTGATTAAAAGCAATATAAACAATCACAGTTAATCAAAACAGTAAATACAATACATAAATTGCATATAAATAATAATAACAAAGTTAAACATACTTCAAATGCTAATTCCGATTCAAAATTTGAATTCCCGAGGCCTTTTTCTGCTAGAATATGTATTTTCAGATAATTCTACGATTTTTAGGGGCTAAATTCCTAAATTTCAATTCTGATAAATTTTCACGCATTTTTTCAATTTCTGATGGGTTACTCTACAAGAATTTCTTTCTCGAAATATTTTCCTGGTAATTTTCAGAACTTCAAGGGTTTATTTGCAAAGTTTCCTTTTCTTTTCAGGTTTTTTTCCATTTTTTTCATTTGCCGAAATACTTGGGCCGGTCCCATTGATCCTTGGCCCAAAAGGCATATTCAAAGCGGCGTAGTGGAGGGGATAGGGTTTTCCCTCCATATTCACCAACTTGGCGGCTCTAGTAGGGCAAGCACAGTCTGAAGTGCGGCGTGCGTGGTGACGAAGGGCTCATGCGTGCGCGGTGAGTGGCGTGGTGGGTGCGATGGCGGTCTTTGGGCCGCCGGAGGTGGATCCGGTGTCCTCTCGTCGGCGCCATGCGGCGGTGATGACCTTCGGCTACAGCGGCGGTCTTCCATGGCGCAAAGGCGGCGGCGCGGTGCAAGCGGGCGGCGGGAAAACACACGCAGCGGCGTTGGAGGCGGCGCCGTGTGGTTCGATCAGTGTCGGCTGCGCTTGCGGCGGCCGGGGAGCGGGCGAGCCTGTGATGCGATTCAGCGGTGCCAGCGCGGGTCGTGCGTCGCGGTGGTCGGGTGTCTTTGCGGCGAGTTCATGGCGCGCGACGGGCGTGGAGTCTTCTGCGCGACCGGCTTGGTTGTGCGTCTATGGGACAATGGCGCGATTGCCAATCATGTGGAGCGGCCGATGCGGCGTGCGGCCTTGATGGCGTGGAGGCGGCGGTGCCGGACTTCGGCGGTGAGTCGTGACGCAATGTGCAGCGGCAGGCGGCGGCATGCATGTCTTGCTGCGTCACGGGCATCTCGACGGTTGCACGTCTGCGTACTGTTCATACTATTACTGTTCATTCAATTATTGTTCATCCAATGTATAATCTACAGTGCAACTGTTATCTGCTATTTCATGCAACCCACCGATCGGCTTGGCCGGTGACTTCAAGTCGGCTCACAGTAGATTAGAACATATTTGCACCGTAGAAAAAACTCTAGAAAGCCAAATTTGCAAATTGAAAGCAATCTAGAAAATGTGATTCGATCTACGAGCATCGTGCTACGACAGTTACCTTTCGATCAGAGTAGAGTAAGCCTAAAGGTAGGCTGGAGTAGATCGTGCTGATAACGTGTTGAGGAACCGTCGCTGGCGAGTCCAATCTGAGCGATTATCTCGTGGACAAGCGTAGAATCGTAAGAACAATGAAAGAACACAAACGCATAATAGTAGATTGAATACAGAGATATATGGGACTTTTTGCTTCTCTTTATTTCTCTTCCACTAAAAAACTTGTAAAATGGTTGGGGACCCCTTTATACAGTCCACTGAATGGATAAGAAACCCACCTTGGGTCAGGCCTGTCTGGCCTGAGCCCGGTTTCTTAACAGTGGTGACCGTCTGTATGTATACGGATGCAAACACTTCTAACCATCGGAGTTTCGAAGTTTCAAGCAAAAGGTGCCCCACCCCATAAATATAGATGAGCTAGGCGTAAGCATTGGATGAAATATTACAGAGATAAGACCATCTTCGTTTTTACCTCCTCTACTTCACACACAAGTCATGTTGGATGTTGATACAGCACATAAAATGCAATTTTGATCACTAATTACTATTATAGCATATTTGTAAAACCTAAAAAAATTATAAAAATATTTCTTGATTTGTTTTTATGTATCTAATCTAAATATTTTAAAAATATCGATAGTCAATTTTTTTAAAGTTTGACTAGATATATTCTAAAATGATTTATTTTTTTGTAAATAGGAGATAGTAATAAATATCGCACAGGTTGCACCAAAAAAAAAGGATTTCCTGTAGGCCCAACTGTCAGCCTGTCGCCTGTTCTGCTCCGTTGTTGGCGGAGCCCTCCTCATCCTACCCCCGCGCGGCCAATTTCAAAAGGCCAAAACGGCGAAAAGGGCGAAACGGAGCCCGACCCGACCTCCGCGCGCCTGCCCAGATCCGATCCGCCTCCCGCTTCTGCGGCCGCGCGGCCCCCAGAGGCCAGAGCCCAACCAACCCAGCTCACAACCAAATTTCAAATCCTTCTTCTCCGGTCCACATTCTCTAGGGTTTCATCCCCCACTTCTCCAAAGATCCATGTCGAGTCTCTAGCCCTTGACCCCTCCATCTCCCATGTCCCGCTCCTTCTTCCCGACCTGCTCCACCCTCAAAGGTGGCCGCTCGCCTCCGAGAAACCTCGCGTTTGTGCCGAGATTTGATCGATTGTTTTTTAAAAGTTTTTGACATTGCGTCCATTTTGTTTCCATTTGAGCAGCGGAAAATGGAGGAGATGTGCAAGGAGCTGGACGACGGTGCTAAGTTGGACCTCGCGGACGGACTCGGTGGCGGGGGGGCGGCAGCGGCGGCTCGGTGGCGCCTTCACCGCCGGTTCCGTCGGCGATGGCGATGAAGAATACGGACACGCAAGCGAAGAACACGATAGAATTTGGTGCTTTGCGCCACACTCGCGGCGTTTTACGGACTTTATATAGCTTAAATAGAAAGCGACTTAACGGACCACGAACACCACGGCGCTTGCACGTCGCCATGCCTCCGCACAAGCCGCATCAACCCACGGCTCGAGACGTGCGCTCATGGCGGCGAGAAAGCGAAAAGTCCTGCATGTATGCGCATACAGCGGACATGAACAAGACGCTCTCGATTCAGCTACAACCGAGTACATTGTTGTGAAACTAAGTTGGCCTAAGACTCTAACTGAGTTTGGTGATCAGGAGCTTTGAACCGTGCCAAGGATTATGCAACAATCTCCCCCTAAAGCTTGCACGGTTCACTTGAGCTTGACGACGCCAATCTTCTAGCGCAGTTCACAGAACTTAGCACGTCCGAGTGACTTCGTTAGAATATCAGCGAGTTGCTCCTGTGAGCTCGTGAAGTCCAGGCAAATCCTCCCGCTGTCCACACATTCACGAATATAATGAAATTTTGTATCAATGTGCTTACTTCTATCGTGGAGAACGGGATTCTTGCTCAATGCGATTGCGGACATGTTGTCCATCTTCAGTTGCGGCGGCTGAAGTTTGGTGCTGATCATATCATCCAGCAGCCGCGCGAGCCACACCGCCTGACACGCTCCCGTTGCGCCAGCGATGTACTCAGCCTTGCAAGATGAGAGCGCCACGACCCGCTGCTTCTGGGATTGTCATGAGATTGGCATGTCACCGAGGAAGAAGATGATCCGGTGGTGCTCTTCCATCATCGATGTATCCACCCAAGTTGATGTCGCTATATCCCGTGAGACAGAGTTTGGTGTCGCCGCGCTTGGAGTAGTGGATGCCGAAGTTGATCGTGCTGGAAATGTATCGGAGCAATTGCTTGAGAGCGGCCAGGTGCTCTTGATGAGGCTTCTCCATGTACCTGCTCACATAGCCTACTGCGAACGTGATTTCAGGTCGCGTGTGGACTAGGTACCGCAGACTCCCCACGAGACTGCGATACTGGGTCGCGTCGACCTCCGGTGTGGCGCTGTCCTTGGACAACTTCAGTCGCGCCTCCATGGGCGTCTGGCACGCATTGCAGCCCTCGAGTCATGCCTTCTTGAGCAGCTTACGCGTGTACGCGGCTTGTCCCAAGGTGATGGCATCCCTGCTTTGCTTCACTTCGATCACGGAGGTAATAAGAGAGCAGCCCCAGATCGCTCATGCGGAACAGCTGACGCATCTGTGCCTTGAACGTGTCGATCTCCTCCGCTCTCGAGCCCGTGATGATGAGATCGTTGACATAGACGCCCACCACCACGCGCGATGCCGCGGCTCCCCGCGTGCACATGCCATGTTCGCTGAGGCACTTGGTGAAGCCGAGCTCGCACAGGCTGCAGTCCAGCTTCTTGTTCCATGCTCGTGGCGCCTGACGAAGCCCGTACAAGGCCTTTCGCAGCTTCAACACCTTCTCCTCGTGCCCGGCAGCAACGAACCCGGGAGGCTGCCTGACGTAGACCTCCTCGCTTAGTTCGCCGTTTAGGAACGTTGACTTGACATCCATGTGATGCACAAGCCATCCCTTGTGTGCCGCCACGGCAAACAGCATCCGCACGGACTCCATCCTGGCCACCGGCGCGAACACCTCGTCGTAATCAATCCCTTGTTGCTGGACGTAGCCCTTGGCCACGAGACGCGCCTTGTGCTTGACGATGGAACCGTGTTCGTCGCGCTTCACCTTGAAGACCCACTTCGGTCCAATCGGACTGTGGCCGGGAGGGAGGTCTACGAGTACCCACGTGTCGTTCTGCTCGATCGATGCCATCTCCTCCACCATTGCCTTCTGCCAGCACGCCTCACCGCGCACCTCCTCGAATGTGGCAGGCTCGTCACCCACTGTGAGCAGCAAGTTGTCCCCCGTGTCACGCTCCGCCAGCCCTGGTGGCAAAGCGGGACCGAGGATGCCGTCTACCGTCCTGAACCGGAGTGGCGCGTCGTCGTCGTGCGCGTCGTCCAAGTCCAGCTCACCGCTTGGCGGTGAAGCGAACTCAACGGGCTCCTCTGGCATTGCTGGCACGGGTGGTGTGCGGGGTTCAAACCCGCACATGGGCGTCACCACGCCTGGCGTCGCAGGAGTCAGTGGCGTCTCAGGCCCTGTCACCGTGTCGCGCGCCACACTCCCCGCGGGCACCTCACGGCGCGTCGATACCATCATGAACTCGACGTGGAACGGCTCCTTTCGTTTGTGCCCGAGTTCCTCCTAGACTTGCTCCAGTCCCATGCCCTTGCCTCGTCGAACACCACGTCGCGTGAGATGTGTACACGCTCGGTGCTCGGATTGTAGCACCTGTACGCCTTGGAGCCTGGCTCGTACCCGATGAAGACCATCGGGGTACTCCTGTCGTCGAGCTTCCGCTGATGCCCGCCAACGACCTTGACATGCGCAACACAGCCGAAGGTGCGGAAGAAATGCACAGGTGGTTTGTAACCGTACCAGGCTTGAAATGGAGTCATCCCCTCGACGCTCTTCGTCGGCGCCCGGTTTAGGATGAAGACGGCCGTCGCGACCGCCTCCCCAAAACCGGTAGGGCATCTGCCGCCTTGACATGCTCGTGCCATTCCGGCCGCGGTGCAGTTGCGCCGCTCCACCACGCCATTGTCTTTGCGGTGTGTGCGATCGCGGTGAGATGGCGTTGGATCCCCTTCTCGGCGCAATACTCCCGGAACGTCCGCGCCGTGAACTCGCCGCCACGGTCGATCTGCAGCGTGCAAACTTCCTCCTGCTTCGCCTGCGGGCTGGAGGCGAATAATAGACGCTGCAGCCTCGTCCTTTGATGCCAGCAGCACGAGCCACATGAAGCGGCTCTTGTCGTCGACAACAAGCGAGAACACGGTAGCTTGCGCTGGCGTCTGGCGTGATCGGCCGCGCAAGTCGGCGTGGGCGAGCTCGAGGCAGTGCGTGGCACGGTACGTGCTCGCCGCTGGAAACGGATGTCGACGTTGCTTGCCGGCGAGGCAGCTATCGCAGACTTGATCAACAAGATCAATCCGCGGCAGCCCACGCACCAGCTCCCCCTGCGTTAGCTTCTTCAGCCCCTGGAATCCGAGGTGTCCGTACCTGGCATGCCATTGCCAGGCCACCTCGCTGCTCCGTACGGCAAGGCACACCGGCTTGCCGATGTCTAGGTTGAGGACGTAGAGTCGGCTCGGCGAGCGCTGTACCTTCGCCATCAGCCGCCGCCGCTGATCCCAGATCCTGAGCACGCCGTCCTCAATCAAGATCTTGAAGCCGTCTTCATCCAGTTGGCCGAGGCTGATGATGTTGGCCGTCAGCTTGGGAATGTGGTACCGGTGAGCTCTGGTGCTCTCCGCTCTTGCAAGTGAAGATCACCGTGCGCGCCCTCGATCTGCGACGGCGAGCCATCCCGAACAGCGGTGCCCGGATCCCGTGTCGAGCTCAGAGAAGACCGATCGAGCGCCTGTCATGTGATTGGTGGCCCCGGTGTCGAGGATCCATCGCGTGTGGTGGCCCTCCTTCTTGTCGCCGAGCTGTACGAGGAGCTTGCCCTCCTCGAGTTGGATCGGCGCGGATTTCTCCGGTGCGGCGTGGTCTGCGGGTGGCGGTAGCTGAGAGGAGAGAGGGGCGTTGTGTGTCACCGCAGCCACCAGCAAGGTGGATTCAGTCTCCTCCTCCACCTGGGCCGCATGGGCCTGCTCGTCCCTCCTTTTCTTGCGGCACTCGCGGGCCCAGTGGCCCGTCTTGCCGCAGTACCTGCATTGGTCGCCGGCTATCTTGTTCCCTCCTTTGCCGTCGCCGCTGATCGCTTTTGGTGGCTTGGAACCGCCGTGACCCACGCCCTCTTTGCTTCGACGCCGGCCCCTTGCCGCCTTCAGATGAGCCCTCGCCGGAGAGTCGCAGTCGCGACGCCACCCGCTCGATCAACTCGTCCTCGGTGAGGTTCAGCTTGGCTTTTGAGACGCTACCACCGAGGTCGTGGCGCTCCTCCGTCGCCTTGAGCCGCCCGATCAACTCCTCGACGGAGACCTCGCTCAAGTCGAGGAGAGTCTCGATCGACATTGCGATCTGAGAGTACCCTGGTGGAAGCGCTTGGAGGAATTTGCGTACAATCTCCTCCTCTGTGTAGCCGTCGCCGAGAACTGAGAGTCGATGCGCGATCCCATTGATGCGGATGCCGAATTCATCCACCGTTTCGCCATCACGGAACTTGAGGTCATCGAACGCGCGACGGAGTGTGTTTGCTTTGGCCTTGCGCACGCGCTCCACGCCGACGTGCATCGTCTTGATCGCGTCCCATGCGATCTTGGCAGTTGCCTTGCTGGCAATGGTCCCCATCATCTCCGCTGCGACTGCCTTCGAGATCACCTCGAGCGCCATCCGATCTTCGACGAAGTCGGTGGTGCCGACGCTCACCGCCACCCACAGACCCCGTGCCTGCAGCATGACGCGCATGAGCGCCGCCCAGTCGTAGTAGTTCGTCTTTGTCAACGTCGGGAATGAGCCGCTGCCGCTGATCTCCCTGGTGACCCGGTGGATCACCAGGCCGCGCTCAGTGTCGCCGCTGCCGCTGCCGCTCCCTGTCGGCGGAGTCATCTCCCCTTGAGCCCGCCGAGGCGACAACGATCGGTGGCGTGGCATGAGTGCCCAATCGATCGCTTGGTCGTGCGTCCAGGTGCGGCTAGCTCTGATACCAATTGACGCCTTCACCGCCGGTTCCCGTCGCTGATGACGATGAAGAATACACACACACGCAAACGCGAAGAACACGATAGAATTTGGTGCTGCCGCTGCCACACTCGCAGCGTTTTCTGGACTTTATATAGCTTAAATAGAGAAACGACTTAACAGACCACGAACACCACGACGCTTGCACGTACGCCATGCCTCCGCACAAGCCGCATCAACCCACAGCTCAGAGACGTGCCGCTCATGACGGCCAGAAAACAGAAAAGTCCCTGCATGTATGCGCATGCAACGGACATGAACAAGACGCTCTCGATTCAGCTACAACCGAGTACATTGTTGTGAAACTAAGTTGGCCTAAGACTCTAACTGAGTTTGGTGATCAGGAGCTTTGAACCGTGCCAAGGATTATGCAACATCCGGGAGGTCACGGCGGAGGTCGAGAGGCAGGCGCGGGAGATCGCCGCTAGGGACGAGGAGGTCTCCTCTACCAAGGCGCTGTGCGAGGAGCTCAGGGCCAGGTTCGCGGAGAAGGAGCAGGCACTGCGGCAGCTCTCCGCGGCGCACGAGGGCCTCAAGGGCAGCCTCAGGGAGAGGACCGAGGGCTTGGAGGCCGAGAAGAGGGAGCTCGTCTCCGTGCTGGAGTAGTCCGAGGCAAGGCGGCAGGAGCAGGAGTCGGCCGCGCGCTCGTGCAGCGAGGAGGTTGCGCGGCTGAGGAGGCTCTTGTCGGAGAAGGAGAAGAAGTGCTCGGAGGCAGAGCAGTGGGCATTGGCGCCGAGGGAGGTGATGTTGAGGGACGAGATGCTGGTGAAGCTGGAGGAGGAGAAGGCCACCGTCGAGGGCAAGCTCAAGTGGAAGGTCGAGCAGTTTCGATACCTTGAGGAGGCGCTCAAGAAGGTCCAGGATGAGTTCCGGGAGGCCAAGCGGGAGTGGGGCTCTGATAGATCAACCTTGGTTGATCAGATTGGCACTCTTGAGACCAATTTGGATTCCAAGACCAGAATCGCCGAGGAGTTCCGGTGGAGGCTCGAGATGTGCAGCCAGGCGTTAGCCCATGAGGAGGGCCGCAGGAACCTGCTCGAAGCGGAGATGTCTGAATTGAGGCACATGTATGGCAATGTGGTCTCGGAGTATGAAGAGGCCAGGTCGACTATTGAGTCGCTGACGACGAAGAGGGATGGGGAGATCGCAACCTTGAGGAACTCACTGGCTGAGAAGGTCACGTTGCTCAAGGAAATGGAGTATGGTAAGGCACGGCTTGAGCAAGACAACGAGGAATTGCGGTCTTCATTGAAGGAGTATCAGGAGGCTCAGATTGGTGGTGCAGATGCTGTAGTATTGTTGAAGGGTCTGCGGGAGAAGTTCCTAGCTCTGGAGCAGACACATAGAAGCTGCACTGAGAAGCTGAGAGATAAAGAAACAGAATGGAAAATGCAGATGGGGAAGCTTGGGAATGACCTAGATGGATGCTTGCCACAGCTGAATTCCAAAGATATGCTTATCGGGCAATTGCAGAATGAGTTGCTGAGCAGTTATAGCTCACTGGAGCTGCAAATTGTGCAGAACTGGGAAGCTACAATAGTTTTTGTTGTTGTAGAGTCCAAATTTTATGATTCCTGCTCATGTATTGATACTTTGAAACTGAATATGCAGCAATGTTGTGAAATACTTGAGCAGAATGTTGCTGCTGCAAGAAAGCAATTGGAGGAAAATAACTGTGCCAATGCTCAATCTCAAGCTGAACAGACACACCAATTGGAGGTAATAGTGACATTGCATGGAAGAATAGAGCAGCTAGAATATATGGAGCAGGAACGCGAAAAGATGCAAAGGCAGCTTGATGCATACAAAGAGATGCTTGATAATGCATCAAGAAATGTTCATTGCTTAAAAGGTGAAAATTCAGAGAAGGAAAATAGCCTGCAGGAGAAATTGAGTAAAGTATTAGGTGATCTTGATGAAGCACATTGTGCCCTTGCTGAGCAAAAGAGTCAGCTGGGCCAATTCGAAATCAATCTTCATCAGCAAAAGCAAGCAGTGGAGCATTTGGAAAAACTGAAACTTGATATGGAGACTAATCTCAAGGGCTATATGGATGACAGCCGTATACTGAAGAGAGATCTGGATGTTGCTCTTACTGCCAAAATGGAAGATGAGGAGTCTCTTAGAGAAGAAAATGAGAAGCTATTAAGTGCTCTCAATGAGGCAAACTGTTCCCTTTCTGAGAGGAAGAGTGAGCTGAGCCAATTTGAAATCATTCTTCATCAGCAAAAGCAAGCAGTGGAGCACATGGAGAAACTGAGAGTTGATATGGAAACTGAACTCGTGGGCTACATGGATGAAAACTGTGTACTGAAGAGAGATCTGGATGTCGCTCTTATTGCCAAAATGGAAGCTGAGCATTATATTAGAGAAGAAAAGGAGAAGTTGTTAGGTTCTCTTGATGAAGCAAACTGTGCTCTTTCTGAGAGGAAGAGTGAGCTGAGCCTATTTGAAATAAGTCTTCATCAGCAAAAACAAGCAGTGGAGCATTTGGAAAAACTGAAAGTTGACATGGAAACTGAACTCAAGGGCCACATGGATGAAAACCATGCACTCAAGAGAGATCTGGATGTTTCTCTTATTGCCAAAGTCGAAGCTGAGGAGTCTCTTAGAGAAGAAAAGGAGAAGTTATCAAGCATAATAGGTGAGAGAGACAGGAATATTGAGGAGCTTCAGCATTACGTCACTGTGTTGGAAGAAGATAATTTGGGACAAAAACTTGATGTGGCAAGTCTTATCGAGTCAGAGGTTGAGAAATCCATTCGAGAAGTGAACAACAGGTACTCTGAAATTGTCGAAGTCTTCGAAAAAAAGCTTTTGGAGCTTGAAACAAGGCTCGGTTTCTTTGAGCAGAAATACACATGCAGGGAGCATGAGATCATGGAAATGTTTGATCAAGAGGAAGCAGATTGGTATACACTAATTGCAGAGAAGGAAAATGCTATCGCTGACATTCTACTAATTGTTGAATCTGTTCAACTTGACATAAAGCATCTTCTTGAGGCTGCCGCAGCAAAGCTCGCAGAAGTTCAGCTTGAGGTTCAGCAACTTTATGGCTTTGCAGAAAATCTGAATTCACTTAATCTCATCCAAGAGCATGATAGTTTTTTCAAGAACATGCTCACTGCAGAATGTGAAAGAGAGCTCGGGGCCCTGCAAGTGAAATTAGTGCTAGAGAAAGAGCACTCAGGCAATTTGAAGCATGTTCTTGAGCAACTCAAAGCCAAGACAACTGCAGAGATGTTAGAAAAGGCAAAGGAGCATTTGGAAGTTGCAACTGAGCTGAAGTCTTTGGAGGAAAGAAAAGAAATATTGGAGGAGCATTTGGGAGAGTTGAAGTCTAGAACAAAGGATATGTGTAATGTCATTGTTCAAGAGAGGAAAGAGATGGTCGATGGGCTGACTGGACTTACCGATAGCATTGGAGCAGCAATTCGTGGAGATGAAGACCTGATGACAAGCATGACAAGGATCATGCAGAAAGTTAATAATGAGGAACACTTCCGGAGTTCTGGCTGCAAAGAAATGCCTAGCTCAGAGAAAATAAATTTGAGGAGGTCTGCGCCATTAACCAGGAAAAAATCTGTAAAATCTGTACATCTCCCAGATAGAAGATTACCATTAAAGGAGAACAACTATTAGTCTTGGTAGGTGATGCCAGATTGTGTACTGACATTGTTGTAGTCTCTGTATCTTGCCTCTCAAGAATCACATAGGCTCCATATGCTGCCTGTAGATTCTTGCTGCCATTTGTGTTATGTTGTTTACACGCAATGGCTAGTCTGTCGAACATTTCTTTTCCTCAACCGGCTTTAAATTATATTTATTTTTCTGACTACTGGATAGAATGAGCTTATTCCTAAAAAGACATTCCGTGAGTGCTACATTTTGTACTGTCATCTACTGTTGGATAATTGGATCAATAAACTTCATGGTTTACATCTGCTAAGTGTTTTTGTTAGATGTGTATTGTACAAGAGGTTTTTTTTTGCATATGTAACATTCATGTACGTGTATATATATCGACCCATTGGCTTCATATTGAATACAAGCGCTATTCATAGCATGGTATCAGAGCCAGATTAGGGTTAGGGTTTTACCGTTGCCGCCGCCGGTCTTTCTACTGGCCGCCGTCGCCGCCTGTCCCGTGTTCTGGAGTCGCTTGTCGCCACCGCCGCCTTGTCCGGCGTCATCTTGCCTGATGAGCTTGTCGCCGTGGTCTCTCGGCCAGTGCGCCGCACCCGTGGCCGTCGCCGAGCACGCGCCTGCCCAGATCCGGCCTCTCCACCATCAGCAAGCCTAGACCTGGTTATCTCCACCGCCGGATTCGGTGCCCTCCTCACCGCCGTCGCGTCTCCCCATCCTCAGATCCCCGCCGTCGGACCCGCGATCGCCGCTGCGCCGGGAGAATCGGCGCCGCAGGCCTTCGATCGCCGCTGCGCTTGGGAGGAGCGCCGCCGCCATCGGGGACGGAGAGGCTGCCGCTGCTTGCCAAAGGCCCTTTACTGTTGTTGGGGAGGATCGCCACGCCGGGGAGTAGCGCGCCCGATCTCTTCTGACCACAAGCAAGCTCCTCGTGCTTGGTTTGATCGTTTCTCCTCTGTTGTCACTGCAGCTGGTTTCTCTGCCAGTGCTCATGATCCTGCTCTTTTTATTCACACTTCCCCTCGTGGTCGGACGCTTCTCCTTTTATATATTGATGATATAATCATTACTGGAGATGATTCTCAGTACATCACTTTTGTCAAAGAGCGTCTTAATGAACAGTTTCTCATGTCTGATCTGGGTTCTCTTCGCTACTTTCTTGGGATTAAGGTTATTTGTACACCTAAGGGCATCTATCTGTCATAAGAAAAATATATTCAGGACCTTCTTGATTGTGCTTCTCTTACGGATCAGCACACCGCTGAGACTCCTATGGAGCTTAATGTTTATCTTCGGTCCACTGATGGTGAGCCTCTTACTGATCCTACTCGATATCGTCATCTTGTTGGGAGTCTTGTTTATTTGGGTGTCACTCGTCCTGACATTTTGTACCGTGTGCATATCTTGAGTCAGTTTGTTTCTACTCTCACTCAGCCCCACTATAGTCATCTTCTTCGTGTTCTACGATATCTTCGTGGAACCATCACTCGTCGTCTGTTTTTCCCTTGTTCCGGTTCTTTACAGCTCCAGGCATATTTTGATGCTACCTGGGCTAGTGATCACTCTGATCGCCGGTCTCTTTCTGCCTATTGTGTTTTTCTTAGTGGTTCTCTCATTGCTTGGAAGACTAAGAAGCAAACAACAGTTTCTCGTTCAAGTGCTAAGGCAGAGTTGCGAGCTATGACTTTGTTGACTGCGGAGGTTACTTGGCTATCCCACTCCTCTTTCGTATGACAATACAGGGGTTATTAGCATTGTTATCAATCCGGTGAAGCCTGAGCTTACAAAGCATATTGATGTTGATGCTTCCTACATGCGGACCACATTGTTGCTCTTTAGTATGTGCTTTTCGAATTTCAGTTAACAGACTTCTTCACAAAGACACAGAACAGAGCTCAGCACAGCTTCTATCTCTCCAAATTTAATATTGTTGCTCCACCATAAGTTTGAGGGAGGATATTAGATGTGTATTGTACAAGGTGCTCTTTGCATATGTAACACCCATGTACGTGTATATATATCGGCTCATTGGTCTCATATTGAATACAAGCGCTATTTATAACAGTTTTTATGTCCTATCCTAAACTCTTATTGTGGAACTGCAAAGCTCTAACCTGTTTATGACTTTATGTTGATATTCCTGAGTTAATTTGTTAGTTCAAACTTGAAAGGTCATGATCAGAAAAAGCTACTTGAGAGTTGAAACAATACCCAAATGATGTGCCATCAGTCAACTGGCATGACAAGAATTTGTCAGTGGTAAGCTGGTTTCAGGCGACAAACACTTGGAACTTGATCAGGCGATTGAAGACGTCAAGAGGATTGGTTCTGCTGTGTTGCCGACCTGAGTTGGAAATCGTTGATATTTTCGATTCTGTGATGTTTAGCTTTTGTTGAACTCTGATGCTTTTATTACAGCAGTATTGTTCGAGGTGTGTGTTCCAGTACGCTTTCATGTAAATCTGGAGTTGTAAGCTCTCTCTTGGTTGTAAGAGTTTATTAAGTTTCTTTTGAATAGAAACTAAAAAGGAACTGGGGGCCCATGTTAATCCTTGGGTCTAATAAAATTGTGCATGTCGTGTCTTTAGTCCGTAAAGTTCTCAATATTCAGAGGACCCTGCTTAATGCTTATGATTAATTGCTAATCGAAGTACTGGTTTTGTTCTCCAGGAGTTACTGAATCTAGGATGCTTAGAATCTGTGTATGCACTATTTGTGGCTGGTTCGCGGCCTACAAACAGGCATGCTGGAATCATGCACAAGTAATTTTCTTCTTCTTTTGGGAGGATGCAATTTTTTATATTCAGTTGATTGAACATGCTGAAACCTCACAGTTGAATCTGCTTGCTTAATAAAACCCCCAGACTTGAGTCACCGCACCAGGACCATAGGCAGCTTCTCGAGCATAAAGGTTTTTTAACGTAATTGTAAAAGAATCAACAAAACAACGACACATATTAGCAAATTAATCTGTACTTAACATAGTTTGAATTTATTTCCGTTACAAACAACCAATCCACAATCTTTGCTCTGGCCAACAAATAAACCAGAAATCGTCCAAATTAATCTAGGACGAAGAAACAGAGGACTTTGCGTCAGGCGCCGTCTCGGTCGTTTGTGACTGTTCTCTTCTGAAGATTACAAACTTGAGAGGGGAAAACCATATCTACACCTTGGCGTCATGACAACAAGATCACCACAAATCACTCGAACTCCCACAAAGCTCTCCCCTTCTGCATGGCCACCTCGCCGTCTCTACATCTCGCCTTCTTCCTCGCCGCCTCGGTGAAGATCACTCGACCTGTCGCCTTTGCTGCAGACACCGCAGGAGCAGGTTCTTGGCCTCCCGGACGAAGACCATTGGCGTTCTTGGACATGGAGGGCAGTGGGTACATCGGCCGCGCTGGCTGCGGCACGGGTGCGTACATGTCGCGGCGGCGGTGGCAGCAGCAGCACTGGTGGCGCCAGTGGTAGTGGCACGGCTGCAAGTGGGTGCCCCCGGCGAGCTCCTGCGCGCTATGCACACGCCGCATCGGCTCTGTACCGGCCGCGTGCGGGTGCAGGTGGGGGCGCGTGGCCAGCACCTGCTCGCTCTGCGCACGCCGCATCGTCGGCGCCAACGTGGGAAGCCCGACCGCCGCGCGCTGCTGGGCTGCGCCGGCGGCGGCGGAGACGAACACCCGGAAGCACGCGGACGGGCGCATGGCCCGCAGTCGGTCGTACTCGTCGCGCATGTGGGCGAGCTCGTCATCGCAGGTGACCGACACAAGCACGTCGTCGAGGCCCTCGTCCACCAGCCGGTACCTGACCGCGGCCACGGCAGGCGCCGCGGCCATCTCCCCCAGCCTCGCCGCCAGCTCGCGGAAGGGGACCTCGCGCGGCACGACGAGGACGCGCGTCTCGCCGCCGACGTAGCGGAGGCCGCCGCCGTGGCCGCAGGGCACAAAGCGGCCGCCGTGGCTGCACATCAGCCTCAGGCGCGCAGCGCTGTCGCCGCCGCCTCCTCCTCCTCCCAAGACAGCGCCTGACGCTCCTGCTGCCGCCATCGATCGATCGCGCGGTCGATGGATGGAGTCGTGCAAGAGTCGGAGAGGAGAGGAGAGGGGTTTGGCGTGAATGGCATTGCGGGCGTAGGGACACACACCGAGCGCACATATATACGCGCGCGGGGTGAGTCCGAGTGCGACTCCCACTCCGTGTTGGGGTTGGAGTGTTGGACTCCCACTCACGCCGGAATTCCGTTTCGGTTGCTTCCGAGTTCCGAGCGGACTGGCGGGCCGCGTGCAAGTAGGCCGAAACGGGCCGAAATATAGTTCTTGGACGAGATTATTCGAACACAATTTAACTAGTTTAGACTCCGGTATACAAGTAGCAAGTCAAATATATTACAAAAGGACGCGCTGCAGGTTACAATGTTAGGTCCTGTTTGTTTCGATTTTGGCTTTCGGTTTTCGGCAAAAAAACAAAAAAGTCAGAAACCGAACCAAACAACCGATTTTTCACAACTGCTTTTCCCGAAGCCAAAAATCGTCTTAACATGAAATAGTCGGAAGCCACCGTGGAACAACTTCCTGAGGCTCCCCCTCCTCATTTACCCATAGAGTTCACAAATATTTTACCCACAGTTTGCCATCGCATAAAACCCACGTGCGGAGCTCCCTCTCCCCCTCTCCTCATCCCCACGCGTCGCCGCCTCTACTCCCCACACCCTTCCTCCTCACGCGCCGACCCTCTGCCCCTCCCCACACGTTGCCGCCTCTCATCCTCCCCACGCCCTTCCTCCTCCCACGTCACCCCCTCCTCCTCATGCATTTGGCCACCTCGGTCCAACCAGATCTGCGCTCCTCCCCAACCTCAAGCCACCGCCGGCCTCCTCCCTCTCCCGAGCCAGCCCCCAACATACCCGACGCTGGCCTCCTCCCCCTGCGCGACCCCTCCTGCCCCGACACCGGCCTCCTCCCCCGAGCCGCCGCCGAACCCCTCTCCTCCTCTGCCGCCCTCGGTTCTCCTCCTCCCCCACCACCGCCACTGGCCCAACCGTGGTTCCATGAGTTTTGCAGTGGAATTTGGTACTGAATTGAAATAAATTGCAAGTTGGAATTACGATTTGGGGTTTTCCTCCTGTGGTTCTTGTACTATACATATGATTCCATGCTTAGATATTTGTAAATCCCCTTAGGATGTATGTACTATCAAAGTAGTTCATACAGATGATTCCGTGCTTAGATGTTTGTAAATCCCCTTAGGATGTCTGTACTATCAAAGTAGTTCACCACAAGTTGATATAGTTTAACTGAAATATTTTCGTAAATTGACATATGCCACAGCCATTGCTACTTAAAGAAGGTGGCCTATTGGTCAATTAAATTTGTTTTTCATGTTGTCTACATGATACATGAAGTTCCTATTAGATTGAATCAGGAAACATGCCAACATAGGAGAGTTTATATTTTTGTTGATACAAGTGACAGTATCCAGAAAGATTACATTAAGTATACAAGTTTCCGACATTAGTAATGCATGGAGATACAAGACGTAAAGTGTGTAATTCTATATGATAATGGGTTAATGGGTTAGATTTAGATCAGGTGTTTGTATGCTTGCATAGAATTGCCCTTCATAATTAAGAGCGTAACTTTCATAGTGAAATCGTCTAAATCCCTTGTCGCCTTAATTGTAGTACGTGTGCTTGTAGAAGTTTTATTAAGCGCATATATATATGTTGATATTATGGTTCTAAGTAATGAGACAGCAACCTATGCTTTGTGAGAATTTTGTTGACTTTTCTAATTTTCTGAAACCAACAAAGGTGAAGTCATGGATTGATCCACTAAGCATTAGGGGTGTAAACGGAGCGGATAATTCCCGACCGACCGTCCGTCCGAATAAATATATGTAAAATTCGGTTTTTTTTCCGGATATCTGGTTTTTTTTCCGGATTCGGATACGGATTCGGTTTTTTCTACCGGATACGTATACGGATTCGGTAATCAGTTATCCGGTAAATTCAGAACTATCTGGGAATTAATTCAGATATATCCGAATACTATCCTAACGCCGCACCAGCGCCAGCCATTTCTTTCCGCTCCTCCGGCTCGCACTCCAGCGGCTGCAGATCCGCTCCCGCACTACCCTAAGTACGCTTGCATTCTTGCTGTTGTAGAGAATTTATCCACGCGGAAACGACGGCCCTACGCCACCCCTCCTCCTACCGGTTGTGAGATGGCATGGTGCTAGGCACTGCTACAACTCCGACCGTCCATCTAAATTGATTATTGAATATTGGATGCTTGATGCCTAGAAACATAGATGGATGACATGCACATACATTTGCATCATATTTTCCAGGATTTGGTTTAACAGCCCTACTAGCATGATGATGTCTTGATTTTCATATGATAAGACATGATTAAGTTGAGCAATCAACAACATTGGTGATGTTAACTAGCTTTGCATTGTTATATAAAAACATTAAACTGAGCATTGCTATATATTTGGTACACAATCTAGCATGTCACTGTTCTGGCAATAGAGAGAAGGACGGTGTACTATTGTTGTATTGCAAGAACTGAATGTAGAGATCCTACACATGCTATTTATTCTTAGATGACAGATAATGGATTCTTGCTAGAACTCATGGGCAAAACTGATATCTAGAGGATCAGTGAAACTTGCTCAGAAGTAGTTTATAATGACTATGAAGTAACTATGGATACCTCAACATCTATATAAATTTGTTCAGTTACTCTTATTGTAATTATATCCATTAATGCATGTTCCTGTTACATATACAGCTAAATTGATACAAATTGCCCATAATTACCTTCACTGATTGTTATTGCAATGTTCAATGTTTGTATCTATGTAAAAATTATCTATAATTGCCTTACTAAATTGTCCATAATTGTCTTCACTGATTGTTTATGAACTTGGAATAGTTGATTTGAGATATTTTCATTTCACTTCATTTCAATTGCGGTTCTCCTAGGCTGCGCAGTTCAGTGACTCAATTATCCTCTGCTAGTGCTTGTGCTAGCTATTACTTGACTGCTTGTCCCTGGAATGTTGCCTTGTACTTGCTATTACTTGTCTGCTTGTTTACATGAGCAATTTTAGTTTTATCCTATAAATTTAAATGGAGGGGTAATTCAATGTACATGAGCAAATTTTAGTTTTTTTGGGGGGTACGTGTAAGGGTGGGGGTTCCTAACACTGTCGATGCCGGTCTCAAGCACAGAAAAAAGTAGAGGGGGTATGAATTATTTATGTTATAATTGTTTTTAATAATTATTTGTTGTAATAGATGGTTATTGTAATAATTGTCTATATTTTTATTTTTTCCCATGAAATAATAGTTCATTTAAAAAATTGTGTGTATTAATTATGTTGCAAATGAAATAATTGTTGTATTCACTATTCACTATAATAATTGTGTGTAATAATTACTTATTGTAATAATTGTTTGTAATAATTATTTGTTGTAATAATTATTTATTGTAATAATTATCGTTAAATACGCTAATTGTAGTTTATTGCGTTATTAACGGTATATTACTGTTAATCGCGGTCGATATCGGTAGTTGTCGTTTATTGTGGTAGTTCTCGTCAATTGCACCCCGTAGTGAATTCAAGTGAAGCTTCAGGGGTGTATAAGACACTGAGTTCAATATCGTTTTACCTTATCAAAATTCAAATATATATAGATGTGCACTCCGTAGTTTATGTTCATTCACTCCGCGTACATATGTTGGTATGTATAGTGACACCCGATCGATTTCCTTCTAGATCCGCAACTTCTCGCCACTACACCTCTTCTCCATCCATCGTTGCCACCACCTCTGCTCGAAACCTTACTTGACACTTGACAGTGCTATCTTTGCCGATTGAACTCCACAGTTTCCTACTACCTGTCACCGAGCCTTCACCACCACAGTGAGTCATAAATCAACCACCCGATAATCTAAGCCAAGGCTTGAAGAATCTCATAGGACTGTTGCTGTCACCGCCATCGATGGATGTCCGCTACTAACTTTGACAACGAACGTGCGCAGAATACCAATTGCGATTTGTAGTTGTGATGTTATCTCGGCCACATTGGGGTTGTTTCTGGGCCTGTTTTTCACAATCCACGTTGGGGAAATTTCAAACAAAATGAACTCCTCTATGGTCCCTATCATTAGCAAACTGGAAATCATAGGTGACGAGGATTAAAACCTCTATTTATTATTTAATAGATAAATGACTATATATCTTCGTGGTCGTAACCCCTAAGGCTAACGACCTCACTGCTCGTGAGGATTCCAGAAGCTACACGATATCTAACCTGGTCGGAGAAGGTTCCCAACCTTGTCTCCGATGAGTCAAAAGCTCACAAAGCCTTGAACTGATATCTGGATCTAGTGCCAGATATATCCTCTACCGTGTGAAGAATGGAACATGAGTTGTATATTCCATACCACGCGACGATACGTAACTCTAAGACACAGGAACACGGTCAAATGGCTCACTGACATATAACCGTACAGCAGTTGACACCTTGTCATCTGACGCCTCTCTCCGACCAGACGCGCTGCTTCTCCAACAGGCGTCTCTCCCAGAGACAACTGCCAATGCTTCATCTACTACATAAGGAGGACTATGAACCGAAGTGGAGGAGGCTGGAACAGTGAAGATAGATTGAGAAACACTCTCAGAAGAGCATTGTATTCCCGAGTTAATCTTCAGTCTAGGTTACATACACCCATTGTAATAGCCAATTCATAGCAATAAAGAGCAGTATCATTACTTTCTAGGAGATACGCGTCATTTTCCTCTTTTTCATACATTCATAAGATCGGTGATTTGATCGTCGACAGCTGGCACCGTCTGTGGGGAAGAAGGCGCAAATCTTCTGAAGAGATTCTTTACTCACCAAATTCTCGCTCATCCTTCTGTTCATGAGATCATGGCAGGAACTTGGAACGAGGAGAATTGGTTCAATCTGGACGACTACTCCAACCTCGACATGGACGCCTGCGTCCAGGCCATGCAGGGTGATTGGACATCGTCCTCTTCTTCCTCTGCCGGTTCGCAAGTCGCTAACGACGCCGAAGTCGAGCAGATGGATGAGGATGCACCACTGCAAGCAAGTGGCGCTTCCCGAGGAACAGACCACTCCGACCAGTTCGGAGCGTCCAAGAATCTCTCCAAGCCCGGTCCTTCCGACCGGCAAAAAAGGTGATGAAACTTTAGCCCTACAATATGAGAGTCAATACACTCTCGACACCATCATGGCTGACAGGTATTCGCCCACAGCTTCTGAAAATTCCAGGAGCCAACCGACATCTGGTAACGGTGTCGATGAAACCCTCACCGGCCATGGGCTGAGTGGGGATGATAAAGCTCAGCATACGATCGGCAGTTCGCCGTATCAGGCTGAGTCCGCCTCGGAGGCCTCAAGAGTTGCTCATCTCCGACCGGTCTCCGTCGTGGAAATGTCTGGTAGAAGCACTGGGAAGCTCTCCACTAAGTACAGTGGAAGCTCTTCGGATGATCGATGCTGGAAATACGAGGTCAATGCGATCGGAAATACTGATCGCAATACCATGTACGGTCTTGCACCCGCTGCCTCAACACCACATACTGATGGAGATGGCGCGGACAATCAAGCACCAGCTACCAGAGGCAACAGAACTGATGGAAATTCATATGTTAATTCTCCTGGTTCAGCCCCACCAAGGATGATAGGTCAAGTACGGCCAGGCACGAGCTTAAGAGAAGGTTCGGATCTGCGAATGCCAACAACCTTGATGAATCCTCTGAGACCATCCGTAACGGTACAGAACCTGCAACACATTCGTAATATTTTAAATAATGCTGACCCTGCTTTAGCAGAAGCTCCAGGTTTTGTCCAATTGGTAGGACAGATGTCAGAGATTCTTCGCAAAGCCTGCATAACTGAAGAATCCAGAACGGAGGGCACCACAAAGTCAAACCATGACTTCATCCCAGCGTTCTTCCCTCAGCAGAGGGCAACATGTGTATGTCGGGAATCAATCGATACCACAGCCTCCTCGACGATCCCGACCAATGAGTCATGAAGGAAGAAGATTGTTCCGAATAAATACACCTTCTTCTCGTCGAGAGGGTTAATCGCTTGGTCCTAACGATCTTCGACATCGTTTGAACTGGGCAGGTGATAAAGGGCGTCATAATGCTCGCGATCAGGTTGGAACGTCGGAGCCCCGGTTCTCTAATCAAAGGAACTGGTCTCTGACCGATCACAATCCGGCACCTTCTCAAAAAAGGCACCATGAATCAGTCACAGGCTGTCGAGCTTTCTCTACAGGGCTACAGGCTGTGCGTTGGCCCAACCGGTTTCAACCGGCCAACATAGACAAGTACAATGGGTCTCATAACCCGTTAGAATTTCTCCAGATTTATACCACCGCGATCAGAGCGAAAGGTGGTGATGAAAATGTGATGGCCAACTACCTACCTACGGTGTTAAAAGGATCTGCCCGGTCATGGTTGATTAACCAGCCGGTCGAATCGATCTACACTTGAGAATAGCTCTGCGATCTCTTAATCATGAATTTCTAGGGTACGTACGACCGCCCGGGAAAGGAAGATGATCTACATCGGATCCGGCAGAACCCAAAAGAAACTCTTCGCCAGTACATCAAAAAGTTTAGCCAAGTTCGTAATTTCATACCCGAGATTGCAGAGTCTTCTGTAATTCAGGCTTTCAAGGCAGGATTGAGGAACCCGAGGTTTACGGAGGATATAGCTATGAATCCCCCACGAACAACCGCCGAACTATTCGATATGGCGGATAAATATGAGGCCGCTAGTGAAGCGGTCGAATGGAACGAAGCTATAGATCGAAAAGAAAAAACTCCTCAATCATGCTTAGAAAAGCCAGAAAAGAAGCATAAGAAAGTTCTCAAGAAGAAGAAGCATCGCAAGATGGATGGTAATGAGGTCTTAGCGGTCCTGGAAAAGCTTAACAAAGGTAAGAGAGACTATACCGGTCGAGGAAAGGCAAAAATTTCGACCGACGGGTATAAAAAGAATAAGAGGTGGTGCCCGCTTCACCAACAGGTAGGGCACGATTTGCGCACCTACCGTGTCTGGCAAAAGAAGTTGGAAGATTATTATGCAGGTAAAGGCCTCTTCCCTCAATACAAGAGTTAGGGGAAGCAAGCTCCAAAAATGACAAAGATGGCGACGAGGAAATGGAGTACCAAGAACCTCAGCACACAGTCCACATGATCTTTGGAGAATCTTCATCATACGACTCGCGACATCATCTGAAAGCCGTGGAGCGGGAGGTCAACCTAGCAGAGTCTTCGATCAATATCAAGCCTTTGAGGTGGTCGGACACCGTAATCTCCTTCGGCAAAGAAGACTGCTCCGTCTCGTCGACTCGATCGGGTAGGTTCCCTATTATAGTTGAGCCTACCATTAAAAAATTGTAAAGTCAACACAGTCTTGATAGATGGAGGTAGCTTTTTAAATATTTTATTCTCGGGAGCTCTGGAAGAAATGCATGTTCCTAAATCAAAGGTAAAGCCAGTAAAATATGCCTTCCATGGCATAGTCCCTGGCTCTACCGCCAAACCGATAGGACAGGTGTCCTTACCGGTTACGCTCGGAAGTCCTGATAACTTCCGAACAGAAAAGGTTTCGTTTGACGTGGTTGATTTTGAGACCGCTTATAACGGGATCCTTGGCCGCCGGCTCTAGTAAAATTCCTGATAGACACGCATTACGGTTATTAGAGTTTGAAGATGCCAGGACCAAAGGGTGTCATCATGGTTCGAGAAGATCAAAAGATGGCTTATGTCTGCGATCGGAGATCTTTAGAACTTGTCGATGAGCTTCTGACCAGAAATACTGACTCTTCTGCAATGCAGGTCAAGCACTCCAGACCAAAATTGACACCCAAACCCTCCGATCAGACAAAAGAGGTGCTACTCGACAAAGGCGATTCTCCGAGAGACGCCAGATTGGGAGAAACCGACAGGTCCATTCCGAAATTACTGATCGGAGAAGGGCTTAACCCTAAATAGGAAGAGTCGCTCGTCTCTTTCCTCTGAGCAAACTAGGACGTTTTCGCCTGGCAGACGTCCGACATGCCCGGAGTCCCCAGGGAAGTGATCGAGCACAGGATGACTCTCCAGCCTGACAAAAAACCGGTCAAGCAGAAGGTAAGGCGTTTTGCACCTGACCGGAAGGAAGCAATCCAGTCGGGGATTGATAAACTCCTCAAAACTGGATTTATTCGTGAAGTCCATCACCCTCAGTGGCTTGCCAACCCTATAATAGCTAAAAAGAATAATGGGAAATGACGAATGTGTATAGACTTCACAGATCTTAATAAAGCTTGTCCAAATGATGATTTTCCCCTTCCTCGCATTGATCAGCTTGTAGACTCCACCTCCGGGTACGAATTATTGAGTTTTTTAGATGCATATTCAGGGTACCACCAGATTAACATGAGTAGAGAAGATTATGAGAAAACTTCCTTCATCACTCCATATGGCACTTTCTGTTATGTTAAGATGCCTTTTGGTCTCAAAAATGCTGATGCAACTTTTCAAAGGTTAATACAGAAAACTTTCAACCCACAGGTATTTCGAAATCTAGAAGCTTATATAGATGACTTGGTTGTGAAAAGCATCAACGCTGGCGATCATATTCTTGACCTACAAGAAACTTTCAACAACTTGAGAAGACATAACCTCAAGTTGAAACCGGAGAAACGCGTGTTCGGGGTTTCCGCTAGAAAGCTTCTTGGTTTCCTAATTTTGACTAGAGGTATCGAAGAAAATTCGGCTAAGATAACGGACATCAATCAGATGCGTCCCCCGACAACAAAGAAAGAGGTCCAAAAGCTAACTGGTTGTATGTCAGCGCTAAGTCGTTTCATAGCCAAGTTAGGTAAGAAGGGATTACCTTTATTTAAACTTCTTCGGAAGCATGGGAGTTTTGAGTGGATGAAAGAAACCAACGAAGCCTTTGAAAAACTCAAAGAGTACCTTGAAAGCGCCCCGATCTTAGTCTCTCCAAGACCGGAAGAAACACTGTTGATTTACGTAGCTGCAACACCAAAGGTTGTCAGCGGGGTATTGGTCGTAAAAGGTGAAAACGCTCAACGACCAGTATATTACGTAAGCGAAGTCTTACATGGACCAAAGGAAAGATATCCACAGGTACAAAAGTTGCTCTATGGTATCCTTATGGCTTCAAGGAAAATAAGGCATTACTTTCAGGCCCACAAAGTGGTTGTACCTACAGGATATCCACTAGGTCAGGTCCTTATAAACAAGGAATCATCAGGACGAATGGCAAAATGGGCAGTTGAACTAGGGACATTCGATATCCATTTTATCTCACGAACAACTATAAAGTCTCAGGCAATAGCAGAATTCATTGCCGAATGGACAAACCCAGAACCTAAGCAGGAACTCGAGTACGAGCACCACGACGAGTGGACAATGTACTTTGATGGTTCATTAATGCTTAAAGGATCAGGGGCTGGAGTCGTCTTGATATCCCCTACTGATGAATACATTAAGTACGCCATCCAGTTTAACTTTCGCGCCACTAACAATGTAGCAGAATATAAAGGTTTGCTGGCAGGACTTCGAGCAGCTCATTCGCTCGGGATTCGCAAATTGCTAGTGAAAGGTGAATCTCAACTAGTAGCGAATCAAGTAGGGAAAGAGTATCAGTGCTCAAGTACCAAGATGTCGTCTTATCTGGCGGAAGTACGAAAACTCGAAAAGCACTTCTTCGGTTTTCATATCCAACATATTCTTAGAAAGGAAAACTTTCTAGCAGATCAGTTGGCACGGATGGCCTCCACTAGGTCAACCGTCCCGCCGGGAGTTTTTCTTAAGCAAATCGATTCACCCTCGGTAATCGAGCCTTTCGAGAACATCAATGGTTCACATCAGGTCAATCCAATTGATTCTGGTCACATAGATGCTCCACAGATCGGTGACGATCATGGTAGAGATTGGGTGACATGGATCTACAATTATCTTCAGCATGACCTAATTCCAGAAGATGTTGTAGAGGTTGATCGTATAGCACGAAAAGCCAAATCATACACTCTAATTGAACGTACCTTGTATAAACGAGGATCTCATGGAGTGTTGATGAGATGCATATCTCACTCGGATGGCATTAAGTTGCTAACCGAAATTCATGGAGGAGTCTGTGGAGCACATCATTCTACAGAACACTGGTCGGTAAAGCCTTCAAGCAAGGATACTATTGGCCAACTGCTCTTCATGATACAAAAGAGCTCGTGACGAAGTACGTACAATGTCAGTTTCATAGCCGACAAGTACATCAGCCTGCACAAGCTCGGCAAATAATTCCTATTTCTTGGCCTTTTGCAACCTGGGGACTAGACATTCTTGGACCTTTCCCAAGAGCACCCGGGGGCTTCGAATTCCTTTTCGTCATGATTGACACGTTTACAAAGTGGATCGAAGCCGAGCCAGTTGTTAAAACTACAACTGAGGCTGCTAAGAGGTTCCTAACAAAAGACGTGATTACACGATTTGGTGTACCCAGTCGTATAATCACGGACAATGGTACCCAGTTCTCCAGCGGCAATTTCCAGGAATTCTGCGATGACCTTGGAATCAAAGTCCATTTCTCTTCAGTTGCTCATCCGCAGAGTAACGGAGCAGTTGAACGTGCCAATGGTATCATAATACAGTGGGTCAAACGCCGGGTATTCGACCAGTTAATAAAACGGTCAGGAGCTTGGGTTCAAGAACTTTCTTCTATTTTATGGGCTATTCGTACGACGACCAGTCGTGCGACCGGTGAAACATCATTCTTTTTAGTCTATGGGGCCGAAGCCATGCTTCCTCCGTAACTAAAAATTGGTTCTGCTCGCACTGATTGTTTCGATGAAAACGATCAGGAAGAAAGATGACTCGACGACCTTAATTTCCTTAAGGAACGACGAAACCAAGCCTTACTGCGTTCGGCGATATACCAACAAGCCATGCGAAGGTACCGCAGCCGTAAGGTGCAAATTCACAACCTAGCTGTAGGTGATCTGGTTCTCAGAAAAATTCAGAGCCAAACTAACGCAACAAGCTTTCTCCCAAGTGGGAATGTCCTTACACTGTGGTCGAAGTCACCCGATCAGGTTCGGTACGATTAGACATGTCAGACGACAGGGTTTTGTCAAATTCTTGAAATATTGACCAACTGCGTATGTTTTTTTGTTTAGTTTTCGTTTAATTTCCATTCAGTTTAATAAATAATAAATCAATCCAAAAAGCAAGTGGTGTTATTTATATGATGAGCCTAGCTCGTCGTCATCATGATTCATATGCTTAAGACTATGGAGATTATATTTTTTATTTTTAAAATTTTGTTCTACTCTTGTTTGGCTACTGGTCGGGACACGGAAAATCTCCTAGTCGAAGTTTCTCCTTTTTCGCATGTGGTTCCGCACACTGGAAGGAGATTCCTAGCGACGGTTCTTTTATTACGATCCTCGCTGCTAGTCGGACTAGGGCATGAATACGTATTGCGAAATACAATCTATATCTTCATTTCTTAGCAAGTTCATTCCGACCAGCTTTGAGCACTGCATAGAAATAAAACCACTTCTCGTTTATTATATATGTATTTACATATAATTTCCTCTTATCAAGAAAAATCATTTTTTTCTCTTCCGACCATATATTGTCTTAGTAGGTGCTTTGATTACGAAAAACAGATTTACAACTAGTCGAAACCAGCTGTTCCGACCAAAAAGGTTTCCTAGTATTATCACGATCAATTTTTCAACAATCAGTACATACTTTCAAACAATGGTTGAGACTTAAAGTTCATATTTCTTGGTCTACTGCTTTTATAGTAAAGTTCTTCTACTATAAACCAGTCGGGGGCTAGGTAATATATGATAAGTCGATCGGATAAACAAAAATAATTTTTTCATTGATAAGAGAAAGGTAAGTTTTTACACATTTTTTTGCATACTCTCTCTCTCTCTCTCTCTCTTTTGCATGGTTTTTTACTACTAGAGATTGCCCACCATTAGTCACTGCTGGATGGAGATCCGACCTCCATTTATTTTGCAACCTTGTCTCCAAGAGGTTTAAATTCCTTGAGAAACTTGGTCGCATCCTCAGGCAAGCAGTTAAAATCATCTTCGATAGCTTGAAGATTGATAGAGGGGTCGGACGCCTTCAGTTTTGCCAAAGTAAGACTAACTCCACTAGCAATAGATTCCTTTACGGACTGGGCGTAATTTTCTCTTGTAGTTTTCAGCAAACCCTTAAGGTCCTCCAAAAGATGGCCAAGAAAATTTACCTTTTCCATTGGATCACTTAAGGAAGGCAACATTGATCCTGATCCCATATCAAAGATTATTTTGTTGAGTGTAGTAATCTTTAAGTCAAGATTAAGCATAACTGCTGTTCTTTTTTCTTGCTCAAATTCCAAAGCTTTTTGTGCTCTTCTTAATGTTTGATTGTGTTCTGTATAAACAAAGCAAACATTAAGCAAGAAGGATTAGAAAAAAAAATACTAAGTTAAGTCTACGACTAAAGTTACCTTCGGCCTTCTTCCTGGATTTTTTTAGGTATTTTTCATGACCGTTTTTTAGCTTGAATTTGCTCTTCAAGCTTTATTTTTCTGGCTTTTTTAGCCAAATGTTCTTCTTTTCTTTTATCCAAATCTATCAAATTTGATAAGTGAGAATAGTTAGAGGAAAAAAAAGGAAAGTCTTGAAAATATATAAATTAAGAAGAAAGTTTTTACTTTCTAGTTCGGAGTGTTTTTGCTCTAGATTCTTAATTCGATCGGTTAGTCCTCCGATCGTAGCAAAATATTCAACCATATGCTGCATGAATAGCATTTTTTCTTTAAAGTTTCTTGTGAACTTCAAGGAAAACTATAAGAATGGTTGAGGACACTTACTTGAATTACCACATCATTATAATCGACAAAAGTCTTATCAGGATTCGCCTTTGCAAGACGATCTGATATTCTCCTCCAAGCATCATCAAGCTCATTATCCTCGATAAATCGAGGAGAGAAAGGGAACTTGTTAGTCTGGGAGGAGTTCCTTTCAGAAGTTGTAATCTCCTGTGAATCTGCAGAGATGCCTACCCCCGCTGACGGAGTAACAATCACCACAGGATTCAAATCAGATTCCTACACTGAAACAAGCTCAGGGGCTTCCCTAACCACTTCCTCCTCTGGATTTCTTGCTTGACGAAAGCCCTGGTCGGAGGTGCCCTCGATCACCTGACCTGCTGGAATAACCTGATCGGGAATGACTGGAACTCCAACAGGTCTGCGCACAGAAAAGGAAGTTCAGAGTTCAAGTTCGCCAAGAATATAAAAGGTATGCGTTCATATGATAATTTCATTTACAACATACCCGGTTATCTGTTTTTTATCTTGACTCTTATGCGCGCTGGCTTAAAGTCTGTAGCGCTAGTTTTTCTTTTCTTTTCAACTAATTTTTTCAGTCTTGAACTGGTAGGGTTGGTTGCACCATCTAGATCCTTCAATGAACGATCATATGTAATACTTTCAACCAACTGGTCGAGAGTAGAATCCCTGATCGTTGGATCGAAAGGTGTAGATTCATCAGTCACCAAAGCAATTGCTTCAACAGCCCTTGGCAAATCTTGAGCAACTGTATGGGACTCAATGACTACCGTCTGATTCAACAAACAAAGTTAGTCGGGTGATGAATGTATCTTTTCATCTAAGCAAAAAGTATTTCCTTCGGTTACCTACCTCTACAACCTCTATACGATCACTAGTGATCGTAAGGTTAGTAGGTTCGTCAATTGGCTTACATGTCTCCGTGGCCTCATCAATTCTTAGACCAACCGACTACATATCAAAGAGGATTTTTAGGTAAACACCGATCGAAAAATATTGTAAAGGTAAAAAATAATTATCATGCTTACCCGAAGTCTCACAGCCCTCTCTTCAGCAGTAGTAACTGTTAAGATCAAAGGGAAACCAACCTTCTCATTAGGCTCTCCAGCACAGACCTCTCTTCAGCAGCAGTAACTGCTAAGTTCAAAGGGAAACCAGCCTTTTCATTAGGCTCTGCGGCCTGAGATCATTACGATCGGCTTCGATTTCATCGTAAGACAAGGTCAGAAAAAAAGAGAGGTCTTAGGATTATAAAATCATTTAACCAGAAAGGTATGCTGGTCGGATTCTTACTTGAACTTGCCTCACAGGCATTTCAGATATTCTCTATCTGAGAAACTACAACCAACCTACCTAAAAATTATATAGTCAATATAAAGCCACTTCAGTCCAACCGTTCAACCTAGCCGAAAGGTATTTACCATAAAAGCTATACCAAACAGACCTATAGCCTGTGCAGGCTTCACCACTGTCAATCTCCTGGCCTTCCGTGCCTACTGCTTAACATTTATCTTTTCGTTTCGAGAGGGCTTCTTAGCCTGTAGTTCGCCAGCCAGTGGGTGGCCGTGCCGATTGCTATGCGAGATGGCATTTAGGCAGCGGCGTGGCCCGGTCGCGCGGAGCAGAATTCTTGCCGCGCACCGGGGGCGGCAAGCCGGCAAGCAGCCCGACCAGCCGACGAAGTGATCCGGGGAGACGTGGACATAAACAACAGGATGTGATCAACGGGCCGCGAGCTTGAGAGCACATGCGGGACTCAGTGGGATGGTCCGTTAGATAGGCGCATAAAAAACCTCCGTTTATTTTCCATGGGACGTCAGTCGTTGGGACTTAAGCCCGTCCCCGCAAGGCCTCGGCTACAACACTGCAGGAGCATTCCCAAATGGGAAAAGGAAACTGCCGTGCGCGTCCGGAGCATCCAGTTTAGGGACGCGCTCATGCTTACGCTGGATGCGCACACTTGCTAGTTACATGTACAATGGAAAGAGATTTTGATGATTTGGACGACAGAACGAGGAGAGGGGTGGGTTTGCATAAGTTATGAATGCCATATATATATATATAACTTAGAGATGACCTATTATACAGGTTGCTTTTAGTTCTGTCTATGTATAACATAAATGACACTACAGACAACAGTTGTCTATATCATTATACATACCCAGAGCATGTACAATAGGGTGATATCATATGTTTGTAATCATTGTCACCTAAGATTTCTGATTATGCGGATGGGAGAGAACAAAGAGAGAGGAAGAAGTCACATGACATACAATAGACAGTCGATATGACCCTTATAGACAACTTTTTTTTGTTATAATATCCATGGCGTCTGCAGAAGTTGTGAGATCAATTTAAAGACAACTCATTGTATGAATTATCTTCAGTTTTATCTATATATAACATAAAAAGTAATGTAGACAATAGACAACCGTGTCCATACTTGTGCTCACGAATTGTTTGGCAATTGGCACCCGTCGCCTTTTCTTCTTGCTGTATTTCAGTATATTCCTCCCTCTGATTTGCCATTGCTTGCGTCAAAATTACCAATATGTTTATTTTCTTTTCATCAGCTATTGCACCTTATTCATTTCGGTTAATTCGCTGATAGATTCATCGCCGCGGGAGTACGTACGTTACGTAGTCCGCAGCGCATAGGATATACGTCACAGAATGACAGGTATAACTATATCCTATATACATTTTAGTAAATCCTCAAATCCCCCTACTAAAAATGCACTGGATCTTCTTGAAACGATTTGGCCTGGGTTCCACACTTCTTAGATCATGTCATTGCCACGGAACTCTTCTTTTACACTATTTTTTCTTCTCCTGTAGTGATATCCCTAGCGTAGCATATATCATGCAAATATGTAATAAACCATTCTAGATTGGTTGTGGGCGTAGCCACCGCTGGGCCAAGCCTCGAGGCGGCCCAGCGTGTTTTGGTTCAAAATTTAAATTGACATTGGCTTCTGATCCTAATATTTGGATTTTCATCTAACATTTTTAGCAATGCCACCGTAAAAACGCCTGTATGTAGAAAACAGAACGAGTTTGTTGACCAGAGACCAGATGGGCTCGAAATCCCTACTCCACAAAGCGTGTTAAACAGAGGCTAATAACTGGCTCCACATATCTCGAGAAACCGTTGAGATTGTGGAAAACCTAGCCACTGGGCCGGAGCGCCGCCGTGGCCACAGCTCCGTCGTCTTTCTCCCCTCTTCTGCGGCGTTCTTGTCGGCGCCGGCGTCGAGGGTTGGTGAGGGTTCTGTTGATTCCTAGAAACTGGTTCACCAGGACGTGGTGGATCGACGACGACGGTGGCACCTACCTCAAAGATCGAACACTGGGCCGAATTAGTTATAGATAAACTTCCTTAGGTTTTCATCCAACGAACAAAAACGCTACCAAGGCACGTACGTATCTTGCGCATTCATGGAAGTAATTAATAATCTAGCTACTTCCCCTCTTTAATGATCATTTGCAATCATGTTGTCAATGTATAAAATCTAGAGCCCCTGACAAGGAATAATGAAGTTCAGCACGTTCGATAATTAAGGACTTGATTGTAACGTGATATTCATCTAGCTAGAATCTTCAACGTAAAAGTTAATTGCCTGTGTATTCCAACCTTGCGTTGGTAATATAAACCAGCGTTTTTCGACTGACCAAAAAAAAAACAATAATTCACTGACTCGTATCCCGATCTTGTGCAAGTTAGCAGTACTAGTACGGCCCTGTTCCTGTTATATTCCCATGTGTTGCCATGCATGTAGCTAGGCTAGGCTAGGCATGTCCTCCTTGGATCCTGGTCTCTGGCCGCTCGAATATTTCCATGGCGAGCGAGCTAATTCCCATGCAACTGAACTACCCTACGTACCCATGTAGTAGCGAATCAGTAGCCTCGTTTCTCTCTGGCCTTGGCCATCGATCAGCACTGGCTCAGTCAGTCCTCCCCAGCAATAGCATCCTCGGGGTACAAGGCCCAAAATCACCACGAATCCTCAAAATGCGTGACTCGATAGCAGCGGCAGCAAAAGATAAAGCGAAGAGATGCTGCCCCTGTGTGCCTGTGTGTCTGCGTGCAAAAGAGGCCAATGCCCAAGAATCAAGGTCGACTCTGGGCTCTGGCTATCCTCTCCTGCTTTCTGCGTGACAAGAACGTCTCCAAGAACGTTTCTTGGCATCCGTAGCGACCCAATGATCGGATCGCCTATCTACCAAAGCGTCTGGAATTTCAGGTTCTTGATTTGATTGGTGGCTACATGCCATGCGTGGATGCCGTGAGGTGAGACTGGTACCATTGGAGATCACTCACTCGTTAGGACTTGGACCCTTGCTCCTTTCAGTCCTTTCGAAGCAGTACTGCTAGATTATATTAAAGAGAGATCATTGGGAAGAAGAAAAGCTAAGATATGTGCCAAGAATCTCTCTTTGTTCAGTAGTTGAGCATTGTGTGAGCTTTACTCTGTGTGAATGAGCTTGGAGTTGGAGTGCTCCTTTTAACACCATTAACCCCTCCAAAGAAGAAAAGAAAAAGAAAGAACAAAACCTCATCAAGAGAGAGACCTCAGTGGATTCAGAGCACTTTGCCCAAAGCAAAGATGGTGCCATGGCGCGTGCCTGCCCTGCCCTCCCTCCCTCTATAGATCTCTAACTAATACATGCATACTTATAACTATATAACTCCCTTGACCATCATGCGAGCCACCACCGCCGCCGCCATGGCTGTTCGTCATCGGCCTCGCTGTCTCTTCTGCGCGACTAGCTATCTAAGTAGCCATAGAACCTTCCATCCCACATCAATGTGCTCTCGATATCTTTAGCCTCTTTACCTTTGATCGACAGTTATGTTCTTCTGTCGCTCTACACTCTCTTCGCCGGTGCATCTCCCCATCTGGCTCTCCTGAAAAAGCAAATGCATGATGGTTAGGCACGTGCACAGAGAAAAGAGAACCCGGTGAAATCGAGGTCAGTTTGCAAATTGGTAATTTGTTCAGTGGGAGTATGGGACCCATGCATGCATGATTGGTAGGATCGGTAGATAGCTAGCTATGCACTGCCTGATATGTACAGTAGTACTTGGTTGTGCGTACTGCAATCATTTGTTGTTTCTTTCATGCTACTTGCTTGTTCCTGATGGCCGTTTGCCTGATCCCTGAGCGAGACGTACTGTCATGGACAAGCGCAAATACCCAAGTATACATGCGTACGCCTCTTCTTTTGAGAGTGCGAAACACTGGCGCTTTGGGTGCTCCCATCAGTCACCGTTGTCACTCACGCATTGGGCTAGCACGTCAGTGACTGTGGAAACACTACTCATGATGAAATAGGTAATTAACCAGTGCTGCTTTTTTAGTAGGGTACGTACATATGTTTGACGGCTTAGTGACGCTATTTGCAACCATAAGGTTTTGGAAATTGAGCTGTTAAATACTAAGCAGACGGTCAGGTATTGGAATTATATCAGAGTTTTGTACTTTACTTTGTACAAGCTCATATCAGATATGTTTGTTGGTTGCTACTTGTGACTTGTTAGTCCTTTTTTAGTACATGCTCTGGTCAGAGATTTGTACTAGCTAGAGAGAACTAAAGCACAAGCAGGAACCATATGCTTTGCACTACAGAAAGGAAGAACTATCAGATGAGATGATCAGATGAATACCTATTGTGAATCGGATCAGGCCCGTTCGGCACCTTCCTCTTGCTGTCCCTGTATGGATCATCCAAGGCAGCCTGCTCTGAAGGCGCTGTGGTTGCAGCGGTAGCAACCGGCGCCGTAGCTTCAGTGGCGGCTTGTGCTGCGCCAGCAGGGCCAGGAGCACCCGTGCCATCAATAATCCCAGTCCTGATGCCATTCGCCATTGTTGCCGACAAGAGCACGACGCAGATGAGCAAGACCAGCCCACCGATCCGGCATCTGCTGCCAATGCCGCCCATTGCGCTAGCTCCCTGCCTGCTTCTGCTGTCTGTTCAGGTGACTGATCAGTGATCACTACTTGTTAGCAAGTAGCAACCAATCTTCTCTTGTGTCTTGTAACTTGCAAGTGCTATCTCTCCCTAGCCTCCTGATGCTGTAGAGATGAACAGCACTGGTGGTGTGTGGGGAAACAGATCATGGCAATGTATTTGTAGGAAAGAAACGGTGTAGTTCAGAGGAGAGGCAAAGATTGGCCGGAAGAGAATGTAGTTGTTTCTTGGGAGCAACAAGGAGAGGAGAGTGACAAGTGGCCGGTGATGGAAGAAGTATGTATGGTATGATCCTAGCTACCTACATATGATCCTATATATATATCTCTCTTCTCCTCTCTCTCTCTCTCTCTCTCTCTCTCTCTCTATTTTAGCTTTGATCCCCTGACGTTGATATATAGATAGAGATGTGGCGAGCCATATGCCTGGCTCTGGTTTTTCTTCTTTGTTGGTGCACTCAAAAAGTACAAATCAGGAACACCAGGTCTAGTCGTGATCACCCTATATAAATAGGCGTAAAATTATAGTTGTGCACCCGAGAAAGACAGGGAAGTTCCAAAATAGTACACCAGGTCTGTTTTTTCAATTGGACTGTCTAGATGTGCAGGGCCCTACTCTGTCTGAACAAACTGATTACCACGCCTAGTTAGTGCTGTAAATAGCGAGCACTATCAGATATGGTCGCTTTATGCGTTCCGACCTCGAGCATGGTTTCAATGATTCCACTGCATATGGTTCTGTTGATGCTGACATGTGAGCCTCGCATCGACGAACAGGGGAACACTAGTAGAAACACCGTAGACACACATGTTTCGCTTATGCCTTTATGCCTTTTTCTTTGTTAGTATTGACGCAATCGAAATACGTCGATTTAGTAGTAGGGGAGGTAAGTTCTGTTAGGATTGTGTTGACGTGAGGATATATAATAAGGTGATAGCCATGTCAACATTCCACATGTGCAATTGATCGGTTGTGAACTCTGTCCTCACGTGGTGTCAACGTTTTGTCCTACCATAAGTTCTTTTTTCAGGAACTAGAACGATCAAATTGGTTGGTAGACATAATATTTCAACACCTGAAAAAG
Source organism: Hsuehochloa calcarea (assembly GCA_036346395.1). Lineage (NCBI taxonomy): Eukaryota > Viridiplantae > Streptophyta > Magnoliopsida > Poales > Poaceae > Hsuehochloa > Hsuehochloa calcarea. The sequence goes on along the minus strand of CM070597.1, from coordinate 19,599,463 downwards.
GGTATATATTTCTGAATTTTGATCATTGATCGATTTTTAGTGAACCTGGAGGCCGGAGCGCTGGATTTCGACACACGAAGGACTGCACACCCACTGACCCACACATGCCGCGTCACCGGGCACCGGCTCCTGATCAGCTGCAGTGGATCCTCACATCACACACACACACACACACAAATACATCAAGAAGTAAGTGGGGGTACTAAGTAGTGGTGCTTCATCTCCTTTCCTTTTCCCTCTGGATTTCCTCCCTCCCTCCCTCCCTCCCTCTGGGTCCGGTCCGGGTCGGGAAAGCGACCATGTGATGAGAGCTTGGCGAGCATACGGGGGACAAAGCCGGATTCTCTCGGCCCTAGGCCTAGGCCGCGGCCGCTTTGAGTTTCCAAACCGGGCCGGACGCATCGCTATCCCTGGCCCTGGTGCCGCCTCCTCATGGCTCGATCACTCGACCATGGCGCCTGGCGCACACATTGATGCTAGACACGGAAAAAGAAGTAGCTGCTAAGCCAAAGACGCATCGCTATCCCCTGGAATCATAGTTGCTGGCAACGAGCTAGCTTTTCCGGCTTTTGATATGCTCCATGCGTGTCACTATGCATATCCCTCCTCCTCCTCCTCCTGCTGCTGCTGCATGCGGCAGGGACAGGATGGATGGAGGGATGTTTTGGGGATCTTTTGACCGGACGCTCCTTTCCTTTGGACCGTGGAGCACCGGAGCTAATACGTGCCGGGGTGCGACTGGTGTCAGTGGCACTGATATTGGCCTCTGTTAGATAGGACACTGGCCGCATGCTTAGCCGGGTTTACTCTCCGGATCACAGGTCCAAACAAATTGAATACAACTAAATACACTGGCTGTCGTATGTAAACCATATAGCAACAACTATATAAGTGGTATTGGACTTTCACCCCCAAAAGATTAATCCAATAGACGAGATCTCCCTCACACTTATAAGTTTTGTTTTTTTTCTTCCCACAATCAATATGAGACTATTCCCAACATTCTCTACCAATGGTTGGATCAAACCCTGACCACAGGCCTAGGTTCAACCGGATATACTATTGGACCACAGGTTCAAACGACTGAATACAACTAACCCCACGGGCTGCCGCATGCAAGTCTTATTGTAACATCTTTATAAGTTGTATTAAATATTTCCCTTAAAAGACTAGTCCAATAGGTAAAGTCTCCCTCACACATAAATTTGTAGGACCGAAAAGACGACTAGAGGGTGATGAATAGACACTTTCTTGATTTTCGCCTTAATCAAATTCAACACGAACTTTTCTCCAATAGTTATGAAAGCTAAGAAGACCAGTAAATGCACAGAGGAAGCCTTGTGCTGAATCCGATTAACCCCTTAAGCAAAAGACCCAAAATATGAAGATTAAACTCACTGGAGCGGTCAAACTGACGGCAAGTTGGCGGTCGGACCGCTTAGCGGTCTGACCGGCGTTATGGAATCGGTCTGACCGGCCCTGACCAGAAACAGTGCAGAGAGCCCGAAACCAAAACGAAAATCGGTGTAACTTTTGATCTACTAGATGAAACTTGACCAAATTTGGAACACACCTTCCTAAGGATATCTGGAACCTATTCCAAGCAACGGTCGTCCAGATCTACGTCAAAGTTTTGACCTTTTTCTGTTTTACCGAATCAGGGTTCAAAACTGAGCAAAACGAGAAACTTGATCCAAAACTTGCTCGTGGGAGATTGATGATTTATATAATTTTAGAAGTGTTCCCACACGTCATAGTAAGGTAAATGAGGTCAAGAGACCAATAAAAAACAACCGGATCAAGAAAGCACAAAAAACCATCAAAAGAGAAGGAAAAACACAAGGATACTCATCTTTGAACAATCATTCATAGATTGATTCAAAATGTATTTAATTTATTCTTGACAGTTGACATGGAGCATCTAATACTTCTTCCTTTTTTTGATAAGACGTATTTTGGTTAGACACTAGGATCGAGGAAGTGCATGAAACTAAGATAATGTCAGAGGGAAACATAGCATCACTCTGTCGGAACAATTAAAACAAGGATAATGATTTGATTCATATGTCCGATATGTGATTCGTCATCGGACGCCCACACTCTGCCCTGCTTCCTCTCCACTTCTCTCTCCATCTACATCTCAATGCACATGGCTGTGGCCGATTGCAGACGGTCCTCCATACTTCCCTCGCCCAAGCTCCGCTACCGGCTGTCGGTCCGAGGTCGCCACCACGTGTGCTCGATGGAGGTCATCCACTGCGGCCGGAGTTCATCAGATCTATTACAACCGAGTCTGGTGCTTGCCGGATTTGGTGGGGTTGAGGTTGGAGAAGGTGGGGCTGCGGATGGCTGCAGCGGTTGGTCGGGAGCCATTCATGCCTCCATCGCTCAAGCGATCCATTGCCAACCGCCGGTCCGATTTCTCCTTCCCTTTCTTATGATTTTTTTGTTGCAAAACTGGTGAATTATTATGATGTCCTCTGTTGTTTTCTGCTAATGTTGCGGCCCGTTGAAAACAATGTTGCGGCCTATTGAAAACAATGTTGCATATTGTTCTTTCGAATGTTGCATCTGTAGGAAAAAAATGTTACATCTGTAGAAAAAAATGTTGCATCTGTAGGAAAAAAATGTTACATCTGTAGAAAAAAATGTTGCATACTGTTCACGGCGATGTTGTAATTTTTTTCCAATGCGTTTTTTTTCAGATGATTTGTTTCTTGATTTGTGATGTTTGCAACCATTGTCCGGGGATGCTGCAACCATTGTCTTAGGATGTTGCAACCGTTGTTCTGAGATGTTTTAATCGTGTTCGGAGGATATTGCATGCAACGGTATTCCGATTGGGAACCCGAGCGTCCGATCCTAACCCCCAAATCGAAAGTCGGGATGATAGTATCACCCGTAAAACAAAGATAAACCCCATCGGTTACCAATCCTCCTCCGAATTGGAAAAGAAAGGATCCATTAATAGACGACAGCCCATGGTGACGGGATCACCACCAAGAGCCCCATGTTCCATCCGCCGTTTGATCCGCATCAGACGGCCCTCAAGCGATGCGCTGGCGGTGGCCAAACAAGCCCTAGGGCCGTTTCGATCCAACGGCTCCATGCGTGTCACTATGGATATCTCTCCTGCTGCTGCTGCTGCTGCATGCGGCAGGGACAGGATGGATGGAGGGATGTTTTGGGGATCTTTTGACCGGACACTCCTTTCCCTTGGACTGTGGAGCACCGGAGCTAATACGATCGGATGGGGCAGTGCCGGGGTGTAACTGATGTCAGTGGCCTTTGTTAGATAGGACCCTGGTCACAGGGTTAAGTTCAATCAGGTGTACTTCCCAAGTTATAAGTTTAAACGGGTTGAACACAACTAAATTAATGGCTGCCGCATGCAAGCTCTATAGTAACATCTTTATAAGTTGTATTAAACATTTTCCTCAAAAGACTAGTTCAATGATTGTATTAAACATTTTCCTCAAAAGACTAGTTAAATGATTGAAATCTCCCTCACATATATAAATTATTATTTTTTTCTTTCGATAACTAACATGAGACTATTCCCAAAAGTCTCTTGATGAATTGGTGGTGATTTCTACGGAGCGGACGAGACGGTTCTGTTGATTGTGCCCTGCGGTGCCGTGCCGAGCTGCCTTGATTCGGTGAGCGGGTGGTGACGTCTATTCGCGCGGGTTTTATACGGTGAATGGCTGGTTGGTTGGCTTGTGTGCTGCTCTGCTGATCTGAGTTCATGCGATTCCTGAGTTTTCAGTCGCTTAGACTTACCAGTGTCTTCTTTTCATTATTAGGGCGATCAACTCACCTTGCGAGTCCTCTGGCCTCTGGATCCTTTCTCGCTAGGATAAATAAATAAATCACCAATTTCTTGGTGGTTGTTTCAACTTGTAAGCCATGATCACTTATAGAAACCATCTTTCATGGTTCTTGAAAAAAAAAATAGATTTTTAAGTACGAGTGGAACTGTAAAAATGGTTAGAGCTTACAGCTGGCACAAACCCTCTTTCATAATTTGATGTTGCTGTTTGCTGCTCATGGTGTGAGGAGACCTTGATGGAAAAAAAATGATGGGTAAGTTAGGGGGGAAAAGCTTGTGTGCTTCGAACACTAGAAATAATTGAACCCCACGTTGTACTACGATGATGGACCTAGTTAGAACCCTGTTTAGATGTGTTCGGGTCTCCATCCACGTAGAAGTTGAACTAACTTCCACGTGGGTAGACCGAGATTCCTACGTAACCAGTCCTAAACTGGAAATTCTTGTGAAGCTAGCTTCTGGAGCTCAAAAGGTGGAGCCGGAGCCTAGGCAAACATGGCCTATGTCCTATGAGCTAAAGGTGCATCCTAAATTCACAGCCCAGTTTTGAGACGAGCCCAGGACGAATATTTGAAATCTCTTCTCCGGAATGGGTTGTTAGTACTAGACGTTTTGGCGAAAGGCATACGAATATTTGAAATCTCTTCTCCGGAACAGACATTTGAAAGCAAGCCCAGTGCGAACCCATCCCCCGTCGTGTCTGCACCCTACAGCCCATCCAGCCTCAGTATACGAATAGTGGACCGTCATGCCAATTTGCGCCCACTAACCGTACACACGTCCGCCTTGTACTCTCCCTCAAGTTTCACACTCTCGCCACAAACACAAAAAAAAAAAAACTCTTCACACGTGCACGGTGGTGCACCCCTGATTCTTTGGATTTCGGAGTCATGCGAAACGCTGTGAATTGACAGAGTGAGCGTTCGGACGTACGTTGGCAAGATACTTGGAGTAAGAGTAAGAGTGTTTTGGCTATATAGAATAATATCTCCGAACGAAAAGTATAAACTTCTGGGCAACGAGTATAAAAGAATTAGACCCGAATCTTCATCAGCATATTTTACATTCATAGCTTTGAGGTTAGCAACTTCTAAGCTGTCAGGTGGTTCAATACTGATCCGCCGTCCGTCATCTGCGAATAAAGTTCTTGTACCGGATGCATCTTGCTATAGAAAAAATCCCATGTTTCAATCCAGTAACGAAGAATCACACTTCAGAGCCACCATGCGAAAGAAATGATGAATCTGCTGGTACAATTTCGTGTTTACGTAGTAAGGTAGTGCAAACTCCTGGTAGCCTTCCTTGCGTGGACGTAGCAAATAAATTCAGACAACCATGGCGGGCTTGCTAGTTGCTACTGCACCCAGCAAAAATAGCTTAATTGGAGAGAGATGAATTGAATAATCGACTGCATCTCCTTGTTACCTGCGGATGCACGGCTCGGCTCGGCTCCTCGGGATTTGATGTTACTACTACTCGTTGTGTCTTTTTGCTGCTTCACGACGGAGGCTGCTTCTCTGCTCCTGGCGTCACGTCGCTCATTGGGTTCGCTACCTCACGTCGCGTGTTCCTCCTTTCTTCGTTTCTCGAATAGCGACGACGAGACGCTCTACTCCTCGACACAGATCTGGCTTCGACTCGGACGCGAGCACGCTTCGGATTCGACCACGTCGGTAGAGACTCGAGTCCGGCACCGTCGGAATTATTTTCACCAGTCAGATCCCCTAAGCTCCTAGACAACTTGTTGAGAATAAAAAAAACCATAGACGCACAATGCGAAAATTACTATACGAGGCAAAGCGACAGGACATTCTTGAATGTGCGACTACTGTTGGAATTGATTAAAGATTCATTCATTCCTAAAATTTTAAAACATGCAAAGTATTAGACCAGAATTCTTAAACGAGTGTGATCAGTATGGTCGAAGTTTTAGATCCAGGTGGTCGAAGTCTTAGACCAGCGTTCTTAGACCAGGTTGGTCGAAGTCTTAGACCAATGTAATCGAAGGCATAGACTAATATGGTCGTAATTAGTGGTCGAACTGAGTGCTCGAAATCTTAGATCAGTGTGGTCGAAATGTTAGACCAGGGTGGCCTAAGTATTAGACCAGTGTGGCAAAACTTTAAATCAATAGGGTCGAAACCTTAGACCAGTGTGGTCGAAACCTTAGACCAATGTGGCCGGATCCAAAGACCAGTGCGATCAAAATACACTGGTCGAACTTGTAGATCATTGGTCGAAGCTGTAGATTAGTGTGTAATCAGGATATGATAAAACACTGCTTAATTACCATTAATTGGTTTTGAATTCGCAGTTATCGGTGGTTTAATATGAGCTTTATTATGACAATTACTAGAGAGTAATTGTCTCGACCATAAATAGGACCTGGAGACGTCTAGATGAAAGTTGACAATTCATTGCTTTTTCAATCTTCCTCTCTGATCAACTGTGCTGAATAATTGAGCTGTCGAATTAAGTTGTCTCTTTTTCTCGGCGTGCACCGGGAAGGAGGATGAGCGGATATCTCTGAACCATTATTGCAGAGTTTACCTGCACGGGATGACAATAAGGTTTATGAGCAGCGCATCTCCGCGATCGTTCGCTGTGCTGCATCATCTACGATCTCGTCCGCGGCGACGTTGCTCTGCACGACGTCCAAGCTGAACGGGTTGTCCAGGGACTCGTACGCACTTCCGTTGAAGTAGGCGAACAGGAGTGCGTCGAACAGCGCATCACCGGGGTCTGTGCTACATCATCTTCAACCACTGCTTCGAGTCTGCACTGCTTCGAGTCCGCGCTGCTACTGTTCTTTATCAAGCACGACTGTAAGTTAGTCGTATGATCAGTTTTTTTGCATAATCATTATGTTGAGTATATTTAGAAGTGCAATGAGTTGTCTGCTGTTAGTATCTATTTATGTATCTCTATTTATTTGTGAACTTTGCCTCATAATCAAATCTAGAATTAAAATATTGTCCATATTTTTCAACAACTACGAGGGTATATATAGCGAGAACAAGAGTTCTTAACCGATAAAGAAACCGAATCAAAATCAATTACGCTGGGTCGACACCATGTATGGTGCGGCCTACGCCTAGCCCTAGCAACGGTCATTCCTCATCTGGCACGGGATGGTGCAGTGTTCGACACGGACACAGTAAATGCTTTTGCACAAGCAATGAATCGATCAATCGAACGACATGTATGTGTATACTCACAGTAGTGTGCGGTCCTAGATAGTGGCGTCGGTCTGGATGACCTTGTAGCCGACGAGGAGCTACATGATTAGGGATGGCAATCGAGCACGACGTACACGAGTAGTGGTCGCCCATTCCCATACACGCTGACCTGTTCTTCGCCCACAGACATGCCCGCGAAGGGCGACGAGCAGAAAACCTCTCCTATGTCTATCGCCCACGGGCACCCTCTGTCCACGGGTATGCTCGTATGATCGACAACTATAAGCACAACATCAGCAAAGGGAAGCACATCAGCAAAAAGACAACAAAAAAGTGGAAATCAACAAGAGTACCAATACATCGAATTCCTCGTCATCGCAACAGATCTAGGCAAACTTACATATGTACCAACATTTAAAGATTATTCTTGCATAAACATGTTACAAAAAAATGCTAAATCACACTATCAACTAGTCAATAGAAAATTACTGGATCTAAGCCTAATGCTACAAATCCATTGATCTAGTTGTACGTTGTACCTCCATAGAAGAAAAGGCAGGAGGAGACAGTGGTGTTCCAATGGAGCGGTGGAGAAAGCATCGCAATACTCGGAGTAGGCATCACTCTGCTCTTCTAGGTCCCGACGATGGAGTGTGGTGAAGGTGTCACTCTGCTCTTCTATGTCCAAGCGATGGAGTGTGGTGAAGGTAGTGGGAAAGGGGAGGTGGCGACCGGTGGCGAGAGGGGAGGCGTTGGCTGGTGGGGAAATGGAAGGTGGTGGAGGACGAGGACGGGAGGAAGGAGATCGGGAGGAGGGAGTGGTCGGGCGGGCAGGCAACGACAGTGAGTCGGAGGCGGCGGCCCTTGGACTGGGGATTGGGTAGGAGGGAACGGGAGCAAGAGTTGAGTGATGCGCCCGCGCGGGAGATGGGCCGTGGTGGCGGATGCTTGGGTGGGGAATGTGTGGGAGTTGGAGCTGGGTAGTCTAGGGTTTCCTCTATAGTCTACTTGTTAGTGTGCCCGTTGGTGGATAAGTGAGCACGATGGGCACGGGTGGAGGCCACTCATGCCCATATCTGTTTACCTGATGGGCAAAAAATTACTTCTATTTCCGTACTTGCGAGCAAAGAAAAAGGCACACGTCTGCCTTCATTAGGGCATTTGCCCATGAACACACAGTTAATCAAAGCATAATTGTCATCCCTGTACGTGACCCTGCAGGCGGTGACGACGGGGTGATGCCCAGCTGCACGACGGTGCCGCAGTTGGACACGAGGATGGCGCGCGCGCACCCAGTAGAACTAGAACGGATTGGCGCCGGCGGACGCCGTAGAGCGGCAGCTGGGTGCAGACGTCAGACGAGGAAGGCGAAGAGCGACGCGCCAGCGCACGCGAGCTTGTGGCGAAACGGGACGTGCCGGTCGGCGGCCCGCACCTCCGGCAGGAAGGGCAGGAACAGCCGGACGAGGTCCAGCGGCCGGAACGACTGGCCCGCCATGTTACCGCTGCTACCTAATTACTATCTCTGCAGAAATCGATCGACCGAGAGAGGAATCTGAAATTTTTTTGCGTGTGTGTGGCCACCCCACCAGGTGATCCTGTGTGTGTTTATATGCATGGACACGTGCGAGAGCGAGGAGAACGAAACCGATGTTCCTGTTCGTTTCGTACTCGATCGGGGACCGTGTACGTGCTCGAGCCGTACGTGGATCGAGATGCTACAATAGGAATACACGAAGGATTCTGAATCTGAAACGCCCACTAATAGATTGCTCTCTCCCTCGTCCGTCCGATCCGATCGCATCCGGGAATAAGAAAATTGCACAGGACCCCGGTCCTTTCTGCATCAAGAAGGACCTAGGCACCTAGCTCACTCCTACATAGGCCACGTGGATGTTGTAATCTCAAAGCAAAACTGCATGTCGTCTTTCCACGCCGGCTGTTAGCCACGTGGATGTTGTAATCCCAAAGCAAAACTGCCTGTCGTCTTTCGATTTTTTTTTAAAAAAATAAATTTTAAAAAAGAATTAGAAATAAATAAATAGTTGAAAAAGAAAATTATAAAACTAGACATCTTGGCGATAGGGACTTGTCATCATTTCAATTAACGACAGGAACTCTATTGCCAACAGAAAAGGAGGCTAACAGAGACTTCTCCAGTAGTCGAGTGGCATGCTCTCTTTAAACGAGAGCAATTCAGAGAGCTGAATTGCTGACAGAGTTCTATTCCATGTGCGGCTAATTTTGTAAAAAAAAAAATCGACTGTTTATTTCTGTAATTCTATTTTAAATTGTATAATTTCTTTTTAAAAAAAACGTCATCTTTCCATGCCGACTTGTTTCGCATATCCCAATGACCCTATCTCACACCAAGCCCTGCAGGACCTTCGTGACCGTGCTCCACTGGTGAGTTTTTAGCTTAAATCGTATTATTTTTACATGAAATAGCAAATCTAGTCACATTCGAAGATCAAAAACAAAAATAGTACTATGAACTCTTTGACAGGCGATATGTGTTTTCGTTTGTGCCACGGGTACACGGACCCCCTCGACCCCTCTCCCAGAGAGGTGACTTTCGATATGTGTCCTCGTTGCCTCTCTGGGAGAGACGACTTCCCTCGTTTGTGCTCTTGGGGAGGGGATTTCCCTCGATCACGCGTTAGGCGAGGGAACTTTTCTTGTGCTGTTAATAAATTACGATTAAATTGATTATAACTAAATAATTATAACTAATTAATTACAACTAATTAATAATGGCTAACTAATTATGAGGGGATGCACTCCCGTTGCACGGACGAGAACACATGTCGCCTGTCGGCGGGTTCGCAGTGTTATTTTTTGTTTTGATCTCCAGAGGAAGCTACATTTGCTATTTTTACGTGCAAACAATGTCATTCAAGGGGGAAAACCCCCCATTGCTCTCCTGTCGTCACCGGTTGCTGGTGTAGCAGGGCTACCGTTGGCCCGTGCTGGATAGCTCCTGACGAGCCTGCGAATGGCGGAGTTTTTGGCTAATGTAGCACCTTTTGGACCCGCATTAGCAGAAATGACCACGTGCGAGCCATATTTGCAGATATAGTACCGTTACCGCACGACTGCCGTGCGGCAACACCTCCTCGTGCCATGTCGGCCGCTGTCGCGACGGCTGTCGTGCGGCAACGTCTCCGCCGCCGCTATGTGGCCTCCCCAGCCAACCCACCTGTTCATCGAACATTGTTCTTCGAGTATTGTTTTTCGAGTACTGTTTATTGTTTCGACTGTCTGAGGAGGTTCGACTACATGCCTACCTAGTCGAAAGGTTTCGCCTACCTAGTCGGAGAAGGTTCGACTACACGACTACCTGGTCGGAAAGTTTCGACTATCTACTCGGAGGAGGTTCGACTACACAACTACCTGGTCGGAAGGTTTCGACTATCTGATCGAAATAGTTTCGATAAACAGTCCTCAAAGAACAATACTCGAAGGAGGCTTGAAGAACAGTACTCGATGAGATAGAACCATAACTAGCTGACTGAGGTGGTTGCCGAGGGCTGCCAGGAGGGCACGTTGAGGCACGAGAGTTGTTTGTGTTGCCACACAGTCGCTGTGCGGTAACAATTGACGTGACGTGCGGAGAAGTGTTGCTGCATAACGGCCGTGCAGCAACATTGTTATATCTACATTAAACAAAAACTCACGAATGGCGCGGAGACTGAGGCAGCGGGGCAGGAGCAGCCGGTGGCCTCGTCGACAAGGCACTCGGCACAGACGCGTTGGCGGATGGACTCGACGAGCTCGTCGGGATGGTCGCAAGCAACACGGTTCGCGCGCAAAGTCCGTGTCCACCGTTATTCTCGCTGCCCAACTGGCCGCACGCTCCAGCACGCCCGCTGCGCGCTGCGCGCTGCCGACGTCAAGAACTGACACCACGCACTTTGCTCGTCCACCATCACCTCCATGACTCCATACGCAATATCAGTTTCATGCCGCAGTGCCAATTCCATTCCCCCCAATTGTTTTACTCGTCTCCTCTTCCTGCTTGATTTCCCGTTAAGGACCTAATTAGATTGATAGTGTTTACACTAATTGGAATCCCCAATTTATTTTCTGGTCTCCACCCCTTGCTTCATTGCTTCCCGTTTGGGACCTAATGAGATTGATGAGCTTGAACGTTTGAAGAGATGGTTGCTCTTGAGATTGCTACCGAAATGTGTATTAAGGGGCGGGGTCCTGTGCAACTTCCTTCCAAAGATCATATGGATTTGGTAGGAAAGGAAATATCCATCCTAACTAGATCAATATCTATATATTATCTTATTAAAACAGAGTCAAAAGAGAACACCACGTTCACTCTCAACGGCTAAAAATTCCCACGTTAATAGGTAGAGAGAAAAAAAAGAAATATTTAAACCGTCGATTGTGATGGGTCCAGATTATAACGGTTTACATTTAAAAAAAGAGTCTATATCAAGTACAATAAAATTAAAATTTGAAATAAAAATAAATAAAATCAATAATTTTATTTTCATACAAATTTTTAGGTAAAAGAGTTCATATCAAGTACAATAAAACTAAAATTCAGAATAAAGTAAAATAAAATAAAATAAAAAATAAGCAATTTAATTTCCATACAAATTTATAGGTAAAATCTCTAAATAATTATAATTTGAATAAAAAATAAACCAAAATTGGAAAATAGATTTGTGTACGAAATCCAACAAAAAAATAAAATTCAGAATAAAAATAAACAAAAGTATCAATTTAATTTCGATACAATTCCAATATTGATAATTTGGAATAAAAATAAACAATAATTGGTAATTATATTTGTATATGAAATACAACCAAAATAACTAAAATTTAGAATAAACATAAAATAAAATTAGCAATTTGATTTCAGTACAAATTCTAAAGTAAAATCATCAAAGAACTGTTATTCAAAAATAAGCTTAAAGAAAAAAAAATATCAATTGGATTCAGATACAAATTCCAATAAAAAGAATTGAAATTCGGAATAAAAAATAAAAAAAATTACAATTTGATTTCCATACGAATTCCAAAATAAAATCCTAAAATAGCTAAAATTTAGAATAAATTAAGTAAATTTAGCAATTTGATTTGTATAAGAACTCTAATTAAAATAACTGAAATGTTGAATAACAATAAAATTTATAACGAGGATGGCACGAATAGTGTCAGAGAAGACACAAAAGAAACCACTATGTTCGCTCTAAGGTCACGTGTTTCTATTGTTTCTTCCTATGGAATAACAATAACTAATAACTAAAATTTTGATTAAAAATATATGTTATAACAAGGATAACACAAATGGTGTCGGGGAAGTCCACGAAAGAGTGCATTGGCATCGATTTGTCTTATAAGAAGGCATTGACCCACGGGGAAGCGAAGAGCCGAGACGGCAACAATAGAGATGAAGACAATGTCGTGCTGCTCGCGAGAGCTATTGAAGAGAAAATCCAGTGTTGAAAGAGTCAAAGACTGTGATGACAAGTAATGAGCGTCGGCATTATTGAAAAAGTTAGTGGGCAAAGAAGCTCGACGATGGAGAAGCCCTAATAGAGATGAGATTTAGCTTTGCATTGTAAACGAGCTATGGAAGATATAGGGTCATCGGGTAGCTAGGAGTGTGCCATCATTGGTGAGGGGTACGTCGTCACCGAAGATGGCGAAAAGATTCTCTATATCATTAGACAATGACTAAAGTAGACATGCCGACATCAGTGAAGATGGGGAGGTCGTCACGGTTAGTGAGGAAGCCACAACATTCAGTTGGCCAACGTCGAAGAAGATGAGCGACCGACACGAAAGAAGAGGACGTCGAACATATATAATATCATGCAACCGTGTGAATAGAAGCGCAGACTTACAAAGGCAAAGGAGCAAAAAAAAACTTGGAGTGGAGATAGTGCAGTCGTAGGGAATATGCTCGAGTAGAGTAACACGTGTCCCTAGCTAGGATCGGCGACGGTTGCATGTGTATGTGTGTTGATATCGCAATAGTTAGCATCAAGCAATAATTGGAGAGAAGTATAAAAGAACTATGTGGTAACGTATTGTATTGGAAGGGTAGCAGCTGAGTGGGATCGATAGTGAGGAAGCCACAGTATTGAGTTGACCAACGTTGAGGAAGAAGAGCGACCGACAAGAGAGAAGAGGACGTCAAGCGTATATAACATCGTGCATCCGTACAAATAGAAGCGCAGACGTACAGAGGTAGATGAGCAAAAAAAAACTTATAGTAAAAATGACGCAGCTATAGGGAATAAGCTCGGGACCACCAAAGAGAGACACATGTCCCCAACTGGGATCGGTGACGGCTGCATGTGTATGAGTGTTGATGTCATAATAGTTAGCATTAAGCAATAATTGAAGAGAAATAGAACATAACTATGTAGTGAAGTATTTTATTATACAGGTAACAACTGAGAGGGATCGATCAAGATTCAGGCTAACTGTTGGAGGTTGAAGCAAAAATATTATGACGACGAAAAGAGATAGAAGCCACATGATTTGGTAGGGCAACCAACGTGTGGGGGGAGATACGTTCAAGATAGATCGTCCATAGTCCATCGGTGTATGTGTAAGCAAGGTTCTCTAATACACTATACTATGTAAACTAATAAGATAATATACCGCACACATAATCAACACATTGCTTAAGATTAAACAGAGATACATACTTATGCATACATTTTAAAAAAGAGTAACTAATTGAGGATGAATAGGAGCATAGTGCTACATGACCCATGTACGACAGAGGGTGATTACATTTCTAAGAACCCAACAACTTATAATGCTCAATTATTTTTCTTCCATCAAAGCTCATACTTCAATTATGTTATTCATATTACATTTTCATTCAAGTTTCTATATCATTTTCAATGTTTATGACATCCTAGAAATCTAAATAGCCCTCAAAATACATAAATATATTCTAAAGCATATAAATTCTATCATTTGATACCACAAACTTTGAAAAACAAATCTAACCATACAATTTGCCACCTTGCTAGTTTCTTATAAAATTCCCGTAAAATCCCACGTTCCATTAGTTCGGATCTAGTCACCATCCACAACTCTTTCCCGCTTGTCAATTTGGCATATTCGTCAGCATAAATAATTTTGTAAGCATAGTGAAAAACATTTAGCGATATATTTTATCAGGCACTTACAAATGATAAGGAGAAGAAAAATTTTAAAGAAAGGAGAGAAAGAAAAGAATACACCGAACTAATTGCATGCTCGAATCTAACTTACAACTCTTAACAAAGAAAAGAAAGGCACTTCCTTTCGTCAGTACTAACTTGTTAAAGAGAACCCTATAACACACCACCAGGTTCGTTGCAAGGCCAGCGTTCAGAATTAACCTTCATCGCTGTCATTGCAAGGGACGGTGTACCGAATCACAACGCGAGCTCCCGACGATAGCCTGCATGATTCAGAATATAGACCTCAATGCCGAGATCGGATCATCGTATGAATTCTATTGTTCCAAGGCGAAAGCATCGAGTGCATACCCAGTACTGACAAAAAGTTGAGGTAAAAGAACCACTAGTAGCACTTAACTTTCCTCAATCTTGACGAGCTTCTCCTTTCTGAAAGAGTCTAACCTCGCCGATGCTCCTGAGGCATCAGTGAACCTCTTGCTTCCGTCTCCTGACGCCAAGCTGCAGTCTGGCCCGGCCGAGGAGCTCCTCTGGCAGTCTGAGATCGGGGACTTCAGCATCTCGCTCTTCGGGTGCAGGAATGATGACAGTATCGGCGTCCGGGGTAGGCACCTTGAACGCGATGTGTTGACTGTATCTTCGTCAGGTCTTGCACAATCTAGGGTCTTGCCGCTCCTGTGGGTTTGTTCATGTGTAAGAACATGTTTCATGAAAAGGAAAATTCACATGCTAAGCAAGATCCTAGGCAAAAACGTAAAGAAAAATTACTGCATGTCACATAATTGTTGTACCAATAACCAACTTCTTCCAGGTAAAGTTTTGGATTCTAATAGAGTGAAAGAAACCATGGTCCAGTCAGGATGGGGATCAAGGCATGAACTTCACTGGCTTTTTCTGTAGCAGTTAACGAATTGGTCCCTCTATTAGAATGACAGCTTGTTAGGATATCAACAACTGTTCATGAGCATGAAGCAACAGGCTCTCGGCTATATTTTCAGTTGAGCAACTGAAGAATCTTGCCAGCTAACTATGTAGTGTGGTCCTCTACATCTGACAAGTGGCTCGTGTGGTGGCAATGTAGGGATCAAGCTAGCCTGCTAGTGGCATGGAATAAACTGTAGAAGTGAAGTAATGACAAAAAATGTAACAGAAGAAGTATCTGTACTTTGATTTTTTTAACAAGATATTCAGAAAATTGATTCAACCTCTCAATAACTACTCCTGATTCCAACTATCTACTCATGTTCTTAATCTTCTAACCAGATTTTGTATAAGTTTCGTAGAAGACATACTATGTATAGCATTACTCAAAGCAAAACTAGTAATGTGAAATGGGCAACATAAAAGATGATGATTTATTACTCCATCCGTTTCACTATATTTGTCCATTGCCTCGGGAGTACCATTTCAATATATTTGTCAATTGAAAGAATTTAGAGTGTAGTTATTACAGCTTTTCCTTTTTCTACCCCTACTTAAATGCTTTAGAAGATATTATATGGTTGTGGCGTCATTTAATAAGGGTATATATGAAAATTTCTCATTAAGTATTTCTTAGATTTAGTGCTTCCTTGGTTTGTGCGCACGGTGAGCTATAGACAAATGGAGCGAAACAGAGCGAGCATTTTGTTTTGGACTTAATTTCCACTCTTTCTCAGTAGGCATATTTACCAATTTTGCAATGTTTGGGCTTCAGTTTTCATCAGTAGGTAGATTCCCTGTACTTTGTTATTTTGTTTGCTACAGGGATGCCAGCTGCATGCTGGCAACATATGACAGGGGACATGCAGTGTTGTTGGCATCAAGCTAACAGCAAAGGGCGGAATGATGGAAAAGCAATGGTCCTTGCGTTCATAAATTTTCTCTGGTACATGGTTCTTTTCCATCTTTTAATTCTCTGATCCCAGCCTAAACCAACCCCTCTCTATGAATGTTATGTGCGACAGCAATGGGCTTAAATGAACAACTAGTGCAACATTTTAGCTTGAATTTCCATATTTCATACACTTACATCTTACGACTACTAAGTAGAAATGATTTTAGAAAATACAACATCTGATCAATAAAATCTAACCTATCATGCTAAAAGCACAAGGGCAAAGTGTGTTCTACAACACGGCAAAGTATGAACTCATGGACTGTTGAGGCTTGACGGTACAGTATCTCTTCTTAAAACAGTGTCTTAAATGAAAGGCCTACTTGCAGAAAAACTTTTGCAAAATCAATAAAAGTGAAGTATCCAAATTATAAGTAATTCAAACACAATGCAAATATCATACTGAAGCACTGAAGCTTACCTCTCCGCATCGTAGGAAGAAGACCGTTTAAGCACTGAATAACTCTCAGCGGGAACATCTCTTTGCATCTTAGTCTCAATAAGGCTCCCACTGAAGTATTCCTTATCTTCCAACCGCATCCCCATTAATCTGGGATTCTCTGAAAGGTAATCAAGCTCACCCATCATCATGGTGCGAGAAATTAACGGCGAGGGGAACTTCAGGTTTGGGAACCTTGGCTTGTATGCCTCAACAAGTCCAATATTGTCATGATCTTTCACGGAAAGTGAACCACAGGTGATGAGTTGCATCAGTACATTCGTCGGCCTTAGCTTTGGGCAGGTGGGCACAACAATGTCATCCTCTTCAAGAATCCTAAAGCTATTCATTGCATTGTTGTCCGCTTGTATCAACGACTCTAAACTCTCAGACTTGCCACGGGTTGAAGGTACGCTCAATGAAGTACCACATTGGGGCATGACTTCCTTGGAAATTCCTTGGAGTTCTGCTGACCGGCGAGGATGGCTTTGCCGGTACTCAGCGATTTCACGAACTACAGAGTCATGATCGGTACTCAAACTCTTTTTATGCATCTCAGGTGCTTTCCGAACCGATCTTCGGCCAAGGTCATCAGTTTGAGTTGCAGCATCCAATGAACCGGTGGGCTTGTAAACTCTGAATTCTGCTGGACTTGCAGAACCAGTTCTTGACAAGAGAGTCCTTTGAGGCTCCAACTCCGGTGACATGTTCTCCAGGGAATTAACCCTGCATGGCAAGGGGGTCATCCTCATCTCGTAAAGATACGGAAGGCGAACGCCGGGGCTTGGCTTCTCTAACAATCACGCTAGGAGGGGAGGAGGAATAGGAAGCCTCCCTAGGCAAAGGCAACCTTGCACCCTCTTTCAGCCTGCTCTGTTGCTTTTGGTTGCCATTACTACCGTGGTAAAATTGACCTAAACATGCAAAAGATAATATCATAATACTAATCAGCACTAAAGTTTCTGGTGCAAGTTCACAAAGACAAATGGCAATTCAAAGGGAACTGTTTACCTGAAGAAGATTGGTCCAAGAGCTCGGAGCCCTTGAGCACGTACTCGCCATCGGCGGCCGGGAGGACAAGATCATCCTCTGCAAGGTCGTGCCACACGAATCCGTTCTTGTAGCTCCTGAAATCATATATTTATTTTTCAAGCCGATCAAAATTCAGGCAACTCAAAACTGCTCAAGAAAAGAGAATTTCTTGCATTACCTCTTGCAAGACCACGAGTACATGGCGGCCATGCCCTTGCCGCGCACCATGTTAAGGTGATTAATCACATCTGAACGCCGAAGTAATCACCATTAAACAAAGTATACGAGTAGATTACACACGGAGAACTGGCATTTCCTTTGGTTCTGTTGCCCATTTGCAACAATGCATCCACTGACCTCTGAGGTAGATCCCCTCCAGCGAGGACACCGGCACCTCGACGAAGTGCGGGTGCTCGAGGTGGCGGCTCCGCGTGAGGTAGTACACCACCGGCACCTTCCGCGCTGCCGGCCTCTGCCGTTCCGGGCTCCGCGGCCGCCTCCCCCGGTTCTCCATTCCCACCGAACTCTCCTACCCTCAAGCGAGATCTCCAAACTTTCGTCAGTTCAGCGAGCGCACCTGGAAAGCAGCAGTGTTACCAGCGGTAGAAGAAGAAGGGGAGAAGGGGAGAAGGAAAGCGTCCAAAAAACCGGGACTTTTTCCGCTGTTACATTACATCCGATGGCACAAAATACAAGACCAAGGCCAGAATGGCTAAACGGATGCCTCCAAAATCAGGTAACTTCCCAGCGAGTAAAAAACAGAGACGACTGCACGGTGCAGCAAGCTTAGTGGGGTCACCTCCAAGACTGAAGCTTTTGAGAAAATTACTGGACGCGTGCCTCCAAAACCTGCATTTTTGTGGCCGTTTCAGCGATCAGATGAGAACAGAGACGGGATTATTAGGCCAAGAACTGCCAGTTAGGCGGTACCTCCAGCAAAAATTCAACCCCTTTTACTCGCTGAACCAGCCACATGTGAGAGGACTGAACTGAAGAGAAAGAAGATGGCCGACAAGAAGTGTGGTAGCTCCAGGAACTGCAAAAGCTTTTACCACCAACAATTGCAAGTGAGTGAAGACAAGACGGGCCAAACGGATACATACAAACAAAATCCAAGCATTGCGTGAGGGGGTGGATGAGTGATTGCTAGCTAGGGAGGAGAGAGAGCGAGCTAATGAGAGAAGAGGAGAGAAACAGGGTACCTCCAAGATTGAAACTTTTCGACAGGCAGTGAGGGGATGGGTGTGGGCGGACAGGAACGCAAGAACGGACAAACGGGTGCTTCCAAGTCCTCGAAAAAGTTTCAGCAAGGATGCAGCGCGAGAACGCGATTTCGCACCTCCAATCCAAGGCGGAATCTCTCACGCAACCGACTAGAGCAGCAGCTGCAGCTAGCAATCAACCACCCTTTCGCAGGCGACCAAACTAATGAAACCTTGAAGGAAGGAAGGAATTAAATTGGAGCATAAAGAAGCGTAATGGCGGGCATGGATCTGCAAGAAGGGAACTTTTATCGAGCGGGGAATGGGCAAGTAGGAATAGCAGCTAGGCAGGCAGGCAGCCCCAGGACTGGAGCTTTTCCGTGGGACAAGCGCGTCACTGTGAGGTGAGCTGGAGATGGAGCTGGCTCCTCCCCCTCCTCAGCTGCAGCTGGGTGCTGTGCGTGTCAGGGAAAGGCAAGGAAAGGAAAGGGAAAGCACGAAACGAGCTCGCGCGAGGTCAAACGACACGGGCAAAGGGGGAAAGGCAGGCAAGAGGAGAGGAGTGGGAGGGAGTGAGGAATGTACAGTCGGGTGTAACGGCGGGGACGGGCGGTGAGCAGTTGTGGGTAGCGGGTGAGCGGGGTGGACGGAGGGAGGGGGCGGCGTACGAGGCGCGCTTTAGGCGGGGTGGTTGGCATTAATTGCGTCGCGCCGGGGAGGCAAAGCGAAGCGAAGCGAGAGGTCGCGCGGTGATTAGCGGGATCGAAGGGGAGGGTATTAACGCTTAGCTAGACCGAGTGTCTGAACCACGGCAGGTTGGCCGTTGGGTTGTCCGGGCCCACTGAAATCCATGTTGCCCCGTGAATTTTCAGCGCATACAGCAACTTTTGAAATAAAATTCACAGTATTGACAGTAACGATACTGTATTTACGAATTTAACACGGTTACTATACGGCAGTCGTGTGGAGAGCGCTGCCCGCCCGCTACCTTATCCTGTTGCAAAGACGGTCACCGTCGGCGCAATCGCGGCCGCTGCGACCATCGCCGCCACGTGCCCTCCCCGCCCCGCCGCCGCCGCTAAATACCACCGCTTGCCGCGACGGGGCCATGCGACAACGCCCAACACGCCGACACGTGTCATCGTAGGTTAGTTAGGGATTGTGAAATTAGAGTTTTACGATTGTTTGTACGAATTTTTAAATATAGCAAACGAGTTCCAAAAACCACAAAATTTTATGTGGAGCCTCTCGACACAGTGTACTTGCCTGTGTAAATTTTTCATAATTTTATTCCTTCAGAATTTTTCTTGCAATTTCATATAAGTGTACTGTTTGTACGAACTTGTGAGCTTGTGACAATACGACAAATTACCTACCGTAGCAGTCGCGTGCCCTCCCCCGCAGCTGTCGTTGGGAGATGCTTCGAAGCCCAGGCCCCTTCCCCTAATTCCACCGTCCCTCCTCCCTCCTCTGCACATCTATCGCATCGTCTAGAAATTCTGGCGTCAACGCTTACGGAATTCCCAGCGTCAACGCCATATCTCCTCCTTCGCTCAGCTATAAATACCGAACTCTCGTAGTCACTCTTCGCTCATCTCAATTGTGTTTTGATTCTTGTTCTGGCGCTCGTCGCTGAGAAATCAGAGTACGTAACATAATTAATTTTATTGGGACTTTAAGTATTTTCTTGCTTCTCGTCGCTCGGTCTTTTTTTATTTCCCTCCGAAGGGCAGATAATTTGTCGAATGTTTTTTCTGTTATTACCGTAGTCATAAATAATCAGTCTTAGTCAGCTAGTCGTAATTAGTTAGTTTATGTGTAATTAATTAGTCATAATTAGTTAGTTTAATGGTAATGAATTAATTTAGGGGTAATTAATTACCGTAGTCGTAAACAACTTATTGGAAATGAAGTGGTAATTTTAGTGGTAATTAACCAGTTTAGAGGTAATTAATCAGACGTTATTAGTAAGTTTAGTGGTAATTACTTACTTTGCTAGTAATAAATAAGTTTAGTGCTAATAAATTAGTAGAAATGAACTAGTAGTAATTTATTTAGTGGTAATTAACTAGTTTAAGGGTAATTAATTACCATCACTTGCATGCAATTTATCGTATTTAATTACACATATGGGTTAGACCCGATGGGTTGGACCTGTTAGTGTTTTAGGTAATAGCGGATAGGGTTGTTATGGCTTTAGGTATTTTCGAACATGCAAGACTTGTTTGTGTTCTACGGTGATGGTCTCGTACGAGCCAGACCCGATGGGTCGGACCTGTCTAGATGCAAGTGCAAGGTAGTCTGGGTGAAGGGGCTCCACACGATGAATATTCACGAGCTTCGAAGCTGCATCCGGAGGGAGTTCATCGTGGAGGCAACGACGAAGAAAGTTGTGATCGAGACGATCACCTGCATGAATTATGTGTGGGAGCTCGTCAAGGTGAATGGAAGCATAGCATGGAGGCAGTACATGGAGATTGCCTCCCAGTCCAAGGCGGTCATTCACGGGAAGCCTATGGTGTATGTGAATTTCGTACGAAGGGCACTGGGAAACCCTAATGATGCCGGGGTCTCTACGAGCAGGCAAGCGTAGCCCAAGCCTGAAGATGGCAACAATGAATGTGTAACCTCGGAGGGAAGTCCTGTGCCTATTTTTGTGCCAAATGAGGGGGCGGAAATGTGATGGTCGCATGTGTATAAGGCGTGTGCGCAAATGAGGCAGATGTCTACGCCATACATTTTCGAGTACTACGACACGCAGCACCTTTTCGGTACATGGAGTGGAGAGTTCCACTTGTACGCTTTGAAAATGAACTACAAGGATCTTTGGCCGGACATGGTGCAATGGGGTCCCAACAGAGACTTGAAGAGAATAGGGAAGGGGCGACGGAAGACGCGACGCTTTCAGAACAACATGGATGCGAGCCAACGTACCAGTATTAGCCGCACAATCAAATGTAGGATATGCAAGACCCCTGGGCACTCAATGAAGGATTGTCCCAACAGACCGAGCTCATCTGGTCGTCATTCAGTGTCGTAATTTAATGTATTATCTGCCTTGTTTTGTGATGTACAACGAAACTTCTACCATATTCAGATATGTCATACTCATTGGCAAACTTCTACGTGAGGATGCTGCAGAAGCACAAGTGGTTTGCGCAGAAGGCCAAACATGTACAATACCCATATTATTCAATGAAAGATGCTCCAGTGCCACCACGATTTCCGATCCCGCAGTGTGTGTGTGGCGTGCCGACGAAAATCATTAAGTCTACATACCCAGACACCTGCGCCCGGGCGTACTACACATGCGGGACCATTGTTGGAAATATGCCATAGCGGTAATCATAAAGATGATTATATTTTATTATGTTCATAACATTAGATAATATGTTATCTTGTTTCTAGAATAACATCAATAATATTTATTATCGAGTATGTGACTTGATTGTGAAACTCTATATTTTTACGATGATTATTCTTAAACATTCCCTGGTCAGAAACATATGAGAACACATATGAATAGACTAGCATATGTATCGGTTGATGACTATATTTCATAGGTCATGGATATGGAGATATCAAACCAATAATATGGACACATGTTAGAGAACATGGTGTTGGAAAAGACCCACCTTGAGACACTATTGAGATTGTTATGATTCTATTTATCATTAGTTGGCCTCCAGCAATGGTGATGTATAATCCTGAGCCCTGAGATCAACATGGTTTCCTACATGTGTAATAGCACTCTTTGGGTTGCAAAACGCTGCTCGTAACTGGGTAGTTATAAAGGCAGCTTTCGGGTATGCTATGAAATATACAGAGGGATGTGACTGGTCGGATATGAGATTTGCCCCTCCTAACATAACAGGAGAGATATCTCTGGGTCCATCGTTGTGGTCGGATAAAGAAAATGCATGGCCATACCACTGGTGGTCGAAGTCTCGACCACATGAAGTTATTCGACATTTGATCGAGAAAGTATTGAACAGTCCATGGATGATACAACATCTCACCTAGAGTTCAACTAGATATCGTGAGGCAAAGGGAGATTACACGAGAAGGTCTTTCAGTTCGATCAGATACGGACTAGTCGTATGGAGATATGAGTTGGTCGTAGGCTGGTCGAACATGGTCACTAAGTGGTCGAAACCTGGCCGTAAGGAGTTACAAATTGGTCGAGACCAAATATGAACTTGTCGTATAGAGATACGAGCTAGTCGTTAGTGATATGGACTTGGTCGTAGATCATATTGCATTAAGGTTTGTCTGATATATTCTATGTGTGTTTGAGAATCGTTATGTGCTGCTAGGTACCGCAAACGACTAGTGGTCGAAAAAGAGTTTCCGAGTCACAACCGATTACACATGAACCTATAAGGTCGCACACTTAAAGGGCTAAGATTTGATTTGGATGACGATCTGAATTCTTGTATGCCATGAGTTCCTAATGGGCCTCAAGTACGAGACCCATCATGGATGCCTATATAAATAGAGGGGTGGTGGCATGGGGTGAGGATGATCTTTTGAAGAACTCCCAAAACCCTAGCAGCCACGCCTTCCTCATACCATGCTGCCGGCGCTAGCACTCCAGCTCGTGGTATCCCTGCTCCATACATGGGGATACCTTGGAGGTGTTGTTGCGAAGCATCAGCACCAGGACGATCCACAACTCGTGACGATCACAAGACTCGGAGAAGAAGACGCACGACGAGTATGACTACGACTGCATCAACTCGCTACATCGACTCTACTTCCGCTACAAGTCGGCGCATCTAGTGGTAATCTCGTGATCTATTACTAGCGGAGATTCCTTGGTTGCGTGGTAAATTTTTGTTTTGTGCTATCGTAGCCTACCCGTAACCCTTCAACCATCTTGTAAGTGTTTCTTTCGAACGCATCGATTTTCCTCTCACTATATTGAATTTCATAAATTTTTAACTTCATCCCCATGTAATGGCAACTGAGATGCGCTGTCACTTCTTCCAGTGGATCGACGGTCCGGAAATGTACGACAGGACGTTCATCCAGCAAAAGTACATGTTGAACTACTCGATGTGGGCCAAGACCTTCGTACAGTGGAAACCTTACATACCAGACCCTATTGAGGAGGCACTGAAGGAGCCTTGTACTTGCCCAGGCATAATCCATATCGACGATGTGAGTTATAAAGAATTTACATCGTTGTTACGTTTTTAACTGTATGGTGCACTTATATCATGGAATCGCAGGACATAGACGACTTTGACATACCAGCCCAACATAGATAGCCCTGCGACAAGGGGAAGGGAAAGACTAATGCAGCTAAGCCCGGTCGCCATAGCGTATACGGTCGCCCGGGTATAATCTATATCGACGACGTGAGTTATGAAGAATTTACATCTTTGTTACGTTTTAGACTGTACGGGGCACTTACATCATGGAATCGTAGGATATGGACGATTTCGATATACCAGACCGACGTGGAGAGTCCCGCGACAAGGGGAAGGCTCCTTCGACTGAGACCGACCGACGTCGTAGCGTATTCGACCGACCGGGCATACTTTGTATCGAAGACGTGAGTTATATACAATTTACATTCTTGTTACGTTTCTTATTGTACGATGCACTAACATCATGGAATCACAGAACATGGATGACTTCGACACTCACCGCCACTATGGGCAGCCCCGAGACATAGGTCACTCGCAATGGCACCGTGGATACTAGTTGCACACATCGTTAAATAATATCCCCGAGAAAAGCATTCCAGTAGAGAAAGCAATGTGTCTGAAAAACGTGGACTGTCAGAAGACAACGAAAGTGCTACTGACTTGAAAAGACTGCAAACACCAATCAACATGCATCGAAGGTGCTACTATGTGATGAGGTGAGCTCACCAAGAAAAGGGATTGCCACAGAGACTAGTTGCCAACACCTATGTTTTATACTATAGGATACTATTTGTTAATTTAGCAGTCTACTGTGGATGATATTCTTTATTACTGTATTGTACCACCGGCTAGATAAGCTTGTGCATGAACCAACTGAGGGAAATGCGTGACATGCAGATTATATAACGATGAATCGTAGCCTTCAAAACGCACACGAGTCGGAGGTTACAGTACATCGTTATATTATCTGCATGTCACATATTTCCCTCAGTTGGTTCATACACAAGCTTATTTAGCATGTGGCTCAGTGCAGTATTAAATAATATCATCTACAGTAGACTGCTAAATTAACACAGAGTGTCCCGATTCATACACAAGCTTATCTAGACTTTGGTATATCACATGTTATGCCATTATGTTTGGGTATATTCGTATTCATATATTGTTTTTCTATATTTGTACGCGTATTTTGGTTGTTATGTGTGTACTCCTGTGCCATATTGTATATCGACATCTCGAATGGAGTTGCAATGCAGCTTTTTTCCATACATTCCAAGTCACATGAAATCATGAAACCATAATTTTCGAAACCTAAAATCTAAATTTTCACATCATAAATCCTAAAGTTTACAATTTCAGAACACATATCAAATTGTCCAAACAGTACACATTCAAGCTCACTGCTCAAGAGCCTTCAAAATATAATTCATAATTTTTAGAGCTCAATTTCTACATTTACAAATTCGTACAAACAGTACACTTGTATAAAATCGTTGGAAAAATTATAAGGGAATAAAATTATAAAATTTACACAAGCAAGTACACTGTGTCGGGAGGCTCCATATAAATTTTTGTGATTTTTGAAACTCGTTTGCTATATTTAAAAATTCGTACAAACAGATTTGAAACTCTAATTTTAGAAACCCGACTAAACCTTAACGAAACCCTAACCGACAACACGTGGCGGCGTGTGGGACGTTGCGGCAACGGGGGTGATGTGGCGGTGGGCGGGCGGGGAAGGGCATGTGGCGGCCTGCAAATACAACTTTGAAACTTGCTATATACGGCAAAAATTCGTTGCCTCGTACAACGGTAGAGCTTCACCTGTAATACGGGAATTCCATATCTTAACTGTAAAAAGTATAAATTTTTTTTTGGTGTTTCGTGATTTTTCTAAACAAAATAATAACTCTACAGTTAATTGAAAAGAAGTTAGTTTTAAGTCAGCATCTGTCCCCACAAGCTATTGTTTCTCTCGTGTAGACTTGATCGTGGACCGTTGAATGGATCTAGTAGCTTTGAAGTGATGAGGAAAATCTGCGTCCCATTGTTTTTTTTCTCTCTCTCTCTCTATTTTATGGTAAAATAAGAATGGTGTAGAGCGATGCATAATTGGGGTGGGGGGTGAGGGTGACCTTAGTCCCCTACTCCCCTTGTGAACACCAAAAATCTAAATTTACATCTTTCATACGTAAGTTTCTAATTAGAACGGTTTATGCTTTATTTGGCATTGTCAGATGCTTTGGTGCTAGGTTGGCTGCTCTAGTTTAAGACATTTTGTTTTTTAATCCACGCTGAAAAGGAAGATATTGCTGGGCTCTAAACAACGATGACATCGAGTAGTTAGCTAAGAAGAGTTAATTTGAGAGGAATATAGAATGATGTACTACTATATAATAGAAATTGCTAAACTATGATCTAATTGCTAAACATAGTATAACATTATTCATACTTGTTTTTCTAACAGCAACCTTTGGAAAATACTGGCATCACAACACACTGTAACCACGAACTGACAATCTTCAAGACAGGTAGTGGTAGACCGTACACGTAGACCCAGCTCACCGAGTGGTCTAGTCTAATGCGAGAGTCCCGCGAGAGTAAAGGTTTCGGCGCTATCACTGTGACACAGAGGACCTCGTACGAAAAGCTCGATCATGGTAGGAGGCATACAGCATGGTATATTGAAGGGGCGGAAAAAAAGTACATAATTATTTTAATTATATTTATTAATTAGTTAAATATTGAAATAAGATAATTTTTAATAAAATTGAATTTTGCTCTAAATAGAGTGATATTAAGTTAATTTTGCCATACGAGGAAAATTGCTGAGCGTGAACTCTCGATTTCGCTATACAAGGAAGATTGCTTCTGGCATCAATCAGCTGAGTCCGTTTGTGGAAGAATTTTTCATTTGCATTCGATGTTTAGAGTAAGAGTTGCGGGAACAATATCCTTTGCCATGAAATGGTAATGGCACCCTTCCATTGTCAATCTTATCTATTGATTTAAAAAAATAGTGATCAAAGGCTACCTGGAATCGCAGCACATATAGTATTTTTATTGATAAAAATATTATCTATATTGCAGCGCATATAGAACAATGTAGTATTTTTGTTGTGCTAGTTGGTCTTGTGTGTCAATTTTTGGTCGGATGTTTTCTTTTGGGGATGATTTTTGGATGAAACAACAACACTACGTTCTTCTTCTCCGCAATTACAATGGAATGGCAGCGAATCTGCATTCATTCGTACGCGCATAACCTTCCCTTTTCTGTCTTTACATGTAGCTCTTTAGTAGACAAAGATGTGCTTGTGTACAGCGGCGAACCAGAAGACCCGGGACAAGCTTAGTGTGGTTGCCAATGATATTAGATGTTTTTATTCGCTTGTACTTGGGAATTGTCGTCTATTGTCGTGGTTCTAAAATAAATCTGTATTAATTTTATTTTTTATATAATTTCTACAAAAAAATAAAATTTACTAAATTTTTACTCTAGAAAATCAAAATTAAAGACTTCGAGTCTTCAGGATGAATCAATGGTTTAAGCCTAAGGCCCGGTAGCTCACTGCCTCACCTCGGTGGCTGACCGCTGATGGCTGATGCAGTATTGCAGTGTGTTGTGTGCCCCCACGTAGTCGTGTCGCCTTAGCGCCGCAGCCGCACAGTCACACTACAGCAGCCCCCTCGCTCGGCTGATGGGAGGAGAGGAAAGACCGAATGGGGAATTAGTAAATTAGGTTACTTGTTTGTGCATTTGACCCATTTGGCTTGGGCCTTGGGCTATCGACTTCCACTCACCTCAGCGTCTCGCCCCACGGCCCACGTGGCACGGGGAGCAGCCTCGGCGCGCCTACACACAACGCCCTCATGGCATGGTGGTCCGCCTGACGGTTAGGGAGACCTGGGCTGGCCGCCCCGGCTTGCCCTGGGGGTGGTTCCGCTACTGATTATGTATGTCAACCTTAGGAAGGCCCAATCTTTCACATCTCAGGGAGGTGTTTAAAACCTAGTATCGTAAGGACAGGCATGTGGCCTGATGGTGGGTGTGAGGGTGTATGTCCTCACCGCTGCTCATTCCCTTTCGCATCTTTCTCACTCTGTTCCTGCAAATCGCCTCCCACACCCGCCACCCTTGCGTCGTCGAGCTCCGCCACTCCGCAACCGCACTCCGCTACCCCTCTTTCGTTACGCCATCACCACCTCCTTGTGCCACACCGTTTGGTGAATATGCTATCGGTGTTTGTCATTTTGTCTTTCCGGCCACCATTGCCATGGGTGTTGTCAACGTGAAGTCAGGTCTTGGTTCTTTTTTTAGTTGAAAGGGAATTGATCCGAGCAGATCTTTTTTAAAAAATGTTGGGTCGAGTTGAAACTTGATTTATTAAAATCCACAAGTTGAAAGTTCACGATTTGAAAAATTGTCTAGTTGAAATTTCCCGAGTTGAAAGTTTTCTGATTTTGAAATTTCTTGATTTGAAATTTTTATTTGAAAGTTCCCGATTTTGAAATTTGTCGAGTTGATTTATATATATATATATTAGGAGTTTTCCTGAGTTGAAAATTTCCCCGATTTAAAGGTTCCCGAGTGGGATATTCCCATTTGAAATTTCATTATTTGAAATTTTGCGTTACACGGAAGCAATGGGGGCTGAGGGGGAGGAGGAGAGGCACAATCAGGACAGTCAGGGTAGCGCCGCACGTCTGCGAGCTCAGTCATGGTCATGGCAGCAGGTGGGCAAGCCGGGCGTCGGCGAGCTCCACGTTGCAATGGAAGGAGCATCAATGAGGGAAGAAGTTCACGGGCTCATTCGTTCCTACCTCATTTGGGTTCGATCATAAGATCGGTATGATGTGTCTTATTTAATCAAAATATACACACATATGCATTTAGTGATAATTACATACCCTAGAGCCTTCGCATGTGCAGTGGACACACACGTGTATGCGTTTGTGGCGTGAGTAGGCGTGCATCCTCCCCGTACTCTAAAAAATCTAGTAATTCTGTAACATATATTAGGGAATTGAGACGTCACTGCTTCAGAATATATCCTTGAATTAATCTGGGAAGTTAAAGTTGAACTAGTCAAATGAATGTGACACGTCAAATAAGAATATCTTTTAATCCAAGAAAGCGTAAAGTCGCCATCCGTCTAGTCACGTATGGAAGTGATATATGACCATTGCACTCCTTAGGTCATGCACAATGAGCTTTACATCAGCTGTTTATTGAGGAAGTTTGAACTAATCAAACCGGCTCCACAAAATAAGCTTTCCATCGATTTCACTAGTGGTTGTTCTTCCTCCGCTCCGGAGATGGCGAACACCGAACAAATCACAATTTTGTCACTGAGCCTCTTCACAATATTCTTGAGGAGATCACCGCGCAAACTCCCGCCAAACCGTCTAGGTGTCGACGATCCCCAAGAGTAATGAATCGCAATCTTCGCTTGACGACAATCAAGTGCTAAGGATCAATCTAGAATGAATGCACTTGGGTTTTGCTCAACCACCCCACAATGAATGCAATAAGTGTATATAAGGTGTGGAGAGAATGCTCTTGGTTCAAAGAAGTTAAATGAAGTCTCTTCTTCTGTCCTTGAGCATGTAGAGGGGTATTTATACTCCCACAAATAAATACGACTGTTGGAGGCAAATTACCAAAAATTTCAGCACAAATGGTAGTACCGTCGTTATATGTCTGGTACTACCGCACCTCTAAAAATGTACACTAACGGCTAACACAGATGCATTAATTGCTTTTGAAAGAGCTGTTGGAAATTCAGCTCGGTACTACCGCCGTTGATCAAGCAGTAGTTCCGCTTATCGGTCATACCGAAGCACAGGGGCGGTGCTACCGCTTCACTTTGTGGTCCAAAGAGTCCTTTCTGAAAAAATGTACTACTGTCTATATTTTAGAATATCCAGGCTGCAGTAGTTCCACTCAAGATACGGTCATACCGCGATGCGGTAGTTCTGCCCAGAAAACTCCGAAACTACCGTTCACCAGGTGTGCATGCATGTTTCCTTTCCCCCCTGACATGACTGTTGATATATTGCCGCCGAAGCCTGATCTCGTACTTCCCCTGTAGGCCATCGATCACCTGTATGTCGTGCATTCGGGCCTTCTCCATCTTCTGGTCCATGTGCCTCTGCATGTTCTCGGACCACTGCTTGTCTTTCTCTATATGTTGTTTGGCTGCGGTGGCTGTATTGACGAAATAACCAACAGTGCGAGTCCATGTCTCATCGTAGATCGCAATGGTAAAGAGACACCACATACCTTTGAGGACGCTGTTGTACACCTCAGACATATTGGTCATCATAATCTTGTACCTCACACCATTTGTTTCATATAGAAGGGACCATTTCTCCAATTCAAGAGCATGGCCATGAATCCACTTGGAGAAACTTACAGCACTGCTGGTTTGATCTCCCTCTGGTATCTCTGGATTGGACTCCCTTGTATGCGTCGTAGTTCGGTGTTCGAGGTTTCTCCAGATGGACTCACACTTTCGCATCTGGTTCTGCAGACACAATGCTTTGAACGTCTTCATAACTTCCTAACTGCGGAACCGCATGAACAGGTTAGTTGCAAGATGCCTCATGCACCACCTGGATTGCACATCGTTCCACTGGTGAGGGGGATCTGTCCTATGCCACATGGTGTTGATGGCCGCCAGCATTGCGGTATGTGATCAGGCATAGGTTGCGCTGGTTTTCCACCACTGCCCTCTTTACGTTGGCTAGGAATCACAACCAACTGGATGTGTTCTCGCTCTCCACAATAGCAAATGCCACCGGGAGAAGCTGATCATTCGCGTCGGACACCATCGCTGTGAGAATGGTGCCCTTGTACCTCCCTGTGAGGAAAGTGTCATCCATCGTGAGTACATGACGACAGAACTAGAAACCTCGAACAACCTAGGAGAAAGCCCATAACACCCGGTACAGTATGAAGCAGTTGGACCCTCCATCAACATCTTCCCTCTAAAGCTTGTTTATATACGTACCGGGGTTTGATTCCGCAATCTGGTCAAGGAATCTCAGCACAAGGTTGTATGTTTCTTCGTATGTATCGTACATGGACTCGATGACCTTTTGCTTGGCTCGCCGGATCTTGCTGTAGCTGACTGGATAACCAACCTGATTGGCGACCTCCGACATCAGCATCTTGGGGGAGACGGACACGTCCGCCGCAACAAGGTGCCCGATGAGGCTTGCAACATATGCGAAGTCACGTTCTGATACTACCGCAGGGGCTCGCTAAGCTCACAAGTGTGGTCAATCAACGCCTTGACCACGAAGATCGAGCCAAAGATCTTTGCTTGTTGAGCGTTGACCTTGCCAGGGCAGCCATCCACTACGCACTTCACTGCGTACTGGCCTGGGTTGGACCGGTATACTCGGTACACACGGCTGATGGACAAGGCCTTGCTAGGAAAGCGCTACCCAATAAAGAGGGCGTCGACATCAAACCCCCAATGTGAGCCTTCTTCTTGTGGCAGTACGAGCGAACACACCGCGATATCATCAAGTCTCGATGCCACGTAAGGCACCTCCAATGACACAATTCCCCCGATTGGACCACCGGCTTAGTGTGCGTCCTCGTCACTACCATCCGAGCCTGGGTCGGTGTCCTCGTCGGACTCCAACCCGAGAGGCTAGTATGGTAGATACTCGTGGCCGTCAATGCGGGCCGACCACCACAACTCCGCCCCCTCATTTCGCATAAAATTACGCACGAGTCTTCCCTCAGAGACAACACATTCCATGCTACCGTCTTCAAGCTCGGCCCGCGGTTGCCCGCTTGTAGTGGCCTCGACATCAACAAGGTTTTCCAACATCATGCGTACGAAATTCACGTACACCATCGGCTTCCCGTAAATGGTCACCTCGGGCTAGGAGGTAATCTACATGTATTAGTGCCATGCTACTCTTCCATTCACGTTCATGAGCTCCCACATGGCATTCGTGCACGTGATCCCCTCGATCACAAGTTTCTTCATTATTGCCTTCGTGGCGAACTCCAACCAGATGCAGTTTTGAAGCTCGTGAATATTCATCACGTCGAGCCCCTTCGCCTGAACCACCTTGTACTGGTATCTCGACAGGTCCAACCCATCTGGTCCGGCTTGTGCGAGACCATCGCCATAAAACACTACAAAGTCTTGCATGTTCGAAATTACCTATAGTAACAAACAATGACGACAGATTGCATGCAAGTGATCGATTACATATGTGCAATTAAATACACATAATTAATTACCAGCAATAGGATTACTCCTACGAAAATTAATTATGAACCGCATGTTCATTGCCACTTAATTACTTACGACTATCTATTTTGCACTCAATTACTTATGTCTAACTAATTGCTTGTAAACTGGTTACGACAGATTAATTATCACTAAATAAATTATAAGTAGTTAATTTCCACTAATTTAATATGTCAGACTAATAACCACTGAACTAAGTATGACTAATTGTTTTCCACTAAACTAATTAATTACGACTGAACTAGCTAATTATGACTGATAGATTAGCACTTAACTAATTAATTACGATTGATTAATTAGCACTGAACAAACTAATTATGTATGATTAATTACCACTAAATAAATTATGAATAGTTAATTTCCACTAATTTAATATGCTGAACTAACAACCATTGAACTATGAGTAGTTAATTTCCACTAATTTAATATGTTGGACTGATAAGCATTGAACAAAATACGACTAAATATTTACTAATGACCTAAATAATTATGACTAAACTAACTAATTATGACTAATCAATTAGCACTAAACTAACTAATTACGATAGATCAATTAGCACTGAACATTATGGATATCGTGGGGATATGTGCATGATCTTAGGATGATGAGTCAATTGGCAATGGCGTTATTGGTTTCTCAATCTCGTGTTTTCGGAAAAGCTTCATCTTTGTCAAATTCTGACAATCGGCCGATCGGCCAAGCCGCCGATCGGACCGGCCGTGTGTGAAAGTCCGACCGACAGCATTGCGGTCCGGCCAAACCACACGCTCTTGATGGAATTTGGAGCTAGGCCAAAAATAGGTTGTGTAGGCATGAGAGGGGAGTCTCCTGGATGTGGTCACATAATTTTTGGAGCTCCCAGTCAAAAGTTCTATTCAAATAAAAATTCCAGAGAGTTTTAGATTTTCAAGTTGAAAATTTGACAAAGTCTTTTTGGGCGGTCTAACCGGCGTTATAGAATCGGTCAGACCGGTTGTGAATCGGTCAGACCAGCAGGGTAGGGCGGTCAAACCGGCTTCCACTTGTTCGTCGGCCTTCTTGGCGATGTTGTGTTTTGATTGTGTCTATTGCATGAGTTTCAATGCTTTATTAGTGTACATTGCATTGTTGAGCTAATGTGGGTCAAGTTGTGTAGAACTTGTTCTCGGAGACGATTTCTTTGTCTATTGCTGTGCAGGTGGCTTGCAGGTCAACGACGGTCAACGGTGTGGAGAATCGGGACTAAGCTTGGAGAGCTGAGGTTCAGAACGATCATGGATGCCGGGTGAGGTCGTGTGACTCAAGCATGGTGCAGGATGGACAAGGTGATTCGAACGGGCAGTTCGTTGCAGCTGGTTGGATCAAGCGGCGCGAGGGTTGGTGCAAGTACCTTGAAGGTTCCGATGGGATTCGGACGTGAGAGACTTACCGATATGATGAGAGCCGCTGATCAACCTACACGTGGTGAAGCAGGCGATTGCTTCAATAGATATGTGTGTGTGTGTCCCATTTGTATTAGGCCTTAATGGGAGCCCATTGGAAACCCTAGGCCACCCTATAAATAGAAGGAGGGAGATGGAAAAGCCCCCAAGCATTCATTTAGAAAAATCCTAATTTTTCTAGGGTTTGGAGAGGAGAGGAGAGGCTAGGGTTTAGAGAGAAAATTATTTGTGTGCTCTTTGATTGAACTCTTGTCCTCCTTGAGGGAGTGGCTTTGACAAGCAACATCTTGAATCAATCTATGGATGTGTGTTCAAAGATGATGTCTATTGCTTTTGCTTCTCTCTTTTGATGATTGTGGTGTTTCCTTGATCCGGTTGTTTTTGGTTGGTCTCTTGACCTCTTTTACCTTGCTATGATGTGTGGAAATACTCCTAGAATCATCTAGATCATCAATCTCCCACAAGCAAGATTTGGATCAAGTTTTTTTATTTTTCTAGGTTTTGAACTCTCCCTTGGTAAAACCTAAAAATGTCAATGCATTGACGTGGATTTGGGCGATCGTTGCTAGGAATAGGTCCCAAATATCCTTAGGGAGGTGTGCTCCAAGTTTGGTCAAGTTTCATCGGGTAAATCAAAAGTTGGACCAATTTTCGTTTTGGATTTGGGCATTGTGCAGTGGTACTGGACTAAATCGGTCCGACCGATTCGATGTGGCGATCGATCGCCGACTTTTCGGACCGCCATTGGCGTCGGTCGATCACAAACCTTTAGACCTTGATTGGCCGTCGGTCGAGCACCTACGAGATCAATTCTCCATTGTTGAGTCTTGTGGTTAAGGGGGTAATCGGATTCAGCACAAGGCTTCCTCTGTGCATTTACTGATCTTCTTAGCTTTCATAGCTATAGGAGAAAAGTGCGTGTTGAATTTGATCGATGCAAAAATTAAAAAAGCGTCTATTCACCCCCCTCTAGTCGTCTTTCCGGTCCTACAACTGAACTAACTAATTACGACTGATCAATTAGCACCGAATAAATTACGGGTAGTTCATTTCCACTAATTTAATATGCCGTACTGATAACCACTAGACTAATTAATTACTAGTAAACTGACTAATTAATTACTAGTAAACTAATTAATTACCACTAAATTAATTAATTACAACTAATTAATTACGACTAAAATATTTAATTATGATTAACTACTACTACGGTAATAACGACAAATGCACACGACAAATAATTACTTGCCCTTCGGGGAAGCAATCAAAATAACCCGAGCGACGAGAAGCATTTAAATTATTACTCTAAAAAAATAATTATGTTATGTTCTCTGAGTTCTTAGCGACGAGCGCGAGAACGAGAAGCGAAACCCAATTGAGATGAGCGACTGCGAGAGTTTGGTATTTATAGTCGAGCGAAGCAGGAGCCGCTCCGTTAGCGCCGGGAATTCCGGATGCATTGTCTACGCGCACCACTGCAGGCAAGGGGGACAACCGCGATGGGGCGACAGATGTGCGGAGGATGGAGGGCAGGCAATGGGAAAATGACCGATGTTTTTAGGATTTTTTTAGACCCACCGCAGGGTGGTCGTGCGGGAGGGGGAAGAGAGGGCTAACGGGACAACACGTGACGGTGGCCACCGCAAGGCGGTCGTGCGGTAGGCCACTACCGCACGGTGGCCATGCGGCAGGGCGCACGTAGCGGAAGGAGTGGGCATGCCGCATGGTGAGAGTGTGGCAGGGCAACATTTCTGAAGAAAAAAATTCCAACGACGATCATTTTTGCAAATACGGGACAAAAATAAGACAATACAACCAAAATATCCGCTGGTTTTTGGCAGTGTGAGCAACTCCCAAAACCAGTAGCCAAAAATGCGGACACCTAGCATACCATAAACAAAGACAGAGACAACTTCAGTGGAAGCGATCCTTTGTGTTAGCATGGAGTACAACAGCATGCATTAGTCACTTGTCTCGATTGTTCAATCCAAAATGATTCAAAATGAACTATTTAGATCAAACACTACAATATCAAAGGATTCAGTCCAAACAACGATTATTCTCTACGGTACAGCGGAAAATCCGGAACTAATTCGAATGGGCTGTGGGTTTTATTTCTACATTCCCACTTCGGAATTATTAAAATAACAAGTATAACATGGATCACAAGACAGAGCGGCAGCCTGGTGGATCGGCAGAAAACGACCTAAGCTTTGCAGGGAATTTTATATTTGTCAGTAGTTCTTCTTTTCTTCTCTTTCTTTCTCTGACCATGATTCTACTCTATCATCAGAGAAGGAGGAGAGAACAGTAGAAAACTTGAATCGAGGAAGGTGGGACCTGACGCTGAGAGCCTGTGACAGCATGGAGTGGACCAGCCAGCACAATAAACCAAAGACTGTTGCCCTCCCTGCCTTTTCCCTTTGCCAAAAGTCAAAGCCACAACTACAAACTATTGCTGCATTTGAGAAGGCATTTACCAGATCTTTGTAATGTAGTCCATGGTGTCATGCTAGGTTGCCAAGCCTAATGTATATCCAGTTTGTTTCAGTTTAACTGATCCTGTTGAGGTTTGCCTGTATCTTTGATTGGGATTTGAGTTGACTGGCCCCATTACCCCACTTTTGCCGAACTGATCTTTCCCAATCCTGGAACTTTTGATCGAAAGACATTGGTCGTGCGGCCACAGAAAAGGGCACTCAACCCAACTAGCTATAGCTGGTAGGACGGCTCTGGCAGTCTAGCTCATAGCTTCAGGAAATCTTTATGTGAACTATCCCAAGTAGTGTTTCCAAAAGTTTCATGTTCTTCATTATACTTCGCATTACCTTCATATTGTGTAAAGATGGTTTGCACTTCGCACTAGATACCAAATCTATCGGCAAAGTACATATCAGTTTGGAACGCAGAAATATCTTAGGATCCCTACAGGAATTATCACGCGAATTTCTAGAAGGGCCGCGTTTATGTGTTGGTTTGTAGTATATCACTCGTCTATACTGTGTACAACACACAGAGGCGATCAATAGACCTGCTCCAGCTCCGGGTAAACATGGTGAGCTGATCATACTAAAGTAAAAAAGTTGGAAAAGGAAAGCTGACAGAGCAGCCAGATCAAGGACTACTAGTGCTACTACACAACTTAACTGGGGAGGAGGCAAGTGTAATTACATCAAGTAAAGCAACCAGAGCGCGAAGGCAAACATTAGGCCCATCTTTAATGTTGCTTTCATGTGTTGGAGAAAAGCATCAATATGCGAATGGAGCAAATGATTTCAGCCACTAGTACTCTAATAGTATACACAAGAGCGAGCAATATTCTCGGCTATATTTTTTTTAGGAAAAATCTATTGTAACGATATATAAATTATAAAATAACATTTAATGTGGGATGACAGATGAGCTATAGAGCCACATGTCATTAACACATCAATGTTATTTTCTTTAACTTATGGTATTTGTGTAGTGTTACTTAACAAATGACCCCTATTTCTTATTCTTATGATTCTCAAACCAAGAAGTGTATTTCCCTTGTATTTTAGGATTATTATCGGATAGAAGCTAGAATATTCTGGTCAACAATGTAAACACGTGTGGATATTCTAGATGACTAAGGTCATGTTTGATTTGTTATCAACGTGGACCAAACCAAGTTTTAGTAACGCCAATGAAAATTGGTTATCGTATGATTTGCTATCAATATTTGGTAATACTAACGAAATCTAATATCACACACAGACAATCCAAAGTGAGAAAATCACTTACAAAAATTTGGTAACATCAAAATTCTACTTGACCCCAATCCAAACAACATCCATTTTGCTTTTCCCGAGTTTTGGCTATTCCAAATTTTAACTTGGTTCATTAAGACCATAAAGCAAACAGGCCCTGGATGCGCTCATCTCAAAAAATCACATCCATGAGCTAGCAGCAAGTCTCAGCAAAGTGCGCAGTTACTAGGAACTTGGGAACGAGAAGGTTACGCGTCTAACTGAAGTTAACCCAAAGATTAACTTAGGTTACCTGGGAACGAGTAGCACGAGATGACCACAGCGGCAGCAGAGGAAGAGCAGGGACACAGGGCCCAAGACAAGACGCCTCGCAAACCAGACAGGAAAGCATGTTAGTAGGGTCAGCATGCCTGGACAAGCCAAACAGTAGGCGTGCCATCCTTTTGTCACCACATGTTGCTGCCCCACTCTCTAGCTGATTGCATTCCATTAGCAGCTGCTGCAGTACTGGCCTAATTTTGCAGACCTTCTAATCTGGGGTTTAATACCAGCTTGATGCCAAAAACGATCTGTATCATTCGTGGACTAAAGGGGCATGTTCATACGCAGGGGAAAAAAATAAAGAGAGAAGAAGACGGTGCACGTGATGATCATGTGCCTGAGAAGGCATAGTAATTTATGTTACAGATATGATGTAGTGTAAGTTACCTTTTGATCTGATGGATGGATATGTGTTTTACCACTGCTCCCAGTGAGTAAAAAAAAAAAAAACCAAGCTCTATACCCACCTCTGTACATGTGATGTGGTAGTACAAGTAACTTATCAGGTTCTCCTAAAGCTTACTCAATTACTCCTGAAAACTGTGCTGAATTATCCAAGGGTAGAGCTGAACTGAAGTGAGCTTTCAGAGCGTCGTGTCATCTTACATTGCAGCACTGCTGCTTCCCTTGCCCCAGCTTCTCCCAGAGGCACACCATCTGCCCCGGCGACTGGTAGTGCGCAGTGAGGTAGTCGTCGACGCAGCCGAACTGGCAGAACCGGAAGCTGTGGATGTACTCCACGGCGTTCACCGAGCCGTTGAACTGCCCCACCCACATGCCCATGCTCACATCCTCCATCTTGAACAGCTGCAGCAAAGCGAAATATTGCAATGCAATAATTTGTTAAGCACCCGTGCACACAGCACTGCCATGGTTAATGGATACAACTTTTGGCTTTTGATATGACCATCTTTTCAGCCTAGGCATGATTGGGTTCATGCCTTTTCTGTTTTTATCTAAAGTGGAAAGTTAGATCAGGTGGTTCTTGAGAACTTTTGTGGAATGTGACATGCAACCAATGTATAATATTCTCTGCCATTTGATATGAAATGAACACAAAGAATGGGAAGATGGTAAGTGGAGAGTGCTTACATTTAGTCTGCCCTTCTCCATTTCAGATACAACGAAGTTTGCAATGTCAGAAGAAACAACGTAGCCAGGACCATTGGCGTAGGGTGGGTACGCTTCTCTGGGCCACTCCTGGAATTTTAATGTAGAATATTACAAAAGAGTTCAACGGGCACAGTGCAAACTCAATCATGGTGCACCAAACGGTTGCACTAACGACATGCGATTAGCAAACATGATTACATGAGACAATAACGTATTCATGTGGGCAACAGATATTGCTCTTGTGGTCCTCATGAAGTGACAGCCAGTTCCATGTTGAAATGATATCTTGTCCACATTAAGAACAAGAACACATCATTTTTTTTGTTAAATTCAGGAACCGTAGTACTTAAGAATGATAACACATCAATAGTTGCAATAAGCTGTTTATGAAAATGAAAACCTTTGCATTGACTCAGTCAACAAAACTTAGTACTAATAGTTTAGTTTCTTCTTTCTAATGAAATTGAATGCAGCTGTCCTGTGCTCTCTTCACAAACAAGTAATTTGATTTATCTTTCTGAGAGTTATTCTTTGTCATTATAAATGTCACGGGAGCATTTCACTACTTTTGATCAATAGACATAGAAGTGGAGTAACAATCAGTCTGTCTATATTGAAGATAACCTTTGCTGATGACATTTTCAAAAACAGGAAAAAAATTTGTGGTGGTTCACCACTTCACCTCATATGAGACAGCCCATTTTCCTTCTCGAAGTGGTCTGTGGTAGTAGTTCATGTTCCCCAAATAGAAGCTTTTACCATCTGGGATTTTCTTGACTTCAGCCATCACTGAATCAAGTCTAACAAAGGTATCATCGTCGCACTTCATGATGTACTTCGCCGAAACAACACGAGCCTTCCAAGGACAAAGTACAAAAAAAAAAGAGAGGTGCCGTGCATAAGAACATTCAGAAAGATACTTGAAGTACTCATACAATTTGGTTATTTAACATCCATCCTTGTTACGTACCGCATACTCGCAAATGGCAACAGTCTTGAGAACAACCAGATCATAGCTATCCACGAAAGGCACAATCACAATGTCCCTGAAGAAATCTGCCTCTTTCTTCAAATCTTCATTCACTTCCTTTCTTCCATTCTGCCCTAAAACATATGTTTCAGTCATGTATGTCTTCATATGAACAAGAGAAGAAAAAAAACAGCAAAATTAAATGGTAAGACTTTGACTTACCAGGGCAACAAAAAAACGAGCCATGGTGCTAGATGAATTTCGTACTGAAGACATCCATGATCTCCTCACAGCCATGCGTTCGGGGAAGTGACTTCCTGCTGAAAGAATGCCTATGAACAGCTCTACAGGTTCTTCAGGAGGAGGGGCTTTCAGTTCGGTCAGCAACTCCAGATTTCTTTGTACATTGTTAGGATGAGCCGTGGGTAATGTACCAGCAACTATTGATTCAACATCGATATCACCGTTCACTGACAAGATAGCGGCGTCTTCAAGAATAAAGCCCTTGAAAGAACAAAAGTAGTGCATTGACCCATCAGACAACCTTGCCAAAATTACAGTGGGAAGGAGCTGCTATGCTTCTTAAAAAATGCACATGCATTAAATCAATTGAGACGCTAATCTACTCCCAACCATACCAAAGTGTATACAGTTGTCAGTTGGAAAGCATAGAAGCACTCTCTCGGAAACAAATCACTTGCATCATAGGATGGTTTCGAAAGGAATAACAACTTACAACACGGTAAGGAAAAGATGTGATATGCCTCCCATCAACTTGAACATGATAACCTTCTAAACCGGCGCTTATTGTTAGAACAAATAATTCGTCCTCCACAAAAGGGTAAGGCCAATCTACCAAATTTCTGCTCCTCTGTCCAGCAACACGGTTAAGCAACCACATCTTCTTCAACACCTCCAATGTGCCGCCAGCGTTCCCGGCCCATTGCTCACATTTCACCAATCCATCAACTGCACCACACGTAAGCAATATAAGAAAATCTGGCGGTGATCACCAGCTAAACTAAACCACCATGTTAATATTTGTCAACTCAGAAATTTTATTGAAAACATTATCACTAATCCTATAACATTTGTAAATAAGTTACCATCAGATTATGAAATGGATATCCCATTGGAATCATGCACATATATTCGAACTGTTGAGAAGTGGGGAAGCATTTTCGTAGAAAGGATCGTCTCCTGACTAAGTCCTCTTTCAGTTACCAAAGCACAACTAGGAAATTGGTGCCATGGGCCATGAAATCTTGTTGGTTGGTATGATTAATGACAGGTTGGTATCCACTGCTGTTCACCTATGCCGTTAGTTAGTCTTGGTTACACTAGTGAGTTGTCAGCGTACAAAAGTTGGGTTGGGAGGTTCGGCTATACCAAGTCTAATGACTCTAATCTATTGCTGCAGAGGAGAAATAGCAACAACTAGCGTACATACTACAGAAAAGGACAACATATTCGAACTGTGGAGAAGTGGGGAAGCATTTTCGTAGAAAGGATTGTCTCCTGACTAAGTCCTCTTTCAGGTACCAAAGCACAACTAGGAAATTGGTGCCATGAGCCATGAAATCTTGTTGGTACGATAAATAACAGGTTGGTATCCACTGCCCTGTTACCATGGAGACCCGCAGACAACAACCACTGGTGCCGCGAGAGCTGAGGGAACCATGGTCGATGCTGAAGAAGCAAGCGTTGAAGCAGACAAGACAACATGCATCTAATCGTGCCACGATGAAGAGTCTCAGCATGAAGCCGTGAGGGCCTCCACCAAACTCGGGCGCGGGTAACGAGTCAGGAGCTGAGCACGTACTGTCTCGAACTCAGGCCGAAGAGGCGTCCGGAATTCATAGAGACGGTGAGTCTCCTGGTGAGCAGGGAGACGCACACAACAGGGATAAGTTCGGCAGACATCCGCCCCAGAGAGTCGAGATGACGCCAAACCTCAAACATCTGCTGGTAGAAGTCGTCCATGGTGGCATCGAGCTGCTGAAGGGAGTGCGCCTGGTGTACGACGAAGAGGTACATAGCATCATCCGCCGGCTAGTAATGAGCTCGGGGGTGCTCCCACATCAATTGAGTCGTCGACAGCTCTGCCACATCCATGGAGATGGCCACGAGCATGCTACCCACTAGGATGGTGGTAGCACGAGCTTCGACATCCTGCCATTTCTTGTAAACGTGCAGCTCAGATTGGTAGAGCTCCAGGGCCTCCTCCAGAGCAACATTGGCGGCCTCCTGAGCGGCCTTATCCACACTAGCCGGAAGAGCAGATAGAACTAGCGACGTAGGGTGAGGCGGACAGGGGTGCTCGTCGATACGATGACAATAGAGCCGCTGGCTGTTGAAGTGAATCCTCAGGTGAACAGCCCACTCTCAGATGTTCGTCCCAGCAAAGCGAACATGGGGGAGTGGGATGGCGTAGGAGTCGCCGGTGGAAGCCATCAGTGGAGACGACGAGGAAGATGAACGGCGGCGCGGGAGGTGGTCAACACCGGTGGGAGCTCGGTGACACAGACAAGCTTGCCGGATCTCTGCTCTGCTTGGTACATGTAAGGATCGAGGCGAGGCGATGCAGTCGAGTGGCGAGATCTGCGTGGGTGGCGATCGCTGGTGATATGCCCTAGAGGCAATCATAGAGATGATTGTATCACGTCTATGTTTATGAGTTATAGAATAAATATTATCCTGTTCCTTGAATGAATCATTATTGATAAAGATTAACAAGTATGTGACTTATTGGTGAAGTTCTTTAACTTATATGATGTCATTCTAAATGAATCATTAGTTGGATGTCACTGGTCGGAACACTAGTGACTCCATCGACCAGCGCATGTATTGATTGATAACCATATTTCACGCCATAGATATAGGGATATTTAATCAATAATGTGAACACATGTTAGAGAACATGGTATTAGATTGACCCACATTGAGATACTGTTGAGATTGTTATGATTTTATGTGTCATCAGTAGGCCTCAAGCAATGATGATGTATGATCATTAGACTTGATATCAACATGGTTTCCTA
The DNA here is from genome assembly GCA_036346395.1 of Hsuehochloa calcarea. Taxonomy (NCBI): domain Eukaryota; kingdom Viridiplantae; phylum Streptophyta; class Magnoliopsida; order Poales; family Poaceae; genus Hsuehochloa; species Hsuehochloa calcarea. The sequence goes on along the minus strand of CM070597.1, from coordinate 19,556,704 downwards.
CATATGTAATAGTGCACTTTGGAGTTGCTAAACACTACTTCGTAACTGGGTAGTTATAAAGGTAGCTTTCGGGTATGCTATGAAACATGCGAATGAATGTAACTAGTTGGATATGAGATTTGCCCCTCCTAACGTAACAGGAGAGATATCTCTGGGCCCCTAGATATGGTCGGATAAAAAAGTGCATGGCCATACCACTAGTGGTTGAAGAGTTCGACCACACGAAACTATCCGACACTTGATCGAGAAAGTATTGAACAATCTATGGATGAAAAATTATCTTACATGAAGTTCAATCAGATATCGTGTCGCAAAGGGAGAATACACGAGCAGGTCGTTCAGTTCGATCAGATACAAACTAGTCGTATAAAGATACGAGTTGGTCGTAGACTGGTCGAACATGATCACTAACTGGTCGTAGACTGGTTGAACATGATCACTAACCGGTCGTAAACTAGTCGTAAGGAGTTACAAACTAGTCATGACTAAATATGAACTGGTTGTATAGACGAGCTGGTCATAAGTGATAAAAACCTAGTCGTAGATCATATTGCATTAAGGTTCATCTGATATAATTTATGTATATTCAGGGATCGTTATGTCCTGCTTGGAACCTCTAACGACTCGTGGTCAGAAAAGGGTTTCCAAGTCACAACCGTTTACGAATGAACTTACAGGGTCACACACTTAACGGGTTGGAATAAACGTGTTCGGATGGGATCCGTCATGGGCACTATACAAGGAGATGCGTGAGGCTATTGGGAGATACGAGGATATAAGACACAAGTGACGTGAGTTACTCCACCGAAACCCTAGCCGCCATCTTCTTGAGAGCCCTACCGTGCGAGTTGATGCTAACACACCAGCGTACGGTGTTCCAACCCTGGACATGTGGATATCGTAGAGGTGCTACTGCGGTTGCTGTTGCGCTCAAGGACGATCCACGATCTTCACAAGGAACGCAACGAGTTGCTGGGGGATACGATCGGCATCGTGATCGAGGACGATCGACTATGGTGAACGGTCGATTACACTGGATGATCGACTACAACCACTTCATCGACGCACTCTTCGTTGGATCAGGCTGCTCCAACTCTTCTTCTGCTGTGCTGCGTGTCTAATGGTAACGATATATGATCTCTCGCTTGCATGGCATCCTGGTTTACATGGTAGAATTTTTAAATTGCCAGCTAGTGTAGTCTACCCACATCCCTTCAGGATCCAGCGCTAGGAGCAACTCGAGGTAGGGGAGAGCTCGTGGAGGCTCGGTGGCAGAGCAAGGGGCGGCTGAATCTGGAGCTTGCGCGACCGGATCTGGCCGTGCGGTGGCGGCACACCGAGGCAAGGGCGTGCTCGGGGGGCGGAGCAGAGCAGCAGTGCGATCACGGGCGAACGGTGTTGAGGAGGAAGCGGAGCAACGACGCGCTCGGGCAGTGGCAAGCCCGGGAGGCTCGACATCGGGAGGCTTCGACAACGGCAAGCCTGGGCGGCTCAATGTCAGGGAGGATCCGGTGGCGGGGAAGAGCAGTGGAAGCTCGGGCGGTGTCGGCAGTGGGGCAGCACACGGAGCATAAACAGAGGGTAGGGTTAGGGTTTCTATGACTTTGATACCATGTTGGAATGAGCCCTTGTCTATTCCAATTAGGGGTGCTAATGGGTTGGGTTCAAACGGGTAGGGTCCTTGATTGGGTTGACTTTGGATGGGTGACAACGGGTTGTGAGAGCCAATGGGTTGGGTCGAGTTGGGTTTCCTCATAGAAAGGGTTGGGTTGGGGTGGGGTGGGTTCAGAAATCCAGGTTGAGAACGGGTTGAACACGTGGGTGTTGCAATAGGGTTTGCTCCATTGGTTTGGTGGCTCCCCTCCTCCCTCGATCTACGCCGCTGCCAATCCCGCTCCTCAGCCGGTTCTCCCCATCTCTTCCTCCCGGATCTCCACCGTTGTTCCCCCTCCTCCTCTGGCTCTCCGCCGCCGCCGACAGCTTCGACCGCCAGAGCCACCAGCAGCAGCACCACACCAAGCGCAAGAAGAAGCCGCCACCTCTGTCGCTGTCTCTTTCACCGACACCGAGAACACCGCCGGCTGGAAGCCACTACGCTATGCCTGCAGCCGTGTCCAAGAAGAGCCCCAAGGTTAGCACCAAGCTCGTCGTGGCCAAGAACCATCACCACCATCGCCACCACTCCAAGAAGGAGGCGGCGGCGGCATCGATGGCCGCCCCGGCGGCCTCCTCGTCTTCCTCCTCCTGGGACAGGGAGCAGCTCAAGAGCCTTCTCAATTGTCCTCCTGGGACTGGGAGCAGCTCAAGAGCCTTCTCAATTGCTGGAGCACCACGGCGGCCGCGCACGTGCACGACCCCGCCACACCGTCCGCGCTGGCGTGGCTCCACAGCGGCAGCGCCTCACTTTGCGCCATCCGAGACATGGTCAACGCCGCCAGCTCCGCTGCGTCGTCCACCGCCGTCTCTGTCAACCGCGACACCGCCCCGCTCACCCACTCGTCCCACTGCGCCTCCTCATCCACCGGCAGCCACCCTTCTTCCCTGAGGGGCCTCTTTGGCTGCTACAGTGCCGAGCCATCAACATCGAGCCCATGTCAAGGTCTGTTGCTTAATCACTCTCATTAGCTCGTGATTAGTAGCATGTGCCTGATATGTGATTATCAAGGGCATTTATTAATCTCGTGTTGTTAGTTACTAGTAATCAAGTAATCATGTGCTAATTATTTAATTAGGAGGTATCCGAGGCCATTTTAAAAAATAAAAATAGTGTTTTTAAATAGCAAAAATAGTGTGTTAAAAATTTTACGTGCACGTAGGTCTAGGTCTATTTTGTACTAACGAAAAAGAATAAAAATCTAGTTCCAAAATCCTCTCCAGAACAAGACCAACTTGGGCTAGATGGGTGGGATGGGTTGGAAATGGGTGAGAACTAGGTTGAGTGGGATGGGTTGGAAATGGGTTAGAAATGGGTGAAAAAAGGGTTGAATCCATATTCAGGAAATTGGGTTGGAGTTGCATATGGGTTGAGTTGGGTTGTGTTTTGGAGGTGGAGCGGAGCAGTGGGCTAGTCTGGATTGAGTTGATGTGCTGCATTGAAGTGGGTTGGTGTGGGTTTAGGTTAGATTTGAACCCATTAGTAGGCCTAATTCCAATAGGCCAAAGATCAAATACAATATAGGTAAATATACAAAGTACACCCTACATACCTATGCAGTTGGTTAGTCTTGGTTACACTAGTGAGTTGTGCAAAAGTTCGGTTGGGAGGTTCGGCTATACCTGGTCTAACGAGACTAATCTATTGCTGCAGAGGAGAAATAGCAACAACTAGAAGACATACTACAGCAGAAAAGGACAACATGAAAACTGTCATTGGAAAAGCAAAGAAATGATCCATGAATGGCCTATACCCAGTATGCCATTGGCTTGGGAATTGTAAGCTCCTTTTCATATGATGCAATAGGACTCCAACAAAATACAAGGTGTCTACATGGGTCCTCAACACCAATGAGGCAGGGAGGCAAGTCTTCTTTTTAAATATATATATATCAAAACATAGACTAAATGAAAGAAATCTTATCATTGTCAAAGACCAAATGGGTTTGGCAGTAACAGCTACACGCTCAAGGGCACATTCAATCTGTCAAAAGTACGGGGAGTGAATGATTGATCCAACAGCCATGCATGAACCAAAGGATCTTGTTTCACTCTTGGAAGGCATCCGGCGAAAAATCCCTACATCACTCCTAAGTCCTGAAAGCTTGAAAAACAGTCATATTTCTCCTCTCTTGGTATCTTTGGAAATGTTGAAATGGCATGGTGTCCATCAATGCCAAGGGCCAACGATCAAGATCAGTAGCTCAAGTAGTACAATTATCAAGCATGGTGAGTGATGGCACTTTTCTTTTTGAATAGTTTCTTTCTCTCACGATCCATTAATACCATCAGATTATAAACAATTAACCACACAGGAGAAAAGGTACTAATCATTGGCATTTGCCAAAGGCCGAAAGCTGGAGGAACCTTTTGCGCACCAAACGTAGTACGATAGAACCAAAATCAGATTAGCACCAACCGCGAAACATGGCACTAAATGCAAGCCATTACCAACATGCAAGCCACTTGGTTAATTACCATCACATACTCCTTACTATGTAGTAGTAGTAGCTAGAGCTCCCCCTTAGATTGATTGGTAATTACTGTGATGATCCACCTGTTCATGTACTACTACTCTCTAATCTTTATCACCGTGGAGTCACTAAGTGAATGTTGAAGGTGAAAAGTGCTAGTACAACAAGGAAGGAAGAGGCGAAGGCACGCACCGGTTTCCTCGTCGTGGAGCGACCGCCAGCCCTCGCACCGGAGCGCGGGCCCCCACTGGCCGCGGAAGCGGGTGTTCTGCTCGATCACAGGCCTGCCGCTCCAATCCCCCCGGAGGCGCGGGTTGAAGTGGAGGATCCTCGACGCCGCGTTCCTGTCCCCTGCGCCCCGCAGCTCCACCGCGAACTGCGCAACGGCGTTACCGGTCGCCCGCCGCGGCGAGGCCACCACCGTGACGTGGGACCCCAGCGTCAGCCCGCAGGGCAGGCTGAGGACGTTGCCCGCGCCGCGGAGCTGCGCGCCCGACCGCGCGACGGAGGGCGGGCACCTGGGCGGGGCGAGGCTCCTCGCGGGCTGCGGCGCGGCGGTTCCGGCGGAGACGGAGAAGACGTCGCGGAGGAGTCGCCCGCCAGAGCGGAACGCGCGGACGGCTTCCGCGTGGAGCGGCGGGGTGGCGTTGAGCGCGCGGACGTCGAGGCAGGAGATGGCCAGCCGGTGGGTCGAGGAGTAGGAGAGCTGCGCAGCGTCGGTGGCGGAGGCCGTGACGGTGACAGCTGTGGGGCCGATGCGGTCGGGGGAGTGGAGGGAGAAGGTGGCGACAGAGAGGAGCGCGGCGAAGGGGAGCAGCAGCAGCAGCGGTCGGATCCCGCCGGCGAGGCGCGGCCGCCGCATGGCCAGTCGGCTTGGCTTCGTCGGCTCGTTTGGATTGCTGCGGCGACCGAGCGTGCGGCGAGGAGGGAAAGGTGCGCGAGTTTTGGAATTTTCGGGGGGTTTAAGACGGCAAGGGGATGTTTGGCTGCTGCTGCTTTTTCTGCGTGAGCCCCTGGCGAGTTTGTTAATTGCACGTGATGCGCTTGTGCGCGCTTAAAAACGCTGGAACTTTTTCCTTAGGGCGAGGGATACAGTACCAGTGTACTGCTAATAATGCTGTGTCTCGGTTGGTTTGTAATCACTGATCGCTACAGAGTGAGGCGGTGCAATAACCCTGAAAAGGACTTGATAGGTATCGTTGCGTTATAAAATTGAATCTTTATCAATTCTAGTAAGTAGGATGCACTAGTTATGTGTTCTGAAATAATGATGGCCTATCTCGGAATCGAATGCATTTCTATTGATTTATCCATAATCATGGTTTCAACTACACCCTTATATAGTTGTCATCGACCCGCTGTATTCTTTTAACGGACGGCAGAAGCTCTACCCATTCATTTCGGAGAGGAATAGAGTTTCTAAATTACGACACCTATACCGGAGATGAATTCAGAGCGCCTCTGATGCACGACGGTTCCCACGACAACGCATCTAAATTCAGAGCCTTGGAAGGGGCCATCTGCAAGATTGTACCGGCTCCTCTACGTAGCATTTGGAGCCTTTCGGGAAGTCTTTGTACCTGCCGCCTTTGAAACCAAAGCACAGCCCATGCAGATGCAGCGGCCGGATGGCGACGACGAGAACGGGACGCGTGGGGGCGTGGTGAACTCAGGGGAGAAAACGGAGGCCGCGCGCGACAAACGCCTCCGTCGATTATCACGCCGCGGTGCCTCAGGGCCCATGGGACGATCCGCCCCGGCCCCCACGGTCGCCGTCGTTATCAAGAACGCATGGGTGGTATGAATGGGTAATTCATGCTATTGTTGTAGTGGCTAATGGTTTAGTCACTTCGGAGTGATAATCGTTCTCTATCTCTTGTTATATTGTTGCCATTTACGATTATTTGAACATTAAAAACTGATTTGTTAACTTGCTTTTAAATGTACTATCTTATTGTAAATAAAATTTGCTTTGTGCTAAAATGAAACTTACAACCTCCACTCAAAAAGCTTGCATATAGTTATATGCAGTCTGTTACTCTACCGTAAGTCTTGCGAGTACATTCAAAGTACTCACCCGCTTTCTGGGCTCTTTATTCAGGGAGGAAGGTGAGCCCCAAGGCCTCACTTTTGTGAAATGTCTTTGTGGATTCGACGACTAGCTTGGCGGTTCGGTCGGTTGCCTTGGGGTTAAGGGCACTGTAGTCGGCTCTTTTGTTTATGGCCATCTTATGGCACTTTTGCTTCATTGTTTTATTTCTTTTGTCTATGTATAGGTATTTGGCGGTCCAAAGCACAGCCCATGCAGATGCAGCGGCCGGATGGCGACGACGAGAACGGGACGCGTGGGGGCGTGGTGAACTCAGGGGAGAAAACGGAGGCCGCGCGCGACAAACGCCTCCGTCGATTATCACGCCGCGGTGCCTCAGGGCCCATGGGACGATCCGCCCCGGCCCCCACGGTCGCCGTCGTTATCAAGAACGAGCGTTCTTCAAGATCACGTGGACTTGCTCGGTCGCCGTCGCTTCACCTGATAGCATGTACCCATCTGCATCTGGCCCCGGCCGAATCTAGATATTGCCGGCTAGGCTGACAGTCGAGTTGGCCGTGCCGTCGTGGATCGTGGCGCGAAATTTCCGTGCCTAGATTCGAGCACACTGCACACGCCTATCCTATCTCAAGGAAGGAAGATTGAAAGTGGTTCTACTAGTCCCTCTACTTTGAAAGTAAAGGATGAAATCCCTGCATTCCTGGACCGTATCTAGGGAGACATTTGCAGTCCTAACAGCCACTGTCATAGCCATTTAGGTATTTTATGGTGCTCATCGATGCTTCCTCAAAATGGTCGCACGATTGTTTATTGTCTACGAGAAATCACACTTCTGGAAAGCTAATCTCGTAGATAATTAACATTAAGAATAATTTTCATGTTCATCATGTGAAGTCCACTAGAATGGACAACGCTGGAGAATTTACTTCGAGAGCATTTGATGATTATTGTGTGAAAATGAGAATTAAAATTGAGCATCCCATACCGCATGCCCACACCCAGAATGGACTAGCAGAATTGTTATTTACCAACTACATATTGGGGACACGCAGTACTGCACGCAACAACTCTCATCAATTTTAGATCACCGGCATATAATATCCATTCACCTATGCAACTAGCGCAAGGGTCAACAAAAAAATCTCTCATCTTTGAAGGTTTGGTTGCAAGGTTTATGTACATATACCACCACCACAGCAAACTGAAATGGGCACTCTCCAAAAGTCTATGATATACGTTGGTTATGAGACAACATCTATAATCAGGTATTTGGACCCCACGACTGGAGATTTGCATGCATCCCACTTCGCTGATAGCATATTAGATGAGAATTATTTATCGTCATTAGGGGAAATCAACCCTTGATGAAAAATATCGAGAAATAGAGAAATTCAGAAGATAATTGAAGTCTAGAAGATAATTGAAATCCATGCATATGACCCGCACATTAGTGAAGCAAATAGAGAAGTCCAGAAGATAATTGAAGTCTAGAAGACAATTGAAGTCCAGAAGATAATTGATTTGCAAGCATTAGCGAATCAACTGTCTAACCACTTTAGTGATTTAAAGAGCGTGATCAAGTCGCATATGCCTGTACGCAATGCACCGGAGAGGGTTGAAGTACCAATGAAGGTATCAGCTACGAGCAATCGGGGTATATGTATGGAAGCAGGAGACTATAAAAAAAACGTAGGAATTGAGCGGAAAGCTAGCGGCTGCACGATCCAGGACCAGAAGCACAGGTCGTCGGACAACGAAGAGAGGATGCAAGCCCTGCAGACCGACCAACGAAAAGAGGAGTTGGGTGTGGCTCTGTAGATCTAGGCCCAGTCTCATTAGACCACACCAATCAGCAGGCCGTAGAACCGGCCCTGCCGGCGTACAGTTTATACGGTCAAAATAATGATAGCAATAACACATGATAAAGCCACACGTACTATGCATCAGGTTCACGCATGAGTATTTGAGACAAACCGAGTGTATGAGAAGAAATCTACATTTTAGTATTTTACACTGGTTCGGTAAAGCACACGGATCTACATTTCTATACAAAATCCGTGTACATTAACAAGTTTGCTGCACGTACACGCCCAACTCGAAGTTCAAGCCTGGAAAGATTTAAAAAAAGCCTTGTCAGACAGCATTGAGGTGGCAGTGGCACTCAATAGTGAGGCTCGGAAAGACATTCGTGGTGTATATGCACTTCTTTTTGTTTGGCAGCTTTGGTTGCATGCATACTTCAATAATATATGAGATAAAGACGTGACATTCAACTTTAGTTCCCATCTAGATGCCGAATTGATTGACCCGGTGAAGAAGGTGAATCCATTTGGTGACTCTTGTCATCCTACATATTCTACCAAATAATGCACCTACTGCAATCAAAATATTTAAAAGCCATAAAACAAATTCATCGTCACACTTGTGCGTTCCATGATGTGGCACTGTGCAGACAGAAAAGGGTGACTATGTCTATATCCAACATAAACGACCACCTATTTCAGTACTAGGTTGTAATAAACACAGTAATAGCATAGCATTTTGATGAGATGCAACAGTATACCCATTTGCCACTAATCAGGCTAATCCCCAAAGAGCATGCCATTGAACTATGCACCATATTCTGCACGAGATCAGATCAGATAGAAGGGGGAAGGAACCAAATATTCATGCAATCATTCATGCCAATGGAGCTAGTCACCATTTTGGAAAAATGTGCAGCCATAACATCACAACATTATCATTACATCAAAGAGTTCTGAAGTTGTATCACAGCCAAGTCTTATTAGCCACTCGCACACCTATTTTAGCCTACATAGACCCTCTGAGAAATAGCAAATTAGTGAATTACAATTCCATCTAGTAAAACTTCCATTTTTCATGCTTCGGCCCATAACCGGATCAAGTCATTTGCAAGGCTGGGATCCAACCCAAAAATCAGAGAGCATTACTCTATAAACAGGCAAAATAAAATCACTCAATAACTTTGTTCCACTGCTTGAACTTCTAGTTCGACCCCATCGCATCAGTGGTATGGAAGTAGTGAACTTGTTTCTAGGGGGCAAGTAGGCAAGTAACTTGCCAAGTTACTATTATTCATATCTGCAACATATATCCACATTTGTATTTCACAGCTAAATACATCCCAACATCAGTCATGTATAACCATATTTGTATTTCTTGTATAGTTTGAAATTCCAAAAATGATCCTAGAAAAGTTCTAAAGATATAAATTCACATTTAAAATATATAGGTCAGTAAGGTCACCATGTAAGAGGTGACGTGTTAAATGAATTTGGTTCGTGTTGTGGGCTACTGATATGATGCCCCCAGATTGATGACCCAAAATGGCATACTGGGTAGTAACATCAGAAAGTACACGTTTGCTTTTAGAATCATACTAGTGAAGAATTCTTGAGGGCAAGAGTCTAAACATAGACAATACCATGGTGTGGAAGATCTAACATGGAAGCCAGTAAAATCAGTACACAAATGATGAAAATTTTAAGATTTGTACTAGACAGTCAATTAGAACTTTACTACAGTGTTTCCCAATATCTCCAGCCTTCATCTGTCATCTGATCTCTTATTCCCTCTCTCCATTCTTTAAATCCTACGGTCTTACCTCAAATTGTGAACTGTTAAAACTGTGCTAGCATTTATGGGGTCCTAACCCTTCCATTATTCACAAAGTTAAGGTGAAACTTCAGTTTACTTGTTGCTACAAAAAACCAAAAGGTGTAATTTTACCATATTGTTGCTGTTCAAAATACATATGGAGACTAAAACTGATCATATGTCAGCGCACAACACTCTCGCCAATTATGGAGCTAAGGAAAACACAGTTTTCTCCCTCCATCCCCCACTAGTTCCTAACAAAGGAATACAATCAAAGATGCTCTAAGGGGCAAGGCCAACTCTAATCCTCGGCAAAAGGTGTTCTCTCTCTTTCCATTAGTATCTAACATGGAGCATTATCAGAGATGTGCTCTGAGGGCAACTCCGGCCCTTAGCACCAACTGATGGATGCTAAGCTAGGGTCCATAGCAAAGCAATCACTTTGACTATCTTGTCTCCAACAGTTAGCACCACCTTTCCGGCTCTAGGTTAGAACAGTGCAAATTCAGTAAATTCTGAAACTCCCACATGGGAGGCTGCGGCATGGCCCGGCCTCCCGATCACTGTAGCAGTACTGTTCGTCCTGATATCTATAGTGCCCATAAACAGTACCACTGCAGTAGTCGTGCCCAAGGATAGAAATATCGTTACCGGCCAGTCAAACTGGCCGGTAACGGTAACCGGCCGGTTACCGGATTTACCGGAAAAAAACCGGATGAAATTCGTTTGAATTTGTTTAAAAACCAGTCAAAATTTGAAAACTAGAATTTAAATTTGCTAAACCGGAAAAAACCGGCCGGGTTTTCCGTTACCGGACCCGACCGGTAAACCGGTAACCGCCGGTTACCGACCGGGATTTTGATCCATGGTCGTGCCTTATCAGATGGGTAGTTTAAGTTGAAACACTTCCAGTGTCTATACTTGACAGTAAATTTGGAAATAGCAAAACCATTGTTAAGTGGTTGTAGTTCCTGAGAGATACTCTTATATTTTATTCAATAACATTATGGTTTCCTTAATGAAAATCGGGGAGAACCCTTTTATTCAAAATATAATAATAATAATAGCATTGGCTTCAATTAATCTGCCAAGCTCGACGTGTTCCTCCATGTTGATGCCAACAATATGAGGGGTAGGTGCTTAGGTGTATTATTGAAGAATCAGTGCAAGCGTTAGCTGCCAGAAGCCAATGCCAACAAACAAAATAAGAAAGTATCTTGTATGGACCACAATAGCTTCCCAATAGAAATTTTATCATTGCCAAATTTACCGTCGAATGTAGATACTAGTTTGTTGTTGAAAATCTTTTAGTTTAACTAATATATATACGGAACTCATCCAAAATCACGGTTCTTAGACCTTTCTGAAATCATTTTATACTCCTGAAATGGACACCCCTTCTGAGTAGTATTTTCGTAAATCTGCACGCTTCCTACCTTGATACCAAAAGAGTGGTGCTAAGCAATAGCGGCAATGATCCAAAGGGGGTGCTTAGCTGTGGGACCCATATCTTAGCACCTGTTAGTTTGTTCTAAGCATTGGAGCTGCCCTAAGTGCCATCCCTATACTTGTTGGCACTGATTCCAAGGAACCCAAGCACCGTGCTTCACAGATTCGTTAGTTTTCTAATGGTGCATTTGGCTGCTTGAATAAGTACAAGAAGGTTCGATAAGATGAGTATCGATGAGCTCATTCAGTCAAGACAGAACTTGTGGATGCAAGCAGGGGTTGTTTTGTGGTGGCATGAAGTGATATGAGCTAAGTTGGTAGGCTGTTCCATTTGTGGGATGTGTGATGCAAATAGGTGAGGTGAAAAGAACATCAACCCTTCGTACACCCTGATATCATCAATAAGAGGAGCTTCACTTAATGTTAAGCTCGACCCAAGCTTCACTCCAACCAAAACCAAGACCACACACCCCACATCATCAAAGATTATTCATCATTGAGCCCCTATCACATCAAGTAGAACCGTCCTATTAGATTCAAAACAACACTAACCAATGCTAAAAACTAAGCCTCTAAATTCTAATGCTCAATATTGTTGGAATTGCAACTTGTATTATCAGGAGGCCAATGGGCCAGAATATATACACGAGTATAGGTTACAGATAAGGAAGCCAAATCATATCTAGAGTCCTACTCTAACACAAACATATCTCTAACATATATATCTCTAACACCTCCCCTCAAACTCATGGTGGATCAACAACACTGAGTTTGGAGAGGTAGAAGTCGTGCTGTGCGCGAGTCTGGGCCTTCGTGAAAAAATCCGCTATCTGAAGCTTTGAAGGCACATACTGAAGAACAATCACCTGATCATGTACACAAGACCTCATGAAGGAAGCATCAACACCAACATGTTTGGTGAGCTCATGCTTCACAGTGTCACGGGTAATACTGATAGCACCTGTACTGTCTGACAAGGGAGGAGTCGGTGTAGTGACAGAAACACCAAAATCCTTAAGTAACCACCGTAGCCAAGTAATCTCATCACATCCAAGAGAGCCATAGCTCGCAACTCGGCCTCTGCACTCGAGCGGGACAACTGCGATCTGTTTCTTCGTCTTCCAGGCAATAAGCGAACCACCAAGAAAAACACAGTAAGCAGAGATAGACCGGCAATCAGAGGGATCGCTGGCCCAAGTAGCATCCGAATAAGCCTGAAGCTGTAACGAGCTGGAGCGTGGAAAGAAGAGACGGCGGGAGATAGTTCCACGAAGGTATCGCAGAACTCGAAGAAGGTGGCTGTAGTAGACATGAGTGGGAGCAGAAACGAACTGACTCAGAATGTGAACTGGATAAGTGATATCTGGACGAGTAACAGCAAGGTAAACAAGATTCCTAACAAGGTGACGATAGCGAGTCGGATCAGAAAGAGGCTCGCCATCAGAAGGCCGGAGATGAATGTTGAGCTCCATGGGAGTCTCAACAGTACGCTGATCAGTGAGAGAAGCGCGATCAAGAAGATCCTGAATATACTTCTCTTGGGACATAAAGAAACCATCTGGAGTGGAAGTAACCTCAATCCCAAGGAAGTAACGAAGAGGACCAAGATCCGACATAAGGAACTGCTCACTAAGACGAGCCTTGACGAAGGCAATGTACTCAGAATCATCTCCGGTGATGATCATATCATCAACATATAGAAGAAGAAGAGTCCAACCACGAGACGAAGTGTGGACAAAAGAGCGAGATCATGATCACTAGCCGAGAAGCCAAAGCCGAAGGACCACAGAGGAGAAGCGCTCAAACCAAGCACGAGGGCTTGCTTAAGGCCATAGAGAGCGGCGAAGGCGACATGCACCATGCCCTCGAGAAGAATACCCAGGTGGCGGATGCATGTAGACCTCCTCACGCAACTCGCTATTAAGAAAGACATTCTTGACATCAAGCTGAGAGACAGACCAGTGGCGATCAGACGCCACCGAAAGAAGAGTGCGGGCGGTGGTCATGTGGGCCACAGAGCAAAAGTCTCGTCGTAGTCACGACCATGCTCCTCTGGAAGCCACGAGCAACAAGGCGCGCCTTATAGCGCCAAGAGAGCCATCGAGGCGAGTCTTAATCTTGTAGACCCACTTACATGTGATGGGGCGAGTGAGATGGAAAAAGAACAAGATCCCAAGTACCCGATGCGGCGAGGCGTAATCCCCTCTGCCATGGCATGCTTGCCACTCGGGAAGAGTAACAATGGTTCCGGTGGGAGGCGGGCTCACGAGCAGTCTGCGCCCGAAAGGCAAAGCAGGCAGGGTCGAATCGATCAAGCGATCGCGGAGGCGTAGCGAGGAGAAGACGGCCCGTCGGGGAAGATGAAGCATCGAAGGCGATGAATCATCGCAGAAGAGGCTCATTTGGAAGATCCTCAATATGAGGTCGGCGAGTGTAGACGAGTGTAGTGGGGAGCACGAGGAGCCGCAGGATGAAGCGGTGGCGACAATGGTGGAGAGGCCACGGGAAATATGTGGAGACTCAGTGTGACGGGTGGACGAGGGCAAGACAGAGGTGTATCTGGAAAAGTCAAAAAAGACAGAGATTCCACAGAGGAAACCGAAGGAGAGACAGGACGTGGGTAGAAGGGACGAGACTCGTCGAAAGTCACATCCCGAGAAATCCGCATCCGTCGGCCAACAGGATCCCAATACCGATAGCCCTTGTGCTCGGCCTCAGATCCCGAAAGACACACTCAACAGTGACGATCGGTTTGGTGCGCTCGAGGCGAGGAGAACGAGCAAACGCAGCCAAACAGACGAAGGGCAGAGTAGTCAGGAAAGAGACCACAGAGACGTTCAACAGGGATTGCGCCCTAAAGCGCAGAAGAAGGCTGGATGTTGACGAGATAGGTGGTAGTGGAAACAGCCTCGGCCCAAAAGTGAGGTGGAATAGAGGCGGCAATCATCAGGGCACGAGCCAATTCAAGAAGGTGCCGATGCTTGCGCTCAGCAACACCATTCTGAGCATGAGCACCGGGACGGAGAATCGGCGAGAATGCCCCTTTCAAAGAAGGAAGCTGCGTAGGTGATGAGAGAGGTACTCGCCAAACAGAGTCGGCCACGAAGACACGAATAGGATGGAGAACTGTATGCGAAACATGGTGGCAAATCGTTTATAGATAGACAAGGCCTCGCTACGAGAAGACATGAAATATATCCAAGTGTGGCGAGAGAAATCATCTATAAATATGATATAGCATCGATGACCCTTTCAAACGCGAAGAGGCGGACCCCAAACATCGAATGAACAAGATCAAAAGGGCGTTGAGACACCGACTCACTATGAGGATAAGGAAGTCAATCTGCTTGCCTAACTTACGTACAGCGACAGCTAAAGATCGTCACCGAGGCAGATCCCGAAGACCACGGCGAACTAAGGATGACAGACGAGATCCACACATATGACCAAGGCGGTGATGCCCTTCTTTGAAAGAGCCGGTGAAGCGAGTGGCCGAGCGGAGGCTGGCGGCGACGGGCGTGGAAGGAAGGTGAAGCTAGTCAAGCTCCCAGAGACGTTGTGAGTCAAGGCGCCGAGAGCCAGAACCAACCAGAACTCCCGTGTGGCGGTCCTGAACACAACAAGAGTCAGAGTCAAGAATGACCCGATAACCAAGGTCGATGTCATCTGTGAGAAAGAAGTTGCATGGTTAGGCGAGGAACATGAGTAAATGAAGGAACATGAAAAGATGAGTTGCTAAGAGGTCCTCGACCGCAGACAAAGAGAGGTACCATCAGCAGTAAGTACACTGACAGGGGAATCAAGAGGTGTAACAAAAGACAGAGTGGAAGAATCGGAAGTCATGTGGAAGGATGCTCCGGAATCGAGGATCCACGGGGAGGTACTTGACTGTGTAGGAGGTGGTTTCGATGCGAAGAGTCGATCGAGAGAACGCCGAGGAAGAACACAAGCGGCAAGCGATCGTCGAACTCGGCTATCTCCTCGCTCGGTGAGAGAAAATGCGAAGTAGTCGATCTGACGTCGTTGTAGAAATCTGGTGCAGTGCTAGGAAAAGAACGGCGTGAAATATGCCGCTTCTTCTTGTAGCACCGAGACTCAATGTGGCCTATCTTGTCGCATAGGAGCAATGAGGACGACCACCGCCAGATGGAGGGCGGCCACCACCACTGTGGAGCCACCGGAGGAGGCGTCAGATCAAGCGTGAAGTAGCGGTGTAGCAGTGTCAGGCGGCGAGCACGCAGGAGCGGCATCGAGGCCGGCACCGCTCGCACGAGTCTCCTCGCGACGTATCTCGGTAAGGGCCTCGGAAGAGTGACACGAGGTGGCGTGCAAGTAGCTAGGCACGCCTCGCTTTCGAACTCAGACGAAGGCGAGTAAGGAACTCGTGACACGCTGAAACTCTGTGTCGCGACGCATACGGTCGAAAGACGAACAGGAACAACAACCCAGCAGGCGAAGAGAGTCTAGTTGACGCCGATCGCGGAACTCGAGCGTAGAAGCGCCAAAGAGCATCGCCTGCGGAAGAGAGCGCTCTGGCGAACTACGGCGGTGAGGCATCTCCGAGGGTTCGTAGCGCCGTCGAAAATGAGTCCACATCCGACGGTACCAAGAAAATCCCACAATCTCGAGAAGAGAATCGAGGCCGGACATCGCGATGAAGACAAGAAGATCCCGAGCGTCGTCGTCGCACCACTGAGTGTAGGTAGTCAATTGATCCATGTAGAAATCCGAGCCTCTTGATAGGCGAGGCGACCTTCTCATCAAGAAGACCAAGCCGGCCTCACAGCGACCTTGTCACCGTCGGGAAGCGCAATAGACGTAGGCCGTCGGAGGAGTAGGGCATGGCGCGGTGACATCGCCTGCAGAGGCGCCCAGAGACGAAGACCACGCATGTGGATGCGCATGTGAAACACAAGTCGGTGTAGTTAACACCGTCGAAGATCACCGACAATGAGGAAGGGAAAGCAATACCCATTGGTAAGCGGCTACTGGGCGGACGGCGACCAAGGTAACGTGGTCTAATAGGTGGCCGCCGACTCGGCGGCGATCGACCGACGCGTTTTTCTTTCTTTCTTTCTTTTTCTTTTTTCTTTTTTTCTCTTTCTTTCTTTTAAAACACTCGTTCCCTGCGGTTCCTCATCGCAGTGTCGCATCGCAGCACTGCATGCACATGGCACGGCGGCAATGCAAGCAGCTTTGACCAATGGGCGGCGGCGGCGGCCGGAGGAGGCAACTTCATTGGTGGCGGCACTCACTCGTACATGGCGGCGGCGGCGCAGCGGCTCACCAATGGCATAAGCGCGGCGGCGGCGACGGGCGGCGGCGGCGGGCGGCGGCTCCACCATGGGCGGCGGCCGGAGCGAGTGTGGCGGCATGAGTCGGCGCCGAGGACGATGAAGCGAGGCGCGGCGACGGCGAGTCGGCCAAGGCGGGTCTCGGCTACTGATCCGAGCGGCCGACGGCGGCAAATGAGACGAGCGGCGAGCGGTGCGGCAGAATAACAATGGCCGGCGGCGTCTCGGCAGAGCGGCGGCGATCTTGGCCGGAGAGAGGCCGACTACAAATGGGAAGGTAGGCCAAGAACATGATGGTAATCGGCAAGCCTAGCAACAAGCGGCTAGGTCGAGAGGAGAAGATGAAGCTGTCGGTGTATTAGAACCGATCTTACGTAAAGATTATTTGATTCGGGGTCTCCTAGAGATGAAATCACGCAGAGTGGTTGACACGGATGTTTAGACAGTGTTCAGCCTTCTCCGAGAGAATAACAACCCTACTCTGTGTGTGTATGGTATTGATCAGATTCTCGATGATCAAGCAAGAAACTAAGACTATTACGGATAACGATGCTTGTGTTTCTCCTTGACTTGCTCTGCTTTGCCCTCTCTCCCTCCGATTGATGTCTTTATATAGTCGTGAAGAAGTAGCCGTTTTGTCTGCGGAAGAGGCGCCTTAATTGAGCCATAATGGCGCGATGATGGCGATAATTACCGCGCATTGACTTCTTCACGCCGTCCGCGCTTATCATTCGTGAGGTAATGGGTATTTAAGCACTATTACTACGCGGTAATAGTAGCGCGTATGGACCGCTCGATTCCTTAATCAATTGGACCCACTCGCTGTAGGTTTGATTATAAGGTGGTCGTGGTTTACTTGGTCGTAGTATGACTTACGATGGGTATAAGTCGTAGTAGAGCTTACGATCGCGCAATAGTCGTAGAAGGACTTACGATCGGGTAATGGTCGTAGAAGGACTTACGACCGGTGTAGTGGTCGTGAAAGACTTACGACCGGTGGTGGTCGTAGAAGGACTTACGACCATGACATAGTCGTAGTAAGACTTACGACTATGGGGGTGATTGTAGAAGATCTTACAATCACTTGGTAGGTCTCCCTTGTAAATATAAGGGGGTATACGGGACTATGTGACATCATATTTACCCATAATAAGAATTATAGATAAAAGATAAAATGAGGATTATTAGATCCTCGCCATCTAGCCCCCACTTTAAGTGAAAGTAACTTACTTGGTGAAGGATTTGCAAATGGACTTACGACTATGAAAATGTCGTAGAATAATGGTCGAAGGAAAACTCTTCGACATTTGAGTGCTACTTTGACCAGAATTTGCTTGGTCAAGAAGGTTGCTTACGACTATCAAAAGTCATAAAACCCCTACAACCGTGGAGTGGTCGTAGTAGGATGATCGGAGAAAAACCTTTCCGATTGATACTTGGCCACCGTAAAGACTTGGTCAAGAAAGTAATTTCGCTTGGAGGTGACAAACGAACCTAATTTTCCTGACGGCACCGTCTGGGAATTGCAAACGACTCCCACAGATCTGTTGATGAGACGGTTCCGAAGCGGTTCTGTCGTGAAGATTGCTTACGACTATCAAAAGTCGTAAAAACCCTACGACTATGAAATGATCGTAGTAGGGGATCGGAGAAAAACCCTTCCGATTGATACTTCCTTCACCGTAAAGACTTGGTCAAGAAAGTAATTTCGCAGGGGTGACAATACGCACCTAATTTTCTCGAATCGGACCATCCGGGAATTGCAAGCGACTCTCACGCACTGTCCGATGAGGCGGTTCCCGGCGGTGCAACCAACTCCCATAGACCTATAGGCGAGACGGCTTCCAAGCGGTGGCAATCGTGCGGCTATAAAAACTCATCGGAGTTAGACTTGGATTTTACCTTTTCCTCAAATCGCCTCCGTTGTTCTTGAGCTCTTGCTTTCTCCGTCCTCGACTAGGTTTCATCTTCTCCGCCAACCAAATCAAAAACTTCTTGTTTCGAGCGAAATGGCCAAGAGAGTTTCCGAACGGGAAGAATCGGAGATGGATCGCGCCAAGATCAAAGTCTTGGTCGACGCCGAAGATTCCAGAAGGCTCAGGTGAAGTGGATTCCGCTATTAGGCAAGATCGCCATCGGGGAAAATGGACAAATCCCCATCTTCCAAGCGTATTGTGAGCGCGCCTCCGATCGCCGCTTCACCCTTTCTTACAAAGGGTACTCGAGCACTTTGGGGTGAAATTGGTGAACTTAGGTCCTAATTCCATTACCATGTTGAGTGTCTTCGTGTACTGCGGCGAGGCGTACTGAGGATTCCTGCGACCTCGAGCTATTCCAATATTATTATGGGATGGCTCGTCAAACCGGAATCGCCGGAAGTCATGTGATGCAAGCTCCACGACTCGAAGTTGAAGGAGTATATTCAGAGTTTTACCCGGTCTTCATGGTCGGGTGGAGAAGAGGTGGTTTTATCGAAAGTCACCTCAAGACACCTCTCTTTATGGGAAGGTCACGAGAAGAAATCTTCATGGATTCGACTCAAGATATCGGCCGATTGCCCTCTATATTCAAGCCATCAAGGACTTGAAAGAAGAGGGTCGACGGATGGCATGTGGTGAAAGATTTCATCACACGCCGAATTAGTCCTTGAAGAAACGAGCATCTCCTATGTGGAGATATTTCGGGAGAGGAGACCCAACCGAGATTACGACGAGGGTAAGTAACCGTCGACTTAGCTCTCAATTTGGTCCTTCTCAACATTGTCTAATATTCTTATCTGCTTACGAGATCTTTCACAGCCGAGGTTGACTCTAGAGTCGACTCATCTCGTGAGAAATCTCCGCCACTCAAGTGGCGGTTCTCAAATCATTGCGGCTTTGTCCGCAGATGAAAAGATAGAGCGCCTAAAGGTAATCAAAAGTTGATTCTTTCTTTAGGACTTTATAGTCGTAGAAGATACTTACGACTAATGGTGATCGAGAATATCTTACGATCAAGAAAATGTCGAGAAAAACTTACGACTTGGCCCTCGGTCGTAGAAAAACTTACGATCGATCGGTGATTCTTCTTTTTCTCGCTTTGCTTTACGTAAAGTAGGCATGGAAAATCGTCAGACGACGAGGAAGTCGCACCGATGACCATTGGCGCTGGGTTGTCGAAAGACAAAGGCTCGGCTCCTCCTCTAAGAGACGCCGACTTGTAAAATCTGCCGATTGGGAGGAGCAAGCTCGAGCTCGGTCTTTCGACTGCATTCTACAAAGCCTCGCGGCGATCATAGCTATAATCGGCCCGAGGTCGCAGCTATCGGCCAGAGGAGGTTGAAGCAACAATCTCTTAAGCGCAAAACCTTGCAAGGCTAAGGTACCCTTCTATTATGACAAGGAATCTTTCGCAGCTTTGCCACTCCTAGTTTTGTTAAGCAACCGAAAAGGAGATCCGGAAAGATTTTATGTCTTTTGTGAAGGACGATGCTGCTCCAGCACAACCTACAGTCGAGGGTAGTGCTGCTATCGGAATAGTCGAGACTGATCTCGGCCATCCAGAGAACCAGGAGACCAGAGCCACGGTTCTGTTCAACTCTACGACTGCACGTGGTCGTAGCCGGGCTAATGTGGAACCTCGACTGACGTGGTCGTAGAAGAAGAAATCCTCCGTTGGGAGGATTGCTCCTAAATTCCTGGTTAAGACCAGGGTACAGAGGTATGTGAAATGTACTAAAGTGTAAGAACAACATTTACCTTTTTCCTTTTCACAACCTGATTTGCTTTTCTTTATTTCAGTCCAACTCCTTCAAATTTCGTGAATGCTTCCGCTGAGAAGCTCATTGTCACCTCTTCAGTAGCTGGAGAGGTAATAATGGAAGTGGTCAAGGATCTCCTTGACCGAGGTGGCTCCCGGCGGTTTCTTCACCTTGAGGTTGTAGCTCGATCGCCGAGGTCGTAGCTACGACCATCGAGAGGCGGTTACGACCATCGAGGTCGTAGCTACGACCACCGTAAAGGGTAGCTATGACCTCTAAATGGTTGTAGAGACCACAGAGGCACCGCAAAGCCTCCGGTCAAGGTGAGGATGACTCAGACGCCGGTCTTGGAAAGGAGGTCGTGGCAGACATTCCTTCCGGTGTCCAAAGAGAAAGTGCAGCCACAAAATCAGAGGATGAAGAATATTTAAACTTCAGGCCGACTTTTTGGGCTGCTTCCATCATAGGGTCTCGCTCACAGATCTGTGGATGAGTCCCCATCCCAAAGATATTCCAAATAGAGGAGATATCTTCGACAATGAGCGCCTTGAGAAGGCGTGGTGGGATAAAGTCGCGAGGATAGATAAGCCGCAGAACCCGAGTTAGTGTACTCGATCTTAGCTAGATCGACCATGAATGTAAGTATTTTTAGGATACTTATATATGTGGCTTTCCTTTCTTCTCACCGACTTTTTTTGCGTAAAGCTCGAGCAAATTGCCGTTGTCGGTGAGTATCATCGACAACTTTTAGAGCTACGACAAGAGAAGGAAGAACTCAGATACAAAAGCAGAGATGGTAAGTCATCGCTTGCTCATAGTCGCTTTCGACTTGACTACTCGTATAGTGTTTACGAGAGTTGTCATGGAAAAACTCATGACAAAGTATTGGTCACAAAGAGCTTACGGCTACTTACGACCGATGAAGTGGTCGAGAAAGACTTACGACCATGACATAGTCGTAGAAAAACTTACGACTAATACGGTGGTCGTAGAAGGATTTGCAACCAATCGGCTGATGTTTATCTTCATTTTTGTCCTCTGTAGGCTAAAAAGCGACACGAAGACCTTAGGTGACTCACTCGATTATGAAAAAGAGGAGTCGAAAGCTAAGGAACGGTATTAGTCCTCTCTGATAGACTCAGAGAGCCATCTCTGCATCTAAAAGATTGCGGGAAAAAATAAACGATGAAGTCTTGAACTTAAGACTGCTTTTGAATTTGACCTTTACCCATCTCTCATTTCTTTTGAGAAAAGAAGATGAGATGAGGAAGCTCCGGACCGAAGTTGGAGACAAAGCTTTGGTCATTTAGGAGTTTTCCCGCATTACCAAGAATAAGGATCAGGAACTCGAGGGTCTGAGAACTCGAGTAACAGGTAAGCAATTCTTTACTTGTTGTCCTTTTAAGTATTTTCCTTTTCTAATGTTAATTTCTTGTTCGTAAATTGTCACGAGTTGAGAAGTCTCGAGGTCAAATCCAAGAGAAGACCTTGATCTACAATGAGTCCGTCGCATTGCTAAGATGAATGCAGAGGACATCGAGCATGGGAGAAAAAGCACTGGCACCGCTGCTTCCCATGAAGAAGAGGTCAAGAAATTGGATTCTCAACTAGTAGGTAAGAAATGCTTTTACCTACAATTATCTTTGTGTTAGCTTCCTCTAGAAGTTTATTTTTGTTTGATCGGTTTTATTCTTTTCAGAACAAGTGGTCGAAAACAAGAATCTTCGCGAGGCTTCGACTGCACCCAACAGAGATGGAGTCGATGAAGACTAGTCTTCAAGGCAACATCACACTCTGAACAATGTACTTGGTGAGCTACATTCGAGGGAAAACTCCTCGAGAAGATACCAGAGTCGCCACATAAGTACCATTGGGAACAAGTCGAAACTTGCAAGAAATGGTGACCACTCAAGGCTAATCAAATCAATCAATAAGGAGGCGATCGAAGCTGCAGTAAGTTACGCTTTGGCGAAACTTAAAGCTCAACACCCCCGCCTTAATGTGCAACCAATCGAAACCGACTTCGACTGTCCTGAATCAGAGGCAAGTCGTCTGATTGAGGAAATGCAGTCGGTTGGCAAAAGGTAGCGAGGAAATGCAACTAGGCACTCCCTTCGTAGTAATCTTGTAACTACTTTGTAAGGCGCATACCTGTTGGACGAGTAATATATGATCCATCTTGTTTCTCGCAAATCATCTTGTCGAGCTGTTAGCAACTCGAAAGATAACTAACGATTGAAAAACCAAAGGACTGAAGTTAAATTAATAACTTTATCCTAGGCCATCTTGTTTCTCGCAAATCATCTTGTCGAGTAATTAGTAACTCAAAAGATAATACACGAATGAAAGACTAAGAATTGAAGTCAAATTAATAACTTTATCCTAGCCCTCACTATTTGCTTAGTTTGTTTGGACAATCTAAGTAAATAGTGTGAAATGGGGTTTCAAAACAAAGAGAGGTTTATTTAACTTATAGTTTTTGTTATGGTTGTCAAGCACGGGTCGAAAGAGTAGAAACGACTGACACTAGGAAGTTCCTTCTAGTGGGCGGGACCACGTGCGAGAGGAAAGACTTCGACTAGGTGATGTTACCATCTCCGATCGTTTAATCGAACCAAAACAAAGAACTTGAGTTAAGCAAACGCCTAAGAGGACTTTAATAATTGTTCGCCCCTTTTTGGTGGACTCGATAAGTCTTTTCCAAGAGCAAAAGTGGGAGACGAGCGACGCTAGGAAGTTCCTTCTAGCGGCGGGACCACGTGCAGAGAGGAAAGACTTCGACTAGGTGTGTCTCTTCCTTCACCGCTTAAAACGAATCGAGTACACCAAAGGTGGTCGAATAAATATAAGAAAGTGCACTCTACTTAGAATATTTTTCGAAATTACTGAAAAAATAAACTAAGATGGGAAGAGTTGGCTTTAAGAATATTTCGACTAGATATAACCCGAGCTCTCTGTATTGGCGACAAAAGTGAGTAACAAGTCGATGCTAGGAATTTCCTTCTAGTGGGCAGGACCACATGCAGAGAAGAGAGACTTCGACTAGATGATGTTACTTGCCTTTCGGCCAGTGTAGGGAAAACTGGGTGTTTTTGGATCAAAGTCGAAAGATTATAAAAGCACTACTCAAAAATAAGACAAAAGAGGTAGAAGGAACCTGGACCTTTATTGCCTAAGAGGTTGGTCACACATAGAATTGCGTAACTGGTCGATGTTCCAAGAATTTGAGAGAACTCGCCATCTTCCATTGCTAGTCGTGACTCGACTCGCCGAGTTACTTCGACCACTGTGTAAGGATATTCCCACTTGGGAGAGAGTTTATTCCGATTAGACTTGGATTGGCAGAGCCTCAATACCAAGTCACCTACAGCAAGGCTGCGAGGTTGGACCTTACGATCGTAGTATCTGCGTAGGGCTTGTTGGTAGACTGCAGAACGGATTAGGGCCATGTTTCTCCTTTCTTCGAGTAGGTTAATGTCATCTCGCCGAAGTTGTTCTGGCCGGAGTTGTTGAAGGTTTCAACTCGTCTCGACCGTAATTTTAGCTCCGAGGAAGCATGGCTTCGCCCAACACTAAAAGAATGGTGTTTCTCCTGCCGCCGACTAGTGGTCGTCTGAATCGCCCATAATACTGAAGGTAATTCTTGTACCCAAGCCCAGAGCGCTTAACAAGTCGGTCAAGACTCGGTTTTAATTCCTCGCATTATTTGGTCGTTTGCACGCTCGACCACCCCGTTGCTTTGGGATGTGCAATGCGAAGCATAGCATAATTTGGTACTAACTCGTCGCAAAATTCACGAAATTTTGCACTTGCGAATTGTTTACCATTGTTCGTAATTATCCGACTTAACTCCAAATCGGCTAATTACGCATCTCATCATGAACCTTTTCTCGCTTCGTTGTTATCCTGATCCACAGTTCTGGCCGATCCACTTTGTGAACGTGTCAATAGCCACAAAAAGGAATTCGAAACCTCCTGGTGCTTTGGGAAACGGTCCTAGGATATCAAGACCCTAGGTCGCAAAAGGCCAGGAAAGAGGTATTGTCTGTAATGCTTGAGCTGGTTGGTATATCTGTCTACCATGAAACTGGCATTGGACACACTTTTTAACCACCTCTTTGGCATCGTGACAGTCAGAGGCCAAGAGAAACCTTGTCGAAAGGCTTTACCGACCAATGTTACAGAGGAAGCATGCGTCCCACAGATGCCACTGTATATCATGAAGGAGTGTTATTCCTTCGTTTTGCGGAATGCATCGCATGAGTATCCCTTGGGTTCCTCGTTTGTAGAGGACTCCTTCGACCAAAGTATACATTTTGGCTTTTCGGGATAATCGATCTGCCTCAAGATCATCTTCGGCTACGGAACCAAAGTATACCTCGTAGTCTAGTAATCTAATGAGGCCATCTCAATAGATGTCTCGGTTCTTCGACCGAGAGACGACTTTTGGAGTTGCTCCAAGAAAACTCCTTTTGTATCACTGATCGGAAGAAGCCATCCGAGCAAGTTGGTCTCATGAGAAATTATCCTTCGAGGGATGAATTGTACCTCGAAACCTAAAAATGCTTTTCTAGCTTACGATTCGATAAGTACCGAGCCATTGTCGAGCAAGAGCACTAGTACTCTTTCCCGATTTGATTCACGACTAGTTGAGAGTCTCCTCTCACGAGTAGTCGATTTAATCGAGAGTGCTTTCGCACTCGTATGCCGCCTAGCAAACCTTCGTACTCGCCACATTGTTAGTGGCCCGAAAGTTTAATTGTATGGCATACTTTAAGGTTTCTCCGTAGGAGATACCAGACCACCCGACCCAGAGCTACTTAGAGTAAGTGACCGTCAAGTACATCATCCACTGGTCGTGGGAATCGTATCGGGATCCTGAATGTGTTCAGATTTGTCCATTCGGTGACAAAGTCCGCCAAGATCCGGGATTTTATGGCCGTCGACACGAAATGGAGGTCGAACTCCCAAGTTCAATCGACCATTTTGCCATGCGTCCATTGTTTCCTTATTATGGAGGATTGCTCCTAAAGGAAACTCGGGCAACAAACTATTTTGTGCGCTGAAAATAATGCCGCAGCTTCTCAAGACATGAGGAGGGCATATAGAAGTTTTTGGACTGAGGGTAACGCCCTTAGGCCGTGTAAAACTTCGGACGAGTAAACCGGCCGTTGTACGCCACGCTCTACGACCAAGATCGCGCTTGCGCTGTGGCGTGGCAATTAGGTAAATTACGAGCGTCTCCTCCGCTTTGGAGAAACCGTAGCAGAGCACTCGAAGGTACCTCTTGACATCCTCGGCGCGCTTGCCTCGCTCGACCACTCAAAACATTCATGTCTCCCGAGAAGTTTAAAGAAAGGTAGTCCTTTTCTCCTAGTCGTGCGATGAAACGACTTAAAGCCGCCATGCACCCAAAGTGAGTTTCGGACTTCCTTTTTGTGGTTGGAGGACGATCCGAGGATGGCCTTTATTTTTTCGGATTTGCTTCGATTCCTCGCTCGGATACTAGGAATCCAAGCAATTTTCTGAAGAAATTCAAAACACACTTCTGGGATTAAGTTTTAAGCGGTGCTTTACGAGGTTGTCGAATGTTTCTTGCGGTCAATGATATGATTAAATTTCTTAATGCTTTTACGACTAGATCATCAACATAGGCTTCCGATTTCTACCTAATTGAGATGAAAAGTCGATTGCATTAAGCGTTGAAAGAAGCCCTAGATTCTTTAGACCAAATGACATTTTGACATAGCAAAAGGTACCAAATGGTGTAATGAATGCGGTCTTTTCTTCATCGCTTAGACACATATTGATCCGTGATATCCGAATATGCATCTAAAAACTTAATATTTCACAACCTCGCAGAGAATCAACCAACCGATCGATACGAGGTAAAGGAAAATCATCTTTTGGACAAGCTTTATTAAGATCGAGAAAGTCTACGCACATACGCCATTTGCCGCTTGACTTTTTGACCATTACAGGTTAGCCAACCACTCGGGTGGTTGTCTTCTCTATAAAGCCCGCTTTAAGTAGCTTATCCAATTCGATTTAATAGCATCTCGTCGATCGAGGCAAATCTCCATAATTTTTGTTTTACGGTACTTTATCGGTAGTAAGCTAGCTCGTGCTCGATCACCTCCACGGGACTCGGGCATGTCGGATGCTTGCCACGCCAAGACATCTGCGTTAGCTCGGAGGAAGGCGATGAGGGCGCCTTCCTATTTGGGGTCGGAAGTTTCCGATGAGCAGTCTTGAGGGTTTCTCTGCGTCCCGGAGGAACCTCTTTGACTTGGTCGTTCGGCTTTGGTGTACTTTTAGGCTTCGACTTGCTAGTCGGAAGCTGACTTTCATCTCGAGTTGGTATTTGACCAACCATCTCGAGGGATCGACGGTCGCAGTTATACGCCATCTTTTTGTCACAATGAATTGTGATCACTCCTTTGGGACCTGGCATCTTAAGACATTGATATACATAATGAGTAGCCATTAAGAATTTTGCCAAAGCTGGTCGTCCGAGTATGGCGTTATATGCCGTATCGAAATCGACCACATCAAAGGAGATTTTCTTTGTCCTGAAATTACTTGGTGAACCAAATGTTAAAGGAAGAGAAACTTGGCCAATGGGTTTGGCCGAAGACCCCGGTACAATACCATGAAAAGAGTATCGTACCGGTCTTACCTTTGTCCTGGGTACTTGCATTTCGTCCAGGGCGTTGGTAAACATTATGTTCAAGGAACTGCCACCATCAACCAACACTCGATTGACCCGACAGTTGTTGATGGTGGGTTCGGCCACAATCGGGTATCGACCTGATCGATTCGAAGTGGTTGGCGCACCATCCTTCTCAAAAGAAAGAGTAACTTCCGACCACTTCGGTAAATTATTGACAAGAGGAGCATTTATAGAGTTTACCTCTCGTCCGGCAGCTTTGAGTTGTCGTTTCGACTCGTATGTCGATGATCCTTCGTAGATGTGCTTTACGGTATGTTGCGGATCTTGGAACGGCATCTCTTCGTCATCTGACGACTTTTGGCCACTCGTATTCCCTACCTGCTCGAGAGTGGGGAGTGGCTCTTTGCCGTTGTAGTAGTCTTCGAGCTTTCTTTGGAAAACTTCGGCGATGAGGTCGTGTCCTTCCTTTTTATGAAAAGGACACCACCTTGGTTTGTCGCTCCTACGATCGTAGGCGCTTACCTTTGCCTTGATCAGATACGACTTGGTGGCTCGTGGCTCTTTATCTTTCACTACTAAGACCTCCTTGAAACCACCGGTTTGTGGTTTTGACTCTTTATTTTCTTCTTGGACTTCTTTGCTTTCTTGTCCTTACCAACTTCACCGCTCTCGAGGAGTGTACGCTTCGATCAATAGTATTGTTCCACTCGACCGCCTCGGAAGCGATGATATCGATCGGCCATCTCAAGAGCTCAAAGAATGTTGGGAAGATTCAAAGCAATATCCTCTGTTATCCTTCTACTACTGACTCCTTGCTTAAAAGCCCTGATCACGGATGAGTCGAAATTTCCGAATTGAGTTACGAACCTGACTAAAGCGTTTGATGAATTGACGCAAAGTCTCGTTGTTGTTCGCTTGATCCGGTGCAAGTCGCCTTCCTTTCCGTATGTTGTATATGCCTTAGAAATTCGCCTGTAGAAGATCGCAGAGGTGTTGCCAAGAGTAGATCGACTCGAGTGGTTGGTTTAATAACCACGATCGAGCGGATCCTTCAAGCACAGTCGGAAGGTAATTCGCCATCACATGCTCTCCTCCTCCCTTTGCTTTCGGACGGTATTGTATAGATCTGAAGAAATTCGATGGGATTTTGAGATCCATCAAACTTCCATGTTCACCGGTCGAAAATGAGGTGCCGATGAATCGCTCAAGGTCAGGCGAAAATGCCCGGCATCCGGTAATGACTTCTTGGCGCCTTCTTTGTAGGAAAGGGTTAATGTCACTAGGTGATCGTATACGACGATACCCAAAGAATAGGTCGACTGTCCCGTAGTAGGTCTCACTTCGAGGAATACTCGATTCCATCCGCTATGGATTTCTTTTGAAGTGGTGAATGATCACCTCTCAGGGGCTTTGATCATCACCAATCGAAATGTGTTTCTCCGAGTAGGGGATCGATGCGACTTATGGCCGTGTCGATTTCTACGTGGTGAAATATTTGATTGACTGGTAGCTGAGGAAGTTGTATTGCTACGACTACCTGAATGATGTCGACGAGGTACTTCCAGTCTTGTCATCACGGTTCGAAGCCTTTGCGCAATCTCTTCAGCAAAGAGATCGTATCCTGGCGTTCGAGCAAGCTCTTGATTGGGATTTTCGAGCAAGTCGTTGATGTCCCGAGTTCTTGTACCTCCTTCGATCGATGTTGAATGCGCCCGGCAGATTCTTACGGCGGCAATCTTCTTCATTTGGATGGCCTCAAAATTCTCCTCATCGATCTTTGAGGCCTTCTCGATGAGTGCGAGAATGTCGAGGATTTCTCACGCTCATAGTATTGGTCATGTTCGCCACCGGTGGTGCCCTTGCCATTACCACGAGGCGTGTGTGATCTTCGAGAGTGTTCGTATTTCGCCTCCACGAGGTCGACTACGATTTATGGGAAGGACGAAGACCTCCGCTGATGATTCTCACTTGCGCTTGAGGCCTCCCGCTGAGGAGTACTCGAGAGACACCATCCGCGACTTGAAGCAATCCCTCCGTGTGGGGAACTCGAATTATAATCGCTCCGTCCGCAAATGAGATCTCGCGAGAGACGGTCGACCCGCAGAAAGCATGCTTGATCCCACCTCTCTGGAGTTACCTTGAGAGAGGATCACCGGATGTTGGTGGAGTCTGGAATGGTGGCTCGCAAAACTTGTCTCACTGTGCCTGACCGCCAGGGGACTTGGACACTTGGAGGAAAACTCTCGTCGTGTCGTGAGTCCTCCCGGTGCGATTCGTCGGATTGACCCTTGTCCTTTGAGGAATTGGCCCTCTGTTGGGCGTATCGCTGTGGGGATAAGGATCCTCCTCAACTCCATTGATGGTGATGTTGCCTCCGGAGAATAGGTCTATGGGAGTTGGTTGCACCGCCGAACCGCCTCATCGGACGGTATGTGAGAGTCGCTTGCAATTCCCGGATGGTCCGCTCGAGAAAATTAGGTGCGTATTGTCACCCCTGCGAAATTACTTTCTTGACCAAGTCTTTACGGTCGGCCAAGTATCAATCGGAAGGTTTTTCTCCGATCCCCTACTACGATCATTTCATAGTCGTAGGGTTTTTACGACTTTTGATAGTCGTAGCAATCTTCACGATTGCAACCGCCGAACCGCCTCATCAACAGATCTGTGGAGTCGTTTGCAATTCCCCAGACGGTCTGTCCGGGAAAATTAGGTTCGTTTTGTCACCTCCAAGCGAAATTACTTTCTTGACCAAGTCTTTCTGGTCGAAGGAAGTATCAATCGGAAAGGTTTTTTCTCCGATCATCCTACTACGACCACTCCACAGTTGTAGGGGTTTTTATGACTTTTTGATAGTCGTAAGCAACCTTCTTGACCAAGCAAATTCCTGGTCAAAGTAGCACTCAAATGTCGAAGAGTTTTTCCTTCGACCATTATTCTACGACATTTTCATAGTCGTAAGTCCATTTGCAAATCCTTCACCAAGTAAGTTACTTTCACTTAAAGCTGGGGGGCTAGATGACGAGGATCTAATAATCCTCATTTTATCTTTTATCTATAATTCTTATTATGGGTAAATATGATGTCACATAGTCCCCAGAAGTACCCCTTATATTTACAAGGGGGAGACCTACCAAGTGATTGTAAGATCTTCTACAATCACCCCTATAGTCGTAAGTCTTACTACGACTATGTCATGGTCGTAAGTCTTCTACGACCACTACCTGGTCGTAAGTCCTTCTACGACCATTACCCAGTCGTAAGTCCTTCTACGACCATTACCCGATCGTAAGTCGACTATTGCACAGTCGTAAGCTCTACTACGACTTATACCCAGTCGTAAGTCATACTACGACCAAGTAAACCACGACCACCTTATAATCAAACCTACAAGCGAGTGGGTCCAATTGATTAAGGAATCCGAACGGTCCATACGCACTACTATTCTGCGTAGTAATAGTGCTTAAATACCCCATTACCTCTGAATGATAACTGCGAGACGGCGTGAAGAAGTCAATGCGCCGGTAATTACTGCCATCATGCGCCCATTACTGGCTCAATTAAGGCGCCTCTTCCGCAGGACAAAACGGCTACTTCTTCACAACTATATAAAGACATCAATCAGAGGGAGAAAGGGAGGGCAAAACAGAGCAAGTCAAGGAGAAACACAAGTACTGTTATCTGTAATAGTCTTAGTTTCTTGTTTGATCATCGAGAATACAGTCAATACCATACACACACAGGAGTAGGGTTGTTATTCTCCCCGGAGAAGGCCTGAACCTGTATAAACATCCCGTGTCAATCCACTCTGCGTGATCTCATCTCTAGGAGACCCCGAATCAAACAATCTTTACGTAAGATCGGTTCTAATACACCGACAAAGCCGACGAGGAGTTTCATGAGAGGTAACCCTAATGCTCTGATACCATGTTGAAATTGCAACTTGTATTATCAGGAGGCCAATGGACCAGAATATATACACGAGTATAGGTTACAGATAAGGAAACCAAATTATATCTACAGTCCTACTCTAACACAAATATATCTCTTACATATATATCTCTAACAAATATACCCCAAGGTCAGATTGGCTCTTCCAAGTTCGAAATGTGCATACCAAGCACCAAAAGCTTACAAATCCAACTACAAAGTCCAGACCTCATATCTAATTTTCAGCAGAACCACTAAAGATATTTAGCCAATATCTAAGAGTTCAAGCAAACAAAAGCACATCGAGCGCTTAAGAAGCAGTATTTAGAAGCCATACCTCGGCAACGGGGAGCAGCCCAAGCTCCCGGATCACCCCAGCCGCGCCGCGGAGCTGCGCGCCGGCGCCGGCGCCGCAGACTGGCACCTTGTCGAAGTTCGACGCGGGCAGCTCCTCCGAGACGAACCCGACCTGGAACTCGATGGTGCCCTTGTCAGGGTGCGCGACGATGCCGGAGACGGAGACCCAGAGGAAGAGTTTCTTGGCCTGGATGCCGGAGAGGCTGGAGATGGCGCCGTAGGAGAGACAGCCGCTGATGGTCTTCTCGTAGTAGACGAGGTGGGAGCCGAACCAGACGTAGCAGGTCCCCGCGAGGTGGATCTCGAAGTCGCCGGTGGTCTCGTCGAAGGTGTAGGAGGTAACAGAGTCCGGGATGAGGCCCTTCGGGAGGCCGTACTTGGGGAGGAGGTCGCTCGCCGTGCCGTTGGGCGAGGCGCCGCCGGCCGCGGAGGCGAGCGGCGCGGCGGCTACGGCGACGGCGAGGAGGACTAGCGGAGACATGGTCGTCGGGGTTTGGGATTTTCTGTGCTCTTCTCTTCTCTGGGTGATGGAAAGACTAGCCAGTAGGGGACTAGGGGTGTCTTTTAAATTGGTTTTAGATGTCTTGACTCTTGTTGGATATTACTGATTAATTTACTTCTTGAGAGAGAATTTGCGTGTACGGACTTGACCGACACGGTTGGACACGAAGTCGCCTTCTAGATGTTCTTATTTAATCCTCGATCGTAATTCCTAAGCCACCATGTCAATTGGACGGGGCGACATGGCCGCCCCCTCCTACTCTGCTCATTGACGTACCCACTTTGTAGGACCCCACTCTGTATCAGCAATTAACAGGAGATTCTGTTTCTAATAAATCCGAGATGGAAGTATTAATAGCGACAGCGATCAGATAGCAAAGTGGTTGGGCTAGTAGTTTCTGAACGCTGGCAGACAGGTGCAAAACTGCTAGCTAGTACTACTTCTGCGATGAAGCTTCGTAATTCTGAATTTCTTATGGAAGCTACTTGAAATGTCTTATCTCAGTCATTAGACAAGACACAATAATTATTTAATAAGTCTATAACAAATCTTTGTCCGATACAATAAATTCAATGCTATGTAACACCGTAACATTCTTATGGGAGCTACGTGAAATATTTGATCTCAGTAGTAGCGTAACAAAAAGTAGACGAGACACAATAATTATTTAATAAGTATGTAATAAATCTTCATCCGATGCAATAAATTCAATGTTCTACAACATCATAACATTCTCTCTTAAGGTGAAAAAAAGTCTTATTGGTGCAATAAATCATCGACTCAATACAACAAATATGGATTCCTCGATGCAATAAATAGATACCCCCACTGCATCCAGGCACTAGTGCCAAATGATGCAAATACCGATGGATCTTCTACTACTCGATATCAATCGTCCGATCCCCCTCTCATAATGCAACATCAATATTGTCGGTGCAACAAAAAAAAAGCTTGTGCAGCAAATGCAACAACAACTGCACGAGATAGCCAAACAAAAATATGCAGCTACGCAATAAAGCAAACCCTTTTATGCAACAAATGAAAATCTTTGTTACAACATCTGATGACACCTACATCAACAAAAAGAAAAATCGAGGGAAACAAATCAACATATTTGTGCAACACCCCAACTCTTACTGCAACAAAATTAAAAAATGCAACAACAAAAAATTCTTGATGTAACAAACACCAACCTCACCGATGCCACTGCTTGCCAGAATTCCAGATACGCAACCCCGGCTCTCATGGCAATGGGCCCGTCCCCAAATTTCTTCAACAACAACGGTACATCGTCGGCCCCGAGTGGGATATGTAGGGGACAGGCCGTGGTGGTCACCGGAGATCAAGCCCAGTGGCGACAAAACTTGGTTGGCCATGGCGCTGCTCGTGAAGGTCGTAGCCGGTCACAGCGAATCTCACCACCTCGAGAGTAGATTCGATGGGTCTCTTGGGATCTCTTACTCTCTCATCACGCCACCCCCTTACGCCGCCTACCTCACCTTTGCCTCCGCCGCTGAGGACGGAGGCGAATATCCAAAGCTGCGGTATTTTGGGGAATGATAGTGGTGAGCGGCCGCCAGGTGTCACTAAGGCCCATCTGAAGGGCTTGAATTTTCCTAAATTTATGCTTGAATTGAACTGTCTCTATACAATTTCCGCGTTACCATTGGAAACAAGTATTTCATCATGGCTCAGCTCACGACAAGTACGGAAGTAGCTAATACCATATAGCCATGAGACAAATATGGTTTCATTCTTACGCTGATTTAACTATGAGAAGTGTTTCCATACTTCACCCATTTAATAGGAATTGCGTAAATCTTAAAGTACAATACAATGGTGGATCTCATCTACTTACCCATGGAGTGCTTCAAGATATATGCAACTCCCGTTTGAAGGGGTAAAGCATGTATCCTGGTCGTTAATCAGAAAGGACGCAGGTTCACGATGTAATCAGGTAGGGGTGCTAGGAATTGAATAATGATGTAATCATATTTATATTTGTATTTTTTGAATGAATATAAATACAAACTTAGAATACGTTCGAATATGATAGGAGCCCTACGACCGGTGGCGGTGGGCAGGGATGGATCTAGGGGTGCTAGGAATCGAATAATGATGTAATCATATTCGTATTTATATTTTTTTAAACGAATATGAATACAAACTTGAATATGTTCAAATATGAAAACGAATGGAATGTCATAACGAATGCGAATCGGATATCTTTATAACTTATGTAATGCGAAGATATTAGTGACGTTTTATCCTTGTACAGTCACATTTAATCATTCTAATCTATTTATTTCACATAAAGGAACATGAATTCACATTAAATTAGAAAAAAAAAATCATCCAACTAATTAGGCACACGGTAATAAAATACCTATATTGCTTCATTGAATTTGAATACAAATACAAATAGTTCGCATAAAAAGAACATTTTATACCATATGTGCATCTATATTTTTATGCGAATTCGAATACAAATATGAATAGGAGATAAATTTTTAACTGGATAGAAAAATTTATATCGTATTCATATCCTATCGAATACGATAGTCGAATAATTACAGATAATCCATATCCATTTTTCATCGCTAGGTGCTAGTGGTAGCCCTGATCCCTGATGCGCCATACAATCTCTTGTGTACACATGGATGTGCTACATAAAAATAGCAATAAAGTTCTATTTTTCCATGTGCTACATAAAAATAGCAATAAGGTTCTATTTAACCCGCTTTTAATACAAAAATATTACTAATCGGTCCATTCACTATATTTTTCAGGCTGCGGTGGGGCTTTCTCATGTGTGCTGTACAACAAGTCACCCCATGTTTTCCTTTTTGTGCGTACCTTCCTTGCTTGCAAAGCATCCTCGCTAAACCTCGAATAGATGTCATTATTTAAAGGTGAAAACGGGGGGAGGGAGGGTTATGATACTGTCTCAACAAATAGATTAAGAATAAAGCAAGATTAGATAGCCATTGCTAGTAGTTAGTCGGAGTGCGTGATTTCCTTTTTCTCGCCGTGCTGGTTTCGCCGGCCGCTGCTCATAGAATTGTTTGAACCCCGTCACCCCCAATAATGTAGACTTCCAAACTAGTCATACCAAATGTTTGACGGTTATCTTCAAACCTAACGTGATATGAATCGTATGATTGTGCCACATCTGACATCTAATAACCACGGTAACGTTAGCCTTAGAGGTTGTTTGGTTATAAGCCAATGTAACCCAAATTTTGATAAATTTGATCAAATTTGGCGTTCATTTGGTTTGTTACCAATGTTAACCAAACATTGGTAATATTCCTTTTTCATTGGATTTCTAGTTCATTTTTTTTGCCAAAGTTCTGAAGGTGGAGGGGAACCTTCTACTAGAAACCCTTCCCCGTCCCCTACATCACTAGTTGATAGGCGTAGAGCAATTGAATCTCCGGGGCACATTTTTAAAGAAAAAAAAGAAAATAATATATGAAAAGCATCAATCCAAGTCAAACCACCGCAGAATTCAAAAAATGGGAAGCTAAGATACAAGAAAATAATAACTTCCGCCCCCAGCTTCTCATGCGCTTCAAGGAACATGCGCCGGCGATGATGAAGAAGGAGGGTCAATGGAAAAGAATTCTCAAAAGCTTACTTGCCAAGACAAAGAATAGTGACAAAAAAACTAAAAATTCTCCAAACCTCACCGGGGAACCTAGAGGAATGTGAACGCATTGTCGATGAATTTAGAAAATCCCCCCAATCCCATGAATTCTGAACTCCTCCATCTCATTCTCTCGCGGGCTGTCATCGAGCTTTGCAGACGCTGGTTCCAACTCTTTGATCTGTATTACCCTTTCCGAGTAATCTTTATAGATATATATACCGGCCTCAAGATTCTTTCTATTGGTACTATTACGTGGTAGGGATTGCTATTTTTTGTTAAAGTCATATTGAATCATTTTTTTGACATTTCCTTTGGATTTATTATCATAGGTAGCGTTCAAGATCGCCTCTGTGCGGTGAACGCTCGAATGTAGCTAACACAGTTTTGTCCTCCCATGGTTGAAGGAGATGCTGCTGCTAGATGGAATGCTTCCGGGGTGCCATGATCCTTCTATCAGGAATAATCGAGGGCATCGATCGATCGCATCAATCATCTCTCAGTGAGTTATTAATTGCCACCAATAGCGCTTCACTTGCATGCAAGGCGGCTAATAAAAGCTCCAGGTAGACGCGTGGAGATGCATTTTGAGTACTGGTGGTACTGGACAAGCTCTAGGGGAATAATCTCTTTCTTATTTCTTTCCCATGACGACAAGGAATGGGCAAATCAATAATTTCACTTCGAATTCCGGACCTCAACACCGTGTTGCCCATGGTGTTTCACGATCAGTATTGGAAATGAAAGGAGAAGTGGTGGAACGTGCGGAACCACATATTGGATCACTCCAATGCAGAACGAAGTCGCTGATGTTGAGTAGGCTCCTATGCCGCTAGCACGGTGGATATTTCGTAGCGCGTCATGAGCACCGGCTAAAGAGACGGTTGGGCAACTCAAGCAAACCACCCTACCTGACTTTGGATAAAGATAGAAGGGAGAAGGTTGTGAAGGTGGCCTCGTTATTCATCTGGTCAGAGGACCGACTTGGGTTTTCATTGTTGGTGATATGCCCTGGAGGCAATCATAGAGATGATTGTATCACGTCTATGTTTATGAGTTATGGAATAAATGTTATTATATTCCTTGAACTGGTCGAGACTATATATGAATTGGTCGTATAGAGATACGAGTTGGTCGTTAGTGACAAGGACTTGGTCGTAGATCATATTGCATTAAGGTTCGTCCGATATAATTCGTGTGTATTCGAGAATCATTATGTCCTACTAGGAGCCGCTGACGACCCGTGATCATAAAGGAGTTTCCGAGTCACAACCGATTACGCATGAACCTAACAGGTCAAACACTTAACGGGTTGGAACAAACGTGTTCGGATAGGATCTGTCAAGAACTCTATATAAAGAGATGCATGAGGCTGTTGGGAGAGACACACGATAGACGTGACGTGAGTTGTTCTATCGGAACCATAGTCACCATCTTCTTGAGAGCCCTACAGTGTGAGTTGGTGCTAGTACACCGTCATACGATGTTTCTTCCCTGGACATGTGGATACCATAGAGGCGCTACTGCGGTTGCTGTTGTGCTTGAGGATGATCCATGACCTTAGCGAGGAACTCGATTGGTTTCTGGAGGAGACGATCGCCACCGAGGACGATCGACTATGCTGGACGATCGATTTCGACCACTTCATCGATGCGCTCTACGTTGGATCAGACTGGTCTAACTCTTCTTCTGTTACACTTCGTGTTTGGTGGTAACGATCTATGATCTCTTACTTGCATATCATCCTGCTTTACATGGTAGTTTTTCTGAATTGCTAGCTAGCGTAGCTTACCCATATCCCTTTAGTGGTATCAGTTCCATCTTGCATAGTTTTTGATCTAGATCGGTCGTATATACTTGATATGTGGGATTAATAGATTGGATCTGTTACTGGTCTGGTCTGGTAATCTAGATCGGTTCATATGGATGAAACGATCTAAGCACTGGTCAATAAGATCGATCAGGTTTGGGCGGTAGTAGATGGGTTTACAGGTGGTATGAGTCAAAAGTACCAGATGGTCTTTTGCGCTTGTTCATGATCATATTGCATGATACTCCTACTAGTCAGAATTCTGCCATCGTGGTATGCCGCATTGCGTGGTTGTATCAAGGCAGTGATCAGATTGGTTCGGAATAGGGTTAATATGATTAATATGATGATTTCCATGACTCGATTACGTGAATGAGATTCATGTCTTGGAAAAAATTTTGTGGCTACGTTTTTATTGTTGCGTTATATGGTAATATGTGTTCATGTCACCTGATATAATTGGATTCTATGCATAACTCAGTTTTGTAGGTATTTATATGAATAGTATAGCCCATTGTGTATGTGATGCATGTATGGATTTTCATAGCTTGTGTGTCATGCTGTGAGATAGCCATAGAGCTGCATATTATTGTATAACGGTCTGCGTGCCAACTTGTGATGCTTGATATTATCCTATGTAATTCATTACTAGCTTTTAGGAGTAATTGTTTAGTAGATGAATGCGGTCGAAATTTTCAATCATGATGGCTTGGAGGACAGGGAGCATGATGATGGAGATCTTCATGTCAAGGGCCATACTATTTCACGGTTTAATATGGTTATCTGTGAATGTTTATTCTTATCATGCTATTGATCATGTTTATTATTAGATATGTTAACATGGTAAAATAGTATCCCCAAGAAAATTAAGTAAATTTAATGCATTTTCAATTGCTGCGACCATCACGATTTTGATCGTTAATTATTAGGTATACCAAAGTAGGGTGCCATTAACTATCTTAATAAGATGGGGTGGGTGTCGGACACCCGCATGTATAGTATTGGTTTAATTTGATAAGGCTATCAAAACAGTTTTGGGCTTTGGGGTATAATGTTGGTAGCCAGGACATAGAGATGTCACCCAACAAACAAGAGTCATATGTGATATGATTGGCAAAAGGTTGCCTACCTAAATCACTAAGTTTCTAGCAGTGATGCTAAATCTCACTAGGACTTAATGATATATGGATCTTGAACTTACTATATGATGTTAGAGGGAAACATAGTTTAGAACATATAGTAGGAGTATTTTTTATTGACCGTTGATGATTAAGTTCGACCAGGTATGGACTGGTCGTATAGTGATACAACCAGATCCATACTAGTCATATGGTGATACGACCAAGTCCAGACTAGTCGTATGGAGATATGAGCTGGTCGTAGACTAGTCGAATATGACCACCAACATGAGTGTCTAATAGAAGATCTTTCTTAAACATAGTGCTAAATTTTTGCATATATTTCTATTGTAGATCATGCAACCTGCTACTTCTTCTGCATCTACCTTTAATCTGCGATCTATTCTTAAAAAAGAAAAGTTGAATGGAATAAATTTCATTGACTAGTTTTAAAATTTGAGAACTGTTCTCAAACAAGAGAAAAATGAATATGTTCTAGAGGGTCCCTATCCCGAGGAACCAAATAATGATGCTACTCGTACTGAAAAGAATGCTTATGAGAAGCATTGCAATGACGCAATCGATGTGCACTACCTGACGCTTACAATATGATTGTTGGTATGAAAGGTATGTTTCAAGATCAAGCAAGGGCGGAGAGATACAATACCTTTATGATATTGTTTTCTTGTAGGCTGTCAGAAGGTAACCCGATCAGTCCTCATGTGATCAAGATAATTGGTCATATTGAGAGCTTGAAAAAGCTTAATTTTCCCCTTAATCAAGAGTTGACTACTATGTGATTCTCCAATCGCTCTCTACGAGCTTTGAGCTAGTAATATTGAATTTTTATATGAATGGTATGGAGAAGTCAATGACCGAGTTACATGGCATACTTAAAGGTGCTGAGGAGAGCATCAAGAAAAGTTATAATCATGTGATGATGGTTCAAAAGACTGCTAGCATTAAGAAGAATGGTGAGTCGGGAAAAGGAAAAGGCAAAGGAAAGACTCAAGATGAGATCGAGAGTCTCAAAGCTAAGGTTAAGAAGCTCAAGCTGGTCCTAAGCCTGAATCAGAATGTTACCATTGTCATGAGACTGAGCATTGGAAGAGAAATTGCAAGAAGTACTTGGCAGGCAGAAATGAAAAAGAACAAAGGAAGTAAGACTTCTAATTCAGGTATTAATGTTATAGAAATTAATATTGCCACTTCTCCGACCAGTTCTTGTGTATTTGATACTGGATCGGTTGCTCATATCTGCAATTCGATGCAGTGACTGATAAGGAGTAGAAGTTTAGCAAGAGGAGATGTTGATCTTTGTGTAAGCAATAGAACAAGAATTGCTGCATTAGCTATTGACACTTTACCATTAGCTTTACCCTCAGAATTAGTTATGAAACTAAATAATAATTATTATGTTCCAGTCTTAAGCAAAAATATTATTTCTGCTTCTTGTTCAGGAGCAAAAGGTTATGAGTTCAAAATAAAGAATAATTATTGTTCAATTTATTTTAAAGATATGCAAGGCCATGCTCTATTGGTAAATGGATTGTATGTTTTGAATCTTGAGGATATGCCCGTCTATAACATAAATGCTAAGAGATTTTGACCTAATGATATGAATCTCACTTTTATTTGGCATTGTCGTCTAGGTCATATAAATGAGAAGCGTATGATGAAACTCCATAAAGATGGTCTTCTAAACTTATTTGATTTTGAATCATTTGAAATATGTGAATCTTGTTTACTTAGCAAGATGACAAGAGCACATTTCACGACCAGAGGTGAGAGGGCAAACGACTTGTTGGCCCTCATACATACGGATGTATGTGGTCTGATGAGTTCTCCGACTAGAGGTGGTTTTATGTATTTCATAACCTTTACCGATGACTTTAGTAGATATGGATATATTTGCTTGATGAGGCACAAGTCTGAATGCTTTGAAAGGTTCAAAGAATTTCAGAATAAAGTACAGAAACAACATGGCAAGACAATCAAATGTCTATGATCTAATCGTGGAGGAAAATATTTGAGCCATGAGTTTTGTGATCATCTAAAGAAGTGTGGAATTATTCCACAACTCACTCCACCGGGAACACCTCAATGGAATGGGGTGTCTGAACGACGGAATCGAACAATGTTAGACATGGTTCGATCAATGATGAGTCAATTTGATCTTCCATCGCAATTCTGGGGATACACTCTAGAAACAACTACTTTCAATTTAAATAGGGTTACATCAAAAAACTATAAAATATGAGATATGGATTGGGAAGTACCCTGGATTGTCTTTTCTAAGGATATGGGGTTGTGAAGTTTATGTAAAACGTTTGACGTCTGATAAACTCACACCCAAGGCGAATAAGTGTTTCTTTGTGGGGGTATCCTAAGGAAATTAAAGGATATTATTTTTATAATCAGGTTGATAACAAAGTGTTTGTTTCTCGGAATGATATCTTCTTGAAGAAAGAGTTTCTTTCCAAAGGAGTCAATGGGAGAAAGGTGTAACTCGAAGAAATTCAGGAAACGTCTGAAAATATTTCAACTCCTACTGAACCTCTACAGGATGAACAAAATATTGTAGAACATGTAGATGAGGTATCAACCCCACGTAGACCACAAGACCACGTCAATTGCCTATAAGGTATGGACATGATATTTTATTATTGAATAATGATGAGCATGAGACTTATACGGAAGCGATGATGGACCCAGATTCTGAGTCATGGCTTGAAGCCATAAGATCCGAGATAAAATCCATGTATGGCAATCAAGTTTGGAACTTGGTTGATGCACCTGATGGTGTTACGACCATTGAGTGCAAATGGATTTTTAAGAAAAAGATAGATATGGATGAAAAATATTCATATTCATAAGGCACGACTGGTCGCAAAAGGTTTCAAACAAATTCAAGGTGTTGATTATGATGAAACTTTTTCGCCTGTTGCTGTGCTTAATTCTATCAGGATCATTCTAGCTATTGTTGCATATTTTAATTATGAGATATGGCCAATGGATGTCAAAATAGCCTTCCTAAATGGAAACCTAAGTGATGATATGTATATGACACAACCTGAGGGTTTTGTTGATCCACGGGAAGTTAGAAAGGTATACAAACTTAAGAAATCCATCTATGAATTAAACCAAACATCTCGAAGTTAGAACATTTGTTTTAATGAAGTGGTCAAAAAGTTTGACTTCATTAAGAATGAAGAAGAATCTTGTGTTTACAAGAAGTTTAGTGGGAGCAAGCTTGTGTTTCTGATCTTATATGTGGATGACATACTACTGTTCGGAAATGATATTACAATAATTGAATCTGTTAAAACTTCATTAAGAAATAGTTTCTCAATGAAAGATTTAGGAGATGCAACATATATCTTTGGAATAAAGATCTATAGAGATGGATTTAAAAGGCTAATTAGATTAAGCTAAGATATGTACAGAGACAAAGTGTTGAAGCTGTTCAACATGCAAGATTCCAAAAGAGATTTCTTACCCATTGCACACAACATTAATCTTAGCAAGAGTCAGTGTCCTTTGACCACTGATGAACGAGAAAAAATGAGTAGAATTCCATATGCTTCGGCTATTGGATCCAGGGATTGGGCTACCGATTGAAAAAAAAATCATAGGGTACCGATAACTCCAGTTACTGCCGGTAACCAAAAATTTTGGTCAATTTTTGGTCGATTTTTTTTTTAAAAAAAACTCAATTTTTGGATTTTAATTTTTTTTTAAAACAAATCAAATTCGAACAAAATTCAAGCAAATTCAATTTTTTTGGATAAATTTCATCAAAACAGAAATTTTCAAAGTTGGTTTGAATTTTACATGCAGTCACCGGTAACCGCTGAAATTTCGACGAGATTTTTTTCACTGATTGGATCTATCATGTATGCTATGTTATGTGCACGACCAGATGTGTCGTATACTCTAAGTGTTACGAGCAGATATCAGTCACATCATGGTGAAGGTCATTGGATAGCAATCAAGAATATCCTTAAGTACTTGAGAAGGACTAAGGATGCATTCCTTGTGTATGGTGGTGAGAAAGAACTGGTAGTAAATGGTTATACTGATGCTAGCTTCCAAACCGACAATGATGATTTCAGATCGCAGTCTGGATTTGTGTTTTGTCTTAATGGGGGAGCAGTGAGCTTGAAAAGTTCCAAGCAAGGAACGATTGCTGATTCTACAACAAAGGCTAAGTACATTGCGGCTTCTGAAGCTGCAAAATGGGTCGTATGGATTAGAAAGTTCATTAATGAACTGGGTGTGGTTGCTAGTGCTTTCAGTCCAATGGATCTTTATTGTGATAATAGTGGAGTCAATGCACAAGCTAAGGAGCCTAGATCGCATCAAAAGTCCAAGCACATACTTCGATGATATCACATTATTCGTGAGATCATTGAGAGAGGTGATGTGAAGATATGCAAAGTGCACATAGATTTGAATATTGCATATCCATTGACAAAGTCTCTCCCGCAACCTAAGTATGAGGTGCACACAAGAGGTACGGGTATTCGATGCCTATTTGATTTACTCTAGTGCAAGTGGGAGACTGTTGGTGATATGCTCTGGAGGCAATCATAGAGATGATTGTATGACGTCTATGTTTATGAGTTATTGAATAAATGTTATTATGTTCCTTGAATGAATCATCATTGATAAAGATTAACAAGTTTGTGACTTGTTGGTGAAGCTCTTTAACTTAGATGATGGCGTTTTAAATGTATCTCTAGTCGGAACACTAGTGACTCTATCGACCAGCACATGTATTGATTGGTGACCATGTTTCACCGGTCATGGACATAGGGATATCGAAATAATAATGTGAACACATGTTAGAGAATATAGTGTTAGATTGACCCACCTTGAGACACTGCTGAGATTGTTATGATTTCATGTGTCATCAGTTGGTCTCAAGCAATGATGATGTATAATCCTTAGACCTGAGATCAGCATGGTTTCCTACATGTGTAAGATTACACTTTGGGGTTACCAAACGCTACTCCGTAACTGGGTAGTTATAAAGGTAGCTTTCAGGTATGCTATGAAACGTGCGGAGGAATGTGACTGGTCGGATACGAGATTTGCCCCTCCTAACCTAACAAGAGAGATATCTCTTGGGCCGCTCGATGTGGTCGAATAAAGAAAAGTGCATGGCTATGCCACTAGTAGTCGAAGAGTTCGACCAAGTGAAGTTATCCAACACTTGATCGAGAAAATATTGAACAGTCCATGGATGACATTATATCTCACCTGGAGTTCAACCCGATATCGTGAGGTAAAGGGAGAATACACGAGAAGGTCGTTTAGTTCGAACAGATACAGACTAGTCGTATGGAGATATGAGCTGGTCATATACTGGTCGAATATAATCACCAAGTGGTCAAAACCTGATTGTAAGGAGTTCCGAATTGGTCGAGACTATATATGAACTGGTCGTATAGAGATATGAGCTGGTCGTTAGTGACAAAGACCTGGTCGTAGATCATATTGCATTAAGGTTCGTCTAATATAATTCGTGTGTATTCGAGAATCGTTATGTCCTACTAGGAGCCGCTGACGACCCTTGATCGGAAAGGAGTTTCTGAGTTACAACCGATTACGCATGAACCTAACGAGTCAAACACTTATCAGGTTGGAACAAGCGTGTTCGAATAGGATCCGTCAAGAGCTCTATATAAGGAGATGCATGAGGCTGTTGGGAGAGACACATGATAGACGTGACGTAATTTGCTCTACTGAAATCCTAGCCACCATCTTCCTGAGAGCCCTACCATGTGAGTTGGTGCTAGCACACCAGCGTACGGTGTTCCTTCTCTGGACATGTGGATACTGTAGATGCGCTATTGCGGTTGTTGTTGCGCTTGAGGACGATCCACGGCCTTAGTGAGGTACGCGATTGGTTGCCGGAGGAGTCGATCGACTACGCTGGACGATCAACTTCGGCCACTTCATCGACGCGCTCTACATTGGATCAGGCTACTCCAACTCTTCTTTTGTTGCACTGCGCGTCTGGTGGTAACGATATATGATCTCTTGCTCGCATGGTATCCTGGTTTACATAGTAGTTTTTTAAATTACCAGCTAGCGTAGCCTACCCGTATCGCTTCATTCATGAGCTTAGGTGGGTCCTGGGAGTACCCATCAAGGGCGCTGGCGCATACCCCGGGGTGATCATCACCACCTACACCTCACATCTCGACACAGTGGAACGTGTAACCCGCCTCACATCTCGACACAGTGGAACATGTAACCCTTCTGCTGCCCAAGTCAACCACTTAATTTCCTGTAATTCATAGAGCTTAACAAAACGTAGCAACAAGGGACAACCCATCCATACAGACAACCTGCGGGGAGCATGACACTACTGGCAAAGACCGTCTGGCGAAAATGCTGCAGGCGCAAAGCTTGGTGGGCATGCGCTGGGGGAGCATAGGGAGGAAAGGGTGTTCGAACGGTGGAAGAGTCATGGGAAGCTGGGTCATTTGACAGAAATTGAATGTTCGAGCGGCTCATTCATTCTTGGAA
The DNA here is from genome assembly GCA_036346395.1 of Hsuehochloa calcarea. Taxonomy (NCBI): domain Eukaryota; kingdom Viridiplantae; phylum Streptophyta; class Magnoliopsida; order Poales; family Poaceae; genus Hsuehochloa; species Hsuehochloa calcarea. Next base: position 19,511,851 of record CM070597.1, on the reverse strand, counting down.
AAAGAGGGGGAGCGAGCCAATGTATCATTGAATACATACAGTCAACGGTTGATAGACAACATTGCCTACACGTGAATTAGCTTCCGAGGTCGAGCAGTCTCAATTTCACTACAGGATTTGTGAATGAATGTTGGGCTAGGCCACCTCAAATGGCGTGAGCCGCATGCTGGGAGACCCGCACGTACGGTTTTCAGGGGGATCCGGCCGGCTCGCCCACCTGACTACAGGGACTGAGAAATTAATCAAGTACAAAACTTATCTTCAAGCTTTACCTTATTTTAATCGTTCAGAGGGCATTCGCGGAGTCACTAAATGAAGTCCTCCCTCCATTTCTTTCGGAGGTGCTGACCCGCTGTGAGGCAGATTTGACTAAGTGACATGTTGAATATGGCGACGACTACAACATGTCGTAGAAGGAGATAAGAGGTGGAGCCAACGACCCACTAAGACTCATGTATCTACAACTACATTTGTTGGACCGAAAAGGCGACTAGAGGGGGGGTGAATAGGAGCACGCTCACTTTTTCACAAATAATTGATTCAATAATATTTTGCTCCAGTAGCTATGGAAGCTATGAAGATCAGTATATCAGTACAGCGGAAGACTAATATTGAATCCAATTTAAACCCCTAAGCAATACGATAAAATCAACAAAGACAAACAATTCAATGCACTGACGGTCTGACCGATGACTGCGGTCCGGACCGTGGCCTTAAGGCCGATCGGCGGCACAAGAATGAAATGAAATGAATGACCCGATGACAAAGTTGCAAATAGATGAAATTTTTTATCTACAACTCCAAACTTGATGAAACTTGGAACACACCTTCTCTATGATGTTAGGAACCTATTCCAATATAATATTGTGATAATTCTTGGAAGAATAACGATCCTTTTCCATTTGATTGAAGAAGGGTTCAAAACCGGGTCAAAACGAAAACTTGATTCAAAATCTTACTCGTGGGTGATTGATGATCAAGATGATCCTAGATAGGTTCCCACATGTCACAGCAAGCTAGATCACGTGAAGAATTCAATCAAAAACTCGCGGATCAAAAAAGACTCAAAATCATCAAATATAGAGAAAGAACGCAATGAGACAAAACATTGATCAATCTTTCCTTTGATTGATTTGATATTACAGCCTCTCCATCAATGGAGGACAAAGCTCAATCTATGAGAATGCAATCACATCAAACTCTCAAGAACTCTATCCTCCACAAAAGCTCACCCTAATCAAATTAGGGTTTCTAAGATAAAAGAGACGAAGCAAAAAGAGCCCATGGGGTGCAGCCACCACCCTCCTCTATTTATAGTGGAGGCTTAGACCTTCTAGAAGTTTGACTCAATTGAGCTCCCGTTAAGGCCCAAAACAAACGGGTCACACACGTACGCATTTTAATGCACCGTCTTTAACACCTCTTGACCTAACTAGCTTCACTTTGCGTCATCTTGCGCCACAGGTTGGCTAATAGGTCACCCTTGTCCATCTTGCACCACGCTTGAGTTCATTGACCTCACCCGGCATCGTCGATCGTTCTGGACCTCAGCTCTCCAAGCCTAGTCCCGATCATCCTCGCCGTTGACTGTCGCTGACCACCAAGCAACCTACACAACAATAGACAAGTAAACCGAATTTGGAAACTAGTTCTTCACAACTTGACCCATGTTAGTCAAAACATGCATCATGCAACATATATACCCTGAAACTCATGACTTTGACCTAACAACCGAACATCGCCGCCACGATGGGCGACGATTAAAGTGAAAACCGCCCTGGCCGGTCTGACCACCACCTATTGGCCGGTCAGACTGCCAGTTATGACTTAGCCGATTTTCCTCTCTGAAAAACCGAAACCTACTGGAATTTTCAATCCAAAAGAACTTTTGATTGGAGACTCCAAAAATTATGAGACCAAGTGCAATAGAATCCCCTCTGTTGCCTGCTACACTTATTTTTTGCCCAGCTCAAAACCTCACTTTCTGAAATTACCGATCTGACTGCCACCAAGGCCGGTCGGATCACGCATGGACCGGCTCGATCACGCCGGCCGGCTAATCGATCGAGGCCGGCCTCGACAAAGATCGCTTCTTTGCCGAAAATACACAAAACGACAAACTGTTAACACCATTGCCAATTGTCACATCATCCTAAGATCTGGAGCATATCCCCATGATATCCACAACATTCCCGAGCGACAGTCAAACGGAGGCGTGAATCCAAGATGCCAGTGGAATGATCAACTAGACAGAGGCTACGATATCTTTCTTCCCACCGTCTCCTTGTGTGTCGAAGATACAAAGTGAGTGCACGGGAAAAGAAGGGGAACTGGGTCGATCTATTCTGTGGCGAAGCATAACTGCACACTCACACAATCTTTACCGAGAGATAGGAGCATTCGGCGGAACCAGTGAACTACACTTGATAGGAGCGTTCGGTGGAACCAGTGAACTACACTTGCTTCTTGATAGATGTGTGGGGCAGAGGGTTTGTGGTACCTGCTGCCCGCCCTTCCTTCGCTTTGATAACCGTGTGAATGGAGAGTTGGCGGAGCAAAAGGGAAGGAGGTCCTCATACGGAGTCGCACACTTGAGCAATGCGGGAAACTAGAGAATGGTCGAGTAAACTCCCTTAGGGCCGATTAAATCATAGATGAGGAACTTTTCTTGAATTCTTCTTTTTGATTTGGAGGGTATGTTCTAAAAAATAAAGGTAGAGGTAAATACTTTGGAGAGGCAACTCGGTAAGGATGGAATAGTCAATCATCAAGTCAAGGATGAATTCTTTGTTGGCGAAACGACGGGGGAGAGAAAGCATGCCAATGATTCTTTGAGCCGGTCTTCATTTCCAACGCCTCAGGAAATGGGTCGAGATAGATGACAACATCTTTTTATCCTCTTCCTTACCGAGAAGGCGCATTTCTCTTCTTCTTCTGGACTTCACCTCCTGCCCAGGTCAAAAATAGGACCCATCCCCCTTTCTGATCCATTCATTTCTGCAAGCAAGCGGGATCTAGAGCTAAGCCCCCCTCCTATTCGAAGCTAGGTGTGGCCTCGACCTTTTGCTCTTCCTTCGGTTTGGCTCCACGAAGGCGTCGCCTAGACTAGGAGCCCCACTCATATTCAAAAGGCACCTAGCTTTCAAGACGATGATAATAAGTAGTTAGGCTGCCATTTTTCCAATATCATGGAATAGCATGGCCCGGGGCTATGGTAACTCCAGTGGGAGAGCCGTGTTATGGGTGACCTTATCACACGGTTCATAGAGCACTTGTGTATGTGATGCAAGTGAACATGTACGAAAAAGCTGTCGTAAAGTTTTGTTGTTCGTTCCGTCATTGACCCTATCTATGTTTCTACGATGGCCCAAGAACACGCTCATTCTTCAGCCGTAGAGAGACTTTTGAATTGTGAGGTACCATTACGAGCTTAATATATACAAGTGTTATTATGTGAAATAACACAAATTTAAAATCATTCACTTGCTTTAACTACTCATGCTATGGATGTGGGAGCATTAACTCCGTTCCTTCGGGATTTTGAGGAGCGGGAGAAATTGTTGGAACTCTATGAAAGAGTCCCGGGAGCCAGGATGCATGCCAGTTTCATACGACCTGGTGGAGTGGCACAAGATCTACCTCTTGGCTTATGTCGAGATATTGATTCCTCCACACAACAATTTGCTTCTCATATCGATGAATTAGAAGAGATGTCAACCGACAACCGTATATGGAAACAACGATTAGTGGATATTGGTACTATCACTGCACAACAAGCAAAGGATTGGGGATTCAATGGTGTAATGTTAAGAGGTCGTGCGACATGAAGACATTGATAGCAATACGGGGGAAGTTCCCATCAGGCATGCAACAACGGTTCTGCCTAAGCCTACAAAAGCATGCATACGTTGTCAGTGAAGATTTTGTGTGAATCCTTGGAAATGACGTACCCGGGGCTAGGGTGAGCTGAGGGGGGAGCGTAAGTGAGCGAATGTGTGTCAGCCCAGGCAAAGATTCCTATTCTAGGTGGGGTGGGCCATCAACCTTCGAATGGTGTTTGTCCTACGGACCGTGAATGGATTTGCCTCTGGCCTCTGGGCACGTTAAAACCACATGAGTTCATCGGGGTGGAGCACGGTCCGCCAAAATCGGCATAGGTTAGGTGCTATTGATGGAACATGGTAAGCCCATCTTTCTCCATATGAAAGTGTTGCGGACACAAAGATGTGGGTAGAGGAAGTCTCAAAAAGCGAAGGCCGAGCTGTAGGTCACGTGACCTACACCAAAAAGATGGTTGACTGGGCTTTCTCCTTGATCAAAGTAGATCAGTTCGCCAAATCGTCGATCGAATCAGGCGCCCCAGAACATCGAATGAAAATACATGGTCTTTCTACGACCCTATTTATATGATAGGTCCGGCCCCTTTCCCTATCCCTCCCTTATGTTTAGGAGCGGGATCTGCCCATGAACGACCTGTAGTGGTACAGAAGGCACGGACTTTGCAAGCGTCCCGCACCCTCTGAGAAAGAAACTCCTCAACCATCACAAGATATAGAAGTATGACGCTCTGTGTCTGACTATTGGTCATAGTTCCTTGCTATTGCGGTCGGTGCTCGTTTGCGCGCATGTGAACCACCAGATCATAAGGAAAGATGCCTCTAGGCGCATCTGAGAATGATTCGAGCTGTATGAAGGGAAACTCCCACGTACAGTTTGTTTTTTGGGGGGGGGGGAGCCCGACAGGGTCCCGCTACTAACTTGGCCCAGGCCTAAGTGAAAATGAAAAAGTGAAGTGGTGGGCCTACCCATCCCACCTGGGGTATGCTAGGATTTGCGAAGAACAACACCTTACGATGGTCATGACCAATCGGATCTTGACATACCAGTAGGTACCAGAGGAGATCGCTATGATCATTATTGTATCCGTATCGAAGAGATGCAACAAAGTGTTCGGATCATTGTGCGGTGTCCTAATCAAATGCCTAGTGGCATGATCAAAGCTTATGATAGTAAGCTATGTCCTCCACTATGATCTCGAATGAAACTATCCATGGAATCGTGCGCCGTGTGAAACGTAGATCATCACCGTTCTTAACCGAGACTCAGGTTAAGCTCCGTCTAGGGACCATCCTGAGGTTAGGAGTAAAGCATCCCGTGGTTGGCGCATCTCGTTGGGCATGGAGAAGCATTGGGAACCCTAATATTTTTGTTCGGAATAGTTTCTTTTCCCATCCCCTCGCCCCGGCATAACGCTTCGCTTCCGGTTCTTTGGAAGAATCAACTGACTTCTCCCTTCTTCATTGATCCGGGGGAAAGGAACCGTCTACCAGTTGGGAAGCTAGACATCAAGGTTGTGGCTTGACGAGGATAACTAAGCTGACACTCGGAGTTGGCTGCTGGCACAACAGGGTGGTTGATTTGTGAGAAAATCCGGTCCCTTTCTTCCTCGTGGTTATATAATTGTGGTTTGCTAATTGCTAGTAGTCAATTAATTACTAGTGATTAGCTTGCTGTCCGGTGAGGTTTAGAATCGACAATTACTTCTGATTACTTGTGTAGCTTCTCCCTTGTCGCAATTGATTTTCTAGATACGATAGTAGCTTTTGTGGACTGTTTTATTGTAAGAACATACATATTAGCTGCTATCCCGAGGGCTGATTTTTGTGTCGTGTGTGATTATCTATTGCACAATTAGAAGACTAACTACTTTGTGTAATTAGAATTTTTTTCGGTATTTGATAGAAACTGAGGACATTCATCTATCCCAACCTTACACTAGAGGTTTATCCACCGCATTGTGGAGTATGTAATCGAGATAGTACATTGAGAGTAGTAGCTAGACGGGTTTGGCCTCGCCAGGTCAAATTTCGTAGACTGTGGTTCAGCTATTGGCTTATATTTCCTTTTGGGAATGTTTAATTCACATTATTTCTTTGAGATTGCCAAGTAGCACCTTGCTTCCAACAAATCCTTCCCAAGTTTCAAGTGCGCCTAAACCTACTCTTTCACAGTGAAATTAGTGATATTTACTAAATCTAGAATCATGAGTAGCAACAGCAGATGCAATTGGAGCTCATGCAATGATATACAGATTTACATGTATCGCTGCCTCTGTTAATGTTACTTGTATGCAATTTCACATTGCTCAGATGATGGTGTTTCCACAGCAGCGACGAGAGTCCACTGTGGTCCCTGGCCAGAAACCTCAAGGGTCTTGGCCTGATTTGGCTACCTCTCAGAATACAAACAATGGTTAGCAGGTTCTTGTAAGGTCCAAGTTCAGGCACCATGTGTCATCAGTGGCTGATATTGCGTGTAATCTATCCCATTCAACCTAACACAGCATAAGACCTGTTCAGGCAATTCTTCAGCTTTATTTCCCTGGATAGTAAGAAGCAATCACTAATTAATCTGTCTTGAATAGCAAAGGACAAAAAAGGAAGTGGTCACTGATATAATTGACATACCTGAATGGTTAGCCCAACATCTAGCATGCATATTTTTAGCCTGTGCAAAAATGTTTCAAAACCTTTCCTCGAGATGTAGCTAAATCTATGCATATCAATGTCGATCTCAAAGTAGTTGTCACACTGCACAGAAACATAAGATTTTTGAACATTCCTTTTGAGGAAGTAATCTAAGTTAGAAGTACAGATCAAAACATTGCATTTATTTCTCAGATGGTAGCACACCAGCATAAAGATGTGGATGCATACTACAGAACTACAATAATTTCTAAAAAAATAAGCACAACTAACCAGGTAAAACCCATGCTGAGGTCTAGAAAGCACAGGCTTCTCGTTGTATGCATGCATTAGTTTCCTCTCGGCTGCACTTAAAGGAAGGTCCTCCAGATTAGCCACTCGTCCGAGTATCTTTAGCCGTTCTCGAAATGGTATAGTTGCTTCCATTGGAAACACCTTTATCTTTTCTACATCATCATCAACCAATCTCTGTTTAGGAAGTGAAGGAAACAATTACATTGTTGTTAACAATAATTAGGACAGGGAAAGAACTGAATGACTGCCTGTTGAAAGTGCCAGTAGTGACAATTGACAGATCAGCAATCCCAAATCATGTAGTATTGATTGATGAATATATTTTATAAAATGTTGATAAAAAGATTAATACACTTCCTAAATATACTTCCTTTTCCTGAAACAACATTTTGACCCTAGTATCCTGAACTGTCAGGTTGGCCCTAGGACCCTGAACTTACAAGAAAGGGGTTTTTAGCTACATGCCACCCTAAAGTTTGTGGCTCTTGGACCCTGAAAATGCCTTCTGTTGTCACTGAGCCAGTAACCCATGTTTAAATGTACGGTAAAATATGCTAATCTACCTACAAAACCTACTAAATTACATTGAAACTTGCAATATGGTATTCTCCGCTGTAGTTTTACATTGCATGAATGAATTCAATATGTATATACTGATTGCACATTTATGTCTTTTTTATCCATTTCGTACAACGAGACAAGTTGGTCACAGTAAAATTGTTCTCATCCAGAAAATGGATAGGAAATGCTCATCCTCAATATAATGATATATTCTCCCAACAAACAGCATTTGTAAAGGTATATAAATAGCATCAGCACTACCATTATCATTACATATTAAAAAATATGAAAACCAAACAGCACAAAAATATTAAGTGAAAGAGATATGAGAGCCTCCCAAATCTTACCCTAATATTCTCTATGAACAAGGGTGGAAGTTCTTTTGAGTAACCTTCAGAAAGCCTAAAATACAAAACAAAGCTCATTCCTTCCCCATCGGTTTCATTCTGAAATAATGAAGCAGGATATAATGGAACCTGCGAAAAACACATAAATATTGTCAAACTACTGAATAAAGAGTAACAATAGCATAGAATGTTTGCATGTGAAAAAGAAAAATAACTGTGGTTAAGTTGAAATTCAAATCCAGCTTATCTTAATTAAACAATATTGAAAAATTCCGGCACCGGCATCCTGCAGCAAGGTCATTCAGGCAAATTATTCTCCCTACATACGCAGTTGATTAATGGTTCTACCCTAATCCTTTGTAGTAGTGTTCTACTGTCCTTATCTCGAAAGTATTTGTAGTGAACACATAGGTGTTAGCTAGTACACATCTAGGTCCGTATAAGCAATTGATCATGAATAACCTCTAGAACATTTTTTTCCCCAAATTATAATGATACAAATTATATAACATGTAGCAGTCAGTCAAATACAATAACTTCTATCACCCTCGCAAAAAAAAGCAATAACTTCTATCATTTGGAATAGTACTATTTGATTATTAAAATTGCACATCACTATAACAGCACGGTGACTGCTAAAATCACATAGACGTCTCAAAGCATGTAGACATACAGTTACATCTTCACAACCTTCTACGTAAACAAACAAGAGTTTGCACGTGTAATGATTACACAAATTGAGCATCAATAAGCTAGACAAGAATAATATGCAAAACTTTCACCCTGAGCCAGCGTATCAGCAATGTTTTCTTTTTTTAAAGGCTAAATTTCGATAAATGCATAAGTATTTGGCACACTTATGACTCACCTGTACATTGACCACCAAAAGAGGTGGGAGTTTGCTGGAGATTTGAGTATCAGGAAGTTGAACAAATCGAGATATATGATTGAGTTTTTGTGGTGACAAGTATACATCAACTCCAAATGGATAGTATGCTGCGTAATTTGAAGCAAGCTCTTTCTTCTTATCCCTGAAAAAGTTCAATTGAAACCAAGATCACTTGCTTTCCAAAAGCATCCAGCATTTTCAAAGAAATGCGCATGATGGAAGTGAACATGATGCTAATATGTTTGAAATGAATCCAAAGAACGATGTTTACCTAAAATAGTTTGATCCACGAACTCGGAATGTACCAGGATCAATATGAGACCAGCTATTAAGCACTTTCTTTTCCACCAAACATAACTGTACTTGAGAGCCTGCTAGAGGCCTTTCAAGGAAATCCTTTGTAGACACTGAACAGAAAAGAAGTACAGATGTTGCTTTAATAGTTTTTCTTATGCCAGATATTCAGGTTTGCTATATTTCGTGTATGAAGCAAAAAATCAAGCTGCAGTAACATGTGAATGTTACCAGTTGAAATAACAATTAATGTCTAGATCCATTAGGTTTCTTAAATCACTTCACGTGGCTAAAACAATTACTGTGCGTACAATGGACGATGCCAGTAAATCATTATACGCAGTTAAACATCGCATCAGAGACCAGCAAGGTACTTACTAAATTATATGTTTGGGATTTATTTCCCACCCAACAGGCTATTGCTCCATGGGTCCATACTCCATAGTCACATGTACAGGGGAGGCAAAATAAGCATCAAAGGTAAAGTCGCACAAAAATAATTTGTGCTCAGAAAGCAACAGACGCAAACCAATACTACAATCAAAGTCAAGTTGGATTTATTTGACACAAACCATAATCAATGTTCATCCTCATAGGGAGCGGTCTTTTAACTACAGGTTGGATTTTTTTTCCATGGGCAGTTTTAGCATGATGCCTCCACCCCCCCAAATAAATAAATAAATAAATAGCAGCAACAGATGTCAATCAGCACTGATTCATACACAGAGATATCATGCTTACTAAAATTGATGCTACAACAAAATAATTCTAATGGTGTCATATGAAAGATGGTCAATTTGAAAATTGAAATTTATACTGCAGAACTGCACAAGCATTGTACTAGTTGAAGGCTTAACCTCGTGTGCTACTTTTTCTCATTTTCTCTTTTATTTTACTTAATAATTTGTCCTATGTATGCCCGTAAATTCACTACAAATAAATTGCGAAAGAGAGAATGCAAGTACAAAAACACGATGCCTCCCGCTTGGCAATACGGGGTAAGTTGATTGTAAAATTTTAATTTATGAAGCACAATAATATGGAAATTTGTCGCATGGATGAAAGAAGCTGATATAGCTTTTGAGAAAAGCAACTAGAATCCAATGGTCAATGAAGAGCTTACAGAGTGTGGAAGATGGATGAGCTTCCCCAGACTTCCTCTTGAATGACAGCTTCAACGAAGGCATCTTCATGGAATGAGTAGGGCTTGTGGAAAGAACTCTCTTCTTCTCATTTACGCCAACAGCAGAGGCGATACAAGGTAAACAGTTATTTGGCAGGAGACCACAATCGTCCAGTATCCTTCCTCCACTATGCGCACTATCCTCAGCAGAAACACTCGCCACATCCTCGTGGCTCACAGAGGACCTCACACCATTCTCCAAATTCCCCTTTGACAGCTCACTGGACCTTGGCTTTCTATGGTGGTGCTCACCTGAATGCACAGATTCATTGAAGCTCCCACCATTGGCATCCCTCATACTCAATGCAGCATCGTTCTCAAAGCCATTCAATGAAAAAGCATCTGCAGAGTCAACAAGAGCTCAAAGGTTCAACGGACTTCAAATCAACCCATGGGAGGGGAACTAGCCTACTAGCCAATTACATTGTGTCAACACATGTTACCATCTTGCACGCTGTGGAAATCGTCCTCGCCATCCGATTCGCTAATAGCCAATGAGTCGTACCACGCCTCCTCAATGCTCCCGGACACTGTAGCAACAAAGTTCCCGAATTTACGTCAGGTCGATTTGGACTAGCGAGTAGTACAATGCCACGAACCCTCATTGGCACAACAAACTAGCGTGTACTACCCAAGATACTAATTACAACGCCCACTGATCCCACTCTATAGAACAAGGTAAACTTCAACACAGCAACTAAAAAAATCATCAGCCGTTGCTAGATGCGCACGATCCCAAGGTGCAGTAATTTAATCGCCATGGACGCGCAATCTCGCACCCCGCATGGTCCCCCAGGATCAAATCCACACCCCAAAAAAAAAACAAGCACAGGCAAAGGGAATGGGGGAGAAAGCAGCTCATCCACCCACCCACCTTGGAACGCGGGGTTGCCGTAAGTCCGGTGATCGCCAGCGGCCGCCGCTGACGGCGAGGCGGGCACCTCGGCCTCCTGGATGGTCTCCATCGACGCGGCGCGCGAGGGTGCCTTCCTCCGTCCCTTCCCCCGCCGTCGCCGGCGTCTGGCACCGCCGGCCCGGCCGACTTCGCCAGAGCGCGGCGTGTGGGGCTTGCCCACGCACACGCTGGGCCGCGACACGCACGTACCCATGCCCCCCGGCCCCCGCGACCGTGAGGTGGGTCTCCTCGTCCGGGCGGGCCGGCGAGATCGGCGGCGGCGTGAAGGAGGTGGCGGCGGCGCTGGGATGGCGTCGCGTGGTGGGGATGCGGTTCCGTGAGATTCTAAGGGGCTCGGAGCGCAAACTTTGTGGAGTTGGAGGTGGAGGTCGAGGCTGCGGTGCGGTGCGGTGCGGCGTGTGCGTGTGCGTGTGCGTGCGCTTTGCCCTGCTGCCTTCCCACACGAGTGGGGTGGTGGGGAGGGGGAGGCGCCGCTCCTGGACGCGGTCTTTGGTGGGCGTTCGTTTTTTGTTCTTGTCTTTAGGGTCCACGCTCGTTGGTGACCGGTGACAGGTGGTCAGAGTTCGGTGTCGTCGGCTGTGCGCGAGAGGGACAATGCAAAGAAGAGAGGTTGAATATAAAGAAAGTATTGGATCGTTTTTCACCAAACGTAAAATTCTATCTAAGATGCTCTAAAGAGAGCCTCGGAAATCAGAATAAGTTGCTCTCTTGGTCCACAGCCCATCCACGACACAGTCTACTATTCTTGCCATATTCTTGTTCCACAGCCCATCTACCCATATGTGTTTGCTGTGCTCTACAGAATCCCCATCATACTATATGAAAGTGTAAGATCTCAATGAGAACTATTTATCCAAGATACTAGGGCGGGTAACATGTGTTGCGAACAGTGATTAGGGGACAAGTATAATTATATTTTGCATGATTTGGAAAAATGAAAGCAACGTGTATGTAATTCCATGGTTTGACCGTTGACCAAGTTCAATGGACAGCCTTAGGTGATGGAAAGTTCCATCTCGCCAACAGCCTTACGAACCGTCGAAACTGCACGTGCATCATGGGGGACTTGTGGTCCTATCATCCTATCGGGCATTTGATGCCGCCCGGTATGCGTAATTTCCTTTCCAAAATTCTTTTTTGGGATATATTTGTCGTTATTTTACTCTCTCTTTTTATTCACGTGCCTCGCAGAAACCCGGGGCCAAACAAGCTATTAAGCATAGTGAACAAGATAGGATTATTCTGATATTTTAACAAGATAGTTGCTCTGTAGATGAAATCAAGCAAGACTTTCACATCATTCTATCGGTTGATATGGCCATACATGCATGGGTAAGACCAAATCTCATAAGCATCGGTATCCTGTGGATTTAAACAGCTGTGACTAGATAAAGTTAATCTTACAGTCCATTACTTAACATGATAAAGAATGCTACGACATCATCTATGGTTTACTTGGAAGCTAATGAACATGTTGGACCTATTACCCATATTAAAAAAATCCAGTATTTTTGTAGCGACTACACGGTCTGACTCTAGCTTTGTTTTGACAGTGCGTCAAGTCGGCGACCCTTGCATCGTCCTAGGATGAAAGCGCGGTGTGCTTCGAGGGCAGAGGCTAATCTAAATTTATTGGTTTGGATTTGAATATGTAACATAACAATAATTCTCGTATATAGTATAGTAAATCGACCGCCGAACTATTCTTTACGATATTCTAAACTATGATTTCTTTAAAGAAGTAACTGGTATAAATACTGCAAATGAAAATAATAATAACAAATATTTGCACCATGTGCTAAACATGATACAACCTGTCTTCTCACTCGGGGGGATTTAGTTTTGCTGCGTTTTGATAAAGGTCTTTTCTAGTTAGGAAAAAAAAAACCCGGGTCATAATGTTGGGAAAAAAGTTCAACGCAATAACTACCGAGACAGGAATAAATTGAAATAAAGGAAATTGTAAAAAAAAATGCAAAGAGACGTACGGGTGGTTGGGACTAATTGGGTGGCATAAAATACTATAAACGAAAATAACAAAAATAAATATTTGCAATCTGCGCAAAACATGCTCGAAGAGTGCAACTTGTCTTCTCGTTCGCGGTCTTTGAATGGATTTAGTTCCGCCGCGGTCTAGTAAACATCTGTTGTAGTTTGATTAATAAATTCAGGTGATAACGTTGAACAAAACGAAATAAATAAGTCTAGACTGAACATTTAGCGAGATGGAAATAAAATGAAACAAAGAAATTTGGGGAAAAAAAACTTCAGAGACAGGTGGTGTGGGTGGTCGGGATTAATTGGGTGGTATAAATACCATAAATGAAAATAACAATAAAAAAATATCTGCAGTTTGTGCTTAAATATGATTGAAGAATGCTACATGTCTTCTCTTTTTTTTTAATGGATTTAGTTCATCGGTGTTTTGATAAAGTTCTTCTATAGTTTGGTAAATAAATTCGGGTCATAACATTGAACAAAACTAAATAAGTAAACATTAGATTGGTTTATGTTAATATAACAAGCGGTTCAGGTGGTAATGTGTCTAATAGTAACGTGTCTAACAAATTGTGTTGTCTTAAGTAATAGGGCGAAAACGTTGCACAATGGCGGGTCTAGCAGGAAAGAGACTCTTTCGAGCTGGCTTTGGCAGTCCGGTTCTTCGACCCAACGTTGTCTCACGCCGAGCTGGAGCTGGCTCGATGGCAGTCGAGCAAGGGAAAAGACGCTGGCGGCGGGGTCCACGCAGACACAATGTGGTGCCGGGAGCAACGCTGGAGTATGGGGGTTTCATTTTTGTGCTTAGGCATGCCTAGGGTTTGTTCGAGATGGGCTGACGGCGGCGGTGGCGCACGGTTGAAACAGAGCAACAGTACGGCGGGCTTCCGATGATGTTCTGGGAAAATTGATCAGCTTGGGAGGACCAGTGTGGCAAGGGGATCCCAGTGATGGCGATGATTGAGCTCGGGGAGGTCTAGTCTGAGCTGGCGACAGTGAACGTGTTCGATGGAGCCATGCAGCACGACGGTGCCGAGCTAAGGGCTGCGGAGCTAGGGCTGAAGCTAGGGGATGGGTTCGCGTGCTCGAGGCGAAGCTAACGGTGCGTTTGATAGGGCGAGAACGTGGACGGAGGCGGCAAATTGAGAAAGGGGCCTATCGGGGCCTTGTCGGGTGCGGTGGCAATTGGGGCGGCGTTGCTGGAGTTGGAGAGGATGGAGAGGGGCATGAGTACGCGGCGAGGCTGAAAGAGAGGATAGTGTGGTCGGGTCCGCTCTAAATGTGCGGGGAAGCGGTGGCGGTGTGACCGAAGGGGAGCAGGCAGGGTGGAGCAGAGGAAGGGTCTTCGCGGGCATCAGGGAGGAGAGGCGGCGTTGAGAAGAGCAGCAATGACGGGGAAGGAGGGAAGGAGGGAAAAGACGAGAGGAGTCAAGAAGGCTGCATACAGGCGGAGGAAACGGCAGAAGAAGGGAGGAGAGGCGAAGCAAGAAGATGGGAGGAGAGGCAAAGCAGAGCTGCGTTGAGGAGAGGAGAAGCGGACGCGCAGCACTCCATCGCCGATCAAACGACGCTGGCGCGCGCGAGGCCAACGCAGACAAAGAAATTTGAGGGACACGCGGACGCACACAGTGGGAGATATTCCCTGTGAAACGTGGGGAGGCCAAGGATTCTAGGCGCTACCAGGAGCTTGGGGTTATCCTCTTCCATCATCTCTGTTGTCATAATGAGTCTTACCTATTCAACTTATTTGTAGTACTAAAAATGATAAAATTTATATTTCAAAAAAAGATAAATGAACTTAGTGCCTCTGTAGCCAAAGCTAGAGTCAGTGGGCCAAGCGCTTCAGGCTCCATCAATTTTAAAAGCCAGAGCCAGAGAAGCTGGATCTGCATGTGAGCTTATAAGTTCAATACGGATTTACTATGCTATCGATTTTCAATAAGTATAATATTATATAGCTAGCTCCATATAATTCAGGAAAAAAAAGTCAATCAGTATCACAAAACCAAAAGAATCATCATATATCCTGAAAGGAAAGGTGCAGAGAGAATACTAGTCCTGCTGGATAGAGACCTTCACCTGTGTTGGTGTTGTGTGGAGTGCAGTTGTTGAGTATTCAACAATGCTCGCTAATTAAGCTGACAATTCTACAATAGTGCCGCTTTGTTTGAAGGGAGTTGATTGGAGCCTCCCTGGAAAGAGATTCACACAATCTGTATGCTGCACAGAAATTAGATAAGACTAGTAAGTACGCCAAGGGACGGGAGAGCAAGTTTTAAGCTGAAAATGACAGTTTTTTAATTGCAGTAGCAAAATTAGTTCTATCTCTCACGAATGTTTGAAGTGATAAAAATAACATCTCTATCGTGCTAAAATACCACAGCAGGTCACGTGCCGTGAACCCAGATCGCGGTAGGACACGTATCGGGTCCAGCCGGCGATAAACAAGCTACCATGCGCCCCACACGTTCATGTTTGCCGACTGTCGTAGACTAGGCGCGTAGCAGGTGGCCTACTGCAGTCTCGGTGCATTTTAGCATAATAGATATATTATTTTTATCATTTACATATATAATTAGTTTTACTATTATGTTTGAAAATGCGGCTAAATCGGTCCAAAAACTCATATCGTAGATGATGGCTACGTGTTCCATGGCCAGGACTGGTGACATTTAACTTTTTTCAATCTGAGTGACATATAATTTCGAGGAGAGGTATGCAAATGTCCAGCTGGATGTGATTGGTTGAGTGCGTGCATGCAATGGTCCATATTGCTTCTTCTATAAGAGAGTATTATTTGACTTCATTACTAACCACTCATAGGTGAAAAAATTGATTGAGAAAATTAAAGATGTGTGAATTTAGTGTATACGTAAATATAGACCCTAATAAGCAATTGTCCAACAAATCTGTAGGATCTTGATCACAACCAGAGAAAGGTGAATGAGACCCCAAAACCTTTCCCTTGCTATTCTAAGATTTTTTTCCCCCTTCAATAGCCATGAGAAATTATCAAGATCATAATCTAACATCCGCAACGAAACACTCAACCAAAAGCCAAGTAGAAAATCCACTTGCGGTCTGACCACATGCTATGAGTCGGTCTAATAGCAGAGAACTGATCTGACCACGGTTTGAACGCTGGTTTGACCTCGCTTGAACCAAGCACAAGCATAAGGACTTAAGAGGCCAAACCAAGCAAAATGAGCCTTTTCACCTTTGGCAGTCTGACCCTTAACTAGGAACCAGTATGACCACTGTTACAGTGCAATTTGACCACTCCCTCATAATAGAATTGAAAACAATAGCCCGAACAAAACTAAAAACAACAAATCTTTCACACGGAGACTCCAAATAACTTGAAACTTGAAACACACTTTCTCTAAGATGTTAGAAACATGTTCCAATCAAAGATCTAAGAGATCATTGCCAAAGTTCTAATATTTTTCCTTTCAAAGGCAAGATGGATCAAAATCAAGTAAAAACCAAAACTAGAGCCAAACACTTGCTCATGGGTTAAAGGTGGTTAATATGACCTTGGATGAACCCCCACATGTTCTACCAAGCAAAACCATAACGATAGATCAGTTAAAACCCTAGAAGTAAAACACCCAAAATTGCATCATTTTCAAGCCAAAACCCAAGCAATTCCAAGAACTTGCTAGGGAGGATGCCTAGAAGGATGGGATCTGACCTCTAAGAGGTTTCTTCACCACTTACATGTCCTTATCAACCAGTATGATCAAGAGGAGAGAAAGACTCAAGCAAATCACAAGCATGAGACTCAACCAAATCACAAGCATGACCAAGCAAATCACAAATACATCACCAAAAGCTTAAGCATGAGCAATATAAGGGAGTTCATACATCTATTTTAACTTCAAGAGGAAGGATTATATCCACTCCCACATGAGGACAAGAGCCCACTCAAGGGCACATAACTCATGATTTCACCATGTTCTAAGCTTACCCTCTCATCCTATTCATGAGCTTAAGACTCAAGAGACTCAGTCTCTTTCATACCCTCTCTTCTCTTTACATAGGGGAGGCATCCCTCTCCCTACCACTAAAATCCTAGATACTAGGTCTGAACCACTTAGTGGATACCATTCACTTACACATGGAAAAACCCAATAACCCACACATAATGGGTGTTTTACTTCAAAACTTGAGCACGCTTTTCAAAGCACTCTTCAACATTACGCCTAATAACCCATTCCACTTGTTTTGTCCTCCATTGCTTGACCAACACCACTTCTCCACGTGTCGTGGTTTAGTGTCTCTTCATTTTTTCGATATCAGGCAATTTACCAAATATGTCCCTCCACCATCTCAATTCCATTTCTTCACCTCGAAGCAAACCGAAACTAATCCTTCACATCAAAGCATCTCCGTATGCTTGACATGTAGCCCGTAGCGCCCAATGACTTGCCGTCAAGTCTTTATGTATCCAGATCCCACCAAACCGTCTCTACTTGCATCGGTACTCCACATGCACTAACTTGCCTCGTTATGATCCTTGTCTTTTCCGTGTCTCCCGATTGAGACACATAGCCTCACCTAGACTTACACAACCATATGGACCTTAGCTCTCCCGTCTAATCTCGGTCTTGTCGTTGACCACCACTGCTCTCCAAGCAACCTACACATCCAGAGACCAAGCAACCATCTTTGAGCGCAAGTTTCATGCACTTTACCCACATTAGTCAAACATGCATCATGCAACTCAACACAATCAACCCATGGATGCCAAGCCATGACTCAAACTCAAAACACCTCACTGAATTGATCACTGCGCTCTGGAAAACCACTGCTGGTTTGATGTCGGTTTGATCGAGGCTTCCATGTCGGTCAGACCGCAAGCGGTTAGATCGCCAATCAACAGTTGATCTGACCACACCCATTTTTCCCAAACCGACTCCAGTAATAGAGGACCGGTCTGACAGCCTGCCCAACGTCGGTAAGACCTGTCGGACCCTAGGCTTTGAATACCCGAGCCCTCGTGTAGTCGTGTGTCTACCGTACTAGTCCCATGATTAGTGACTAGTACGCACATCCTCAATATTGATAATCACATCCATACATTCATACATAATAAAGAAACATACGGTACATATCTTAAGCAATTATATTATTTACAATACAAGGGACGCTTAGCCAAATAAAGCTTAAGTATCAGATGTAGCAAAAGTAACAGCGGAAGCAAAATATGTAATAAGTCCAATAATTTTCAGCAGCATGCCCATCTGAACCCTCAGGCAACCGACAAGAGATAAGTTCTAGAAAGACCCATCATCGAACTCATCGATTCCGGGTGCAAAGAAGGCGTCGTTCGGCGCCGAATAATCCTCTATTTCTGAACAACAAATTAAGCAAGATTGAGTACATTGCATACTCAACAAGACTTGTAGTGTATCACAAAGTTTATATAAATGCAAGGCTAACAAGGGACGAGGCTCCATGCTACAAGTTATTTTTGCATTAAGCAAATTTTATTTGTAATATCAATAGGTAGTATTTTACAACGGAAATTTAAAGAGCATGTAAGTAGATATAAGACAACAAGCAAGTGATTGAATAAATAACAACTTGCAACCCTCCTCGGCTGCGAGCAACATATTATTTTCAGTCATAGACATGGCACTCAGCTCAAATATAAACCAACAGACCAATTTTCATATTTTCCAACAAACTATTTTTATGAAAACCAAGACTATACCCATTAAGTCTGCACTAAGCATGCAGAGGTGTACAACTTTACCCACAACACACGAATTCTCTAGTTTGTTTGGCATCTGTCAATACCACCACTCACTACTTTTGGTAAGCAATCTAGAGCACACGTCGAAGCCTTTACATCAATTAGTCCTAACCTTGCACTAGCCCAGCGAATGAACACCCTCACTTCACCCGGGTACACCCCCGTCTCAGTGAGGCATTCGTCGTTGTGTCGGCAAGCTTTGTGCCCAACACCGTAGAGAAGGGAGCCCATCCGAATATGCCTACACTGGTCATGTTCACACTACTACGGCCTACCAATGTGCAAAACTAGTTTTCAATGACTTAATTAGCTAATATTGTCACATACCGGCACATATGGTTGTACGCTTTGGTTTATATAGGAGTTGTTGGCGTTCGGTCCTTCATTGACCCGAGCGAGAATCCCCCTATCTACTTGTGAGATACACCTCTCACACTTATTAGAATATATTATATCTTGACCACGTCGCAAACTAGGTTTTTTATTTTTATTTTTATTTTTTTATACAAAATAACATAGGTAAACCCGTCTGGATCATCATTTCAAAAATCACAATTTCATGTTCATCATGTCGTCTTTTTAGCAAATTTTAGTATAGACTATAGCTTGACTAAGCAATTGTGTGACACTAGCTTGCACTCAAATTCCCAAGTTGACATCATCTATTGTCTAAACCATAACACAATGGCTACAATAGTAAGGAAATCAATATTTTCAAGTAAGTTCATGCATCAAATAGGATTACGACTACCATCGACCCCAAATTTAGCAATTTTAATTAAACATACGCGCATGCATAATAGATTTTGCGAAAAGAACTACAATAATTAAAATAGTAGGATAAGCATGGTCAAAGGGGGTTCGTACCTTGCTCAGGTTGTTATGGATATGAGGATGGAGTATCATCATGAAAGTCGTTCGAACAATCAACGTCTAATCAAAAGAGTCGAAAGCAAATTAAATATAGCAAAATAATTTAGATAGCAAGAAAATATTTTTTTTGCGTATTCAGGTAGAGAATGGTTTATATGAATTTATAAAAATATTCATTCAATTTGGAGTTCGTATGCAAAGTTATTAATATTTTAATTTACTTTAGTTTGAAAATTTTAGAAATTATAAAAGTGCTGACGTCAAAAGCGTATTATCGGAGTTTTACGCTTTCTAACAGAGAAAGCGTATTTTCCTTTGAGTTCTACTAAAGTCTATGCTTTCTAACAGAGAAAGCGTATTCTCCGCTGAACTTAATGTAGATTTTCTCATTTTTTCCATTTTTTATTAACTTACATGTGGAGCCAACTTATTAGCAATTCATATTTTTGTCTTATTGATTTTATTTATAAAACAGAGACAGTCCCACATATCATAGACTTTATTATTTATTAACTAATGATTAAACCTATTTCTAATTTTAATTAATTGATGGCTGGGGCCCACATGTCAGTCTCTTAGGTTTTAAAACGTGTTTTAAAACCGAGAATAGTGTGTGGTTCCACAT
Source organism: Hsuehochloa calcarea (assembly GCA_036346395.1). Taxonomy (NCBI): domain Eukaryota; kingdom Viridiplantae; phylum Streptophyta; class Magnoliopsida; order Poales; family Poaceae; genus Hsuehochloa; species Hsuehochloa calcarea. The sequence continues at coordinate 19,491,625 of CM070597.1, read as the reverse complement.
GTCAATGACACATTTACTAAAAACATTTGAAATTAGATTTTTATTATCTTTTCGGCTGGTCCCACATGTTATACTCTTGGTACTCTTAATTACTGTCATTTGCGTTAATCTAATCCCCAACCAAGTGGGTCCCACCGGTCAGATAGAGAAGGAAAGAGAGGAGCTAGGGACGCACATGGCCGAGCGCCATGGCGAGCTTGTTGGCGGCGATCGGTGCGATGACAAGGCTCGAATAGTCAAAATGGATTCCCCTGTCGACGGCGATCCATCCTGGTGGTGGCGGAGGTCGAAGAGATGGACGGAAGCAATGCTATACCGGCGATAAGCGGTGGAACTCCTCGGTCCGATGTGGATTTCGCGATTGAAGCTAATCGGCGGCAAAGGTGGTGCGCGCTGGCTCTAGGGGACGTTTACGATGTTATTGGTAGCGGCTTGAGGATCAATGGTCACCGGAGCAGCGACGACAAGGCTTCTCGCGGTGGCGCCCTAACCACTATGCCTAAGTCTACGCTACACTAGCTAATCCTCCAATCTAATGAGCACAAAAGTTCTAGGGGACTACTAGAAGCTCACTAAGGTCATTGAGAGCGTTGGGGGATGACCGGAGTGGCTTGGCGACGTCGAGTAGTGGCGGTGCAAAATGGGCTCTTGGTGATGGCATGCTATGGTGATGGAGCTCGCATGCACACTGAGGATGATAGGGATAGAAGAAATCGACCAGAGACTCACTGAGGTGGCGGCTAACTGGAAAAAGGGTTGCAGCGACTGGAAACGAGGAAGAAGGTCAATTAAGGGGATTTCCTGTGTTTGAATCACCATCAACCGAGGGAGAAGCATTAGTGTAACATAGGACATGAAATGACGTGGTCAGGTGAGGTCCAAGCTCACTAGAACATCAAGGCCACAAAGGTTCGAAGTGGAGGGTGCGCCGGAGGTGAAGAAGACGATGGCGCGTTTACGCTACATGAGTTCCTAAAGCTACATCAAGCATATAAGAAGCATCAATGAGGTAGGAGGTGCATGGTGACGCGGTTGGCGAGGCCAAGGAAGCTCACCAGAGCTAAAAGCGTTGCGAGGCCTGCTCACCGGCGTCGAGAATGATGCTCTCGTTCCAGACAAACCAAGGAGTGAGAAGCTCTGATTCTTGGTGGGAGGCGAGAATGGCGAGCTAGGGACTCTGTGACATTGTCAGAGGCTTAAGTACGAGCGAGTAGCATATGAGAATAGCGGCGAGAAAATGCGGTCGTGGCTAGTCTCCGCCAGCGCAGGGGTTGAGCGCCATTAAGGAAGTAGATAGCATGAGCGAGGTCTGACGGAGGTGATGGGGGTAGGTGAGGTGCAAAAATGGTGAGAAAAAAACCGTGGGCTAGCGGGCGGAGCTAGCGAGCGAAGGCGAGGTGGACGATGAGTTCTGACGAGTGGGGTCTACCCATCAGCAAGAGTGAGCGAGCGGGGTTGGCGCGGGCTGGAGCTGGGCAAGCAAAAATGGGCCAGCTCAGATTGGGCCCAAAGGTCCAGCGGGAATTCAAAAATAGTTTTTGAATTTCCAAAATCTGATCGAGTATTTTCAAACGGAGTCCAAAATTTATGATTTTTTTGTGAGGGTTCTTGACCCAGTATATTTTCTCATGTAATTTTTTCAGGATTTTATATGCTCTGTGAGTTTCCTGAAAATTCTTACAAGTTTTTTATTTTCATGTAAATGCATTGCTACCTTTGATAAAAATTCACAAAACATGCTCAAATAAAATTTTCCTCATGTGAACATGCTCAAAATTATTCTTCTACCTATTTTCATTCTATTTTCCTAAAATTAAAATTTTGGAGGTTACAAGACCTCTCTCTCACCACTTAGCCAAATCGCCGTCTGCAAAAATCCAACCTCCATCAAGCAACCGGTGTGACCTCGCATGCACAGTGATAAAATTGAGACAACACAGAGAAGAAAGATAACGGACCAGATCCACTTTTTTCTTAAGGGAAAGTAAACATTTGTTGGCAAGTCGTTGTCTGAAGGAACCAAACGTTTCTCCCATGCAGACCAGTTTTGTTTGGACCCCTTTGGAAATGTTTCTTTCTTTGCAAACGTTTTTTTTGGCTCCTCAGCATTACATGCATGCAGCGCGTTGTGTGTGGCTGCAAGAATTTGGTCGGCCAGCTCATGTTTTGTGCATCGGCCTTGCATGATCTGGAGCGGACAGGCCGCCGTTTGGCCCCTTGTGGCAGGCGTTGTTCAGAGTTCAGCCTGTTCAGGGTTGGAACAACGTTCCTCTCAGCTTGCCGTTCCGGGAGTGGTTTGTTGTCGCGAACCCCAACTTTTCGTTCGCCTTTGTATTATTTGTTCGCATCGTTTTGTTTCAGACCTGTGAAAGTAGACGATGAGAACTCATTCTCGTGGAAACTTCCGCCGTCCGCCCTGTCAACTTCTGCTGAGAACCGAATTCCTACGCTCCGGAAAATCTTGGCCCTGTTGTGTCATAATTCACCAACTAACGTCGCCGTCATGCTGTGTTGTATTATGCATGATTTTGGTTGGGTTTTGTTGGAACGTTCTTCAGCATTATGTACACAAGTGACTCACATGTTAGCGATTTTGCGTATGAAATCTGTGAACACTGGAGTAGCATTTACCTTTGGTAACTCCACGCATTCTCCCAAAGAAATGTGCGTTCTACTTCTATCCCGCTCAAGGAGCCCATATGTTATAGCCGAATCAGCCTATGGGCTTTCAGACCGGGCGGACCGAGACAACTTCCACTGCGTGCAACCGTCGAGTGTTCGAAGTAAAACAAATCGCCGAGCCGACTGGCCCAACCAACCTTTGCCCACGGACTCGGAACAAACTCCTGGAAAGAAGGCGAAAACTCCACCGAAAAGGCCCAGGCAGCACCGAAATCTAACCCACTGCCGCCGGGTAGCACGTGTTAGAATAGCAACTTTTATTATTAGAGGGCCAATGACCCAATATATATACACAATTACATGTTACAGATAAGAAAATCAAATAATATCTAGAGTCCTAATCTAACACATATATATCTCTAACACCCTCTCAAACTCATGGTGGATCAACAACACTGAGTTTGGAAAGGTAGAACTCGTGCTGTGCTCGAGTCTAGGCCTTCGTGAAGAAATCCGTTATCTGAAGCTCTGAAGCACATACTGAAGAGCAATCATCTGATCATGCACACAAGACCTCATGAAGGAAGCATCAACACCAATATGCTTGGTGAGCTCGTGCTTCACAGGATAACAGGCAATACTGATAGAACCTGTACTGTATAACAAGAGAGGAGTCGGTGTAGTGGCAGAAACACCAAAATCCTCAAGTAACCACCGTAGCCAAATAATCTCTGCTGTCAAGAGAGCCATAGCTCGCAACTCAGCCTCTGCACTCGAACGGGACACTACAGTTTGTTTCTTTGTCTTCTAGGCAATGAGAGAACCACCAAGAAAAACACAGTAAGCAGAGATAAACCGGCAATCAGAGGGATCGCTGGCCCAAGTAGCATCCGAATAAACCTGAAGCTGTAACAAGCTGGAGCGTGGAAAGAAGAGACGGCGAGAGATAGTGCCACGAAGGTATCGCAGAACTCGAATAAGGTGGCTACAGTGGACCTGAGTGGGAGTGGAAACGAATTGACTCAGAACATGAACTGGATAAGTGATATTCGGACGAGTAACAACAAGGTAGACAAGACTCCCAACAAGATGACGATAGCGAGTCGGATCAGAAAGAGGCTCGCCATCAGAAGGCCGGAGATGAACGTTGAGCTCCATGGGAGTCTCAACAGTAATATGATCAGTGAGAGAAGAGCGATCAAGAAGATCCTGAATATACTTCTCTTGGGACATAAAGAAACCATCTGGAGTGGAAGTAACCTCAATCCCAAGGAAGTAACGAAGAGGACCAAGATCCGACATAAGGAACTGCTCACTCAGACGAGCCTTGACAAAGACAATGTACTCAAAATCATCTCCGGTGATGATCATATCATCAACATATAGAAGAAGAAGAGTCCGACCACAAGACGAAGTGTGGACAAAAAGAGCAGAATCATGATCACTAGCTGAGAAGCAGCAGCAGTGCCACAGAGGAGAAACGCTCAAACCAAGCACGAGGGGCTTGTTTAAGGCCATAGAGAGGGCGACGAAGACGACAGACCATACCCTCAGGAACATAATACCCAAGTGGTGGACGCATGTAGACCTCCTCACGCAACTCGCCATTAAGAAAGACATTCTTTACATCAAGCTGAGAAACGGACCAATGACGAATAGACGCCACCGAAAGAAGAGTGCGGACAATGGTCATGTGGGCCACAGGCACAAAAGTCTTGTCGTAGTCACGACCATACTCCTGCTAGAAGCCACGAGCAACAAGACACGCTTTATAGCGCTCAAGAGAGCCATCAGAGCGAGTCTTAATCTTATAGACCCATTTACTCGTGATGGGACAAGAGTGAGATGGAAAAGAACAAGATCCCAAGTCCATCTCGCTTTGCAGTTTATGGGCATCAAGGGCATCCTCCTGCTCATCCCTCGGTATCATTGCCAGGAAGTAACTTTGTAGCCTTGTCGCCTTCCCCTGCTGCATCCGGTGGTTCTTCCTCCGTATTCAGGGATTACTGCCCACCCAATTCAACATAATCCCCAAGCTTAGCGAAATTAGCATCAGGTTCAACTGAAGACTACGTACAAGACGGCCATCGTGAATAGTTCAATGCTGTTTGTACTCCTCTCCTGGCTTGTACTTTACTGACATTATTATCAGAACCTGTGGAGCAACTCTGGGAATAAGGTTATGTTGTGGCATCATGTTGTACTGCAGGCAGCGTTAATGAATGGAGATTGTGTTTTCCATGCGCTGCCTTGTGTCAAACTTTGTGTTTTCCATGCGCTGCCTTGCGTCAAACTGTAACATCACCCAAATTGTGTAAAAACTACGATATTTATTGTTCCACCAGGTCTTTAAGACACTGTAAATTACTGTTCATGCAGTTTGTTCTCTGGTACATCCAGAATTCCTGATGATTTCACATAAAACGGATGAGCTAAAAAAATATAGTTTTTTTAGTTTCCAAGAACCAAAATGTTTTCCTTATGGGAATTTCATGATTGATGGTGTATCTTTCATTCTTAAGCCTTAACCTGATGGAACTCGCTTATCGCAGAGCTAGATGTGGCTGCTATGGATATAGAAAGAAAGGAAACTTTTGTGGAGAGTTTGAAAGTTCTTACTGAATGAAGACACTACCTCACAAGTGTTATTGTATTGAAGCGTGGAGCACGCTCCAACATTTTGGATCAAAATAACCAATACATGCCCACAGGATCACGAGATTCTCAAAGATGAACAACTGTACAACTGAGCCAGCAGCATGAGTACTATATAGAAGTTGTAGAGTGTCGTCTCATATCTCAACAAATGTTGTTCGCTGTTTGCGATCACACAATACTGAGGGCGTGGAAGGCTGAAAGTTGCAGAAAGGAACAAGTAGTAGAAGTTAGTCCAAAATCCAAATGACCAGAAACTAAATGAATCATTAAGTCATATGATCAGATAATTTATGTATAGCTTATGTAACATTATTCGATGCAGATAAACAATAATAGTGTGCTTCAGCACGTGCTAAGATAAACAAATTTAAGCATCAAGAAAAGGATAGAAAAATCCAACCATCAGCACACCTGACCAGAACTTTATTCTGTGTTTTTTATGTTTCTAATTTGTTAGCAAGGCCTCATGCCATCATCACTACTATGCATTTGATCTGCTGAATATCAGCATTTAGGTGACAGACACAAACCGGTCACCACTCACCAGCAATAAGGCAAACTTTGTCTAAATTATGATCCATCCTGACCAAGTTTTGGATAACATATTATATCCACTCTTTATTTGGTCTGTGGCCAGAAGAAGAGGGGATGGTGGTAACAGTACTTGAATCCCTGTTTACTCACTTGAAACAGAGAAGTGTACCGATCAATGTTGAATATTGAGCCCCCAAAGCTCAAACACACACAAAAAAGAGGAAATCAGGCTAACAGACTCCAGCAAGTCTGCAAGTGGTTCATTGTAGTTTAAAACAAAGGGGAAAAAACAGATGTCTCCCTGATGAGTCTCCAATCAAATTGAACATGTTCCCACATAGCAACAGATCCATTTTCAGATAAATTCCCGCAAACTATGTGTACTTGACAGATGACGATTCACCAAAATAAAAATGCAAGAACAACGATGATTCAAGTGTCAGCATGAATGCAGTGAAAGATACAATGATGAAAATTAAAATTCTGTGTTACCTCACACAATGCTGTCATAAAATCATAGACCTTCTTCATCCCCTAAAATTGGGCAAATAAGTCCTGCAATATGCATAAAAACAATACTTAGTAAATAAGAAAATTAATAGTGGTCAACTACAGCATAGATGCGCCTGTACCATAAAAAAACCAGTTTCCAATTATAATGGTGATGTACAACAAACCACATTGATTGTATATGTGATGAAGCAATCATATCATAATCACTTTGAAAGGACATTAGTGCTGAAAAGCCAGATTCATGAAGTAATTTGTTAAAAGTGAATCTAGTTTCACATAAGTTGGATCTTTCATCCTAACTATAAATGATCTATCTGATCAAAGAAAAGTGCAGATATTGACCAACTCCAAATTAACTTTGGCAAAGAGGGAAAAAATGAAGCAATCTTCCTTACATTATAATATTAGCCAGTGACATCATTGATGATACATTGTTCAAGAATGGCACAAACCAACACCCATTCACCTTTTCTTTTACCCTCTTTGTCATATCCAAGTCACCTTGAAACATCTTATGAACATTCTGTATTCTATCATACTTCTAACCAAAAACTAACTCAAATTTCAGAAGTGCGTATTCATAATTCAACAACCTAAATAGGCCCACATAAAATTTAGTGTGTATATTAATCAACCAATAAAGTGAACAGAAGAGGCAATCCTCTCGAACATTAGATCAAAAGGATAACTCATATTAAATGTAAAATTCAACATTTGTTACCACTTCATAAGCATACAAATCCACAAGTACTAGTGTACTACCAATCACACACAATATAAAAAATCACATTCTAGTACACTTTCCTTCCAGTAATACTACTAACACACTCACCCTCCCAAAACTTCATTGCAGAAACAAGTTCCTGGAGTACACTTGTCTTGTGGTATCAAACCATAATCTTCAAATCAAGCTTTGCATTGGGTCCTTTAAGATCCTATATTTATTGTCCCTACCCTAGTACTCAATCAGGCTTTATTATCACTACCCTAGTACTCACAGATCAACCTTCAAGAATTTCATACCCCCTACCAAACCTTCACTTTTTTACCTATACAACTCATAAATACTAACCACAGCAATTAATCGCTTCTCTACTGCAGAAACTGGTCAAGGACCAAGACTGACATGAATGGTTATTGGCTTATCCCATTTCATTGAAATGTTAAGCACACTTGCTTCCTGGTCCTGTACTACAGTATTTTTCTTTTCAAGTCAATGTGTAAGATATCAGTCGATATAAGATATATCTCTTTATGACCACCCTAAAGAACTTCCATATGATGTAATCATACAAGCTATTTTACAATCAAATACGTCATATATTTAATTTTCCATGTCAAATTTTACCACAGGAAGCAGCCCTCAGCTGCTTTTCCTTCAGCACTACGCAATACCTCCGAAGTCTACAAGAAGTCAAAACCAAACACCAATGGAGGAAGCCTCTAGAAAGAACACAAGTCGCCCACGAAACTAACACCATGAAACACCACAGATTCTCGGCATAATTTCACTTGCAATAGCGAAATTGACGCAAAATAACAAAGCCCGTGAAATGAAACTCACTTGTTACTTGCCGACAACTCAATTTCTAATCGGGATTATATTTACCAACAAAGATAGTATCCAATAAACCGAAATCAAGAACCGAATGGACACAAAGAGCTCAAGAAAGCAACAGGGGGGAGCACATCAGACCTGGAACCATGTCGCGGCGGCGGCGAGCGCAGACGAGAGGCGGCACCTCTTGGAGGATTCGCACGTGTGGATGGACTGGAAGTCGCCGGCGGGGAGCTTGCGGGTGATCCAGCCGATGTCGAGGTAGACAAAGCGCGGGGGCGGGGGCAGGTCGACCTTGATGCGGACGACGTTGAACCAGACGAGGAAGCGGCGGACCTGGACGCCCGAGAGGTCGGAGAGGGAGCCGTAGCGGAGGACGCCAGTGACGCGGGAATCGAAGTAGGTGAGGTACTCGAAGTGGACGTAGCAGGGCCCCGCGAGGTCGACGGTGAGGCTGCCGTTGTCGGCGAGGGAGAAGGCGGCCACGGTGGAGGGGAAGACGCCCGCGGGGAGGCCGTAGAGCGGGAGGAGCTCGTAGAGGGTCGCGTTCTTCTGCGGCGGGGGCGGGGAAGATGGGGTGGGGGCTCCGCCGCCGCGGCGCCGCCTGCGACGAGGAGGAAGAGGATGACGAGAGGGAGAGGCAACATTGGGACCGGGAGAGGGAAACGAGAACACGTTTTTTCCCTGGCTGCTGAACTGAATCAACTGAGGTCGGATGGGTTTGGGTTTTTTCTGGAGTTTTGGCCTTCGGTTAGCTTTGTTTTGCTTTCCAAACAGTATGGTCAATCACTCAAAAGCGATGTAAAATGTAGAGTTGAGAAATTGCTTGAAGTAACAAAATACAAGCTCGAATCAACTACCGTGACACTGATTACCTCTTACCACTCCACGTACCATCGCCTCGAGCTCATTCAGAGGAGTTTTAAGGCCTAAAAAGAAAAACCGGGCATTGACATTGTATTTTTTTTAAATCACCACACGTACACGAGTATATCCGCACGTAGTACATGTCTAAAAAAACGGAGACTAAAGATAAATATATGATCTCATATATTTTTTTTACTAAAAGTGTAATTGTATGTACGTAAAAGTAAAAGTATGCACTAGGATTTGGACCTTGATAGGTGGAGTTGTACACAAGTCTAGTTAGGATTGACCGAGTCATCCCTTTATATATGCTTTGGAAGAAATATGTTGATGCGATAATTGGTGTCCCGATCTTTTGGTGAGAATGATAACTCGATTTTGGTAGAGACGACTCTCACGATTCGGCTACCAATCGCACACGACCAATATGTCCAACAATCGTTGAACCAACTCCGAGATCGTTATCGACCTTGCTAGAACGATCGACCTGACCACGGAGATCTATTCCTGCATGCAATCGAAGAACACGCAAGAACAAGATAATAAGCAATCTGAAATTACAAATAAGATTGAAATATCTGATAAAGTTGGAATTCTGTAGCGGTATTATAGTTGGTCTAATCGACACAAGCCAATACACGAAGTTACAATAAAACTAACTTTTAACTAAACAAAATCCAAAAAGACTAGAGGGGTGCGACCTCCTTATATAGGGAAGGAGGAGCCGCATGTAGCGAAGAGATAAGAGGGTGGTACTATTCATACCACTGTTCATGTGAACAACACGAGCATGAACAATATGAGCCAAGAGAGGGGGACACCTTCCCCTTGGGCCCAAGCATTACAAGGCCCAATCTGACCCAAATAAGTGACGTAACACTTTATTTTGGTGATTGCAGTGCCCACAGAAGGAATTTAGAGGTGAAACCAGATCCGTTGGAAAGAGGACGAGATAAGCTTTCTATCAAGTACTCGTGAAGCTCAAACGGACTCGTGAAGTAAGTGCTATCTCCAGAGGCCGAATTAGATTCCAAAAGGTGTTTAGCTCAAACTCTTACTTAGCTTGGACAAAGAGTGATGTGGTGCTGCACAAATATACTTTTTAATCATTAGGTAGCATCACATAATTTATATAATATAAATGCACTACTAAAAACGAGCTCGCCTGATAATTTAAGTGAAGCGTACGTGCTCTTATAATTGGAATAGCAAGCATAACAAATATGATTGTATCCACAGGGGTCATGTCCTCATCATGTGTAGAGCTCATGAACAACCAATGTAGGATGATCATACGCTATAGTGTAGATCTGGCCGATAATATTTCTTTCTACATCAATTTTATAATGTTGAAGATGGCTCATGAGGATGTGTTTTCTCATGTATTTTATTTTTCAGCGGATTTACATGTACCCCTCCCGTTCTTTTTTACTTGACCTCTTACAATCCACATCGTCAAACTTTGACCACCAATAGATTTAAAACTATCTAAATTGATTATGTGAGAATTATTGTATTAAATTTATCATTAAAAATACTTGTATAATATTATTAAATATCTTAATATAAAGTTATAAAAAAATTAACAGTCAATTCGCATTTGGGAGACCGTGAAAAATAAAATATGACAAATAAAAAATAACGAAACGAGTATTACGGTATCTTCTTTCGTTACATATGGTCTTACGCAGAGGCGACCTTGGATGTCAAGCAAACAAAGGCCGTCGCATAGGGTTAAGTAGAAACAACGCCATCAACACGGAGTCGGACGAGCTGGGACATTGGGCCATCAACAATCACACTGAGCTATGACGGGAGACGGACGAGAAGTATGCTTCAAGCATGTCATAATTGAAAAGAAGTATGCTCCAAGCATGCCACCGTTGAAAAGAAGTATGCTACAAGCATGCCACATGCTTAAGATTTGAGTGTGGAGCAATAGGTTATAAGAGACTGCTAGCTCGTCTGGATTTAAAGTTTGCTTCACTTTTAGGCTTCGATCTTTCAATGTGATATCTCATTGTGCTCCTTATAATCGTCTTTGTCATTGTTGAGATGCATGTCATTAATTTAACTTGCTTAATCATTCTAAAGACTTATTTTGTCATTGCTATATGGTATATGACTTTATATGATCCATATAGCTCTACTTGAAAGGATGGCTTGGTTAATTTAATAAATCAATGCGAAATGACTTGGATAATCTACAAAGCTTCTTGATTTTTACTCTCTTTGCTTCTTTGTTTTAGAAGTATTCTTTTTTTCTGAAGTTCTTGATGATTACATTGTCAAAGGGGGAGAAAAATGAGAGTAATTTGCTTTCCTTGTGTTGAGGGGGAGTTTTTCTGTTGTGGTTTTGAAGTGTTTGCTCTGCAGTTTTGAAACTTTATTTTTGCAAAATATATATATAATATATATATATAAATTCTCGTTCAAAACTTCAACTCTCGATTTTGAAGTATTGTCAATGTATTCATCAAGGGGGAGATTGTTAGACCATGTGACTGGATCTAGTATAATTTAGCTGATGAATAATTGACAATGTTATTTACTGATGTTATTTGAGGCGTGTGGTGTGTGTAGACTTATGTCGGTCAAGTTGGGAAGAACTTGTACCGGGAAAATATATTGCTTTGGTCTTTGCATGTGCAGGGTAACTCAGAGGCGGTCGTGGTCTACAGCGGTGACCGGGAGATGGCTTGGTGTGTAGTCATGGTCCAGAGGGTCGAGGATGCTGGAGGAGGTGATCGAGCTCGAGTTGGAGCATATGGAGATTAAAGACGGGTGATGCAGGTTAGAGCTATGGAGGTGCGGCCAAGCAAGAGGTCAGGAGCGAAGCAGATCATGGAATAGAAATGAATTATTATTTTTTTGTATGCGGTCTCAATTCGGATACAAATAAGAATTTGATTGCCTTATCTCCATGAGTCGAAGTCAAAGGAGTCGTTTCCGTTTTGGAGGTGGAGTCCAAGTCGGTTGGGAAAGGGAGGCATGCATGCGGCAAAATAAAAAGCCGAGTTTGGGCGACGTGCGGCTAGGGGAAAAGAAATAAGATCTTGGCTGTGTAGTGCAGGGGCAGGTGACCGAGAGGTGGTGATCGATTTTCGTTCTTGTGCAGCGACGGAGACAAAAATCTTTTCCTCCTGGCGGCTGCCTTGTCTGTCGAGGGACGCTTGAGACGTCTTGTCCAACAAAAAGGTGTCGGCTGGCGTGTATGCAGGTGATCTCCAATTCATGTGAAGTCTGGTGCTCTAAAATGTGCACAGAGAACTGGCTCTTCTTTTGATTGGTATTGTGCGTGAAAGTTGATTTATGAGGGTTGATTAATGCATGAGTACTTGCTGTGTGTGATACATGAATTAGTTTATTACTTGGCTTGGTTTATTACTTGCTGTGATAATTGCCGTGACTAGAGGTGCTGCAAGAAAGGGAAAAAAAGGGGGGGGGTACCAGGAGACGGTAGTAAAAAGAAAGGGTGAGCAGCTTTTTGTAGGTAGAGAGAGAAGTTTAGAGAGGAGTTCGGCCGGCTGTGTATTTTGCGGTCCGGCAGAAGAAAAAGAAAAACCTTTCACAATCATTCACCCCCTCTGATTGTCATTAACGATCCTACATCTTATGTAACATTCGGGTATCAATAAAGATTATCACCACGGCCAGAATTTTCATAACGGGTCTAAGATGTTTAGTACAACCTATCTCCAAACATAGGCAAGGCATGATTAGACCAGAGCGGATCGAGGGAGGTGTAGAGGTGGCTAGATAGGTTGTACCGGTCAGATCAGCTGGAGGCATGATACTGTTGGTCTGACCTATATTATTCAAGGGCTGGGCCGGCATGACACACACAGTGTTGGATCGTACAAGGCACGACATAAGCCCGACACGACCTATCTGGCCCCATGTGGAGAGGGGAGGGGAGCCCAGAGGGCGGTGGCACAACGCCGATGAGGAGGAGGAGGACACCGGCACCGAGGAGGAGGAGGCCGGTGCAGGGCTGTGGTCGCGGGGTCGGCTTGAGGAAGAAGAGAAGAGGGAGGAGGCCCGGCAGGCGGCCGGAGCGGAGGGAAAAGAGGGAGGAGGTGGCGGGGCGGCAGCTGGCGCGGCGGAAGAAGAGGGAGGAGGGGACGGGGGATGAGGGGGGTGCGAGGGCCGGTGCGGAGGGAGGAGGTGGCGGAGCACGGGCCGGCGCTGAGGGAGGAGGGGGCAGCGTCAATGGGTAGGGTGGCAGGCGTGCTGCAAGAGAAGGGGAAGGCGGCAGGGGGGCGTGACACGGGGAGAAAAGGGGAGGGAGGGAGCCCGTGAGCCATTTAGCCACGGTGGGTAGCAACATATAAGAACTTTTTCAGGACGATGGGTGTACACCTAAGAAAATTTGGTTTGGACATACCAGTAAGATGGAACTTTACTTACTTGATACTTAAGATGCTTTTACCATATAAGAGCATTTTTTCTGTTTTTATTTAAACACACTATCATAGTACATAAGGTGGTGTACTATTGACTAAGCAACATTGGTTCGTTGGTGAGAAGAGAATTTTTTTATGAGATCACTGTTTCTTTGTAATTTCACTACTACGGAGATGGTCATCACAGACGACTCTAAACCGTCACCACAGAAGGTTTTTGAACCGTCAGAATCTATATGTATGTGATAACATGCGGTTATCATATACGGTTTGTGAGCCGTCTAATAAAAGTCATATCACAAACGATTTTTGGTGAAAATAGTCTGTGGTAGTTAGACTTCACAAACGGTTTCAACAAAAAACCGTTTGTGATATCCCACATATTACAGACAGTTTTTTTTGTAGAAACCGTCTGTGAAGTCCAACTATCACAGATGGTTTTCATCAAAAATCGTTTGTGCTATTTGGGATATCACAAACGGTTTTGGGTGAAAACCGTCTGTGAAGGCCTACTATCACAGACAGTTTATACCAAAAACCGTTTGTGATAGTAGACCTTCATAGACGATTTTGGATAGTAGTCGTTTGTGATATTCAACATATCACAGATGGTTGTTGGTGGTAGTCGTCTGTGATCGGATATATATCACAGACAGGTGTTAGTAGTAGCCATCTGTGATTGTATACATATCACAGACGGTTGTTACTAGTATCCGTCTGTGACTATAATTCACATACGATTTATTTTACAAAACCGTCTGTGATAGTTCGTTCTATACCTAAATATATTTTGATTTTTCGGTTAGACTCAGGTAATGCTAACCATGCTCTCTGAAAACAAACAAGCAGAAAACAGATATATTATAATTGATTTGATATAGAGCAACTCGAAGTGATTTACAAACTCAATATCAATTACAAAGTCACTTTAATTATCTAATTACAAAGTGATTTGATTACATCTCATAGTGAATTACAATAAATCAGAGTCGCCGGGGTGAACTATCCACTCTCGTTAGTGATCTCCCCCGTTATGAAGGTGGCGAGCCATCCTTGAACTTCCACGAGTAAGTCCAAATCGAAGCTACTTTATGGTATTTTCATACCCTGTCGCTAGCAAGAGTAAAGTAGTAAGCATATATATGCAAATTCATAATTATGAAATAATTATTAAGAGATTGACCAATGGATCCTTCGACTTAGCATTCGTGATTTCTAGCATATGACGACAAATATAGAATGCACATATGTTGCCTTGACGTAGTTGCTGGTGGCACTGCAAAAATAGAAGTGTGGTATAGGATATAGGTATAGTCAGTTCAAGAGGCCAGATTACGAAGTGTGAGCAGGTGCCAAAATTGCGTCCTGTGTCGTAGTTTGGTGCTCGGTTCATTGTGTGTCCCTCCCTCAACATAGGCGCTAAACGACCTACGTGATTCCAAAAAAGTTACCCTCAGACATTTCAAACGAATGAATACTACAATAGAGTTATGGACGAAGAAAATGAGCATACCTGTCGAGTACTTTTTTCACAAGGGTGAAGTCGTGTTTGTTATTGACTAGAGAATGAAGGTATATTATCTTGCTCCACTTTGGTACAATGACTAGAAGGACCCAGTGCCACCTACTCTTGTATGTCGCTTTAGTCATTAAACCTAAATTCGTGTTGCGTATAAAGAATAAATGAAATTTGTATAGCATGTAGTGAAGCACTTACCCCTGGTTGCAGGGCACCAGTATGTAGTTCTTGTCGCTATGAGTATTCAATCCCTTTGTTATGTATTTCTCGACGTAGTTTGCGTCTTCGTGGATGCATTGCTCTGAGATCAAATGTGGGTCGAGGAAACCGACCAGTTGTTGCCATCGCCGGCATTGTTGCATCATGTATTTATACATAAGTAACGAGTTTTGACATTTTTTGGTATTGCGTGAATGTAGAACTTGATTGTACACACTTACAGTGTCCAGAATCGTAGAAGTGATGCGTCGAGGTCGTCGAGATTGAATAGATCAAATAAGTCTTCAAATCACATGACGAAGTAGCCTGGCTTGTGGTGGAAATGGTTCTCATTGTAGCTGATAGTGAATCCTGTAGGCCGGTCTTCCCTTGCCTCGTCGGTCTGTCACATATACCAGTCATGTAAAGTCTAGTAAGCTAAACCAATATTGTGTAATGTAGTGTGGGAGGACAACGACATTCTGAGGGAGAACGTCCCAGGTTTGTGAGGCACCTTAATCTTCTTCAATTTGGCCTTAGCACCTCGCGTGCTAGTTATCTTCTTGGAAGACAACTCGACAACATTTTCTTGTTTCTTTGGCATCATCTCCACAGGCGCCGTCTCCACGGTGCAGGATACGGAGGCCTTCTGAAGTGGCACTGTAGGGTCCAGGATGATGTCCCTCTCGGGCCATTGGACAAAAGTGTGCACGTTATCCCCTAGTGTTATGATATCTTCGTTCAAACACTTCTCTAGTGGGATGGACATCAAATTATAATTTACCATGTCCACCTAGATCTTGGCGTAACCCTTCCACAGCTAGGCACCGTGTACCACTATCTCTTCGTGGCATGGAAACACCACCCCCGACCAGCCTCAACATGAATGGACCTAACAAGCACTTAGAGCTTGCAAGGCGTGGGCACCTACAAAATGGAACACAATTAGCTAAGGTGTCATACAGGTCTACCTTTAGAGAATCCTAGAGATATACATTACCTGGATGGGGTCGATAGGTAACTGGGCATCGCCAAGTTCTGGAAGTGCATGCGTGGACGCGACGCTACTCCGATGTTGAGGGGGACTGGCTACTAAAATCATAGGGGCATCTTGCGACCGGTTGAGGATTTGATTTATTTGTTCCTGCAATGCAATTATCTATGCTTGAAATGGTGCAGCAATCTGTTCTTTAAAATCCTCTTTCCACTGTTCTTCACGCTTGGCCTTGGATCTCTTCCGACTTCTATACGCCTCGGAGTCGTGTGGGAATCCATGCTTCTAAGGTACGTAAACCCTAAGACCCCGAGTGCGACCCGGGTGCTCCTTGTTTCCCAGGGCTTGGATAGTATATCCTTCTCCCTAGCTGGTTCGAAAGAGCCATGGGATGATTCGGTACTCAATATTTGTTGTAAGAGACCATCATGTTATATTAGACCCTACGAAGTTATGGACTTATTAAAAATTAGGCAGTTCGATATATGCATTGGCACACTTCCTCGTTTGCTGGGTTTATGAAAGAGATGACGCTCGACGACGTGGCTTTGGCCCTCACTCTTAACCAGTTTCGGGTGCGCTCATCTATAATCTCAGCAAATGGCGAGGAGACCTCCGACTGGATTGCCAGATCGTCCTCACGCATCCATTCTGGGATTTTACCCGCGTACCCAGCAGTGTCGAGTCTGTGGGGATGAATGTTTTATGCCCGGATAGCCTTGTGCGCAGCACTTTGCTGGTGAAATTCATTCGTTGTCTTCGTCTACACAAAGGCGTCCCATCTATCTGACGATAAGAAACTATACTTCGCTCAGGGCGTCTGATCCTTGTTCTCGTACTCCATGACAAGCTTGCTCTTGAAGGTCTTCCAAGCGTGTGCCATCACGAGGAATGCATGTCGTCGCACGAGTTCGGAGAATTCTGGTGGAATCTCGAACGACGTTTTAATGTCAGTCCACAGCTGCGCTTTCTCTTCGTCTGTCACATGCTTCCATTTCTGTGTGGTGATGGGGACCCGTTCCCTTGCAAGTATATCACAGATGGCCCGGAATGTTGCCGCTGTTTTCTGGGGGAAGTAGAGGGGCCCCAGAGGGACTGGCGGCCATGATGGTCATTTGACCCATAGGTATTTTCGATATTCCTCTAGCATGTCGCTTTGGTACCACTTTCCTTGGAGATCCTGACGCATTCGACAACGTCGATGACGACGGGGAAGACGGTGCGGACACCATCTCATTTACGACGCCGACGCGGGGAGGAGGTCGATCGGAGGTCGCAGAGTAGTTCTGAGGAGTAATGACGCAAGCCCAAAGAGTAGCTCTGAGGAGTAAGGACGTAAACCCTAGCGGAGTCCCCTATTTATAAATGTATATCATAGACAGTTCTCTAAAAG
This sequence comes from Hsuehochloa calcarea, assembly GCA_036346395.1. Lineage (NCBI taxonomy): Eukaryota > Viridiplantae > Streptophyta > Magnoliopsida > Poales > Poaceae > Hsuehochloa > Hsuehochloa calcarea. The sequence goes on along the minus strand of CM070597.1, from coordinate 19,474,363 downwards.
AATCGTCTGTGATATCATATATCACAAACGGTTATATTAAAGAACCGTCTGTGATATACTTACAATCAGGGAGTGGGTGGTCGTAGTAAAGTAGCTTATCACGTCTGTGATATGCTCTAGGCAAGCTATGACCACCCCAACTTATCACAGACGGTTCTATTATAGAACCGTCTGTGATAAGCTCTACGGTCGCAAGCAAGCTACGACCTCCCTCTGGTCGTAGGCATATCACAGACGGTTCTATTTCAGGACCGTCTGCGATAAGTGAGCATATCCCAGACGGTTATGTTTAAGAACCGTGTGTGATAAGTATCACAGACAGTTCTATTACGGAACCGTCTGTGATGCTCAGCGCGGGAATTTTGGACGCGTGCGCAAGACAAATTTTTTTGGCTCCTTAATTAGGAATCGTTGTGCTACATATATTACATACGGTGTGTTACACTAAACCGCCTGTGATAGTTCCTTCTATATTTGAAAAATTACTATTATATTTTTCAGCTAGCCTCAGGAAATGTTAGCCATGCCCTCTGAAAACAACAAAGCAGATACAAACAAAGATGGAATAATTTCTTAATTAATGAATAAATTACAATGGAATAATTTCTTAATTACATGCGCCGAGTTTCTTAATTACAATGGAACAATTCTCCAAATAGGTGTACATTACACTTGGTTATTTTGTTTTAAAAAAAAGCCCTTCATGATGATCGAACCACATATAGTTAGCTTCCTCACTCAGTTCTTCCTCGAGCCTGATGTTTTCTCCGAAATGAGGCAACTCGTTAAATTTATAGTACTCTTCCTCATCCATGACATTCTCAACTCCAACAATTCTTCTTTTTTCCATGAAGAACTATCTGACAGTTCTTATTTGCTGGGTCCTTTACATAAAAAAACTTGAAAAATTTACTTAGCGAGTACGAATGGTTCGTCCTTGTATCCGACACATTCAAGGTCCATAGTAGTGATGTCGTACTTGTCGATCTTCACACCCTGTGGAAGTTTGACCCAATGACACCGAAATAGGGGATCTTGAAAAGTACATAGTCGAGCTCCCAAATCTCCTATATGAACCCATAGTAGGAGCTCAACCCAGTGGTATTGTACTGCTCGTGAAACACATCTATGCGGACACCGCTGTTTTGGACTGTGCTCTTCCTATCCTGAGCTGTCGTATAAAATATGTACCCATTTATGTCGTATCCTTGCCATGTCGCAATTGTAAATTTTGAACATTTTGCCAACCATGGAAGTATATCATTGATTGATGATGGTCTCCTAGTGAATCACACCTTTAACCATTCGTTGAACTGGCGGCTGTGCTCTCTCATGGTCCAAATCTCCGACCGGACTGGATTCTATTGGTGTAGCATATCTTTGTGCTCATCGATGTACATGAACACTTGGGTCATGTGTTCTATGACCATGAAATGGGTTTGAGCGTACGCGTCGAAATCGGGAGTGATTAATTTCCTTCTGATGGTCCCGATACCCTCCAGCCTCCCCTCATGACGAGATAGAGGCACATCTATTGGTTCCACCTGAGCCATGTAGTCGACGTAGAACTCAATGACCTCTTTGGTTGCATAAACTTTGTTGATGCTGCCCTCGGGCCAAGATTGATTCCATACATAGGACTTGAGAATTCCCATGTACCTCTCGAACGGGTACATATGACGTAGGAACACAAGGCTGCATATCTTTATCTCTTCCACAAGTTGAACAATGAGATCAACCATGATATCAAAAATAACAAAAGGAAATACATCTCGAGATGACATAGAGTCGTCACCACCTCAGCCTGCAGAGCATCTAGCCCTTCGAGATCGATGACCTTCTGAGCAATTGAGTTAAAAGAAATAACATAGCCTCATGATTGCCACTCAGACCTTGTTCGACAAAATACTTTTAATTGCAACAGAAAGTATTTGTGTCATCAACACATGACAATCATGAGACTTCGTACCAATTAATTTTAAATCTTCTATAGAAACAAGTTTCTTCATGCTGGCGGGGTAACCGGACGGAACTTTCACATCATGTAAGCTCTGGCATAATTCCTTTCTCTCGGCTTTGGACAGAGTGTAGCGAGCTGCGGAAGGTATGTTCGTCCTTTATCGGTCTCTTTCGGTGCTAACTCGGTTCTTTTGTTCATATCAACCAAAACATGTTGTGCGTTGATATCATCCTTTGTTTTGTTACGAATGTTCAGTAAAAGACCAATCAAGCTATCACATACATTCTTCCTCACGTGCATGACATCGATGCAGTGACAAGCTTCTAAGTGCTCCCAATAAGGTAAATCCTAAAAAATTAATCGCTTCTTCTAGATGTTCTTCTTACGGGTCTTCAATTTACGTTCCTTTCCAAGCACAATATCAATATCCTTAACCGTATCATAGACCTCTTTCCCTTTAAAAGCCCTTGGAGGTGAACCGTCCTCCTTATTTCTGTTGAATTGTTTTTTCATCTTGTGGTATTGGTGATACACGGGAAGGAATCTATGGTGACGCATGTACACAGTTTTGCACGAGTTGTTTAGCCACACATTCTTGGTTTCATGTAAGCAGTGCAGGCATGCTTTGGCTCCTTTTGTACCGAACTCTGACAGGTTACCAAAGGTGGGAAAATCATTGATGGTGTAGAACAACTTGGCGCGTAAAGTGAAGTTCTCTCGTTTGTACGCATGCCATACCTGTACCCCTTTGCTCCACAGTGTCACAAGACCTTCCAGCAATGGTGCTAGGTACACATCAATATCGTTCTCAGATTGCTTCAGCCCTTGGATAAGTAGTGACATCAAAATGTACTTTCGCTTCATACACATCAAAGGAGGAAGGTTGTATATACATAGATTCACGGGCCAGGTGCTATGTCAGCTGCTCATCTTACCGAAATGATTCATTCCATCTGTACTCAACTCAAACCTTATATTTCTCGGTTTCGCACCAAGTCTTCGAAGCTCCTATCAAAGCTTCTCCACTAGGCAGAATCAGCAGGGTATCTTATTTTTCCCTCTTTTTTATGCTTCTCTGAGTGCCAACGCAGCAATATTACGCCCTTTCGGTTCACAAATAAACGCTTCAAATGAGGAATTATAGGCAGATACCACAACACCTTAGTAGAACGTCCTTGCTTCACCTCGATGTCCTCACCCCCATCGAAGTGATTCTTACGCTTGTATCGGGATGCTTTACACACTGGATATACATGCATGTCTGCATATTCTTTATGGTAGAGGATAAATCGTTTGGGCATGCATGTATTCTTTTTTACTCTAATTCCCAATAGACAAAGAACCTTCTTGGCTTGCTAGGTGATTCTGGGCAGCACGTTCACCTCTAGAAGGATGTCCGCTAGGAGACCTAGCAACGTTGTGAAACTCTTGTCGGACCAACCATTGCTTGCCTTCATTTTCAGCAGTTCAAGTACGGATAACAATCTTGTGTACTCCGGCTTCCAGCCCGGGGACAAAGGCTTTGCCGAGTCCTCTATTAAGCCCTTGATTTTACCAAACTCTTTCTCATTATAGTCCCCTTCTGCATCGCGTAGCATCTAATCTATATTATCATCGTTCGACCTACCCTCATCGAAAGCACAGTCCACATCCGGCGGCATATCGTTGTCTCCCTCGATGATATTACTACTTTCTGGTATAATCTGCTCTTCACCGTGACTAGTCCAATATGTATACTCGTTTTTGAAACCCCTTCGAATCAAGTGCCCTTCGATCTGCGCTGGGTTGGTAAACATCTTCAGATTATCGCAATCAATGCATGGACAATACATAAATTTTATCCTCTTCTTAAACATATCCTGCTCGCCAGCTCTTCTAAAGGTAGACACTCTATCAATGTACTCTTCACTCACACGGTTTTCAACGTACATCCATCTTCGGTCCATCTGCGCTACGCATGTAACAAATTATAGATTAATGCACATAACTACACAATACAGTGCAAGTCAATATATACATACGTGTTGCTCGATCATCATTCTATATATTCTAAATCTTAACTGTCAATTAATAACCTCTCCTTGGATGATTAACCTATATTATATAATGCATATAATTAGAAGCAAATACTAACCTTAGATCACCAAGAATAAATAGATCTACAAGCACACACTTGCAAATCTATTGTATTTATTTTTTTCACCGAACGCCCCAGCATCGGTCACCTCCTTCAAAGCAGCTGCGCGCGCAGACGGTTCTGTCTTGAGTCACTACAGACAGATATGTCTGGAGTTGATAGGGACGACCAGATATTTATTTGCGCATAACACAGACCGTTCTTAAAAAGAAATTCTGTGATACGTATCACAGACGGTTTTAAATAAAAACCATATGTGATAATCGTAGGTCTCACAGATGGTTATTGTTATGAACCGTCTGTGATAAATATCATCGACAGTTCTTAACAATATCCATATGTGAAACTGTATACGTTTCACAGACGGTTCTTAATAAGAAGCCGTCTGTGATATGCATCTTTATATATCTGGTCGTCCACTCATATCTAGATCTATACGTAGTGAGAAATGTATTTGATGTATATGCGGTAGCTTTGAAAGAGGCGGCGGCCGGCTCTAGGGCACGTTTGGTGAAAGAAATACCGTATATTTTTAAGTGTGTTTGTAGATCTATTTGTTCTTAGAGATCTAAGGTTAGTATTCCTTTATCTCTGATGTGGCTGCTTTGAAGAACACGGTGAGTACACCTTATAAGAAAGCAACCAAGCCCACCACGAAGCATGATCTTTTTTTCAGTTGTCATCCACCCAGTATGAGGTGATGAGACAGTAGCCATGACCTATTTCATCGATCCTGACTCACTCTCCTGGCAAGTTCACCAAGACCAGGACCAGTACCAAGATATATTCCAAGAAAATGCTAATGAAGTAAGAGTGTGCTAAGCCAGAATACAATCACGGTATGACTAGCCCCTGCAAGTTCAAGAAGCATGCATGGCTGCCAGTAGAGCATGTCAGGTTCGATGAAGTAGGCCATGGCTAGGTGGACGACAACAAAAAAAAGAGATCATGCTTCGTGGTGGACTTGGTTGCTTTCTTAGGTATACTCGTCGTTTTCTTCAAAGCAGCTGTGCTTATCAGATACAGTTCTTGTTAATAACCGTCTGTGATACACATCACATACGGTTCTAATTACAAATTGTCTGTGATAAGTAACATCATAGATGGTTCCAATTACAAACCATCTGTGATATATAAATACCATAGACGGTTCTTGTTAACAACCATTTGTGATAATTATATATCACAGACTGTTGTAGTTTATAACCGGCTGTGATACATGTCACAGACGGTTTATCCCACTAAACCGCCTGTGATATGCGCATTTAAATATCTAGTTGTCCACTCAGATCTAGATCTATATGTAGTGAGAAATGTATGTGACATTCCAAGACCGATGGTTCAAAACTGTTACCTGTAATACATATCACAGATGGTTCTTAACAAGAACCGTCTATGATTTACGCTATTAAATATCTGGTCGTCCCCCAGATCTAGATCTATATGTAGTGAGAAATATGATATATATGCGGATGCTTTTTGAAGGAGGCGGCCGGCTCTGGGGCGGGTTGGTGAAAGAAATACCTTAGATTTTCAAGTGTGCTAGATCTGCTATTTGTTCTTGGTGATCTAAGGTTAGTATTCATTTGTCTCTGATGCGGCTGCTTTTTTCGACGGTTGTTCACGCAGCATGAGGAGGATGAGACAGCAGCCACACCCAACTTCATCGATCAAGCCTACAAGTTCAAGAGGTATGGCTGTCAGGAGAGCACATGAAGAGGCTACTTCGCTAGCATTCCTCCACACACAACTGCAGGCTTCGGATGTGCCATGCACGCAGCATGTAGAATCCTCCTCCTCATGCTACTTGGGCACCTCCGATGTCTGCTGTTGTGTTTGGAGGAATGCCAGTGAAATAGGCTCTTCATGCGATCTACTGGTAGCTGTACTTCTTGAACTTGTAGGCTTGATGAAGTTTGCGTGGCTGCTGTCTCATACTCTTCATGCTGCGTGGATGACAGTCAAAAAAATAATTATCAGAGACTGTTCTTGTTAATAACCGTCTGTGGTAAACATGACAGATGGTTTCATTTACAAACCGTCTGTGACAAATACACATCACAGACTGTTCTTGTTAATAACCGTCTGTGATAAATACACATCGTAGACTGTTATAGTTTATAATTGCCTGTGTTATGTATCACAAACGGTTTATCCCACTAAACCGCTTGTGATAGTTCCTTTTCAGCTGCTAGCATCTGGAGTATCACTAAAAAATCGCTAATTTTACAAGTAGTTCAACACCTGTGCAAACAACTTGACGTACTCATACCGAATCCTACAATCGTCACTGCAGAAGATGACGTAGTCGTCCCACCCTTCCGCACGCCGCAGCCGGTGCTCGCGCACCAGTGGCTGTCCTCCGATAGTGCCCACACCCGACCCGGTGGCCCGACCATCTTCCACATCGTCGCCTGGACCGCGTCCGCAGCGAGCCTTCGGCACCGCTTGCACTCCTGGTTGGTCCTCTTGGCCTTCTCGCACCCGCCTTCCGGCTCACTCCCGATCTGGCTAATGTATTGCTTCCAAACGTCACGCACCTCACCGGTTGTGTAGAGGAAGAGGCCGAGCACGTTAGCCGCGGCCTTGTGGCCAGCGACGGCCCCCCGTTCGATGAACATAAGGCCACGCTGTATGTCCTGGTACGCGAAGATGAGCGTGAGGCCGGTGATGAAGTAGGCCTCCGGGTTGCCAACGCCAGCCAGGTGGTTGACGACGGTGAGGTAGCGGTCGTTGTCCAACCACTTCATTACCTCCTCCCGCTTCAGCGCCACGCGTCTCCCACGGCGCGCTCCTTGGACGCCTTGTACATGGCCTTGCAACTCTAATATACATACACAATTCATGACATTAGAATTACTCCGTAAGAAAAATTAAAATTTAGGCCAAATTAAGGGCGTTGTTGCTAGTCATATTATTGACATGTTTCTCTAGTCAAATTAAAAGGCTAGCATGTATGCATGCATGGATTGGTTGCCACAACAAATAGTATAGTATATGGCTCGTAGGCTGCAGAGGTCAGCCATGGGCTGAGGAGAGCTCGTGGCCACGAGGCCGACGATGTTGACGATGGCATTGTGAGGAAGAACGACAATCGCCGACCTCCTCGCCTTGGTGCTCACCGTCATGCTACATGCGCTCACCATAGCGCGCGACGTACGGTCTGTGAGTTTTCAATACCGTAGTCATCGAGTTTTTTTAAAACTCCACTCGTTGTTGATGGAGGGTGTGAAAGACATGATTATTCTTTTAAAACGTATCACAAACCGAGACGAATCGTAACATCGGCGCATGAAACGAAGAGACACATCATAACATCAGTGCGTGAGACGAAGAGATGCATCGCGCGGGAACCGAAAGGCTTAAACATCACAGACAGTTCCAATTACAAACCGTCTGTGATAAATACACATCACAGACGATTCCAATTACAAACCGTATGTGATCAATACACATCACAAACAGTTCTTATTAATAACTGTCTGTGATAAATAGTATATCACAGACGGTTCTTATTAAGAATTGTACGTGAAGTTTTTACTATCACAGACGGTTATTGTTGAGAACCGTGATTGATAATGCACATACGATTTTATTTAATAACCGTCTGTGACGTATGCGATTTTTACATACGGTTATGATTAAGAACCATATGTGAATTATTACAGATGGTTTTATTTACGGACTGTCTGTGATACTTACATAACCGTTTATGATGAAGCGTCCAGAATAGCATGTTTTGTACTAGTGGTTATCTATTATGTAACATCTCCTATTATTATGTATAGTATTTTACAAATTACTAGTCAATTGAAAAACTATAAAAATGATGCAGTTTTACAATAGACTATTGTTGCTATGAAAAATAAATACCTTAATTATTGAAGAGAAATCTCTTTCCTACGTGTATTTGCTCAAAGAGTGAAGAGAGAGAGAAGCGTCAACTCATGGTAGCGAGAACCCTAGACTCGAGAGCAACTCCGTGGATCCGCCACCTGCCCCTCTCTCCTCTTTGGCCCTGTTGCGGCATAATTCACCAACTAACGTCGTCGTCATGCTGTGTTGTATTATGAATGATTTTGGTTGGATTTTGTTGGAACGTTCTTCAGCATTATGTACACAAGATAGCACCGCCGGCTACGGTCAGCGTCCGGTAGTAGGAGGGGCAGGAGAGCGACCGGTGAGGACGGCAACGAGCGGCCGATTGGGCTGACCATGTACTAGAGCTAGCGATTTTCGTCCACTATCCCTTCTGCAACCCAGCTTGTTGGGTAGATAGTCAGACAAGCTATCGACACCTACCCGTTTGGCTAGATTGTCAATTTGCCAAAACTCTACAGGTTTAGGGCCTGTTTCTGAAACGTACAAATGGAAGGGAAAAAAAAACACATAAATGGGATAAGAATGCAGTCGTAAAATAGAATAAATCATAGCGAGAGGCAGCTCCCAAAATAGCTCTATTTGAACTTGCCTTTGCACCGCTACTAAAATCATCTCTATGTTGTGACCTTTTCGTTTCATGAAAGAGAGAAATTTCTAATTAGCGATCAACTGTTGTAACAGTTTTCGATGAAGGATCAGGGTAGGGATGGCAATTGTGCCCGATTACTGTATGCCCGCGGGCGAATACCCTAATAGAGGTGGGTATGGCGTCTTTCTTTGTCCACAGGTATAAAAATGGACACAAAAACTTACCCATCGAGTAAACAGGCGCGGGCATGGGTAAGCTCCACCCGTGCCCGCTTCGTCCGTTTACCCGTTATATACACTGTCAGGTGGGACCGTAGACATCCTCACCATATAAAAACACTGAAACCCTAACACCTCCCACGCCCCACGCCCACTTCAGCCGCCTCCTGCCTCCCAGTCTCCCTCTCCGCCAGATCGTCTACTCGTCTCCCTGTCTCGGTCGTCTACTCGTCTCCCTCCGCCAGATCGCCTCCGAGGCTCCGAGGCTCACCGCTGACCGCCTCCGGCTCCGACCACTCAGGCCGCCTCCGAGTCCGCCTTCGAGATCTAACCCGTCGTCTCGAGATCGCCTCCTCCCGCCGTCCCCCTCCCAGGCCGTTCCCCTCCCGGCGGCCGCCTCCTCCGGCCATCCCCTCCCAGCCGTTCCCCTCCCGGCCGTCGCCCTCCCATTGCCCACCGGCCACCGCGCCTCCCGTCGCCGTCCCCCTCTCGGTCGTCCCCTTCCTGATCGTCGCCCTCCCATCACCCGCCGGCCACCGCGCCTCCCGTCTCCCGTCTCCCCTATCTCCAGATCTCCTCCCGGCCGTCCCCCTCCTCCCGGCCAGCCGCCCACCTCCCGGCCGTCCCCCCGATCCAGATTTCCATATCTCCTCCCGGCCAGCCGCTGCCCCCGTCCTCCTCCTCCGCCCAGGCTCTCGGTCAGCCCGGTCGCCTCCTTCAGAACGTCGATCGCCTCCTCCCACCCGACCTCCTCAACGCCTGATCGACTCCGTCCTCCTCCCGCTCGGCCTCCTCTTGAACTCAGGTGCGTGAAGTTTTGTTCTGTTGAATCGATGCTCTCGGTTCTTGTTCCTCACGAATCTGAGCGATCGGTTTAAACGATGCTCTCTGGCCCTTGTTCCTACTGAATACTGATGCTCTCCAGTTCTTGTTCGTACTGAATACTAATGCTCTCCAGATCTGGTTTGTGAATTGTGATATGTATGTTGGACTGGTTTATTCCTACTGATCTGGTTTAAACAATCCAGAGATCTGGTCTGTGAATTGTCAAACTGGGATATGTATGTTGGACTGGTTTGTTCCTACCGATAGTAGCGTGTGTGTATGGCCAAAATGGGAAGAGTTGTGAGACTGAGATATCCATTTTTTTCATTGGTTTGTTCCTACTAATGCTCTCCACTGGACTATGAATTGTATGTTCCTACTGGTTTTTCACTGGTTTGTTCCTCTTGTGTGTGTGTGTGGCCAAAATGGAAAGAATTGTGAGACTGAGATATCCATATATCTATGTCAACTTCCATTGTAATTGTCTGTAAATAACAATTGATGCTCTGCAGTGGACTGTGAATTGTATATATGTTGTTGGGCTGTGATTTTGTGAAATTTGTTTGTCGGTGAGACTGGGGAGTTGAGGTCAAATTGATGTGTGTCATGTCAAATTTATTTTGTGGTCTTTTTTATTTTAGGAGCTGTTACTCAGAATTGAAATATATGTGCATTGTTTGTGTGTGATGAGTATGCCCGTGGGCGGTGGGTACCCGTGGGCGATGGTTACCCACAGGCGGCTGTGCATTGTTCGCAGGTAAATGGGCATGCCCGCGGGCGACGGGCATGGACGAGGTTCTTCGCCCGTCGTCCTTCGCGAGTATGCACATGGGAGAAATCGGGGTCGCGGGTATGAATATAGGCGAGCACTACCTATGCCCGCCGTATCCAATTGCCATCCCTAGATCAGTGAGAACAACAAACAATTTGGCAATGAGTTAATGTGCTCCCAAAATGCTCTATCTCAAAAGGTAAATGCTTCGTGGGTCCAGTTGTCCTCTCACGGGGCTAAATTGACAAGTGTCACTGCATACGTGAATCGGAACATGTTAATATTGTCTCTACCTTCGCAAAAGCCAACGGATATACATACAAACGCTTGCCTTCCTCTTCAAACGAGGTCAAGTCTGGAAGCAAAATGGTTGTGCATGCACACATGTACACTAGCATTGCACTTTTTTTTAGAAGTGTTAATTACTGGAGCCATAACAGAAAAGATTAACCTCGGTCATCACCATTTTTGGCTTCACATGTTATATATGAAGTTCTACTATCTCTAACCCCTCCTTGTAACATTGTCAATTTCTCATAAGCTCCAGAACTCCTTGTTACAAGCAACCATGGCCCACGTCCTTGTCGTGCCCTACCCTAGCCAAGGCCATATGAACCCTATGGTGCAGTTCGCCAAGAATCTGGTGTCCAAGGGTGTGGCCACCACCGTCATCACCACCCACTTCATCGCCAGGACGGCCGGCATCGACGCCTCCCCGGCACAGGTCGAGGCCATCTCCGACGGGCACGACGAGGGCGGGGTCGCGTCAGCGGCGAGCATAGAAGAGTACCTGGCGAAGCTGCAGGTCGCCGGCTCGGCATCCCTGGCCGCGACCATCGAGGCAGCACGGGAGCGATCGGGGCGCCCCTTCACGTGCGTGGTGTACGACTCATTCGCGGGCTGGGCGGGGCAGACGGCGCTGGATCAGGATCTGCCGGCCGTCCTGTTCTCCACACAGTCGTGCACCGTGAGCGCGGTGTACCACTACTTCAATGAGGGGAAGCTCGTGTTGCCGCCGCCGGCCGCGGCCGAGGGGGCGAAGAGCGCGGCGCTCGCAGGGCTGCCGGAGATGGAGAGGTTGGAGCTCCCGTCGTTCGTGCTCGGCGATGGGCCGTACCCGACGCTCGCCATGCTCGCGCTCACCCAGTTCGCCAAGCAGGAGAAGGATGACTGGGTGCTCTTCAACTCGTTCGAGGACTTGGAGGGTGAGGTAAGTGGAGACTTGGAGGCTTTCGCTTACTCAATTTTTTAGCTCGTGATGATGCTTACCATAGTGGGCCGCCCTCTTGGGAATTAGGACAAGTCTACAAGTCTGATCGAAATACCAGAATTTTCATATTAGCTTTGTATGAAGCAAACAAGGACTTTGAAACTTCTCGGCTGTTCCTTCGTTGCAATAGAGAGATTAAGCCCTGTTTGGATAACGGAAATTGAACTGTTTCATATAAAATTAGGGATTGACTATCTGTAAGGTGATTGGATTTTTAAAAATATAAATAACATTTTTTATCTATTGGATCAATATCCAATCACATAGCATATCAATCTCTACACAAATCCAATGATCACAAAAATCGACTTACACTTAAAAAAAATTCAAGCAACTTAGAAATAACAAATCCTGTAAAAATTAATATGTTCCAAACGGACCTAAATAGTTGCATGGTCTCGAAGTGCCTGTGGACCGGGCCTATGTTCACGGGAAGGCTTTTGCACCCATACTTTACAAATGGTAATAACTGTATTGTACATAATAAAATTGCCTGATATATATGCACACGCTTACTCTGTTACTGCTTACTAGATGGATGTCGTTTTACAATATGTGGAATGATCTATGCAAGTTTCTTTGAATAATTACAAGCACATGTCTTCACAGTTATATTTCAGAAGCAATATTCTCTACTCCATTAGCAATCCCACATTTGTCGTCATGTAAAATGGTGAAAAAAAGAACTAGCACACGATCGACTAGTAGATTCATAATATAGGAGAAACGGAGAACAAAAATAGATTTCTGATTTCTTTGGAGCTGGAGAGCTTGCTTGAATGGAACAGTGATCTTAATAATCCATCTCAGGATTAACAAAACTCGTAACAAATTCCCAGACATGTATTCCGTGAAACATTAATTCCAAATCTTTTGCAAATAAGAAGAATTACGACTAGGACATCACTTTTAATTGACGATGACAAAATGACATGGCTGCTTTGACTGCTTGTTCATCTTAATCACAGGTCTTGGCTGGACTCGCGAGCCAATGGAACGCCCGAACCATCGGGCCGTGCGTGCCGCTGCCGACGGCCGACTCCGGCGCCGCCGACCGCTTCACCTACGGCGCGAACCTGCTGGACCCGGAGAACACCTGCATCAAGTGGCTGGACACCAAGCCCCCGGGCTCTGTAGCCTACGTCTCCTTCGGCAGCTTCGCGTCCATCGGCGCCGCCCAGACGGAGGAGCTCGCGCGCGGCCTCCTCGCCACCGAAAAGCCCTTCCTGTGGGTGATCAGAGCCACTGAGGAGTCGCCGCTCCCGCGCCACCTCCTGGACAAGGCGACGGCATCGGGCGCCGCGCTCGTCGTGGGCTGGAGCCCGCAGCTTGACGTGCTAGCCCACCCCGCCGTGGGCTGCTTCGTCACGCACTGCGGGTGGAACTCCACCCTGGAGGCACTCGGCTTCGGCGTGCCGATGGTGGCGCTGCCGCTGTGGACCGACCAGCCGACCAACGCGCGGCTCATCGAGCAGGCATGGGGCGCCGGCGTGCGCGCGCGCCGCGACGCGGCCGCGGGAATGTTCCTGCGCGGCGAGATCGAGCGGTGCGTGCGCGCTGTCATGGACGTGGACGGGAGAGCGGCTTCCGCGCGCGCGGCGGCGCGGCAGTGGAGGGACACGGCGCGCGCGGCGGTCGCCCCAGGCGGCAGCACCGACCGGAACCTGGACGAGTTCGTGGAGTTCGTGCGCGCCAGCGCCGGCGAGAAGTGGAAGTCTCTGGTTCTGGACGGCAGCGAGTCAGCGGGGTCCGAGATGTGATGCGATGTCGTGGAGCTCGAATTCCGAGCCCTCTGACGCCAGAATGGTTGGTGCTTGCTTGAATTTATTCGATCAGTAATAATAATAACTCAAGTCTTGTAACAGGATAGTTTATCTCGTTAGGTTTGTTTTCGCAACTCTCGTTCTATCATTAGCGTATGTTTATACCTGGATTAGTACTCCTCAGCGTTTCATTGGAGCAAAGATTTCAAGATACATGTGATCGTATTATGAATTTTCGATGGTCCAATGTGAACTTGGTTTTAGCTAGCATATTTTCTCCATTGATCTGGCGATGCATGCATGGAGGGTGTTCATCTACCTTAAGAGCTAGTTGGAGCAGGAATTTTATAGGAAGCACAACAGTCAAGTTTTCTTTGAAAAATAATAAATCGAGGCATGCTTTTAGGTTAGTGTTGTATTTTTTTCCTATAAATGAAATGAGGTAGATTCACTGCCCTTGTTTTAAAAAAATTGCGTTGAAACAAGCATGAGCTTTTGAAAGATAATCAAACATACGTACGATGTAAAATCACATTCATTCCGTTCATTGTAAAGAGAGAGAAAAAAAAAGGAGAAAGTATATTACAGTTCCCCGCGCCCAGCTGGTGCTTAACCGCGAGTCCATCTTATTACATTTGATTAACCGTAAGCTGCTTCATTATATTACATTTGCTGGCATGGATACCGAATTATTGACCATTTCATCCGAACAAATCCACCAAGTCATCTTCATCGACGTACGCGCTCTTAATACACATCGGTGAACTTGGACTTGATGAGATCGACGACCCCAGGGTCCACCCGGAGCGCCTTGGCGAGCACCGGTGTCGGGATCGGCGGGTTTGGAGCCGAACATCGTCAGCGGCACGAAGACGATGCCGGGGTTCTGACTGTTGAACGACACGACCATGGTGGCCTCTGTCTTGTCGACGTTGAACTGGAAGTGCATCAGCCCGCGCGGGATGACGAACGTCTCCCCCGCACGGCCCACCTTGGAGTAGTACCTATTCCCGGTGTCGAGGCTGCCGATGATGCCGACGAGGAGCTCGCCCCTGGTCACGAGCCCGATCTCGGTGCCACGCGGGTGGATGTGCGGCGGGTTGGTGCCGCCGGACGCGAAGTCGACGCAGTTCATGGACACGCCGAGCATGGACACGCCGAGCGTGTTCACGCTGCCCTTGGCCACTCAAAACAGAGCCACGAGCCGAGCTCCGCAGTACGTTGGAGCCGCCACGGAGCTCCGTTAGAGCGTGTCGCGTGTCGCCGCCCTTGGCAATCTTGTTCAAAAACAGGAGCTCGTCGCCAGCCGAGCCGACGAGGAGGGCAGACACGGTGCCCGTTCACCGGGACCCGCCACCGTCAAGGTCGACGACGCAGAAATCCTGGAGAGGGTCAGTGTCGGTGGCCAGGGGGGGACGGGAGCCAAGATCAGCATGGTGAAGAGGGCCGTTGTGGGTTCTGGAGTACATCATTTCTAACCAGCTGATAGCTAGTGCTTTACTCAGCTAAAGTTGTTGAGAATGAGCAAGCAGTAGTGATGATGGGATGGGTTAGAGATGAGCGACATGGACCCTCTATATAGGGGTGCATGCATGCATTGCGCTACGCCAATGCAAGTGATTTTTGGACACGTGAGACATAGTTTATGGGCGCTACTAGAGCGATAGCACCGTAAGCTCCTCTCCACGCGGTTGCAATATATATATATTTTCTCACTTGTTGCAACATATCAAATATTTATATAAAACATTTAAAAAAGAATAACTCAAAAATCTCATAATAATAAAAATCATTAGGAAAAAGGACGCAACGTATGAAAAATCTTATAATTAAAACAAACATTTGGAAAAGGATAAGTTAAAAAAATCTTGCAACATCACGGTGAATTGGACGCAACCTTTTTTTTCAACAGTTCCCAATATTTTTTTTAACAGTCGCAACATCTCAAAGAACATGATGCAATATTTTTTTCGACGGCTGGAATATTTTTTACAACTGGTCGCGATATCAGAACCAGAAACAACAGAGGATATCTTGTCGAGTTTTTCCGTGGCCGCGGTGGCGGCGTCCTGATCCGGTGGGGGCGGTGGAAGCTAGGGAGATCGGTGGAGGATGTCTCACACCATGCTTCATCACCCCATGTCCTTGGTAGTCCACCCATGGGTTGCGGCTCTAGGCGCCCTTCCTGTCCAGTCCTGCGGCGCCGGTCGACACGGCCAGCACGTCGCGAAGCGCAGGCCACACCGCGCTATTGCATTTGAACCCCAACCCGAACCCGATCTTCCACACGCGATGTTCGTGCTGCACGCGGCCCTTGCCCTCGGCGTAGGCCAGCTCGTACCACAATGAGCTACTACTCATGTTGCCTAGCTAGTGTAGCGTGCACTTGCTGAGCTCGATGTCTCTGTCCTCCATGCTCAGACTATGCTGCACCTCCTTCACCGTGGAGAGAGAGACGTGTTAGAGCGAACAGGGGGGAGAGAGATAGCGCAGGTGGGGAAAGGGGAAAGTGAAATGAGGCTAGAGAGAGATAGCGCAGGTGGGGGAAGTGAAATGAGTGGTTGGCGAGTGTCGACGATCAAATCGCCGATCCTATGAATATATAAAAACAGAGAAAAATGGTGTGTATCTCCTGGAATAGAATGTGATCACTCTTTATTGTTATGAATTGGCTATTACAAGGAATATCTGTGATCAAACAAAAGGCTAATCCTAGTTACACTGGAGCACAATGCTTACTATAGTGTTGTAATCAAATCGACTGCTAATCTTCTCAATTGCATTCGATCCGATCTCCCCTCCATCTTCCGCGGTCCTCCTTAAGTAGTTAATGAAGCGGTGATAGTTATCCTTTAGAGAGACGCTGTTGAGAAGTAACGCGTTTGGTCGGAGAGAGGTGTTAGTTGACAATGTATCAACTATTGTGTGATTTATATGTTGATGAGACATTCAACCGTAGTCTAGTGTCTTAGAATTATATAACGTCGCGTGGTATGGAATATGCAGCATGTGTTCCATTCATCACATGGTGAGGATATGTGTTTTCTTATCGTGGTTGTGCGGGTAGCTTGGTGGTCAACGACGGTCAGCGGCGAGGAGAATCGGGACTAGACTTGAAGAGTTGAGGTCGAGCGATCGGCGATGCGGGTGAGTCAACGACTCAAGCGTGACACAAGATGGACAAGGGTGACCTATTGGCAAATCCATGACGCATGGTGAAGCGGTTTAGGTCAAAAGTTAAAGACGACGCTTTGCGAAGCATGCGTGTGTGACCCGTTTTGTTAGTGGGCCTTAACGGGAGCCCAAGAGAGTCAAACCCTAAGAGTTTTAGGCCTCCACTATAAATAGGAGGAGATGGTGGCTGCACTCTCTCTCTCTCGCCTTTTATGTTTCAAAACCCTAATTGTCTTTAGGGGAGTTGAGGTGGAGGCTAGGGCTCTTGATGGTTTGTGGTGAATTTCGTGATCTTTGATTGTCCAGCGATCCATGATGGTGTGGATGTAATCCGGCATCAATCACGAAATCAATCTATGCAAGGTACATGGATTGCTCAGTCCGAATTATCATAATATTCGATGATACCTCAATAGCATATCAAAGCTTTAAGTTGAGAATCAAAAGTTTCAGTAGTTTCTTGATTACTGGGGACTAGGTCTGAGACCTTGTCCGACCGGTTCGATCAGGGTATTCATTATGTAACCTCTAGAATCCTCACGACCGTGCTCCTATCCACCCCCTCTGCCTTTACGGTCCAGGTCGTTAGCCTTAGGGGTTACGATCACGAAGATATATGGTCTCTCTTTATGTATTAAAGTAATACATAGATATTTTAATCCTCGTCAGCTAGCCCCCGAACTTTAAATGAATGGGTCGTGTGAAAACACTTTCTTCCGACGAAATCGTATCGGGCAGACTCCCCATTAAATGTCGTGACATTCGAAGTGGTTTGTATTTATTTTAAAATTGAGAAACTACCTTGGTACTTGAGAAGCTTTTCTGTCCATTGGTCAAAAAGATTACCCTTTGGACTTCTCTTAACCCCCGGGTGTGGTTAGAGAATGGCGGCTATAATAACCCCTTTGCACTGGGTGTAGGGTTTTCACGCCTTTGCTTCCTCTTCGTTATCCAAAAAGGAGAAAATTGTCTCCGACCACCTGTGACTTATTCATCCAAAAGAATCTGACATGTCAGATCTCATCACTAACTGGTCGGTTTCTGATCTGAGTGAGAAGAAGTTAGAAAGTTTGGAGAAAATTAGGTTACTCCCCGATAGGAATCTGATTTCTTGGAGATCAACTATCGGGGAGCATTCTCCAAGTGGTGAACACGGATAAATTTTAGTTTTCCTCGCATACATCGAATGCGGTTTTAGGCTCCCAGTTCACTCATTCCTTTCCCAAGTTTTGGAGTATTATGGAGTAGAACTGGTTAATCTGCCCCAATGCCATCGCCAACCTTAGTATCTTCATCTACCTCAGCGAAGCGTAATTGGGGATTCCTGCAACCATGGATCTCCTCAAGTATTACTACAGAATGACGAATACGAAGAAGATTATCGGTACACCCGGAGAGTGCACCTTGCGCCTCCACGACGGAAAAGCTGATGAGTACATTCGTATGTACTCAAAATCTTCATGGTTGTTATGGAAGAAAAGCTGGTTTTAAATGAAGATCACGCAACAAGACGACCTTTACTACAGTGGTAGAAAGGCGGTCGAGAATCCTCGATGGCGCTCCTCCTCAAAAAAGGAGGAAAAAGTATGGAGATGGGTTGAAGCCATCCGTCTCCTTAATGTCAGGGGTTTAACCCCCTAGCATGTGATGAGGGACTTTTCCATGCGTCGGATTAGTCCATTGAAGGCCAGATCTCATTTGATGCTCTCGTACATTGGTCGTGACGATGCGACCAAGGACTCCAGAGAGGCTAAAATCAAATGGATTGCGACCAGTTTGTTTTACTGACTGGTTACTTTCATAACCCTAAGACTTCTCATTTATTATAGCCTTATCTCATGACAAGATCAGAAGTCGGATTAAGATGATCTTTGCCGGAGAGCCTAGCGAGAAGGCTAGCTTCCCTCTGATCTTAGCTGTCGTTACCGCAGAAGAGAGAGCTGAGAGACTTCGGGTGAGTATATTAACCACTTTTCATCTTTCCAATATTTTCCGATCGGTTTTTACCCAAAATCTTCTTTGACATGCAGTCGGTCGGACTTAGGATTAATGAGGCCACTGAAACAAGTGAGCCAATTGATGATCCGACCAGTCATGCAATCACTAGAGAGCCGCATAGAGGTAGGTAACTGAACAGAAATATTTATTATTAGATGAAGCACGTTCATCACCTGACTAACTTTTTTTGTTAATCTAGGCGGTAATCATTGAGTCCCATGCAGTCACTCAAGACTTGCCAGTTGTGGTTGAAGCAACTCTTTTGGAGACCAACGAATCTACACCTTCTGATCCAGTGATCAGGGACATTGTTCTCGACCAGCTGGTCGAGAATATTACTCCGATCCCTTATTGAAAAGTGTAGAGTGTGCAACCAACCCCACCAGTTCAAAACTGGTGAAATCGGTTGAAAAGAAAAGGAAAGCGCGTGCTACAGACTTTAAACCGGCGCGCTTCAAGGTCAAGACCAAAAAATCAACCAGGTATGTATGAATTAGTCATATAAATGCATATCGTATAAGTCATGTTTTTCTTTCTTTCTTTTGTATAGATCTTCTGGTGTTCCGGTTGTTTTCGACCAGACCAGACTAGAAGATCAGTTTGTCGAGGATGTTTCCGACCAGAGCTTCCCTCAGGTTAGAGTCCTTGAGAGGGAAGTAGTTAGGAAAGTCCCCGAGCAAGCTTTAGTACCGGAACTTGATTTGGACCCCATGGTGATTATTACCCCATCGACGGAGGTAGAAATCCCTACAGATTCCCAACAGATTCCGATTACTACAAGCAACCCTTTCCAAGTTAACAAGTTTACTTTTTCTCCTCGATTTATCGAGGATAGGGAGCTTGATGAAGTTCGGGGGAGAACACCTGTAAAACCCCTAGAGGCATTCATTTGGTTTCCCCTTCTTTTTTCTAGGGTTAGGGTTTGGAGAGGAAGAGAGGGAGAGATTGTGGTTGCTCCTTGGTGAGCTCTTGTCCTCCTTGAGGGAGTGGCTTTGTAAGCATCTTGTGAGATCAATCAATCTTGTGATGCTTGCTTGAGAGTTCTTTTGTCTCTCTTGTGTGTTCTTCTCTCATTTGGATGAATTTGGTGCTTCCTTGATTCAAGGGTTTATGCTTGGTCTATTGACCCATTTTGTCTTGCCTTGATGTGTGGGAATACTCCTAGAATCCTCTAGACCATCAATCCCCACAAGCAAGTCTTGAATCAAATATTTTCATATTTCTAGGGTTTGTGCACTTCTTTGTTAAATCCTTGAGAGATTGATTCTGCGAAGTGGATCTGAAGGATCGTCACTAGGAATAGGTCTCCAATATCATTAGGGAGGTGTGCTCGAAATTTGGTCAAGTTTCATTGGTTGAATCAAAAGTTGGATCAAATTTCGTTTTGGATTTGGGTTGGATTTTTCAAGATCGGTACTGCACTGGTCGACCGGTTTATAACGGCGGTCCGACCGCCGTGTTTTCGCATCGCTAATCGCCGGTCGACCGATATCCACCGGTCCGACCGCCGTTAGTTGCTTGGTCCGACCGATCGTCTGTAGCCGGGTCATTGCGCTATCTACGCACGGCCTCGACCGCCGTGCCTGTGATCAACCCTTTGAGATTAAGTCTCCACTTTTGTGTCGTGTGGTTGTAGGGGTTTGTCGAATTCAGCACAAGGCTTCCGCTGTGTGCTTACTGATCCTCTTAGCTTTCATAGCTAAAGGAGTAAAGTTCGTGTTGAATTTGATTTAGGCAAGAAAGTTTTGAAAGCGCCTATTCACCCCCACTTTAGTCGCCTTTACGGTCCTACAAGTGGTATCAGAGCCGGTTAGCTCTTTTCTCATAGATCTTAACCGGTCTTTGGAGCCATGGCGACTGAGCGATATTCAATCAGGCCACATGTTTTTGATGGAGTTGATTTTGCGTATTGGAAGGCCCGAATGGAGGCCTACGTCGAAGCTCAAGGGCACGCAATTTGGCTTAAGGTGAAACATCCTTATGTCGTGCCAGCCGATGATAATTTGATCACTCCATATGTGGAGAACAACAGCAGGGCTCGGAATTTTTTGATTCAAGACCTTAGTCGATCGGAGTTTGAGTGTGTCGCTCATTTGCTGTCTGCTCATGAGATCTGGCGGACTCTTTGTGATTATCATGAAGGGTCCACTGCGATCAAGGAAGTGAGACAGAACCAGCTTAAGAAAGCATACTCCAAGATCGAGCAAAGACCTGGTGAATCTTTAGATGAGCTGTGGGGGAGATTTTCTAAAATTCTTCATGATCTCCGCATTTGTTGATCTTGTATTTTCGAGTCAAAATGCACGCCACCTTTTGGGTGCTTTGGATGTGAAGGTCTGGGGGATGAAGATCACTGCCATAAATGAAAACACTGTCATGAGTGAGCTTACCATGGATAAGCTTTACTCGAGGTTGAAGACGCATGAGATTGATTTTATCTCACGTCTCTCTTCGACAGAGCCGATGGCTTTAGTGGTCGACCAATCTAAGGGTAGATATTCTGATTCTTTTAATGTTAGCTCATCTGGATTTTCTTTGTCTGCTTTGCATTCTTTGAGCGATGAGCAACTTGAGAGACTACCTGAAGATGATTTAGCACTCCTATCCACAAAATTCACGAGAGCTTACAACAATGTGAGGAGTAGGAGGAGAGGTGGACCTATCACATGCTTTGAATGTGGTGAGCTCAACCACATTCGCTCTAGATGCCCCAAGCTGAAGGGCAAGGAGGAGAAGGAGTCACAAAGGCATCCTCAAGCGAGGGATGCTAAGTCCAAGAAGACAAACTATCGCAAGTTTGTCAGCCGAGTCCTTGAAGCTCTAGAGGATGTGAGCATGGATGATGTGGACTCGGAGGTGGAGGACGACAAGAGTGACTCCCGTGGCAAGAAGAAGGCACGTGATTTCACTGGTATGTGCTTTATGGCTAAGAACAGCCACGACAGCGACTCCTCCAATAGCGAGGATCCTTTTAGTGATCCCGATGAGGTATGCCCTTCACTTCCTGACATGAAAAGGGCTTTAGTGCCTGCTGAATAAAAATTGCATAAGCAAGCTAAAGTGATCAAGAAACAGGATACTATGATTGATAATTTGAACCTAGAAGTGGTTAGGCTCAAATCCATTAATCCTGATGATTTCTGTGATTCATGCTCTAGCTTGCTTAATGAATTGTCAAGCTTGAATAATGCTCATTCCTCTGTTGAAAAACAATTGGAAAATGCTCTTTCTGAACTAGAATCTCTCAAGTCTAGTTCTGTTTGCATGAATGCTATTCCACTTGATGTGACTGCTTTAGATGCTATTCCATTAAATTGCTCAAACTGTGCTTTGCTAGAATTGAAACTGGATAGCTCTTTAAAAGAATTGCAAAAATTTGATGCTAGTCACTGTGGATTTCATGGGGATATGTTCCAGATCTTAGGATGATGTGACAATTGGCAATGGCGTTTACGGTTTGTCGTTTCACGCGTTTTCGACAAAGTGTCAGGCTTACTGGACAGGGGCGGTCCGACCGGTCCTTGCACGGCGGTCCGATCGGTCCCAAATCGGTCGGACCGGCCATATGGGGCGGTCGGACCGGCGGTGACCAAAGTGGTCAAAATGAGCTGGGCCAAAAATAGGTGTTGTAGGCAAGTGAGGGGATCCCAATGCACTTGGTCTCATAATTTTTGGAGACTCCAGTAAGAAGTTCTATTCGTTTGTATTTTCCAGAAGGTTTTGGAATTTCAGGGCTTGAATTTCGGCTAAGTCCCAAGGGGCGGTCCGACCGGCTCACAGGGAGCGGTCCGACCGGCCAAGGGGCGGTCTGACCGGCTCACCTGGAGCGGTCAGACCGGTAACTACTTGAACGTCGGCCAACTTCGTGGCGATGTTGTTTTGTTAGGTCAAAGTCATTGGTTTCATAGCATATGATTTGCATGATGCATGTTTTGACTAACATGGGTCAAGTTGTGAAGAACTTGTTCCCGAATCGTGTTTGCTTGTCTATGGTTGTGCAGGTTGCTTGGTGGTCAACGACGGTCAACGGCGAGGAAGATCGGGACTAGACTTGGAGAGTTGAGGTCCAGAACGATTGACGATGCCGGGTGAGGTCAACGACTCAAGCGTGACACAAGATGGACAAGGGTGACCTATTGGCAAATCCATGACGCATGGTGAAGCGGTTTAGGTCAAAAGGTTAAAGACGGCGCTTTGCGAAGCGTGCGTGTGTGACCCGTTTGTTAGTGGGCCTTAACGGGAGCCCAATGGAGTCAAACCCTAGGAGTCTAGGCCTCCACTATAAATAGGGGGAGGTGGTGGCTGCACCACCAAGCTCTCTCTCTCTCTCGCCTCTTTTGTTGCAAAACCCTAATTGGCTTAGGGGAGTTGAGGTGGAGGCTAGGGCTCTTTATGGTTTGAGGAGAATTTCGTGATCTTGGATTGACCACTGATCCATAATGGCGTGGGTGTAATCCAGCGACGATCACGTTCTTAATCAATGCAAGGTTTGCTTGAGATAAGTCTCTTTTCGTTCTTGCTTTCAATTTCGTGATTTTAGGGCTTTCTTTGATCCGCGAGTTTGTGATTGATTCTTTCACGTGAATTAGCTTGCTGTGATATGTGTGAATCTATCTAGCATCATCTTGATCATCAATCTCTCACGAACAAGTTTTAGGATCAAGTTTTCGTTCTTGCCCTGTTTTAGACCTTACATTAATCAATTGATAATTGCTCAAGATCGTTCCAAGAATTATCATAATATTCGATTGGAATAGGTCCTCAATAGCATATAGAAGGTGTGTACAAAGTTTCATAAAGATTGGAGTTGAGAATCAAAAGTTTCACCTAATTGCAACTTCGTCATCGGGCTGATTTTATCTTGCGCGATCGGTTCGGAGTCGGCGGTCGATCCGCCCGTCATCACCGGTCGATCGATTTTGAGCGGTCCGACCGCCAAGATAACGCCGGTCGGACCGCCAAAGAATCGGTCCGACCGGTTGAGTATAACGGTCGACCGCCTGCGTCTTTGTGAGTCTTGGTAATCTTAGTTGATTTTGTTATATTGCTTAGGGTTTTATTGGATTCAATACTAGTCTTCCATTTGTCTTGGTATATTGATCTTCATAGCTTTCTAATAGCTACTGGAGTTAAATTGTATTGAGTTCATAATTTGTGAAAAAGTGAGCGTGCTCCTATTCACCCCCCCTCTAGTCGCCTTTTCGGTCCAACAGTCACACTTGTTCTCATTGTAAGAATAATCGAATTAAAATGCAAGAGATGACTGAAATGGTTGCTTATTCTAGAATTGCCTCTTGTGAAAATTGCCCTAAACTTACAATTGAGATTGAAGCTTTAAACAAGACTCTTGAAGAGAAAGCTAAAATTAAAAAATCCATGTCTCTTACTGCTTCCAAGAAAGTTATTGATTCTTCCTCTTGTATGTTGCATGCTGAAATTGAAACTGCTATTGGTAAGATACAAGAGGCTTTTAGAGTCAAATTTAAGGAGCAGTTGAATAGGATTGGAGAGTCCTATTGTGTGTCTTGTGAGGCTCTGAAAGTGGAAGTGGATCTTCTTAAGAGCAAACATGTTGAGGCAATCGATTCTAAAAAGTGCTCCAATTGTGGAGTTTTGGCAAAAGTGAACGATTACCTCAAAATGACTCTTGAGAAGTTTTCTAGTGGGAAAAAGAAACTCAACTTGATTCTAGACCAATCCAAGGTGAGTGTGAAAAACAGTGGCCTAGGTTTTAAGTCCCTAGAGCTTTCCAAGAATCATCCACCAAAGATTGCTAGAGTTGTGAGAAGTGGTTTGGTTGAGCAAGACCTTCAAGGTTGTATCCAAAACTGCAGGTTCTGCTCAATCTCTTTCTAGCAAGAAAGGTGCTTCTGTCTCACCAGTACGGACCCCTCAAAAGGTCAAGTACCATTGCACCTTCTGCAAGAAAGAGGGCCACACGGTTGAGTTTTGCTTCCGGAGAGCAAAAATTGAGAGGAAAGAGAGAGTGAGCACTTTGAGATCCATTAGAGGAGTCTCTTCTTCAGCTGTAGTCTCTAGAGCCGGGCAGCCTATTCAGCGTACCACATATAGGCCTAGGTTTGTAGAGAATTTTGTTGACTCTTTTGGTGGGTCCAGGCAGCAGTGTGGTTTAGGATATCGTGAGGATAGACCACGGGTAGCACCTAGACAGGGGGAGTATCGGCCTTTTGGTAGATCGTTTTGGAGAGGTCCAGGTGGTGCTCATGGGCATTCTTATGATTTTGTGCCTAATCATTTTTCTCACTTCTTTTGCTATTCCCAGGCATCGTCCATCTCGATCTTTGGACACCTAGATCTTTTATCTCAAATCCCAGTACTGAGGCATGGATGTTTTGAGGGAATTTGCTCTTTTTGCATTCATTGTATCATAATGCATTTTTATTTCAAATATCTTGCATTGCATAATAAAACTTGTGGAGCTTTGATTATTATCCTTGTATGACTTGATTTCATTCTCTGTACCTTGTCATATCAAGTGATAGTCTGCTAGACTTCTTTTATGGCTCTTCTTGTTTATCTTAGCTTTTGCCTTGCTAGCTTTATATCTGTGAGCAAATTGAATCGAATCATGTCTTGTTGGATCTTGTGACTAGTTTTGCTCTAGTGATCCTTTTACGATTCTTGCCATGTCAAATAGGTTGATTTTGAGATGAAAAATGAGTTTTTTATCTTCTTAAGTCAAGCAAATGAAAAATGAGATTTTCTGTGCGAAAAAACTGATCTCACCAATCCTTTCTCATGAGATGGCTTGCCATTGCACTAGGCATGAACTCAGGGGGAGTTTTGGATGACCTAGACCACTCTTTTAAGCTTATCGCTTGAGATGGTCGCGGCAAGGCTTGAGATCTAGCACAGTGAAAAAAAACTTTCAAGAAAGCTCAAAATGCTAAGTGCTTGAGTTTTGCTTCAAAAGAATACTCGTTATGCTCAAAATGCCTCAGTTCTTGTTTTGAGTCTCTTTTTACTTATAAACATGGCTTGACTCATTTTTGGTTGCTTTTAGTGGAACTATGATATTGAGCAACCTTTCATGATTTTAATTTTGTTCATCTCAGATTGCTGCTATTTTGGTTTTAGCTTTGCAGTACATGTTTTGCCATGATTGAATATAGCTTCTACACCTTATATGGCTTGGTATAATTCTTGTACTGTCTACTTCGATAATGGTCATGGCTCCTTTTGCTAAATTTTAAATAAAGTCATTTCATCTTCTTTTTCTTGTCCCATGCATCTTGATGAATTCATTGTCAAAGGGGGAGAAGGATTGAAGAAAATGCTGTTTTGGAGCTTTTGGTTTTCATAAGGTTTCATACATCAAAGAACACACATAAAATTTTTTTTGTGAACCTTTTGAAAATTTGTGATCATAGTGAGTTGAGTCTCTGGGTTTTATTGCCTTTTTCTGATTTGAATTGCAATTCAAGAAGACTCACAATGATCAAAAGTCAAATAGAACTTATTGTCTTTCATATGGACCTTAGTTAGATTTTTGGCCATCTTCTGGAAGTTGATGTCATTTGTGCTTTCATTGCCTTATCTCACTTGCTTATACTATTCTGAAGCCAGCTTGGTCGGTTCCTAAGCTTTTTCTTGCTTTTGGACCAAGTTGTGTCTTTATGCGAAAACGGCGATTTTTACTTTTCAATTTGAAAAAACCACATTTTCTGGGAAATTGCCAATGTGTTCATCAAGGGGGAGATTGTGGATATCGTGAGGATATGTGCACGATCTCAGGATGATGAGTCAATTGGCAATGGCTTTGTTGGTTTGCAAAATCTCACGTTTTCGGGGTTTGCTTCATGCTGTCAGACCACAGGCGGTCTGACCGGTGGTGTGGGGCGGTCAGACCGCCTGTGGAGAGGTCGGACCGGCTTTGGTTGCCGGTCGGACCGGCCTGACCTAAAAATGGATTTTGGGGCTAATCCAAAAATAGGTTGTGTAGGCAGGTGAGGGGAGTCTCCTGGATGTGGTTGCATCATTTTTGGAGCTCCCAGTCAAAAGTTCTATTCGTTTGAAAATTCCAGAAGGTTTCGGTTTTTCGAGATGGAAATTTGGCTAAGTCATTTTGGGCGGTCCGACCGCCGTTATGAAATCGGTCGGACCGGCCTGAAATCGGTCGGACCAGTGGTGTGGGGCGGTCCAACCGCCAATGACTTGAGACTTGGCCTTCTTGGCATTGAGTTGGTTTCAATGTGGTTTGTGGTATGGTTTTCAATGCTTTATTGATGTATATTGCATGTGGAACTAATGTGGGTCAAGTTGTGAAGAACTTGTTCCCGGTGTCGGTTTGTTTGTTTGTTGCTGTGCAGGTGGCTTGCAGGTCAACGACATCAACGGTGAGTGGATCGGGACTACGCTTGGAGAGCTGAGGTTCAGAACGATCATGGATGCCGGGTGAGGTCGTGTGACTCAAGCATGGTGCAGAATGGGCAAGATGGATCGAACGGGTGGTTCGGTGCAGCTGGTTGGATCAGGCGGTGCGGATATCGGTGCGAGTCTCTGGGAGGTTCCGATGGGATTCGGACAAGAGAGGCTTGGCGACGCGATGAGAACCGCTGATCAACCTACACGTGGTGAAGCAGGCGATTGCTTCAATGGTTATGTTGTGTGTGGGTCCCATGTGTGAATGGGTCCCAAATGTGAAACCCTAGTCCTCTCCTATAAATAGAAGGGGGGAGATGTAAAACCCCCGGAGGCATTCATTTGGTTTCCCCTTCTTTTTTCTAGGGTTAGGGTTTGGAGAGGAAGAGAGGGAGAGATTGTGGTTGCTCCTTGGTGAGCTCTTGTCCTCCTTGAGGGAGTGGCTTTGTAAGCATCTTGTGAGATCAATCAATCTTGTGATGCTTGCTTGAGAGTTCTTTTGTCTCTCTTGTGTGTTCTTCTCTCATTTGGATGAATTTGGTGCTTCCTTGATTCAAGGGTTTATGCTTGGTCTATTGACCCATTTTGTCTTGCCTTGATGTGTGGGAATACTCCTAGAATCCTCTAGACCATCAATCCCCACAAGCAAGTCTTGAATCAAAGATTTTCATATTTCTAGGGTTTGTGCACTTCTTTGTTAAATCCTTGAGAGATTGATTCTGCGAAGTGGATCTGAAGGATCATCGCTAGGAATAGGTCTCCAATATCATTAGGGAGGTGTGCTCGAAATTTGGTCAAGTTTCATTGGTTGAATCAAAAGTTGGATCAAATTTTGTTTTGGATTTGGGTTAGATTTTTGATCTTGGGTACTGCACTGGTCTCGACCGGTTTTATAACGGCGTCCGACCGCCGTGTTTTCGAACCGCTAAATCTTCTGGGTCGACCGATATCCACCGGTCCGACCGATCGTCAGAGCCGGCCATTGCCGATCATCACGGCCGACCGCTGTGCCCAGATCAACCCTTTGAGATTAAGTCTCCACTTTTGTGTCGTGTGGTTGTAGGGGTTTGTCGAATTCAGCACAAGGCTTCCGCTGTGTGCTTACTGATCCTCTTAGCTTTCATAGCTAAAGGAGTAAAGTTCGTGTTGAATTTGATTTAGGCAAGAAAGTTTTGAAAGCGCCTATTCACCCCCCCTTTAGTCGCCTTTACGGTCCTACAACACCGGATCGTCAAGCTAAGACGAGTTCTGATAAAAAATTTGCCGATTATAACGACGTGGCAATTCGGGTAATTGTCTACAACCATTTTCATAATTCCTCTTTAAGTTTACATGAAACTTAAAGAAGATACGCTATCTATGTAGCACATGGTCGAGAACTTTGCTGTGGTCGGAGAATTAGCCCAGCGAATAAAAATCTTGAAGCAAAGACATTCCGAATTAGAAAGTAATAACTTTCTACTTAACCTATTTTTCTTCCTTATGACTATCTTATTCTCTTTTAATTATTCTCCTTATCATATTTGATAGATTCAGAGAAAATAAAAGAAGAAGCTATGGCCAAAGAAGCTAAAATAACAAAGCTTGGGGAAGAATGCCAAGTAAGGACCGGTCGATGCATACTTGACGACCAAAAATAAAGAAATTTTAGAAATTTCTGGAAAGAAGATAGAAGGTAACTAGTCGTAAACTTGTCTTAGTATCTCTTCTAATCATTCTTGCCTAACACTCGTTTTGCTTATACAGAACAAAATCAAATGCTAACCAGAGCAAAGAAAGCTATGGAATTTGAGCAAGACAAGAAGACAACTCTTGTGCTTAATCTCGATGAAAAAATCACTTCACTTAATAAAATAATTTTTGATATGGGATCAGGATCGAGCTTGCCCTCTCTGAGAGATCCAACGAAAAGGTGACTTAACTAGGCCATCTTCTGGAGGATCTTAAGTGTTTGCTCAAGACTACGAGAGAAAATTATGCCCGATCTATGAAAGAATCCATTGCCAGTGGAGTTAGTTTCGCTCTGGCAAAACTGAAGGTTTCCGACCGCTCCACTAACCTTCAAGCCATTGAGGAGGATTTCAACTGCTTGCCTGAAGAGGCGACCAAGTTTCTCAAGGAGGAAAGACCTCTGGGAGACAAGGTTGCAGAAGAAATGGAGATCGGATCTCCGTCAAGAAGTGATTATGTTGGACCGAAAAGGCGACTAGAGGGGGTGGGGGTGAATAGGAGCATGCTCACTTTTTTACAAATAATGGATCAATAAAACTTTACTCCAGTAGCTATAGAAGCTATGAAGATCAGTATATCAATACAACGGAAGACTAATATTGAATCCAATAAAAACCCCAAAGCGATAGGACAAAATCAACAACGATTGAAGTGAAACAATCTACTGGCGGTCGGACCGCTGTCTAACTGGCGGTCGGACCGATTCCCGACCGGTGGCTATAGGCGGTCAGACCGCCGGTGTACAGAACAGAAGAACAGCCCCGATGATGAAGATGAAAATAGATGAGACTTTTGATCTACTAATCCAAACTTGATGAAACTTGGAACACACCTTCTTTATGATAACAGAGACCTATTCCAATCGAAGATTATGATAATTCTTGGAGGAATCATGATCCTTTTCCGTTTGATCAAAGAAGGGTTCAAAACCGGGTTAAAACCAAAACTAGGTCAAAACTCTTGCTCGTGGGTCATTGAAGATCAAGATAATCCTAGATAGATTCCGACACATCACAGCAAGCTAGATCACATGAAGAAACCAAGCAAAAACTCACGGATCAAAGAAAGACCTAAAATCATCAAATAGAGAGAAAGAACGCAATGAGACAAAACATTGATCAAACTTTCCTTTGATTGATTGACATGATCAGGGCTTACAGCCACTCCATCAATGGAGGACAATGCTCAATCCAAGAGCACAAAAATCATATCAAACATCAAGAACCCTAGCCTCCACAAAAGCTCTCCCTAAGAAAATTAGGGTTTACAAGAATTGCAAAATAGGCGAAGAGTTGGTGCTGCCACCACCCTCTCCTATTTATAGTGGAGGCTTAGACCTTCTAGAAGTTTGATCCTATTGGGCTCCCGTTAAGGCCCAAAACAAACAAGACACTTACGCACGCATTTTAATGCACCGTCTTCAACATCCCTTGACCTAACTAGCTACACCTTGCGCCATCTTGCGCCTCGGATTAGCTAATAGGTCACCCTTGTCCAGCTTGCACCATGCTTGAGTACATTGACCTCACTCGGCATCGTCGAGCGTTCTGGACCTCGGCTCTCCAGGCCTAGTCCTGATCATCCTCATCGTTGACCGTCGTTGACCACCAAGTAACCTGCACAATAATAGACAAGTAAACCGAATTTGGGAATAAGTTCTTCACAACTTGACCCATGTTAGTCAAAACATGCATCATGAAAAATATATGCCCTGAAACTCATGACTTTGACCTAACACACGAATATCGCCGCCACACCGGGCGACGAACAAAGTGAAAACCGGTCAGACCGCCCCCTAGGGCCGGTCAGACCGCCAGCCATGACTTAGCCAATTTTCAACCTCTGAAAACCAAAACCTACTGGAAATTTTAAACTAATAGAACATTTGACTGGAGACTCCAAAAATTATGAGACCAAGTGCAATAGAGTCCCCTCTCTTGCCTACACCCTCTATTTTTAGCCCAGCTCAAAATAACACTTTTTAAGTTCACCAGTCCGACCGCCACCTATGGCCGGTCGGACCGATTTGGGACCGGTCTGACAACCATGCTACGACCGGTCAGACCGGTTACTGCTTGATAGTTCTGAAACTTGTCGAAAACACATGAAACGACAAACCGTAAACGCCATTGCCAATTGTCACATCATCATAAGATCTGGAGAATATCCCCATGATATCCCCCATGATATCCACAGATTAGTTAGGCGATCTCTAGTAAAATTGTAATGAAAAGATATATGAAAATGTAAAACTTACCTTTTTCTTATCAATGAAATATTTTCTTCATCCGGTCGACTTATGAACATTCATATATTACCTAGCCCCCGACTATTTTATAGTAGAAGAACTTTACTATATAAGTAGTAGGGCAAGAATATGAACTTAAGTCCCAACCATTGTTTGAAAGTATGTACTAGTTGTTTGAAAAACTGATCGTAATAATACTAATAAACCTTTTTGATCGAAACTAGTGTCAGGTTTTAACTAGTTGTAAATCTGTTTTTCATGATCGAAGTACTTACTAAGACAATATATGGTCCGAAGAAAGGACTTTCCTTGATAAGAAAACTCGAATGCAAAGACGTTTTATTTCTATGTAATACTCAACGCTTGTCGGAAGGAACTGCTAAGAAACGAAGATATAAAATATATTTCGCAATACGTGCTCATGCTCTGGTCCGGCTGGCAGCGAGGATCGTAGGAAAAGGTCCATTGCCAGGAAGCTCCTTCCAGTGGGTGGGACCACGTGCGAAAAAGAAGAGACTTCGACTAGTAGGTTTTCTGTGTCTCGACTAGTAGCCAAACGAGAGTAGAACAGAATTTTGAAATAAAAATATAATTTACATAATCTTTTGCATATGAACCTCTAGTCGACCAGAGTTGGGTACAAACATATAAATAACATCACTCGCCAAGAGAATTTAAGGGATTAAATAACCTTTAAAATTAATAGAAATAAAAAAGGAAATTAAACAAAGAATTTACGCATTTGATCAATATTCCAAGAATTATACAAAACTCTCCCATCTGAAATAGCTAATCGTACCGAGCCTGATCGGGTGACTTCGACCACAGTGTATGGACCTTCCCAGTTGGGAGAAAGCTTGTTGCGATTTGATCGGCTCTGAATTTTTCTAACAACCAGATCGCCTACAGCTAAGCTGCGAGGTTGCACCTTACGACCGTGGTACCTTCTCATGGCTTGTTGATAGATTTGCGAACGTATTAAGACTTGGTTTCATCGTTCTTCAAGAAAATTGATATCATTGAGTTGTCGTTCCTCTTGATTGTTTACGTTGAAATAATTGGTTCGAGCATAGCCAATTTTCAGTTCTGGAGGAAGCATAGCTTCAGCACCATAAACTAAAAAGAATGGTGTTTCACCGCTCGCACGACTGGTCGTGGTTCGAATGACCCATAAAAGAGAGGGAAGTTCTTAAACCCAAGTTCCTGACCGTTTTATCAACTGGTCGAACACTCGACGTTTAACCCCCTGCATTATGATACTATTGGCATGCTCAACTGCTCCGTTGCTCTGCGGATGAGCAACAGAATCGAAATGGACTTTGATTCCAAGCTCATCGCAGAATTCCTAAAAATTGCCACTTGAAAACTGAGTACTATTGTCTATGATTATACGACTAGGTAAACCAAATCGTGTGATCACATTTTTATGAGTAATCTCTTAGCGACCTCAGTTGTAGTTTTGACAACTGGCTCGGCTTTGATCCATTTTGTAAATGTGTCAATCATGACGAAAAAGAATTCGAAGCCCTCGGGTGCTCTTGGGAAAGGTCCCAGAATGTCTAGTCCCTAGGTTACGAAAGGCCAAGAAAGAGGAATTGTTTGTGTTGGACCGAAAATGCGACTAGAGGGGGGGGCTGAATAGGAGCACGCTCACTTTTCATAAATAATAGATTCAACACAAATTTCACTCCAGTAGCTATGGAAGCTATGAAGATCAATATACCAGTACAGCGGAAGACTAGTATTAATCCAACCAACCCCCGAAGCAAAACAACTAAATATCAACACAAGCTAAAACAACTCTCAGTGCAGGGCGGTCGGACCGCTGGGTCAATGGCGGTCTGACCGATGACCTACTGGTCTGACCGGTGACCCTGGCAGGTCTGACCGTCGGCCTGAAGAACAGAACAGAAAGCCCTTATGACGAAGTTGCAAATAGATGGAACTTTTGATCTACAACTCCAAACTTGATGAAACTTGAAACACACCTTATCTATGATATCAGAAACCTATTCCAATAGAAGATTGTGATAATTCTTGGAAGAATAACGATCCTTTTCCGTTTGATTGAAGAAGGGTTCAAAACCGAGTCAAAATGAAAACTAGATACAAAATCTTGCTCGTGGGTGATTGATGATCAAGATGATCCTAGATATGTTTCCACATGTCACAGCAAGCTAGATCACATGAAGAATTCAATCAAAAACTCGCAGATCAAAGAAAGACTCAAAATCATCAAATATAGAGGAAGAACACAGAGACAAAACATGATCAAACTTTTTCTAGATTGATTTGATATGATATGGGCTTATAGCCTTTCCATCAATGGAGGACAATGCTCAATTCAAGAGCACAAAAATGACATCAAAAACTCTAGAACCCTAGCCTCCACAAAATCTCTCCTAAGCAAAATTAGGGTTTACAAAATAGCAAAAGAGACAAAGCGGAGGTGCAGCCACCTCCCTCCTCTATTTATAGTGGAGGCTTAGACCTTCTAGAAGTTTGAATCAATTGGGCTCCCGTTAAGGCCCAAAGCAAACGGGTCACACACGCATGTATTTTAATGCACCGTCTTTAACACCTCTTGACCTAACTAGCTTCTCCTTGGGTCATCTTGTGCCACAGGTTGGCTAATAGGTCATCCTTGTCCATCTTGCACCACATTTGAGTACATTGAACTCACCCGACATCGTCGATCATTCTGCACCTCAGCTCTCCAAGTCTAGTCCCGATCATCCTCGCCGTTGACCATCGTTGACCCTAAACAACCTGCACAACAATAGACAAGTAAATCGAATTTGGGAATAAGTTCTTCACAACTTGACCCATGTTAGTCAAAATATGCATCATGCAACATATATGCCCTAAAACTCATGACTTTGACCTAACAACCGAACATCGCCGCCACGACGGGTGACGATCCAAGTGAAAACTGGTCATACCGCCCCCAGGGCCGGTCTGACCGCCCACCCTAGCCTGTCAGACCGCCAGTTGGGACTTAGTCGAATTCCTCTCTGGAAAACCAAAACCTACTGGAATTTTCAATCGAATAGAACTTTTGACTGGAGACTCCAAAAATTATGGGACCAAGTGCAATAGAATCCCATCTCTTGCCTACA
Source organism: Hsuehochloa calcarea (assembly GCA_036346395.1). NCBI lineage: Eukaryota > Viridiplantae > Streptophyta > Magnoliopsida > Poales > Poaceae > Hsuehochloa > Hsuehochloa calcarea. Next base: position 19,440,295 of record CM070597.1, on the reverse strand, counting down.
CCCTCTATTTTTGCCCAGCTCAAAACACCATTTCTGAAGTTGGCGGTCCGATCCGCTATGGCGGTCGGACCGCCCATGACGATCGGCCGCCGCCTGGCGGTCATACGGTTATGGCTTTGACAACCTTGTTTCTTTGCCGAAAACACGTGAAACAACAAACCGTTAACGTCATTGCCAATTGTCACATCATCCTAAGATCTGGAGCATATCCCCATGATATCCACAGTTTGCAAAGCTTGTGCCGGCTGATGTACTTGTCGGCTATGGCCCGACATTATGCGCGCCGTCACGGGCTCTTTTGCATCATGAAGGGAAGTTGGCCAATAGTATCCTTACCTGAAGGCTTTACCGACCAATGTTCTGTAGGAATGATGTGCTCCACAGTCTCCTCCATGAATTTCGGTTAGCAACTTAATGCCATCCGATTGAGATATGCATCTCATCAACACTCCATGAGATCCTCGTTTATACAAGGTACGTTCAATTAGAGTGTATAATTTTTCTTTTCGTGCAACACGATCAGCCTCTACATCATCTTCTAAATTAAGTCATGCTGAAGATAATTGTAGATCGATGTCATCCAATCTCTACCCTGATCGTCATCGATCTGTGGAGCATCTATGTTATCATAATCAATTTGTATGACCTGATGTGAATCATTGATGTTCTTGGAATGCTCGACCACCGAGGGTGAATCGAGTTGCTTGAGAAAAACTCTGGACGAGACGGTGGACCTGGTTGAGGCCATCCGTGCCAACTGGTCTGCCAGAAAGTTTTCATTTCTTGGAATATGTTGGATCTGGAAACCGAAGAAGTGCTTTTCGTGTTTCCGTACTTCCGCCATATAAGATGATATATGGGTACTTGAGCATTGATACTCTTTCCCCATTTGATTCTCTATTAGTTGAGAATGACCTTTCACTAGTAATTTGCGAATCCGCGAATGAGCTGCTCAAAGTCCCGCCAGTAAACCTTCGTATTCTACTACATTGTTCGTAGCAGAAAAGTTGAATTGGATGGCGTACCTGAGGTGTTCGCTAGTAGGAGATATCAAGGCGACTCCACCCCAATCCTTTGAGCATTAAAGAACTGTCAAAGTACATTGTCCACTCTTCGTGGCGTTCGGACTCTGGTTCCTACTTGAGTTCAGGGTTTGTCCATTCGGCAATGAATTCTACTATTGCCTAGGACTTTATTGTTGTTCGTGAGATAAAATGGAGGTCGAACGTCCCTAGTTCAACCGCCCATTTTGCTATTCGTCCTGACGATTCCCTATTTCCAAGGACTTGACCAAGGGGATATCCGGAAGGCACGACCACTTTGTGGGCTTGAAAGTAATGCCTTAGTTTCCTTGAAGCCATAAGGAGATCATAGAGCAGCTTTTGTAACTGTGGGTATCTTTCCTTTTGTCCATGTAAGACTTCGCTTACGTAATATACTGGTCGTTAGACGTTTTCACGTTCTACGACCAGTACACTGCTGACAGCTTGTGGTGTTGCAGCCACGTAAATAAGCAATATCTCTTCTGGTCTTGGAGAGACTAAGATCGGGGCACTCGTAAGGTACTCTTTAAGCTTTTCAAAGGCATCGTTTGCTTCCTTTGTCCACTCAAAATTCCATGCTTTCGAAGAAGTTTAAAGAAAGGTAATCATTTTTACCTTTCACCCAACCTTGCTATCAAACGACTTAGCACTGCCATACAACCGGTTAGTTTTTGGACTTCTTTCTTCGTGGTCGGAGGGCGTATCTGGTTGATGACCGATATCTTCGTAGGATTTGCTTCGATACCCCTAGTCGAAACTAGAAAATCGAGAAGTTTTCCAGCGGAAACTCTGAACACACATTTATTTGGATTCAACTTGAGGTTATGCCTTCTCAAGTTATTGAAAGTCTCTTGTAAGTCGAGAATGTGATCACCAGCGTTGATGCTCTTCACAACCAAATCATCAACATAGGCTTCTAGATTTTGTCCTATCTGTGGACTAAAGGTTTTCTGCATTAACCTTTGAAAAGTTGTACCAGCGTTTTTGAGACCACAAGGCATCTTAACATAACAGTAAGTGCCATATGGAGTGATGAAGAAAGTTTTTTCCTCATCTTCTTTACTCATATTAATATGGTAGTACCCTGAATACGCATCTAAAAAACTTAATAACTCACATCGGGAGGTGGAGTGTACGAGTTGATCAATGCGGGGAAGAGGAAAATCACCATTCGGACAAGCTTTATTAAGATTTATGAAGTCAATACATATTCACCACTTCCCATTACTCTTTCTAACCATTACAGGGTTAGCGAGCCACTGAGGATGATTGACCTCACGAATAAATCCAGCCTTCAGGAGATTGTCAATTTAAGACTGGATCGCCTTCTTTCTGTCAGGTGCAAAACGATGTAGCTTCTGCTTGACCAGTTTTTTATCAGGCTGGAGGGCTAGCCTGTGCTCAATAACCTCCCTAGGGACTAAGGGCATGTCGGACACCTGCCTGACGAATACGTCTGGTTTGCTCGGACGAAGGAGACGAGCGACTCTTCCTATTTGAGATTGAGCCCTTCTTTGACTTGAACTTTTGGGACAAACCCATCAGTGTTTCCTGACCCATGTGGCGACTTGGCATTTTCCGGAGAAATACCTCCGTCGAGTGGTACCTCCTTTGTCTGATCGGATGGTTTTGGTGTCATCTTCGGTCCGGAGTGCTTGACCTGCATTGCAACCGAGTTAGTTGTTCTGGTTAGGATTTCATCGACCAGTTCTAAAGACTTTCGATTGCATGCATAAGCCATTTTTTGATCTCCTCGAACCATGATGACTCCTTTTGGTCCTGACATCTTTAGACTATGATAACCGTAATGCGTGGCTACCAGGAACTTTTCTAAAGCCGGATGACCAAGGATTCCATTATACGAGGTTTCAAAATCAACCACATCAAACGAAATATTTTCCGTTCGGAAGTTGTCAGGACTCCCGAACGTAACCGGTAAGGACACTTGTCCTATCGGTTTTGCAGTAGAACCAGAGACTATGTCGTGGAAAGCATACTTCACTGGTTTTACCTTAGACCTAGAGACCTGCATTTCTTCTAATGCTCCCACAAATAAAATATTTAAGGAACTACCTCCATCTATCAAGATTGGATTGACTTTACAATTGTTAATGGTAGGTTCTGTTGGGGAATGCGGCAATGCTACTATAGCACAAACAAATTTTTACCGCGCAACAAAGGAACCACCACAAGTAATAGATCACGAGATTACCACGAGATCGCGCCTACTCGTAGCGGAAGTAGAGTCGTTGTAGCGAGTTGATGCAGTCGTAGTCGTACTCACGACGCGTCTCCTCCTTCGAGTGGTCGTACTCGTCACGCGTCTGCTCCTCCGAGTGGTCGTACTCGTCGCGTGACTTCTCCTCCCACTCCGGTGAACGTCACGAGTTGCGGATCGTCCCAGTGCTGATGCTTCGCAACAACACCTCCGAGGTATCCATACGTACGGTAGGATCACCACGCACTAGAGTGCTAGCACCGGCAGCGTGGTTGAGAAGGTGTGGCTATTAGGGTTTGGGAGTTCTTCCAAAGATCATCCTCTCACTTCACCCCATGCCAACCCCCTCTTTATATAGGCATCCGTGATGGGTCTTGACAGTCGTACTTCGAGGCCCATCCGAGTAGGAACTTACTTCTCCTGGCCTGATTGCCGACGTCCATTGATGCTTAGCATCACCATCCAAAATAGATCCTTATCCTTTAAGTGTGTGACCATGGCTATTAGGGTTGATCATCCTCTCCCTCACCCCATGCCACCCCTCATGTAGGCATCCATGACTCAACACAGGGCCCAAACTCTTTTCCAAAGCACCCTTTAGTCGTTTCATGTGTACTCTAAACTCCTTTTCGATCACTAGTCGTTACAGCAATACATAACGATTCCCAAAGACACATAGAATAAATCAGACGAACCATGATGTAATATGATCTATGATCAGGTCCTCATCACTTACTATCAGTTCTATCTCCATACGACCAGATCATATTTGGTCCCGACCAGTTCGTAACTCCTTATGACCAGGTTCTTACCATTCTGTGATTACGTTCGGCCAATCTACGACCAGCTCGTATCTCCATTCGACTGAAGCGTAACGCGGCAAGGCTACGATAGCACAAACAAAATTTTACCGCGCAACCAAGGAACCACCGCAAGTAATAGATCACGAGATTACCGCTAAGCGTCCGACTCGTGGCGGAGTAAGTCGTTATGGCGAGTTGATGCGATCGTAGTCATACTCACGGCGTCTCCTCCTTCGAGTAGTCGTACTCGTCGCGCGTCTGCTCCTCCGAGTGGTCGTACTCGTCACATTACTTCTCCTTCGACTCCGGTGAGCGTCACGAGTTCCCGACGTCCCAGTGCTGATGCTTCGCAACAACACCTCCGAGGTATCCACACGTACGGGGCAGGATCACCACGTGCTGGAGTGCTAGCACCGGCAGCGTGGTTGATAAGGCGTGGCTATTAGGGTTTCGGGAGTTCTTCCAAAGATCATCCTCTCCCTCACCCCATGCCACCTCTCCTCTTTATATAGGCATCCATGATGGGTCTCAACCTGGAGGCCCATTAGGAACTCGTAGTCTATACGAATTGAGATCACCATCCAAAACAGATCCTTACCCTTTAAGTGTGCGACCCCACAGGTTCATGTGTAATCGGTTATGACTCGGAAACTCTTTTCGATCACTAGTCGTTAGCGGTACCTAGCAATACATAACGATTCCCAAATACACATAGAAAATATCGGACGAACCATGATGTAATATGATCTATGATCAGGTCCTCATCACTTACGATCAGTTCGTATCTCCATACGACCAGATCATATTTGGTCCCGACCAGTTCGTAACTCCTTACGACCAGGTTCTTACCATTCTGTGATTACGTTCGACCAATCTACAACCAGCTCGTATCTCCATTCGACTGAAGCGTAACACGGCAAGGCTACGATAGCACAAACAAAATTTTACCGCGCAACCAAGGAACCACCGCAAGTAATAGATCACGAGATTACCGCTAGGCGCGCCAGGCTCGTAGCGGAGTAAGTCGTTGTGGCGAGTTGATGCGATCGTAGTCGTACTCACGACGCGTCTCCTCCTTCGACTAGTCGTACTCGTCGCGCGTCTACTCCTCCGAGTGGTCGTACTCGTCACGTTACTTCTCCTCCGACTCCGGTGAGCGTCACGAGTTGCCGATCGTCCCAGTGCTGATGCTTCACAACAACACCTCTGAGGTATCCACACGTGCAGGCGGGATCACCTGTGTTTGGAGTGCTAGCACCGGCAGCGTGGTTGAGAAGGCGTGGCTATTAGGGTTTTGGGAGTTCTTCCAAAGATCATCCTCTCGCTCACCCCATGCCACCTCCCCTCTATATAGGCATCCATGATGGGCCTCAACCTGGAGGCCCATTAGGAACTCGTGGCCTATACGAATTCTGATCACCATCCAAAACAGATCCTTGCCCTTTAAGTGTGCGACCCCACAGGTTCATGTGTAATCGGTTATGACTCGAAAACTCTTTTCCGATCACTAGTCGTTAGCGGTACCTAGCAGTACATAACGATTCCCAAATACACATAAAAAATATCGAACGAACCTTGATGTAATATGATATATCATCAGGTCCTCATCACTCACGACCAGTTCGTATCTCTATACAACCAGGTTGCAATTGGTCACGACCAGTTCGTAACTCCTTACGACCAGGTTCTTACCATTCTGTAATTATGTTCGACCAATCTACGACCAGCTCGTATCTCCATACGACTAGTCCATAATTGATCGAACTAAGCAACCTACTCATGCATTCTTCCTTTGCCTCACGATGCCTGGTTGAACTCCAGGTGAGAAGTTGTGTCATCATGGACTGTTCAATACTTTCTCGATCGAGTGTCGGATAACATCATGTGGTCGACACTTCGACCACTAATGGTATGACCATGCACTTTCTTTATCCGGTCACCACGAGGGGCCAGATACATCTCTCCTGTTATGATAGGAGGGGAAAATTCCATCTCGAGTAGTCACATTCCTCCGCATATTTCATAGCATACCCGAAAGCTACCTTTATAATTATCCAGTTATGAGTAGCGTTTGGCAACCCCTAAGAGTGCTATTACACATGTAGGGAACCATGCTGATCTCAGGTCCAAGGATTATACATCATCATTACTTGATACCAACTAATGACACAAATATTTATAACAATCTCAATAGTGTCTAAATGATGGGTCTATCCTACACTATGTTCTCTAACATGTGCTCACATTATTGATTCGATATCTCCATATCCATGACCAGTGAAACCAGGTCATCAATCAATACATGTGCTAGTCATAGAGTCACTGGTGTTCCGACCAGTGACCTCCGACCATTGATACTTTTAGAATGACATCATATAAGTTAAAGAGTTCCACCAACAAGTCACATACTTATTGATCTATAACAAATGATTCATTCAAAGAACATGATAACATATTATCAAAAACCTGAACATAATGAAATATCATCATCTCTATGATTGCCTCTAGGGCATATTTCCAACATCGACTAGTCCGTAACTGATCGAACTAAGTAACCTACTCATGCATTCTTCCTTTGCCTCACGATGTCTGGTTGAACTCCAGGTGAGATGAAGTGTCATCCATGGGCTGTTCAATACTTTCTCGATCGAGTGTCGGATACCTTCATGTGGTCGACACTTCGACCACTAGTGGCATGGCCATGCACTTTCTTTATCTGATCACCACGAGGGGCCCAGAGACATCTCTCCTGTTACGCAAGGAGGGGCAAATCCCATCTCGACTAGTCACATCCCTCCACATATTTCATAGCATACCCGAAAGCTACCTTTATAACTACCCAGTTACGAGTAGCGTTTGGCAACCCCTAAGAGTGCTATTACACATGTAGGGAACCATGCTGATCTCAGGTCTAAGGATTATACATCATCATTACTTGAGACCAACTAATGACACAAAGATTCATAACAATCTCAATAATATCTCAATGATGGGTCTATCCAACACCATGTTCTCTAACATGTGCTCACATTACTGATTTGATATCCCCATATCCATGACCGGTGAAACATGATCATCAATCAATATATGTGCTGGTCGTAGAGTCACTGGTGTTCCGACTCGTGACATCCGACTAGGGATTCATTTAGAATGACATCATATAAGTTAAAGAGCTCCACCAATAAGTCACATACTTATTGATCTATAACTGATGATTCATTCAAGGAACACGATAATATATTATCAAAATCATGAACATAATGAAATATCATCATCTCTATGATTGCCTCTAGGGCATATTTTCAACAGGTTCAACTATAATAGGGAACCTACCTGGTCGAATTGACGGGACGGTGCAGTCCTCTTTGCTGAAGGAGATTACTGTGTTTGACCACCTTGATGGTTTAGTGGCGGTCGAAGACTCTGCAAAGTTGACCTCTCGCTCCACAGCTTTCAGGTGACATCGCGAGTTGTACGAGGAGGATCCTCCAAAGATCATGTTAACCGTATGTTGAGCCTCCTGGTACTCCATCTCTTCGTCGCCATCTTTGTCCTTTTTGGAACTTACTTCCCCGAGCTCCTGTATCGAGGGAAGTGGGCCTTTACCTGCAAAGTAATCTTCTAATTTCTTTTGCCAGGCCCGACAGGTGCGCAAGTCATGCCCTGCCTGCTAGTGAAGTAGACACCACTTCTTATTCTTTTGATATCCACTAGTCGAAATCTTTGTCTTGCCTCGACCGGTAAAATCTTTCTTACCTTTGGTGAATTTGTCGGGGACCGCAAGAACTACCTTATCCTGGGGTTTGCGGTGTTTCTTCTTCTTGAGAGTCTTTTTGTGCTTCTTCTCTGACTCTTCCAAGACAGGTCAAGGAGCTTTATCTATTCGATCAATGGCCTTGCTCCACTCAACCGCCTCGCTAGCGGCTACGTATTTGTCAGCCATGTCGAAAAGTTTGACGGTTGTTCATGGAGGATTCATAACGATATCCACTGTAAACCGCAAATTCCTTAAACCTGCTTTGAAAGCTTGAATCACAAAAGACTATGCAATCTCAAATATTGAATTATGAACCTGGTTGAACATTTTGATGTATTGACGAAGTGTCTCTTTTTGTTCTTGCCGGATGCGATGGAGGTCATCCTCTTTTCCAGGGTGATCTTACATGCCCTAAAAGTTTACAATTAGGAGGTCGCGGAGTTGCTCCCAAGTATAGATTGATCCGACCGGTTGGTTGAGCAACCATGGCCGGGCGGACGCTTCCGACCACCTGCTCGGCCCAGGCGATGCCGAAGATCATTAGGGCCAAGCGATTGATCCTCTCGACGAGGGGAAGGAGTGGCTGTCTGAAACAACCCTCTTCCCTCATGACTTCTTGGTCGGAATCGTCGAGAAGGTCTTGGCATCGGTTGATCCCCAACTTGACCATACTGCCCTCTACCGAGGGAGGAACGTTGGGATGAAGTCATAGTTTGACTTCGTGATATCCTTTGTTCCCGGTATGCTTCCGTACGTTGCATGGTTTGCAGAAGGATCACCGATACCTGTCCTGCCGGTTGAAGAAAACCTAGAGCACAAACTAGAAAGCTGGGTCAGTGTTATTTAAAATATTCTGAACACGCTACAGGTTCTGTACCATTACCGAAGGTCTTGAAGGATTCACTGTAGTTGTAGGAGTTCGTGGATTTGAACTTCCCCCCGATCTTGGCCTGGCCACGTCTGACCCATCATCCTTGGTGGGGCAGAACCAGGTGAACCAACTGACGGACGTCTATCCGTTCTGTTACCTCTGGCTTCTGGTGCTTGATGGCCCGCACCATCTCCATCAATATGTGGTGGCGAGGTAGTGTATGTAGGACTGTACACGGTATTTTGATCCGTATTTCTGATCGCATTGACCTCGTGGTTCCAGCAGCGATCTTCTGAAGAGCTTCCACTGTAACCAGTGGAGAGTCTTCCAGTGCTTCTACCAAATGCTTCCATGATGGAGACCGGTCGGAGATAAGTACCTCTTGAGGTCTTCGGAGCGGACTCAGCCTGACCCGGTGAATTGTTGATCGTACACTGAGCCTTATCATTCCCACTCGACCTATAGCCGGAGGGAGTTTTATCGATACCGTTACCAGATACCGGTTGGCTCCTGGAATTTCCAGAAGCCGTTGGTGAGTACCTGTCAGCCATGATTGTATCGAGAGTGTATCGATTCTCATATAGCGGGGCTAAAGTTTCGTCACCTTTTTCACCGGTCGGAAGGACTGGGCTTGGAGAGGTTTTTGGACATTCCGAGCTAGTCGGAGTAATACGTCCCTCTGGAAGCGCTACTTGTCGTAGTGGTGTATCTTCATCCATCCGTTCGATTTCGCTGTCGTCAGCGACATGCGAACCGGCGGAGGAGGAAGATGATGACATCCCATTCTATTGCATGGCGTGGATACATTCATCCATGTCGAGATGGGAGTAGTCATCCAAATCGAACCAGTTCTCCTCGTTCCAAGTTTCTACCATAGTCGTATATGCGATTATGAAGGACGGGCGAGGATTTGCTTGAGCGAAGAACTTCAATAAATTTGCGCCTTCTTCCCCACAGACGGCGCCAGCTGTCGACGATCAAATCGCCGATCTTATGAATATATAAAACATAGGAAAATAGTGTGTATCTCTTGGAATAGCATGGAGTCACTCTTTATTGCTATGAACTGTCTTTTACAAGGAATGCATGTGATCAAACAAAAGGCTAATTCTAGTTACACTGGAGCGCAATGCTTGATATGATGTTGTAATCAAATCGACTGCTAACCTTCTCAATTGCCTTCGATCCGATCTCCCCTCCATCTTCCACGGTCATCCTTAAGTAGTTAATGAAGCGGTAGCAGTTATCCTTTAGAGATACGTCTGTTGAGAAGTAACGCGTCTGGTCGGAGAGAGGTGTGAGTTGACAAGGTATCAACTGCTGTGCAATTTATATGTCGGTGAGACTTTCAACTGTAGTCCAGTGTCTTAGAATTATGCAACGTTGCGTGGTATGGAATATGCAGCACGTGTTCCATTCATCACACGGTAATGATATACCTGGATTTAGGTCCAGATGATACCAGTTCATAGCTTTACGGCGATTAGCGGTGGGGACTAAATACGAGGATCTTATGCGACGAGGTATTCATTATGTAACCTCTGGAATCCTCACGACCAGTGAGGTCGTTAGCTTTAGGGTTACGACCACGAAGACATACATATGGTATCTCTTTATGTATTAAAGTAATACATAGAGGTTTTAATCCTTGTCAGCGAGGCGTCCGATGCTAAGCATTATTCGGACGTTGGACACGTACTATTTTCCACAGTTTATCTGAAAATTATGTGGTGTCAAATTACCTTGTGACTGACAACATTGTAGCTAGCTAACAGACTAGTCAGCAGTCAATGAGATAGAATGATAGAGGCTGTTAAGGAACGGGGAACAATATCTGCAGACAACGAGATGGTCAAGTGTTGGACACCTGCAGGCTGCTGGGCCTGCTCGTTTTGTCATCTAATTAATGAAGAAGGGGAATGAATGACCCTTAGAAGTTAGAACCCCTTCTGTTAATCTCTAACAAGTCTTCTCCTCGATATACCTTTCTTTTATATTTTCTAGGATTTGCAAAACAACACGCAACTAAATTTTTAGGGCTTTGTCTAATTTCATTACTGCTATTTTTTTGCTTCAGGATTCATGCATTGGTGATGTCTTCACTGAATGCCCTCTTTTCTTTGTACTACTTTAATGTTTGTGCATTACTACAGATAAAAAGAATCATATTATCCTAGAACATCAAATCATCGTTAGCGGGCTCGGCCTGCTTCGTGCCCCTGGTTTCTCCATCGTGGTTGGTCATGCTCCGTCCTGACCGGTGTTGTACCTCTGCCTCCATGCTTAGCTTACACCGCGCCTTAGTTCGCGCCACGTCAATTTGAATTTTTGAGAGGGGAGGTTGTTGGAATAAGTTATTTTTTTGTTCGAGATGATTTATATGTTTTTTTGTTATAGGTTTTTTTAGAGTTGTTGAAGGAGAGATGATGTGCCTGGCAGTTCGAAAGCGGGCGAGCGAGAGTGGTGGTGGCAATATCTCGGCTTCAACCTCCCAGCGAGCGAGGGCATTGGAGGAGCGCTCCTGGGCTATCAGACGCTTACAGCTTCAATCTAGATGGGCAAGAGAGTTGTCGGGCTTTTAGTTGCGAATAGGAATACTGATTGTTGCTTATTTGTTCGGTAGGTTGTTGGGATTACAAGAGGAATAATAGGTGCGCCACAAATCTGTGTGTATGCAACGAGGTAGGGGAGAGGAGTGTTGAGTAACCGTCGCTGGAGATTTCAGTTCGAACAGATACCTCGTATACAATATGCAGAATCGTAAGAACGATGAAGAACACAACAATAGGATGAACACAGAGATATGCGGGACTTCAGGGTTGCTTTATTCCTTCGGAACAATCGGGGTTACAATGAGAGGGGGAGACCATCTATTTATAGACTACGGGATGAGGAGTTCAACTGGGCGGGACTCTCGGGGTCACAGGCCCATCTTTGAGCGAGGACTCTCGAGTCTGGACCCGTTTCTTAACACTCCCCTTGAACACTCATCCAACATGTTCATGTCTCAAAAACTCCATAAAAATCCATGGGAAAAATTTGGAGAAAGAGTACATGTCATGCGTTACTGTTGTGTTACGCAATTGCTTCATTAAAAACCTTAGCAGAAACTTGAAAAACTTCGTCAAGGAAAAAAGAGTACAATCCACCTGCTTCATTTAATCTCCAGGATTTATTCTTTGGGTACTTGATCTTCGTGATCAAGATTCAATAATGAGTTCGTGAAGATTCTCCCCCTCAATTCTGCACTTGTGTAAGTCTTATCATTCCAATTCCACGTATGCATCTTTCAAAACTAGACGCTGGAAGTGACTTAGTGAATAAATCTGCAAGATTTTCACATGACTTAGTATGCAGTACCTTAATTTTGTCCATCTTTTGCATTTCGTGAGCATAGAAGAACTTGGGATTGATATGCTTTGTAAGGGGACTCTTCACATAACCCATTTACTCTTGTGCGACGTAAGCTGTATTATCTTCATAGATAATAGTGGGGGTTTGCAGTATTCAATCCACATATTCTTTGGATGTGGTGAATCATCCGTCGAAGCCAAGCACATTCTTGTGAGGCCTCGTACAGTGCTATGATTTGTAAGTGGTTCGTCGAAGTCGATACAAGACTTTGCTTAGACGATTTTCACGGAATTACAATTCCACCATATATGAATACATAGTCTGTTTACGACTTAGTTGTATGTGGGTCCGACAGGAACACAACATCTGCATAGTCATTCATACACAAGTCTTGGTTCTTTCTGTAGAATAGACCAAATTCTTTGCTTTCTTGGAGGTAACGGAAGATGTCCATTATTTTCTGCCAATGCCTTTGGTCGGTTCTGTACTATACCTTGCTAATAGGTTTACGGCAAATGCAATGCCTGATCTAGTACAGTTTGCTAAATACATAAGTGCTCCTACTGCACTCAGGCATGGGAATTTTTGGTCCCAAGACTTCCTCCCCCTCTTCTTTAGGTCTGTATGGGTCCTTGTCTTGCTGCAAGGATCTCCCGACCATCGGCATTTTCGAAGGATATGTCTTTCCAAAGCCTAACATTTCTAACACTTTACAGTGTAGGTGGGTGATGTACTAGAATCCCTTGGGTATGCTCAAGTGTAAGCCTAAGCGTGTTGGTTTTACCCAAATATTTCATTTGAACTCTAACTCTAGGTAGAGTTTACTTTCTTAATACCTTCAGGGTTCCAATGATATTAAGATCACCTTCATACTGAGATTATACAAAATCCATCACAGGATCGTTGTATAAATATCGAGGAAAATTCTCATTGTTCGTGTAGCCTTTCTTGCATAGAAAGTCGCTGGCGATTATACCACATTCTGCGTGATCGCCAGTCCATCTGATAACTTTACGAGGTTGCACAATGTATAGATTTCTATTTGCTCTGTCTTGGTTGGGACATGGATACATTCGGTATCTTCATATAAATATCGAATCAAATTCTCATAAAGGTATCACGATTACCACATCCATCAATTTCACTTCTAACTTCAAAGTTCACTGCCATTGAGATAAATATATAAAGGTAATTCCGCCCATGACCGGGGAATATATTTCTTCATAACAATCTCTCGGACGTTGAGTGAAACCTTGTGCAACGAGCCTTGCTTCTTTCATTTCTCTTTCGAACAAATACCCACTTATGCCCTACAGGGTGCACATGGGGAGGTGTGCGGCTTACAGGCCCAAACACCTCTCTTTTATTCAGATAGAACAATTCAGTTTCTATTGCCTTCTTCCAATCTTCTCAATCTGATCTTTTCTTATATTAAACGAGCGATGCAGGCTCTGGATCAAGATTGATGATTGTGACAATTTTCTTTGCAAAGTAAATATTGACATTGGCTGTTGGCTTATTCATAGATTCTCCCAATATCATAAAGTTTATAGCTATGTCTTCAAGGGGCGATATTTCTAATGCTTCTATTTGCTTACCGCTACTTTCAATTGCGGGGCAAGTCCCTTTAGTTTTTCAAATCCGATGTGTGCGCACACATCCATCTTGATGTCTCCTTCATGGGGATGTTCAATTCTAGTATGCCTTTTACGAAGGTTCCATACGGTGCAGTCTCAAGCGGCTCCTTACGATCTCAGGGTACTTTGGTGATCGACCGTGTCAAGTCCTTCTCATCCTTTTCATCAGCGTCCGGTTGCCGGATTCGAGTGCGGAGTTCTCGTCCTTCGAGAGACCTTAGGGCGGGATTAGGGATACCTTCATCGGTATTTCAACCCTCTCGGTGCATTGCGTGCAGGCATATGCGACTTGATCACGCTCTTCAAATCACTAAAGTGGTTAGGCGGTTGATTCGCTAATGCTTGCAAATCAATTATCTTACGGATCGCAATTATTTTCTAGACTTCAATTGTCTTCTAGACTTGATTATCTTACGGACTTCTCTATTTGCTTCACTAGTGCGTGGGTCATATGCATGGATTTCAATTATCTTCTAGACTTCAATTATCTTACGGACTTCTCTATTTCTCGACATTTTACATCAAGGGTTGATTTCCTCCCTAATGGCGAAATAATTCTCATCTAATATGCTATCGTGAGCGAGCTGCATGCAAATCTCTAGTCGTGGGGTCCAAATACACGATTATGGATCTTGTCTCATAACCAGCGTATCCCGGACTTTTGGAGAGTGCCCATTTTAGTTTCTTTGTGGTGGTGGTATAGGTACATAAGCCTTGCAACTAAACCTTCAAAGATGAGAAATTTTCGTGTTGACCCTTGCGCTAGTTGCATAGGTGAATGTATGTTATATCTTAGGTGGTCTAAAATTGATGAGAGTTCTTTGCGTGCGAGGGCTGCGTGTCCCCAACATGTAGTTGGTAAATAACAATTCGCTAGTCCATTCTGGGTGTGGACATGCGGTAGGGGATGCTCAATTTTAATTCTCATTTTCACACAATAATCATCATATGCCCTTGAAGTAAATTCTCCGGTGTTGTCCATTCTAGTGGACTTCACATGATGATCAGGGAAATTATTCTTAATGTTAATTATCTGCGAGATGAGCTTTGCAGAAGCGTGGTTTCTCGTAGATAATAAACAAACGTGTGACTGTTTTGAGGAAGCATTGATGAGCACCATAAATACCAAAATGGCCCTTCAGAGTGTTTAGGACCGCAAATGTCTCCCTGGATACGGTCCAGGAATGCAGGGATTTCGTCCTTTACTTTCAGAGTAGAGGGTCTAGTAATCAGTTTCCCGATGGTACATGCAGGGCACACAAATGGTGAGGTGTGCCTCATGCTATCCTTTGCCCTTTTTCTTAGACTGTAAAACACCAATTACGTGCGACTCACGACCTTACCCTTCTTGCCCTTCTCCTTCGTGAGAGGCTTCATCACCTTGTAGCTGCTAGTATTGGCTTCATGGCCAATATTGCTACTAGGTAGGCTGTGAATGTAGTTCTTAGTAGAACATCATCTTGAGCTTCCGCAATTTTCATGATGTCAATCAACTGCGGCATACTACTTGTAGCCATTTTGACAATAGCTGCGTGCGGATTGCACGCATTCGAAATCTGAGTAGAGATGGTCTTTTCAATCTTACGCTCATCAGTGATTACATTATCACATAATTGGAGATTGTATAAATTCTGGCCATGCCGGGTCAGTTCTTCGAACTCCTAGTTCGTGATGTCAGTCATTTTTCATATTCATGCAAAAAGTTCATAAGATTACTGCTGGTAATTTCCATAAAATGGTTGTAAAATTCTTATAATGCTCTTGAACTCCTAGTTAGTGATTAAAATATTTTCCATGCATTTTCATGATTTACTGCTATTTTCAGTGATTAAAAGCAATATTAATAATCACAAATAATCAAAACAATAAATACAATAAATAAATTACATAGAAATAATAATAACAAGGTGAAATATGCTTCAAATGCAAAAACCGATTCAAAAATTGAATTCCCGAGGCTCTTTTCTGCTGGAATATGAATTTTCGGCGAATTCTGCAATTTTCAGGGGCTAAAACGCGAAAATTTCAGTTCTGAGAAATTTTGATGTAATTTCTAAAATATCCGAGGGGTTTTTAGCTAAATTGCCTTATTTGCGATTTTCTTTTGTAATTTGCGCAATCCTGGGGGTCTTTATTGCAAAAAGGCCGGCCTTCATGGGCCGGCTCGCTGGGCCCAATTTCGCCGCTAAAAAGGGGCGGCAGTCGCATAGGGTTTCCCCCCGGCTTTTTCGGCCGATCGAGTGGCGGCGGCCAGAGCCACGGCTCTGGCGGCCTTCGTCTGAGAGGCGGCTTCAGGGCCGGCGACGGCGGATCGGCGCTCGTTCGGGAGCGGCTCGGGGCAGCGGCGGCGGGATCGGCTTCGTCGCGAAGCGGCTTCGGGACCGGCGACGGCAAGACCGGCGCTTCGTCACGGAGATCCGCCTACGGTGGTGCCTCTTGCGGAGAGGTCAGACCGGCCGTGGTGTGCCTCGATCTGCGGAGGTCCAAGCGGCGTGGCCATGAAATGAGAGGGCGCGCCTTGTGCCGTCAGGGTCGGCAGCGTGCATGCCGTCTGGGCGTGGCCGGGAGCTAAGCGGCGTCTCACGGTGCCCGGCAGCGGTGGCGCTCATTCGGGGTGGTCGCGGTGCGGCCGCGGCCCGGCCTCCCCTTCCCTTGCTTCTGTGATGTTTTGTGGGCGTGGAGCTCGGGGCTAGCAGGCCTTCAAGGCGGGCGGCCGAGGCAGCGGGCCAGCGCCACCTTCATCCCGTTTCTTTCTTGAATGGTGCCGTGCGGGCTGGGAGCGGCGAGGCCGTCTTGAAGCGGCGTCGGCCGTGGGAGGGGTGGCGGCTTCAAGCCGCCGTCGCGGAGGCGGCGTCCTCTCTCCCCTTCCCCTTTCTTGTGATGTTTTGGGGTTGGCGGCGCCGGGTGGCGGCGTTCGGCCAGCAGCCGTGCGGCTTCAGGCGCCGGTAGCGCGTGGGGTGGTGGGGCGTGTGGCCGGGTCGGCCGATCCGGTCTTGGCCGTCTTGGTGAAGTGGTGCACAGTGCGAGGCTACGTGATTTTTGTTTACTGTTTATATGCACACGTGATTACTGTTCATCACAGAGAGTAGATTTTTGTTTATACAATTACCGATCGGCGACTTCGAGTCGACTCGTGGTAGATTGGAACGAATTTACAATTTCAATCTACGGTACAATCGACATCCGATCTTTCATGCAATCTCCGTCGACATTGTGTCGGCGACTTCAAGTCACTCGCGGGAAGATTAAAACAGATTTGCACCGTAGAAAAATAATCTAGAAAGCAAATTTGCAGAATTGAAAGCAATCTAGAAAATACGATTCAATCTACGAGTGTCGTTCTTCGACGGTTACCTTTCGATGCGAGGAGAGTCGATCGTGCTGATAACGTGTTGAGTAACCGTCGCTGGAGATTCCAGTCTGAACGGGTACCTCGTATACAATATGCAGAATCGTAAGAACGATGAAGAACACAAGAACACTGTAGGACCGGAAAGGCGACTAGGGGGGGGGGTGAATAAGCGCTTTCAAAACTTTCTCGCCTAAATCAAAACCAACACGAACTTTACTCCTTTAGCTATGAAAGCTAAGAAGTTCAGTGAGCACACAACGGAAGCCTTGTGTTGGATTTGATAAACCCTCAAGCACACGACACAAAAGGAGAAAAGAACTCAATGTTCTTCATCGGCACAGGCGGTCGGACCGGCTACCACGGCGGTCGGACCGACGGTCAAGCCGGGCCGACAACTAACCAATGGTCGGACCGGTGGGCGGTTCGACCCGAAAACCAATGATCGAATACAGGCGGTCGAACCGCCGTTGAAAGGCTTCGGACCGGTAGAGTCGATCTTGAAAAACTCCACCCAAATCCAAAACGAAATTTGATCCAACTTTTGATTCAACCAATAAAACTTGACCAAATTTCTAGCACACCTCCTAATGATATTAGAGACCTATTTCTAGCGACGATCCGTCGATCCACTTCAGAGAATCGATCTCTCGAGATTTTAACAAAGAAGTGCTCAAACCCTAGAAATGAGAAAACTTGATTCAAGACTTGCTTGTGGGGTTTGATGATCTAGATGACTCTAGGAGTAATCCCACACATCAAAGCAAGATAAAGTAGGCCAAGAGACCAAGCATGAACCTTTGAATCAAGGAAGCACCAAAAACATCCAAAAGAGAGAAGAACACAAAGGGAGCAAATGATCTTTCAATTAAGCATCACAAGATTGTTCATTCACAATAGATGCTTACAAAGCCTCTCCACCAAGGAGGGCAAGAGCTCAACAAAGAGCACACTCCAAACCCTAGATCTCCTCTCCTCTCCTCCAAACCCTAGAAAAAGGAAGAAGGGGCTAAATGAATGCTTGCTTAGTTTTCCACCTCTCCCTTCCTATTTATACTAGAGAGCTAGGGTTTCCTTTTGGGTCTCTTACATGGGACCCACACACAAATAACTCTTGAAGCAATCGCTGCTTCACCACGTGTAGGTTGATCACGGTTCTCATCGGCGCCAAGCCTCTCTTGTCCGAATCCCATCGGAACCTCCCAGAGACTCGCGCCGATATCGCGCACCACCGATCCAACCAAATGTTTGAACCACCGTTCGATCCATCTTGTCCATTCGCACCATGCTTGAGTCACACAACCTCACCCAGATCCCGATCGTTACGGACCTCGGCTCTCCAAGCGTAGTCCCGATCCACTCACCGTTGACGTCGTTGACCTGCAAGCCACCTGCACAGCAATAGACAAACAAATCGTTTCCGGGAACAAGTTCTTCACAACTTGACCCACGTCAGTTCCGCAATGCGATATACAACAATAAAGCATTGAAGTTCATATAAAAACACACTTGAAACAAACTCAATGCAACACTTGGCTCACTTCCAGTGATCGCCGGTCCCGATCACCTTACGTACGGTCCCGACCGATTCATCTTGATCGGACCGCTCCCACAACGGCGGTCGGACCGGTCCAAATGACTTAGCCAAAATTCAAGCGAGAAATTCCGAAACCTTCTGGAAATTTCAAACGAATAGAACTTTTGACTGGGAGCTCCAAAAATGATGGGACCACATCCAGGAGACTCCCCTCACTTGCCTACACAACCTATTTTTGGCCCAGCTCCAAAAACCCAACTTTCAAAGCGGCGGTCGGACCGGCCACCATGGCCGGTCGGACTCCTCCACGGGCGGTCTGACCGCCCGGCACAACCGGTCAGACCGCCTGTGGCCTGACAGCATTGGAGCAAACCCGAAAACGCGAGATTTTGCAAACCAACAACGCCATTGCCAATTGACTCATCATCCTGAGATCGTGCACATATCCTCACGATATCCACAATCTCCCCCTTGATGAACACATTGGCAATTTTCAAGAAAATGTGGTTTTCAAATGAAAAGTAAAAATTCGCTGTTTTGATAAAGGCACAACTTGGTCCATAAGCAACAAAAAGCCTAGGAACCACCAAGTCGGCTTGAATAGTGTAAGCAAGTGAGATAAGGCATTGAAAGCACAAAAGGATTCAAATTCAGTAGCCAAAATCTCACTTAGGTCCAAATGAAAGGCAATTTTCTATTTGACCTTTGATCATTGTGAGTCTTCTTCAATTGCAAATCAAATCAGAAAAGACAATAAAACCCGAAACTCAACTCACCATGATCACAAAATTTCAAAAGGTTCACAAAAGTTTTTTTAATGTGTGTTCTTTATGTATGAAACCAAAAGCTCCAACAACATTTTCTTCACAATCTTTCTCCCCTTTGACAATGAATTCATCAAGATGCATGAAAAGAAAGAGCATGAAGGAATGACTTTATTTTTGAACTTTAGTAAAAGGAGCCATGACCATTATACATGAAGGCAAGACAAGTATTATACCAAGCCATATAAAGAGTAGACGCTATATTCAATCATGGCAAAGCGTAATCGCAAAGCTAAAACCAAGATAGCGACAATCGAGATTAACAAATTAAAATCATGAAAGGTTGCTCAAAATCATAGATTCACTCAAAGCAACCAAAAATGAGTCAAGCCATGTCTATAAGTAAAAGAGACTCAAAACAAGAATTGAGGCATTTTGAGCATTAAGAAAATTCTTTTGAAGCAAAGCTCAAGCACTTAGCCCTTTTGGGCAATTTTCTTTTCTTTCTCTTCCTTTTTGCTTTGTGCTAGATCTCAAGCCTTGCCGCGACCATCTCAAGCGATAAGCTTAAAAGAATGATCTAGGTCATCCAAAACTCCCCCTGAGTTCATGCCTAGTGCAATGGCAAGCCGTCTCATGAGAAAGGATTGGTGAGATCAGTTTTTTCGCACAGAGATTTTTTCTTTTTCTTTTGCTTGACTTATGAAGATAAAAGCTCATTTTCATCTCAAAAGTTCAAGACTCAAATCAACTTGTAAGACATGGCGAGAATCATAAGAGGATCACTAGAGCAAAACTAGTCACAAGATCCAACAAGACATGATTTGATTCAAATTGCTCACAGATATAAAGCTAGCAAGGCAAAAGCTAAGCCAAACACGAAGAGCCATAAAAGAGGTCTAGCAGACTATCACTCGATATGACAAGGTATAGAATATGAGAACAAGTCATACAAGGATAATAATCAAAGCTCCACTAATTTTATTATACAATGCAAGACAAATGGAATGAAACATGCATTATGATACAATGAATGCAAAAGAGCAACTTCCCCTCAAAACAGCCCAATAGGACTAATAACCCTAACTCTCCCATAAGCAAAGAAGCGAGAAGAATCAAGAGCCTTAGTGAAAATATCCGCAAGTCGTTGCTCGACTCTACAAAATGAAGCACAACATCACCTTTCTCAACATGGTCTCTCAGAAAATGAAATCGAATGTCAATGTGTTTAGTCCTGGAATGTTGCACGGGTTTTGGCAATATTAATTGCGTAGTGTTATCACGTAAAAGAGGAACACTTCCCAAAGATAACCCATAGTCCCGGCGTGGATAAAATCCAAAGAACACGAGGCGCGACCATCGGCGGCAGCTACATACTCGGCCTCGGATCAGGCAATGTAAGACTGCTTTCTAGAAGACCAAGAAACAAGAGATGTGCCCAAGAAATGACAAGTGCCGTAAGTACTCTTCCTATCCACTCTACACCGTGAAATCAAGATCGAAAATGCTCGAATTGAAAGAGCCAAGAGGAAGAATACGAGTCCAAAATCAAGCGTATCTTGAAGGTACACGAATATGCGGCGCATACTTGACGATGAGAAGCACGAGGAAGCTCGAAAGCGCCTGCACGCATACTGGCGAATGTATGTCCTACCTCGTATTGTAAGATAGAGGAGGAGCCAATCATATTGCGATACTCCTTCTGATCCACTAACTCTCCATCCTCATCACGGTCCAGCACGGTGGTTGTTGCAATGGGAGTAGACATTGGCCTACTGCTTCCCATATTGAAGCGCCGAAGAAGGTCCTTTGTATACTTACACCGTGAACGAAGGTGCCTTCTTTCGTTGCTTGATTTGAAGACCAAGGAAGAATGTCAATTCTCCCATCATGCTCATCTCAAATTCACTTTGCTCATAGAATCAAAATCTAGACACCAAAGCATGAGAAGAACCACCAAAATAATATCATCCACATATATTTGAACCAACAAGAAATCACTGCCATGCATGAGAGTGAACAAGGTTTTATCAACCATTCCCATTTTGAAATCATTTTCAAGCAAGAAACTCTTAAGCCTGTCATACCAAGCTCTAGGAGCTTGTTTCAATCCATACAGAGCTTTAGAGAGTTTAAAAACATGGTTTGGGAATTTTGATTTTCAAACCCAGGAGGTTGCTTGACAAAGACCTCTTCTTCTATGAAGCCATTCAAGAAAGCACTTTTAACATCCATTTGAAAAAGCTTGAAACCCTTGGATGTTGCAAATGCTAAAAGAATGCGAATGGCCTCCAATCTAGCTACTGGAGCAAAGGTCTCCTCAAAGTCTAAGCCCTCTACACAGAATAACCTTGAGCAACAAGTCTAGCCTTATTATAACAACCAATCCATCCTCACTTTGCTTATTTTTAAAAACCCATTTTGTTCCAATAACATGAGAATCAGAAGGTCGCTCAACTAAAAACCAGACTTTGTTTCTTTCAAAATTTTCAAGCTCTTCATGCATGGCATTGACCCAAGAGGCATCAGATAAAGCATGGGTGATATCTCGGGGTTCAAAAGAAGCGACAAAAGCGTAATGTGCATGGGAATCGGAGAAATAAACACAGAGCGAGTGACTCGCTCTTGAAGATCCCCAATCATCTGCTCAGAGGATGTTGTCATTGAATGCGAAGAGGTGCTCTGGTGCGTATGGCCTCTACCCCATGAGTTGTGGAGGTAGGAACAGAGCCACTCGGATCGTCGGTGGGGATAGGAGGCGTTTGCTCGGTGACAATCAAGTAGTAGTAGCGAGCTCTCCACCCCTCTCGAGGTAGCAGGAGGATGGTTTGAGTCTTCATCCTCGTAATCATCATCGACGAAGATGCTTTCTTGAGTTTCGAAACCTGTACCAAGCATCGGGTCTAGTACGGGACTAGCCTCATCAAAAGTGACTTCGCAAGTCTCAACAATTTTGTTAGTATCAACATTAAAAACACGATAGCCACGAGAATGAGCGGGATATCCAAGAAATATGCCATCAAAACATCTAGACTCAAATTTATCAAGATTGCCATGTTTAAGAATGAAGCACTTGCAACCAAAAATCTTGAAATGAGAGACCTTGGGAGAATGACCAAATCTAAGCTCATAAGAAGTCTTCCCAACCACAGATCTCAAGAAAACCCTATTGGAGATATAACAAGCGAGAGAGATCGCCTCATTAAAATCTCCTAGGAGTAGAATGCTCATCTAGCATGGTCCGAGCCATCTCTACAAGGGTTCTGTTCTTCCTTTCTACAACACCATTCTCACGAGGAACTCTAGGAGAAGAAAACGATGCTCAATTCCCTATCACAGTAAGGTAGAAAAAGAAGAATTCTTGAACTCTGTCCCATTATCACTCCTAATGGCTCTCAAAGCTCCAGTATATCAACAAAGAATTCTAAGGACCAAATCTTTAAAGAATCCAAATGCTTCGTCCTTAGAAGCAAGAAAATAAACCCATGAATACAGGAGTAATCATCCACAACCACAAGCACATACCATTTCCCACCAAATGATGAACTCTAGAAGGACCAATCAGATCTAAGTGAAGAAGTCATCACAGTCCATCACCATTACCAAAGTAAGAGGTGGGTGGGAAGCGGACACCATCTTACCATGTCTACAGGGTGAGCACACAAGATCTCTCGACACCTTGACCTAGGCAAACCTCTAATCAAGTCCTTGCAATCGACTCTAGACAAATGATCAAAACCTATATGCCCAAGTCTACGATGCCACAAAACAAGGTCATGAGAATCGAGGCTACAAGACACCTAGGACTGGAAGCAAGAAGAAATCTTGAAATTTGCACATAAGATCTTCTCAAATCTGAGATCTCAAAAACAAGCTCACCCGAGGAATCTAGAACTCTACACTCACCTCTCTTAAACCTCACTTCTAGACCCTCATCAAGCGGAGAAATGATAGAAGATTATACCTCGACTTACTTACCAAAGCGACGTCTTTTAGCATGAACTTGTCGTTGACGCGCACAAGGCCCTTTGCGATCACGGTCCCGGAGAGCATCCCCAAATGTAATCAATTCATTGCGGATGCACGTGTGAGGAGGAGAACCATCTAGAATCTCCGGTCATATGTCGAGAACACCCGAGTCAACAAGCCACTTGTCCTCCTTCCTCGCACGACGGACCTAAAAGGCACAATCGGAAAACATCCGTGCCTCAAGATCGGGTTAGTGATAAATGAACGAGGAATCCAAAGATCGAGAAGCACGATGTCCGGGAGCAGCAGAGAAATAGCGAAACATGATCAGGAACAAAATCATAAGGATGCACATGAGAATCACCTAGACCTCTCAAAGCGATCTACCAAAAGATCGATACTCCCCTGTCTAGGTGCTACCCTGTCTCTCCTCACGATGTCCTAATCCAACATGCCGCCTAGACCCACCAAAAGAGTCTACAAAGTTCTCTACAAATCTAGGCCTATGTGTGGTGCGATAAGCAGTCGCCTAGCTCTAGAGACTACATCGGAGAAGGGACTCCTCTAATGGATCTTAGGACGCTCATCCTCTCTTTTCTCTCAAGTTTTGCTCTCCAAGGTAACTCAACAAGATGCCTTCTTTCTTGCGTAAGGTGCAATGGTCTTGGACCTTTTGAGGGTGCTGCAGAAATGAGTGAAAGCACCTTTCTTGCCGTAAAGAGTTTGAGCAAAACCACCGGTTTGAAAACAACCCCTGATGGCTTAGGAGGTTCTAGCTCAAACAAACCATTCTTCACAACTCTAGCAATCTTAGGTGGGTTTTTCTTGGAATGCTCTAGGGGGTTGAAACCTAGACCACTATTTTTCACGCTCACCTTGGATTGATCAAGAATCATGTTGAGTTTCTTTTTCCCACTTGAAAATTTCTCAAGAGTCACCTTGAGGTAATCATTCTCTTTCATTAACTCCTCACATCTAGTACACTTGCTAGACTTGATTACCTCATTGCGCTTACTCTTAAGAAGGGCCACTTCCACTTTGAAGGCCTCACAAGACACACAATAGGATTCTGAATCCTACTCAATCGCTCCTTAAACTTGACTCTAAAGCCTCTTGTATCCGACTAACCATGGTTTCAACTTCAAAGATTCAAAACACAAGAGTTAGAATCAATAACCTTTTAGAAGCGATAAAGACATGGATCTTTCAATTTTAGCCTTTTCTTCCGTGGTCTTGTTTAAGGCTTCAATCTCAATTGTAAGCTTGGGACAATTTTCACAAGATGCAACTCTAGAGTAAATCAATGTTTCATCATCTCTTGCATCTTAATCCTATTATCCTTACAATGAGAGCATGTGTGACTAGCATCAAACTTTTGCAATTCTTTTAAGGAACTATCCAATTTTAATTCTAGCAAAGCACAATTAGAGCAAGTTAAAGGGATAGCTTCCATGGCGGTCACATCAAGAGGAATGACATCTAAACAAGCGATCTAGACTTGAAAGATTCTAGTTCATCGAGAGCATCTTTTAGTTGATTTGTGACAGAGGAATGAGCAGATTTCAAGCTTGTCAAATCTTTAAGCAAGCTAGTGCAGAATCACAAATATCGCAGGATTGATAGATTTAAGCCTAACAACTTCAAGATTCAAATTATCAATCATAATGTCCCGCTTCCTAATCATTTTTACTTGCTTATGCAATTTACGCTCAGAAGCACCAAAGCCCTTTTCATATCGGCAATAGAAGGGCATACCTCATCGGGATCACCAAAGGATCCTCATTGTTGGAGGAGTCGCTATCGTGGTTGTTCTTGGCCATGAAACACATGCCGGTGAAGTCATGCGCCTTCTTCTTGCCACGAGAATCACTCGTCGTCCTCCGCTTCCGAGTCCACATCGCTCATATTTACATTCTCAAGAGCGGCAGGACCCTACCGACAAACTTCGATAGTTTGTCTTCTTGGGTTTGCATCCTCTCCAGGGATGTCTTCGTGTCTCCTTCTCCTCCTTGCCCTTTAGCTTGGGGCACTGAGGCGAATGTGGTTTGGCTCACCACATTCAAGCACGTGATAGGTCCACTCCTCCTCCTATTTCTCACCTTGTTGTACGCTCTTGTGAATTTGGTGGAAAGGAGGGCTAAGTCATCCTCGGGCAATTTCTCAAGTTGCTCATCACTCAAAGAATGTAAAGCGATAATGAAAAGCCGATGAGCTACAATCAAGAGAATCGGAAGAGCAACCCTTGGATTTGTCGACCACTAAAGCCATCGACTCTGTCTTGGGAGACGCGAGATAAAGTCAATCTCATGCGTCTTCAACCTCGAGTAGAGCTTATCCATGGTAAGCTCACTCATGTGATGTTGTCATTGATGGAAGTGATCTTCATACCCTGCACCTTCACATCAAGAGCACCTGAAGTGGCGTGCATTTTCGACTCGAAAATACCAAGTCAACGGCGGAGATCATGAAGAATTTTAGAGAATCTTCCCACACTCATCCAAAGACTCACCAGCCTTTGTTCGATCTTCGAGTAAACCTTTTGAGTGGGTTCTGTCTCACTTCCTTGATCGCGATGGACCCTTCGTGATAATCACAAAGTGTCCGCCAGATCTCGTGAGCAGACCGCAAGTGAGCAACACGCCAAACTCGGATCGACTAAGGCCTTGGATCAAATAATTCCGAGCCTTGTTTGTTGGCCTCCACATCCGAGTGATCGTATCGCCACATCGGTGGCACGACATAAGGGTTTTTCACCTTTAGCCAAATAGCGTGCCCTTGAGCCTCGATATATGCTTGCATACGAGCCTTCCAAAGATGCAAAGTCAACTCCTCAAAATGTGTGGCTTGGTTGAGTACTTGTCGATCGCCATGGCTCCAAAGACCTGTTAAGATCTATAGAAAAGAGCTAACCGCTTTGATACCACTTGTAGGACCGGAAAGGCGACTAGGGGGTGAATAGGCGCTTTCAAAACTTTCTCGCCTAAATCAAAACCAACACGAACTTTACTCCTTTAGCTATGAAAGCTAAGAAGTTCAAGGAGCACACAACGAAGCCTTGTGTTGGATTTGATAAACCCCTCAAGCACACGACACAAAAGGAGAAAAGAACTCAATGTTCTTCATCGGCACGGCGGTCGGACCGCTACCACGGGCGGTCGGACCGACGGTCAAGCGGCGATCGACCGGCAACTAACCAATGGTCGGACCGGTGGACGGCGGTTCGACCCGGCAAACCAATGATCGAATACACGGCGGTCGAACCGCCGTTGAAAGGTCGGACCGGTAGAGTCCAAGATCAAAAAAACTCCACCCAAATCCAAAACGAAATTTGATCCAACTTTTGATTCAACCAATAAAACTTGACCAAATTTCTAGCACACCTCCCTAATGATATTAGAGACCTATTTCTAGCGACGATCCGTCGATCCACTTGCAGAATCGATCTCTCGAGATTTTAACAAAGAAGTGCTCAAACCCTAGAAATGAGAAAAACTTGATTCAAGACTTGCTTGTGGGGTTTGATGATCTAGATGACTCTAGGAGTAATCCCACACATCAAAGCAAGATAAAGTAGGCCGAGAGACCAAGCATGAACCTTTGAATCAAGGAAGCACCAAAAACATCCAAAAGAGAGAAGAACACAAAGGAGCAAATGATCTTTCAATTAAGCATCACAAGATTGTTCATTCACAATAGATGCTTACAAAGCCTCTCCACCAAGGAGGGCAAGAGCTCAACAAAGAGCACACTCCAAACCCTAGATCTCCTCTCCTCTCCTCCAAACCCTAGAAAAGGAAGAAGGGGCTAAATGAATGCTTGCTTAGTTTTCCACCTCTCCTTCCTATTTATACTAGAGAGCTAGGGTTTCCTTTTTGGGTCTCTTACACATGGGACCCACACACAAATAACTCTTGAAGCAATCGCCGCTTCACCACGTGTAGGTTGATCGGCGGTTCTCATCGACGCCAAGCCTCTCTTGTCCGAATCCCATCGAACCTCCCGAGACTCGCACCGATATCCGCACCGCCGATCCAACCAAATGCTTCAACCACCTGCTCGATCCATCTTGTCCATTCGCACCATGCTTGAGTCACACAACCTCACCCAGATCCCCGATCGCTCGACCTCGGCTCTCCAAGCGTAGTCCCGATCCACTCACCGCTGACGCCGTTGACTCGCAAGCCACCGCACAAAGAATAGACAAACAAATCGCTTCCGGAACAAGTTCTTCACAACTTGACCCACGTCGCCTTCGCAATGCGATATACAACAATAAAGCATTGAAGTTCATATAAAACACACTTGAAACAAACTCAATGCAACACTTGGCTCACTTCCAGTGATCGCCGGCCTAATCCGCCACGTGGCCGGTCCGACCGATTCATGCCTGGCCGGACCGCTCCCCACAACGGCGGTCGGACCGGTCCAAATGACTTAGCCAAAATTCAAGCGAGAAATTCAAACCTTCGGAAATTTCAAACGAATAGAACTTTTGATCGGAGCTCCAAAATGATGGGACCACATCCAGAGACTCCTCACTTGCCTACACAACCTATTTTTGGCCCAACTCAAAAACCCAACTTTCAAAGCGGCGGCGGACCGCCACCATGGCGGTCGGACTCCTCCACGGGCGGTCCGACCGCCAAGACAACCGGCCGATCGCCGCGGGGCTCGACAAAGATTGGAGCAAACCCAAAACGCGAGATTTTGCAAACCAACAACGCCATTGCCAATTGACTCATCATCCTGAGATCGTGCACATATCCTCACGATATCCACACAACAATAGGATGAACACAGAGATATGCGGGACTTCAGGGTTTGCTTTATTTCTTCGGAACAATCGGGGTTACAATGAGAGGGGGAGACCCTCTATTTATAGACTACGGGATGAGGAGTTCAATCGGGCGGGACTCTCCGGGTCCTGGCTCAGATCGGGCCAGACTCTCCGCAGTCCGGGCCCGGGCTTAACAAGGAGAACGCATCACTAAGCACTCGTCCATGTTCTTTTAAGTAGCAGAGATATAAAAGATAAATTAAGGTTTTTGAGTTGTTACCGGTATATTAGGTGGCAACGGTGTGGCACAGTGGCAGGGCTGGCAGGCCTTGCAGGTGGGCTGGTAGCGCGTTCGTCGGTGCAGGAAAGCGGGAGGTAGTTAAGGAATTTTTAGCCTAAATAGCAATATTTGGGCACGTTATAGCCTAACTAGCGCCCCTCGCGCCGCTTGTACAAAAATGTCACCACAGATGCGTCTCCACGGGACACGTGTCCTCCACCGCACGCTTCTACCTGGACGCACTCATTTCCGCACGGCCATTGTCTGGACCAGCCTTCATCCAACACTTGGCTGCTCGTCCGTGCGTCCGCTCCTTGAATTTGCCTTGACCTGCCGCTTGGCGCTCGTCCGTGCACCCACTCCCCAATTCCGCCTCGTCGCACCACTTGGCACTCGTTCGTGTGCCCACTCCCTTGAACCGCCTCCGCGCAGCTGCTGTCTAAACGAGGAGCTGTCGCGCGCCCGCTGTCTGGACATGGCATTGCCGGAGAGCCCTTTCCTGGACGCGCCACAACCGCACGCATGTCGTGCGTACTACGGCCTCTCCTGTGCCCCCAGGCCCGTATGTCTCCCAAACAACCACGTAGCCGCGTTTCTAGCCTTCTTGCGCCCGGTCCATGTCCCCTAGCTGCTTTGTGCCGAAAGTCTCCTCTCCGTCTGCATTCATCATTAATCTCGATGCCCCGTCTGTTCTAAATGCCCTCGCACAGCTATAAAAACCAATGCCGCGCTCTCTCTCTCACTCTCATTCTCGTTCTCGCCATGTGGAATTCATTCTCATTCTCGCGCTCGTCGCCGAGAATAAAGATAATTGAACGAAACTTTGTTGCGATTATGTTGTGAAGTGATTGGTGCTTAGAGTAGTGGTTACGACCGTAGAAGCACTGTGATGTTGACATCAAGGAAGGTAAAATTAGTTTGTACTCTTTAGTTGTAATTATTATAGTTGTAGTTAATTAGCGGTCAGTTTTTAGTCGTAGTTAGTGATGAACCTTGGAGGTCCTGATTTGGCCCGATCTTTCGATGAGAAGATAAATTCTATAGAAGTCGCTCAACTCCCACGATCCTGGCTACGAACTCGCAAGACCTGAAATCACGCAATCGCTGAACTGCTCGACAAGTCGTTATCAACCGTACACGAATACCCGGATGACCTGATCACGAAGATCAATTCCTGCATACACCGAAGAAGCACGCAAGAACAAGGTAAAACGCAATCTGAATTGCAAATATTTGATTGAGTTCAAAAGGTGGGATTCCGCAGAGGTCCTTTACGGTTGGTCTAGTCGACACAAGCGAAGAACAAGAGTTTTCACAATGGACAAACTAATCAAACGAAATCCGAGAAAACTAGAGGGGGTGCGTCCTCCTTAAATAGGGGATGAGGAGCCACAAATCTAAAAGAAGTAGCGGGGTGGGACTAAACTCATAGTTTACTGTTCATGTGAACAGTAAACACACCCCCATGTGGGCCAGCGGCATATGGGCCAATTCTGGTACGATTACAAGGCCCAAATCGGTGATATAGCACCTTCTTTTGATGATTTCGAAGTTTACAGAAGGAATTTGGAGGTGAGCCTAGATCCGTTGAAAAGCTCTCATCGTTAGATTTCTAACAAGCCCGAGAACACCCGAATCGGACCCCGTTTGCAAAAGTTACGTCTGTTTTAAGTTGGTGCTGTCAGGCTGATTCCGGAGGCCAAACTGAATTCCAAAACTGATCCAGCTCGAACTGCTTGCTTGTCTTGGACCAAAAGTGACATGGTACTGTATATATATATATTTCATTATTATATAGCATCATATAGTTCATATAATATAAAGACACTCTTAAAAACAAGCTCACTTGATAATTTAAGTGAAGCGTATGAGCTCTTGTACTTGGAACAACAAGCATAGCAAATATGGTTGTATCCATAGGGGTCATGTCCTCATCAGTTAGTTAGTTGCAATTGACTCGTAGTTTGTAAACACCATTTAAATTAGTGGTAATTAAGCAGTCATAATTAAATACTTGTAACTAATAAGTCGTAGTTAATTAGTCGTAATTAATTAATGGAAATCTGGTTGTGGTTGTTGTAGGTAATTTCAAGCATACAAGACATAGTAGTGTTTTATGGCAGCGGTTTCGTACGGGCCGGACCCGATGGGTTGGACCTATCGAGATGCCAGTACAAGGTGGTCCGTGCGGAGGGACTCAAAGCGCAGAATATTCACAAGCTTTGGAGCTGCATCCGAAGGGAGTTTGACACTGAGGCAACGACGAAGAAGCTACCATCAAGGCGATAACCTAAAGAAGTAGGGGATGGCAGGGTGTGTAGGAGCTCCTGAAGATGAATGGAAGCATAGCATGGGGGCCGTATGTGCATATTGCTTCCAACCCGAGGCGGCGATATGCGGAAGCCGATGGTGTACGTGAAATTCGTACGCAGGCTGTTGGGAGACCATGATGATGCTGGTGCCTCCAGAAGCTGGGAACTGTAAGCGGATCTTAAAGACGATAGCATGGAATGTGTTGCTTTGGAGGAGGTCCATGAGAAAAGAGTTTCACATAACTTTGTGCAAACTGAGGGGGCGGGACTTTGGTGGTCGACCCGCATTGACTGTTATGAGTGTCTACCTGACCAACTTCTGGGGTTGGAGTCCGACGAGGATGCCTACTCAGGTACGGATGGTAGCGAGGGAGATGCACCGTAGGGTGCTAGTCCTACCAGCGGAATTGTGCCTTCAGAGGTGTCGTACGTGACATCCAAACTTGATGATATCGCAGTGCGATTGCTCGTACTGCCGCAAGAAGAA
Source organism: Hsuehochloa calcarea (assembly GCA_036346395.1). Classification (NCBI taxonomy): domain Eukaryota; kingdom Viridiplantae; phylum Streptophyta; class Magnoliopsida; order Poales; family Poaceae; genus Hsuehochloa; species Hsuehochloa calcarea. Next base: position 19,409,137 of record CM070597.1, on the reverse strand, counting down.
GTGTCCTGGTGGGGTTTTGATACTAACACCCTCTTAGTTGAGCAGCACTTCCCTAGCAAGGTGGTCGTGCAGCAAACTATAGCACGGTACGCCTTGTCCATCAGTCGTGTGTACCGGGTGCACCGATCTAACCCAGGACATTATGCAGTGAAGTGCGTGGTGGACAGCTACCTTGGGAAGGTCATCGCTCACCAAGCAAAGTTCTTCGGCTTGGTCTTCAAAGTTAGGGCGGTGACCGACCTTACTTGTGAGTTTAGTAAGCCGCTGCGGCAGCATCGGAATGTGACCTCCGCATATGTGGCAAGCTTCATCAGCCACATAGTTGCGGAGGACGTGTTAATCTTCCCCCAAGGTGCTGCTGTCAGAAGTGGCCAATCTGATTGATTATCCAGTCAGCTATAGTAAGGTTCGACGAGCCAAGCAGAAGGTCATCAAGTCCATGCACTGGACATACAAAGAGGTGTGCAACTTTGTGCCGAGAATGCTTCACCAAATTACCAAATCAAACCCCGGCACATATATAAACAGGCTTGACAGAGAAGATGCTGATGGAGGGCCCGACTGTTTCATACTAGACTGGGTATTATGGGCTTTCTCCCAAGCCATTGAGGGCTTCAAGTTCTGTCATTCTGTGCTCACGATGGATGATACTTTCCTCATATGGAGGTACAAGGGCGCCATTCTCACCGCAGTGGCGGCCGACTCAAATGGCCAGCTTCTCTCGTGGCATTTGCCATTGTGGAGAGTGAGAACACATCCAGTTGGCTTTGATTCCTGGCAAATGTGAAGCGGACGGTACTGGGAGACCGACACAACGTATGCCTTATCACCGATAGCAATGTTGGATTGTTGGTAGCCCTGAACACCATGAAACATGGGAGGGACCCTCACCAGTGGAACGATGTGGAAGCCCAGTGATGCATGAGGCATCTTGCATCGAACTTGCGGTTTCTAATGCGCTTGCGATGCGTTGCAGCCGCTCCAAGTGAAGTGAGAGCCAAAACAGGTTCAGTAATGAAGAGTATAAATATCATCAATGAAACGACCTGAGGTTGTAAGTGTCTTACGGTGTCGTCACATCGTGAAACGCTGTATCAATCGAACAAGTGGCGGAGGCTCTCCTGATGTGTCACTGCTCTGGACGCTCTGGCAGAGGACGGGTGAGTCTAGTGCGTGACCGTGGTACGTACCACTCCATGTACTCACGGTATATCTGTACATTGTACAATCGTTGTTCCTGCAAGATCTCGATGTGTGCCGTCTCCATGCAGTGTAATCCACTCATGTTGGACTACTTGCCATTCCTCATCATGTCGGCCCGCCCTGGATTGCCTGCATTTGAGAAGGATTCATGTCAGAACATGGCTATGAGATGCAAACAATACTAGGATGGAGTTTGACTCACAAGTTAACGGCTCGCTGCACCATCCTGCCGTCGGGAGGGGGCACGAGCTGGTACAAATCAAACTGACACAATACGCGTTGTGGCGCATAAGGCTCCACAATGTGGGCAAACACCAGTTGGCAGGTCGACACCCACAGATCGGTGTCCTACATGCATTGCACGGACAGTTCGTGCGGCGCTACCGTGCTCACGAATTCCGTGCTCCATGGAGCCCTTATGATGTTGTCATGAACTCGTTGCGGAACAACGAATAACACCTCGTTGGTCTATCCTTGGCTCAGTGTAACTATGCGGCAGTTGACCGGTAGCCCATAGTGAGCCTGTCGATCGGGTCGTGCAACTCGGGGTACGAGTGCACTGCTCTTCCAAAGGAGGGCCGCCCAATAGGGAAGTGCTCCCAACTCCATAGCTGGAGGAGCATGTAGCAGACGATAAGGACTGGTTTCACACCAGTGTCACACCGCGAAGCATCACATAACCTCCTGTATGTGCCGTAGAGCACGGCTGAACCCCAACTGTACTGGGGCATCACCCTAGCCTCCGCATCATCCAAAGACTCGGCAGTGCGGACGAAGCTGAGGTACACCCAATCGCCCCGTGTGGTGGGAAACAGGGCTGAACCGAAGAGGTGAAGAAGGTAAGCAATGAGGTGTATCCTAACAACCTCTTTGGGTACATCCGTCGGGCATTTACTAAAGTTCGACAGCCATTTCCGAGGAACACCACGGGCGCTGTCCGGGACAGGTATACCGAACCGATCCCCCAATCAGACCTTCCAATCCACTAGCGGACGGCCTGGAACAAGTGGCTCACCCCTGATCGGGAGACTGATCAAGAACGAGACGTCATAGAGAGTGATCGTTATCTCTCCCCACCGAAAGTGAAAGGTGTGTGTCTCGGGTCTCCACCTATCGACAAGTGCCGACATTAGACTATTATCCAGGGTGAAGATGCACCCAGCAGAGAGTTGCATCATAAAGGATTAGAACGTAGCGAGCATCGAGTTGCCGTAATGCTTCTCGAACCGAATCACAAGGGGTGGAGGGCTATCCGCGTCCCTAGTGATCCACAACTTGCACCAATGATGCTCATCGGAGAATGGTTCTTGTAGCTTCGGTAGAGGCATGGCTTGCAATAGATGAAAGACACAGATTATTAGATAATAAATTAATAATGACGATGCATTACTAGAAATGAAAAATTACAACTAAATACAGACAACAAATTAATATACGCTAATTAACTATGACCAAATTAATTGTGACTAATTAATTACAACCAATTAATTAATACTTAATTAATTGTGAAAAAATAATGACGACTAAATTAGTCACGACTAAATTAATCTGGGTATTTAATACCACTCAGTTAGTTATGACTAAATTATGACTTATTAATTAACTAACACTAACTAATTAGTGCCTATTTAACTATGCCACGAATAAATGCGAAAAAATAAAAACGTCTAAATTAATTACCACCAAATAAACACAACTAACTATGAGTAATTAACTACGACTGCATAACTAACTACACAGTTCATAAACTAAACACGACGACCAAAAACATACTTCTTAATACGGCCGCTAATAATGGTTTTAAATAATCCTTAATTGTTTGCGGAAACACAATCAATGGAGCGAGTCATAACGAGAGAGCAAGCGTCCAAGTGAGTGAGTATGAGTTTCGGAGAAGCGTCTCAGCATCGTCTTTGAATTTATACTCGCTCAAAGCAAACCACGACCGACCACGAAGCGACAGGAGGAATCAGATTCCCCCCGCGCGGTTTGCATTATTTGCATGCATGAACAGTGAATTGACAGGGAATCAAGTTGACAGAAAGCGACTGACAGGAAATAAAGTAGACAGTGAATTGACCGAATTGACACAAAGCTGACGCAAAGCCATACGAAAAGGGGTTCGTCCGGGCAAGGATGTCCGGCAGCGTCACGTCCGGACAGTGGGCACGCGGACAGTTCCTCATTCGGATAGCGGCTTAGCGGAGGAAGTTCAGGGCGGTGGGGGCGCGGATGAGCGCCGGGTGGCGTGGCGAGGCGCAACCGGGGAGTAGGCGCACGGACGAACGCCACATTGCGGGTCGAGGCGGATCCGGGAGCGAACCCACGGACGACTGGCCAGGTGGTGGGTGAAGGCTGGTCTGGACAGTGGCCACGCGGAAATGAGTGTGTCCGGGCAGTGGTTGTGCGGTGGAGGACACGTGGCCCGCGGAGACGATCTGTGGTGATATTTTTGTACAAACGGCGCGAGGGGCGCTAGTTATGATATAACATGTCTAAATAGTGCTATTTAGGCTAAAAATTTAGTAGTTGAGCTAGGTTTTTGGGTTCGCCAGTAAACGGGGAATAGAATAATTTAGCAAGAAGCAATCAATCTGTATCCTATTTTTCGTTGTTTAGCTAGCATCTGCATTTCGGGCAACAATGACGGGTGAGGAGAGAGGAATGAAGGGCTGGTTTCGCTTCGTTCACTGATCAGCTGGCATGAATGTAGCCTTTTAAGAATTTTGGTTCTTTGAATACTACTGACAAAAGTCATTTCCTTAGGCTAGGTTGAGACTACGTACATAATGCTATAAGCTAAAGAGAAGCGTTTATCATGTCAGAATTAATACGGCAATTAGGTTGCTTTCTCGTGGTAAGGCTGCGTACAGCCTAAATAACGTAGGTGCAGGATTAAGCTGCATCAATCTTCTGTTTTCATGTAAACCTCTCTTTTTTTAATTAAGAACCGGCAATCCGTCCACGACTTTACGTTAAGATAAGAACATTGGGGATTAGCAGGAAGCGCGGCGTAGGGCAGTTATGGGCGGGCAGGTGGCGGTGCGCGTCGCACGCGTTGGCCGGCGCAGGGTGTGCATTAGTGGATGCATGTTCCACGGGATGGAGAAGGCGTGCGCGAGGACGATGGGAGGTTGGTGTGTGGCCCGTGCCGGCACGGGGTAAAGAAAATCTGAAAAGCAACGGTCTATATGAATATGTAGTTATTCAAATGATAAATCGTGAAAGAGCAATGACCTATATGAATATGTAGTTATTCGAATGACAAACCGTGAAAGAGTAAGTTATTCACTGATAAATAATAATTTTCTCTTAATAACCTCGAGGATCTTTCTAGAAAAAGTATACAACTTTTAAACATGTTTTCCTACGTTTTTGAAGCACTTACTTTCAACCTTTTTTTAGAAAACAAAAACGCATATGAAGTCCTGTGTTCCAAAAAAAAAACTCTACTTTTTTATATCTTTTCAAAGCCGAATAAAGAAAAACAACAAAATAAATTGGTGAAAATCTTTCGGATATCTCCCAACAGGTCTATCGATGTTTTAATACCAATTTTATGTAAAAATTGTTTGATTTGGGGGTCTCCAAGACTTGAATCATGCAGAAAGGAGAACACGGGATTTTTATATAGATTCGACCTTCTCTGGAGAGAATGACAACCATACTTCTTGTGTGACTGTACTAAGTATGCTGGTTACAAATCAAGAGAAAGACTAAAATGGAGTGTCTTGTGCTCCTGATTACGTCTATTTGTCCCCTTCTCCTCCTCCTGGCTATCCCACCTTTTTATACAGCACTCGAAGTGGGCTTCCGTTTCTCCAGTCCAAAGGGCGCCTTAACACTTCAGATGATGGAACCGTTACTGAAGATTACTATAGGAGTAGTAATGTTCCTACGTTACCAGACAGTTATCACCAGGACATAGAGTAAAATCATGCCATCATTCTAGAGAATAGCAACTTAATTAACTTCTCATATCTTTAGATACAGAGTAGAAGATTCCTTGATTGACTAGACCCATATGTCTGTAAGCCCCATCGACTAGGGACTGATCGTAGAAGCGCTTACGGCTAGGTGGTAGTCATAGTAAAGCTTACGACCACAGACTGATCGTAGAATAACTTACGACCATGAGCTAGTCGTAGAAAGACTTACGACTTTGGGGTGGTCGTAGAAGAATTTACGACCATAGGGTGATCGTAGAAGAACTTACAACCTCCAGTTTCTCCCTTATGAATATTAAGGGGTATATTCCAGAACCATACGACGGTATTATTATACAGATTTAAATGAGAATTATTATATCCTTGTCAATGCCTAAATATTATATGTATATATTAATTTTATTTTTAACAAAATCAAATTTCTAGTTTTCATTTAATTGTATTGCGCATTTTCATATTTTTAGAATATTATTATGGAATTTATATACAAATAGAATTGGCATGACATAGAGCCTTTTTTCAATTTTAGTTTGGAATTCCTATACAGATGTAACATTTAATTTCATACTAGTAAGGTGCTCGTGTGTTGCAATGGATCTTAAATAAATAATACCACAAATGCTAAATTATGTCAATGTTTAACCCAGTTATGTTATGACTGAATAGTATACCCTTGGAATTTGAAAACATGTCAGGCTGCTCCCAATATTTGGTTCTCAACCTACCTTTACCATTTACCACTCTAGCCCTATTAAAAGGAGAAAAAATATCCTCACTTTTACTACTAAATCTCTTTTCATTACATGTAATATAAATAATTAATATCCAGAAATTTATCAGTTTACATAAAACATCTTTGATGATAAAAGCCCAACAAGGAGAAAGCGGAGGCACATCTCATTGAGGCGGATACTGACGACGAACCGGCGCTGTTGTGATGAAGATGCAACAAGCTTAAGGGGGAGATTGCTGGATTAATCTTATTGCATATGTCTAGTTGTGTATTTGTATTAGTATGTTGAGTCTGTACACGTGCATGTGTGCACGTTAGTATTCTTTTAGCATCCATCTCCGATTCCTCCCATTCGGAAACTCTCTTGGCCATTTCGCTCAGAAACAAGAAGTTTTTTGATTGGGTTAGCGGCGGAGAAGATGAAACCTAGTCAAGACGGAGAAAGCAAGAACTCAAGAACAATGAGCGATTTGAGGAAAAGGTAAAACCCAGCCTAACTCCCGTGAGTTTTTATAACCGCACGATTGCCACCGCTCAAAACCGCCTCGCCTATAGGTCTATGGGAGTTGGTTGCACCGCCGGAACCGCCTCGTCTGACAGATCTGTGAGAGTCGCTTACAATTCCCGGATGGTTCGCTCGAGAAAATTAGGTGCGTATTGTCACCCCTGCTTAAATTACTTTCTTGACCAAGTCTTTCTGGTCGAAGGAAGTATCAATCGGAAGGGTTTTTTCTCCAATCCTCCTACTACGATCACTTCATAGTCGTAGGGGTTTTTACGACTTTTTGATAGTCGTAAGCAATCTTCACGATTGCAACCGCTTCGGAACCGCCTCATCAACAGATCCGTGGAGTCGTTGCAATTCCCTGCACGGTCCGTCCGAAAATTATGTTCGTTTTGTCACCTCCAAGCGAGATTACTTTCTTGACCAAGTATTTCTGGTCGAAGAAAGTATCAATCGGAAAGGTTTTTTTCTCCGATCATCCTACTACGACCACTTCACAGTCGTAGGGGTTTTTATGACTTTTTGATAGTCGTAAGCAACCTTCTTGATCAAGCAAATTCCTGGTCAAAGTAGCACTCAAATGTCGAAGAGTTTTTCCTTCGACCATTATTCTACGACATTTTCATAGTCGTAAGTCCATTTGCAAATCCTTCACCAAGTAAGTTACTTTCACTTGAAGCTGGGGGGCTAGATGACGAGGATCTAATAATCCTCATTTTATCTTTTATCTATAATTCTTATTATGGGTAAATATGGTGTCACATAGTCCCCAGAAGTACCCCCTATATTTATAAAGGGGAGACCTACCAAGTGATTGTAAGATCTTCTACAATCACCCCCATAGTCGTAAGTCTTACTACGACTATATCATGGTCGTAAGTCCTTCTAATACCACTACCTGGTCGTAAGTCTTTCTACGACCACTACCTAGTCGTAAGTCCTTCTACGACTATTGCACAGTCGTAAGTCCTTCTACGACTATTGCACAGTCGTAAGCTCTACTACGACTTATACCCAGTCGTAAGTCATACTACGACCAAATAAACCACGACCACCTTATAATCAAACCTACCAGCGAGTGGGTCCAATTGATTAAGGAACCCGAACGGTCCGCACGCATTATTATTCTGCGTAGTAATAGTGCTTAAATACCCCATTACCTCTGAATGATAACTGCCAGACGGCGTGAAGAAGCCAATGCGCCGGTAATTACTGCCATCATGCGCCCATTACTGGCTCAATTAAGGCGCTTCTTCCGCAGGACAAAACGGCTACTTCTTCACGACTATATAAAGACATCGATCAGAGGGTGCAAGGGAGGGCGAAACATAGCAAGTGAAGGAGAAACACAAGTACTGTTCTCTGTAATAGTCTTAGTTTCTTGCTTGATCATCGAGAATACAGTCAATACCATACACACACAGGAGTAGGGTTGTTATTCTCTCCGGAGAAGGCCTGAACCTGTCTAAACATCCCGTGTCAACCACTCTGCGTGATTTCATCTCTAGGAGACCCCCCGAATCAAATAATCTTTACGTAAGATTGGTTCTAATACACCGACAAGTAGAAAACCGATTCTTCACTACATTATCAGTTCTGTTGTAGGCAAACCAACACACATGTCGGATATCTTATTTCACATATCTAATATTTTACTATTGTTTTCACTTAACATCAAACCGTAACCAAATGCAAGACAACCACCTGCCGAAGACAACCTTCGCTATTTCAGTCCATTTGTTACCAAGAACCTTTTGAGCCTGCATGGCAATTCCAAGTAGAGAAGAATATATCATTTGGCATTGTAAAGGTTCTACAGCAAGTACAAATAGCTATGAAGACAACAGCAGAACAATGCACAATAAGTGGTTTATCATTTCTGATATGCACCATCGCAAATGTATCAGAAGTTCAAAACACAAACATTGCAGTCAAATTAAAGGATTGGAAACGATATTACAAGATCACAAGAGATGCATGATCCCTTCTAGGCTTCACGTATCTACAACAGGACATACCAATCATATGTCCAACAAAGCATAAAACAATCACACATTTTTTTTCCAAAGGTAAGCAATCGAGGATAAGCTCCAATCTGCATCCGTGTTAAACTCCATGGTCACAATTATTTGTCTGTTCAGTTGTTACTGATCACTAAGGAAGTATCCAACACATACCGTCCTGCTCCAACATCTACATTTTGACCCCCAAAAAATAATAACATGCAGCATTGTCTAGTTTCAAGCAAATGCACAACCTGGCCCTAATAATTAAATTGCTAGAACACATAAAGATCTCACCTCACACAATAGCATGTCCTCTTCCCGGGACCACCCGCCTTTCTTGCACTCTGAGTTCAAATAATTGTACCATCTGTAGCAGTAATGAAGCAAACAAAAATGGAGTTACACAAATAACATTAGAAAATCAAACAGTTTCTAACTAAAGATCCCTCCTTTATCAATAGATTTACCCTAAAGCCCGAATATCTAACGAATCATAATAACCAAAACCAAATTATTTCTATTTTTTATATATGGCAATTGTCCTAGCCTGCACACCATGATTCCTAAATTGCTACTAAGAATTGTATCCTAAGAGCGGTACACTGGTACTACAATGACCAACTAAAAGTAAACATCACTATGGTTACTAATTAAAAATGTAGGTTCAAAGTTGCTTTGGGCAAAATACACCTTATTTTCAAGCCATAACTTAATCTACACCTTCATATGGATTCGTAAATATGCTTTAGTAAGACAGTCCCTAGCTAAATTTTACATGGTAGGTTTTATTCCTTACCTATTCTAACCTACCACTTTAAGTCAAAAAAAAAACTTAGCTTGTTATATTAGAGACCACTTATTCTCAGATCCTAGACCTTATCACCAGACACACATCAACATACCGAAAACACCTGGAGCAGCAAACTGAACTTTTGCACAACATAAACATGCAGAGCGTTGTTAATTGAAATATTTAAATGCCTCAAGCTAAAAGGAGCCTTTGATCTTGCCTTTTTGCCTACATTAGAAGTTTGAACATTAGCCATTTTATTTCTCCAATCGTCTCTCCTAGTTGGGCATAATGTGATTAACCAGTAGAACAACACATAGTTAGGCATAACAAATTTGGCCCTGTGTTGCTTAATTTCAGCTAAGGGGCTGGTCATTCAAATGCCCTCCAAGCAATTGACTATAGTTAAATTCTAACCATACCAACCATTCTCTAAAGAGTAAATGATTGCTCACGCCGTGTTTCCATATTTTTTATCACATAGGGGTTGGGAAGCAAAAAAACAACAAAAATCTATTGGAAGTCTAAGCAATAGGAGTTCTTGTTGTATCCACCCAGGCCACTGAAATCTAGTATTTCTTCACAAGTTGACCACAAAGAACATAACACAGAAGACACCCAGCACAAATTGTCTCGCACATCTAAGCGCTTGAGGCACGTTGTTGGCTTGTGAACCTTTTATTTATCTATTCTAAGACTTCTTTTCTACTTGAATATATGTGGCAGAGCTCCTGCCAGCTTTTTAAAAAAGGAACATAACTTAAATGACAAATGATACTAACAAATAAAAAATCAGACTATAGTTACCCACAGATTTTAGTCTTGGCAAATTCTTTCTTGTAATTTCTAATGTGCAATTTACACCCTGTAGTTTCTGTATTTCATGAATGAACTGTACCTAAGTAGCAATCACTACTTTATACTCTACACAAGCATCCATAGTCACTACCAATGCTAAATTGCTAACAGAGTAACAGTATGTTATCACCAAAGAACTAAATGCAGTTGATGGTGGAGACTAATGAAAGAAGGTGATGCATGCTCACCAATGAGAGAGGCCTCGAGGAGTTGCGTCCTCCAAAGCACCTGGTCCATGGGGCTGATGGTGCCAAGCTTGAGGCCCCTGTTCTAGATCTTCTGGATGTCGCAACGCCGACATGAGAATCACCGAGGGCGCGCAGTGAGCGCTCTTCACGGTGGACGGGCCCATGCCCGTTTTCACCGTCCACCCTGCATCCCCGCCTCACCGCAACGCCCAACCTTCACCATCGCCAGAGCACCACCGCCTCCGCGACAACACAAGAAACAAAGAATGTAATCATAGTACCTACGGCCACGCTTTCTCTAACAATAAATTATGCTACAACTCGCTTTAACTGCGCATTTCGAGGAAGCTGTGATTTTTAGCAAAACAACCAACTCTGCTTCCTCTCTTCAGCATCAAATGGAGGAACTGGTGCAGGAACGAAGGTTGCTTCAAAAAACCTCCACGCCAAATAATCAGGCACCACGTTTTCGTCGGAGGGGAAAAAATTGACAGGGACATTCGGAGATGGACAAGAATCCACTACCTTTATTGTCCTGCAAAAGGGTTTCTCATCAGCAATCAAAACGCAGGGGGAGAGGAGATGCAGGAGGAGAGGAGAAGGAGGCGAGGGATCTGTCGCTGGAGGCGGCGGCGAGGAGGACGTAGGGGTCGGGGTCATGGTGGTGGTCGAAGAAAATGACGCGGAAGAGGGTGTGGCAGGAGAGGTCCCACTCCCGCAGATGCGCCGCCAAGACGCCTCGTCCCACCCACGCTGCTCTGTCCCCGTACGCGCTCAGACTGCCACCATCGCGCCGCCATCTCCTCGCCTTTCTTGCTATTGGAACAGGAACGGGGAGAGGGGAGGAGACGAACTGAGTGCATCCGCCTGCGTACTGCTTGTTGTCGGCATCATCGCCGCCATCTCCTCACGCTTGCTCTTGGAATAGGGAATGGGGCAAAGGAGGGAGGAGACAAACCCGAGAGCGGTTTGGGTGGAGGAGGACATGCGGGAGGAGAGGGAGAAGGAGGTGACGGATCCGTCGCCGAGGCGGTGGCGAAGAGGACGCTGGCCGGGTCGGGTTGGAGTTGATTGGGGCGAGGACGGGGAGGGAAGGAAGGAGCGCCGCGGCGTGGAGGAGGGATTTGGCCTGCAAGGACAGGGGAGGGAAGGGAGGAGCGGCGCGGCGTGGAGGGAGGGATTTGGCGAGGGGAAGGGGAGGAGCGGCCGCGGGCGTGGGGGGAGGGGATTTGGCCGGGGGAGGAGCGGACTGAGCGGAGAGGTGAGAGTGGACTGAGGGGGAGCAGGTGACGTGAGAGGGGGGGCAGCAGTTGTGGGGCCGGCGACGTGTGCGAGTGGACGCGGGGGGGGGGGGGAGGGGGATGAGCGGGGTAAACTGAGAATTACAGTAGTTAAGATATTTTTGGATTTATATAAAAATTAAATTGCTATTTTTTTTTTATTTTAAGCACGGACCAGTGGTCTGGTAGTGGGGACCAGAGGGTGTTCCCACCCACTCGGGTTCACTCCCTAATACTGTCGCAATATCTATTTTTTTCAGAGTATACACATGTGTTTGCGTTCAGTACTGGGAAAGCGAGGGCTGCTATCCGTGAGCCCATGGAGCTGCCTCCACAAAACTTTTGACGTGTGTGATGGATGCATGTATATGAGTATGTGGCATGACGGGTTTTTGCGTAATCCATGTACTCTCTTAAAAAAACACCATCGACTAATTAATTAAGCACTGTGCCCAACATCAGCTTCACACTTCTCAAATCACGATGGTACATCCCTACCTATGGTTGAAGTTTGCCTTAGTAGTGGTGGGAAACCTGGGCCGAACTAGTAGGTCTTGATTTAAGGTGGGCTCTTTATCTGTTTTAGTCAATAAATATGAGGTGCTAATCATTGTAAAGGGTTAATCATATGAAGAGAAATAAAGAAACAACCCTCCATATCTCTGTGTTCAATCACTTTCTGTACTCTGTATGTGCGATTCGACTTCGACTACGAGGTTATCAATCGGATTGGACTCGCCAACGACGGTTCCTCAACACGTTATCAGCATGATCGACTTCGGCCTACCTCTAGACCTCCTTTACTTGGATTGAAAGGTAATCGTTCAAGCACGACACTTGTAGATTGAATCGTTTTTCTGGATCGCTTTCGATTCCACAAGTTTTGCTTCCTATATTTTTTCTACGGTACAAATCCTCTCTAATCTACGGTTAGCCGACTTGGAGTTGCTGGCCAAAGCTGATCGGTAGATTACAAGAAGGAGTAGATGTTGATTGCACGGTAGATTGGATGAACATAGGAAAAAAAGAAGAAAAAGAGAACTAGCGCACGGCGCCGCACGCTGCCCCGCACGGTGCAACCACGCTGCCCCATTCGGCCCCGCACGGTCGTGCCGCACACACAATGCCTGTAGCCATGCGTCGCTTGGCGTAACGCCACCGCGTTTGAGCCGAACTCCCACGCGATGGCGCCACCGCCCTACACGGCGCGCCACGACCTACCGCCGCCTCGCCGAGCCACACAAGGCGTCGTCGCGCATCACCAAAGCCGCTACGCGCCTCGCCTCGGCTATGCCGCCGCCGACCAGACAGGCGCCACCGCTTGCTATGCGCCGCCGCAAGATCGAGCCAGCGCTTACGCGTCGTGGCGATCACCAAAGTCGCGCTTAATCGACGCTATGCACGGACCCGACACGTCCGTGTGCCACCGCGCTTGACCCGGCCACTGCCTATGTGCCACGCCTGTTAATGGAGTATTTTTGTGATTAATGATAAATCTATTTGTGAGACTAATATTTTGATTGTTATACCCATTGTTTTAGTCTAAATTAGATGAAAAGGTGAAAATCAAAGAGGTATGCATTCGACATCATATTCTTATATTTTGTTGCATTTCTCGGATCCAAAATATAGGTTAAACTCCACTAAAAGTCTAACTTGAATTTGTGCATATGTTTTTATTACACATTCCTGTATGCACGCATTGAAAGGGAGTTCATATTCTTCTATTTTGTGGTTTATTAGTACTGATCCATATTCTTTTATCCACATATATTAAGGATCTTTACTTTGAAACAAATCAAATGAGCATATAAAACTTGTGTAGTTCATATATACTTATATGTCTTTATATTCAATTATTTACAATTGTGATGGTTGTCATCAATTACCAAAGAGAGAAACATTAGAGTATATTGACCCACCATTGTGAGTTGATGGTATGTTGTGGTAATTAATGACAATCATATTACGGGACAAACATTTTCCATGAGTTAGGTAAATAGGTTATGTTCCATGATGATGGTGACTTGGTATGACATCATAAGTTGATTGTTATTAAGTCAAGGTTTAAGAAGAGAATGCATTATTTGTTGATGCATATCAAGATCTCGAAGAGGACATGATCATGAGTTGATCATCAAGTCAAGAGAAGACTCATTATGTGTTGATGGAGGGCAACTGAATAATATCATCATATGTTGATGATATTCAAATCAAGAGAAGATCCATCATGTGTTGATGGAGGTCAAGTGAAGGATGCATCATGAGTGGATGCATATCAAGACAATGACCCGGACTTGAAGTGAAGATGTGTTTCATCGAGCTTCAAGAGGATGCTCAACGCAAATGTATGACTAGCTAGAGCTAAGAATGTGTTCCTAGTCTTTTACCGGTCTTGGTGTTTGGTTGGAAGACCAGATTGCTAGTATAGGTTTTTGTACTATTAAGAGGGGTCTTGACTAGTAGCTTGAGTTAGTCACGTGTTGATAGCTCTTAATGCTTGCTCTAGCTCTCGTTAGCACGATGCCAATATTTGCGAGTGTTTTTTTTGCAAATAGTTGAGGCTCATGAATATTCCTTGTAGCATGTGACTTTAGTTTGCGAATGTATTTTACAAAAGGTTTAAGTCCATGTACCTTATTCCTTGTGGTGTTGATTCTAAAAGTTGACAAATGTGTTTTACAACTTATTAAGAATCTTGCATTCATCTCTTGTATGCATCTTGTGTCAATTGACAAATGTGTTTTACAAATTAAGTTGAAGTAAGGTCTGTATCTTGTTCTTAGTCTTGTTGATAGTGGGCGATCTGACCGCCCATGTCAGCCGGTCTGACCCCATGTGTTGGCCGATCTAACCAGTCACTAGTCAGCGATAAGACCGCTTGTTTCGTGTGGTATATTTTTTCCAGAGAAACCTTTAGGAGCATGTTTGTTCCCTTGGAAGGCGGTAGTACCGGGGTTCATTTGGCGGAACTACCACATTGCGGTACGACAACATATTCTGAGCGGAACTACCGCACACTGGAAACTCTGAAACTTAGATGGCGGTACGTTATTTCCAGATTGGGTCAGTTTTGGACCTCTAAGGGAAGCGGTAGTATCGCCCTGTGTGAACGGAACTATCGGGGAGCGGAACTACCGCATATACAACGGCGGTAGTACCACGCCGCTTTTTCAATAGCTAGTTTTATAGTCGTTGGAGCTAGGGCGATCTGACTGGCCATTGGTTGGCGGTCTGACCAGTTTTTCCTAGTTTTATGAAGATTCTCCTCTAATTGATAGTTTTTTTGCGTGGGTATAAATACCCCCTTGTGGCCGGTTGTGGGAGAGTTACTACTGCTATATTCATTCCATTGAGCAAAGAGCAAGCCATATCCTCTCTTTTATGCATGTGTTGCACTTAGTGAGCTTAGAGAGCAAACCCTAAGTGCATGCTCTACATTAGGTAGTGGATAGTGTACCACTTGAGCTTAGATACTTAATTTGTTCAAGGGAGCACCTTTGGATTATTACTCTTGGTGTTTGCCGATACCTAGACGACTTGGAAGAGTTGCGCCGGTGGTCTTCTCAAAAAAGGTCGTCAGAAGACCCAGGTGGTTGTGAGTGGTTTGGTGCTCGCCATCTCCGGAGTGGAGGAAGAGCAAACCCGAGTGGATCGATGTGTTGGTTCGTGTTGGAGCTAGTCCAAGTGGTTGGACTTATCTCGAAGGTGTTCGGCTTAATTTGTGGAGCCAGTCCAATTAGTTCGGACTTACCTCAACATGGATTAGGAGAGACCGGCAAGTCTCCAAACACCACGGTAAAATATAATTGTGTCATTGTGGTTTGCCTTCTTGTGCTTTACTCTGTTGCAATTTACATTCCTATAATTAAATTGATTACATATCTTTATATGATCACTATCAATATCAATTGTCTTAGAATTTTTGGTGCACTCAGTAATGATTAGTTGATTTAGGTTTTAAGTATGCAAAACTAATTTGTTGTTAGCTTCCGCATTAGAAATCGGTTTTAGCTAAAAGATTTTTAAAACCGCCTAATCACCCCCTCTAGTCGGCCTCCTCGATCTTACACCCGCACGCCAGCTTGACTTGTAACTAGCGCTGCCACGCCCGTAGCCGTGCGCGCGCCGGAACAACGCTCCGCCACCGCCGCCACCCGGCGTTGCCGGCTCGCACGCCGAACGCCGCATTTCATCGGCCGCGCAGCCGGCTAACCGTCGATCTTGTCGCGCCGCCATGGCCAACCAACCACGTGCGCGTACCCCCATTTGACTTGGCCAAATGGGTCATCGGGACGCGGCCTAAGCCCGAGAAAAGGAAAAAAAATCAGAAAAAGAAAAGGAAATTCCAAAATTTTGCAAGTAGGACCTCAGTTTTCTCAAAATTATGCAAAAAAATTCTCAGAATTAAAATTTAACGGATTACCCCTAAAAAAATTACAGAATTCACTCAAAATTCATATTCCAGCATAAAAAGCATTCAAATTTCGAATAATTTTTAGCATTAAAAGCATGTTTAGCACTATTATTATTATTTTCTATGCTTTTATGTATTTATTTACTATTTGGATTAATTGTAATTGCTTAAATTGCCTTTGATCACTGAAATTAGAAGTAAAATTATAGAAAAATGTAGAAAATTCTAGAACATTACAATAATATTTTATACCATTATCCAATTTATTCCATGCATTTACTAGCAGTAAATTTATGTATTTCTTGCATGCATATGCAGATGACAGGCATCACGAACTGGGAGTTCGAGGACCTGGCCTAGCACGACCAAAACCCTAAACTCCCCACCCTCCCTCCTCCCCCCCCCCCCACTTTGAACCGCCACCCCCTTTCCCTTGCCGTGCGCCACCACCACCTTCTCCCCTGCGCCACCATCTCCTCCACAGCACCACCACCCTCCCCGGCGAAGGTCCTTGCTGCAGTCCATTGGAGGGAAGGCGAGGCGACGACGGTTGGAGGGCCGGCCAAGTGGAGACAGCAGATCGGTTTTGTTCAGCGCTGTTGCTCGTTAGATTTGGGTAAGTTGGGTTCATTTTCTGATCTGTCCACCTCTTAGAAAGTTTTAGCCCTCGGTTTTAGCTTTCTTTTGGCACCGAGATCACTCGATTTGGACTTACGTTTTAGGAGTTACGATAGTTTTACCGCGACTGTCCAGGAGAGCTGACGTGATTTGGCAGATTGTCTTATCTGGCCAATAGGAATTATTTAGAGGCCGAATCAGAAATGCCACCCAAAATGAATGTTGTAGATAATTCTAAAAGATTTCCATGTTGATAAACAACACAATTTTAAGAGTTTCCAATCAAAATTTATGGAATTTATACCATCGCTGTTTTCTGACTGTCAAATTGTAAAGACAGATAACTTCACCTGAATATTAGGGTCAACAGAGCGCCGAATCAGGAGACTATCCCAACTAGGTTTTTGTAGACGGTTCTGTCGTGGTTCCAAAGAGACCAAGATCACCCTGTTCCGAGTTTCGTAGTGAAAGTTATGATGTTTTTCGTTCTACTATTCCGTGAGGCTTACTGCTAGACCGTCGGTAGAATTGAGTATATTTCTTATTCGAACCCTAGGTCTTGAGGGGCTGGGTTAAGGGGTGTAAACGGAGTCCTCTTTCAGCATTTTTATTGTTACCATTATGCTTGTGTAGGAGGTGGAGTTCCGAAGTAAATACACCAAGGTTGCTTCTTCATGTACCGTAGCGGGAAAGAAAGAAACAGGCAAGTACAGTAGTGGTAAATTGTTCATGATCGTTGTTCCTGATTACTATATTATGAGTATATTGTGTTAATCATGGATGCTTGAATGTTATGGTTGTCAATGGTCACGAATGCTAGTAGTATGAGTAAATTTCATTTATGCATGATGATTTAAGTGTTGATCATGTGCATCATGATATCATATTGGAGGCATGGTCACGTGGTGAACAAGCATTGATTGAGGTCCCCGTCATGATTATGATGGGCTTTTGGGTCCCCATACTCGTGGAGTATGGGCTAAGGTCCCTGTGCTAGAAGGCACAGGCATGGGTGTGCATCGACGGATGCACACTCCGCAATACCGGTATATGCAAAAGAGAGAAAGAAAAGTGCATTTGAACAGTTTGCATCGCATAAGCATCAGACATATTTCTTATTGGGTTTTGTGGATGGACTATGTTAATTACAGTTGCGTTGGCTATTATCTTACTATTTGTACTTTGCTGAGTCTTGGACTCACTCTTGCTGATGTTGTGTTTTTTTTAGGTACCTCATTTGCGGACGGCATGCATGGGAGGGAGTAGGGTTGCTTTGGTTGCACTCACTACCACACATTCTTTAAAAGATGATTATCATTTAGACCGTACCTTAATAACAAGCAAACTGCTTAAGGATTAACTTTGGCTATACTTGAATGCATTGGTTTATTTGTAATAATGTGAGTGGTAAATTTTAATTATGCTTGCTTATGCTTTAGCTGAGTAGATTATTTATGAATGCTTCGATGAACTTTGGATGTTGAAATAGAGATAATTTTATATGCATCTGTTGGAATCTCCGGTAAACTTAGTTATACAAAGGAGGTTCTGCCGAAATTTATTGTAGTGTCTTAGATTTGTATTTGTTACCTTGTTATTTTAGTAGCATTCCAGGCACATGTTGGGCTGGGGTGTTACATCTAGTGCATAGAATGCACTTAGATTTTAAATGCCATTTATTTTGTGTATGGAATAAGTTATACTTTTGCATGGATGATGGTCGTTTGCTCGTGTAGAGCCTTGAACAATTTATTTATCATGATGGTTGGATGATATTATTTAATTCATTAATTTATTCAGTTAATAATAGCATGATATTTTCTGATATTTGAAATATTTTATTTATATGTTGATTGCTTCCTACTACATATTAATAAAATACTTTATATTAGAATGTGTGTGGCGCTATATGGAGAAAGTGTGCTTAGCTGATAGCGGCACAACGAATGCCACTTTGAGAGAGATTTTTTTCAGTCAACGTCCAGGAGTTGATTTTGAAGAAACATATTCCCCAGTCATGGGCAGAGTTATCTTTAGATATTGTAATCTCCATGCCAGTAAACTTGAATGTAGAAATGAAATTGATGGATGTGGTAACTGCATACCTTTTATGGAAATTTGAATTCGGACATTTATATGAAGGTACCTGAAGGTATCCTTGTCCCAAACTAAGACAGAGCAAATAGAAATCTGTATAGCGTAAAACTCAAAAAATCACTATACGGACTTAAGAAATCAGGTAAGATGTGGTATAATCGCTTGAGCGACTTTCTATGCAAGAAAGGCCACACGAACAATGAGGATTATCCATGTGTATTTATACGACGATCCAAGAATGGGTTTTTTATAATCTCAGTGTATGTAGATGATCTAAAGATCTTCTGAACCTTGAAAGATATTGAGGAAGCAAACTCTTACCTAGAGTCAGAGTTCGAAATGAAAGATTTGGGTAAAACCAAATATTTTCTAGGCTTGCAGCTTAAGCATGTCCCTAAAGGGATATTAGTGCATCAGTCAGCCTACACTCAAAAGGTGTTAGAAAGGTTCAGCTTTGGAAAGGCATACCCTTCGAAAGTGTCGATGGTAATGATTAGTAGCAAGACAAGGATCCGTACAGACCCAGAGAAGAGGGGAGGAAATCTTGGAAACAGAATTCTTGTACCTAAGTGCAATAGTAGCACTCGTGTATTTAGCAAAAATATACTAGATCGGACATTGCATTTGCCGTAAACATATTAGTAAGGTACAGTGCAGAACCTACCAAAAGGCATTGACAGAGAATAAATGACATCTTCTGATACCTCCAAGGAAGCAAATACATTGATCTGTTCTATAGAAAGAAGCAAGACCTGACTACGACTGGCTATGCAGATGTCGGGTACTTGTCAGACCCGCATACAACTATGTCACAAACAGGTTATGTATTCATGTGTGGTGGAACTGCATTTTCATGGAAATCATCTAAACAGAGTCTTGTATCGACTTCGATGAACCACTCAAAAATCATAGCACTGTACGGGGCCTCACGAGAATGTGATTGGCTTCGACGGATGATTCACCACATCCAATAGTCGTATGGATTGAATACTGCGCAAAGTCACACTATTATCTATGAAGATAATGCAGCTTGTGTAGCAAAAGTGCAGATGGGTTATGTGAAGAGTCATCTCACAAAGCATATCAACTCCAAGTTCTTATATGCTCATGATATGCAAAAGATGGACGAGATTAAAGTACTGCATACTAAGTCATGTGAACATCATGCAGATTTACTCACTAAGTCACTTACAGCATCTAGCTTTGAAAGATGCATACGTGGAATTGGAATGATGAGACTTAGAGAATTGTATAATTCAGGGGGAGAATCTTCCCGAACTCGTTATTGAAACTTGATCATGAAGATCGAGTACCCAAATAATAAATCATGGAGATTAAATAAAATTGGGTGAATTATACTCTTTTTCCCTTGTCGAGTTTTTCTGAAGTTTCTCGGCTAATATTTTTAATGAGGCAATTCGTGCAACGCATCAGAACGTGTATCATGTACTCTTTCTCCAAATTTTTCCACTGGGTTTTGTGGAGTTTTGATGAGGCGCAAACATATCGGATGAGTACCTAGGGGGGAGTGTTGGGAAACCTGCGCCTGGACTAGCAGGCCTTGGCCCAAGGTGGGCTCCTCATCTGTTTTAGTCTATAAATAGGGGGTGCTAATCATTGTAAAGGGCTGATCATGTCAAGAGAAATAAAGAAAGAGCTCCCCCCATATCTCTGTGTTCAATTACTGTCTGTATTCTGTATGTGCGATTCTACTTCGTCTATGTTGGACTTAATCTTGACAAGTAGTATTTGCACCTATGCGTTGGATGCTAGCTAGTAAAGTGATCAACATGCATGTTAATTGTGTTATGCGTGTAAATGCATGGCACTGCTCACGTATCACATTAGTTGTGGGTGAGTTGCATGTATATAGGAAGGAGTCAGTGCACACTACTACAAAATAGGTTATATTGGACATCTCATCACAGACGGTTCCTTTGAAATTGTATTTGTTGTACTTATCACAGACAGTTTTTAGTAAGAACCGTCTGTGATATGTAGAATTGGCTAGAACCGTCTGTGATACTTATAATAATCGTTTGTGAATCATCACAGACGGTTTTAAATACAAACGGTCTTTGATGGCTTCGAATATCACAGACAGTTTGTATTTAAAACCGTCTGTGAATCATCACAGACAGTTTTTATCACGAATCATCTGTGATTATAATCATATCACAGACGATTTTCTAGACAAAATTGTCCCTATTACTTTTATTTTTTTGGAAGGGGAAATGAAAATTTGGACTTAATGGGCGGGCTGCCGAAATTAGCTTTATATTAACCGAGTCTTCTTACAGCTCACACCTCCATCTCCACCTCTGTCATCTCTCCTCTAACCGAGTGCCACAGCCTTACCCTGACCTTGCGCCACGGCCTCCCTCGAGCTCGTCGCCCGCGGCCTCCTCCACCTTGCCCTGGCCTCGTCGTCGCCGGCCTCCCCCGACCTCATAGCCCATGGGCTCCCCAATATCATCACCCCCGGTCTCCTCCACTTCGTCGCCCCGCCCTCCCACAACCTCGTCGCCCACGACCTCCTCCACTTCGTCAACTCAGCCTCCTCCACCTCGCCCAGGCCTCATCGTCGCCGTCCTCCCCCAACCCCATCGCCCCTAGCCTTCCTCGGCATCGTCTCCCCGGCCTTCACCTCAGATCGCGCACTATCCGTAAAATAGTCATAACTTTTGCATATGAAATCGGATTGTGACGCTCTTTGACTCGTTGGAATACCTTTTTTATCCTACTAGCTTTCCATCGCAGGGTAGCTTCTGCTTCAACATTAAACATTCTTGGTCTGCAACTTCAGAACTACCATTTCGAGATACTTGGGACTGTATTATGAATTTTTAATCATCCAATGTAAACCTTGGTTTTAGCTAACATGAAGCTTGCAGGTCCTACTCTGCATTGATAAGATGCGTGTATGGAGGGTGCTCGTTTACATTTTAAGGGCTTGTTTGGGACAAGAATTTTAAAAGAAACATAACAACAATTAATCAGGTTTACCACTTACCCTTGGATCTGGTTTAATTACCATGAACTATTGAGCATGAATTTTGAAAAATACAATCAACCATACAAATTAAGTAAAATCGCATTTATTCCATTCATTGTTTAAAAAACGAGAAATTACATTTTAATTCCCTGCCCAGGTACTGAAACCGCGAGGCCACCTCCATTAATTCCATCTTTATTACAGCTGCTAGCTTAACCGTAAGCTTATCTATACGTGATCCGTCGACTCGTCAAGTATTATTTAGCCGACATGCATACCGAATTATTGATCATTTCATGCGAACAAATCCGCAAAGTCATCATCGTGCACGTACGCGCTCCCACCGGTGAACTTGGACTTGATGAGATCGACGACCCCAGCGTCCACCCGGAGCGCCTTGGCGAGCACCGGCGTCGGGATCGGTGGGTTGGAGCCGAACATGGTCAGCGGCACGAAGACGATGCCGGGGTTCTGACTGTTGAACGACACGACCATGGTGGCCTCCGTCTTGCCGACGTTGAACTGGAAGTGCATCAGCCCGCGCGGGATGACGAACGTCTCCCCCGCGCGGAGCACCTTCGAGTAGTACCTGTTCCCGGTGTCGAGGCTGCCAATGATGCCGACGAGGAGCTCGCCGCGGGTCACGAGCCCAATCTCGGTGCCGCGCGGGTGGATGTGCGGCGGGTTGGTGCCCCGGCGCCGGTCGACGCGGTTCATGGACATGCCGAGCGTGTTCACGCCAGGCCACTTGGCCACGTCGAGCTCCGTCACGTTGGAGCCGTTCGGGTTGGACGTGTCGCCGCCCTTGGCAATCTTATTCGAGAACAGGAAGTCGTCGCCGGCCGACGAGGAGGGCAGGCACGGTGCCCATTCACCGAGACCTGGCCGCCGTTGAGGTCGGCGACGCAGAAGTCCTGGAGAGGGTCCGGGTCGGAGGCTAGGAGGACGGGAGCCAAGAGCAGAGTGGTGAACATGGCCGTGAGGGTGTTGGAATACTCCATTGTTGTTAATTAACAAACTTGCTAGGGCTTTGCTCAGCTGAAGTTGTTGAGAATGAGCACTGGTCACTGGGCAGCCGCAGGTAGTTGCGATGGGATGAGTTTAGTGATGAGCCACATGGAGCCCTTTATATAGGGCCATAGGGGTGGGTGCAGCTTGCACGGAGCATGTGATTTTTGAACACGCTAGCAGACTAGTCAGCAGACAACGAGGTGCTAATCTCAACGGAGTATTGCAGCAGATGGCCTGTACTGACGGCATTGACGGGATGGTCTAGGGTCACCTGCAGGGTTGAGCTCCTCATGTTGTCTTCTAATTCGTAATGTATGTTGGAATTTTCGCTGATCCTTGCAGTTTACTGCTTTGGTTCTTCAGAGAAGAAATCACACGGAACTGTTTCTTGTAGAGAAAACACAGCTCGGTCCAGAAAAAACTCGTAGACTTGCTTGGCTTCGTTCAGACCGCTCGGCTTTCCTGGTCTCCGAGAGAATCTCTAATAGTTTGATATAATCTTATCTCTAACGTATGTTAGAGATAATATCTTTAATAGATATATAGTCTCTAACACACTCTACAATATTAATATTTTATAAAAAAATTTAAATGAACTTATATGTCAACTAAAGTAATTAATGTACTATGTCTTATTTCACACGACAATCTCTTCAGGAAGAGACGACTTATGCTCTCCTCTCTCCTTCACATATAATTTTGTTCATATGACATAGCTAAGAGACGATAATAAATACACTATTAATGATGGCATGACGTGACTGGGTGTCCGGAGAAGTGGAGGGACGGTACAGTTGAAGGAGGCATTTGTTGGATCAGTTGTCAAAAGAATCGATTAATTTAGCAAGAAACAATCAATCTATACCCTATTTTTCGTTGCTTAGATAGCTTCTCTGTTTCTGGCAGAGAATAAATATAGGGCGAGAAGAGAGGAATGCATTGCTGGTTTCGCTTTGCTCACTGATCAGGGCAAGCATGCATGTAGCCAAGAAGAATTTTGGTTCTTAAGATGACAGGTCATTTCCCCATAAATTTTACAGTACATCCTTCCAGTGAGTATATAATGATAGTATAGATTAAATCTCATCATTGATTTATTTAGAGCATAATAGAAGTTTCTTTGCATTTATAATTTTTTTGTGAGGATATTACAAACTTTTTCAACTAGAGTCAAAAATATTACTATTGTATCATGTGATTCCCACATGATCAACCACAATTCTATCACTGGATTGTACTAATACTACCAAATGTAGTATAACTAAATCATAATTAATATTAACCGTTGGATAAAAAAAACTTGTATAAATTGAATGTACCATAAAAGTTTCATTTCCTGCCCTATCCTCGCAATATTCATTTCCTTCCCTGTCCCCCCACGAGAGAGAGAGAGGAAATATATTTCCCTGCAGGCTAGATTCAGAGCACGTACGTAATTAAAGTTATATATGCGATAAGATTTCTATTGCATTTGCCCTGAGATAAACAGAGTTTTTTATTAGAAAGATAGAGGAACAGAAGCTAACATATGGAGTTTATCACGTATCGCTTTCCAAGGCGACATGGTAGCTGCGGGAGCTGCTCCCACTTCCTCTCCCTCTCCCACGGCCTCCTCCTATCGAACCTTAGTTCAGCGGTTGTCATCTTCTTTCACCGGTTTTCTTAATCGTCTCTGTCCTTTATCTGGGCGGATCTACTCGTCTTCATCGCCGGTGGCCTCGATCTGCCATTGTCATATGTACAAAATTAAGTTGCGTCTTCTCGTAACATAATGATAAACAATTCCGTTTCTTAAAAAAAAACTATGAGCCCGTGATGTGATACGAAGGTCTTCTGCAAGCTGCATATTGTGGAAAAGCTCATAAACGTACAATTAGCTCTTATAGCTACTTTATAATCACATTATTTACAACGTTCAGACCATCTCCTATGTGTTGCTTTAGGCCCTGTTTGGCACAGCTGTGGTTTTCCTAAAAAGCGGCTTCCTACAGTCAGTAGGTTTTTCCTACATGGCCGAATGGTCGTGCTTTTCTGATTTGGTGTTTGGTTGTCTGGCTTTTAGGTAGGCTGGCTGCAGCTTCCGAGATATGAAATGTCTGAAATGCTCATGAGGACAGTAATGACTTATTTGATGTCGTTTAACTAAATTAACAACATTAAACGACATTTAACGACATTTAAGAACATTTAACAAAGATTTAACAATAAAACTTCGTAAAGTATGTGAAAATAACTGACTAGAAGATCACCCCTTATACATAGTTTAAATTGGCAAGTACTACATACAAAATAACGCATATATCTTCCATCTATCCTATCGTCATGCTACCAAAGCTATTGCAATAGCGCCACGGAGGCCGCTCATATCAACATCATCCATAACGGATGTATCATCATGTGCTACCGAGGTTAGTGGACATGTCCCCGTCTACATAATCATCATTCCTGTCTGCACGAGAAAAATCATTATCAATCAAAGCACTATCTCGAATAAAATTATGCAAAACCATTGTTGCAATGATAATTTTCTTTTGCTTGTGCTCATTGTAACTTAGAATTTTAAGTAGACTCAATCGAATATGCAAGTGGAAGGCGAACAGCAAGATTGCTTTAAATACTAGGTATGAGGTGGGTAATTTCGCAAGTCCGGGGTATTCTTGGAATGCCGAGGTGGGAAGTCGGAAGCACCTCAACACCGCTTTTCGCTTTTGGCCCATATGTATTGACACTTTGAGCTTCCGTGAAAGCCGTAAAAAGTCAACCGTTTACATGCCTTCCGCTTTTCTCACCCAAAGCCAAAGCGTGTTCGCACTAAACAGGCCTATGTATTGACAAATTTGAGCTTCCCCGTGAAAGCTGTAAAAGTTAACTGCTTGGTACACTTTTCCGCTTTTCACCCAAAAGCCAAAGCAGGTTCGCACTAAATGCGCCTTAGCTAGTTCATAGAAGAAGAGAGAAGGGATTGAATCGATTCAATACATTTGAGAGATCGATTCCAACAAAAAAAATTCTAGAACCGGACTCTACATAGAAGTCGATTCAAAGCATTAAACAACTCATACGAGCACATTTATGAAAGAAAGAAAGAGAGTGCGGTTGAGAGATAATATTATTTTTATGGCTTTTTAATGTAACGTGCGTCCTAGTTATTAGTAGGAATTGGATCAATACATTGGATAAAAACAAGTTTAGTTCCTGAATACTTATGTGTCATCTTTTTTAATCGACGTCGGTTCAATAAACTAAAGATACTCTCACGTATATCTCTTTCTTAAGAACTAGCAACCTGTCATTGGGGATTGGTATGTGTAGACTAAACACAGTGTAGTGGGAAGCGTGGCGCAGGGTACTTGTCAAGATAGGACTGGGCGACGACTTTCTAGGCGACGAAACGGTGGGTGGCTGTCAAAAAGCGGGGCTATGCACACGGGAGCTGGTGCAGTCTAGACGGGAGTGGCTTGATCGGGACAGATGACACGGCGTGGCGCTTACGCGCATGTGGATTGGCGGCAGTGGACGGTGGCGAGCTTAGGTGTGACTTCCAGGTCCACCGGGTGGTGACATTGTGTGCAGAACGGTGGTGAAGCAGCTCTCCGCGGTGGGCATGCGGCCATGTTGTCGCTCTGATCGAGCCATAGGTGGAAGAAGGGCGCTGGCAAGTGGATCCTGGGCCCACACGCCACCGGCTTGGAATAGAGGTGCACTTATCGGAAATACACGACTAGCGAAAGGAAAACGGCAATCGGGAGCGGCCTTGACAGGGACGGCACAGGGTCTAGAAATGGGTCAAAACAATAACAGGCCAGGACAAGAGGGAAGGAATCGGCCGACAAAGATTTTTGGATTTTACATTCTTTTCAGTTTGATTTAATTCCACAAATCAAGTTTCAATTTGTAAAATAGGAAAACAAACTCCAAAAATTATGATTTTTTTGGGGGAGATACTTTATATTATTAGGAACTAAAATAAATTAATTTAAGGTTGATATCATGTTTTAATTTATTTATAAAATTCAAAAGTAGCTGCTAGAAATTAGAAAAATCTTTTAAATAAATGCATAAAATTTTGGGAGAAAAAGCCCTCACAATGCAAAAATGATGATTCTGAAAATAATAACTCTGGTTTTGAAATATTGGGATGTTACTGACCTACCCCTTAAAGGAAATCTCATCCCTGATATCCGGATGGAAAAAAATAGAGGTAGATAGCCTTGGTCTCCTCGTTAAAATCCAATTTTTGGGAGAGGTCCAGCGCTGCTGACATCCACAAATAACCATTAGGTGCGTCTCTTTTACCAATCTTCTCTCAAATGGTCGAACACCTTATTATCGGATCACTACTACCTACCATTTTAACCCATTAGGTTTGGCCGCCTCCAATTGTTGCTTATCCAAGTAAGATCCACCGATCACATTTAGCCTACAACAAGCACATTCTTTCCACAATTTGTATATCAACCACCGAAATTGCTTGCCTTAATGTAATCTTCTAGACCACTACAAATTAATGACTTTGATTTGATCCCTAATAAGGACTTATTGATTTGACATCCCCAAAATTTGGCTTCGACACTTTAATTTTCAGAACTGCTTATCCTCATAATACAATTTCACGCTATGGTTACATCCTATCTTTAGCAATCCATGATTAAGCCCAACAATTGTCGATCTATTCCCACAAGGTAAATCAAGGGTTAACCAAAATCACGACCGCATCCCACTTGTGATTGAATCGTAATCTTATCGACATCTCGAACATGTTCTCTTGAACTCTTATAACCCCAAGTGAAACAACCATACTGTGCATCTATTCCATTTCTTTTGCTTTATAAATTGGCGGGCTGGCTTGGGCTTCAGGGTGTGGCACGGTACAAATTGGCGGGCCGGTGTTAGGGGAGGAGGGTGCATGCGCAAGTTGCCAATCGAGAACCTTGGCCCGATCCAGAGCTTACGATTTCCCGGTAACGGGTTCGCGTTTGTTCTATCCTCAGAATTTTTGGGCTTTTGTTTTGCACGGCCCATTCATTTATGGCCCACAAGAAAAGGATAACTTGGATAGGTATGATATCATGTGCCAGGTCCGGCCACGGCCATCGGAAATACACTGGCATCCTCAAAATACACAAGGATATTACTAGGTACATGTGGTGTGAAGAGAAAACAGAGACTGTATTACACAAGGATAAACCAGGAGGGTGCTTCCAATCAAAACCAGGTTAATTACATGAAAAAGCTCATAGGCAGTTGAGAATTCGTTGAAAGTGGATGAATTTGAAACACTCTGGCTTGGCATGATGCAAAAATTTGATGTTGTAAACAGGAAGTACTTATAGGACATTTGCAAGATAAGGCACAGATGGGTACATGCATGCATACTTTAGAGACATATTCTTAAAACAGTATAAAAGTTTTAGAGACATATTCTTACAACAATATTGTCGACGATCAAATCGTCGATCTTATGAATATAAAATAAAAAAGAGAAAAATGGTACGTATATCCTCGAATAGAATGTAGTCACTCTTTATTGCTATGAACTGGCTATTGCAAGGAATGTTTATGATCAAACAAAAGGCTAATCCTAGTTATACTGGAGCGCAATGCTTGCTATGGTGTAGTAATCAAACCGCCGCTAATCTTCTCAATTACCTTCGATCTCCTCCTCTCCATCTTCCGTGGTCCTCCTTGAGTAGTTGATGAAGTGATGACAGTT
Source organism: Hsuehochloa calcarea (assembly GCA_036346395.1). NCBI lineage: Eukaryota > Viridiplantae > Streptophyta > Magnoliopsida > Poales > Poaceae > Hsuehochloa > Hsuehochloa calcarea. The sequence goes on along the minus strand of CM070597.1, from coordinate 19,380,776 downwards.
ATCCCTGGGAAAGACGTATGTTGGGAAACGACGCGTCTGGTCGGAGAGAGGTGCGAGTTGACAGGATATCAACTGCTGTGTGGTTATATGTCGGTGAGACATTCAATCGTAGTCCAGTGTTTTAGAATTATGTAACATCGCGTGGTATGGAATATACAACACTTGTTCCATTCATCACACGGTAAGGATATACCTGGATTATGATCCAGATGATACCAATTCATAGCCTTACGAGCAGTCAACTGGTCGGGGACTAGGTACAGGATCTTGTCCGACCAGGGTATTCATTATGTAACCTCTGGAATCCTCACGATCAGTGAGATCGTTAGCTTTAGGGGTTACGATCACGAAGACATATGGTCTCTCTTTATGTATTAAAGTAATACATAGAGGTTTTAATCCTCGTCAGCTAAACCCCGAACTTTAAATGAATGGGTCGTGTGAAAACACTTTCTTCCGATGAAATCGTATCGGACGCACCCCATTAAATGTCGTGACATTCGAAGTGGTCTGTATTCATTTTAAAGTTGAGAAACTACCTTGGGACTTGAGAAGCTTTTCTATCCGATGGTCAAAAAGTTTTTGTCCGTTGGACCTCTCCCGGATGCGGTTACACTATTGCGACTATAAAAACCCCTTCACACTAGGTGTTAGGGTTTTTACGCCTTCTATTTTCCTCTTCATCTTCCAAGAGGAGAAATCGCCTCCAACACTTTTGTCTTCCTCATCCAAAAAAAAAATTGTCACTTCGGATCTCATCACCAACTTGTCGGTTTCTGATCTAAGTGAGAAGAAGTTAGAAAGTCTGGAGATAATTGGGTTGCTACCCAATAGGAATCTGATTTCTTGGATATCAGCTATCAGGGAACATTCTCCAAGCGGTGAAGATGGAGAAATTCCAGTTTTCTCGCATACATCGAATGCGGTTTTAGGCTCCAGTTCACTCTTTCTTCTCCTAAGTTTTGGAGTATTATGGAGTGGAACTAGTTAATCTGGATCCAAATGCTATCGCCAACCTTAGTATCTTCGGCTACCTCTGTGAAGTGTACTCGGGGATTCCCGCAACCATTGATCTCCTCAAGTACTACTACAGAATGGCGAATACGAAGAAGACGATCAATACACCAGGAGAGTGCACCTTGCGCATCCACGATGGAAAAGCCGATGGGTACATTCCTATGTACTCAAAATCTTTGTGGTCGTTATGGAAGAAAAGCTGGTTTTACATGAAGATCACGCAGCAAGACGGCTTTTACTACAGTGGTAGAAAGGCAGTCGAGAATCCGCGATGGCGCTCCTCCTCAGAAAAGGAGGGAAAAGTAGGGAGATGGGTTCAAGCCATCCGTCTCCTTAATGTTAGGGTTTTAACCTCCTGGCATGTGGTGAGGGACTTTTCCATGCGTCAGATTAGTTCCTTGAAGGCCATAGCTCATATGATGCTCGTGGTACATTGGTCGTGACGATGCGACCAAGGACTCAAGAGAGGGTAATCTCAAATGGATTCCGACCAGTTTATTTTATTGACTGATTACTTTTACATTCCTAAGATCTCTCGTTTATTACAGCCTTATCTCGTGACGAGATCAGAAGTCGGATCAAGATGATCTGCGTTGAAGAGCCTAGAGGGAAGGCTAGCTTCCCTCTGATCCTAGCGGTCACTAACGCAGAAGAGAGGGCCGAGAGTCTTCGGGTGAGTATATCAATCACTTTTCATCTTTCTAATATTCTCCGATCGGTTTTTACCCAGAATCGTCTTTGAGATGCAGTCAGTCGAACTTAGGATTGATGAGGCCACTGAAACATGTGAGCCAATTGACGATCCAACCTGTCATGCAATCACTAGAAATAGTGATCACGTAGAGGTAGGTAACCGAACATAAATATTATTATTAGATGAAGCACGTTCATCACCTGACTAACTTTGTTTGTTAATCTAGGCAGTAATCGTTGAGTCCCATGCAATCACTCAAGACTTGCAAGTTGTTGTTGAAGCAACTGTTTTAGAGACCGACGAATCTACACCCTCCGATCCAACGATCAGGAATCTTATCCTCGACCAGCTGGTTGAGAATATTACTTCCCATCCCTGTCGGAGAGTGTAAAGGGCACAACCAACCCTACCAGTTCAGAACTAGCAAAATCGGTTGAAAAGAAGAGGAAAGCGAGAGCTACGAATTTTAAACCGGCGCGCTTCAAGGTTAAGACCAAAAAATTTACTAGGTATGTACAAATGAAGTAGTCATATGAGTGCATACCTTATATGTCTTTGGTGATCTTGAACTCCTGAATTTTCTCTCTTTATTTTGTGTAAATCTTCTTGCCTTCTGGTCGTTTCCGACCAGAATATATCGGAAGATCAAGTGGTCGAAGAAGTCCTCGACCGGGACTTCCCTCAGGTTAGAATTCATGGGGAGAAAGTGGTCGAGGAAGCCCCCGAGTAGGCGTCAGGGCCAGAACTTGTTTCAGATACTATGGTGATTATAACTCCGTCGGCGGAGGTAGAAATCCCCAAAGACACTCAACAGGTTCTGACTCTTGTAAGTAATCCTTCCCAAACTAGCAAGTTCCTTTTCCCCTCGATTTATCGAGGACAAGGAGCTTGATGCCGTTTGGGGGCAAATATCGGACCGTCAAGCCAAGACGAGTGCTTGTAATATTTTTACCGAATATAATGACGTGGCAATTCGGGTAAGTATCTGCAACTATTTCCTTAGTTTCTCTTAATTTTTTATAGGAAACTTAAGGAAGAATGCTATCTATGTTGCATATGGTCGAGAACTTTGCTGTGGTCGGAGGACTAACCCAGCGAATAAAGACCCTAGAGCAAAAACACTCCGAATTAGAAAGTAAGAACTTTCTTCTTAACTAATTTTTCTTCCTTATGACTGTTATTTTCTTTTAATTATTCTCTCTTATCATATTTGATAGATTTGGAGAAAATAAAATAAGCTATGTCCAAACAAGCCAAAATAACAAAGCTTGAGGAAGAATGCCAAGCTAAGGACCGGTCTATCGCATATTTGACGACAAGAAATAAAAAAAATTGGAGATTTTTGGAAAGAAGATCGAAGGTAACTAGTCGTAGACTTGACTTAGTATCTATTCTAATCATCCCTGCCTAACACTCTGTCGACGATCAAATCGCCGATCTTATGAACATATAAATGAAAAGAGGAAAAATGTGCGTGACTTCAGGGAGTGGATCTGACTTGCTCTTTATTGCTATGAACTCACGATTACAAACACAGAGAGTATCTAAAAACACAACACTTTGCTAAGTCTTGCTTGATGCCTTCGTCTCTCTCATTTATTACGTGTTACATGCATCTCGTTGTCCCTCTCTTCCGACCTTCTATGGTCCCCTTAAATACTTGATGAAGCGGTGGCGATTATCCCACGAAGAGACATCCGTTGAGGAAGCGGCGTCGTCAGTCGGGAAGAGATGGCGGTTGATTCGTTCTACTAGCTGCGAGGCGGTTGGTGAAGATATCAAGCGTTTGGCGGTTAATGATTTAGGAGGCGTTAATTCATCAACCGTGATAGTGTTGTAATTATGTGGAATATGAAACACGTGATTCATTCATCACATAGTGAGTGGCGTGGTCGGAGACTCGACCCGAGCGCTTTGTTCATAGCTTCACGAGCACTTACATGGTCGTGGACTAGGTTTGAGACTTAGTCCGACCAGGGTATTTATTATATAACTTTCGTAATACCTTCGACCGATTAGGTCGGTGGTCTTAGAAGTTACGACCACGAAGACGTATGGTCTTTATCATATATTAGGATAATATATGAATATTTTAATCCTCAACAGCTAGCCCCCGAACTTTTAAATGAATGTTGGTCGTGCGGACACGTTCTTCAATGCAATCATATCGAACAGACCTCTCATTAAATGCCGTGGGATTCGAGGCGGTCTGTATTCATTTTAAAGTTGAGAAACCGCTTTGGAAAAGGAAAAAGCCTTTACGTCCGTCGGTGAAAAGGTATTTGCCGTTGGACTTCTCGAGTCGATTCTGATGAAATGCCTATAAAGCGACCCGCGAGTGCTTTAAACCTTTACGCCTCTATCTCCAAGAAAATCTTCCTTGAGTTCTTCACCAAAAAAGGAAAGCATCATGTCGGACATCATCGCAAACTGGTCGATCTCCGATCTGAGCGAGAAAAGATTGAAGAGTTTGGAGAAGGCTGGGTTGTTACCCGACAGGAGTTTGATCTTTTGGAGATCGGCTTTTGGAGAGCACTGCCCAAGCGGCGAGGAGGGAGAGATCCCAGTGTTCCTCGCATATGTTGAGTGCGGGCTCAAGCTTCCAGCACATTCTTTTCTTTCTCAAGTACTGGAGTTTTATGAGATTGAGTTGATCAACCTTGCTCCCAACGCCATTGCAAACCTAAGCATCTTCGTCTACCTCTGCGAAGCATACTTGGGGATTCCACCGTCGATGGAACTCTTCAAGTACTACTATCGGATGGCGAACACGAAGAAAACAACCAGCACCCCTGGGGAATATACCCTAAGGCTTCATGATGGCAAGGCTGACGAGTACATTCGTATGTACTCGAAGTCTTCTTGGTCGTCATGGAAGAAAAGCTGGTTCTACATGAAGGTTCGCGAGAAGGCGGCTGTATTACATAAATGAAGGCGGTCGAGAACTCATTAGCGTTCCTCCTCAAAGAAGGAGGAGAAGTTGGGAGATGGGTTGAGGCCATCCATCTCTTGAGTGTCAGAGGTTTAACCTCCTGGCACGTTGTAAGGGACTTTTCCATTAGGAGGATTAGTCCTTTAAAGACCAGGGCACGTTCGATGCTCTGGTTCATTGGTGGCGACGACGCTACCAAGGATTACGATCGGTAATTTTTAGAAAATACAGGCCCGTTTATTTTGAGTTGATTATTTTACGCAAAACTAAGATCTTTCATTTGCATTTGCGCCTTGTCTTACGAGGGCGTCGTAAATAGGATCAAAATGATCATGTTTGGCGAACGATGACAAGGCTAGCTTTCCTTTAATCTTAGCACTTGTTAGTGCCGAGGAAATGATCGAAAGACTTAGGGTAAGTGTATTAACTTCTTTTCACCTTTGCAGTTTTTTTCGATCAGTTTTAATCCTCTTTATGTGTAGTTGGTCGGACTTAAAATCAATGAGGCTACGGAGACGTGTGAGCCTATTGATTATCCAACCAGCCTTGTGATCGCTGAGGGCAGCGGTCACGCTGAGGTAAGCAACTGAAAGAAATAACTTCTGCAAGATGAAGTATATTCTTCACCTGATTAACTTGGTTTGTTAAATCAGGTGGCAATTCTCGAGTCTCGTATAGTTGTCCATGAGGCAATTGTTCACGAGACCGCTGAAACTACACTTTCTGATCCAGGAGTCAGGGATCTTGCTCTTGACCAGATGGTCGAGAACATTGCTTCTGATCTCCTGATCGGGAGTGTGGAGAATACAATTGAACCTACCAGTTCGGAACTGGTGGGAACAATTGAAAAGAAGAGAAAAACAGGCGCAACGGATTTTAAGCCAGCGTGCTATAAGATCAAGACTAAGAAAACAACCAGGTATGTACAACTTTTATATGAAAAGCATACCTCGTATATTCCAAGTAGAATTGAACTTTCTGTTTCTCTCGTGCAGATCTGCTGAATCCCTGGTCGCTTCCGACCAGTCGCATTCAACAGGTCAGGTGATCGGAGGTGGTCTGGCCATTGTCTTCCTCGGTAGGACATCTTGAGGATGGCGTGGTCGGAGGAGCCCCGAGTCAACCTCGACTCTGAAACCGAGCTAGATCCGTAGTAGTCACTATCTTGAGAGCGGAGGTAGAGACCACTCTTGATCTTCCACGTGTTCCATGCACGAAGGTCATCCTCCAAAACTAACAAGTTTCCTTTCTCAAATCGATTTGCATGCGAGTAAGGAACTTGATGATTATTGGGAAGAATATCGGATCGCTTTGATGCGGTGACCCGATAAAATTTGTACCGATTACAATGATGTCGTAATTCGGGTAAGTGTCTTCAATCCTCTCCATAACCTTTCTCAAAGTTACTCAAGAAGGTTTATGGAAGAAATGCTACTTATGCAGCATATGATCAAAAACCTCGCTACGGTCGGAGGACTAACCGAGCGAGTTAGGATATTAGAGGAAAAACACTCTGAGATAGAGAGTAAGAGTTCCTCTTCTTTTCTCATTAAGACTTTCCTTTTATTTATTCTCCCTTATCAAGAATTATTTTGATAGACTTAGAGAAAATAAAAGAAGATGCTTTGGCTGAAAAGGCCAGAAGAATAAAGCTTGAAGAAGAACTTCAGGCTAAAAACCGGTCGATCGAAGTCTTGACGACCAGTAATAAAAAGCTTCTGGATGATTCCAGGAAGAGAGAGGAAGGTAACTAGTCGTAGTCATGACTTAGTTTGTCTTCCAATCTTTTTACTTAATACTTGCTTTGTCTATGCAGAACAAAAACAAGCATTGACCAGAGCGAAGAAAGCTCTGGAATTTGAGCAAGACAAGGGGGCAGCCCTCGTGCTTAGTTTAGATGAGAAAATCACCTCGCTAAACAAAATGCTCTTTGACATGGGCGCGGGATCAAGCTTGCCCTCCTTGAGTGACCAAATAGAAAAGGTCAACTTCCTAGGCTCTTTGCTGGAAGAGCTCAAGGTTTTGCTCAAGACCACTAGGGAGAACTATGCCCACTCCGTTAAGGAGTCTATTGCTGTGGAGTCGGTCTTGCTTTGGCAAAGCCGAAAGCTTCCGATCCATCAACTAACCTTCAAGCCATCGAAGAGGATTTCAGCCGCTTACAGAGGCAAATCAGATCCTCGCAGAGATGAAACCTCTAGGCGAAAAGGTCGCAGAAGAGATAGAAGTCGGATCTCCATCTAGCAGTAGTTAGTTTAGGCATTCTCTAGTAGTTTAGCTGCAGGAAAAAAACAATGCATACAATGTAAAGACTTACCTTTCTCTCATCAAAATGGAAAAAATTCTTTTATTTATCCTACGACTTGTGAATTTATGTATTACCTAGCCCCATTTGTTATATAGTAGAAGATCTTTACTATATAATAGTGCTACAGAGGCCAAGAATATAAATCCAAATTTCAACCATTACTTGTAAGTATGTCTTGATCGGTAAAAAACTGATCGTGATATACTAGGAAACCTTTATGGTCGGAACCGTGTAGGTTTCGGCTAGTTATAAATCTGTTTTTAATGATCGAAGTACTTTACTAAGACAACATATGGTCGGAAAAATAAAGAATTCTCCTTGATAAGAGGAAAAACATGAAGAACATATGTTAAAAGGAGGCAGTGGTTTTACTTCTATGCGATGCTCAATCTTGGTGGAATGAACCTAGCTAGGAAATAAAGGTATAAACTATATTTCGCAAGACGTGCTCATGCTCGTAGTTCGACTGGCAGCGAGGATCGTAGGAAAGAGACCGTCGCTAGGAAGCTCCTTCCATTAGGCGAAACCACGTGTGAAAAGGAGAGACTTGACTAGGAGGTTTTCAGTGTCCCACCAAGAGCCAAACAAGAGTAGAACAGAATTTTGAAACATAGACTATATACTTTATACTCCAGAGCATATGAACTGTAGTCGACCAGGATTAGGCAACGTCATATAAATAACATCACCCGCTACTCCAAAATTAATTATTCAATTTAGAGGAATTTAAATGAAATGAAATGAAAAGAAATAAAGAAAAGATTAAACAAAGAATTTACGCAATTGGTCAATGTTCCATGAATTTGACAAAACCCTGCCATCTGTCATGGCTAATCGTACTGAGCCTGGTCGGATAACTTCGACCACAGTGTAAGGACCTTCCCATTTCGGGAAAGCTTATTGCGCCTGCTTGGCTCTGAATTTTCTCGAGAACGGATCACCTCTGAGATAGGTTGCGAGGTTGCACCTTACGATTGTAGTACCTTCGCATGGCTTGTTGGTAGATTGCCGAACGAATCAAGGCTTGGTTCCGTCGTTCTTCAAGGAAATTGATATCGTCGAGTCGATGTTCTTCCTGATTGCTTAAGTTAAAACAATCAGTGCGAGCAGAGCCAATTTTCAATTCGGAGGAAGCATAGCTTGCCCTATAAACCAAAAGAAAGGTGTTTCACCGGTCGCACGATCGTCGTGGTCCGACGACCCATAAAGCGAAGGAAGTTCTTGAACCCAAGCCCCGACCGTTTATTAATCGGTGAATACTCGGCGTTTTATCCCAGTATTAGGATACCATTGGCACGCTCATTGCTCCATTGCTCGTGGATGAGCCACGAAGCGAAATGGATTTTGATTCCTAGTTCTTGCGAAATTCACGAAATTGCTTCTTGAGAACTGGGTACCATTATCGATGATGATCTGTTGGGTACACCAAATCGTGTAATCACATTTTTGTTATGAACCTCTTAGCGGCTTGGTTGTAACTTTTACAAGCGGCTCGGCTTCGATCCATTTTGTAAGCGTGTCAATCATGACGAACAGAATTGAAGCCCCTGGTGCTCTTGGGAATGGTCCCGAATGTCCATCCCAGGTTGCAAAATGCCAAGAAAGAGGATTGTTTGCAAAGCTTGTGCGGTTGATGTACTTATCGGCTAAGAAATCGACATTATACGCGCCGTCACGAGCTCTTTTGCATCATGAAGGCGGTTGGTCATGAGTATCCTTGCACGAAGGCCTTACCGACTGAGGTTACAGTAGGAATGATGTGCTCCACAAACTCCTTCATGAATTTGGTTAGCAACTTAATGCCACCGATTGAGATATGCATCTCATCAACACTCCATGAGATCCTCGTTTATACATGGTACGTTCGATTAGAGTGTATGATTTGGCCTTCGTGCTATCGATCGACCTCTGCATCATCTTGAGAATTAGGTCATCTTGAAGATAATTGTAGATCGGCGTCATCCGGTCTCTACCTTGATCGTCACCGATCCGTGGAGCATCTAAGTTATCGAGTCAATAGGATTGACCTGATGTAAACTATCGATGTTCTCGGAATGCTCGACCACCGAGGGTGAATCGAGTTGCTCGAGAAAAACTCCGTGGGACGGTTGACCTAGTAGAGGCCATCCTTGCCAAGCGATCCGCTAGAAAGTTCTCCTTTCTAGGAATATGTTGATCTGAAACCAAAGAAGTGCTTTTGAATTTCCGTACTTCGCCGAGATAGGAAGACATCTTGGTACTCGAGCATTGGTACTCTTTCCCTACTTGATTCGCTACTAGTTGAGAATCGCCTTCACTAACAATTTGCGAATCCGGAGCGAACGAGCTGCTCGAAGTCCTGCCAGCAAACCTTCATACTCTGCCACATTGTTTGTAGTGGGAAAGTTAAACTGGACGGCATACTTGATGTGTTCGCCGGTGGGGATATCAAGGCGACTCGACCCCGATCCCTTAAGTATTAAGGAACCGTCGAAGTACATTGTCCACTCGTCGTGGTGCTCGTATCGAGTCCTTGCTTAGATTCAGGTTTGTCCACTCGGCAATGAATTACGCTATTGCACGAGACTTTATAGTCGTTCGTGAGATGAAATGAAGGTCGAACGTCCCTAGTTCCACCGCCCATTTTGCTATTCGTTCTGATGATTCCCTATTTTCAAGGACTTGACCTAAGGGATATCCAGTAGGCACGACCACTTTGTGGGCCTGAAAGTAATGCCTTAGTTTCCTTGAAGCCATAAGGAGACTATAAAGCAACTTTTGTACTGTGGATATTTTCCTTTGGTCCGTGTAAGACTTAAACTACGTAATATCTTTGAGTCGTTGGGCGTTTTCACGGTCTCGACCATTACACCAACGACGACTTGTGGCGTTGTAGCCACGTAAATCAACGATGTTTCCCTGGTCTTGGAGAGACTAGGACCGGCACTCGTAAGGTACTCTTTGAGTTTTTCAAAGGCATTGTTAAACCACATCGTCCACTCGAAACTTTCATGTTTAGAAGAAGTTTAAAGAAAGGTAGTCCCTTTCCCTAACACGCTATGAAACGACTTAGCGCGCCATACAACCGGTTAGCTTCTGGACTTCCTTCTTCGTGGTCGGGTGGCACATCTGATGGATGGCCGATATCTTCGCCGGGTTTGCTTCGATACCTCTAGCCGAAACTAGGAAATCGAGCAACTTTCCAGCGGAAACCCCGAACACACACTTCTCCAGATTCAACTTGAGGTTATGTCTTCTCAAGTTATTGAAAGTCTCTTTAAGGTCAAGCATATGGTCGCCGGAGTTGACACTTTTCACTACCAAGTCATCAACGTAGGCTTCCAAATTTCGACCTATTTGTGGGCTGAAGGTTTTCTGCATTAATCTTTAAAAAGTGGCACCAACATTTTTGAGACCAAAGGGCATCTTTACATAACAGTAAGTGCCAAATGGAGTGATGAAGGAAGTTTTCTCTTCGTCTTCTTTACTCATACTAATCTGTGGTACCACAGTAGGCATCTAAAAACTTAATAACTCACACCGGAGGTAGAGTCTACAAGTTGATCAATGCGAGAAAGGGGAAAATCGTCCTTCGGACAAGCTTTATTAAGATCTGTGAAGTCTATACACATCCTCCATTTCCCATTACTCTTCTTAACCATTACAGGATTAGCGAGCCACTGAGGGTGATATACTTCACGAATAATCCAGCCTTTAAGAGCTTGTCAATCTCAGACTGGATGGCGTCCTTCCTGTTGGGTGCGAAACGTCCGAGCTTACTTGGCCGGATGTTTGTCGGTGGAGTGCTAGCACGTGCTCGATCACCTCCACAGGGACTCGGGCATGTCGGATGGTTGCCATGCGAATACATCCTTGTTTGCTCGGAGGAAGGAGGCGGCGACTCTTCCTATTTAGGATTGAGTCCTCGCTCCGACGGCACCTTTGGTGAGGATCCACCATCATTGCTTGACATGGCGTTCCTCAAGAAGCGCCTTTGTCGAGTAGAACCTCTTTGGTGCAGTCGGATGGTTTGGGCGTTATCTTGGAGTGCAGAGTGCTTGACTGCATGCACGATGAGTCGAAATTTACGGTCGGTAGCTCATCGACTAGTTCTAAAGACCTTCGATCACATCGTATGCCATTTTGCGATCTCCACGAACCATGATCATACCTTTCGGTCCTGGCATTTTCAAACTTTGATACCCGTAGTGCGTGGCTATCAAGAATTTTGCTAACGCCGGACGACCAAGAATTCCATTATATGCGGATTCAAATCAACCACGTCAAATGAAATCTTTTAGTTCGGAAGTTATCGGGACTTCCAAGCGTAACGATGAGATACTTGTCCTATCGGTTTGGCAGTAGAACCAGGAACTATGCCATGAAAGGCGTATTTCACCGGTTTTACTTTTGATCTGGGAACCTGCATATCTTCTAAAGCTCCCGAAAATAAGATATTTAAAGAGCTACCACCGTCTATCAAAACTCGATTGACTTTGCAATTATTAATAGTAGGTTCTCGATAATAGGAACCTACCCTGGTCGAGTTGATGAGGCGAGGCAATCTTCTTTCTTTGAAGGAGATCACGGTATCCGACCACCTTGATGGTTTGGTGATGATCGAAGGTTCCGATAGGTTGACCTCTCGCTCCATGGCTTTCAAATGACGGCGTGAGTCGTATGAAGAAGAACCTCCGAAGATCATATTGACCGTCTTGCCGAGGCTCTGGTACTCCATCTCTTCGCCGCCATCCTTGTCCTTTTTGGAACTTGTTTCCCCAACTCTGGATTGCGGAGCGGGCCTTTACCGCATAGAAATCCTCCGACTTCTTTTGCCAAACACGACATGTGCGCAAGTCATACCACTTTGTTGGTGAAGTGGACACCACTTCTTGCCTTTATTATGGCCATCGGTCGGAACTTTGGTTTTGCCCGACCGGTATAGTCCTTCTTATCCTTGAGCGGTTTATCCGGAACCGCTAGGACTTCTTTGGTGCCCGTTTTGCGGTGCTTCTTCTTCTTGGAAACCTTCTTGGGATTCTTTTTCGACTTCTCAAGGCGAGTTGAGGATTTTCTCTTTTCGATCAATGGCTTGATCCATTCAACCGCCTCACTAGCGGCGATACTTATCGACCATGTCAAAGAGTTGGCGGTTGTTCGTGGAGGATTCATAGCGATGTCCTCCGTAAACCGCCGATTCCTTAAACGACTTGAATGCGAGAATCACGTAAGATTACGCAATTTACGGAATAAATTTGAACTGGTGAACCTCTTGATGTCTTGACGGAGAGTTTCCTTTGGTTCTTGCCGACTTCGATGGAGATCATCCTCCTTTCGAGCGATCGTGCGTACCACGAAATTCACAATCAACGATCGCAGAGTGTTCCCAAGTATAAATAGATCCGACCGGTTGGTTAAGCAACCAAGACCGGCCGATCCTTCGAGCAACTGGGCAAATAATTAGCCATCACGTTTTGATCACCACCACCGCTCGATGGCGGTGGTGTATATCTGAGAAACTCTAATGGATTTTGGGATCCATCGAATTTATCAAGTTGGCGGTCGGAACCCATTAGGCCAGCGTCGACTTGGAGCCTGCGAAAAAGGCTCGACAACTCAGAATCGATTCATAGCGCCTTCTTGGAAAAGGTGCGGATTAGGATCGATGGAGATCGGTTTCTTCTATTTGAGCGCCGAGGCTCGTCGTCCGATCCGGCCGTGGGCGTTATCATGACGCTTTGACCATTAGCATGGTTCGGATGATGACGGAGATCATCCGGGCCAATCAGTGCTCTCCTTGGCTGGGGAAGAGGCCGCTGTTGAAACAACCTTCTTCCTTCATGACCTCTTCGGTCGGAATCGCCGAGGAGGTCTAGGTGCGATGGATGACCATGCTGCCCTCTCCGAGGGAGGCGTTGAGATGAAGTCACCGTTAGACTTTGCGACATCCCTTGCCCTCGTGCGCTTTAGATGCGCCGCGATTCGTTGAAGAATTTCCGATACTGCTCCACCAATTGGGTAAAGCCCGAGCTTCACCGAGCGTGGTCGATATTAAGAATATTTTGGATCGACACAAGTTACGAATCTGTTACCAAGGTCTCGGAGGATTCATCGAAGATGTTGGTGTTCGGAGACCGAAGTTCCTCTGGACCTTGGCCTAACCCCGCATGCTGTCATCCTTGGTGGAATTTGCACCACGCGTATTAGCTGTTGGACGTCCATCAGCTCCGTTGCCTCCGGTAGGTGGTGCTTGATTGCCCGCGCCATCTCCATTAGCAGGTGGTGGTGAGGCAGGGTGTGCAGGACTGCGAGTGGCATCACGATCAGCATTTCCGATCGTGTTGACCTCATGCTTCCAAAGAACGATCTTACGAGGAGCTTCCATCGTGACTAATGGAGAACTTCTCGATGCTTCTACCAGAGACTTCCACGACGGAGACCGGTCGGAGATGAGAACCTCCGGAGGTCTTCGCGGCGGGCTCAGCCTGATTCGGCGGATTGCCGACCGGATACTGAGTCTTATCGTCCTCACTCGGCCCATTACCGGTGAGGGTCGTATCGACACCGTTACCAGATGCCGGTTGGTCCCTTTTTCGCTGGTCGGGGAAACCAGTCTTGAAAAAATATTCGGACGTCTCGAACTGATCGGAACAACCCGTTCCTCGAAAAGCGCCTCTTGGCGCAGCGGTGTATCTTCATCCATCCGCTCAAGTTATTTTGTCGTCGTGACGTCAACCATCGGAGGAGGACGAAGATTCCCCATGTTGCATGGATTGGATGCGAGCTTCCATGTCAAGGTTGGAGTAGTCATCCAAGTCGAACCGTTTTCCTCATCCCAAGTTCACCGCCATACTTGTAGTTACGAAAATAGAAAAGCGGATGAGTTGAACAAAGAACCTTCTTCCGAAGTTTTGCACTATCTTCCCCACGGACGGCGCCAGCTGTCGACGATCAAATCGCCGATCTTATGAACATATAAATGAAAAGAGGAAAAATGTGCGTGACTTCAGGGAGTGGATCTGACTTGCTCTTTATTGCTATGAACTCACGATTACAAACACGAGAGTATCTAAAAACACAACACTTTGCTAAGTCTTGCTTGATGCCTTCGTCTCTCGTTGTTACGTGTTACATGCATCTCGTTGTCCCTCTCTTCCAGCCTTCTATGGTCCCCCTTAAATACTTGATGAAGCGGTGGCAGTTATCCCACGAAGAGACATCCGTTGAGGAGCGACGCGTCAGGTCGGGAAGAGATGGCGGTTGATTTGGTTCTACTAATCTGCAGAGGCGGTTGGTGAAGATATCAAGCTGTTTGGCGGTTAATGATTTAGGAGACGTTAATTCATCAACCGTGATAGTGTTGTAATTATGTGGAATATGAAACACGTGATTCATTCATCACATAGTGAGTGGCGTGGTCGGAGACTCGACCCAGACGCCTGTTCATAGCTTCACGAGCACTTACCTGGTCGTGGACTAGGTTTGAGACTTAGTCCGACCAGGGCATTTATTATATAACTTCCGTAATACCTTCGACCAGTTAGGTCGGTGGTCTTAGAAGTTACGACCACGAAGACGTATGGTATTTATCATATATTAGGATAATATATGAATATTTTAATCCTCAACACACTCATTTTGCTTATGCATAACAAAACCAAGTGCTCACTAGAGCAAAGAAAGCTCTGAAAATTGAGCAAGACAAGGAGACAGCTCTTATGCTTAAACTCGATGAGCAAATCACTTCACTTAATAAAATAATTTTTGATATGGGATCAAGATCGAGCTTTCCCTCCCTGAGAGATCCAACGAAAAGGTGACTTACCTGGGCCATCTTCTGGAGGATCTTAAGTGTCTGCTCAAGACTACTAGAGAATTATACCCGCTCTATGAAAGAATCCATTGCCAGCGGAGTTAGTTCTACTCTGGCGAAGCTGAAGGCTTCCGACCCCTCCACCAATCTTCAAGCCATTGAAGAGGATTTAAATTGCTTGCTTGAAGAGGTGACCAAGTTTCTCAAGGAAGTAAGACCTCTTGGAGACAAGGTTGCAGAAGAAATGAAGGTCGGATCTCCGTCAAGCAGTGATTAGTTGGGCGATCTCCAGTAGAAATACAATGTAAAGATATATGAAAATGTAAAACTTACCTTTTTCTTATCAATGAAATCTCTTGTTCACTAGGCAATATATGAACATTCATATATTACCTAGCCCCCCGACTGTTTTATAGTAGAAGAACTTTACTATATAAGCAGTAGGCCAAGAATATGAACTTAAGTCTCAATCATTGTTTGAAAGTATGTACTGATTGTTTGAAAAACTTATCGTAATAATACTAGTAAATCTTTTGGTTGGAACCAGTGCCAGGTTTAACTAGTTGTAAATCTGTTCTTCATAATCGAAGTATTTACTAAGACAATATATGGTCGCAAGAAAGGACTTTCCTTGATAAGAAAACTTGAATGCAAAGATGCACAAAATTAACGACAAGTGGTTTTATTTCTATGTAATACTCAATGCTGGTCGGAAGGAAAGGCTAAGAAACGAAGATATAAAATATATTTCGTAATACGTGCTCATGCTCTGGTCCAACTGGCAGCGATGATCGTTGGGAAAGGTCCGACGCTAGGAAGCTCCTTCCAACGTGCGGGACCACGTGCAAAAAGGAGAGATTTCGACTAGGAAGTTTTCCGTGTCCCGATCAGTAGCCAAACGAGAGTAGAACAGAATTTTGAAATAAAAATATAATCTCCATAATCTTTTGCATATGAACCGCTAGTCGACCAGAGTTGGGTATAAACATATAAATAACATCACTTGCCAAGAGAATTTAATGGATTAAATAACCTTTTAAAATTAATAAAAATAAAAAGAAAATTAAAAAAAGAACTTACGAGTTGATCAATATTCCAAGAATTAGACAAAACCCTCCCATCTGACATAGCTAATCGTACCGAGCCTGGTCAGGTGACTTCGACCATAGTATATGGACCTTCCCACTTACGAGAAAGCTTGTTGCAATTTGCTTGGCTCTGAATTTTTCTAACAACCAGATCACCTACAGCTAAGCTACGAGGTTGCACCTTACGACTGTGGTACCTTCTCATGGCTTGTTGATAGATTGTCAAACGTATTAAGGCTTGGTTTCGTCGTTCTTCAATGAAATTGATATCGTCGAGTCGTCATTCCTTTTAATCGTTTACGTTGAAACAATCGGTTCGAGCAGAGCTGATTTTCAATTCAGGAGGAAGCATGGCTTCAGCACCATAAACTAAAAGGAATGGTGTTTCACCGGTCGCACGACTAGTTGTGGTTCGAATAGCCCATAAAACAGAGGGAAGTTCTTGAACCCAAGCTCCTGGCCGTTTTATCAACTGGTCGAACACTCGGCGTTTAACCCCCTGCATTATGATACCATTGGCACGCTCAACTGCTCCGTTGCTCTGCGGATGACCAACAGAAGTGAAATGGACCTTGATTCCAAGCTCATCGCAAAATTCTTGAAAACTGCCATTTGAAAACTGAGTACCATTATCTGTGATTATACGACTGGGTACACCAAATCGTGTGATCATATTTTTTGTGAGAAATCTCTTAGTGGCCTCAGTTGTAGTTTTGACAACTGGCTCGGCTTCGATCTATTTTGTAAATATGTCAATCATGGCAAAAGGAATTCGAATCCCAGGAGCTCTTGGGAAAGGTCCCCGAATGTCTAGTCTCCAGGTTGCGAAAGGCCAACAAAGAGAAATTGTTTGCCAAGCTTGTGCCGGCTGATGTACTTGTCGGCTATAAAACTGACATTGTACGACTGACATTGTACACACTTCGTCGCAAGCTCTTTTGCATCATGAATGGAAGTTGGCCAATTGTATCCTTGCCTGAAGGCTTTACCGACCAATGTTCTGTAGGAATAATGTGCTCAACAGACTTCTCCATGAATTTCAGTTAGCAACTTAATACCATCCGATTGAGATATGCATCTCATCAACACTCCATGAGATCCTCATTTATACAAGGTACGTTCAATTAGAGTGTATGATTTGGCTTTTCGTGCTATATGATCAGCCTCAACATCATCTTATGGAATTAGGTCACACTGAAGATAATTGAAGATCGATATCATCCAATCTCTACCCTGATCGTCACCGATCTGTGGAGCATCTATATCATCAGAATCAATTTGCATGACCTGATGTGAATCATTGATGTTCTCAGAATCCTCGACCACCGAGGGTGAATCGAGTTGCTCTAGAAATACTCCTAGCGGGACGGTTGACCTGGTAGAGGCAATTCGTGCCAACTGGTCTGCTAGAAAGTTTTCCTTTCTAGGAATATGTTGGATCTGGAAACCAAAGAAGTGTTTTTTGAGTTTCCCTACATCCGCCAGATAAGATGACATCTTGGTACTTGAGCATTGATACTCTTTCCCTACTTGATTCGCTACTAGTTGAGAATCGTCTTTCACTAGTAATTTGCGAATCCCGAGCGAATGAGCTGCTCGAAGTCCTGCCAGTAAACCTTCGTATTCTGCTACATTGTTCGTAGCAGAAAAGTTAAACTAGATGGCGTACCTGAGGTGTTCGCTAGTAGGAGATATCAAGATGACTCCAGCCCCCGATCCTTTGAGCATTAAGAAACCGTCAAAGTACATTGTCCACTCTTTGTGGTGTTCGTACTCTGGTTCCGGCCTAAGTTCAGGGTTTGTCCATTCAGCAACGAACATTGCTATTGTCTGGGACTTTATTGTTGTTTGTGAGATAAAATGGAGATCGAACGTCCCTAGTTCCACCGCCCATTTTGCTATACGTCATGACGATTCCCTATTTTCAACGACTTGACCAAGGGGATATCCGGTAGATACGACCACTTTGTGGGCTTGAAAGTAATACTTTAGTTTCCTTGAAGCCATAAAGAGACCATAGAGCAGTTTATGTACCTGTGGGTATCTTTCCTTTGGTCCATGTAAGACTTCGCTTACGTAATATACCGGTCATTGGATGTTTTCACGTTCTACAACCAGTACACCGCTGACAGCTTGTGGCATTGCAGCCACATAAATCTGCAATGTCTCTTCCGGTCTTGGAGAGAGTAAGATCGGGGCACTCGTAAGGTACTCTTTAAGCTTTTCAAAGGCATCGTTTGCTTCCTTTGTCTACTCGAAACTTTCATACTTCCGGAGAAGTTTGAAGAAAGGTGATCCTTTTTCACCCAACCTTGCTATGAAATGACTTAGCGCTGCCATACAGCCGATTAGTTTCTGGACTTCTTTCTTTGTGGTCGGAGGGCGCATCTGATTGATGGCCGATATCTTCGCAAGATTTGCTTCGATACCCCTAGCCGAAACTAGAAAACCAAGAAATTTTCCAGCGGAAACTCCGGACACACATTTCTCCGGATTCAACTTGAGGTTATGCCTTCTCAAGTTATTGAAAGTCTCTTCTAAGTCAGAAACATGATCGCAAGCGTTGATGCTCTTTACAACTAAATCATCAACATAGTCTTCTAGATTTCGACCTATCTGTGGACTAAAGGTTTTTTGCATCAACTTTTGAAAAGTTGCACCAGTATTTTTGAGACCAAAAAGCATCTTAACATAACAGTAAGTGCCATATGGAGTGATGAAGTAAGTTTTCTCCTCATTTTCTTTACTCATAATAATATGGTGGTACCCTAAATACGCATATAAAAAACTTAATAACTAACACCCGGAGGTGGAGTCTACGAGTTGATCAATGCGAGGAAGGGGAAAATCATCCTTCGGACAAAGCTTTATTAAGATCTGTGAAGTCAATACACATTCATCACTTCCCATTACTCTTTCTAACCATTACAGGGTTAGCGAGCCACAGAGAATGATTGACCTCACGAATAAATCCAACCTTCATGGGCTTGTCAATTTCAGACTGGATCGCCTCCTTTCAGTCATGCGCAAAACGCCGTAGCTTCTGCTTGACCGGTTTTTTGTCAGGCTGGAGGGCTAGCCTGTGCTCGATCACCTCCCTGGGGACTCTGGGCATGTCGAATGCCTGCCAGGCGAATACGTTCTAGTTTGCTCAGAGGAAGGAAATGAGCGACTCTTCCTATTTGAAGTTGAGCCCTTCTCCTACCAGCACTTTTGGGATAAACCCATCAGTGTTTCCTGACCCATGTGGTGACTATAATAGGGAACCTACCTGTTCGAGTTGACGAGATGATGCAGTCCTCTTTGCTGAAGTAGATTATTGTGTCCGACCACCTTGATGGTTTGATGGCGGTCGAAGATTTTGCAAAGTTGACCTCTCGCTCCACAGCTTTCAAGTGACGTCATGAGTCGTACGAGGAGGATCCTCCAAAGATCATGTTAAGCGTATGTTGAGGCTCCTGGTACTCCATCTCTTCATTGACATCTTTGTCCTTTTTGGAACTTGCTTCCCCGCGCTCCTGTATCGAGGGAAGTGGGCTTTTACCTGCCTAGTAATCTTCTAATTTCTTTTGCTAGGCTTGATAGGTGCATAAGCCATGCCCTGCTTGTTGGTGAAGTGGACACCACCTCTTGTTCTTTTGATATCCGCCGGTCGGAATCTTTACCTTGCCTCGATCGGTGAAATCTTTCTTGCCTTTGGTGAACTTGTCGGGGACCGCAAGAACTTCCGTATCCTGGGGCTTGAGGTGTTTCTTCTTCTTGAGAGTCTTTTATGCTTCTTCTCTGACTCTTTCAAGACAGGTCGAGGGGGTTTATCTTTTCGATCAATGGCCTCGCTCCACTCAACCGCATCGCTAGCGGCTGCGTATTTGTCAGCCATGTCGAAAAGTTCGGCAGTCATTCGTGGAGGATTCATAACGATATGCTTCGTAAACCGCCAATTCCTTAAACCTACCTTGAAAGCTTGAATCACAAAAGACTCTGCAATCTCCGGTATTGAATTATGAACCTGGCTGAACCTTTTGATGTATTAACAAAGAGTCTCTTTTGGTTCTTACCGGATCTGATGGTGGTCATCCTCCTTTCCAGGGCGATAGTACGAGCCCTGGAAGTTTACAATTAGGAGGTCGCAGGTTGCTCCTAAGTATAGATTGATCCGACTGGTTGGTTGAGCAACCATGACCGGGAGGACCCCTCAAGTACCGTAGGTAAGTAGTTAGCTATTACATTTTCGTCACCACTAGCAGCTCTGATGTCGGTAGTGTAGATTTGGAGAAATTCTAACGGGTCCTGGGTCCCGTTGAATTTGTCCATGTTGGCCGATCGGAACCTGTTGGGCCAACGCACAGCCTGGAGCCCTACAGTGAAAGCTCGACAGCCTGTGATTGATTCATGGCACCTTGTTTGGACCTGCGTCGGATTGTAGTCGGTCGGAGACCGATTTCTCAGGTTGGAATACCGGGCTCCGGTGTTCCGACTTGGTCGTGGGCTATGATCAGGGGCGGAGCTGGGCCTCGGGCCTCCCGGGCAATGGCGATGGTAAGCGCTTGAAAAAAACAAAAATCCAGTGAAAACCAACTGCCGGGCCGGCCCGAGGTGTGAGGTCGATCCGCCAATGATCGCCGGCCACCGCCGGCCGGCGATACCAAGATCGTCAAGCAATTGATCCTCTCGACGAGGGGAAGGAGTGGCTGTCTGAAACAGCCTTCCTCCCTCATGACTCCTCGGTTGGAATCGTCGAGAAGGTCTTAGAATTGGTTGATCCCCAACTTGACCATGCTACCCTCTACTAAGAGAGGAATGTTGAGATGAAGTCATAGTTTGACTTCGTGATATCCTTTGTTCCCGGTATGCTTCTGTACGTTGCATGGTTAGCTGAAGGATCTTCGATACCAGTTCTGCCAGTTGGACAAAATCTGGAGCACATGCTAGAGCTGGGTCAGTGTTATTTAAAATATTCTGAATACGCTGCAGGTTCTGTACCGTTACCGAAGGCCTTGGAGGATTCACAGTAGTTGTAGGAGTTTGTGGATCTGAACTTCCCCCCGACCTTGCGCTTGTCCCCGTCCGACCCATCATCCTTGATGGGGCAGAACCAGGTGAATTAACTAATGGACGTCTATTCACTCTGTTACCTTTGTCTTATAGTGCTTGATGACCCGCACCATCTCCATCAATATGTGGTAGCGAGGTAGTGTATGCAGGACCGTATACGACATTCTGATTCGTATTTCCGATCGCATTAACCTTGTGCTTCCAGCAGCGATCTTCTGAAGGGCTTCCACTGTAACCAGTGGAGAGTCTTCCAGTGCTTCTACCATATGCTTCCACGATGGAGACCGGTCGGAGATGAGCACCTCCTGAAGTCTTCGGGGCGGACTCAGCCTGACTCGGTGGATTGCCGATAGTATGCTGAGCCTTATCATTTCCACCGACCAATAGCCGGTGGGAGTTTCATTGACACCGTTACTAGATGTCGGTTGGCTCCTGGAATTTCCAGAAGCCATTGGTGAGTACCTATTAGCCATGATTGTATCGAGAGTATATTGATTCTCAGATAGCGGGACTGAAGTTCCGCCACCTTTTTCCCCGGTCGGAAGGACCGGGCTTGGAGAGGTTTTTGGACATCCCGAACTGGTCGGAGTAATACGTCCCTCCGGAAGCGCCACTTGTCGTAGTGGTGTATCTTCATCCATCCGTTCGATTTCGCTGTTATCAGCAACATGCGAACCGACGGAGGAGGAAGATGATGACATCTCGTTCTCTTGCATGGCGTGGATACATTCGTCCATGTCGAGATGGGAGTAGTCATCCAAATCGAACCAGTTCTCCTCGTCCCAAGTTCCTGCCATAGTCGTATATACGATTATGAAGGACGGACGAGGATTTTCTTGAGCGAAGAATTTCTTCAGGAAATTTGCGCCTTCTTCCCCACGGACGACACCAGCTGTCGACGATCAAATCACCGATCTTATGAATATAAAATAAAAAAAGTAGAAAATGGTGCGTATCTCCTGGAATAGAATGGGGTCACCCTTTATTGCTATGAACTGGTTATTACAAGGAATACCTGTGATCAAACAAAAGGCTAATCCTAGTTACACTAGAGCGTAATGCTTGCTATGGTGTAGTAATTAAATCGACTGCTAATCTTCTCAATTGCCTTCGATCCCCTCTTCTCTCCATCTTCCGCGGTCCTCCTTAAGTAGTTGATGAAGCGATGGCAGTTATCCCCGGGAAAGACACCTGTTGGGAAATGACGCGTCTGGTCGTAGAGAGGTGCCAGTTGATAGGATATCAACTACTGTGCGGTTATATGTCGGTGAGATATTCAATCGTAATCTAGTGTCTTAGAATTATGTAACGTCGCGTGGTATGGAGTATACAACACATGTTTCATTCATCACACGGTAAGGATATATTTGGATTCTGATACAGATGATACCAATTCATAGCCTTACGAGCAGTCAACTGGTCGGGGACTAGATATAGGATCTTGTCCGACCAGGGTATTCATTATGCAACCTCTGGAATCCTCACGATCAGTGAGGTCGTTAGACTTAGGGGTTACGACCACGAAGATATATGATCTCTCTTTATGTATTAAAGTAACTCATAGAAGTTTTAATCCACATCAAATATTTACAAATAACAATAATTGTAAAACTAGTACACATTTGATATAAAAATAGTAAAAGGTGATTTTGGATCATTATATTGACTACTTTTGAAAACAGACTTTTCCCAACATATATTGGAAACTACAACTGGGTACAAAAAAATTGCCAAAAAAGAAAATGTAATTGCTACTTGAACTGGCTATAATCGTAAAGAAATGCAGTTCACGCATTCACAAATTATACAAAATTGAACCAGATCTAATATATGGAGTTCATCATGTCACACGACTGTCGGACTCAGAAATGTTATTTTTGAATCTTATGTATTTACCGTGCTAGTCTCATGATGATCAGTAGTTAGCACACATATACTACATCGTTGCATCACATTCATACACGAGTAAATACAAAAAAAAATATTACACATTAATAAGTAACTGAACATAGGTCATATTGACTATATTTTACACAAGGGTCAACCAACCAAATGAGCACTTAAAAGTGTAATTGCAGCGGAAACTAAAGATAAATAAAATACAACACTCTCGTAGTATGCCACAATCGACAAGCGACCAACTGGGTGCTAAACCTTAAAACAATGTGGCGTCATCACCAAACTTGCACTAATAATGTTCAACAAGCAAAGTGAGTACACAATGTACTCTGTAATATCTACATCAAATGCTATTAGCTACATGATTGGTTATGTCAAAGGAAGGCTATCATATCAAGTTTTGTTGCTCAAGGCGAGTTTGTATTTTTCAATAGAGTAATAGATTACAATAGAAGCTTGTAAGAACTTTTGACATTTTATAGAAAATAACCAATATATAAATATTAGCATAAACCACATATGGCGGTGCGGCGGTGGAACCAGAACAATATCTGCAGACAACGAGATGGTCAAGTGTTGGACACCTGCAGGCTGCAGCTGGGCCTGCTCATTTTGTCATCTAATTAATTCGTGATATATCCCAAAATAGCGGATTAAGAAGAAGGGGAATGAATGGCCCTTAGAAGTTAGAAGCCCTTCTGTTAATATCTAACAAGTCTTCTCCTCTGAATTTGCAAAATACACGCAACTACATTTTTAGGGTTTTTGTCTAATTTCATTACTGCTAATTTTTTGCTTCAGGATTCATGCGTCGGTTTTCAAGTTGTTACCTGTATATGAGGTGACAGCGGTGTGCCACAGTGGCTGGTAGCGCGAGTGGGTGAGGGAAAGGGAGAGGTTGTTGAACAAGGGTTTTTGGGCTCGCCAGTCAAAATGAAGATAATAATATAGCAAGAAATAATCAATCTGTATCCTATTTTTCGTTGTTTAGCTATAATAATTAAGGAGAGAGGAATGAATGGCTTGTTTTGCTCAGCTAGCTAGCTGGCATGAACGTAGCCAAGAAGAATTTTGGCTTTTGGCTCTTTGAATACTATTGACGATAGGCATTTTCTTAGGATAGGTTCAGACTACGTACATATGCCAAAGCTAAAGTTGTCATGTCAGAATTAATACGGCAATTATGTTGCTTTCTCGTACACCCTATATAACGTAGGTGTAGGATTAAGCTGCATCAATCTTCTGTTTTCAAGTAAATCTCTCTCTTTTTTTTTAATTAAGAACCGGCAATCCGTCTACGACTTCACGTTAAGACTAAGAGCATTGGGGATTGGCAGGAAGCGCCGCGTGAGGTTGTTGTAGTCCTGGGCACTGGGCCGTGCCGTGCCGCGGCACGGGCACGATGGGCCACGTGGCGGACCGTCCGCGTGCCCGCCCGCCCGGTCAAGACGCCGTGCCGCCGTGCCGCACGGCCCGAGTCGCTCCGGCGAGTCCAAGCACGCCCGAGGTCCACCGTGCCGCCGCGCCGCGTCTGCCGCCAAGCACGGTCCCGTCGCCCGCCGCCGACGCTGCCGTGGACGCTACAGGGTCTGTGGGAATGAGGAGGGTCGTGGGCTGAGCCACCGAGGCGAGGAGGAGAGGACATGCGACCACGCTGGCGCCGCCGCCGCCGCCGTGGAGGACCGTCGCCGCCGCCATCAACCTCCACCGCCCACGCATTGACGCACCGAGGTTGGGCCGAGCCGAGGGCGACTTTGGCGTGGCCGCGCGGGCGGAGCGAGGGCCCATCGCCTCGCGGAGGGTCGGAGGAGGTGTGGGCCGGACCGGAGGAGAGGGTGAACCAGAGCGCCGGTCCCGCCAAGACTGACTCCAGCCTCCACCGCATCGCCGGCCTCACCGCTGAGGCTACCTCCTCCTCCGCAGCATCCCAAGACCCCAACACCCATCACTGGGCCGCCTCCTCGAACTCCACCGCCGCCCCGGGGCCGGCTGGGGCGGAGCTCTCGCACGAGCTGGAGGCGAGGTGGGGGCGTGGCCGAGCCTCGAGGCGAGGTGGGGCGTGGAGTGGCGGGGCTGCGTGGCGGCGGATGAGGAATGGGAGGAGTCGAGGAGAGGAGATGACCCGCCGGGGAAGATGAAGTGCATCGGAATCGGATTTGGGGAGAACCGGAGAAGAAAACGAGAAGGCTTGAGGCTTTGAGTCCCCCTTTGAGGCTTAAGCTTCTGCCTTGCCTTGGGCTCTTGGCCACAAGGGCTGAAAAAAAAGAGAGGAGAATGAAAAAAAGAGAGGAATGGGAAAAAAGAGGAAAAAAGGAAATGGGATATGAAAAATTAAAAAAATATAGGGAATATAGAATGAAAAAATATTCATAATACTGTAACACATAAATATTCAGGGGAATAACTAAAATTTATTCATTGTTTGATACAGTACAAATACAAAGTTTGCTGCCTCGTTAAAAACCTTACCCCCAATGTGGGGTACCCTTGGTAAGGAAAAGAGTGCAAAGAACTACATAAACATAAATAGACTAGTTGACGCCGAGATTCTCTAGGTCGGCTATCGCCTCCTCCGCGATCTCCGGATCCTCGAGCCGATGTTGCGTCTGCTCATCTCAAGGCTCTCCCGCCTTTGAGGCATGTGAGTGCCTCAACCATCTCAGGTGTGAGAGACGACCTCCTTGGCTCGATAATCCTCCCCACTGTACTGAAAGTGGCTTCCGATGAGACAGTCGACACCGGAACCACAAGTACATCTCGTGCAAAATGTGACAGCAAGACGGAAAAATACTGGCTGGTGGTTCTTCCACCACAAGAGGAGGTTGACATCATTTCCATCCACGTCAAGCTCGGTGTCCGCAAAGGTGTGTCGAGGTAGTGGTTGATCTCAACTCTTGGATTCCATTGAGACCGGTTTGGCGCCGCGAAGATGAACCGGATGCCGCCCTTTCGGCTTCTTCCAGACGCTGGAAGCGCTCATTGCGCTTTTATCCTTGTTGCGTTGTTGAGGCAGCTTGTTCTCGATTGACTTCTGCTGCCAAACTTTTCATAATACAAATCGAAAACTCGAAAAAGCTCGTCATGAATGTGAGTGTAAGCCTCAGAAAAATCAAGATCAAATGCATCCCCAATTCCCTCGTAAGCCCCCTTCAGATCTGCTAATTTTCTCCGAGGGTTTATAATAGTACCAAAACAAAAGAGATGTGGGATAGCTTGAAAATATTTTAAAATTTTCTCTGCATTGGTTCAATAATAGGTCTCGAAGGGCATCATCTCTGATGACTTTTCCTTAAAAGCGTTAGCGATAGTCCAAAGCCACTCGATGACTAAGCAAGAAGTAGGCTCATAGTAAACACGGATAAAATTGTGGTTGCATCGTAAAATACTTTCAAAATTCACGAAACGATGATAATAACCAACTGCTTACGAATTAGCAACCGCTCCAACATAGTATCCACCGCACCTTCATGTCGAGTTGAATTTCCTTGGTCTGTTGGCCTTGCATCCATATCTTGAATGGATTCGACTAGGTTTACATTACAGCCCGCTTCGCACGATGAGGTTCAAGATGTGACACATGCATCTCTGGTGGAGGACGAAACCACCAGTGTAGGACTCCAGATGCGGTGCGAGGAACTCCATGGCCGTCGTGTTAGCTGAGGCATTGTCAAGAGTGATGGCAATAATTTTGTTCTCTATTTTAAAATCCTTAATGACTTCTAATACGCTAGCGATGGCCTCTCCAGTGTGTGCCTCATCGATAGACCTGAACCCTATGACTCGCTTGTTCAAGTTATAATCATCATCTAAGTAATGCGCAACAACACTAAGATAGCCTGCCCTTTGGTGGGATGAAGTCCATATATCGGAAGTTAAAGCGAAAGAAAAGGTAACTTTCAAGAAGTTTTCTTTCAAACTTGACTTTGTTGGTAGAGTTCTAATATGTCTCATTGTTCTCCTACTTACGTGTTGGTATTGCGGGCAAAACCCACGTTGAATCATTCTTCAAACTAGAGCTAGTCCTAATCGGAAGATCCTCAGAACTATATATCTAGCAATTTCGTCTCTAGCTACCTGAGGGTTGTACATCCATGTACTTATTGAACCATCGGGGCCAAAGTTAAGCTGGGTCTGGACGTTCCTTCCTTGCGTCCGTCCAGCCGCTATCTTCTTCAAACACGCTTGCGCGTGTCGCTTGAGATGACCTGCACTTCCACCGAGCGCAAGTCATAATTTAGCATGACAATATTTACATGTGGCATAAGGTACCTGACGCCCATCCTCTGTTTCTATGTTATACTCCATATGCTTCCAACACCATGCACGTCGGCCGCCGGAGCTTCCACCGCTGCACCGCCTCGCCGTGCAGGGTGGAGACGCTTGGGGTGAAGACGTGTGGGGTGGAGACATCCTCAAAGCCCTCCGTTCCATCCATATGTTGATCATCCATACCATAGTCTCCCATGCCCGGGGAGAGTTGGCGAGGATCGATCTCTTGCTCGTGCACTTCTTGTAGGGGAGGAGGACTAGGAGTGCGAGGGCGTGCTCTGCTGCTCCGCCCTGCTGTTTTCTTCTTTCCAAACATACTGGACGACTACAATCTAGATAGCAAAGAGATAGCAAATAGAAAGGAAACAGATTGTATTGTGCTGTGAGCTGTGAACAAACGAGGAGGGACGAGGGAATTTATAGGGAGAAAGAAATACGAACGTTACTCATACTCACACACAACGTCTCTTATGATAAGACTCGACGTCTCAGCTCCTACTGCAAAAACACTGAGCGTGAATCTAGCTAACCAACCTCCCAACGTCTTTTGTGACAAGACTCTACGCCTCGCACAGCAATTCCACTCCAGATGCTCTCGAGCTCATTGACAAGACTCCACTCCACGCCTCGCCCATCGCCGCAGGGGGCACAGTCGTAACCGAGTTTGGCATTCGCTCATCTGCAGGCAGTGCCCTTTCTTTTTCCCATCCCCAACTCCCCATTCCCCAACCCTCCAGGTCCTCCACTCCCACGCCTCCGGACAGCCTCGGCCTCCCCTCTCCCCCTCCTCCTCCGGCCGCCACCCTCCCCTCTCCGACCGCCTCCCACTCCACTCCCCCCACGCACGCCTCTCTCCCCAGGGCCAAGGCCACACCCACAACCTCCCGGTCGCCTCCCTCTCCTCCTCCCCCTCGGCCGCCTCCACTCCACTCCCACGCCTCCCCTCTCCCCAACCCTCCCGGCCGCCTCCCTCTCGGTCCGCCACCTCCCTCTCCCCCCCCCTCCGCCGCCTCTCCACTCCGCGAGGGGGCCGTGCGCGAGGGGCGGCCGTCTTGACATGGTGGCGCCGGGCGCGATGCCTCCCAGCGGCGGGCGCCATGTGCGCCGCGGTCAAGGGCTCGGGGTTCGAGGGGCTCGTCAAGCGCTCGAGCGATCCGCCACGACCGCGCCTTTCGCCTCCCTTCTCACAAAGGGGAACTGATGAGCAAAGGATTTTGTGATTGTGAATTTGTGATTGTGAATTTGATTGTGAATTTGTGAATGAATGATTTGTTTTCTCCATTTGATGTGGGATTGGAGTGTGTTTGCTGCTTGCATTTATGGCCATGGGCTCTGCGTGGCCGAGGGCGACAGAGAACACGAGCGTGGTGGTGGTGGCACGGTGCCGATCGCTGCGCGGACATTGCGAAGGCATTGCCTCGAAAGCATCGATGGGGTTGCCAAGATCTGTCGCCCTTCTCGTGCTCTTCTCGATCTTGTGGAGAGGTAAGTAATCTGTGGTGAATTCATGCTTCTTCTTTTTTTTGTTGGAGTTGAGTTCTTGTGAGGTTAGTAATGGCGGGCGGCGCGGCAGCGAGCCGAGGACCGTGTGTTTTTGGTGGTGTGTTGCGAGGGGAGGCGGCGACGCACGTTCGGAACCGGCGCTGACACCGCAGTGTGGCGGGCGTCCGTCCAACGCCGGCAGCTGCGCCGGGCACCACGGGTTCGAGCCGCCGCCCGGGCGCGTAGCAATGCGGTGCCGGCGCCGTCGGTGGTCCTCGCCGCCGTGCCACGTCGGCTGCGTCGGCCGCCGCCCGTCGTCTTGGAGCCAGCCAAAAGACGGTCCTAGGTGTCGTGCCGCGTCTCGGCCGCCCTAATAAAGATTCTCTCCGTCTTGCGGAGATAAAAGTCCCGCCCATGCCCAGGTCTAGGTTGTTGTGGCGCGGGCAAGCGGCCGTGCATGTTCCACGGGATGGAGAGAATCTTTTTATTAATTAACTATTTTTAAATTTTATTTTAAAGTTAACTTTTGTAAATTTTATTTTCAATTCTGACTCTTTTGGTTATAGCACCATCCGTGTCGTAACAAAATAACATTGTCACGTCATAAGATAAGTCCGCTAAAATAATATTTTTTGTCACGTCACTAATGTTGGTGTGACCAAATAACACTATCACGCCACATGTGGTGGTGTGATAAAAGTTTGCCCAGATACGGGCTGACGTTGTTTTGTCACGCCATGGATAGTGGCGTGACCAAAGAAGTCAGAATTAGAAATAAAGTTCGTTGAGGGTTAATTTTAAAATAAAATTTAAAAAGAGTTAATTAATAATAAAAATCGGATAGAGAAGGCGCACGCGAGGACGATGGATGTGTGTGGCCTATGCCGGCATGTGGTGATGAAAATCTGAAAAACGACGGCATACACGAATATGTATTTATTTAATACCTAATCGTGAAAGATGGAGTTATTCATTGATAAATAATAATTTTCTCTTAATATAACCTCAAGGATCTTTCTAAAAAAAGTATACACCTTTTAAACATCTTTTACATCGCTTTTGTAGAACTTACTTTCAATCTTTTTTTAGAAAACAAAAAACTTATATGAACTCCGTTGTTCTAAAAAAAACTCTACTTTTTATATCTTTCCAAAGCCGAATAAAGAAAAAACAACAAATAAATTGGTGAAAATCTTCTGGATATCTCCCAATAGGGCTAAATATTATATGTATATATTATTTTTATTTTTATTAAAAAAAAAATCAAATTTCTAGTTTTCATTTAATTCTATTGCACATTTTCATATTTTTATAATATTGTTATGGAATTTATATACAAATCAAATTGGCATGACATAGAGTATTTTTTTTCCCAATTTTACTTTGGAATTCCTATACAGATGTAACAGTTAATTAAATATATTTTTAGATTTTATATAAAAATTAAATTGCTAATTTTTAATTTTTAATTTCATATAGGACTTGGCATAGATTTTTATTTAAAGTTTGGCTTACTTTATGTTATGTTATTTTATTTATTATTCTAAGTTTTATACTGTACATGGAGTCGTTCTCTTAATCTAAATTTTGATCCCTAATTTCTATATACAAATAAAATTCATAATTGTAAAAGCACGTTGAGAGTTTGATTTGTAAGCCGACACTACCCCACTACTGATTTGTGCAAGTATTTCTTGGGAGATCGTAGAAACACCATCGATTCATTTATCAAGCACGGACCAGTGGTCTGGTAGTGGGGACGACAGGGTGTTCCGTGAGCCCATATAGCCGCCTCCGTGCGATGGTTGCGTCTTGCGTGTATATGAGTATGTGGAGTGAGGGGAGTATGCGTCATCTAAAAAACACCATCGACTAATTAATTAAGCACTGAGAAGAACACCAGTTTCAGCCTTCTCAAATCATGATGATACATCCCCACCTATTATATTGTTGAAGTTTGCCTTAGTAGAGCTGCCATTTTCAGAAACAAGGTGCTGCGGTGAGGAAGAAGAGCCCGATCTGGAGCTGCGGTGGTTCGGAGGCGACAGGGTTGGAGGGGGAGCTTCCCGGGCGTGGTGGCACATGGTTACAGGATTTGCGGCGTCGGAAGATCGCCGGGGGAGGGGGTCGGCGGCAGAGGTACTTCGCCCGACTGAGGAGCTTCGGGTGCTCAGCCAATTCTCGGTGGCACTTACCTGGGAGCAAGAGGAGGTGGAGTGGGGAGGTAGAAGAGGGCACCTGGGCTTTTATAGGCGGCCGAAAAGGGGATAGACGTTGGGAGGGAGCTCGGGTGGTGCCGAGTCCCGAGGAGGCGGTAAGGGGCGGCTACACTCGGAGGTGACTGGGCAAAGGGTAGGTGAGGCAGGGCATGGTGCGGTGAAGACCCTGGAAGCTTGCTGACATGATGCTGGCGACGGCGGGCAGGCACTGGCGCAGGCGACCGCGCTCGGACCGGGTGGAGGGAGGCGCGCTGCGCAGAGGCATGGGCGGGGAATGGCGTTAGCAGGAGCAGGTAAGACTGCTGCCGATCAGAAGGGAGTGACGGGGGCAGGCGGGAGCTGGTGGTGGAAGAGGGTGACGAAAGCTGGCGTCGGCTCCGCACGGGAGAGAGAGAAGGGGGCGCAGGAGGAAGGAAGAAGAAGGGAGAAGGTTTGGGAGAGAAAGGGACAAGGGCGCTGGGCCGAGGCCGAGTCGGGGTAGTGGGAGCAGGCCGAAGCCAGGGGAAAGGCGCGGGCGGTAGGCACGCTGGGCTGGAGGAAAGCAGGTTGAGCGACAGCCGTGCCTGGGTAGAGCCGGGCGTAGGGAGAACAGGCGGCCGGGCAAAGGAGAAGAAGAGAGGGGGGAAAAGAAAGAAACACAGTAGGCCAGGAAGAGGTAGAGGGGGAAAGGAGGCTGGTGCGCCGGTTGCTGGGCCTGGGGAGGGGAGGCTGGCTGGCTGGCCCACAGGGGAGAAAGGGCTGAGCCTAGAGGAGGGGAAAAGAGATATTGTCAAAACTTCCAGGAGCTCCAAAACCGAAAAGGAGACAAAGAACATGAATTTGCAAACTTGCAAGCGCAAGAAGATTTGGAAAACAAACCCAAGCTAGAAGGCAACTCGAAAACTTTTCGAACATACTGCAAATGGAAGATACAAATGAAAATAGAGAACGAAGAATAAACACTATTTACCGTTCGAAAACGAGAATGTTACACTTGTAGGTCCTACCTACTCTGCATTGATCAGATGCGTATATGGAGGGTGCTCGTTTACATTTTAAGGGCTTATTTGGAACAAGAATTTTATTAGAAATCACGATGATACATCCCCACCTATTATATTGTTGAAGTTTGCCTTAGCAGAGCTGCCATTTTCAGAAACAAGGCGCGTAAACTGACGAGACCCTGGCCGCATGCATCTACCAAATCCTACACATGGTGCTATCAAATTGCCATGCTGCCAGTCGTATGCCACTGTCTCGGTCAGTTTGGAATGCCTTTTTATCCAACTAGCTTTCCATCGCAGGGTAGCTTCTGCTTCAACATTAAACATTCTTCGTCTGCAACTTCAGAACTACCATTTCGAGATACTTGGGACCGTATTATGAATTTTTAATCATCCAATGTAAACCTTGGTTTTAGCTAACATGAAGCTTGCAGGTCCTACCTACTCTGCATTGATCAGATGCGTATATGGAGAGTGCTCGTTTACATTTTAAGGGCTTGTTTGGAACAAGAATTTTATAAGAAACATAACAACAATTAATCAGGTTTACCACTTACCCTTGGATCTGGTTTATTTACCATGAACTATTGAGCATGAATTTTGAAAAATACAATCAACCATACAAATTAAGTAAAATCGCATTTATTCCGTTCATTGTTAAAAAAACGAGAAATTACATTTAAATTCCCTGCCCCGGTACTGAAACCACGAGGCCATCTTCATTTATTCCATCTTTATTACAGCTGCTAGCTTAACCGTAAGCTTATTTATACGTGCTCCGTCGACTCGTCAAGTGTTATTTAGCCGACATGCATACCGAATTATTGATCATTTCATGCGAACAAATCCGCCAAGTCATCATCATGGACGTACGCGCTCTTAATACCCACCGGTGAACTTGGACTTGATGAGATCGACGACCCCAGCGTCCACCCGGAGCGCCTTGGCGAGCACCGGCGTCGGGATCGGTGGGTTGGAGCCGAACATGGTCAGCGGCACGAAGACGATGCCGGGATTCTGAGTGTTGAACGACACGACCATTGTGGCCTCCGTCTTGCCGACGTTGAACTGGAAGTGCATCAGCCCGCGCGGGATGACGAACGTCTCCCCCGCGCGGAGCACCTTGGAGTAGTACCTGTTCCCGGTGTCGAGGCTGCCAATGATGCCGACGAGGAGCTCGCCGCGGGTCACGAGCCCAATCTCAGTGCCGCGCGGGTGGATGTGCGGCGGGTTGGTGCCCCCGGGCGCGAAGTCGACGCGGTTCATGGACACGCCGAGCGTGTTCACGCCGGGCCACTCGGCCACGTCGAGCTCTGTCACGTTGGAGCCGTTCGGGTTGGACGTGTCGCCGCCCTTGGCAATCTTGTTCGAGAACAGGAACTCGTCGCCGGCCGACGAGGAGGGCAGGCATGGGTGCCCGTTCACCGAGACCTGGCCGCCGTTGAGGTCGGCGACGCAGAAGTCCTGGAGAGGGTCCGGGTCGGAGGCTAGGAGGACGGGAGCCAGGAGCAGAGTGGTGAACAAGGCCGTGAGGGTTTTGGGGTACTCCATTGTTGTTAATTAACAAACTTGCTAGGGCTTTGCTCAGCTGAAGTAGTTGAGATTGAGCACTGGCCACTGGGCAGGCAGCTGCGTTGGGATGATTAGTGATGAGCCACATGGTGCCCTTTATATAGGGACATACGGGTGAGTGCAGCTTGCACGGAGCTATGTCTGCATGTGATTTTTGAACACGTGAGAGTGACAGGCAGATTCGGAGCTGGCTAGCAGACTAGTCAGCAGTCAAGGCCATGGAGAGGCTGCTAAGTAAGGGGTAAGTCCGCACACAACGAGGTGACTTCCCTGGTCTCTGACTTGACTGGGCGTGCGGAGAAGTTG
The DNA here is from genome assembly GCA_036346395.1 of Hsuehochloa calcarea. NCBI lineage: Eukaryota > Viridiplantae > Streptophyta > Magnoliopsida > Poales > Poaceae > Hsuehochloa > Hsuehochloa calcarea. Next base: position 19,347,160 of record CM070597.1, on the reverse strand, counting down.
GAGGGATGGTACTGTTGAGGGAGGCATTTGTTGGATCAGTTGTCAAAAGAAGAGAATAATTTAGCAAGAAACAATCAATCTGTACCCTATTTTGGTTGTTATCTAGCTTATCTGTTTCTGCCACATGATAAATTAAGGGCGAGAAGAGTGGAATGCATGGCTGGTTTCGCTGTGCTCATTGATCAGGGCAAGCATGTAGCCAAGAAGAATTTTGGTTCTTAAGATCAGACGTCATTTCCCGATAAATTGAGGTTTTCGAGTTGTTACCGGTATATGAGGTGACAGCGGCGTGGCACGGTGGTAGGGCTGGCGGCAGGTAGCGCGTGCGTGGGTGTGGGAAAGGGAATGGTCTTTGAGCAAGGGTTTTTGGGCTGGCCGGTCAAAAAGAAGAGAATAATTTAGCAAGAAATAATCAATTTGTATCCTATTTTTCATTGTTTAGCTAGAATGATTAAGGAGAGAGGAATGAATGGCTGGTTTTGCTTGTTGAATATATGAATATTTTTTGAATTATTTTAATTCAGAAATATATTAGATGAATCATGGTCAGTACTCTAGCCTTTTTCATAAAGCAAGTAATCATGAACACCATAGTCATAGGAATTTCTAGAAGAACATAAACTAGTATTCATAACCCAGTGTTCAAGACAACAACAGTTAATAAAGCTAAACAAACAACAAGTATAAGTTAGATATACCCAGAACCAGTAGACGGAACAGCAGCAGCATAAGTGTTGGTGAGGTCAACGTTCGCCATGGCGTAGTGGACGTCATGGTAGTAGTCGTGCAGTTGATGCAGATGGAGCAGAGAATCGAACGAAAATGAAGCAGCGAGCAGTCACTCGAACGCTCCCCAAAAATATTATTCGTCCTCGCTCGTGCAAGCCTTCAAGGACAAGAGTTCTTGAGGCCTGCTCTTCCGGTTCAACCATACACGCGCCTCACCGGGATGGATATAGCCAGATCCAGCAACGAAACGGTGGAGGAGTTCTATCTTAGTCTTGCGTAGAGAGTCAAAACAGAGAAGAACCAGAATCCAAGAGGCCAGAGGAAACGGTCGCCATTGATTTGCCATCAATCAGTGCTAATCGCAGCCATTACTCACTAGTAACTGAACTGTTACTACCAGCCATTTGTTAATGCCATTAAAACGACTCGAAGCGTTTCGATTTTCGAATAGATAAAGAAAAACGTGCTCGCACCCGACGTGCCTGCGCGCGCACGCACACGCACTCGCACTACACCGAACGGCATGGCCCAGCACCGCACGGCTTGGCGAGGCTTGGCTCGGCTCGGCTCGGCTCGGCTTGGCTTTCGCCAATTCCACAAGGGGGGCTACCACGTTCCACCTTATAAAGTGGTGTAACTCCCCTTCAACTCTCCATGTGGGACTAAGCAATTTTAGCACGTGCACATGGGCCTTTGAGATTTTTTAGGAATTAATTAGAATTAAAACTGGGCCAGCCCGTATTAATTCCAACAATCCCCCACCAGATCTCAAAGACAAATGTCAAATGTCTTGATCCACAGTATTGTTTCAATATACTAGTGTTTCGATGGAGACCGATTAAGGTTGAACATCCATCTAGAACAGAAACTACACTTATCCACAACTGCACAATGGACTAAGCCTTGAATTGGCAATTTTGTGTGAATAAGTTTCACTTAAGTCCTTAATTGATACTTGGCTATCAGGCATCCCCGCGGGTTGGAGCATATAAGTCATACTCTTGGCTTATTCATGAGCTTTCTAGAGATTACTCTATCTCATAGACCGTGACTAGCAGTCGGGCTCATATAGGTGTGTTCTTTCAAGACTGCTCTGTAGGACAGTATCTTTGCTTAAATAAGCCACAGAACACATTAAGATAAAAATCAACCTGCCATACAAATTTAGGAGAGAATTGCATCTCCAATGGAGTGGATCTATAAAAGTACTCTCCTCCCAGTTAACCAATTGCTTGTTTCGCCAGTCCTACTTCACGGGATCTCCGATCACATAGGATGGGTTACCACTATGGTATAACACACGTGGGTCTCAAACCCATCTCCCTCGATGCATTGTCTATCACATTCCGTGATAAACCCTTTGTGAAGGGATCTGCCAGATTATTAGCAGTTTGGATATAATCCAAAGATATTACTCCGGAGTTTCTCATTTTCCTGATAGACTTCAGTCTTCTCTTCACATGTCTTGATGCCTTCATATTATCCTTTGAACTGTTCACCTTGACAATCACAGTCTGATTGTCACAGTTCATCAAAATAGCTGGTGCCGGTTTTTTAACCACCGGCAAATCCATCAAGAGCTCACGAAGCCATTCGGCTTCAACAGTGACAGTATCTAATGATGTGAGTTCTGCTTCCATTGTTGACCTCGTTAAGACGGTCTGCTTGCAAGACTTCCATGAAACAGCGCCACATCTAAGTATGAAGACATATCCACTTGTGGCCTTAATCTCATCAACATCAGATATCCAGTTTAAATCAATATAACCCTCCAGTACCCTGCGATACTCGGTATAGTGAATGACATAACTCATAGTACCCTTTAGATAGCATATTACCCTCTCAAGAGCATGCCAATGATCATCTCCCGGATTCGAAACAAAATGGCTTAGTTTGCTCACAGCAAACGAGATGTCAGACCTGGTACCGCTAGCTAAATACATGAGTGAACCAATTATCTGAGAATATCTCAATTGGTCTCTGTCTATTCTCCGATTCTTCCTAAGCAATACGCTAGGTCATAATGTGTTGGAGAGAATTTACAGTCGCTGTAACCAAAACGACTTAGAACCTTTTTCACATAATGGGTTTGCAACAATGTAATCCCACCATCATCACCTCTCAACAGCTTGATGTTCAAGATAACATTAGCTACTCCCAGATCTTTCATCTCAAAATTCTGAGACAAGAAATCCTTAACCTCCTTAATCACATTAAGGTTGGTCCCAAAGATCAGTATATCATCAACATACAGACATAAAATGACTCCCTCGCCCCCACCATGGCGATAATACACACATGTGTCAGCTTCATTCACAATAAAGCCTGCAGATGTTAAAATTTTGTTGAACTTTTCATGCCACTGCTTAGATGCTTGTTTAAGACTATACAAAGATTTCAACAACTTACACACCTTTCCTTCTTGACCATTTACTACAAATCCATCTGGTTGTTCCATGTAAATTTCTTCGTCCAACTCTCCATTTAGGAAAACAGTTGTAACATCCATCTGATGAACGAGAAGACCGTGTGAGGCAACCAGAGATAGTAGTACTTGAATAGTGGTCAATCTAGCCACAGGTGAATAAGTATCAAAGAAATCCATGTCTTCCTTTTGGGTATAACCCTTGGCCATAAGCTATGCCTTGTACTTCTCGATAGTACCATCAGGCCTAAGCTTCTTTTTGAACACCCATTTACATCCTACAGGTTTACAACCATAAGGACACTCGGTGATCTCCCAAGTTCCATTAGAGATAATGGAATCCATTTCACTACGTACTGCTCCTTCCAGTATTCCGCATCTGGGGAAGTATATGCTTCAAAAATGGTACTTGGAGAATCATCCACAAGGTACACAATAAAATCAGCACTAAAAGACTTTGCAGTTCTTTGTCCTTTACTTTTCCTCAGAGTTTCATTGTCTTCTTCCTCAGAAATTTTCTCAGGGATTTGCTCAAAATATTCCATTAGAATGGCAGGTTCAGGAGTTGTATCAGGCTCCTGACTCGATGAACTAGGCATATCTTTCATCGAAAAAAATATCCTCAAAGAATATAGCATTTCTGGACTCCATAATTGTACTGACATGCACGTCAGGTACTCCAGATTTCACCACTAGAAATCTATATCCAACGCTATGGTGAGCATAGCCTAGAAAGACGCAATCCACAGTTTTTGGTCCAAGATTACGCTTTTTGGGAATTGGCACATTGACTTTCCCAAAACAACCCCAAGTGCACAAGTATAAAAGTGATAGTCTTTTCTTCTCTCATTGTTCATATGTGGTTATCTCTTTATTCTTTGTGGGAACCATGTTTAGGACATGACATGAAGTCAATATAGCCTCCCCCCACCATGCTTTGGAAAGACCCGCTGTGTCTAACTTGGCGTTAACCAAATCAGTTAGAGTGCGGTTCTTTCTTTCAGCAACCCCGTTTGACTGGGGTGAATAGGGAGGCGTCCTCTCATGGATTATACCATGTTCCTCACAGAATAAATTGAACTCATTAGAAAAGTACTCGCCACCACGATCAGACCTAACCCCTTTAGATTTTCCTTTCAAGTTGGTTCTGAACTTCTGCCTTGTAAATTTTAAAGTAGTGAAAAGCTCCATCTTTAGTTTTCAAAAGATACACATAGCAGAACCTAGTGGAGTCATCAATCAAAGTCATGAAATATCTATTACCACCTTTTGTCACACACCATTCACCTCACACAGATCTGAATGTATGAGTTCTAATGGTGCCAAGTTTCTTACCTCCGCGACCTTATGAGGCTTACGAGGCTGCTTTGATTGCACACAAACTTGATACTTAGAACCTTTGGCAAGTGTGAATTTCAGGATTAACTCTAAACTGGCTAACCGCGTCATACAACATGGTTCACAACATTATCACATAAATTTGAAAGAGATAGGTGGAACAAGCCTCCGCACACATAGCCTTTACCAACAAATTATCCGCACTTGGACACTACAAATTTATTGGACTCAAATACCAGTCTAAAGCCATCTCTACACGAAGAGATCCGCTAACGAGATTATTATTGATAGATGGCACATGATGCACGTTCTTCAGTTGCACAATCTTTCCCGAAATAAACTTCAGATCGACCGTATCAACACCATGAACAATGGCATGTGACCCATTCCCCATTAGAACGGCTGAATCCCGAGTAACCTGGTAAGAAGAGAACAATAAAATATCAGCACACACATGTATATTAGCACTAGTGTCTATCCACCAATCGGTAGAATGACATACGGAAAGAACAGTAGGTAAATTACCATACCCTGAAGTTCTCGTCTCAGTGCTATCAACAACAACATTAGCAGACTTGGAATTCTACCCTTACTGATTCTTTCCACCCTTGCGTTGGCTGCAATCCTTGGCCCAATGACCAGGTTCGCCACACACAAAGCAAAGGCCATCCTTTGTGTTCTTCTTCTTCTTGAAGCTAGTTGTTTGTACAGTCTTGTTCTTGCCTTTGAACTTTTGAGCTTGGTCATTCTTCTTCTGCACCACATTGGCACTAGAATGTCCCTCATTACCTCTAGTGTGTGTATCTTTTGCTCTCGCCTTCTATTCAACATCAAGAGACCCAATGAGATTTTTAACAAAAAAACTCTTATCTCTTCCGTTTCAAAGAAGTAGCAAAATTCCTCCAAGAAGGAGGAAGCTTGGCAATAATGCCTCCCGCGATAAACTTGTCCACACTTGAAGTGCTTAAGTTCTGTAGCCATGGATTGTATCTCATGAGCTTGTTCAACTACAGAACGGCCATCAACCATTCTATAGTCATGGTATTGCTCCATGAGATACAATTCACTGCCTGCATCTGAAACCCCAAACTTGGCCTCGAGTGCATCCTACATCTCTTTCCCAGTTTTAATCACCATGTATGCATCGATTAACTTCTCACCAAGAACACTAACCATGGCACCTTTAAAAAGGTTATTAGCAGCCTCGAACACTTGCTCCTATTCAGGAGTAAGTGTTCCTTCAGGTTTGTCGTTTGCCATATGAAAAACGTTCATGGCAGTTAGCCAAAGCACCATCTTGGTGCGCCACCTCTTTAATTCGCACCATCGAGCTTAGAGGGTTTGAGCGCAACAGCAAAGCCAGTTGATGAAAAATGCCTAGAATAAGGTTTTTAGCTTGTTGAATATATGAACATTTTTTGAATTACTTTAATCCAGAAATATACTAGATGAATCATGGGCAGTACTCTAGCCTTTTTCATAAAGCAAGTAATCATGAACACCATAGTCATACGAATTTCTAGAAGAACATAAACTAGTATTCCTATCTCGGTGTTCAATACAACAACAGATAATAAAGCTAAACAAACAACAAGTATGAGATAGATATACCCAGAACCAGTAGACGGAACAGCAGCAGCAGAAGTGTTGGTGAGGTCGTCGTTCGCCATGGCGTAGTGCACGTCGCGGTAGTAGTCGTGCATTTGATGTAGATGTAGCAGATGATCGAATGAAAACGAAGCAGCGAGCAGTCGCGCGAACGCTCCCCAAAAACCTTATTCGTCCTCACCCGTGCAAGCCTTCAAGGACGAGAGTTCTGGAGGCCTGCTCTCCCGATTGAGGACAGAGGAAACGGTTGTCATTGATTTGCCATCAATCAGTGCTAACCGCAGCCATTACTCACTAGCAACTGAACCGTTACTACCAGCCGCTTGTTAATGCCATTAAAACTAGTCGTTGCGTTTTGATTTTCGAATAGATAAAGAAAAACGCGCCGCACCGACGTGCTGCTACAAGACACGCGAAGACTCAAGGCCAGATCAAGACGGCTCGGCGAGGCGAGCGAGCACGCGTGTGTGTTGGCTTTCTGCAATTCCACAAGGGGGCTACCACGTTCTACCTTATAAAGTGGTGTAACTACCATTCAATTCTCCATGTGGGACTAAGCAATTTTAACATGTGTATATAGATCTTTGAGATTTTTTAAAATTAATTAGAATTAAAATTAAGTCCTGTCCGTATTAATTCCAACATTGCTTTGCTAGTTGGCATGAATGTAGCCAAGAAGAATTTTGGTTCTTTTAATACTACTGACAAAAGGCATTTCCTTAGGCTAGGTTCAGACTACGTACATATGCCATAAGCCAAAGAGAAGCGTTTGTCATGTCAGAATTAATACGGCAATTATGTTGCTTTCTTGTACAGCCTATATAACGTAGGTGTAGGATTAAGCTGCATCAATCTTCTGTTTTCAAGTAAATCTCTCTCTTTTTTAATTAAGAACCGGCAATCCGTCTACGGCGTTACGTTAAGACTTAACATTGGGGATTGGCAGGAAGCGCGGCGTGGGGTAGTTGTGGCGCGGCGCACGCGTTGGCCGGCTCAGGGTGTGCATCAGTGATCAGTGGATGCATGTTCCATGTGGCCTGTAAAGAAACATAACAACAATTAATCAGGTTTACCACTTACCCTTGGATCTGGTTTATTTACCATGAACTATTGAGCATGAATTTTTAAAAAGACAATCGACCATACAAATTATGTAAAATCGCATTTATTCCGTTCATTGTTTAAAAAAAACGAGAAATTACATTTTTTTTAAAAAAAACGAGAAATCCATGAGGCCATCTTCATTTATTCCATCTTTATTACAGCTGCTAGCTTAACCGTAAGCTTGCTTATACGTGTTCCGTCGACTCGTCAAGTATTATTTAGCCGACATGCATACCGAATTATTGATCATTTCATGCGAACAAATCCGCCAAGTCATCATCATGGACGTACGCGCTCTTAATACCCACCGGTGAACTTGGACTTGATGAGATCGACGACCCCAGCGTCCACCCGGAGCGCCTTGGCGAGCACCGGCGTCGGGATCGGTGGGTTGGAGCCGAACATGGTCAGCGGCACGAAGACGATGCCGGGATTCTGAGTGTTGAACGACACGACCATTGTGGCCTCCGTCTTGCCGACGTTGAACTGGAAGTGCATCAGCCCGCGCGGGATGACAAATGTCTCCCCCGCGCGGAGCACCTTGGAGTAGTACCTGTTCCCGGTGTCGAGGCTGCCAATGATGCCGACGAGGAGCTCGCCGCGGGTCACGAGCCCAATCTCGGTGCCGCGCGGGTGGATGTGCGGCGGGTTGGTGCCCCCGGGCGCGAAGTCGACGCGGTTCATGGACACGCCGAGCGTGTTCACGCCGGGCCACTCGGCCACGTCGAGCTCCGTCACGTTGGAGCCGTTCGGGTTGGATGTGTCGCCGCCCTTGGCAATCTTGTTCGAGAACAGGAACTCGTCGCCGGCCGACGAGGAGGGCAGGCATGGGTGCCCGTTCACCGAGACCTGGCCGCCGTTGAGGTCGGCGACGCAGAAATCCTGGAGAGGGTCCGGGTCGGAGGCTAGGAGGACGGGAGCCAGAAGCAGAGTGGTGAACAAGGCCGTGAGGGTGTTGGAGTACTCCATTGTTGTTAATTAACAAACTAGCTAGGGCTTTGCTGAGCTGAAGTTGTTGAGATTGAGCACTGGCCACTGGGCAGGCAGTTGCGTTGGGATGATTAGTGATGAGCCACATGGTGCCCTTTATATAGGGCCATACGGGTGGGTGCAGCTTGCACGGAGCTATGTCTGCATGTGATTTTTGAACACGTGAGAGTGACGGACAGATTCGGAGCTAGCTAGCAGACTAGTCAGCAGTCAAGGCCATGGAGAGGCTGCTAAGTAAGGTAAGGGGTAAGTCCGCCGACAACGAGGTGACTTCCCTGGCCTCTGACGATAATAAATACACTATTAGTGATAGCATAGCGTGACTGGGTGTTCGGAGAGGTGAGAGAGACGGTACAGTTGAGGAAAGCATTCGTTGGATCAGTTGTCAAAAATCGAATAATTTAGCAAGAAACAATCAATCTATACCCTATTTTGGTTGTTTAGCTAGCTTATCTGTTTCTGCCACAGAATAAATTAAGGGCAAGAAGAGTGGAATGCATGGCTGGTTTCGCTTTGCTCATTGATCAGGGCAAGCATGTAGCCAAGAAGAATTTTGGTTCTTAAGATCAGACGTCATTTCCCAATAAATTTTATCATATATTCTTCCGGGAGTATACGATGATAGTATAGATATTAAATCTTAGTATTGATTTGTTTAGAGCATAACAGAATTTTCTTTGTATTTATAATTCTTTCTGAGGGTATTACGAATTTTTTCAACTAAAGTTAATAATATTACTATTGTATCATATGATTCCCACATGGCCAATTACAATTCTATCTCTCGGGATTATAATAATACTACCAGATTTAGTATAATTAAATCATAATTAATATTAACCGTTAGATAAAAAATGAAAAGCTTGTGTAAATTGATTGTACTGTAAAAGAGTTTCATTTCATGCCCTATCCTCGCGAGAGAGAGAGAAATTTCCATGTAGGCTAGATTCAGAAATTAAACATATATATGCGGTAAGTTTTCTATTGCATTTGCCCTAAGATAAAAAGCTCTATATATGCGGTAAGTTTTCTATTGCATTTGCCCTAAGATAAAAAGAGCTTTTTAGAGAGAGAGAGAGAGAGAGAGAGAGAGAGAGAGAGAGGAACATAAGCTAATATATGGAGTTTATCATCTCCGAACACAGCAATTCTGTAGCTTTCTTACGATAAAGCTATGTACAAGATGACATGAATACGAGGCGAGCCGCCCGTATCACTTTCCAATGCGGCACTGGGGACACAACTCCATCCACCCGAGAACCAGATTGTCTTCTCGCCGCCGCCGCCAGCGGCGGCAACAACTACTGCGGCGGCGGATCTGCTCCTACTCCCTCTCCCGTGGCCTCCTATGCTCGTTCTTAAAAGAACAGAGAGAAGCAATGTGTTTACTTGAGGTAATTTTTTTCTATTCTCCCCCTCAATTTATAGTACTCAATTTACATAGGATATTCTTCCCCTCCTATTCTTGATGCATTCACGTATAAAATAGAACCTCATGAAAATATGCTTGTTGCGTCCATGGAATACGAGATTCTTCATTAATGCGATCGCGGACTTATTGTCAACAAACAGCTTCACCGCGCTACTCTCCTTCCCGGTCAACTCGCCCAACAAGCTTCTGAGCCACAACGCTTGGCATGCTGCCGCCGTTGTCGCCATGAACTCGGCTTCACATGATGACAAGGCTACCGTTTTCTGCTTCTGCGAGTTCCATGACACTAGGCATTCGTTGACATAGAACGCCATGCTCCCGGTACTCTTCCTGTCATCGTTGTCGCCGGCTAGATCGCTATCCGTGTACCCTGTGATCACCTCAGCATCTCCTCCTTTGGTATACACAAGACCATAACCCACAGCCCCTTTCACATACTTGAGGATTTGCTTGACCGCCTTGTGATGCATCACAGTGGGTCTCTCCATGAATCTGCTCGCCACCCCGACAGCAAAGGAGAGATCTGGCCGTGTGTGTAGTAAGTACCTGAGGCAACCAATAGCACGGCGATACTCCGTTGCATCCACCGGTTGTCCATCAGGGTCCTTGTACAGCTGTGATCTCAGCTCCATAGGGAACTTGGTGGGATTGCATTTAATCATCCCGAATTGAGTTAGCACCTTCTTGGCGTAAGCTTCCTGTTTGATTGATGTCGTCTTCTCCTTGCTTGACCTCAATCCCGAGATAGTAATTGAGCAATCCGAGATCACTCATCTCGAATTCAGACATCATCTGCCGCTTGAACGCCGCGATCGCACCTGGGTCTTCTCCTGTCACAATGAGGTCATCAACATATACACCGACAGTGACTCCTGTCCGGCCTGTTCCTCTTGTGTACACAGCCTGTTCTTGAGCACACTTCACAAGGCCAAGCTGCTTCAAGCTTCTATCAAGTCTCATATTCCAGGCACGTGGCACCTGCCGGAGCCCGTAGAGCGCCTTGCTCAACTTAAGCACCAAGTGCTCCTTGTTCTTCACTGTGAATCCCTCCGGCTGGACAACATATACTTCTTCCTCGAGTTCTCCATTCAGGAAGGCATACTTGATATCGAGGTGGTGAACTTGCCAGCCGCGATTGGCGGCGATGGTAAGGATGACGCGCACGGTGTCGAGTCTGGCCACCGGTGCAAACACCCCCTCGAAATCAATTTCCTTGTCGCTGTACATATCCTTTCGCGACTAGCCTTGCCTTGTGCTTGATCACGTCTCCATCTGAGTTTTTCTTCAGTTTGTAGACCCATTTGAGCCCAATTGGCTTGTGTCCAGCCGGTAGCGCAGTGAGAGTCGAATTCTCATTCTTCTCAATGGACTCAATCTCCTTGGCCATGGTGTCCTCCCAGGCTTGCTGCCCAGCGGCCTCGCGGTAGCAGGACGGCTCCTCCGTCTCTATGAGCATGACCTCTTCTTCCATGTCCTCCTCGTCAAGCTCCACCCTTTAAGCATCTCTCATGATGTCGTCGATGTGCCTGTAGCGAACATGCCCATCATCGGTGTTGCCGCTTCCACCCAGCAGTGGTGTGGCCGCAACTGCGGCAGGCGTGGCAAGATCATCTACAAGCGATCCAGGGGGCGTCGTCACCATCGGACTGGTGGGGGATGGGGATGATGCTGTCGTGTGTGCCGCAGCACGCGCCCTGGTTACTGGCCCTCTCGGTGTCACCTCACCGGCCAGCGGAGTCGATGAAGGGGCTGGGTGAACTTGTGTCGCGGGCGCTGACTCGCCTGCTAGTCCACCCACGGGCAGCGCAAAGTCGCCCTCTATCGGCTCAGTGCCGCATTCATCCTCGATGACGAAATCCGATGGATCCCCGCCGCCTGCACCTGTACTCCAGCACCACTCCAGCTTTTCTTCAAATTTTACATCACGACTTACATGAATTTTCCAGCGCCGTGGATCAAATAGGCGGTGCACCTTGCAGCCGTCCTCGACGCCAAGGTATACCATCGGCTGGCTTCGGTCATCGAGTTTCTTCAGGTGTAGCGTTGTCACCTTCGCGTGCGCCGTGCAACCGAACACACGAAGGTGTGCCAGATGCGGCTTCCTTCCGTTGCAGGCCTCGAACGGAGTGCGTTCGCCCAGCGCCTTCATCGGCAAGCGATTCAACAGGTACACCGCGTGCCGCACCGCCCCCCCCCCCCAAAAAAACTTCCGGGCACGTTCATGCTCTTGAGAAGGGACCTCGCCATCGCCAACACGGTCCTATTCCTCCTCTCCACCACACCGTTTTACTGTGGTGTGCATGGCGCGGTAAGGTGCCGCTCGATTCTGGCCTCCTCGCAAAGCCGGTTGAACTCAGCGGAAAGAAACTCCCCACCGCGATCAGTCCTCAACGTCTTGATGCGCAGCTCGCTCGTGTTCTCGACCTGCAATTTGAATCTTCGGAACACAGAGCAAGCTTGGTCCTTCGTCTTGATCACGTACACCCACATCCACCTAGAGTAATCATCAATGATTAACACGAAGTAGCTGTTACCGACGAGGCTCGAAGGTGTGATTGGACCACAGAGGTCAGCATGTAACAGCTCAAGCAGCTTCTCCGCCCTGTAATTTGCCACCGCTGGGAACGGCTGCCTCGCCTGCTGCGCCACCAAACACCCTTGACACAGCTGGTTCGGGTGCGTGATCGGCGGCACGCCCACCGCCATCTACTTGTCAACAAGAAGCTTCATAGCGTGGAAGTTGACATGGCCAAGCCTGGCATGCCATAGCCATGCCGGATCTTCAAGGTTCACCAGGAGGCACACCGCCTCCGCCTGATGCAACTCAATTTGATAAAGGCGAATTGCAGTGCGCCTTACCTTCATGAGCAGCCTCGCATGACTTTTGTCGAGCACCTGCAGGGCGTCCTCGTCCATGATCACTTTGTGGCCAGTCTCGGTTAGTTGTCTGAGGCTCACGATGTTGCTTCGGAGCCTCGGGATGTAATATACCTCTTGGAGTAGCCACTGATCCCCGTTCCTGCAGCCGAACATGATTGATCCCATGTCCATGATTTGCACCGTCGAGCCGTCGCCAAATTTGACCTTGCCGGTGACATTTTCGTCCAGCTCGCGGAACTTCGCCCTGTCGCTGGTCATGTGGTTGCTCGCCCCATTGTCCAATTACCAGACATGACAGGAAGCAGCCTTCTCCTCCGGCCTCGTCTTCTCCTGGCTCAGTAGGACGGCATCCTGCCGCTCCCGCTGTTTCGGTGCCATCTCCTCTGACACCGCGAGCATCAGGACCGGCTCGGTGTCGTCTGCGCGCGTGAGGTGCTGTAAGATCGAGGTGGCCGACTAGAGTGGGGTGAATATGCGGTTTTAAAAATCTTTCACGCTAAACCAATATATAAATGCATAAGCTAATAGCGAATTGATTTTGCACAATTAAAACCAAAATCAACTAGGCTCAACTAAGTGCACCAACAATACAAGAGAGCAATCATACAATGATATATACGCAATTAAAGCATGTAATGTAAATTGCTCAAAGTAAAGCACAAGTAAAAACAAGATGGACACAATTATGTTTTACCGTGGTGTTCGGAGACTTGCCGGTCTCCCCTAATACACGTTGAGGTAAGCCCAACCACGTTGGACCGGCTCCACTAATTAAGCCAACACCTCCAAGGTAAGTCCAACACTTGGACTAGTTCCTAACCGAACCAACACCTCGCTCCACTAAGGTTGCTCTTCCTCCACTCCGGAGATGGCGAGCACCAAACCACTCACAACACGACGGGTCTTCTCACAAGCTTCTTGAGAAGATCACTGCGCACGACGCCTCCACGCCATCTAGGTGTCGGATGCATTCACCTCTTCATGTGAGTCAAACCTCCAATGCCTCTCCAAGTACCTATTTAAGCATTTAAACGCATTTTGGTACCCAAAACTAAGTTGGGTCCACGAATGTTAATCACAATAGATTTGGGCACCCAAATGACCCTAGTATTAGTTTTATGTGAACTAACATTCCTAGCAAACACATTGTCATTTATATCCTTCCTAAGCAAATAGTTATTATTATAAATAATAGGCTTAGGAGTGATACTTTTGGGACAATCCGTACTAAGATGTCCCTTTTCCCGGCAATTGTAGCAAGTTGGGCCTTTGTTTCCCCTACTTGTCTTTATTTCTTGCTTCTTGCCAGCTTGCCTCAACTTTGAATGTCTTGTCTTGATATCCTTTTGATTAGGCCACACCGAGGCATAGTGGCTCTTTCCGTTGCATCCATAGCACTTGACATATTTCTTCGTATGTCTCGCATTGTGCCTTGTCTTGCTAGTCTCCTTCTTAGGAGTGAAGCCGATACCACTCTTATCTTGCAAGCGCCTTTGCTTGCTCAATATATCGTCAAGAGTGGCCTTCCCTTTTTGGCTTCTTTCCAAGTTATTCTTCAAAAATTTGACTTGGGCCTTGAGCTCATTATTCTCCTCTACAAGATTAGTCTCAACAAGCATAGAGGAAATAGGAGCATCTTGTTTAGAGCAACAAGGCATATCTAGCAAGTCATTACATGAGGTGGATATGCTAACCTTAGATGTAATGCACGGGTTAGCAACTACACATGGCATATCATCTAGTACATTACATGTAATGCCTATATCCACCTTAGAGCTATATAGATTATTTAGGAGGAGAGCTTCATGTTCATCTTTCAAAACATCATAATTGTTTTGAAGTGAGACATACTCTTTCTTCAAAACTTTGAATTTTGATTTCTCCTTTCCTAAATATTCATTAAGCTCTTCTAGCATATCCATCAACTCATCATAAGTAGGCTCATCGTCATTTACCTCTTCATTACCTTGAGCCATGAAGCATTGAGTTGATGTGGAGGGAGTTGTGGACTCATCATTGTCGGAGTTAGAAGTTGAGCATTCTTCTTCCAACGTCCACTCTTGTGTGCAATCTTCGCTTGTAGTGGTGGACATTTCATAATTGTCTTAAATTTTTGTCCACATCTCATGAGCGCTCTTGAGACTGCATATAGCATATACTCAAAGCACTAAATAAACTTAGTAGCTTGAGCATCGAGATGAGAGCATGTCTCTTCCTCAATTGTTGGAGCAAGAGGATCCTTTGGAGGAGAAAAGCTCGCATCTACAATCCGCCATATATTTAGGCCCATGGTCTTAAAATAACAAATCATGCGGATTTTCCAATAAGCATAATTTGTGCCATCAAAGATGGGTGCTTTACCTAGGTGCACTAAATCTCTAGTCGCCATCCTTTACTCTCTAGACGGTTAAGTCTAATAAATTGAGAGACCAAGCTCTGATACCACTTGAAAGATCGAGGCGACCGACTAGAGGGGGGTGAATAGGCGGTTTTAAAAATCTTTCGCGCTAAACCAATATATAAATACGGAAGCTAATAGCGAATTGGTTTTGCACAATTAAAACCTAAATCAACTAGGTTCAACTAAGTGCACCAATAATACAAGGAAGCAATCATACAATGATATATACGCAACTAAAGCATGTAATGTAAATTGCTCAAAGTAAAGCACAAGTAAAAATAAGATGGACACAATTATGTTTTACCGTGGTGTTCGGAGACTTACCGGTCTCCCCTAATCCACGTTGAGGTAAGCCCAACCACGTTGGACCGGCTCCACTAATTAAGCCAACACCTCCGAGGTAAGTCCAACACTTGGATCGGTTCCTAACCGAACCAACACCTCGCTCCACTAAAGTTGCTCTTCCTCCACTCCGGAGATGGCGAGCACCAAACCACTCACAACACGCCGGGTCTTCTCACAAGCTTCTTGAGAAGATCACCGCGCACGACGCCTCTACGCCGTGTAGGTGTCGGCAAACACCAAGAGTAACAAGACTCAACGATCACTTGAGTAATCAAGTGTCAACGCTCAAGTGGATACACAATCCATTACCTAAGGCAACACATGCATTTAGGGTTTACTCTTCAAGCTCACCAAATGCAACAGATGCACATAAGAGAGGAGAGGCTTGCTCTTAGCTCAAGAAACTCAACAATGACTCTAGCACACATCCAGCAACATCGGCAGCCTCTCCCAACCGACCAAGGTGGCTATATATAGCCCACACACAAAAACTAGCAATTGGGAGAAAACCCCTGAAAAATCAAGGAAATCAGAAGTTCCGCCGTACAAAGTCCGGAACTTCCGCGCCTCAGCGACAAGCACAGCAACGGCTATATCAGACGAGAAACTAGTCGTTGGAAAATGAAATCGGAACTTCCGCCGTTCAACATGCGGTACTTCCGATTATCGGACGTTCCGATTCTGATGGGTGGTACTTCCGATTCCACTCAGGTCCAACACATGGCACATTCTGGAAAAAAACGTACCGTGCCAAATCGGACCTTCCGCCAATGCGGTAGTTCCGCACCCAACATGGCGGTACTTCCGCGCTTTCAAAAATCGGCTAAGTCCCGAAAAGGGTACTTCTCTAGAAAAATCATTCCGCCGAAAATCGGACCGTCCGGCCTGCGGTAGTTCCGCCGTTACAACTCCGAAACTTCCGATTATCCTGGCAGAAGGCAGCAATAGCTTTTTCAACAACTTCAATTGCAAAACACATTTGCCAATTGATGAGCCATGCCAACAAGGATCATAAGCAAGATTCCCAACAAGTTGCAAAACATATTTGCCAACTTTAGAATCATACCACAAGGAATAAGATACATGGACTTACACCATTTGCAAAACACATTTGCAAACTTAAGTCACATGCTACAAGACATCCAACATGAGCTTCAACTATTTGCAAAACACATTTGCAAATACAGCATCATGCCACAAGGCTAAGGTGCATGGACTTCAACCATTTGCAAAACAAATTTGCAAACTATAGTCCCATCCCACAAAGATTAAATGCATGAGCATCATTCATTTGCAAAACACATTCGCAAATAATAGCTCCATGCATAGATGAGCTAGAGCAAACACAATGAGCTATCAACACATGACTAACTCATGCTACTAGTCAAGACCCCTCTTAATAGTACGGCAATCCTATACTAGCAATCCGGTCTACCAACCAAACTACAAGACCGGTAAAAGACTAGGAACACATCCTTAACCCTAGCTAATCATACCTTTGCCTTGCATCCTCTTGAAGTTTGATGACGCACATCAACACTTTAAGTCCGGGTCTTTGACTTTGACAATCATCAACACATGATGATCTTCTTTACTCCGGGATCTTGTCTTGAACATCATCAACACATGATGATTTTTTCATCCCGAGTCTCGACATGCATCAACACATGATGATCTTCTTCACTTCGGGATCTTGTCTTGAACATCATCAACACATGATGATTTCTTCATCCCGAGTCTCGATATGCATCAACACATGATGCATTCCTTCACTTGACTTCCATCAACACATGATGAGTCTTCTTCTTGACTTGATGATCAACTCATGATCATCCCAAATCTTCATCATCCTGGAACATAACCTGTTCATCCAACTCATGAAAAATGTTAGTTCCACAATATGATTATCATTCATTACCACCTCATACCATTAACACATAATGGTGGGACAAGATACCTCTATCTTTCCCTCTTTGGTAATTGATGATAACCACTTCAATCACATAAATTGATTTGATAAAAGTAACACGTTTTGAGTATATATATACTACACAAGTCGTATATATACTCACAACATGAGTATGCGAGAACTACACAAGTTCTACATACTCAAAAGTAGAGTATACGAGAACTACATAAGTTCTTTATACTCAAATCATGAATATACAAAACTACACAAGTTTTATATATTCGAAACATGAGTATACACGAACTACACAAGTTCTATATACTCAAAATATAAGTATACAAAGACTACACAAGTTTTGTATACTCATACGGATATGTTTTAAAGTAAGGATTCCAAATATATGTGGAAGATGGAATATGGATCAATACTATTGAAACCACAAAATATAGAATGAGCTCCCCCTAAATGTGTGCATACACATATGTGTAAATAGAAACATATGCACATATTCAAGATATACTTATGGTGGAGTTCAACCTATATTTTGGATCCGAGGAATGCAACAATATATAAAAGTATGAGTTAAATACATACCTCTTTGAATTTCACCTTTATATCCAAATGAGACTACACAAGATAATACTTGACAAGAGAGTTAGTCTCACAAATAGATTTGTCATTAATCATCAAAACACTCCATTAACTCATAGTGGCGGGTCTAGATCTTTCAGGTGCGCCTACTCCTCCTTTGGGGCCCTGCATTCAGATGCATAGTGGCCCATCTTGTCACAGTTAAAACAGCGGATGTGGTTCTTATCACGGCCACCGCCGCTAGAACCACTCGCGCCATCTTTGTGCGGCGTCCTGCCGCGGTCGCCCTTGCCGCGGCCTCTGCCGCGTCCACGTCCACCCTGGCCGCGGTTGCTGCTATCTGCAGGAGCGTTGTATTTGCCCTTATTGCTCGATGAGGAGTTGCCACCATCCTTCTTCTGCCGCGCATGCCACTCAGCCTGAGTAAGCAGGAGTTCGCTGTCGCCATTGCTGCTGTTGTTGCCGCTTGACGCACGTGGGCGTGTACGCTCTTCATAAGTCTTCAGTCGCCCCACGGCTTCCTCGAATGGCATGGTGTCGATGTCGTAGAACTGCTCGATCCCGACGATCACATTCAGGAATCGATCCGGCACGGTATCGAATAGTTTCTTGACCAATGCGGCCGTCGGCGCCGCCCCGTGTTGGCGTGCACAGCGGACATGCCGCTGAGCCTTCCAACAGATCGGTCTAGGACTCTCCCTCCTGCATGCACATGGTGTCGAAGTCTTTCTTCAACGTCTGCAGCCATGCGTTCTTGACGCGATCCGCTCCAACGAACCTCGTCTTGAGACAGTCACAGACCTCATTCGTTATTTTCTTCCTTGCCACCTGCATCAGGAGGTCCTTCAAGAGCGCTTGGAGAAGATGCGACCTCGCCTTCTTGTCCTTCTTCGTGTCGACGACCGCGCCGGGCGCCAGCTCGACTTCCCAAACGCCTTGATCATCCATCATCGCTTGCACCCGAATCACCCAGTACATGTAGTTTGTCGCCGTCAGCTTCGGATACTGGAACAGCCCACCGCCGCTCTCCCGCACCGCCTCGCCCTGAGGAACGATCGACATTGGGTTTAGTCGAGGGTACTTGGGCATACACCTTGCTCTGATACCAGATGTTGGTTCTTGAAAGAACAGAGAGAAGCAATGTGCTTGCTTGGGGCAATTTTCTGTTCTATTCTCCTCCTCAATTTATAGTACTCAATTTACAGAGGATATAGTAGGTTCTAGCTACTTATGGAAAGCATAAAACAGGAAACAATTGGGAGGAATCAATTCGGACTCAATCTTGTACAATAGGAAACTCGGGTCCACACAGATTTATTTCCAACATCCTATCAGCAAGTAGCAGCACCTTCATTCAGCCGTCGTCATCTTCCTCCGTCGGTCTTCTTCATTGTCTCCGTCCTCGATCCAGGGTAGATCTACTCGTCTTCATCGCCGGTGGCCCTCGATTTGTCATTGTTGTACAAAATTAAATTGTGTCTTCTTTAACATAATGATAAATTATACCATTTCTTTATTTTAAAAAAACTATGACTTTTAGGTCCACCAGGCGGTGACGTTGTGTGCAGAATGGCGGTGAGGTGGCTCTCCGCGGTGGGCGCGCGGCCATGCTGCCGCTCTGCTCGAGTCAGAGGTGGAAGAAGGGCTCTGGCAAGTGGATCCTGGGCCCACACGCCACCGGATCGGAATAGAGGTGCACTTAGTGGAAATACATAACTAAAGAAGGAAAACGACAACCGGAAGCAGCCTTGATAGGGACGGCGCAGGGTCCAGAAATGGATCAAAACAGTAATGGGCCAAGTCAAGAGGGAGGGAATTGGTCCGACAAGGATTTTTGGATTTTACATTATTTTCTGGTTTGATTTAATTCCGCAAATCAAGTTTCAATTTTTAAAATAGGCAAACAAACTCCAAAAATTATAATTTTTTGGGGAATAGACCTATCTTTCCTCTCTGCGTGGAAGAGCCCCGTCTTTTGAAGGATCGCGAAAAGGTTACGATGGCACAAAATAAAATTTTATCGCGCAACCAAGGAACCTCCACTAGTAATAGATCACGAGATTACCACTAGACGCGCCGACTCGTAGCGGAAGTAGAGTTGATGTAGCAAGTTGATGCAGTCGTTGTCGTACTCGCCACGCGTCTTCTCCTCTTAGTAGTCGTACTCGCCGCGTGTCTTCTCCTCCGAGTGGTCGTACTCGCCGCGCGTCTTCTCCTCCTGTTCATGTGATCGTCACGAGTTGCGGATCGTCCTAGTACTGATGCTTCGCAACAACACCTCCAAGGTATCCACACATATGTGGCAGGGGCACCACGTGCTGGAGTGCTAGCACCGGCGGCGTGGTTAAGGAAGGTGTGGCTATTAGGGTTTCTGGAGTTCTTCAAAAGATTATCACACCCCTTCAACCGTCCCTCTATTTATAGGCATCCATAATGGGTCTCATACTTGAGGTCCATTAGGAACTCGTGGCCTACAAGAATTCAAATCACCATCCAAATCAAATACTAGCCCTTTAAGTGTGCGACCCTATAGGTTCATGTGTAATCGGTTGTGACTCGGAAACTTTTTTCCTACCACTTATCGTTAGCGGTATCTAGCAGCACATAACAATTCCCAAACACACATATAATATATCGAACGAACTTTAATGCAATATGATCTATGACCAGGTCCATATCACTAACGACCAACTCGTATCTCTATACGACCACAACGAGGGGTCTAGGGACATCTCTCCTGTTATGTTAGGAGGGGCAAATCACATATCCGACCAGTCACATCCCTCCGCATATTTCATAGCATACCCGAAAGCTACCTTTATAACTACCCAGTTACGAGTAGCGTTTGGCAACCCCTAGAAATGCTACTACACATGTAGGAAACCATATTAATCTCAGGTCTAAGGATTATACATCATCATTACTTGAGACCAACTAATGATACATAGAATCATAACAATCTCAACAGTGTCTCAAGGTGGGTCTTTTCTAACACCATGTTCTCTAACATGTGTACATATTATTAGTTTGATATCTCCATATCCATGACCAGGCTCGGTACTATTAGCCATGATCGACGGCAGAGTTTTGTCCAATTCTTAGAACATTGATCAACTGCGTAAGTTTTTTGTTTAAATTTCATTTCATTTCCTTTAAATTTAATAAATGTTAATTAAATTCATAGAAGTAAGTGATGTTATTTATATGATGGTACCCAACTCTGGTCGACGCGATTCATATGCTTAAGATTATGAAGAATATTTTTTTTTATTTTCAAAATTCTGTTCTACTCTTGTTTGGCTACTGGTCGGGACACAGAAAACCTCCTAGTCGAAGTCTCTCCTTTTTCGCACGTGGTTCCGCCCACTGGAAGGAACTTCCTAGCGACCGTCCTTTTCCTACGATCCTCGCAGCTCGTCGGACTAGAGCATGAGCACGTATTGCGAGATATACATTATATCTTCATTTCTTAGCGATTCATTCCAACCAGCATTGAGTACTACATAGAAATAAAACCACTTATCATTTATTATATATGTCTTTGCATATAATTTTCTCTTACCAAAGATAGCCTTCTTTTTCTTCCGACCATATATTGTCTTAATAAATACTTTGATTACGAAAAACAGATTTACAACTAGTCGAAACCAAGCACTAATTCCGACCAAAAAAGGTTTTCTAGTATTATCACGATCAGTTTTTCAACGATCGGTACAAACTTTCAAACAATGATTGAGACTTAAGTTCATATTCTTGGCCTACTGCTTATATAGTAAAGTTCTTATACTATAAAGCAGTTGGGGGCTAGGTAATATATGAATATCCATAAGTCGACCGGATGAATAAAAAGATTTTATTAATAAGAGAGAGGTAAATTTTACATTTTGCATACTCTTTTTTGTATTTTTCTTACTACTAGAGATTGCAAATCTAATCACTGCTTGATGGAGATCCGACCTCCATTTCTTCTGCAACCTTGTCTCCAAGAGGTTTTACTTCCTTGAGAAACTTGGTTGCCTCCTCAGGCAAAGCAGTTGGAATCTTCTTCAATAGCTTGAAGATTAGTAGAGGGGTCGGATGCCTTTAGTTTTGCCAAAGCAAGACTAACTCCACTAGCAATGGATTCTTTTACGAATCGGGCATAATTCTCTCTGGTAGTCTTGAGCAAGCCCTTAAGATCCTCTAGGAGATGGCCCAGGCAATTCACCTTCTCCATTGGATCATTCAAGGAGGGTAAGCTGGATCCTGATCCCATATCAAAAATTACTTTGTTAAGTGCAGTGATCTTTTCATCAAGATTAAGCGTGATAGCTGCCTCCTTGTCTTGCTCAAATTTCAGAGCTTTCTTTGCTCTGATTAATGCTTGGTTTTGTTCTGCATAAGCAAAAACAAGTATTAGGCAATAATAATTAGAAGAGATACTAAGTCAAGTTTACGACTAGTTACCTTCAATTTTCTTTCCAGAAGTTTCAAGAATTTCTTTATTCCTGATCATCAAGTATTCGATCGACCGATTCTTAGCTTGGTTGTCTTCCTCAAGCCTGCTTATTTTGGCCTTATCGGCCATAGCTTCTTCTTTTATTTTCTCCAAATCTATCAAACATGATAAGGGAGAATAATTCAAGGGGAAAAAACAGAGTCATGAGGAAGAAAGAGTTAAGAGGAAGAAAGAGTTAAGAAGGAAGTTCTTACTTTCTAATTCGGAGTGTTTTTGCTCTAAGATCTTTATTCGCCGGGTCAGTCCTCTGACCACAGCAAAGTTCTCGACCATATGCTACATAGATATCATTTTTTCTTTAAGTCTCCTATAAAACTTCAAAAGGAGCTATAGAAATGGTTGTAGACACTTACTCGAATTGCCACGTCATTATAATCGGCAAAACATTTATCAGGACTCGTCTCGGCTTGACGATCCGATATTCTCCCCCAAACTTCATTAAACTCCTTATCCTCGATAAATCGAGGAGAAAAAGGAAACTTGTTAGTTTGGGAAGGATTGCTTGCAGAAGGTGGAGCCTGTTGGGTATTTGCAGGAATTCCTACGTCTGCTGATAGGGTAATGATCACCATGGGATCCAACTCAGGTTCCGATACTGAAGCTTGCTCGGGGGCTATCCTAGCCACTCCCTCAGGGATTCTAAATTGAGAGAAGCTTTGGTCAGAGGTGCCCTCGATCACCCGTTCTTCTGGAATGGACTGGTCGGAAACGACCGAAACTCCAGAAGATCTACACAAAAGAAAGAAAAGAAGTCCAGAAGCTCAAGTTTACCAAAGACGGAACTCAGGTATGTATTTATATGGTTAAGTTCCTTTATACATACCTGGTTGCTTTCTTGGTCTTGATTTTGAAGCGCACCGACTTGAAGTCCGTAGCGCTCGCCTTCTTTCCTTTTCAACTTACTGGTTCTAAACTGGTAGGGTTGCTTACACTCTCTACACCCTCCAACAAAGGTTCAGAAGTGATATTCTCGACCAGTTGGTCGAGAATAATATCCCTGATCGCTGGATCGGAAGGTGTAGATTCGTTGGTCTCCAAAACAGTTGCTTCAATCGCAACTGGCAAGTCTTGAGCGATTGCATGAGACTCAACGATTACCACCTGGATTAACAAGCAAAGCTAGTCGGGTAATGAACGTGCTTCATCTGACACTAAAAATTTCTGCTCGGTTATCTACCTCTACGCGGTCACTATTTGTAGTGATTGTATGACTGGTCGGATCATTAGTTGGCTCACATGTTTCGGTGGCCTCATTGATTCTAAGCCCGGCCGACTATATATCAAAGAGGATTTCAAGTAAAAACAGTTCGAAAAATGTTAGAAAGATGAAACGAAATTGATTCTAAGCCCGACCTCTCAGCTCTTTCTTCAGCGGTAACAACCGCTCAGATCAGAGGGAAGCCAGCCTTGTCGCTGGGCTCTCCAGCGCAGATAATTTTGATCCTACTTCTGATCTCATCAGAAGATAAGACTGCAACAAAAGAGAGATTTTAGGGTTATAAAAGTAATCAATCAATTTAATCAAACTGGTCGGATTCCCCTGGGATTTACCTTCCTTGTAGTTTTTGGTCGCATCGTCACGACCAATGTACCAAAGCATCGCATGGGCTCTGGCCTTCAAGGGACTAATTCTTCGTATGGAGAAATCCCTCACCACATGCTAGGAGGTTAAACCCCTAACATTAAGGAGACAGATGGCCTCAACCCATCTCACTACCTTTCCCTCCTTTTTCGAGGAGGAGCGCCATCGTGGGTTCTCAACTGCCTTTTTACCGCAATAGTAAAGGTCATCTTGTTGAGTAATCTTCAAATAAAACCAGCTATTTTTCCACGATGACCATGAGGATTTTGAGTACATGGGAATGTACTCATCAGCCTTCCGTCATGGAGGCGCAAGGTGCACTCTCCGGGTGTACCGGTCGTCTTCTTCGTATTCGCTATTCTGTAGTAGTACTTAAGTAGATCAATAGTTGTGGGAATCCCCAAGTATGCTTCGCAGAGGTAGACGAAGATATTAAGGTTGGCAATGGCGTTGGGGCCCAGATTAACCAGTTCCACTCCATAATACTCTAAAACTTGGGAGAAGGAGTGAACCAGGAGTCTAAAACCGCATTCGATGTATGCGAGGAAAACTGGAATTTCTCTGTCTTCACCGCTTGGAGAATGTTCCTCGATAGCTGATCTCCAGGAAATCAAGTTCCTATTGGGTAACAACCCAATTCCCTCCAGACTTTCTAACTTTTTCTCACTTAGATCAGATACCGACCGGTTGGTAATAAGATCTGACATGGTGATTTGTTTTCTGGATGAGGAAGACAGAAGTGGTTAGAGGCGATTTCTCCTCTTGAAGATGAAGAGGAAAACATAATGTGTAAAAGTTCTAATGCCCGATGCGAAGGGATTTTTATAGCCACATTATTGTAACCATATACGGAAGAAGTCCAACGGACAAAAAAACTTTTTGACCGATGGACAAAAAAGCTTTTTCAACTTCCAAGGCAGCTTCTCAACTTTAAAAATGAATACAGACTACTTCGAATGTCACGACATTTAATAAGAGGTCTGCCCGATACGACTTCATCAGAAGAAGAGTGTCCACACGACCAATTCATTTAAAGTTCGGGGGCTAGCTGACGAGGATTAAAACCTCGATGTATTATTTTAATACATAAGAGAAGACCGTACGGCTTCGTGGTCGTAACCCCTAAGGCTAACGACCTCACTGGTCGTAAGAATTTCAGAGGTTACACAATAAAGATCCTGGTCGGACAAGGTCCGTACCTAATCCCCGACCAGTTGACTGCTCGTAAGGCTATAAACTGGTACTATCTGGGTATGAGTCCAGGTATATCCTTTACCGTGTGATGAATGTAACACGAGCTGTATGTTCCATGCCACGCGATGTTACATAATTTTAAGATACTGGAATACGGTTAAATGACTCAGTGGCATATAACCGCATGACAGTTGATGCATTGTCAACTAACGCCTCTCTCCGACCAAACATGACACTTCTTAACATGCGTCTCTCTAAGGGATAACTGTCAATGCTTCGTCAACTACTTAAGGAGGATCACGGAAGGTGGAGAGGGAGACCGAGATAGGATCGATTGGGAATCACTCTCAGAAGATAACCAGTCGATTAGATTGCAAAGTCATAGCAAGCAGTGCGCTCCAGTGTTACCAGGATTAGCCTTTGATCTATATTACAGGCACTCCTTGTAATAGTCAGTTCGTAGCAATAAAGAGCAGTATCATTCATTTCCAGGAGATACGTGTTATTTTTTTATCTATTTTTAATATATTTGTAAGTTTGGTGATTTGATCGTCGACACTTCTACTATATCAGTATAACGAGCAGTTCTCCTGCCGGTTCGTTTCAAAAAAAAAAGAGATAAAGCTACGTACAACGGTCTAAGTAACATATGTAAAAAAAAGTTACGAGGAACATATGTACAAAATTAAGTTGCATCTTCTCATAACACAACGATAAACAATTCCGTTTCTTAAATAATAATAAAAACTATGAGCCCGTGATGTGATACGAAGTTCTTCTGCAATCTGCATATTGTGGAAAAGCACAGAAACATACAATTAGCTCTTATTATAGCTACTTTATAATCACTTTATTTACAAATTTCACGTAAATCTTGTTGAGTAACCGTCGCTGGAGATTCCAGTCCGAACGGGTACCTCGTATACAATGATCAGAATCGTAAGAACGATGAAGAACACAACAGTAGAATGAACACAGAGATATGCGGGACTTCAGGGTATGCTTTATTGCTTCGGATCAATCAGGGTTACAATGAGAGGGGGGTGACCCTCTATTTATAGACTACGGGATGAGGATTTCAACTGGGCCAGGACTCTCCGGTCCTGGGCTCAGATTGGGACAGACTCTCCAGTCCTGGGCCGGCTTAACACTCCCTTGAACACTCATCCAACATGTTCATGTCTCGTCAAAACTCCATAAAAACCAGTGGGAAAATTTTGGAGAAAGAGTACATGTCATGCGTTATATTTGTGTTGCATGAATTGCCTCATCAAAAACCTTAGCCGAGAAACTTCAGAAAAACTCGTAAGGGAAAAAGAGTACAATCCACCCAATTTCATTTAATCTCCGGGATTTATTCTTTGAGTACTCGATCTTCGTGATCAAGATTCAATAATGAGTTCGTGAAGATTCTCCCCACATTCGCACTTGTCTAGGTCTTATCATTCCAATTCCACGTATGCATCTTTCAAAACTAGACGCTGGAAGTGACTTAGTGAATAAAGCTGCAAGATTTTCACATGACTTAGTATGCAGTACCTTAATTTCGTCCATCTTTTGCATTTCGTGAGCATAGAAGAACTTGGGATTGATATGCTTTGTAAGGGGACTCTTCACATAACCCATCTGTACTTGGGCGACACAAGCTGCATTATCTTCATAGATAATGGTAGGGGTTTGCGCGGTATCCAATCCACATGACTGCTGGATGTGGTGAATCATCCGTCGAAGCCAAGAACATTCTCGTGAGGCTTCGTATAATGCTATGATTTCTGAGTGGTTCGTCGAAGTAGATACAAGACTTTGCTTAGACGATTTCCATGAAACTGCAGTTCCACCACACAGGAATACATATCATGTTTGCGATTTAGCTGTGTGCGGGTCTGACAGGTACCCAGCATCTGCGTAGCCAATCATGGTAAGGTCTTGGTTCTTTCTGTAGAATAGACCAAGATCTTTGCTTCCTTGGAGGTATCGGAAGACGTCTTTGATTCCCTGCCAATGCCTTTTGGTAGGTTCTGCACTGTACCTTGCTAATAGGTTTACTGCAAATGCAATATCCGGTCTAGTACAGTTTGCTAGATACATGAGTGCTCCTATTGCACTCAGGTATGGGAATTCCGGTCCCAGGACTTCCTCCCCCTCTTCTTTAGGTCTGTACGGGTCCTTGTCTTGCTGCAAGGATCTCCCGACCATCGGCACTTTCGAAGGATATGCCTTTTCAAAGCCAAACCTTTCCAACACTTTCTGAGTGTATGTTGACTGATGTACTAGAATACCTTCAGGGGTATGCTCAAGCTGCAGGCCTAGGCAGTACTTGGTTTTACCCAAGTCTTTCATCTCGAACTCTGATTCCAGGTAAGAGCTTGCTTTCTTAATATCTTCCATGGTTCCGATGATATTCAGATCATCTACATATACTGAGATTATACAGAATCCATCCTGGGATCGCTGTATAAAAACACAGGGACAATCCTCATTGTTCGTGTAGCCTTTCTTGCAGAGAAAGTCACTTAAGCGATTATACCACATTCTGCCTGATTGCTTCAATCCATACAGTGACTTTCTGAGTTGCACACTGTACAGATTTCTATTTGCTCTGTCTTGGTTCGGGACAGGGATACCTTCCGGTACCTTCATGTAAATGTCCGAATCTAAGTTCCCATAAAGGTATGCAGTTACCACATCCATCAATTTCATTTTCAAATTCAAGTTTACTGCCATTGAGATTAAATATCTAAAGGTAGTTCCGCCCATGACCGGGGAATAAGTTTCATCATAATCGACTCCTAGTCGTTGGGTGAAACCTTGTGCAACAAGCCTTGCTTTATGTCTTACAACTTCATTATTTTCATTTCTCTTTCGAACAAATACTCACTTATGCCCTACTGGGTGCACATGGGGAGGCGTGCGGCTTACAGGCCCAAACACCTCTCTTTTATTCAGATATATTAATTCCGCTTCTATTGCCTTCTTCCAGTCTTTCCAATCTGATATTTTCTTACATTCAGCGAGCGATGCAGGCTCTGGATCAAGATCGATGATTGTGGCAATTTTCTTTGCAAAATAAATGTCGACATTGGCTGTTGTTCTATTCATAGATTATCCTGTGGTCACATAATTTATAGCTATTTCTTCATGGGGCGATACTTCTAATATTTTTACTTGCTTATTGCTTTCGCTTGCGGGCAAGTCCTTTAGTTTTTCAAATTCGATGTGTGCGCACACATCCATGCCGATATCTCCTCCATGGGAATATTCAAATCTGTATGCCTTTTCTTTGAAGGTTCCATACCGGTGCCAGGTCTCAATTGGCTCCCTTTCTGGTTATAGGGAACTTCAGTGATCGGTTGTGTCAAGTCCTTCTTATCCTTTTTCGCCAGGCGTCCCCGGTTACTTGGGATTCGAGGGGCCAAAGTTCTCGTCCTTTTATTCTGAGGCCTCTGGACGGGATTAGGGATACCTTCAATTTTCTTTGGTATTTCAACCCTCTCCGGCGCATTGCGTGCAGGCACATGCGACTTGGTTACACTTTTCAAATCACTAAAGTGGTCAGGCAGTTGATTCACTAATGCTTGCAAATCAATTATCTTCTGGACTTCTCTATTTGTTTCACTAGTGCGCGGGTCATGTGCATGGATTCCCGTGGCTTGCCACGTCAGTTCCTGACATTTTTCATCAAGGGGTTGATTTCCTCCCCCTAATGACGGGAAACTATCCTCATCGAATATGCTGTCAGCGAAGCGGGCTGTATGCAAATCTCCAGTCATGGGGTCCAGATACTTGATTATGGATGTTGTCTCATAACCAATGTATATCCCAGACTTTCGGAGAGGACCCATTGCAGTTCGCTGCGGTGGTGGTATAGGTACATAAACCTTGCAACCAAACCTTCGAAGGTGGGATATTTTCGGTGTTGACCCTTGCGCTAGTTGCATTTTTCGGTGTTGACCCTTGCGCTAGTTGCATAGGTGAATGGATGTTATATGCTGATGGTCGAAAATTGATGAGAGTTACTGCGTGTAGGACTGCGTGTCCCCAACATGTAGTTGGCAAATTACAATTCTGCAAGAGCGGTCGGGCAATAAATTTAATTCTTTTAATTAATGCTTCTGCTAGTCCATTCTGGGTGTGAACATGTGGTATAGGCTGCAGATGCCTTAATATGAGTGTAGTATAGCCCAAATTCATATGAAGGAAGTCTTTCTAATACCCTTTTTTCATTTCTCTCGTGCTTTGTAATGAGTAGGTATTCCTTACCATACTCTTCTTGATCTCTTCTACGTGGAGACCGTTAATATGAGTGTAGTATAGCGAATATCTTTAAAGCTTAAGAGAGTCCTAGTCGATTAAATATCTTTAAAGCTTAAGAGACAACAAGGCTTCTTCAATGACCAATGTTGTGCCCATTGGGAGTATACTTGTGGCTCTTCCTGAGCCTATTACACAAGTATCACTGCCTGCGATTGTCGTAAGACTACCAGCATTCTTGCTGATTGACTGGAAAATTTTTGTCTCTCTTAAAATGGTATTCGTTGTGCCGCTGTCTGCTAAGCATACTTCCTCCATTGGGCGCCACACGCGTTCTGATATATATAAAATATTTATTAATATAGGGTAGCAAGCAACCATACATATAAAATACTTCAAAACAGAACACAATTTGCCTTTATTAATACGATGAAAAGTCATGCAGGACTCATAATAAGAATTTATTTCTTTGCTCTCCTAGAGCTTACAACCATTATGCAAGATTATTATTCTATTGCAACCAAAAACTGTAAATGACTATAAAACTAAGTGCAATGCGTGCACTAGATCGAATCAGCGAAGAATGAAGATACTTCTGCCTGGATCTGCGCTTCATTCATCTGCTCCTCGTTGGCAACTACAGCTGCTGCTGCTGTGATGTCCAAAGGAGGTGTGATGGGGGCGACCATCGGGATGTCCACATCCATGGGTGCATCCCATGATTGTGGATCCCCTATGCCTGCAATGGCGAGGTGTGTCTCATGCTGTCCTTTGCCTTTCTTCTTGGCCTTGAAAGCATCGATCACGTGCTGCGACTCATGGCAAACACGTGACCAATGACCCCAAGTGCCACATTTGTAGCAAATTTGGTCCTGCTGACCATACGGCTTCTCGTCGCGCTTCTTTTGTCCGCCCTTCTTGGCTTGGGTAGTCTGCTTGGTTTTACGACCCATGACCTTACCCTTCCTGCCTCTTTCTGCTGAGTGAGGCTTTCTCACCTTGTAGCTGCTTGCGTTGACTTCAAGTCCAACTTTGCTACTAGGTGGCTGTGAGATGTAGTTCTTTCGGAGAACGTCATCTTGAGCTTCCGCAACTTGCATGATATCGATCAGTTCGACATACTCCTTGTAGCCATCCTGCCGATAGTTGCGTGCGGATTGTACCGCGTTGGGGTGGAAGGTAGAGAGAGTTTTTTCTATCTTCTGCTCGTCTGTGGTTACTTTACCACATAGTTGAAGACTTGTACAAATTCTGTGCAATGTAGAATTGTACTCTCCCACGGTCTTGTAGTCGGCAAAGCGCATCGGTTCCAATCTCGCTCACGCACGAGGAAGGATGGTGTACTTTAGCTTCTCAAACCGCTTCTTGAGTGCGGTCCATAAGGCTAGTGCGTTCTTTTCTGCCATGTACTCATTCTTGAGTGTTAGGCAGAGATGATGTCTGAGGAAATGGAGTGCTTGATCATTCCCCTCAGCAGTTGGAGCGACGTCCTTCAGGGTGCCAATTCCAATAGCAGCACGGAGCTTCTTTGCTCCAAGTACAATCTCGACATCCGATGCCCAAGTCAGATAATTATGGCCATCTTTGGGCGACTCTTGAACTCCTTGTTCGTAATACCAGTCATCTGCATATTCATGCAAAGAGTGTATAAGATTACTACTGGTAATTTGCATAAAATGGTTGCAAAAATTCTTATAATGTTTTCGTATTTTTCTATGCACTTTCATGATTTACTGCTATTTTCAGTGATTAAAAGCAATGTAAATAATCACAAATAATCAAAAACAGTAAATACAATAAATAAATTGCATAGAAATAATAATAGCAAGGTAAAAAAAATATGCTTCAAATGCAAAAACCGATTCAAAATTTGAATTCCCGAGGCCCTTTTCTGCTGGAATACAAATTTTCAGTGAATTCTGCAATTTCTAGGGGCTAAAACGTGAAAATTTCAATTCTGAGAAATTGTTCGCGTAATTTACGGAAAATCTGAGGGCCTTTTGCAAATTAGCCATTTTTTCGTTTTCTTTCTTCTTTTTTTTCTTTTCCCGTCGGTTATCTGGTAGGCTTTTAGGTGGCCGTTCACGCTTGAAAAACCAGGGAGTCCGGATGTAGGGTAAAAAGGCTACCCGTTTGGGCTTGAAAAACCCGTCCGGATGTAGGGTAAAGGCCGGCCCGTTTCGTCGGCTTGAAAAACCCCCGGGGGGGAGTCCGGATGTAGGGTTTCCCTACACCCGGTTCTCCCCTCCGGTGGCGGCGGCTCCCAAGGGAGACGCCGCAAAGCGATGGCTCGCCGTGGGACTCGGCCGGCGCTGCTGGATATCGTCGGCGGTTGCTCCAAGCAGCCGCCGGCGGCGCTCGAAGCGCCCGTGGCGCTGAGAGCCCGGCCGCGTCTTGGCGCGCGGCGACGTCATGAGAGGCCGGCGCGCTTCTGGTGACGACGGCCGGTCTTTGCGGCATGGAGTGGGAAGCGGCGGCGATCTGGCGGCGGCGGCGCTGGCCGGCGGCGCTTCGTCTTTGGAGCGGCTTCGGCGGCGACGGCGGCTCGCTTTCAGCGCATGCGCCCATGGCCAGTTGGTGATGGCCGGTCTGCGTCGGCTGCTGGCCAATAAAGCATCTAGGCCCTAAAATTGTATTTTGGTAATTAATGACATTATGTGAATATGGGACTAACATGTTTGTTGAAGTGATTACAAGGCATAGTCCCAAATGACAAAGTGAAACAAAGGAGCTGCATGTGAAAGAATGTTGAAAAGACGGAGTTGAGCTCAAAGACAAGGTACAAATAGACTAGGACCCCTTTGAATTTTACCGGTCTTTGGAGTATGGAGGAAGACCGGATTATAGGATAAATGTCGTACTATTAAGGGGGAGCTTGTCTAGTAGCTTGAAAGCATCTCATTATGCCTTTGGATCAACTTAGGATCATGCATGTTCTTTTGGTTTGGTTTAAAAAGAAAATTCTTTTTCTCAGAACACAATCGGAAGTTCCGGCATGTGAACTGCGGAACTTCCGCTGTGCGGTTGCTCCGAAAAGACTGCGGCTTGATTTTTCCAGAGAGCATCCATTTTCGGACTTAGCCGATTTCTCAAGCGCGGAAGTTCCGCAATGAAACGAGCGGAAGTTCCGATTAATCGGTTGCTCCGAAATATGTGCGGCTTGATTTTTCCAGAGAGCATCCGTTTTAGGACTTAGCCGATTTCTCAAGCGCGGAAGTTCCGCAATGATATGAGCGGAAGTTCCGATTAATCGGTTGCTCAAAAATGTGCGGTTGATTTTTCCAGAGCACCCTTTTAGGGACTTAGCCGTTTTGCGAGAGCGCGTAGTTCCATTGTAAAAGCGGATCTTCCGATTAATCGGAAGAACCGAAATCTTGTTGGCGGAAGTTCCACATAAATCAACGGCTAGTTGAGCATTTAATGCTCATTGTAATGACCGTTCGATGCACTCAGTGAAGGCGGAAGTTCCGCACTTTGTACGTGAAGTTCCGATTTCCGAGTTTTGCCTCGATTTTACGCATAACGGTCATATTTGGTGGTTGGGGTATAAATACACCCCACCACTCAAGGACGTGTTGTTGAGCATTCATTCAATTCATTTGAGCCTTGAGCACTCCTCTCACTCCTCATTTACTCTCTTTGCACACTTTTGTGAGGTAGTGAGTAAGAACAAGAGCATTGCATTATTAGTTGATCCTTTGGCTCTTGTTTGCCGTCAAGTGAAGGTCAAGTTCTATTCTCTTGGTGCTTGTCGGCACCTAGGCGACTTAGCGAAGGTTGCTCGGTGATCTCTTCAAAGAAGCTTGTGAAGAGACCGTTGCTGTTTGTGATTGGTTGGTGTTCACCAACTCCGAGAGGAGGAAGAACAACCTAGTGATCGAGGGTAGGCTTAATTTGTGGAGCCGGCTTGAGTGGATCAAGCTTCCTCAACGTGGACTAGTGAAGATCGACAAATCTTGACACCACGGAAAAACCCCTTGTCCTTGTGTGGTTAATTCTTGTCTTTACTTATTGCTCTTATTTTTGTAGCTCATAGATTGTGATAAATATCTTTGATTAGAGTATCTTGCTAATTTGGGTAATTTGATTAAGAAAATTTAGAAACCTCCTATTCACCCCTCTAGTCGGTTATCCTTGATCCTACACCGCGCAAGCTTGGGCGAGGCGGCGGCAAGACTGTGCAGTGAGTGCTTGCGCGGCCGGCCGAGGCGGCCGACGCCGGCTCATGAGTGCCGGCCAGCGCCGCAAGCAACCGCTGGCGGCGGTGTTGCTGCTGCCGACCGGCCGATCGCTAGTAGCGGTGCCGCCCCCTTTTTCTGTGTTTTACGTGATGTGTGGCGGCTTCTAGTTGGTGGAGGATGTTGCTCGCTGGCGCGGCGATCACGTTTCTTGGCCGGTGGGGTTTGCCATCGCGGCCGTGGCGAGGTGGTGGCTTCGGCGTTCTTGGGTGGTGGTCGCCGGCGGTTCGACGGCGCACACCGGTAGGGATGGGTGATGCGGCTAGTCGGTGGCGCCTTTTTTTTGTCGTATGTACTGTTCATACGAGAGAAAAAAAATTACTGTTCAAGAAAAATTTACTGTTTATGCGATAATCTGCGATGCAATCAACATCCGATCTTTCGTATAATCCACCGATCGGCATTGTGCCGGCGACTTCAAGTCTGCTCGCGGTAGATTAGAACAGATTTGCACCGCATAAACCAATCTAGAAAGCCAAATTTGCATAATTGAAAGCAATCTAGAAAATACGATTCAATATACGAGTCGTTCTTGACGGTTACCTTCGATCGAGGAGAGTCGATCGTGCTGATAACGTGTTGAGTAACCGTCGCTGGAGATTCCAGTCTGAACGGGTACCTCGTATACAATGATCAGAATCGTAAGAACGATGAAGAACACAAGAACACAACAGTAGAATGAACACAGAGATATGCGGGACTTCGAGTCCGCTTTATTCTTCGGATCAATCGGGGTTCTGATGAGAGGGGTGACCTCTATTTATAGACTACGAGATGAGGAGTTAACCGCCAAGACTGAGGGTCTGGCGGGACTCTCCAGAGTCCTGGGCCCGGTTTCACAAATCTCTTTCTTAAGAACCAGCAACCTGTCATTAGGAAGCGCGGCGCGGGTGCTTGTCGCGCGGACCGGCAGCGCGCACGCGTCGGCCGGCGCGCGGTCCATGCACGCGCGTGCCACGTGAGAAGAACGCGCGCGCGCGACGGCTACGGGGGTGTGACCCGTGCCGGCATGGGCATGCATGCATGCAG
The DNA here is from genome assembly GCA_036346395.1 of Hsuehochloa calcarea. Classification (NCBI taxonomy): domain Eukaryota; kingdom Viridiplantae; phylum Streptophyta; class Magnoliopsida; order Poales; family Poaceae; genus Hsuehochloa; species Hsuehochloa calcarea. The sequence continues at coordinate 19,312,616 of CM070597.1, read as the reverse complement.
CGCGCTCGGCCGGCGGCGCTCGAGGAGTGCGGAGCGAGCGCGCTGCGGACGTGCGCGCTGGTTTGGGCCTCGGGGTACGAATTGGCGGGCCGGTGTTGGGGGGGAGGAGGGTGCATGCACAAGTTGCCTATCGAGAACGTCGGCCCGATCCAGAGCTTACGATTTCCCGATAACAGGTTCGCGTTTGTTCTATCCTCGGAAGTTTTCGGCTTTTGTTTGCACCATTCATTTATGGCCCACAAGAAAAGGATAACTTGGGCTGAAACAGGGAGTCACTGTTATGCTTAAATACCTGTCCATACTAGAAAGCAGGAAGTTTATGTGTTCAATCGAAAAAAATGCTTTGATTCTGCTGGGTGTGAACTGTTTACAAAGCATTCCTCGTTTCGATAAAAATGACTATGAATTCACGGTCCATAAATTAAAACGTGTCATCAGTAAAGTAAAGGTTCGTATACACTGGTACAGTGACTTCACTAACAGAACATGGTTTACATGCTCAATTGACAATACATGCAACTCTATGTTCAGTGATTCATGTGCAATGGATATGTGACTCACAAAAGTGCATTATATTTTTTTTACAGATAATCGAATAAGTTATTTACATCAAGTAAAATGCGTAAAAACAATATAGTAATATATTGTATAAAAAAAGTGATAGGCATGATAACATGTGCCAGATCCGGCCATGGGCATCGGAAATACATTGGCATCCTCAAAATACACAAGGATGTTACTAGGTACATGTGATGTGAAGATAAAACAGGGACCATATTACGCAATGATAAACTAGGAGGGTGCTTCCAATCAAAACCAGGTTACATTAAAAAGCTCATAGACACAGTTGAGAAATTCGCTGAAAGTGGATGAATTTGCAACACTATTGGTTGCCATCATACAAGAATTTGATGTTGTAAACAGGAAGTACTTATAGGACATTTGCGAGATAAGGCACAGATGGGTACCTGCATGCATACTTTAGAGACATATTCTTACAACAGTATAAAAAGTTTTATATAAAATTACAACAATATTTACATATAACAATAATTGTAAAAATAGTATGCATTTGATATGAAAATTGCAAAAGGTTGTTGTGGATCATTATATTGACTACTTTGAAAACAGACTTTTCCCAACATATATTGGAAACTACAACTGGGTACCCCAAAAAAATGCCAAAAAAGAAAATATAATTACTACTTGAACTGGCTATAATCATAAAGAAATGCAGTTCACGCATTCACAAATTGTACAAAATTGTACCAGATCAAACAAATCACCCCTAGAAATCATAGATAGTTCTTCTCTCCAAACGCATAGAGCATGGTGTTAAATCGAAATCAAATAGACGGATCCGCCCCTAAAATACATAGAACTCAAAAAACCTAAATCAAACTCAAATAAGCAGATTCCACTTCTTCACCGAACCAAAAAAAAAAAAAGACAGATCCACAACCACACCTTCGCAATTCGCAGCTACGACTGATTCATGCGCGGATCTAGCGAATCCATACCTTGGTAGACGGAGAAGAAGAATAAGAAGACCACATAGACCCTATCGCTTGGCCTCCTCCCTTTCTTCTTCACTCTGCCTTGGTAGCCGAGGTCAGGCTTAGGGGATTTCTTCAAGGCCCGGCAGTCTGGCCTAGCTGCGTTTCACAGTGTAAAATCCCTTTTTGGATGGTCCATCCCAGCTGGCCTATTGGATTGGCCGAGGTCGATAGAGCCGACCAACTGAAATGCAGCTATGCTTTTGGTAAGCCCATTCCAAACTAAGCTCGAAGATCTTTCCACGGCTGTACACGCTACACTGGAACATGTTTCCCTTCATTTTTTGGTAGCGCCGCCTTTCACTCTTTCTGGGAGAATAAAATTCTTGTGAAATTCTTTGCTTTTCTCGAATAAGCTCTATTTTCTTATCTTTCAAAACCAAATTTCGTAAAGGAAACAACAAAATGAATTGGTGAGAACCTTCCATATGTCTCCAAACAGGGCTCAGAGGTGAAAGGCAGAAATTTTGAAGCGCGTTGAGAGTTTGATTTGCAACCACCCACTAGTCCACTACTAACAGCGCCGCTTCGAAATTTATGCTATTAGTTCTCGAGAGAGCATAGAAACACCGTCGATTAATCAATTTAAACACGGTCTCGATCACTTCATACATCAGAATTCCTCCCAACATCTCTTCTCCGTAGAGTTTCACAATCGCCACCTAATGTGTAACCTGTACTGGTGTATATATACTGGCCCATTGACCCTCTGATAATACAATTTGCTATTCCTAACATGGTATCAGAACCCTAGGCTTACCTCTCCACACGTGCAACTTGTCCTGCCCTAGCCGCCTCTGCAGGCTTCCCTCTCTGCCATCGCCGGCCTCCACGACTGCCGCTGGTGGTCTCTCCGCCTCCAATCGTCGTTGCCGCCTTCGACGACGCCACCGACGTTTCCTCGATCGAAGCCAAGGCTGCCTCGACCGACGCCGACGCTGCCTTCCGGACGACGCCCCCGATATCGCCGCCACCGACGTTACCTCGACCGACGCCGACGCTCCCGACGTCGCCAGATCCAGGTCGCCGCTCGGATATGCCGACATCGCCGCCGCCGACGTTGCCTCGATCGAAGCCGAGGCTGCCTCGACCGACGCCAAGGCTACCTCGACCATCAGGACAAAGGTGGTGCACGAAGGGGGAACGAGGCGAGCTTAGCTCTAGTCGCCGCCGCCGCCGCCTTGATCGCCACCGCTATCTGGCGACGCGACCGCCGCCGCCGATACCAACTTGACCGCCATCGCCGACAGCCGACGTCTGTTCACCCTCGTCGACCGCCGACGCCGCCGCCGCCTCATCGCACGCAGGGGGGAAACCTAATCCCACGCTGCGTGCACGTGAGTGTTGGGTTGTAGCGGGCCGTTTAGGCTCGGCCTTAAAAAAACAAAAGGCCAAAGGCAAAAAAAAACGTTTGTCTGATCGTCGCGCCGTCCAGAGCCGCCTATTAAACTACGTTACCTTGGTCGCCGTGCCGTCCAGTGCCGCCTACCAATGGGCACCGTTTCCCTCCCTCACTGGCTGGTGATCTTCAATGGTGTCAAGTACACCGACTTCGTGTCTCACATGCGTGGTCTTCGTCTCTGGGGCGTCCTCTCTAGCGATGTCACCTTCCTGCCTTGCCCTACTCCTCCGACGGAGCCTACGTCTGTTGCGCTTCCCTCGACAGCTGACATGGCTGCTGTCGAGGCTGCTGGCCTTGTTGATGAGAAGGCTGCCTCCGTCTACCAAGAAGCTCTGGATTTCTACATGGATCGGTTGACCGCCTACACTCAGTGGTGTGACGACGACGCCGAATTCTTTGTCTTCATCGCTAGTGTCTGACCTCGCTTTCTTCGAGATTATTGGACTCCTTTCACCGTCGGATGTGGACTCACCTTCGCGGCGCTCGAACCCTCCGAGATGCTCTCTACATCGCTGTGGTTCGCCGGAGCACTCTCTTGGCAGGTGATGCTACTTTGACGCCTTCTACGCTCGAGTTCTCATGCGGCGTCAGTGGACTCTCTTCGCCTTCTTGGTTGCCGCTCTGTTCGTCTTTATGCCCGTTGTGCGTCTTGATCCGAGTTTCAGCGTGTCTACGAGTTCCTTACTCGCCTTCGTCCTGAATTTGAGCAGAGGCGTGCCCAGCTTCTTGCATGTCACCCTCGTGTCACTCTTCTGGAGGCCCTTACCGAGATACGTGCAGAGGAGACTCGTCCGAGTGGTGCTGATGCGATGCCACTCCCCTCGTGCTCGCCGCCCATCCACCGCTACACCGATCGCTTCACGCTTGATTACATCGCCTCCTCCGGGCCGCCACAGCCACGGTGGTGGTGGCCGCCCTCCATCTGGTAGTGGCCGTCCTCGCTGCTCCTACTGCGACAAGGTCGACCACATTGAGCCCCAGTGCTACAAGAAGCAGCGGCATCTTTCACGCCGTTCTTCTCCTAGCACTGGCACCGGTACTTCTACATCGACGTCTGCATCGACTACTTCCGCAGCTCTCATCGAGCGGAGATAGCCGGACTTGGCGCTTGCTGCGCTTGAGTTCTTCCTCGGCGAGTTTTGCGTGTTCTGCGATCGACTCTTCTGCACTGAGAAACCACCTCCTACACAGTCAGGTACCTCCTCGTGGATCCTTGATTTCGGAGCATCTTTTTCACATGACTTCCGATTCTTCCACTCTGTCTTTTGTTACACCTCTTGATTCCCCTGTCAGTGTGCTTACTGCTGATGGTACCTCTCTTTCTGTCTCTGGTCGAGGGCCTCTTAGCAACTCATCTTTTCATGTTCCTTCTGTTGCTCATGTTCCTCGCCTAACCATGCAGTTTCTTTCTGCTGGACATATTACTGACCTTGGTTGTCGGGTCATTCTTGACTCTGACACTTGTTGTGTTCAGGACCGCCACACGGGGGCTCTGGTTAGTTCTGGCCCTCGGCGCTTTGACTCACATCGTCTCTGGGAGCTTGACTGGCTTCACCTTCCTTCCGCTGCCACCGTCGCCGCCAGTCTCTCCGCTTCCGCCACTTCGTCTACCAGCTCTTTCCAGCAGTGGCACCACCGTCTTGGTCTTCTTTGTGGATCTCGTCTGTCATCTTTAGTCCGTCGTGGTCTTCTGGGGTCTGTCTCAGGAGACGTATCTTTAGATTGTCAGGGCTGTAAGTTAGGAAAACAGATTCAGATTCCCTATTCTCATAGTGAGTCTGTGTCTCAGCGACCATTTGATCTTATTCATTCAGATGTTTGGGGTCCGGCTCCTTTTCTTTCGAAAGGGGGCCATCGATACTATATCATTTTTATAGATGACTTCTCTCGTCACACTTGGATATGCTTTATGTCTTCCCGTAGTGAGGCTTTGTCTATCTATAAACAATTTACCACTATAGTTCGCACACAGTTCTCCACTCCTATTCGAGTCTTTCGTGCTGACTCTGCTGGCGAGTACCTCTCTCATTACCTACGCAGCTTCCTTGCTGAGCAGGGCACTCTCGCTCGGTTCTCTTGCCCTGGTGCTCATGCTCAGAATGGTGTCGCTGAGCGCAAGCATCGTCACCTCCTTGAGACGGCTCGTACACTAATGATTGCCGCCTCTATTCACCTCACTTTTGGGCTGAGGTTGTTTCCACTGCCACCTATCTCGTCAACATCCAGCCCTCTTCTGCTCTTCAGGGTGAGATCCCGGTTAAGCGTCTCTGTGATCTTTCTCGGACTACTCGCCTTCGCCGTGCTTTAGTTGCGTTTACTACGCTTCTCCTTGCACCTCGAACGCACCAAACCGACCGCCGATCGTTGAGTGTGTTTTTATGGTTTACTGATCGAGCACAAGGGCTATCGGTCTTTGGGATCTGTTGGTCGACGGATGCGGATTTCTCGGGATGTGACTTTTGATGAGTCTCGTCCCTTCTACCCACGTCCTGCCTCTCCTTCGGTTTCTTCTGTGGAGTCCCTGTCTTTTTTTACCTTTCCAGATACACCCATCTCTGTCTTGCCCTCGTCCATCCGTCCCACTGAGTCTCCACATATATCTCCTGAGGCCTCTCCACCGTTGTCGCCTCCTGCTTCGTCGTCTGTGGCTCCTCAGACTCCTCCCACCCTCTTTTACACTCGTCGACCTCGTATTGAGGCTCTTCCAGATGAACCATCTTCCCCTGATGTTTCATCTTCTCCTGATGCTCCATCTTCCTCTGATAGGCCATCATCTCCTCGCTACGGTCTTTGCGATCGTCGGTCGATTCGGCCTACTGCCCGTTTTGGTATTGTTGGTGCAGCTACCCATGAGCCTGTCTCCTACCGGGATGCTGTTACTCATCCTGAGTGGCAGCATGCTATGGCCGAGAAGATTGCTGCTCTCGAGCGTACTGGTACTTGGGATCTTGTTCCTTTTCTATCTCACTCGCGTTCCATCATGTGTAAGCGGGTCTATAAGATTAAGACTCGCTCTGATGGCTCTCTTGAGAGCTATAAGGCGCGTCTTGTTGCTCGCGGCTTCCAGCAGGAGCATGGTCGTGACTACGACGAGACCTTTGCTCCTGTGGCCCACATGACCACTGTCCGTACTCTTCTTTCGGTGGTGTCTGTTCGCCATTGGTCCGTTTCTCAGCTTGATGTAAAGAATGCCTTTCTTAATGGCGAGTTGCGTGAGAAGGTCTACATGCATCCGCCACCTGGGTATTCTGTTCCTGAGGGTATGATCTGTCGTCGTTGTCGCTCTCTCTATGGCCTTAAACAAGCCCCTCGTGTTTGGTTTGAGCGTTTCTCCTCTGTGGTCACTGCTGCTGGCTTCTCAGCTAGTGATCATGATCCTGCTCTTTTTGTCCACACTTCGTCTCGTGGTCGGGCTCTTCTTCTTCTATATGTTGATGATATGATCATCACCGGAGATGATTCTGAGTACATTACCTTTGTCAAGGCTCGTCTGAATGAGCAGTTCCTTATGTCGGATCTTGGTCCTCTTCGTTACTTCCTTGGGATTGAGGTTACTTCCACTCCAAATGGTTTCTTTATGTCCCAAGATAAGTATATTCAGGATATTCTTGATCGCGCTTCTCTCACTGATCAGCGTACTGTTGAGACTCCCATGGAGCTCAACGTTCATCTCCGGCCTTCTGATGGCGAGCCTCTTTCTGATCCGACTCGCTATCGTCATCTTATTGGGAGTCTTGTCTACCTTGCTGTTACTCGTCTGGATATCACTTATCCAGTTCATGTTTAGAGTTAGTTCGTTTCCACTCCCACTCAGGTCCACTATAGCCACCTTCTTCGAGTTCTGCGATACCTTCGTGGGACTATCTCTCGCCGTCTCTTCTTTCCACGCTCCAGCTCATTACAACTTCAGGCTTATTCGGATGCTACTTGGGCCAGCGATCCCTCTGATCGCCGGTCTATCTCTGCTTACTGTATTTTTCTTGGTGGTTCTCTCATTGCTTGGAAGACGAAGAAACAGACTGCAGTGTCCCGTTCGAGTGCAGAGGCTGAGTTACGAGCTATGGTTCTCTTTACAGCAGAGATTACTTGGCTACGGTGGTTACTTGAGGATTTTGGTGTTTCTGCCACTACACCGACTTCTCTCTTGTCAGACAGTACAGGTGCTATTAGTATTGCCCGTGATCCTGTGAAGCATGAGCTCACCAAGCATATTGGTGTTGATGCTTCCTTCATGAGGTCTTGTGTGCATGATCAGGTGATTGCTCTTCAGTATGTGCCTTCAGAGCTTCAGATAGTGGATTTCTTCACGAAGGCCCAGACTCGAGCACATCACGGCTTCTACCTTTCCAAACTCAGTTTTGTTGATCCACCATGAGTTTGAGGGGGGGTGTTAGAGATATATATGTTAAAGATATATATGTGTTAGAGTAGAACTCTAGATATTATTTAGTTTCTTTATCTGTAATCTGTACTAGTGTATATATACTGGCCCATTAATCTCTTGATAATACAAGTTACTATTCTAACAAAAGTCTCCCTTAGTAGAGTTACCATTTTCGGAAACAAGCAGATGCGCACAAACTGACGAGACCCCTGCAGCACCTACCTAATCCTGCACATCAGACTATCAAAGTGCCATGCCATTGCCAGTTTACCTTTTTTTTTTTAAAAAAAAAGTGCCATGCCAGTATGGCACTGTCTCGGTCAGTTTGCACTTTGCAATGTCTTTTTACCCACCTAGTCAAATTTCCATCGCCGGCTAGCCGCTGCTTCGACATAACATTAAACATTCTCTGGTCGCTGCAACTTCGGAACTACCATTCCTAATAACCAAACTATGGTACTACACCAATCAAGCGATCAGCTGTTAAGATATGCAAATCCGAAGGGAAAACGACCCTGGCATTGGCGAAGTGGAAAGAGACATGCACTGCCGTTGGCGAAAAATGCAGAAGTGATGGCCTCAAACGACCGGATGGACGCTTCTGACATCTTGTCGATGTAGCGTGCGAGAGAAGCTCTCGCAATCTGAAATGGAAGTTGAGATGGTAAGTACGACTGCATCTGATCGAAACTAGTTAGCCAACCCCATCTAACAAGGGAAAGGAAAGGGGATGCTAGCTGAAGCTGAATCCCATGCTGTGTCCACGTTTTCCTACCTAAAAGCTCCATCAGGGCAACTACTGAACTGCGTCTCGGCTTTTATCCCACCGAGCCGCCCCAGCCCCATGTGTCAAGATTAACAGTTTCGATCAAACGAAGGCCAAAAATCATTATAATATGATAAAAAATATGATAAAATACTTTGAGAAAAGATATGATAAAAGGATTTGGTATCTATCAGCTAGTTTATTTCTGTAAAAGAGAGTCAACCTTTTGAGCCATTAGAATATTAGATCATATCTCGGGATCTGTATTCTGATTTGATCTTTGGAGTTCACTATGCTGTCCAACAATAGATTTGACTAGGTGATGGCAATGGCAACCTGGCGATACGGTATGGCAAAGGCACCGTCGGTCACAGGCTCAAAGGCTCAACAGAGGAGGACGTCATCTACACCGGCAGGAAACTTGGCACGAGGTGCGAGAGCCAGGGCGGACATAGCATTCAAGCGTTGGGATCCCGTCAGCTCAAATGATTTCATGCTACGCTCGGTACGTGCAATATCATCATTATATTTAGAAAAATGATCTGATGATTCTTTTTTTCTTCTAGATTCATCCCTAGGTGAGAGATGGGAGGCGCCAGGGATGAAGGCTGAAGGACCAGCTGATGAAACTCTTTATATAATTTTTAGTCTTCTAATATAAAATAATAAAATATTTATACTTAGTATCTCTTGATATTTAGTTATCACTATATATCCACTGGGTAAATTTTTCTAACTTCATCCTTAGAAGGCACAACAAAGAGATGCGATAGTGGGCATCCATCGATATTTAGTTATCATTATATGTCCAGTGGGTAAAAATTTTCTGACTCCATGCTGGGAGGCACGGCAGAGGGGTGCGGTGATGCCAATTGTGGGGAGGGATTAAGTTCTGATCATACGAATTTCGAGGGGGTCTAATGGCACAGAATTTAACTGATTTTTTTCCAAGGAAAAAAATCAGCAGGCTCATCCACTGATAATGACGCAAAGTATACCTGGACCAGGACCTGATGCAGTATAAACTGATGCCGCAGTGACCTGAAACGCACGCACGCACCCACGCCCCGCGGAAGAGCGAGAGACGAGCTACATAAAAGGGAGGCGCGCCTGCGTTTCTTCCTCCCCACCGCTTCACTACAAAACTTCCCCCTCTGATCCTTTCCTCTTCCTCCACCCTCGCATCGCTCAAAGCCGCCTCTCCTCGCGGCCCAGGACCGGCAGGACGACGACGCGGCGAGGAGCCTGATAGGCCGGCAAGTGCCATGTCCCCCGTGAAGGCTGAGGACCTGGTGCCGTTCCCCGTCAGGGAGCAGTTCGCCGGCCTCGACTACTGCATCACCAGCCCGCCGCCATGGCGTCTGTACCACTGCCATCCGCCTCTGCATGCGGGCAATTAATCTTAGCAGACTGGTTTGGCAATGCTGTGAGCTCTGAAATCTTTGCTTTTCTTTGGTGCAGTCACGACGGTGCTCGTGGCCTTCCAGCACTACCTGGTCATGCTCGGCACCACCGTCATCATCGCCACCATCCTCGTCCCCCTCATGGGCGGCGGCCATGTGAGCCTAGCTAGCTAATCCCTCTCTCTTTCCTTCCGCTTGTCACGCTGTCCTGTACTCCTTGTCTTCTCTTCGTGACGAGCACCAGTGCGCGCGCATGCATGCAGGAGGAAAAGGCGATCGTGATCCAGACCATCCTCTTCCTCGCTGGGATCAACACGCTCCTGCAGGTCCACTTCGGCACGCGCCTCCCCGCCGTGATGGGTGGCTCCTACACCTTCATATACCCGGCCGTCGCCATCATCCTGAGCCCGCGATACGCCTTCTTCATTGATCCTTTCGAGGTCCGTACACACGCACCTGTTCCATCGCGCGCTTCTCAGCGTCCCAGCTTCCTCTGTCCTGCAGCTGATGGTGCATGGCACGATCGACCAATGTCGTTTTTCTTTTCAGAGGTTCGTGTACACGATGAGGTCGATCCAGGGCGCGCTCATCATCGCCGGGGTCTTCCAGGTCGTCGTCGGATTCTTCGGTATATGGAGGGTCTTCATAAGGTTCTCTCTACGGTTTCTCACCGACGCCTCCATCGATGTTGCCTTTGTTCTTGCTCTTGCACTGATGCTGAGCCGTCCATGCATGTCAGGTTCCTGAGCCCCCTCGCGGCGGTTCCCTTCGTGACACTCTCCGCGCTCGGGCTCTTCTACTTCGCCTTCCCTGGAGTGAGTTCTTGGCATCAGCTCCTCGTTCTTTTTTGAACTTCTCTATCATACCGGTATTCGATACTGGGTTATTCATAGCATTATTATGCCTTTCCTATTCATTGCGGGTTGGTTATTTGTCAGGACGGGTTTAGCTTATGACGTGGATTTTGCATCTGAACACTTAATTGCTTGCACTGCAGGTTGCTAAATGCATCGAAGTCGGTCTCCCCGCGCTCATTCTGCTGGTGCTATTCTCTGAGGTAGTGTCATGACTCATGACAATTCTGCACTGAGAATAATTTCAGATTTACAATTACTATTGAGAAAAAAGTTTTTGTCTTGCAGTACGCCTCCCATTTTTTCGCAAGAGGGAGCTTCGTGTTCGGCCGGTGCGCCGTGCTGGTCACGATCATAATCGTGTGGATCTACGCAGAGATACTCACGGCGGCCGGCGCCTACAACGAGAGGTCTCCGGTGACGCAGTTTAGCTGCCGCACGGACCGCTCCGGGCTCATCCGTGGTGCACCTTGGTAGGGCTAGCTACATGCTAAAATTAGTATGTGTTCTGTTTAATTTTGCTCTCCGAGTGGTTCTCATATACAGCATGTTATGCCATGAGCAGGGTCAGATTTCCATACCCGTTTCAGTGGGGCTACCCTATTTTCCACGCGGATGATTGCTTCGCAATGATGGCTGCTTCTTTCGCGTCACTTATTGAGGTCGGCCTCACTAGTTCACTACTGGCTTACTGCACTTCATGTTATAGACAATGCTATCCAATAGGGCGTTTCTCACTGAAGTGTAATCAGTTAATATTGGCGAGATCAGGCGAGTGCCAGAAAAAGGGGCAAAATAATTTTAACATAAGCAAATATGATCCTCAGACAGATAATGAAAATCACAAAAATGCATCTTCGGCATTTTTTCAGCTTCTTCTATGACACTGCACCAAAATAAAGCTCATAACAATTAACACGACTCATAACTGTATCTACATGGATGAGCTTATGTTCATCCAAAGTCTGTAATATATCCTAAGAATGTCCCATTGTTACTCTGACGAGGACTTCTGCTTTCAGTCTACGGGCACATTACTCGCGGTGTCAAGATACGCAGGCGCAACGTTCTGCCCGCCTTCAGTTTTCGCTCGTGGAATTGGCTGGGAGGTACATAAATAACAAAAGAAAATGTTCACTTCTTACTGAATCTTTTTGCAGAGTGTTCACTCACTGCAATGCAACTTGCCAAATATCAGGGCATATCTATCGTACTGGATGGGATGTGTGGTACATTGACTGGCACAGCAGCTTCAGTGTAATTAGCCCTACATCTACTCTAGTACTCTTATATGCTGAGGACTGTTCGGAAATCTTAAAGTGAAAATTATCAACTAAGTTCCCTTGTTGCTTGGATAGTGAGAATGCAGGTCTATTGGCCTTGACGCGAGTTGGAAGCCGACGAGTCATAAAGATTTCAGCCTTGTTCATGATTTTCTTCTCACTGTTTGGTAGTGCTCCCATTCTCCGAATATTTCAGCACTGTCAGTGTTCACCATTTCATCGTTATTGACTTCACCTGGCTGATATGGCTTAACAATCAACAGGGAAATTTGGGGCAATTCTGGCATCTATTCCATTGCCGATTTTTGCTGCGCTGTACTGCGTTCTCTTTGCTTATTCAGGTGAGCCTTATGCTCCCATCCTTTTAATACTGTGTATTCCATCCCGTTCTGGAGCCTTCATAACATTTTTGTTGGACTAAACTTTTTTTCATTCTGCTTGAAACAGCTGCCGCAGGCCTCTGCTTCCTTCAGTACTGCAACCTCAACACCCTGAGAACCAAGTTCATACTCAGCATCTCCTTGTTCCTGGGGTTGTCTATTCCACAGTACTTCCGGGAGTACGAGATATTCACCGGCTTTGGGCCTGTTCACACCCATTCACTAGCGGTATGTACACTCTTAACTGTAAAGTATCACAAATCGAGTTATATTTACCTTCACATTCTGATTTTTTTTTCTCTCCCCCTTGACACTGCAGTTCAACGTCATTGTCAATGTGATCTTCTCCTCACCGGCGACGGTGGCCGCCATACTCGCCTACCTCCTGGACTGCACCCACCTCTACTGGGAAGCTCATGTGAGGAAGGACAGCGGCTGGCTGTGGTGGGAGAAGTTCAAGTCCTACAGGCATGACACCAGGAGCGAGGAGTTCTACGCTCTCCCGTACGGTATGAGCAAGTACTTCCCCTCGCTCTAGGAGATGTGCTGCTGCCAGGATGAAGTGGTGCCAAGTAGAAAATGAACAGTGATTCAGGGGATTATCTCTGTATATGCAACCATGTGAAGCTTGCTTGCAAAGCATTTTGGATGAGAATTGGTGTGTATCTACTGAGAGATCTGGAGGATGATATTCATCACAAAGGGGAGCTTGCAATGTATCTCTCACCATTTTTTTGCTTTTTTTTATCACTGATTCGAAACAGCAGAACACAAACGCCTTGTAAGCAATTGAATTGGGGAAATAGGCTTCGGTCCTTTCTCCAGCCGATCCCTGCAATATTTCCACGAATGATCAATGAATTTATTGCATATACAACTCAATTCCAAGTCATTACCCCAAAAGCCACGCCATTTCCATTGCATTCCGCTTGGAACGTAAGAAGTTCACATGAATTCCGTAGAGATTTCGTAGGACAAAATACAATTCCCGCGGGAATCTAAGATAATTGTCTGCGTTTCAAAAAGCGCACTGTTCCTCCAAACCAATCTGGCAATCTCATAGCCCGGCAACCCCTGATAGGCCTGGACCGGGGCCGCCGCCGCCGCCTCCTTGGGCACCCAGACCTGACCGTGCTGCCGCGCGGCGCCATGCCCTCGGCCGCCCCTGATAGGCCGCGGCCCAGTAGAGCTCCCCACAACCCGCGGCTTCCGCTCGGCCGCGGCCTTCACCTCCACCACCGGCTGCTTCTCCCCGAGGCCCTCGGATTTTTCCTCCCCGGTCGTCGTCCCGTGACCACCGCCGCTCCTCCTGTTGTTGCTGCCCTCGGCGGCCCGAGGGGGCTGGGCCCTCTTCCCGTCCGGCGAATCGCTGCTCGGCGCCGCGTCTGCGCGCTTGCCTACCGAGGGTTTCCTCTTCCCCTTTTTATCCGACTTGAGGCCTTGCGGTGACGATGCGTCGGCCGCCTCAGCCGGGGCGCTGGTCGTGTCCGTTTCCGAGCTGCGGCCACCCGAGCCCTTCTTCCCCTTGCGCTTGTTCTCCGGCCTGATGCGACCTCGGGGTGATGCACTGGTCGCCTCGGCCGACTCGCCTGGCCCACCGTTGGTCCCCGATGGTGTGCCCTGATCTCCCGAGGCCTTCCCCCTCCTCTTTTCCTCCGGCTTGACACCGTGCGATGACGCAGTGGCCGGCTCGGTTGACTCACCCTTCGTACCCGCGGAGACCTTATCCTTCCCCTTGTTCTCCGCCTTGCCTCCTCCGCCTCGGGATGTATAGGACGCCGCGTCGTCCAACCCCTTCATGCCGCGACGGTCTCCCATCCCCCCATCCCTCTTCTTGGCCGCACCCTTCCCGCGAGGCGGCGGTGGCAACCGATGCGCCACGGCCACCCACTGATGCCCCCCGAAGGGCCTCTCCTTGGCCCCGCAAGAGGCCTCCAACGAGGACTTCGTCTCCAGCTCAGGCGCCGCCGCCGCCACCGCCTCCTTAACCCCGCCTACGGCGGCGTCCTCGGGCCGCCGCTGCCGCTCCTGCTGCTCCTTCTCCTTCTCCTTCAGGCGGAGTTCCTGGAGGTGCCTGAGGCTGACGTAGTTGGGAGGGATAAGAGGCGAGTCCCGCCCCGGCTTCGCGCTCGGCGCCGCCGCGTCCATCCCCTCCTCTCCTATCTCCTCTCCGTCGATCGCCGCAAGGGGCAAGGAAGTCACTCACCCACCCGTGTCACCGTTAGTTAGTGCTGGCCAAATGGGCCGGATCGGTCTACACACGGCTCAGTCTATACAGTTTATATACCGTACTGAGCTCATGCCGTGTTTGAGCTGTCACCTCGGCATGATGGGTCAGCCTGACACGATACAAACAGTGTCGGACTGTGCTAGACCCGGCACGATCTAGGCATGCATGATATGGCTCGAGCAGCCCAGAGAGTCAACGCGGTGCCGCGCCGGCAAGGAGGAAGAAGGGCGGGGGCAACGCGGGAGCCGAGAGGGAGCCTGGAGGTTCGAGAGGAGGAGGAGAGGAAGAATGGTCAGCGGCGAGGGAGGAGGCCGTAGCGGAGAGAGAAGAGAGAGGGCCAGGGAGGCGATGAGGCGGCTCGGTGCCGGTGGTGCAGCGTGCGGACGAGATGAGGAGGCAGCTCGGCGTCGGCGTTGCGGACGAGATGGGGATGGAGGAGGTGGCTCGGTGTCGGGCCGTCGACGTTGCAGAGATGGCTCGATGGTGCGGTCCGTGCGGACGAGGAGGTGGGCCAGTGGAAGAAGAAGGGACAGGGCGGGCAGGCGGGGTAGCCGGGCAAGGGCGGGAGCAGCCGGGCTGTGGTGTGCTCGTGGGCCGTGCCTGGCACGACACGGCCCAAAAAAATCTGGTCGTTGGAGGATTTTAGCCTTTTACCGTTTTTTATCGTTGTGGTCTTTAAAAATAGGAAAAATAAATAAAAATCTATTTTTTCCCTATAAATAGTCACCATACCCCCCTTCATTCAGCACCCCTTTATTCTCCATTCTTTCTTTGAAATTATGTTGTGCAAATTCAAATTAGTGTTGGGCTAATTTGGCAAAATTCAAAAAATTTATGCTAAAATTTAAAAAATTCAATTTTCGGCAGCAAGTTAGCGAAAGAGGTACAATATTATTATTATTTGCATATTTTAATTATTAGTGTTTTGTTATGCTAGGACGAAAGTAGTAATAGTGTTAGTTTCGATTTTGCAGTTTTCATTATTGACAGTCCTTACGACAGCTTTTTCTTTTGATGATTACGGACTTTCATCGGAAAAGAATTGCGTCCATAGAAGTGGCTGCGGCTGCCTCAAGCCAACCGGAGGTTTTACTGGAAGTTCCGTCATCAGGCTTCATGGCAGATCATACTCCACAGCATCCGGAGCAAAGAAGTCGAGGCTGTCTACATCGAGAGTGTAGGAGAATTTCGACAGAACAACCAAGCAAAACGCAGCGAAAAATGAGGTATTATATGCTATTTGTAAAATTTATCAAAGTAAATTGTCAAAGCCTACAGGTGGAACAGAGCACTTACAAAGACATGCTACAAGATGTAAGATGAAACAAGGATTGGTGATGAGGCAGACACAACTACAATACAACCCCGATGGTATGGTACGTGACTGAAACTACGGTCCTTAGATAGCCCACCAATCTCTCTGTCGTTTAATTGCTTCTGAGGATTTACCGTTAGGCTTTGACGAGTTTGTTTCTTTCCAAAATTATATTAGGAGCACGCATAATCCTATATTTTCTTTCATTTCTAGACAGACAACAACTAGAGATCTAATAAAGTACTAAAATGAACACCATAATAAAATAAAAAACTATTTACTATATGCATATTTTCGTGGCCGTGGCCTCGGTGCAAGATAGCAAAAGCTGCTTGGCTCGCAGTTAGTTATTATCAAGCTGCTCTGAATTCTAAACAGATCGATCATTGTAAAACCAATTCTTATTGCTACATTCCAACACGGGGATTGATTACATGTTCAAGATGGAGTACCCATACAGAATTGCTACAAGTAACCCTCCTGTAGTACGACGGGATAGTGCTGAAATGCCGCCCACTGAGATATGCTCTCACTGACCCCTGCACAAAGCAAATACTTTTTTCAGTGAACAAATTGAGAGCAATGCGGTCCATACAACAAGAATTATGCAGAAAAGACTGTTCATTTCTACCTGAAAGCTCTCATGAAGCATAATGCCATAATGTTTCACCGCAAAACAAAAATATAAGCACATTCATACAACATCAGCATACCAGATGATTGGTGTTGTATTGGTACATTATCAACAATGAGTTAAGAGGAAATATTTGAATGCCTTTTCTCAGACGAGTGATCAGAATGCAGTAAAATGGCTGCCATTAATTTTCTGTGATAAGGCATCAAATATCAGCAACTGCAATAGTGGTCACAACCCAGACGCCAGTATTATAGAAATATGCCATTATCCCACACTGTAAGCAAGCATATAGTGTAATTATCCCGTGCACTTAAGGGTGTGTTTGGTTCATTGAATGGAGTGATCCTGAACCATCCGGTACGGGAAATGAGTTCGTTCAGGTGTTTGGTTAGTTGAATAGAACCAAACCATTCGGGATGAGATGGTTCAAGAAAAAAGAATATTCTATGTTTATGCTGAATCATCTCATTCGGCAAAAAATTCCGAACCGCACCGTTCACTCGAATTCCAAGGCGTTTGGTGACGTGGCGGTTTGATTTACGAGCTTTAAATGATCATATTTCCTAAACCGAGTATCCGATTTGCGATCCGATTGAACCGTTGCGTTCCTTGTCATTTAATTAACAAAACAAGACCACTCTTGACATATTTTAGTGTAAAAAAATATCATACGGATCATCCTATCCCACCAATCAAACACCATCTTAAACCATCCTATTCCACCAACCAAACAAAATCATGTATCATCATATCCCACCAACCAAACACCATACTTGTATCATCTCATCCAAGACGATCCTATCCTACCTGTATCATCCTATCCCATTCAATCCCATCCCACCAACCAAACGCACCCTAAAGGTCTACATGTAAATTCCCGTACATTTTTCATTAGTGCAATTACAAATAAAAATATTTATTAGTACATTTCTTGGATTTCTCCGCTGTTGGCAGAATTGACTATTATACCGGGCAATTCAATAAGAGCAGTTGTAGTAGTTTGGACTACATAGGCTATATGATGATTAACGGTTAAATTTAGGGGCATTGATGTTTGAGCATGCTGAAAAAATAATCACAATATAACTTTTAAGAGCCATCATCAAATACCATTACTATTCCAGTCACAAGTTTACAATGAAAAAAGTAGCATTGCTCAAATTCATAATATCCCATGGTAACATGGTTCGGATATGCAGAGAGGGGATCCACGCAATTTACAAAAGTACAACCTCATGAATCATAAAACATGAATATACAGCAAAGGTCAGTAGGCCTTTGATACATATTGCTGTATTATTGTATCAGAATTTTTGGGAGGAAAACTGTATCGCTGTATCTGTATTATACCATATTGGTTTCCTGTATTAGTATGGTGCAACCTAGATATGAATCCTTATCATTTGAGATTCTCCACTGATTTGGTTCATTCGGTAACTTTCAGAGTTATGTTTCACTGGCTATGTCCTCTAAACAATAAGAGTTACTACCCGAAGGTTATCCTAGCGGCAGCAGGCCATATTGTGCCACTTAACCGCTTGATCAGGAAACAACGTCGTTGCATCAGGCAAAAGTAGTGTAGAATCAGGCAGCACCTAAGCCATTAGATCATGCACCAACAGCAAAACCACAAAAATACGCATGCATCGATTCAGCCAGGAGTTTTTTTTTCAGTCTGCGGCTCAGTGCAGTTGATGGCGAGAAATGGTTCTGAGAAGCATTTCCTGACACTGCTATCAACTTACATGAAGCTCATCAGTGACAATATTGGTCAGGGTTAGATTTTTGGCATGTCCTTCTTGAAATGACGGTAAATAAGTAGTGGCAGTTAGTTAGGGGTGAAGCGCCCCCTTTTGACAAATTTGCACTATAATACAATATATTTTGAAAATGTTGCTGTCATTAGTGCTATTTGGCCCCCCTCATGCTTTGACAGATTTGCACTATAACCCTGGTGGCAGTCTCGCAGAATTTAGATTGTATAAGTTGTGTGCAACTTGCAAGGTGTTATATGCTGTGTATAAGGAGATTCAGCACGTTCATACCATCAGGAAATGTAACAACTGATATTTCACATGACTACATGAGTGTACTTGACTGTTGATATGGTTCACTGTAACATGTAACATCTGTTCAGCTCATGAACAGACACATTGTGTAGAATTAATCTAACACTTTTGGTGAAATATCACAGATTCATGTCATAGTTGATGCAAAACACACAAAAGGAACTTCCCACGGAATAACTATGCTAACTAAAACAACATCTATGGAGTAATTTTTGAATCAAGTAGTGTATAAGTTATCAATCAACCAAATAGTCAAAAGGAGTTAGAACAATATTTTCCTGAGTAGAATGACCAAAACATTAATGCCATTACTGGATCATAAGTTTCTGGGTCATGTTTGCCTTTTTTTCCCGCTCCAGATATGCATCAAATTTGATGAGCAACCCATGATCAGGCTGCCAATTGAGTGTCTGCAGATATGTTATCTGAGGGCAACCCAGGTGTAGCCATAGCTTCTACAATACTAAACGCCTGTTTGTTGCCCACGACGAGCCACAGGACAGGAGAGTACATGTGCATCTTCCGCTCAGGTTCTCACAATCCTGTAATCACTCAAGCATTTCATCAAACATCTCCTCTGCGCAACCTAACCCGCTTCCTCCTATGCAACATTCACCTAACTTTACACAGACTTACAACTAAAACCGCGCCAACCATTTCGGCAAGCAATTGGCGAGCGCCAACCATTTCGGCGAGCAATTGGCGAGCGCCAACCAAAGCCTCCGTGGTTCCTCCTCGGAACTCACTAAAAAGTTCGATCAAACAACGCAACCCGCGAGAACTCGCAACCACAAGGGCACATGAATGGCGTAATAGCAAGTGGAAGTAGTAGAAGGGGAGGCGGCGCTGACCTGATCTTCTTGATGAGGATCTCGCGGAGCTTCTTGCCGAGCTCCTGGGAGCGGACGCGCTGCAGGAGGGCCTTGCGAGCGAGCACGCGCTTCTCCGAGTTCTTGACGTGGTGGTCAGTCCGGCGCCGGATCAGCCGCTCCATGCCGCTCGACCGCATCTTGCGCTCCATCACCGTCAGGGCTTGCTCCAGGTTGCCGTCCCTCACCTGCACCATGATCCCCCGCGCCGGCTGCACCTGCCCGTGGTATCCCCCCTCCACCACCGCCGTCCGCGCCGCCGGCCAGAGCCCCCGTGCCAGTGCCTGCATCGCTCGTGTCCTCGCGCCGCCGCAGCCGAACTCTCTCGCTACTAACTGCGCTGTTCCCTTCCTTAGTTCCTTTCCCTTCTCGTTATCGTCGCGTGGAGATTCGAGACGTCTCGCTCTAGATATTTCGTGATCGTCCGTTCCTTCACTCCGATTTTTTCTGTTAGACCCCTGCACTCTTTTGAATTTACAAGTTAGTCCGATAGGTCAGCATTGCCTCACTCCGTTCCGACGGGCCGACGGGAACAAGAACCCTGGCCGCCATCGATCCACCCCATCCACGGTACATCTCTCTCTCTCTCTCTCTCTCTCGATTAGGAGCTGCTATTATGGCCGCGGTTCCAATTCCATGATCCTTGGATGATTGTAGTGCGTGCTCCTACGCCACAAAGCAGCGATCCCTTTCATGGATTGCAAAATGCCACTGGTTATTACGTTTTCTTGTGGAGGAACGGTTCTTCTTTTTTTTTTAACCGTGATGATCATGTCAGGAGTTTTGGCTTCCAGTTCATTCTGGAATCGCTTCCATCCTTGAAATGTTCATTCAGAAGGGCAGCGCAGTATGTCTTAGCTTCAGTTTAGGGCTTTTTGATATCGAATATATTGTCAGAAATTGGGATATCCCCTTAAAGCGGTTTGAGCTTCAAGTGCGTTAGTTTACCAAACTTTGTAGAAGTGAAATGCTAATGTGTGCTGTTCACTACTTATTTGTGCATCTGAAAGTTATTGCCTTCCCCCCATTCTCTTTGTTTGAACTGAATAGAAGTCATTGATTAGCAAATGGTGAATATACCGAGATTATTCAACTTTAACAAGTAAATAAAGGAATGTCTTACCTTGTAGTGTGCATGATGAAGCAATCTGTAACCCATTGCCCATGTCAAACAGTATATGCTATGGAAGAAAAGAAAGGTAGCATTCAAAAGACAAGATGCCTACCCGATACAATCTTCCTAGAGTAAAATTGTCATTTCCTGCTTGTGGTCTTGTTAGCAAGTTCTGCAAGTCTCAAATGACAAGACAACCGAATCAGTGTTAGCAAGCACATGGAGTGGATTTGGTGCTTCTTGCAACGACGTTTTCTTGTGAGAACACATCTTGCTTATTTTCTTGTGGAGAACAGGTCTTGCTTATTTTATTGCGATCTTGTCAGGGTTTTTCCAGTTCAGCCTGGAATTGCTTCAATCCTTGAACGTGCATTCACAATGGCAATGCAATATGTCTTAGCTTCAATTGTTTTTTTTTAATATATTGAATATATTGGCAGAAGTTATGTTCTCCCCTAATGGCAGTTTTAACCTGTAGCATGTTTAATTTATCAATCCTTGTGGAAGTGAAATGCTTCTTGATTTAAACAATTTCCAACACTCTGGCCTCGCCAACTGTTTATGCTATGGAAGAAAAGAAAGGTCGCATTCAAAAGGCAAGATGCCTACCTGATACAATCTTCCTAAAATAAATTTGTCATTTCCTGCTTGTGGTATTGTTTGGAAGTTCTGCAAGTCCCAAATGACAAGACAACCACATAGAATTGATTTGGTGTTCCTTCCAAAGATTTTTGTGCAGTCCAATAAGTCCCTTCATGTCCATATGGACCATATCTAGTAGCATTTATTCACCTGTGCTTTTATTTCCTCAGAGGTTCAGCCCTTGGAGTATGTAAACATGTTTAAATGATTTGTGGTAAGGCCTGACTAACAACTTTAGGAAGATAAGGCTAAATGTGGGACGAACTATTCTGTTGTGGATTCTTGAACACTGAACCAAGATTAGATGTTCATTCTATATCACATTATCTCTGTGAGTCTGTGTATTATGTAGTATCAGTGTCACATACTAAAAACCCCAGCAACTTTAACACTACATACTAAAAATTCTTGAGTTTCAGCTGTAGTTAAGTACTGCTTACTGAATCAGTTATTCACTTATTCCGTAATAAACTAATGATGATTGTGGACTGCTGAAGTTTCCTGCAATAATTGTGAACTACTACGCAACCTATCTCATGCTTTCCCTGCATTCAAGTGACAAAAATCATTGTCATAGCAACGGAAAAATCCCGGCCGGTAACCCGCTGGGAGGGACATGAATCGGCTGGGAAATTTAAATTTCAGATTTGATTTTTTGAATTCATAATGCACTTCCTAGGTTGGTTTAGGATTATTTTGTGCTAGATTACGTATTGTATGAGCTAAATATGCTAGATTACGTATTGTATGAGCTAAATATACACTTCATTAAACACTTTCTAATTCAAAAATTATCAATTCAAAATTCCAGCCGGTTTTTAAAATTGGCAATTCAAATTTCAGTTTTTGAAATTCGTCTAGTTTTTTTCTGGGATTTCCGGTAATCGACCAGTTAGCGTTATCAGCCGCCGAGCGGGATTTCAACCGGTAGCGGGGTTTTTGGATCCCTGGTCGTAGTTACAAACCAGAGAATAAAGAAATGGGGACCCCGAGTTCCTGCAATGCAAAGAGGCAAAGCTTCAAGGTCCTCGAAAATGGGGAAACGGTACTGATATGAGTAAATGTGTCTTTTTTATTCCCAATGATCCTCCCTCTCCACAAGGGGGGAGGGGCTATTTATAGTGTTATATCAGGGGTATGAGAGATTACAATGCTACTCCTAAAAAGGATTCTATGACTATAGGGGCTTCACAGTCTTTGAACCCTTCTATGCGTAGCTTTGGTGCACGGTCGACATTCATGGACTTTGCCCACCACGCCTTTGCTCCTGGTCCACAAGTAGTCTTGACTCCCTTCGATCCATTCGAGGCAGACCCGGAGCAAAGACTTCTGACCCCTTCGCTCCGTACAAGGTGGCCCTGGAGCGAAGCCTTTCTGGACTCCCTTCACTCTAGGGTCTGTGACTCTGTTCTACCATTCATCCAAGGCTATCGTGCTGGCCTTTCTATACCTTTCGCTCCGTAGAAGGGGTACCTGGACCCTTCGACCAGGTCGAGGGGTGCCCTTGCTTGTAGTCTTCGCTAGGTCGGTGGGATCGGTGGGCTGCCCCTACAACAACCATCGTACATGGATATCCTTCATATGCTATATGCTGTATGCTATATGCTATACGTGTATGTAGTCCTGGATTCAGAATCTGGAACATAATTTTTTGTTATGTTCTCATTTATCCTTGTCCATTCTTGCAGTTTTCATAAACACTGGATGTTCTTTTGCCTAATTGTCTTTTCATATTTCATGGCTTTTGCAGAGCAGCTTAACTAGCCGATATGGTTATCCCTCCACCAGCTAGGGCACCTGCAAATCACCAAGTTCCTAAAGCCCTATGTTCTGATGATGCATTTCACAAACAGCTATGTTAGCACGCAGGTCATCCACACCCCATTGGATAAGAGAAAGGAGCAGCGTGTTAATTAGGAATACCAGAATCTAAATGAATGTTTATTCCTAAAATAAGGATTGAGGGAGCAGAGTGTTTTCTTGGGTAATAGAATGCTCTCTTAATTCTTGTTCGAGCAACGTGTCATGACGGGTGTCATTTGCAAATTTGATTTGGCTTTATGCGGGTATGTGTGGTTCTTTCCGATTCATAAAGAATAAAGGAAGAGATTGATTTGAGCATTCGAGTGATTTTCGCTTGGCTTACTTGGTGTTTATTCGCAAATTGTCTACATTGGGAAATGGAAAAGGTTCTTGAGATAAATCTTCAACTTTGGATTTGATTCATTGGTAGGGAGTTGTTAATGCATGGTTACGATGAGAATCTTTTATTTTCAAGTTGGGATCTGTTTGCAAAATAGTTGTTTAAAAACGAGTTCCATTTACGTTCTGGTTTACTGGTTGTGCTCCTTGTTAAGGTGAAAGAACTGATTGAGACGTGGAACAAGAGTTCCAGTGTTTTGTGTTGGTTGTGTTATTTGGCACCAAGAGAAGAGTGGCCTAAGGTACAAAAGTTCGCTTTTGGAAGCCGCAGTGATTTTGGAAGGAGGAGAATCGCTAGGACCGTCTCGAGTCCCGCCCGTGGTATACAATATTTTGTGCAACCCTGTCGAGGAGTACTTGAGGCATCCGAGCGTGAGGTTTCTTTAGAGCCGTCGAACCACGAGTCGACCGTGCTATCGAGTCCTCGCTCAGGAGTGGCTCAAAAGAGCGGGATGAATAATACAACATAATACGTTAGTTAGTAAATGTGCGGTGGATGCATCGATCGAGCGGCGACTTGGGAGCCGGAATCCGCGTGCTAATTGTAAATGTCCTTCGAGTAGAACGACGTAAAGAATTCGGTCGAATTACTGCTTAAGGGGTAGAATGTAATACCTCGGAATCGAATCGGGTAATTAGACTATCAGCCGAGAGAAGAAAGGGCAAAGAAAGGAGTACAAATTCTGAATCAAGAAGGGGTTTTTCACATTATTTCGACAACCTGGGCCCTGGGTTGCAGCCGGGAGGGCCCAAGAGGGGCCGCCATGAGGGGATCCCACTCCCAAAACCCTAAAACCCCTCCCCTCCTCCCCCTATTCCCCCTAGTGGCCGCCGCCTCTCCCGACCTCTTCCCTGCGCCACTGTTGTTCGTCAGTTTTGGGTAAGTTCTGTACGTTTTCTGATCTTCTCACCTCTTAGAAAGTTGTAGCCCTTTGTCTTAGCTTTCTTTTGGCACCGAGATCATCTGATTTGGAGTTACGGTTTAGGAGATATGGTAGTTTTACCGCGACTGTCCAGGAGAGCTAACGTGATTTGACAGATTTTCTTGTCGGGCCATTATGATTTACTTAGAGGCCGATTCTGTTATTTTCGTCTTCTAGAGTTTTGTTCCTGATGTCTTTATCTTTCTTTTGGCACCGAGATCACTAGATTCCGCCTTACGGTTTAGGAGATATGAATTTTTTATCGCGCACTGTCCTGTCTGCCTGAGAATTTGGAACTGCTGGTTTGCCCCTCGGTTTTGATCTAGTTAGAGTCAGATTCAGAAACCCCACCCAAATAGGTTATTGTAGCCCTTTAAATTATCTTTCTAAGTTGATAAAGATCACCTCCATTGGATCAGTAGAATAAAAGTTAAGTCATTTTCTTTACCACTGTTCTGAAATCTGAGCAGATATCTGTTAGTGTTTTCAACTGTTGTTTAGGCCACTGTTTTGGCCAAATCAAAGGATTCCACCAACTAGAGTTTCGTAGCCTGTTACGTTAAGAGTATTTGAGCACTAGTTTCAAGTCATTCGAGTTACAGATATTTAATTACGATTTTTCTCGCATCTGATCGGAAGGGCGATATTGGTGATTAGTTAATTCGTCATTTTGAGTTTTTGGTTATGTTGATTAGATAGAGGGTTATGGTAAAACGCTTGTAGCCACGTCATGACTTATTATTCTTATTTCGAATAAATATTTGTGTAGGCGGTGAGGCAGGGAGTGGAGAAATTCCGTCGTTGCCTCCTAACTCGTCACAGCGCGGAAGGCAAGTACATGGTAGAGTGGTGAACAATGGGTTGTTCACCATGATCATTGTTGTTACTTATCATGCTATTTATTATACTTTTGTTCACTTATTCTTATACATGATATTGATGACCTTGTGTCGTGGTTGGACGTAGACGAAGATGGCTTGGAACGCAGGTTGTAGCCGTGTCTTTGGGATCGGACGACGACCAAGGCCTCGAGGCGCTGCATGCGCATGCCGTGGTGACAGAGCCGCACTGCCGAGACTCGTGAAAAGAAGAACAGAGAATCTGAACAGATCTGAGACATGAGAAGAGGCGGATGTTGGGGATTTTCGATATTCTTTCTTCTTTGTAAATAAAGTGATTCTCTCCTTTAAATAGAGAGCTCCTAACAAAGTAGACTAAGAATTGAATTCGTATTGGAAAGCTAATCATACAACTTCCAGTAACTAACTATGTTTGAAAAGGAAACTAAAAGATGACTGCTCCATATCCGACACGTGTTCAATACTTCTTTGAAGTTGCTTGATCCGAACTCCAGTGCGATGAGTCGACATTGTCTTCTTCCTTCGCGTATATGGAATGCCCCACATGACATCTCTCCTCCTTTGAAAATAGCTCGTCCTCGAGCTTAAATAATGGATCTGATTTTGAAATTGCTCCAACTCCTCCCATGAAGCACTTGTTTGGTACATTTTCCCATTGGACCAATATTTGAAGGTGGTCACGAGCTAAGCGCGATTTAAGCACTTTGGCGATGACAGACAAACACGACCATGTAACATTATCGGTAGGGGCGGGGGTGAGGATGGCGATGGACCAATAAATGGTTTTAACAGACTCACATGAAAAACATTATGGATCTTTGTACTCGCAGGTAATTGTAAGCGATAAGCCAGAGAACCCACCTTCTGCATAATTTGATAAGGTCCAAAATAACGGGGTCCCAATTTGCTTTGAATAGACTGTGATAACGAAGCGATAGGCCGTTTGTGTAAACGAAGCCACACCCATTGCCCTTCCGAAAATTCCAGCTCTCGATGACTTTTGTCGTAATGCCGTTTATAGTTTTGTTGGGCGAGAAGTAGACGATCACGAATATCAATCAAGAAAGCATCCCTTTCCTGTAAAAGTTGGTCTACAGCCGGTAGCTTGCTGGTCCTTGGTTGATAAGTGCGCAATGTTGGTGGATCTCGGCCATAAACCACTTTAAACGGTGAAGTTCGAAGCGAGGTTTGAAAAGATGTATTATAACAATACTCAGCCCATGGTAACCAACGGAGCCATTGTTTAGGGCGGTCCCCTGTAAGGCAACGGAGATACATAACAATGATCTTATTTACCACTTCTGATTGGCCATCTGATTGCGGATGAAAAGCAGAACTGATGTTAAGCTTAACACCGGCTAAACAAAAAAGTTTCGACCAAAAACAGCTTGTGAAAACTGTATCGCGGTCATTGACAATAGACATCGAAATACCATGGAGACCAACAATCTCACTAAAAAACACTTGAGCCACTGAATATGCCTTGTACGGATGAGCCAAAGGCAGAAAATGGGCATATTTGGAAAAATGATCCACAACCGTAAGAATAACTGTTTTACCATGAATCCGAGGAAGCCCTTCGATAAAATCCATTGATATGTCAGGCCAAACAGTAGAAGGTACCTCCAACAGTTGAAGCAATCCGGTCGGATGCAATTGTTCACCTTTATTGCATTGACAAACATCACAAGCGCGTATGTAATCTTGAACAACTGCTCGAGCATGCGGCACATGAAAATCGCCCAGGCAGACGGTGAAGAGTTTTTTGAATACCTTCGTGGCCTGTTCCATGATCTAGCTGAATAATGGAAGGCAATAAAGCAGCTGTAACTGGCACATACACTCGGCTGTTAAAAGTAACCAAGCCATCAGTAATAGCCCATGAAGCATGCTGTTGACCGGATGCTATGGCCGACTGAAGTGTTTGCATGGCTGGATCCTCCTGGAAGCTGAGGCGTAAGTCATCAAACAAAGAAAAAAATGGTGATGACAGAGCAAAAGAACTTGGCTGGAGCGCAGCATCTCTTCTGGACAAAGAATCGGCTACGACATTTAATTTGCCCGGTTTATATTCAACAGAAAAATCATAACCCAAGAGTTTACTGACCCATTGATGTTGAGGAATTGTTGAGAGACGTTGATCAAGCAAAAACTTCAAACTATAATGGTCAGTGCGTACCACAAAGCGGCGCCCCCACAAATAAGGTCTCCAATGGCGAACCGCTTGAACGAGTCCGATTAATTCCCGTTCATAGGCTGCTAGGGAAGCATGTCTTGGTGCAATGGAACGACTGAAAAATGCCACAGCTCCAGTACCTTGATGTAAGACAGCACCAAACGTAACACGAGGCATCGCACTCAACAATAAAATCTCCACGAAAGTTCGGTAATTGCAATACGGGGCTGTGTTAAGGCTGATTTTAGGCACAAAAAGCATCCCGAGCTTCGCGCCCAAAGAAAAGCCTCCTTTTAAGCAACTTAGTAAGGGATTCGCAATAGTACCAAAATTACGAATGAACTTGCGGTAATACCCGGCCAAACCAAGAAAACCACGGAGCGCCTTTACTGAGGATGGAGTTGGCCATGTGGAAATGGCACTGATTTTGGCATTGTCAACCGCCACACCTTCTGCCGAAACAACGTGGCCTAAATATGCCACCGATGTTTCTCCAAAAGAACACTTGGATTGTTTTAAAAACAAGCGATGATGTTGAAGGCGTTGTAGTACCGTGCGAAGATGTCGTAAATGTGTTGACCAAGTAGGGCTATAAATGAGGATATCGTCGAAGAAAACCAAGACATAGCGACGAAGAAAGTCCTGAAGCACGGTGTTCATAAGAGCTTGGAATGTGGCGGGAGCGTTAGTAAGACCAAATGGCATGACAAGAAATTCAAAAAGACCTTGATGGGTACGGAAAGCGGTCTTCTCAATGTCAGCAGCATGCATCAATACTTGATGATACCCAGAACGTAAGTCCAATTTGGTAAAAAATTTTGCACCCCGAAGCTCATCAAGTAACTCATCAACGATCGGAATAGGAAACTTATCTTTGATCGTTTTGTCGTTGAGGTTGCGATAATCCACACAAAAACGCCACGTACCATCTCGCTTCTTGACCAATAAGACCGGTGACGAGAAGGCTGAGGAACTACGGCGGATGGTTCCTTGTTGAAGCATATCCGTACACTGACGTTCTAGCTCGTCTTTATGCAATTGTGCATAGCGGTATGGACGAACTGCAATGGCATCTGTACCTTTCTTGAGGTGAATGTGATGGGAGATCTCGCGGACGGGCGGTAAACCATGTGGTTCCACAAACAAATCAGGAAAGTCGGCGAGAAGATCCTCCAGAAGTGTAGTTTCAGAACATGCAAAGGCCTGGCTCATGCGAGGGGCCATAGGTAGGCCGGTCCATGTGATGCGTCTTCCGTGGCGAGCGAACGACATAGTCATGGCTGAAAAATCCCACGTGATGGGGCCGAGAGTACCAAGCCATTGTACCCCTAAAATCACATCAAACCCATCAAGCGGCATAGCATAGCAATCCAGTGTGAATTCCTCCTTGTCGATGCAGATGGTCATGGCTTGGCAGACCCCCAAGCTTGTGACGCGATCGCCGTTGGCGACGGTGATGCTTAATCCAGAGCGCGGGTGCATGACGACGCTGGTGGAAGCCACAACATCGTTGGCGATAAAATTATGAGTTGAACCGGAGTCGAGGAGAGCCACGAAGGTGCTATTGCCAATCTCGACGCGTAGACGCATAGTCTGTCCTGAACGTGGCTGAATTCCAGTAAGCGCTGCCAAGGAAATTTCGGGTTCGCTGTCGGCCAGTGGGCATTCTTCGTCGCTTTCTATGTCCGGTTGTACTTCGATGACGAAGAGCCGTTTGCACCGATGGCCAGCAACAAATTTTTCATCACAGCGGTAGCACAGACCCTGTGCTCGGCGTCGTTCGAGCTCGGCCGGAGAGAGGGTGCGACGAGGTAAGCTACCTGTCGAGGGAAGTGCGGCTGTCACTGGTTCGTTGGCTGGACCGGTGCCAAAAGTTGTTGTGGGTGTGCCGCCAGGACGCCACGGTCGGCGCGCGTTTAGTGGAGGCGTGGCCACGGCGAGCTGCGAGCGGCGTTCATAAGCTTGCGCTAAACTCATAGCTGATTCCAATGACTGCGGGGCTTGCAATTCCACATCCGTTTGTAACGGTTGGCCAAGACCGCAGTAAAGATTTGAATTTGTTGGCGTTAAAATCGGTGGATCGATGCACAACTGTGAGCGAGAAATCGGTCGAGAATTCACGAACTGTGCCTTGCTTACGGATAGCAATGAGTTCGCCCAGCGAATTGGTTCGTAACGGAGGTCCAAAGCGAGTGTTCACAAGTTCGACAAAGCGACGCCATGAAGGTGTGCCGGTGTCACGCTCCAAGCGGTGGTACCATAGCTGAGCTGATCCCGTCATATGGAACGTGGCCAGCCAAACTTTGTCCTCCTCCATTGTCTGCCGACCGGAAGAATCGATCGCAGCGGTTCACCACGGCAATGGATCGTCTTCCCGTCGAACATTGGAAAATTCACTTATAGAACGAGGTACACTCCTCGACCAAAGATATGGACCATCGGCCGGCGAGCGGAGAGCCCCGGTCCTTCTTGCTCTGCATGGCGTAACTCCAGAACCGACGGTGGGTGACACATGCGGTGGTCGACGAGGATTGGGAAGGATGCGATGGTTGCTCGAACGTGTATCGGTGATTGTCTCTGGTCGAAATCACTGGTTGGTTGTTGCGCCGTGCTCCAAACGGGTGATCGCAACATGGTGTGCTCGTTGTTGCTGATCAATATCTCGGATTGAGCCAGAGAGATTATCGATCTTGTCATGCAACTTCAAGCGATCTGCTTCCATCTGCTGAAATAAGGCATCTAGCTTCTTGCTAAGAGCTTCCATGTTGTCCCCATCTGACATGATTGATGGCGCAGCAAAATCGATACCAAGTTGTCGTGGTTGGGCGTGACGAAGATGGCTTGGAACGCAGTTGTAGCCGTGTCTTTGGGATCGGACGACGACCAAGGCCTCGGAGGCGCGGCGCGGCCGTGGTGACAGAGCCGCACTGGCCGAGACTCGTGAAAAGAAGAACAGAGAATACGAATGATACGACGTGAGAAGAGGCGGATGTTGGGGATTTTCTGATATTCTTTCTTGTTGTAAATAAAGTGATTCTCTCCTTTAAATAGAGAGCTCCTAACAAAGTAGACTAAGAATTGAATTCGTATTGGAAAGCTAATCTGTTACAACTTCCGTAACTAACTATGTTTGAAAAGGAAACTAAAAGATGACTGTTCCATATCCGACACGAGTTCAATACTTCTTTGAAGTTGCGGGATCCGAACTCCCAGTCGATGAGTCGAGATTGTCTTCTTCCTTCGCGTATATGGAATGCCCCACATGACACCTTGAGTGAATGAGATTATGATATTGAGATAATGAGGAGGAGATATTGAGTTAATGAGATGGACTATGTTGATGAATCAATAAAGATGTCGCATCATTTACATTCATCATGACAGAGATTGCATGAGCCAGGTCGGTGAGAAAGTCATGTAACTATTCCGGTGAGGTCGGTGAGAAAGATACATGACTAGTCCGGAGAGCTCTAGATAAAATCCTACTTTGGTGGGGACTTCACGGGAGTGAAGGATAGAGTGTGTCATCGACGGTGAACACTCCGCTATACCCAGATCGGTGATGAGATGCATATAAGCATGAGTATGTTGGTGCATTCGCATATCTAAGTAAATTGTTAAATTGTGCAACTTTATCTATATGGAATATGGCTTGTTTGTTTGAGAATGACAATGGCATTAACTAAATGGGTGATGATGATAACTTTGATTATGGTTAATAAACTATTGTTTATGGCTTTATTATGTATTTGCTGAGTCTTGGACTCATTCTTGCTCTATTGTTGTTTTTAGGTGATCAGTGATGACGTTTTACTCGGGAAGGGCTAGCGCACTTGGAATCATGCACTTCACCCAATTATTTGATTCATTGGACATAAGAAACTTTTAGAATAACATGAATATTTATATCTAGGACATGATGGTATTGAATAACCATAGATGCTTGGTTTATGTTAATCTTGGTTTATTATTTTGCTATGCTCCTAGGTCTAATTTATCTGTGATTGTCATAGTGTTATGCTTGTGTTAATGCGACCCGTGGATGGGTTTTAATGTTGTTATGTTTGCTGAAATTTTATAGTAAGTTGATGTAAATTAGATAGTTATAGTAGTTTGGTAGCATTCTAAGCTCAATATTGGGCTGGGGTGTTACAGTTGGTAGCAAGCACATGGAGTGGATTTGGTGCTTCTTGCAACGACGTTTTCTTGTGAGAACACATCTTGCTTATTTTCTTGTGGAGAACAGGTCTTGCTTATTTTATTGCGATCTTGTCAGGGTTTTTCCAGTTCAGCCTGGAATTGCTTCAATCCTTGAACGTGCATTCACAATGGCAATGCAATATGTCTTAGCTTCAATTGTTTTTTTTTAATATATTGAATATATTGGCAGAAGTTATGTTCTCCCCTAATGGCAGTTTTAACCTGTAGCATGTTTAATTTATCAATCCTTGTGGAAGTGAAATGCTTCTTGATTTAAACAATTTCCAACACTCTGGCCTCGCCAACTGTTTATGCTATGGAAGAAAAGAAAGGTCGCATTCAAAAGGCAAGATGCCTACCTGATACAATCTTCCTAAAATAAATTTGTCATTTCCTGCTTGTGGTATTGTTTGGAAGTTCTGCAAGTCCCAAATGACAAGACAACCACATAGAATTGATTTGGTGTTCCTTCCAAAGATTTTTGTGCAGTCCAATAAGTCCCTTCATGTCCATATGGACCATATCTAGTAGCATTTATTCACCTGTGCTTTTATTTCCTCAGAGGTTCAGCCCTTGGAGTATGTAAACATGTTTAAATGATTTGTGGTAAGGCCTGACTAACAACTTTAGGAAGATAAGGCTAAATGTGGGACGAACTATTCTGTTGTGGATTCTTGAACACTGAACCAAGATTAGATGTTCATTCTATATCACATTATCTCTGTGAGTCTGTGTATTATGTAGTATCAGTGTCACATACTAAAAACCCCAGCAACTTTAACACTACATACTAAAAATTCTTGAGTTTCAGCTGTAGTTAAGTACTGCTTACTGAATCAGTTATTCACTTATTCCGTAATAAACTAATGATGATTGTGGACTGCTGAAGTTTCCTGCAATAATTGTGAACTACTACGCAACCTATCTCATGCTTTCCCTGCATTCAAGTGACAAAAATCATTGTCATAGCAACGGAAAAATCCCGGCCGGTAACCCCACCGCGGGGAACGAGAATCGATCGGGAAATTTAAATTTCAGATTTGATTTTTTGAATTCATAATGCACTTCCTAGGTTGGTTTAGGATTATTTTGTGCTAGATTACGTATTGTATGAGCTAAATATGCACTTCATTAAACACTTTCTAATTCAAAAATTATCAATTCAAAATTCCAGCCGGTTTTTAAAATTGGCAATTCAAATTTCAGTTTTTGAAATTCGTCTAGTTTTTTTCTCGATTTCCGTGAATCACCGATTAAGCGTTATCACCGCCGAGCGGGATTTCAACCGGTAGCGGGGTTTTTGGATCCCTGGTCGTAGTTACAAACCAGAGAATAAAGAAATGGGGACCCCGAGTTCCCTGCAATGCAAAGAGGCAAAGCTTCAAGGTCCTCGAAAATGGGGAAACGGTACTGATATGAGTAAATGTGTCTTTTTTATTCCCAATGATCCTCCCTCTCCACAAGGGGGGAGGGGCTATTTATAGTGTTATATCAGGGGTATGAGAGATTACAATGCTACTCCTAAAAAGGATTCTATGACTATAGGGGCTTCACAGTCTTTGAACCCTTCTATGCGTAGCTTTGGTGCACGGTCGACATTCATGGACTTTGCCCACCACGCCTTTGCTCCTGGTCCACAAGTAGTCTTGACTCCCTTCGATCCATTCGAGGCAGACCCGGAGCAAAGACTTCCTGGACCCCCTTCGCTCCGTACAAGGTGGCCCTGGAGCGAAGCCTTTCTGGACTCCCTTCACTCTAGGGTCTGTGACTCTGTTCTACCATTCATCCAAGGCTATCGTGCTGGCCTTTTTATACCTTTCGCTCCGTAGAAGGGGTACCTGGACCCTTCGACCAGGTCGAGGGGTGCCCTTGCTTGTAGTCTTCGCTAGGTCGGTGGGATCGGTGGGCTGCCCCTACAACAACCATCGTACATGGATATCCTTCATATGCTATATGCTGTATGCTGTATGCTATACGTGTATGTAGTCCTGGATTCAGAATCTGGAACATAATTTTTTGTTATGTTCTCATTTATCCTTGTCCATTCTTGCAGTTTTCATAAACACTGGATGTTCTTTTGCCTAATTGTCTTTTCATATTTCATGGCTTTTGCAGAGCAGCTTAACTAGCCGATATGGTTATCCCTCCACCAGCTAGGGCACCTGCAAATCACCAAGTTCCTAAAGCCCTATGTTCTGATGATGCATTTCACAAACAGCTATGTTAGCACGCAGGTCATCCACACCCCATTGGCCACGGTCGCATGCTCAGCGAGCTTGCAGGAGAAACTCCTCAGGCAAAGCATGGAGTCGACACGGGACGTTGCCGCGGCGGCGAAGATTGGGAAGCTGCTCGGCGAGCGCTTGCTGTTCAGCGGCATCCCTGCAGTGTCCTTCTCCATGTTAAGATACCAAACTACCATGGCAAGGTGAAGGCCGTCATAGATTCTCTTAGGGCTGCCGGTGTGAAGTTCCTGTGCTGGAAGCTGATCATCACTAGCCTTTTCCTTCCAGCCGTGTTTCTGTCCCGTGACAATGTTCTTAAAGTGAATTGCAGATAGTGTCAGCCTCTGAGATTTTACAGTTTAGCTTCCCTGTGCTTAAATTCAGACCTTTAGAAACTGTTGTGAAATTGAGACTGTATCATATCAGGCAGCAGAAATGCAGAATATAGCACAGCATCATCTCCCAATGTCTGTGAAATTCAATTGCCTATGTAAGTCCTATGCATTAAAAGTTATTTTCATATATTATTATTGCTTGCGGGTCACGTTGTTGGATTATAAGTTTCTAATGACAAGATCACAAGTCTTCAAGATAACGACGTGCTAAAATCTCCCCAGTGAAATATTATTAGACCCAAAACTTGATCACCACGGAATCGTGCTTTTTGACGAAGACCACGGAATCATGTAAGTACAGTCAGCCCAACTCAGCAAAAGAAAAAGAAAAGGAAGTCAAACGAACGTCAAACTTCCTTTGTCCGTGTTGCATCTGCAATTTCCACTGATGCAGGACTCTTGGTTGGAGCAGACGCACTGCCACAGAGTAGTAAAAGAAAGTATAATTCCTCTAAAAAAAGAAAGTAAAAAAAAGACGCGGTAAATACATGTTAGGTAGAGTTTGCTATATACTTATCTAAGTTAAACCTTCCCCCCTTTTTTTATTAATTTTATTTTAATGCAGCACCTCTCAATTACTTGCTCTCCGAGTTACCAGCATTTACGCGGTCTAATCCACCAGAGCCGAGCAGAGCTGCATCGTAGCACTCCCACCTGCCGTGGTTCCTATATAAACCGCATCACGGTCGGGCCAAAGGAGGACAGCACTACGGTGGCCGCGGAGAAAGTTGGAGAGGTTCGCCAACAGTTCGGTCGAGAGGTAGTCTTTTGTTCGTCGCTGATCCCCGCCTACTCATCCTACAGGTAATGGTTATTGTAGGGTTTCTTCTGACACTGCTTGTTCTTGTTTGGTGTTGATGCAGTGGCGCGCGCAAACAGACAGGAGAAGCGGCGAAGGAGAGGGAGCGGTTGATGGAACAGGAAGAAAACAACATGGTGGTAGCTTAATTAGTACCTGCGCTTTTCGTCTTCTTATTTTTATTAGAGAAAGGATACTCCCAGCTTTTATTGAAAGCTAGTAACAGAGTTGATTCAGAGAGTTAAACGGACAAATGCTGGGGACTCTATCTTACAGATAAACACAAGCGAAAGCAGTACAAAAATCAATACTGAACTAGAAAACGCATTAAGCAACTGAGTCATTCTGAGCCCAAACTAAGTAATTCAGAAACTGGTCATCCTTCTCCCCTGCTCCTGAAATCGCTAAGCCACTTGATTGCAGAGTTCAAAACATTGTCAATCTTGTCTCGATCCCTCTCCTTGAGCAGAATGCGCAATTGCTGCAAACAGTAAATATATTTGTAAATTGCATCACATGGGTGTTTACAAAATCTTTTCTCAATTGCCATTTTCTTACTAATTTTCCAGTGTGCAGGCGACTGCTGCAAAGCTAAACAACATGGCAGAATAATTGTTAGAACACCCCAGATTCAGCCAGTGAGACTGAAAGTCATTTAGAGAACTAGGGACCCTGTCCCAGTTGATAATTTCTTTGATACAGCAACACACAAATTTGGCAATGAAGCATTAAAAAAGGATATGATTAGCTGTTTCCAATTTACCACAGAGTGCAAAAAATTTCATCCCCCTTCCAATTTCTTTTCTTGAGTCAGTCAACCGATTGGATCTTGTCTTGGAGAGCTTGCCACAAGAAGATTTTGACTTTTAAGGGAATTTTACTTTTCCACAGTTTTTGCATTCTCACACTAGTCACACCCCTGAAAGTTATTCTCTTCTTTTTTGTTAAGTGTTTTTAGTTTTGATCATCGAATGGCAGTAATCTGAAACTGTTTGTTGTTTGAGTATATCCGCGCAGGCAGAATCCATCCAGTTGTCCCCCTGGTTCTGTTTCTTTGCTTGTTTAGGGTCAGAGCAAATGCACGTATATCATATTATCAGTAGTAAAAATCCCTCAATCCAAGGCTGAAGGTGCAGTTTGATACCTAAGCTATTGCAGTTAAAGCATGCATGAACATTGCTCCTTTAAGAGTATACATGGTTTTGTTACTATGTTTAATGTTTCATGATCTAAGCTTTGTGAATTTTCTCTTTTATTTGTTGTTTTAGTAGTACTGGCCTACTGGGCACAGCCCCAAAGCTTTAGCTTGGTTGGTTACATCTTTTATCTGTCGTCTTAGGATCTAGCTGGGGCTGGCATGCAGGCACAAAATGGCTCAGGAGATGATGAAACAGATCCCACTGTGAGTTTATTCCAAACCCTATCAGCAGTAAGAAGATACCTTTTCTCACAGGAAGCTTTGCTGATTTTGTTTCTTGCTGCAGCAATACTACGAACATAGGCTCAGGATGCTTGATTCACTTAGAAGTGCAGGAATCGACCCCTATCCTCACAAGTTCGAGGTCGGCATCTCCATTGCAGACTATGTAGCCAAGTACAACAGCTTGGGTGCTGGTGAACAGTCGCTAACTGTCACAGAAAGCTTAGCTGGTATTATTTCTTTGTAAAAATAAGTGTGTTTAACGATTTCAAAGTTTTCTGCTCCCTGAAATGATTTGCTTAAACCTGAAGGGAGGGTCATGGGTAAGAGAGTTTCATCATCCAAGCTTTTCTTCTATGACCTCTATGGCGATGGCATAAAGGTTCAAGTCATGGCTGGGGCCAGGTATCAATTGCACTAGTTGGATCAAGATACTGAAATTGGCATATCTATTGCACATTTTTGTTCATTATAGTAGCTTGTCCTTATAATTTCTTCTGTAACCCCTTGCATTTCAAAAATACATGAAGTGATTTATGTTAGATATATATATTGTGTAGGGTGTTATTTGCATTTGTTTCATCCTTGTACATGTATATATATTGGCCTTTGGCCCATTGGAATAGCAAGATGCTATATTCAAACATGGTATCAGAGCTAGGGTTTTGAAACCCTACCTCTTAGCCACTGATCGCCCGCCGCCATCAGTAGCCGCCGCCGCCTCAGTAGCCGCCGCCGCCGCCAGTAGCCGCCGCCGCCAGCGTTGCCCCCTAAGATCCGCGGCGGGTCGAGCCGGCCGACGCTGTCCTCCGCCGGCTGCCGACGCTGCCCTCGGGCCGAGCATACCGCCGCCTCCTCCGGCCGGATCGCGGGTCGAGTCGCCGTCGCCCTCCGCGCCTCCGCGCGCTTAAGCGCCGCGCTGCCCTCGCGCCTCCCTCGCTGAAGCGCCGCCGCCGTCCTCGCGCCTCGCGTCGGCGCGCCGCCGCGCCCGCGCCTCCGCGCCTCCGCACGCCTGCTGCCTCCGCCCGAAGGCGCCGCTGTCGCGCTTCGGAGGGCTCAGAGGAACCCTAGGTTCCTCCCCAGTCGTCTCCTTTCTTTGGGGCCGACTCGGCCAAAGAAAGGAAATAGAGAGAAAAAAAAAAAAAAAAGGAAAAATTTTTGAGAGAAAAAAAGAAAAAAAGAATTTTTTTTAAAAAAAAATCGTGTCGATGGCTTCTACCGGAGGCTCCTTCGCCATCCCGCTCCCCCCAGTTCGTTTTGATGGGACGAACTTCCGGGAGTGGGCCGTTCACCTCAAGATTCACCTCAACAGCCAGCGTCTCTGGGGTCATCTCACTCGGTGGCAGCCACTCGCGCTCGTCCCTACACCCCAAGATCGCTCTCCTGGCCGGTGCGAACGGGCGGCTTCGAGGTCGACAATGTCGCCTTTGGAGGATGCGCTAGAGCTCTACCAGTCTGAGGTACACGCTTCGAGGCCGGCAGAGGTCGAGGCTCGTGCTACCGCCATCCTAGTGGGTAGCATGCCCGTGACCATCTCTATGGATGTGGCGGAGCTGCCAACGACACGCCTTATGTGGGAGCGCCCGAGCTCACTACCGGTAACGAGCGATGCTATGTATCTCTCAGTTGTGCACCAGGCACATTCTCTTCAGCAGCTTGATGCCACCGTTGATGACTTCTACCAGAAGTTGTCAGAGGTGTGGCGTCAGCTTGACTCTCTGGGGCCGGATGTCTGCCGGACCTGTCCCTGCTGTGTGCGGCTTCGCGC
This sequence comes from Hsuehochloa calcarea, assembly GCA_036346395.1. Lineage (NCBI taxonomy): Eukaryota > Viridiplantae > Streptophyta > Magnoliopsida > Poales > Poaceae > Hsuehochloa > Hsuehochloa calcarea. Next base: position 19,274,744 of record CM070597.1, on the reverse strand, counting down.
TCACCAGGAGACTCACCGCCTCTACGACTTCCTGACGCGTCTCCGGCCTGAGTTCGAGACTGTGCGCGCTCAGCTCCTGACTCGCCACCCGCGCCCGAGCTTGGTGGAGGCCCTCACGAGTGTGCGTGCTGAGGAGACTCGTCACCGTGGCATAGCTCGGGACTGATCTGTTTTATCTCGCTTGAAAGATCCGCTCTTTTAGCGCCTCTTCAACACCGACCGTGACCCCTTCTCCAGCTCCTCCAGTGGCTGCTGTTTCTACTGCGGGTCTCCACTGCACCTACTTCGTCAGCGTGCTGGCCACAGTATCAGGATTGTTACAAGCGGAGGAGGGACCAGAGTCGTCGGGGCGGACGTCCCCCGAAGGGCTCTGGAGGTTCCTCTCCCTCAGGGGATGGTCCCTCTCGCCAGGGCTCCTCTGGTGACGCCACACGCCAGCCTTCTCTCATCGCTTGGCGCCTCGGTGTCGGCTCATCCTCGGACTCCTCGGGTTCTGCTCGTCTGGCTCTTGCTTCTCAGCCTTTCCTCGCCTCCGCCTCCTCCTCGTCAGTACCTTGTCTCCGTGGATCTTGGACTCGTGCTTCTTTTCACATGACACCAGATTCTACCCACCTTATTTCAGTGCGGTCCACCGATTTTTCTTCCACTGTTCAGACTGCAGATGGTACCTCTCTTCCTGCTCTGTGCCGAGGCATCCTTTCCACTTCTTCTTTTCATGTTCCTGCAGCTCTCATGTTCCTCGACTTACTATGCAACTTATGTCTACCGGTCGATCACCGATCACAACCGTCGTGTTGTTCTTGAGTCCGACTCTTGTTGTGTTCAGACCGCCGCACAGGACTCGCTTGGTCATCGCCCTCGGCCGTGATTCGCAGCGCCTTTGGGAGCTCGACCGGCTTCATCTTCCTTCCACGACTCCACCCCAATCGACCACTACCACTACCTCTGCTCTTGCTGCGTCCTCCACTACATCTTTTGCTCAGTGGCACCATCGTCTCGGTCATCTCTGTGGCTCGCGTCTATCGTCTTTAGTTGGTCGTGGTGTTCTTGGGTCTGTTTCTGGGGACACATCGTTACATTGTATGGGTTGCAAGCTTGGCAAGCAGCTGCAGCTCCCCTATCCCACTAGTGATTCTATTTCTACTTGTCCTTTGATCTTGTTCACTCTGATGTTTGGGGTCCGGCTCCCTTCGTTTCGAAAGGGGTCATCGCTATTATGTGATCTTTATTGATGATTATTCTCGTTATACTTGGATCTACTTCATGTCCGAAAGCGCAAATGCCCGTTCTTTCTATTTATCGATGTTCGCCACCATGGTTCGCTTTTCGCTTGATTCATCATTCGTGTTTTTCGTGCCGACTCTGTGGTGAGTATCTCTCTCTTGCTAAATGCGTTTTCTCGTGGCGGGCACTCTTCCTCGATACTTTGTCCCGTGCTCACGCCGAATGGTGTCTCTCGGCGTAAACATCGTCACTTGCTTGAGACCGCTCTCGCCTCATGCTTGCCTCCTCTATTCCCCTCACTGGCCGAGGTCGTCTCTCATTGCCGCTCGATCAACCTCTGACCTTCTCTCGCTCTTCGAGGTTCTACTCTGTTGAGCGTCTCTTTGGTCGAGCTCAGTGAGTCATCTTCGCGAGCTTTGGTCGTGGTCTGCTTGCTCTTCTTCCACCTCGTGAGCGCACTGCCGATCGCTCGGTCGCTTGAGTGTGTTTTTCTTAGCTCTGATCTTGAGCATAAGGGTTATCGTTGTTATGACCACATTGCTCGTAGGATGAGGATTTCTCGGGATGTCACTTTTGACGAGTCTCGTCCTTACTACCCTCATTCCCCACTTTCGGCCGGATTCTCTTCTTTGAGTCGATCTCCTTTCGATTTTTCCGACTCTCGGCTTTCCACCACTGTTTACGCCTCATCCTCCATCTACTCCCCCTCCGGCTCCATCTATTCCGCCTCCACCGGATTTTCCTTCTCGCTCTTTTGTTGAGGCTCCATCTTTACCCTTGCACTACTCTCGCCGTCCTCGGCCTCCTCCTTCCTCTCCATCATTGCTGGGTCCAGCTCCGTCTTCTCCTCCCGTGATATGCTCTTCGTGATCGTCACACTATCAGCCGCTGCAGCGCTACGGCTTTGTTGCCGCTGCTCTTTCGAGCCTCGACCTATCAGTGAGGTCTTTGCCACCCCGAGTGGCGGCTTGCGATGTCTCGAGGAGATTATCGCTGGAGCGCACTAGCACTTGGGATCTTGTGCCCTTGCCTGCGCATGTTACTCCTATCACGTGTAAATGGGTGTACAAGATAAAGACTCGCTCGGATGGTTCTCTTGAGCGCTACAAGGCTCGTCTTGTAGCGCGTGGTTTTCAGCAGGAGCATGGTCGCGACTACGATGAGACTTTCGCCCTGTTGCTCACATGACCACTGCTCGTACTCTCCTTGTCGTGGCCTCTGCTCGCCAAATGGCCCATCTCTCGATTGGATGTTAAGAATGCCTTTCTCAATGGCGAGTTGCGTGAGGAGGTCTACATGCACCGCCCCACTGGTATTCTGTCCCTCGATGGTCCGTTTGTCGCCTTCGTTTCTCTCTATGGGCTAAAACAAGCCCCGCGTGCTTGGTTTGATCGCTTCTCTCTGTTGTCACTTCTGCCGCTTCTCTGCCAGTGCTCATGATCCTGCTCTCTTTGTTCACACCTCTCCACGGGGTCGTACGCTCCTCCTTCTATATGTGGATGACATGATCATTCTTGGAGATGACTCTCGAGACATTGCCTTTGTGAAGGAGCGCCTCGGTGGCGAGCTTCTTGATGTCCGATTTGGGCCCTCTTCGTTACTTCCTTGGGATTGAGATCACTTCTACGCCTGAGGGCTACTATCTCTCCCAGGAGAAGTACCTTCAGGATATCCTTACTCGTGCTTGTCTCACTGATCAGCGCGTAGTGGATACTCCTATGGAGTTAGGTGTTCACCTTCGCCCTACTGATGGTGAGCCTCTTGAGGATCCCATTCGCTATCGCCATATTGTCGGAGCCTCGTCTACCTTGGGATTACTCGACCGACATTTCTCACCCGATTCACATCCCGAGTCGGTTTGTCTCGCTCCCACTCACCTCCACTCACCACCTTCTTCGTGTTCTTCGATATCTTCGTGGAACCCTCACTCGACGTCTTTTCTTTTCTCGTTCCAGTTTCTTTACAGTCTTCAGACGTACTCGATGCGACTGGGCTAGCGATCATTCTGATCGCCGGTCCTTTCTGCCTATTGTGTTTTCCTTGGTTCCTCCTTGATTGCTCGGAAAACTAAGAAGCAAACCGCAGCTTTCGCTCGAGCGCCGAGGTGAGTTGAGAGCCATGGCACTTTGTGATACCGAGATCACCGCCGGTGGCTCCTTGCGATTTTGGCGTTTCGCTTCAAAGACCGACTCGCTTCTATCGAGATAGTATCGTGCGATCAAGATTGCTCGTGACCCGTGAAACATGAGCTTACCAAGCACATTGGAGTGGATGCTTCATACATGCGATCGCAGGTGCAAGACCAAGTTATTGCTCTTCAAGATGTGCCTTGAACTTGATTAGCGATTTCTTCACTAAGGCATGACTGAGCTCAAAGATAACTTCTACCTCTCCAAACTCAGTGTTGTTGATCCACTATGAGTTTGAGGGGGGGTGTTTGATATATATATTGTGTAGGGTGTTATTTGCATTTGTTCCATCCTTGTACATGTATATATATTGGCCTTTGGCCCATTGGAATAGCAAGATGCTATATTCAAACAATTTATAGTCTCTTATCTCCATTAGCTGCTCAGAGATGGCCGAAACAGAGTTCTCCAAATATCACAGTGTTGTGAAGAGGGGTGATATTGTTGGTATAATTGGATACCCAGGTTAGTAAGCTTGTGTACTCATCTAATTTAGCAGTTTCTAGATGAGTATATATCTTTTCTCTCACTGAAGTCTGAACTACGTTAGAGAAGTCCATGAAATTGATCAGGCATAATTTTATCACAAGGATATTTTTTGAAGCAATTGTCATAGGGGTATAAAAGTTTGTCAAATGATTACCTTAAAAAATGACTTTTATATTACTGTAATTTTATGAAAATAGTGATGATGTATTGGAGTGTGGTGCCAAGTGGCAGGTAGATGATTATCAACAATATTAATATATAAGAAAATTTTGGAAATTTTTTCTGCTGATTGTTACATTCACTCGATGTATTTTTGGTAAAAACAAACATTGTTCAGTGAATGTATTGATGGTGCAATTGTACCGATAGAGTATATAAAGTATTGGGTCCAATCATAGCTCCTGCTCAATGCATGAGGCTTGTATTGCATCCATAAGATATATTTTGTTCATTGAACATTTGAATGTGTGGTTGATATCTTTGATTGGCAAATATGCGTAAGTTTGTATCTAATTGTTTTTTTATCACAAACTTGATAGGATGCTTGCTCATTGAGCTTTGTATATAGTAACGCTTCATTTTTACATATATTCAGGTAGAAGTAGCAGGGGCGAGCTGAGCATATTTGCGAGAAATTTAATATTGCTCTCTCCATGCCTCCATATGTTACCCAACAAGAGAGCTCGATGTTCTACTGTTGTTGCTGGAAAGGTAAGATGGAATACTAAACGGATATCAGTTCTTGATCCATGATATCTTAGATCTTTCACTGGATGTCTCTGAAACCATGCAGTTTTAATGATGCACCATGTAACGGCCCCTGTTAAAGAGTATTTTATATTTCGGAAATTGCTCCCATACTTCTACAAAAGTAGAACATCATGAGTATAAAGTTGGTTGAGGGGTTAATTTGCACCCATTAATATCTGTGGATGCTTTAGGATTTATGTGGCTTTCTTTTTGGAAAATCATAGAAGCTGTGCTCTTTTATTTCTGTGATGCCGCATCATTTATCAGAATTTAAATTATGTATGTGAACAGTTTAAATATCTTTTTTCTGATTTATACATATTATCCGATCTCACCTGCCATTGTCAGCCATACAGGTAGATAATTATACATCTGTAAAATCGATGGACCACATCCTTTAACAGAACATGTTAATATGTCGCATTATTTTCAGACAACAAGAGCAAAGGCAGCTGTTGATTGCTGGATTCCAGGAATAGGAAGGAACATTGACGGTTATGTTTTAAAAGATCAGGTTAGTGTAATCCATACCTGCAATAGTGTTTCCATGAGACCCTGACCCCTGAAACTCAAATGAGATTTGAGAACTCAATAATATGTTCAAAGCACTACTCTTTACAAGCATTTTTTTAATAACTTGATATAGCATGTCTAGTAATGCTTTAATGGGTGGAGATTATACATAATTCCATATCATCAATTGCTGGAATTCATAAACTCTGAGAAGTTGAAGCTGAATCCGTATATCAAGTGTAATAGTGCTTTATTTTGCTTCTTCATGTGATGCTGTTTTCGAAATTGTGTTTGAACTGTATTTGTGTTTTATAACTTATAGTTTATGTTTGTCTTCTAAAATGTTGACCATTTAATTCTAACTGTTCTATGATAATTTCGTTAGTTTCAATGATTTGTCATCTATTTCTAGGAAACACGTTACCGCCAGAGATATCTTGACCTCATGGTAAACCATCAAGTGAGACATATCTTCAGAACACGATCCAGGGTTGTTTCTTTCATCAGAAAGTTTCTTGAAGAACAAAATTTTTTGGAGGTGGACCTTGAACCGTGATTTATTTTCTTTGAAGCACTTCTTTAAAAAATAATTTTCTTCTTATTCTTTGGCTAAATTGTTGCCCATCGTTACCATTTTCCAGGTGGAGACTCCAATGATAAACTTGATTCCTGGGGGAGCATCTGCAAGACCTTTTGTTACACATCACAATGAACTAAACATGGATTTATATATGAGAATTGCTCCTGAACTCCATCTGAAGCAGTTGGTTGTGGGTGGGTTGGACCGTGTTTATGAGATAGGAAAGCAATTCAGGAATGAAGGGGTTGATTTAACTCACAATCCTGAATTTACGACATGCGAATTCTATATGGCTTATGCAGACTACAATGACCTGATGGAGCTTACTGAGAACATGTTGTCCAGTGAGTATTTCTTCTAGTGGTACATGATTTTGGCTCATTTTTCAAACCAGACAAACCATGCCGAAAGTTATCTTTTGCATTTTGGCTAGCAAGTACTCTGCATTATGCATTGGTATTTGTCAAGTCTGTCCTACATGCTTAAACCAAGCAATGCATCCGTGAACCATATGGACCAGGTGTGTTTTTTCCCATTAGATCGCATGCATGTGGCAAGTAAAAGCATTTCATGAAATGTTTGTGAAGTTCTTAGTTGCAATATTTATGAAAAGTTAATTGCAGGTTATGTGTAGCCTCTGTCTAAGATTTTAATAACTATGACAGGTATGGTGAGGGAGCTGACAGGCAGTTCTAAGATAAAATATCAGGCCAATGGAGCTGATAATCCTCCCATAGAGATCGATTTCACACCTCCTTTTAGGTAGTAGATCTGGTTGCTGGACAGCATGACTGCACCTGTAAAATATGATTTGATATTATCTGTGTTTTTCGGTCACTTAGGTTGTTTGGTACTTCTATGTCTTTGCAGAAGAATAGACATGATGAAAGAACTGGAAGCTATTTCTGGGCTCAACATACCAGTAGATTTATCAAGCGATGAGGCCAACCAGTACTTCTTAGAGGCCTGTGCAAAGTATGGAGTCAAATGCTCATCACCTCAAACAACAGCACGGTTGCTTGACAAGGTTTTATTCCTATCTCTTGGATGCCTGGTACATTAGCCTTTTTATTGGAAACTAATTATTAATTTTACATTACTCTGAATTCTGACAACAGCATGGTACACTGAATACAGTTTATATTTCTCTTCACGTTTTTGTTTTCGAAAATATAAGTATATCATGAGGAGACAAGGTTATTGACATCTGTTCCTTAGTTTCTGGATGTGCATAGTTGTCTTATTTTTCTTATCATGCTATTTATGGTTTCTCCGCTCACTGGAATTTATGATAATTTATTCAATTAAGCATTCCATCATGTGTATTGAGTATGCTAGTTTCTTCTCTGCTAGCTTATTGGACATTTTCTGGAGGCCACATGTGTGAACCCTACGTTTATCATCAACCATCCGGAGATAATGAGTCCACTGGCCAAGTGGCATAGGTCTCGGTCAGGACTCACAGAAAGGTTCGAGTTATTCATCAACAAGCATGAGGTAAATGCTGCTATTCTGTTAAACTACGCGTCAATGTTGCACTTGTTTACCCTTGATTTGTAAAGTGTAATTTGGTGCTGTCTTCGTAACCTTATAGGTTTGCAATGCTTACACTGAATTGAATGATCCGTTGGTGCAAAGGCAGCGATTTGAAGAGCAGCTGAAGGTAACGTTGCTGAACTTGCACAATTACATTCCTACATCTGCTGCATTCTCTGAAAATCTGTCTGTCATCCTGTGAACCCTTCTCCCCAGAATCGACAATCAGGAGACAATGAAGCGATGGCGCTTGACGAAGCATTCTGCACTGCTCTCGAGTACGGTTTGCCACCAACGGGCGGTTGGGGGCTGGGGATCGACCGGATCACAATGTTGCTGACCGACTCGCAGAACATCAAGGTTCGTATGCTCTTTGCACGCTGCAGCATTTCTCTGGTTGGCAATTTCTTTCTTTCTGAAACTGCGTACCCACCTTGTATCATGGTGTGAAAATTTCAGGAGGTTCTTCTGTTCCCAACAATGAAGCCCCAAATATCTGCGTAGTGTACATACGTACTTACGAGGGCAATGCTATTTGATGGTTTCTTTGGTACCACTGCAATTTGGGCCGAGTTGAGGAGACCAAAATTTGAACTGTTCATATTGTATATTATGCGCAATAAGATACTTTTTTTTGGCTGATGCCCCGACAAGGTTTGAAGAAAGTTGCAATGTAACCATCCTGCCATAGTTTGTTGCATATCTCCTCAGAGCTCAGTCTTCACTACAGGATTTCCTAGATCTTGATGACCACACCGCTGTCGATCCGAGGCCTCGCACAGACTAGCTAGCCTCCTGCCGTTGATACGCAGTTCTTGCGCATTTGTTTTGAGCTTTTTGAACCAAGTCACTACAATGGATATGTGCTTCGTATTTTAGAGCGGGAAAAGGTTATAATTTCACAAAATCATTACTAGGGCCTGTTTGGATAGGGTGTCGCATTCTTAGGCTTTGTTTGGTACAACTTCAGATTCTCATTTTTCAGATTCTTTTTTGATTATCTGAGAATCCACTTCTCTGAGAATCTGGAGCTGTCTGTTGAAATCGTTTGGCTGGTAGGTTGACTCCAAAAACCATATGAGGGAGGATTAGAAACAAATAGACTAAGTCGCCCCTGGGTGTAATACTTCAATTGTATTTGTGTAACTCAGTGGCATTTGCGGGTAAAAACTTTCAACTTCAAAGGGTATTTTCGTTTCTGAATGTTGAATTCTCACGAGAATCTGTTAGGAGGTTGCTTCTCGTTGCTAGTTCATTTTCGAGACAGCTCCTCGCGAGAAACATAATTTAGTGGTTTTGAGAATCGAGGTGTTTGGTACGGCTCCATGAGAATCGATTGAGAATGTGTGAGTGAAAGCTGTACTAAACAGGGTCTTAGTATACTTATTGGCCGTCCTCGCATAAGTTTACTGGTTACTCTTCTGCCAGACAAAAATGAGGCATAATTTGGCACATTTGTTATTATCTTATTCATTCTGCAAATCTGATCAGCTGATTAACTCAAGGAGTCTAAATGCCTACTCAAGAGGGAGGCAGGTACTTGTCATTTATATTTTCGGAACTGTTATATATCAATGGACTATTTTTTTTTGTGAAAATCAGTCGAATTTTTCTCAACATTGGATGTGATTGGAGATTTGTGCACTGCCACTCCTCCGACTTCGGCCAACGAGCATTGTCACCTCAGACGAAGCCGGCTCTTGTTCGGACGGCTTTGCCAATAAAGTGAAGCCGGCTCTGGTTCCGACACCTTTGCCAATAACATTGAGACCACGTCGCCCAATGCTGAATAACGTCCTTCTCCCTCTATGGATTAGAATTTTTAGAGTTGATTTTGGCGCCAGAAGGCCACCGCTCAGGGAGGGATTTTTTTTAATAATTAACTTTTTTAATTTTAATTTTAAAGTTAACTCCGTAAACTTTATTATTATTTTTGACTCTTTTGGTCACGCCCTCACCCATTGCGTGATAAAATAATACTGTCACGTCAGTTCGTATCTGAGCAAATTCTTATCACGCCACCACCCGTGTCGTGACAATGTTGTTTGGTCACGCCACCACCAGTGGCGTGATAAAATAATATTGTCACGTCACCTTCCGTTGAGGAGAATAGCAACGCCGATGCCAGAGCAGAGGTGCATTGACCAACATCCGCTCTCAAAAAAGTATATCAGCACTAGACAGCATAACATGTCCCAAGGTTACCTCTCACTCGTTCACATGAAGATGCTTGCATTGTCATCCCTCTCCATCACCGGCATTCTCCTCCTCCTCCGCCCCTCGGCCATCCCCGTGGCGGCAACGTCGCAACGGACGCTGAGGCGGAGATGCAACAACAAGAAACACACGACTCCACGATCATCTTAGTCTCCAGTCTCATTGGACATATCTTTTTTATTCTTCTATTAGCTGCCTCTTAAATATGCCACATTCTCGTTAAGCAAAAGCTTCCGGTTCTGCGAGAAAGGAGAGAAACCCAAACTTGCTTCCACTAGGTCACGCGTCCTATTTTTCCTCTTATGTGCCCACCGGTGGAGCTTGACGTATCCCAAGGAGAGCCATGCCCCCTTCTAATTGAAAAACCTTTACGGCATGTACGAATAGTTGAGATGGGTGCTATCTTTAATACCTTTCACGTCCTCTAGAGACAATTTAAAAGTCAACATGTCTGTTAGCAATGGCCCACATAATAAATACAAATAATATTTTTATATATTTTCTCATTTAGACCTACCTGTCAAGTAAAAACAAAACACCACATCATCTTCTCTTCATCCTCCCGTTCTCTTCTCCCACCTCGCTAGCCAGCTCTCCACCTCCCACCTCGTCGACTTCCCCTCCCCTTCCTCTGTCGGCATTCACCTCCTCACCGCCCCTCCACCGCTATTCTCCACCTCCCTGTCAGCCTCCCATACCCTTCTGCCGCGCGCCTCTCCACCGTCGGTCTCCGCCTCCCCTCGCTGCCAACTGGTTGAATTCGGTCAGATCTAGCCAGCCCACATGCATACCAAGCTGGATCTGGCAAGCTCCGGCTCATTGACTTTCTTGGGTGAATTCTTCTTGATCGCCAAGTACTTTACCTCATCGGAGAGACATAGATGGATGGTACTGATAACCTTCCATTCTACCACATTCCAATCTTCATCGGATGTATTTTCCGGTTTGTCTGCTTCAAGAGAATCAATTAACACTTGTTGGACAAGAACATCCTGCACCACGCATTGTCACACACTGAAATTTCTTCTACCATTAAATTTCTCTACTTTACTCCATATCATCGACATCGATCTTGATTTTATGCATCTTGACGCTTTACCGACCTTCTCACAAATCAGATTAATTCGTCTTTGGCTCTGATACCACTTGCTACACTCTAATACCCCCTCCTTATGCATAGCAACCTCCAGATCGAATAAGAGTTTGTGAGATACAACACGTCCGTACAAGATATCAAGAACGAAGTAGATGAATTTTGTAGAGAGAACCGAAATAACGACGATGAAGTAACCACGATGAAAGAGAAAGATTTAGTAAAGCCGATCACAAATTCCTTAAGCACGACCTAAAAAATGCAAGGGATTGTCACTTTCTTACAAATCTCTCTCTCTAACCTCTAATTCCTTTTATCTGCAGTGCCTGATAAGTATCGAAGCTTTGAACACCAAATCTTTGGTCTTATTTCCCTGTAGAATTTTTTCTTATCTGTTTGAGGGCTGAATGCTTTTGTTTTGATTTGTGCATCAGATACCCCAAAAGGTTTGTTTCTTCAGACTCTTTGCTTTACCACCAATACTTTCACATGCCTTTGCACTCGAGGTCACGCCCTGAACAGGTAGTGTTTTCCTCTCCTTTTCATGATGTGAATGTATGCATGACTATAAATTTTAGTTTGTATGTATGTTGATGTCTCCCTGCAGTCTATGATGTGTGTGGTAAGAAAAAACTCTGAATGGAATAAGAATTGAATTTATTGTTGATGTTTTTGTTTTGACATGTTGTTAGAGATGTTCCTTTTGGCGGTGCAAGTACAATACATTTTTACTGATTGAATGCCATCTGCCTCGTATTTGTGTAGAACGAGGATGACATATTTTGCCTTAGCTGGTTTATCGAATTATCATTTTAGTTCTAGGCCAGCAATGATCTCTTCTTTCTATTAGATAATTGTACTTAGTTTTTAGATTTTGTATGGGTTCCAATTTCATCACTGCTGATGTTGTACTACAACTTCATGTACTCAGCTTTGGTTTGGCTAGCGTGAGTTGAAACTGAAAAAATGAACAATTTAATCGCTCCATGGTCATTGAAATATACTAGCGTAGTTGGGTAGTCTACCATCTTCACCTCCTTGCAAAAGCGATTGTACCATGTTTATGCAAATTCATCATGCTGTCAAGTTTTTAAGCTGTTGGATGCATCTACGTGCGTGCCAGACTGCACCACTTGGTCAAGAAATACTCGATATTTATGCAAGGTGAGCTAGACACAATATTTCGTATTGGTAATGTTATTGCCCGTATAAATCATCTGTTAATATCATACAATAGGTTTTCTGCTTTATTAGGTTTAATGAGCTAGACACAGTATATCCCCTTCAAGTTTTATATTGATAGAGTACATGCTACCATCTTCTTTCTGGCTACTTCCAAATTGTTGTGTTCTTACTGCTAGGAGACAACCTAATATTGTCTCATTTATAATAAGAGCTCAAATGTGGTATATCACCCCTGGGTTATAGAGATAGCTGGAACTATGGAAGGGCAATTTACGATCTTTCCTTTGATATACTTTAGTTCTAATTATCTTATATAACTATTTAATCAGAGAAACAACAAACAATCAAAAGAATTAATGATAAAATTATACCTATTTCTATATGCACGCGTCATATTTATATTCTTATATGCTGAAATATGCTACTCATAACTATTTACCGATTGTTACTTCAAGCTGAAAAGAGTTATCTTACCATAATCATGTGGCAATCCACACCATTAATTTGGAAACAAAGTTTCTTTTTTAAGGTGAAAATATCTCTCTATGGTATTGCTCTCTTCCAATGCTCTGAAGCCTTATTTAACGCTTGACTGCCTTGCAATAAGAGATGTAAATGAGTTGCTTGATGAAATAGAGACTTTGGTAACAATACTATTCCGTTCGGTGCAAATTATTAACCAAGTTTGGGTTAAATAAGTGAATGTACTTTGGTTTCATTTGAAATTGTATCCAGAGATACTTTTTAGCTGAATTGATATTGAGACATTATTTATTTCTAAATTATGGTTTTTGTTGGCTATTTGATAGTCCGGTAAAAGCTGAGAGCTGAATAGTTCAAGAGCAATTCGTCAGTCCTGTGCTTGTAACATTTGCATCTATTTTCTCATAAGATCTTTGTATTTATAGGTGCTAGGTTGTTCAAATGTGCTCCATACCTACCATAACTGTTTAATATGCTCATGAATTATAGGTATGTTAAGCACATTGTTCAGAAATTATTGGTGTAAAGTATGAGTTTTCGTTGCAACGCACGAACACATGACTAGTTAACTATAAATTGGAATAAACAGGTTACAAAAGAAGTGCAATTAGAGCTACCTAAGAAGAATGCGGTAGAAGGAAGTGAAACCGCCAAGCATGACATGGAGACACGATGCAGCCGCTGGTGCACGAGCCCACGAAAGGATCTGAGTGCCGAGGAGGACGAGAACGTCAGGAAGAGCATTGGACTGGATGAGGAAGAGATGGGGTGGAGTAAGGCGAGGACGCACGCGCTGCTCCATGAAGATGCAAGTGCTAGAGCCAGTGTCGTCGGCATTACCTAACCCCTACGACGGCCACTGCTTTACCTTGGCCATGGTCGTGCTTGCGCCGCACGGTCTGATGTTGCATCAAGCTTCATCAGACTGTGCACCAACGACCACTGTTGCCCGGCCACATCCTCCTCACTCCTTCCTCATCTCCGTCGACAGTTCGGGTAGGTGACCCACTCAGATTTGGTGCCACCAGCGTAAATCAGAGGATATTTTGGGGCTACCGGTGGCTGTGTGAGTTTGCGATGGTGGAACAGACGACAACCCACAGTTGATATGGCGACTCCGGCGACGAGAGGATCTGGAGTGGTGTCAATGATCAAGTCGCCGATCTTACGAAATAAAATAAGAAAAATCGCTGAGAATTCTTGGAGGAGAATAGTGTTGCTCTTTATTACAATAAACTGGTTTTTATAGGGATGCCTTTTGCAAGGCGACATACTAGCCCTAATTACACTGAATATATTGCTTGGAGAAATTGAGTTATCTATAGTGATATTGAATCACTTGTCCTCTCCTTCGTTTTATTTGTTGTGCTTCAACTGTTCTCTTGTAATGTTGTTCGTCGTCCACCTTTAAATATTAGTGAAGATGCCCCAGTTATTTCTAGAGAAGACACCTTATGGAAACGACGCTACTGGTCGGGGAGGCAGTTGTTGTTAGTGGAAGAACACCTGATCACCGGTTGGTGTCAGTGGGAGACGAACATGGACAAAAATGTGTAGTAGTTATTGTTAGTGACTTAGAGCTTAAAAGCATCATGTGGTTTGGAGTAGATAAGGGACGTATCTCATTCATCACACGCAAGGAATATACTTGGAATCGGGTTTAAGTACCAGTTCAAAGGTTATTCGAGTAGTTATCTGGTCGGATAATAAGTACAATGCCTCTCCGACCAGGGTACTCATAGAGCAACCTCTAGGGTCCTCACGATGACAGGGGTCTTTAAATGCGGGGGTTACGGCCATAAGGGCCATGTGGTCTTTAATTAAATGTTAAAACAATATTTAGGAATTTAATCCTCATTAAGTGGGAAGACGACAGAGGTGGCGGCATCTAGGGTTCGAGGCCGAGAGTGGAGCCATCGAGGATGGGCATGAAATTGATTGGACGAATATGATTAAGTGATGATGTGGATGCACGACTGTCTGAGGAATGAACAGTAAACATGTGAAGAAAATCTTGTGAAACCTCATCACCTTTAGACCCGTATTAACTCTTTCAATTTCACGTTAGATGGTAAAATAAATCAATCATATCTTTGAATGTTTACATGTCAGGATTTGAAAGGAGTCTAAACTAGGATCCAAAGGTAAGGAGGTTTTATAGGATTTATTTTGGTGTGGGACCCCGGATTTCTCCTTCCAGATTCCTCTGTGAAACCACTGTGCTATTCCCTAAATCAGTAGATAGCACTTCACATGCACATTGCTGAATCAAACCATACATGGCGTAAAATCATTTTATTCATTAATTTACACATCAGAGTTTACATAGACCACTTCGGGTCAATTTTTACAATAAGGGCCGAACAGGCCAAATGAATACATTACAAAAGATAGCGGAAGCAACAACGGAAGCGAAGGGGTGAGGGCACATCTTACCACATGCAAGTGATCGGGAACTCGTGTCGCTGATATTATCCGATAACATCGGACAATATAGGAGGTACACAAGAACCGATAGAGTCAGCTAGACTGGGGTGAGACTAGAACAACTAAGGACTAATCTACGCTTGAGTGACTCCTATATCTTTAGACATCTGGATCCTTGTTCTATTTAATCAGAGAAACAACAAACAATCAAAAGAATTAATGATAAAATTATACCTATTTCTATATGCACGCGTCATATTTATATTCTTATATGCTGAAATATGCTACTCATAACTATTTACCGATTGTTACTTCAAGCTGAAAAGAGTTATCTTACCATAATCATGTGGCAATCCACACCATTAATTTGGAAACAAAGTTTCTTTTTTAAGGTGAAAATATCTCTCTATGGTATTGCTCTCTTCCAATGCTCTGAAGCCTTATTTGACGCTTGACTGCCTTGCAATAAGAGATGTAAATGAGTTGCTTGATGAAATAGAGACTTTGGTAACAATACTATTCCGTTCGGTGCAAATTATTAACCAAGTTTGGGTTAAATAAGTGAATGTACTTTGGTTTCATTTGAAATTGTATCCAGAGATACTTTTTAGCTGAATTGATATTGAGACATTATTTATTTCTAAATTATGGTTTTTGTTGGCTATTTGATAGTCCGGTAAAAGCTGAGAGCTGAATAGTTCAAGAGCAATTCGTCAGTCCTGTGCTTGTAACATTTGCATCTATTTTCTCATAAGATCTTTGTATTTATAGGTGCTAGGTTGTTCAAATGTGCTCCATACCTACCATAACTGTTTAATATGCTCATGAATTATAGGTATGTTAAGCACATTGTTCAGAAATTATTGGTGTAAAGTATGAGTTTTCGTTGCAACGCACGAACACATGACTAGTTAACTATAAATTGGAATAAACAGGTTACAAAAGAAGTGCAATTAGAGCTACCTAAGAAGAATGCGGTAGAAGGAAGTGAAACCGCCAAGCATGACATGGAGACACGATGCAGCCGCTGGTGCACGAGCCCACGAAAGGATCTGAGTGCCGAGGAGGACGAGAACGTCAGGAAGAGCATTGGACTGGATGAGGAAGAGATGGGGTGGAGTAAGGCGAGGACGCACGCGCTGCTCCATGAAGATGCAAGTGCTAGAGCCAGTGTCGTCGGCATTACCTAACCCCTACGACGGCCACTGCTTTACCTTGGCCATGGTCGTGCTTGCGCCGCACGGTCTGATGTTGCATCAAGCTTCATCAGACTGTGCACCAACGACCACTGTTGCCCGGCCACATCCTCCTCACTCCTTCCTCATCTCCGTCGACAGTTCGGGTAGGTGACCCACTCAGATTTGGTGCCACCAGCGTAAATCAGAGGATATTTTGGGGCTACCGGTGGCTGTGTGAGTTTGCGATGGTGGAACAGACGACAACCCACAGTTGATATGGCGACTCCGCGACGAGAGGATCCGGGTGGTGTCAATGATCAAGTCGCGATCTTACGAAATAAAATAAGGAAAATCACGAGAATTCTTGGAGGAGAATAGTGTTGCTCTTTATTACAATAAACTGTTTTTATAGGGATGCCTTTTGCAAGGCGACATACTAGCCCTAATTACATCAATATATTGCTTGGAGAAATTGAGTTATCTATAGTGATATTGAATCACTTGTCCTCTCCTTCGTTTTATTTGTTGTGCTTCAGCTGTTCTCTTGTAATGTTGTTCGTCGTCCACCTTTAAATATTAGTGAAGATGCCCCATTTATTTCTAGAGAAGACACCTTATGGAAACGACGCTACTGGTCGGGGAGGCAGTTGTTGTTAGTGGAAGAACACCTGATCACCGGTTGGTGTCAGTGGGAGACGAACATGGACAAAAATGTGTAGTAGTTATTGTTAGTGACTTAGAGCTTAAAAGCATCGTGTGGTTTGGAGTAGATAAGGGACGTATCTCATTCATCACACGCAAGGAATATACTTGGAATCGGGTTTAAGTACCAGTTCAAAGATTATTCGAGTAGTTATCTGGTCGGATAATAAGTACAATGCCTCTCCGACCAGGGTACTCATAGAGCAACCTCTGGGGTCCTCACGATGACAGGGGTCTTTAAATGCGGGGGTTACGGCCATAAGGGCCATGTGGTCTTTAATTAAATGTTAAAATAATATTTAGGAATTTAATCCTCATTAAGTGGGAAGACGACAGAGGTGGCGGCATCTAGGGTTCGAGGCCGAGAGTGGAGCCGTCGAGGATGGGCATGAAATTGATCGGACGAATATGATTAAGTGATGATGTGGATGCACGACTGTCTGAGGAATGAACAGTAAACATGTGAAGAAAATCTTGTGAAACCTCATCACCTTTAGACCCGTATTAACTCTTTCAATTTCACGTTAGATGGTAAAATAAATCAATCATATCTTTGAATGTTTACATGTCAGGATTTGAAAGGAGTCTAAACTAGGATCCAAAGGTAAGGAGGTTTTATAGGATTTATTTTGGTGTGGGACCCCGGATTTCTCCTTCCGATTCCTCTGTGAAACCACTGTGCTATTCCCTAAATCAGTAGATAGCACTTCACATGCACATTGCTGAATCAAACCATACATGGCGTAAAATCATTTTATTCATTAATTTACACATCAGAGTTTACATAGACCACTTCGGGTCAATTTTTACAATAAGGGCCGAACAGGCCAAATGAATACATTACAAAAGATAGCGGAAGCAACAACGGAAGCGAAGGGGTGAGGGCACATCTTACCACAGGCAAGTGACTGGGGAACTCGTGTACGCCCGATATTATCCGATAACATCGGACAATATAGGAGGTACACAAGAACCGATAGAGTCAGCTAGACTGGGGTGAGACTAGAACAACTAAGGACTAATCTACGCTTCAGTGACTCCTATATCTTTAGACATCTGGATCCTTGTTGCAGTCGACAGCTCCAGGGTTCCTATTTCTGAGGGTTTGGGGAAAGAGCGAGGATGAGCACAATTACCATGCTCGCGAGCCAACATAACAGATGCAATAATATATATACAAGGTTTAACAATGATAGCTCGGGTTCTTTTATTTGCGTAAAGCAGCATTTATAAATACTGATAGTAGAAAATCATATCACTTAGCATTTTAACCAAATTGCATTTTTAAAGAGATTAGTTGTGCAATAATTAATAAAAGCAGAGGCTACCTCCACCTTCATGCTTATATTTGATGGTGGTCATACCCACCTATTACCAACGCTGGGTAAGAATACCCAGGGAAAATCCAAATCAAGGGCTAGGTGAGCCCCGCACATTTTTCATCCCATCTACAAAAGTTTTTGAAATAGAACTAACTCTCATAAGCTTCGCATGCCCGCCCGTGACCGTGGGCACGGCTGTTCGAACAGTTTTTATTCTTTGCAGAGATTGTACATCTTTACCCACAAGAGATAATCAGCTTGATATGTACACACGTTTCCGTAGACATGTGAATCAAGGGGAGATTATCACAAGACCTTTACAAGGTATCCCTCGATATTTGCCACACCCACTAAGGTTTCACCTGAGTAGGGTTTCATTCCCGTGGGACCCGACAACCACTTACCCAGACCCCCTCTTGCGCCATGTAACTTATGCCTAGGGTCCCACAAGTCACATACCCCAACTCGTAGCCTCGTGGGCTCATGGAGAAGGGGAGTCCCCCAATGGTGCAGCTCATACCGATGGACACCAATTAGTTAGCCAGGTCGACACCATTATAGACTTGCGGCTGTACTGTTTTACAATTGGAAGACATTACAGGATTAAGTCCTTAAGATCATCTGGACGGTTCGTACCACATACCAACCATTCTCGTGCTCGACGGCACCCACCACCCTTCCATCTGCCCAGATGGGGTATTAGCAAGTTTTAGGGTTTTGGAGAAGTATAAAATAAATTATCCAACCAGTCCAGTCATTCTCCCCAATGACTGCCTAAAACAATTGTTATGATTTAAGGATGATGATTTGGGGTAGTAATACCCCGGTACCTAAACAAGTCTAGCATGATGTTTAAGTACGACCTATAACTAGTAGGTTATCAGATATTTACTAGGGTGACAAGGATATTGAGAGTTCAATTTTCAAGGAAATGGTATAATAATTATTTAATCATCAAATAGGCATTTAACTACCTTATGGTGTTTGACATACATTTTGCATAGGAAATTAAAGCATGTAATTTGATATTTTAAAAGAATATAATTTGCAAAAATGTAGGATCAATATGATCAAAGTGTTGACTCGCCTGGGCTATTTTACCGTGGCCTTGATCTTACTCAAAGCTTGATTAGACAGAGGTTGGAATTCTTGGTTGGCGTCTTTGCTTGGATCTTGATCCTGCTCGAGTTGTCGATTCTTCTAGACTTCGATTTCTAATTACGCAATAACGATCGAAAAACCAAATAAATCCAAAGAACTCAAAAGACCAATAAAACACAAGAGCCTCAGAAAGATTGCGGATGACGAGCTTGAGAGAAGGGATTGGGCGACACTGGAATGTTTGACAGAGTCAAACGTCCAGATTGAGCGAAAGGAGGAATGCCAGAGAAATTTTGCCGGGAGGGAAGATACAAGGAGGGTAAGGTCGAAGGAGTTTTTGCCGGAATGTTCTACTGCGGATTTGGAAGATATCAAGACTATACTACTACATGCGACAAAGCAACTTAACTACAGGCTCTACACCAATTCTAGATATAAGAGCAACACACAATCTAATGGCAATTCAATACCAAACTCAGCTGCCAGATAATACTCAACGATTCAATTGCTAGCTACTCAACCTACTACTACAACCTACTGTCATAACAGACACATATCCTATCGCCAACTAATCGATACCAGAACACCAATCATTGCCAAACAATACAGATTGATAAAGCAATCAATATAAACAAATCAATACTTCCAGCCTACACAAAATACAATTACTTCTAACTATCATTGACCTACTTACGAAGCACTAACCAACAGTTAACAATTGATTAATAAAATAATAGATATTGCGGCTACTGAAGATCAAAGCTATCCTTAACGATTGGGATCACAATCAACAATTCAAATTACTGCCAAAACAACTACTGATCCGAGGAAGCAATTATGAACAGACATTGATAATTGAAACAGATGAATAACAGTTGATTGCAGGTTCTACAACACAAAAACTCAATTACCAGATTATACACATAGGTTTCTATTGCTGGTAAAACTCGGATTTCCTCAATTGCTAGCTCTACTCAATTCGAAATGTCATGATATTAGCACAAAACAAAATTTACTCAAGCAACCAAGGAATCTCTGCAAGTAATAGATCACGAGATTATCGCTGACGCTACCGACTCAGGCGGAAGTAGAGTCGATGTAGCGAATAGATACGGTCGTGAGTCGTGATTTCAGCCGCGATCGCTTCCTCCGAGTAGTCGTACTCGCTTCGCGTCTGCTCCTCTGAGTAGTCGAACTCACCTCGCAACTTCTCCTCCTCCGGTGATCGTCATGAGTTGCGGATCGTCCTAGTGCTGATGTTTCGCAACAGCACCTCCGAGGTATCCACACATACAGGGTAGGAACACCGCGCGCTGGTGTGCTAGCACCGGCAACGTGGTTGAGGATGGCGTGGCTATTAGGGTTTCGGGAATTCTTCAAAAACCGTGCTTCACCCTATGCCACCGCCTCTCTTTATATAGGCATCCATGATGGGTCTCTTACTCGAGGCCCATTAGGAACTTATATCCTATACGAATTCGGATCACCATCCAAATCAAATCCCCAGCCCCTTAAGTGTGCGACCCTACAGGTTCTTGTGCTATTTGGTTGTGACTCGGAAACTCTTTTCCGACCACTAGTCGTCAGCGGCACCTAGCAGCACGTAACGATTCCCAAGTACACAAAGAATATATCGAACGAACCTTAACGTAATATGATATATGATCAGGTCCTCATCACTTACGATCAGTTCGTATCTCTATACGACCCGTCTGTGATTACGTTCGACCAGTCTACGACCAGATCGCATCTCCATACGACCAGTGTGTAACTGATCGAACTAAGTGACCTACTCATGCATTCTCCCTTTGCCTCACGATGTCTAGTTGAACTCCAGGTGAGATATGGTGTCATCCATGGACTGTTCAATACTTTCTCGATCGAGTGTCGGATAACTTCTTGTGGTCGACACTTCGACCACTAGTGGTATGGCCATGTACTTTCTTTATCCGATCACCACAAGGGCCCCAGAGATATCTCTCCTGTTATGTAAGGAGGGGCAAGAGTGCTCTAAGGATTATACATCATCATTACTTGAGACCAACTAATGACACATAGATTCATAACAATCTCAATAGTATCTCAATGATGGGTCTATTCAGCTCCATGTTCTCTAACATGTGCTCACATTACTGATTCGATATCTCTATATCTATGACCGGTGAAACATGGCCATCAATCAATACATGTGATGGTCGTAGAGTCACGATTGTTCCAACCAGTGACATTCGACCAGGGATACATTTAGAATGATATCATATAAGTTAATGAGTTTCACCAACAAGTCACATACTCATTGATCTATAACTGATGATTCATTCAAGGAACAAGATAACATATTATCCAATATCATGAACATAAGGAAATACAATCATCTTTATGATTGCCTCTAGGGCATATTTCCAACAGAGAGGTAGAGGGGCGCCGGCCCTTTTATAGCCGGGGTGGAGGTGATGACGGCAGCGGATCAGGGTGGCATGCCGCGGTGGAGCCGGCGGTATGAGCGACGGAGTGGGCGCGACGTGGGCGCAACTTGATGGGACGGCGCTGTAGGCGGGGCGGGCGACGAACCGGTCGATGCGGCCGTTGACCCGGCGCTTCACCACTTGGACCGGTCGGAGCCGTGCCGCGAGGACGGAGGGGACGGTGCTATGGTGCGGGAGTCGTCGGCACAGGCGGGCAAGTGGTGGAGGTGACTCGTTGTGGGGGTGGCGCGGCAGGTGGAGGGGAAGGTGGAACCGGGCCGGGCGAAAGTGGGGTCGGGCCGAGCCGGAGAGGGGTGGATCTGGGCGGAGGGGGCACACACAGGAGGAGGGGAGCGCGAAGGGGTCGGCGGAGGCGCGCATTCAGAAGGAGGAGAACGGGGTAGGGGGTGATGCGGCGACGGGAGAAAACGAAACGGGGCGGCGGAGAGGAGATGCAGGGAGACGATGCGGCCGAGGGCGTCGGGGAAGATAGAGAGGCGGTAGCCGAGGGGAGAAGGGGAGGGTGAGCGACGGGAGTGTCGGCGAGTCGGGCCGTGAGAGAAGAAAGCGACGCGGGCCGGGGGGAAAATGGAAAAGCGGAGCCGGGCCGGGCCGGTTCGGGAGGGTGGTGGCCGGGAGGAATTGTGGGCCAGCCAGAAATGAAATGGGGAAAGAGATAATGGGCCAGAAATAATGGGTCGGCCCAGCAATGGGGGAATTGGCCCAAGAATTTGGGAGGGGTCCAAAATCTGAAAAGGGTGATTTCGAACCGAATTTTGAATTTGGAAATTGGAGGATAGGTTTGAAACACAAACCGGAGCTTAAAGAGAGCTCGGAATTTTGGAATTTAAGCGACGAAAATCAAAAACCGAGTGAATGCACTATTTACCATCCAAAAACAGGATGTTACATTTGGTAACCCTGAGTTAGTGGCCCCCGAAAACAAAGATCAGCACGTTTGCGGCTTCTCGGAGAGAAAAATGGGATAGGAGAGGACCTCATGTGAGGCCCCTCCCCTATCCCCCCGCCCGCCCGCCCGCCCGCCCGCCCGCGAATCCAACGGCCTGGGGAGGGCCCCAGGGTAGGCCTTACAGGCTGGTGTTAGGTAACATTACATATCTCAAGGCAGATCTCATCTTAGTCATGTAGGAGCTCACAATTCGACTGATATTTGCTGAGAAAAGTGTCGGCGATCATAAAGAAGAATATTTTCGTAACAATTTCCCCCGGACTTGATTACTTTCGCGCATTGCTCGAATTCAGATGTACCATCTGCACAAACATGCAACAAGACAGCTCCGATCCGCAGGCCACAGCGTGGAGACAGGAGCAGAATGTCCAGCAATGACATGCAGAGATACGTACATAAACGCCAACACATGATACACTCAGCAGCTACGCTAGCTAGGAAACCGGGCACTTATTCCAGGCATGCATGTCACCGGTCAACAGCGTCTAACGTCGCAAGCTTTGCCCACAGGCGACGCAGCACGAGGAGCGACGTAGGGAGTAGCACAGAGCATGAGAGGGTTCTTCCTGCGCACGCCGAGCCCCATGGCCTCCGCCATTTCCACCTCGTCCACGCCGGGAGGCAGCGTCCAGTCGAAGTGGTACAGGAGCTGCAGCAGCGTCAGCTCCATGCCGGCGAGCCCGTAGTTGTACCCGGGGCACATCCTCCGCCCGGCCCCGAACGGCGTGAACTCGAAGTGGAGCCCGTGGAAGTCCACGAGCCCGTCCTCGAACCTCTCCGGCCTGAACTCTTCGGGGTCCTTCCAGTACCGCGGGTCCCTCGAGATCGCCCACGCGTTGACCACCATCCTCGACTTGGCCGGCACCACGTACCCTCCGATCTCGGTCGTGTCGATGCTCTCCCTCGGGACCAGGAGCGGCGCCGCCGGGTGCAGCCGGATCGCCTCCTTCATGACGTGCTTCAGGTACTTGAGGTCGCTGTTGCGGAGGTCCGCCTCGGTGATGGTCTCCTTCCCGTGGAACGTTCGCCGGATCTCGTCCTGCAGCTTCTTCATCACCCGGGGGTTCCGGACGATCTCCGACATGGCCCATTCCGTCGACGAGCCGGAGGTCCCGGTGCCACCGGCGAACATATCCTGCAATTAAAGACACGCATACTTGGTACGTAAAAGAGTATATACGTACTCGGCACGCATGGATGCTTTTGATCCAATTGAAATTTGTTGGCGTCGTAATCGACCGAAGTAGATCGCATAACTTACCAGTATCACCGCTTTGATCGTGTTGTCCGTGAGCGGGAACCCCCAGGTGTCGTCGCCCTTCTGCAGGGTGAGCATGACGTCGACGACGTTCTCGTCGACGACCTCCTTGCCGGCGGCGAGCCTCTCGGCCCGCACCCTCCGCCTCCCCTCGATGATGTCCACGAGTATGCCGTCGAACGTCTTGTGGATCTCACGGAGTTTCCGCTTCATCCCGGAGACCGAGCCTAGCACCTCCCTCAGCCGCGGGAAGAGGTCCGGCACGTTGAACCCGCTCGACAGCCCGATCACGCGCTTGATGGCGTCCTGGAAGACCGGCATGTCGGGCCGCACCTCCCCGAACGCCGACCTCGAGATGGTCCGGCCGCTGATGTCGTACACCATCCTGGTCGCGTCCACCGGAGTGCCTGGCCCTGCCGCGCGGATGGCCTCGACCTGCCTTTGCACCTACAGATCAAAACCATACATGCATATCCTTAGTATACGTTCGTGCGTGGTAGTACGATCTATTCCATTCCATTCCATTCAATGTAACTATGTAATACTACCTCTTGTTCACGTATGTGTTGGAAGGAGAGGATCCGCTTGGGGCTGAGGACCTCGTGGATGCAGAGCTTGCGGATCTTGCGCCAGTAGTCGCTGGTCGGGGCGAAGATGATGTCGGTCCAGCCGTAGCCGCAGATGCCGCCGACGAGGAGCCTGGGGCGGTTGGCGAAGTTGGGGTCCTGCACCTTGAGCACCTCGCGGGCGAGGTCCCGCGAGGTGACGACCACGAGCGGCATCGGCCCGATCTTGAGCATCATGATGGGCCCGTGCACGGCGGCGAGGTCGCGGAGCCTGCGGTGCACGAGGGTGTTCACCACGTGGTGCACGCTCCCGATGACGGGAAGCGTGCGCGGGCCCGGCGGCCGGCGGCGGCGCGAGCCGGGCTTCATGAACTGCAGGATGGACACGGCCAGGAGGGCCAGGAGGATGGCGTTGTACATGGCGTCGTCCATGGCGAGACCTTTAATTATCGGCGACTCTTAATCGATTGGCCGGTGAAGTGACCTGGTAGGCTGGTACTCCGCACTCTTACTGGTACAAAATTAAACCTTCTGTATTTATAGTGTCAGACGCGAGCTATAGCTAGTACGTCTGCGGGAACGTGGCATGTAATTAGATTCACTTTCGCGATTCTTTGGTTTGAACGATCGATATCCATCGTACCTTCCGGCTAATTAACCTGTAGTGCATACAGCGTTGCGTGTAATTTCTCGGACGAGATTAAATTTTTTTGCGTCAGTTTGTCTTCAAGCGTTGCGAGTAACAAAGATGACTAACCGAAGCTCAAATAGGGGCGCCGTCGACTAAAAAAAACTAGGCGCAGCGCTCTGGTAGTCTGGTTTCCAGGTGCATGCAGCAATTGTATAGGGGTTTCTAGCTAAACGTAACGTGGACCTCCGGTAGAAAGCACCAAGATGCTCTCGGAAACTACGATGTGAACTACTATGTATATTTGGAATTTGGATAGGTCGCACTGGTAGTAATGCTCTTTGCCCACGTCAGTAGATGTTTAAGTGACATGTGTATGCGTGCAGCAACCTGCCGAACAATACTCTTATTTTAAGTGTAGTTTTTTTACCCCTTCGGTTGTGGTGTTAGGCTTCTCTAGCTAGACATCCGAAATCTAGTCTACAGCACGCTGATCGTTAGAGCATGAGCGCATGTTGCTTGGGACTTGGGAGGCTCCGGAGCTCGGAGGTATCCAAGACTAAGCAGGTAAGGTGACGTGTCCCTAATTATCCATTTGATCAGTAGTCCATCACTGACGTTACTTTATTAGTTTATTACCGTACTTTGACATTTTCACGTTGTTGCAAACCACGATGCATTGACTCCCTTGACCGGGGCCCTAATTTTCTCCGCATAAACCTGCCAAGATAGGAGTCTTAAACTGAGCAGAAGATTAACAGGGTGACAGACTGACGGAGGAAGACCAAAGTAGCCTGGCTAGTCGGCTGGGGCGCGCAGTCAGCCGTCCCACGCGGTCGCACCTGGGCGGCCGGGCCGGTCGGTGTGCATTGCGGCAACCGGCTAGATTCCGGCCTCAATGCCCTTGATTTTTGCGGTTTTGGGACCAAAACGTACTTATTTTTCTCTGGGCTCCGCGCTCGACCGGGCAGCGGCCGTGCCTCCTGCCTTGGGTCGCGACCAGAGCTTGTTTGGCTGGGGTCTTGTATTCTATGTCTGAAAAAATGGTGTCTGAAGATAGGCTGAAAAGTAGATGATTTTTAGCTGATCAGGCAAACTTGAAGATAAGTTGTTTGGTTGAAAGTATGTACCGAATCGATGAATGAAAAATAAAACATTGGATCGAGATATCAACGGTGGATCAAGCAACTTGGGAGGCCTAGCTCCTAGGCGCTTGTTTTCTACGCCTGGGCCTGGCAGCTCGCCTCGGAGGCAAGCAAATGATTTGCCACCAGGCTTGGAAGCAAACAGGCCCCTAGTCACTGACCGGCAGCGCAGGCTGTTTTAGCTGTTTGACCCAGGTGTAACATCATGTTTTCCTAGTTTCGTCAAAGAAATTCAAAACTTGTTTGATTTCAAATTTTTATAATCTAAATCAAAACCTTAGTTTGATTTTCCCCTGGGATCAGCCCATTGCACCCAGCCTGCCTGCTTCCCTTTTTCTCCAGCCCATGCCACCCAGCTCCCAGCAAGACACGTTGGGCACGCTCGCCAAGGCCCCGCCACTTGATCGCCTCCTCCTCGCGCTCGCGCAAGGCTCCGACTACCTCTTCCCCGGTGCATCCCCCTGCTTCCCCGCACTTGCCTTCCCTGGCCACTCCCCATGACACCCCGTGCGCACGAGCTCCGAGTTGCACATGCGCTCTGACTCTTGTGTGGCCGCATGCGCCCAGCTCCATTCCCCCTGTCTCCCTCCCCCCAGGTTCACCCCCCTCTGGTTATAAGAGAAGCCCTAGTGCATTCCCCTTGCCATTGCTCTCCTCCCCCACCATTTCTTCTCTATCACCGAGCAACGCCGGAGCCGGAGCTCACCTTTGGCCACACCACACTCCACCGCCGTCCAACCCCTCCGGTGAGTTTGTTCCCCGGCCGGCCCCATCACCTCGCGTCCCAAGACTAAGGAAGCCATCCCCCACCAACCCTCTTCCTTCCCACCGTTGAGGAGCGCCGCGGCCACTACGGCCACCCCTTCTTCTCTCCCCCCGGCCGCCGTCACACCGCCACCATGGCCGCCCCAAACTCCCCCTACCACACCGCCGGCTTCCCCACCCCCGGGCGCAGCCCATGCGCATGCCACCCCCCTCTCTGTGCCACCTGCTCACCGGCGCCATGTGCTCCTGTGGCGCCGCCGCACCGCCAACGCCGACTCGCTGATCCGAGGAGCTCCATCCCTGGCCAACAATGCCACGAGGTGGCCCAAGAGCCGAGGAACCTCTCCTCTGAGCCGCTTTGTGCCTAGACCAAAGGAGCCACCGGATTTTGCCTTCCCCTCCGCCTTCGGCTGAGCCGCTCCTCGCCGTCGTTCATCACCCACAGTCCATCTCCATCCTCCCTCCTCATCGCAGTGAGTTCCCCGTGTCGCGTTCTTACCTGTGCTCCCCTTCCCCGGTTCAAAGCATCACCGGAATGCCGTGGTCGCTGTCGTCCCGAATGCCACCGCTGCTTCTTGCCGCCTTACCGCCGCTCCGGCGATCTTCTGGACGCACCACCACCATCATCGACTTCGCCTCGCCGAGAGCAATCCATTTTGGGTCTTGGCTGCTGCCGCCATGCCCTCCTCTACCGGTAGCAAGCCAGAGCCGCCGAGCTCCAGAGAGCCCATGTGATGTCGGGTTAAGGCCAGCACTATTCATCTGCAATTAACCCCCCCATCTCTGTCTTGAAAGCTAATCAATCATTGCTTTGATTAATGGTTACATGCTTTAATTTTTGTATGCAAATGATGTCAAATAGTCATAAGGTAGTTAAATACCAACTTGATAATTAAATAATATTATACCATCCTTTACAATTGAAATACTTAATCCTTGTCACCCTAATAATTATGTGGTAACTATACTAGCTATAGGTTGTACTTAAGCGACATGCTAGTCTTGCTTAAGTAATGAGGTATTTATTTACCCCAACTATCTTCTTTTAAATCATAAACTTGTTTTGGGCAGTCATTATGGGTAAATGACTGGAGCATTGAGGCAATGTAATTTGTGTGTTTCAAAAACCCTAAATAACTTGCTGTTACCACATCTGGGTGGATGGTATGATGGTGGTGGGTGCTGATGTAGCCCAAGGAAATGTTGGTGTGTGAAATACTGGTATGTGGTATGAACCGTTCAGATAACCCTAAGGACTTAATCCTGTGATGACCTCCTAATGTAAAACAGTACAACAACAAGTCTATAATAGTGTCGACCTAGCTAAATAATTTATGTTCATCAGTACAGGTTGCACCAGGTAGATGAGCCACGATGCCGTAGGCCTTCATGGCTATGTGTTGGAGTGCACGACTTATGCCTCTAGGTAGGTGTAAGTCGTGAAGGCGCGAGAGGGGGTCTGGGTAAGGGTTGACGTAGGTGGAGGCGTAACCCTTTTCAGGTGAAACCTTAGCGGGTGTAACTAATACTGGGTGATTCATTGTAAAAGCCTTGTGGTAATCTCCCCTTGATTCATATATCTAAGGAAACATGTGTACATATCAAGATAATTATCTCTTGTGGGTAAAGATGTACATCCTCTGTAGAGTATAAACTGTTCGAACAGACGTGCCCACAGTCAAGGGTAGGCATGGGAACTTACAAGAGTTAGTTCTATTTATAAAACTTTGTGGGTGGTATGAATGATGTGTCGGGCTCACCTAGCCCGTGAATTGGATTTTTTCCTGAGTTGTCATACCCAATGATGTTAATAATTGAAATGATTCCAATCAAAATTTAAGCATAGGTGGAGGTAGCCTTCGCCATTATAAATATTGCACAATATCTTTTTAATAAAATGATATTTGGTTAAATTGCTAAGTCATAGGAATTTATAAATATTGCAACTGAAAATATTGCTTTTAGCAAATAAAATAACCTGAACCATCCTTGTTAATCCTTGCATGTATTATGACTGCATCTTGTGTATTCGGTCACGAGCACGGAAGTTGTGCTCGTCCTCGCTCTCTTCCCCAAAACCCTTCTGAGTTCGTGGATCAAGATCACTATGCATACTACGAGGATCCAAACGTTGAGGGCCAAGGAGATGATGAAGCATAGTTTAGTCTGTAGTTGCTCCAGTTTTGCCTCGGTCATGCTAACTTAGTCGGTACTCGTGTACTACCAATATTACCCAGGTCTCTAGATAGTATCGATCGTACATTGGTTTCCCCAGTCGCTTGCCAGTGGCGAGATGTGCTCTACCCCTTTTGGCTCTACTGCCGCTTCCGCTTTTATGTAATGAAATCATTTGGCTTTGTTCGGCCATACTGTAAAACTTGACCCGATGTGGTCTATGTAAACTCAGCTATTGTTTAATTAATGTATGGTTTGGTCTACGTTGTGTATGAAATGATTCAGTGATGTATTCCGTGACCGCTATCTACTGATCTAGGAAATAACGCAGTGTTATCGCAGAAGATTCTGGATCGTGAAATTAGGATCCAACACCAGGCCGCTCGGCACAGGGGGTTTCCCAAAGCTGCTATGCATCTCTTTCCTCCTCGGTTACTGATTGCATTCGGTGTGTGACTCTGAACTGAACCAGCATAAAGATTGAAGGAAGCTACTTCGTTCGCTAGGGTAGAAAGAGGCTAATAATGCCATGTATGCTTCTCACGTGCTAGGTTGCTTGTTCAAATTATCACTGAGATATATGTGTTGGCTTAAGGTTTTTCAGGAAGGAACACAAGTTGGTTAGTGTTGAAGAACGTGGTACAATCACTAGACAATAGATGAGCAATCACATAGAAACGAACGATGTAGACGCAATATAGGGAATATCTTTATTGATAGATTGATCTTTTCTGAGTACAATGAGGTCATATTTAAATATTAAACCCATCGGGATAGTTTTGGTATTACGTCCAGCAACCCCTAAATTAGGGTTTATTAACACCCCCGTTGGACCAATACTGCGTCATGCACATGTCTTATTAAAAACTCCTCAACAAAACCCAGAGGAAAAAGGGATCGGAGAAAAGAGTACATTGCATCCGCAAGCTGTATTGTATCGTTGCCTCATTAAAAACCTTTATGTGAGAAATCTTCACAAAAAAACTCACTAAGAGAAAAAGAGTGCAACATCTTTACCTTCTGGGTTAATCTTCGGGATTAAGGTAAAACTTCAAGACCTTAAGTGGATTATGATTCAAAGGATTCTCCCCTTGATCCATGCGACTCTCCAAGCCGCTTCATTCCAATACCACAAACGCATAGTTGGAAACTGGATGTAGACAAAGACCTAGTAAATAAATCAACCAGATTTTCACAATATCTAGTTTGCAGAATCTTCACCTCGTCATTTTTTTGAAGTTCATGAGGATAGAGCAATTTGGGAGTAATATTCTTCATGATATTACTTTTAACATAACCCATTTGCATTTGTGCAGGACAAATAACATTATCTTCATAGATAATATGGGGGTGTCGACAGTGTTAATGCCACATGACTTCTGGATATGGCTAATCAAGCGTCTAAGCCAAACACATTCACGTGAGGCTTCATATAGTGTAATAATTTCCGAGTGGTTGGTAGGAGTAACTCCCAAGGTCTGCTTAAATGACCGCCAAGAGATGGTTGTACCACCACATAGAAATACAAACCTAGTCTGAGATTTGGCACTGTGGGGATCAGACAGATAGCCAGCATCTGTATATCCCACCATGGTCAAGTCTTGGTTCTTCAGGAAAACAAGCCAAGATCTTGTGTACCTTGGAGGTATCTGAGAAAAGTCTTAACGCCAGCCCAATGCCTTCTGGTTGGAGCTACACTGTATCTAGCCAATAAGTTGACTGCAAATGCAATATCAGGCCTAGTGCAATTCGTAAGGTACATCAGTGCTCCTATGATGCTTAAGTATGGAATTTCTGATCCTAAAACTTCCCCGTTTTCCATCTTCGGTCTGAAAGGGTCTTTAACCACATTTAGAGATCTTACTACCATGGGGGTCTTTAAAGGATGAGATTTATCGATGTTAAATTTCTCTAATACCTTCTTGGTATAGGTAGACTGGTGTACTAGTATTCCTTTAGGGAAGTGCTCTAGTTGCAGGCCTAAGCAATACCTGGTTTTACCAAAGTCTTTCATCTCAAACTCCATCACAAGGTAAGAACTTGCTTAATTTATATCCTCTGTGGTTCCGATGATATTCAGATTATTGACATAAACTGAGATGATATAAAATCCAGTATGGGACTTCTTTATAAATACATAGGGACAATCATCATTATTTGAGTAACCCTTCTTCAGGAGAAAACCACTTAGTCAGTTGTCCTATATTCTTCCCGACTGCTTCAATCCGTCCAGCGACCTCTGCAGTTTGACGCTATACATGTTGCGATTAGTTTTTTTTAGGATCCAGAGTTTTGATTCCTTCGGGGACTCTCATATAGATATTCGTATCAAATGACCCATATAAATATGCGGTCACTACATCCATCAACTGCATTGTTGAATTCATACAAGTTGCCATTAATATTAAGTATTAGAACGTGGTTCCACTCATCACAGGTGAGTAGGTTTCATTATAATCGATGTCGGGTCTCTGCGTGAACCCTTGTGCTACAAGCCCCACTTTATATCTCATTGCTTGGTCGTTTTAATTTCTTTTTTGGATGAAAACCCATTAGGATCCTACAGGGAACACTTTAGGTGGTGTTCGGGCAACAGGACCGAATACTTTCCTTTTATTCAGTGAGTGCAATTCTGCCTCAATTGTTTCTTTCTATTTAACCCAATCTGAGCGCTTCTGGCACTCTGCCATGGGCTTTGGCTCTAGATCCAGTTCAATAGTTTTAGTAATTTTAGAGGCAAATTATATGTCGACAACTCTAGTCTTTCTTTTGTATGACTCTCCTGAGTCCACATAATTTGTGAAAATTTATTAATTTATTTCTTCCAGTTCCTCGTGATTTCTTACAACGGTGGAGTCAGATTGTGTGCATAAATTTTCGCTAGGGTTACCATCCTTAGGATGGATCACTTTAGAGATTTCCTCAACATCATGTTGAGGTTCTTTAACTGTCTTATGGAGTGATTTGTCTTGTTCGGTCCTTTGTTTCTACAAACATCTTCGCGGAATTAAGTCTCGTTCACCCGAAGGTCTCCCCCTCTTCTTTACCTGAGGGGCATGGGTGAGTTCAGTATCCTTCTGGGGTACTTTCACTCTCCCCAATGCATTTACTCCAAGTGTTTGTGATTTTATCACTCCCTTAAGATTACTAAAGGCATTTGGCAGACTAATAACTATTTGTTGCAAATCAATTATTCTCTGAACTTTCAGCTCCGAGTCTTTGGTGCCTAGATCTAAGGACTAAATGCAAGTGACATTTCAATCTATTTCTTGGCATTCTTGAGAGTGGTACCTATCTCCCCCTAATACCGGGAAATTATCCTCATCAAAAATACAATCAGCATACCAAGTCGTGTGTAGATCCCCTATCATCGGCTCTAGGTATTTAATAACCGACGGAGATTCAAAGCCTACATAGCTCCATAACTTTCGGTGAGGGCCCATGGTTGTACGCTGCGGTGGTGAAATTGACAAGTATACAACACAATCGAATTTTCACAGATGGGAAATTATTGTTTCTTTTCCACACACTAATTGCAAGGGGAAAGTTGGATGATATGTAGTTGGTCTGAGTTGGATTAATGCAACAGCGTGCAGCACTGCGTGGCCCCAACAGCTGGTGTGCAAGCTACAATTCTGTAAGAGTGGCCTTGACGTGGATCTAATAATCCTCAATTAATTAAGTTATTTATCTATAACGTTTATAGATAATAATTTATTTTATATAACATTCGAAGATACCCCCTCAATATTAATAATGAGGGAGACCAAATACACCCAATAGTCGTAAGCTATTTTACGACCACCCTATATGGTCGTAAGTTATTATACGACCACCTTTTGGTTGTAAGTACTACTAGAACCACCCTATATGATCGTAAGTTCTTTTACGACCACCCATTAATCGTAACTCCTACTATGATTACCTCATGATCTTAAGTCTTACTATAACAAGGTCATCTACGACCACCCTATGGTCGATAAAGTATAGAGACATGTGAGCCCAATCGACTAGGGATATTTATGTGCTGTGTTTAATACACACAGTAGTTATATGTGTCATTATTCCAGAGATAACTACACGTATTAAAACATCTATCTCTGAAATAACCGCAAGACAACGTGGGGGAATGCATCTCTGACAATAACTACCCTTAAACGTGCGCATTGTATCAAACGACAAGATGCCTCTTGACGTGAATAACTGTCATCCCTTCATGCGCTATATAAGGAGTAAAGTTAGTGGACAAAGCACATAAGGATAGACGAGAAATGAGAGACAAGAAGATTAAGCCCTAGCTTTAGTGACTCCTTCTTGTTATAAACACAATCAATACAACAAACACATGAGTAGGGTTATTATTCTCCCAGGAAAGGACCTAAACATGTATAAAATTCTCATGTCCCGTTGTGTGTGTTTTCTCTCCAAAAGAGCCCTCAATATTCATTCATAAGATTGATACTAAACCATCGACAGGTTTAACAATAAGTTTTATTCTTTTAATTAATAACTATGCGAGGCTATTTTGAGTGTGGGCATGTGGTACTGAATGCTCTACTTTAATGCCCAGGGTTATATAATAATCATAAAATGCCTTTGAGATAAACTCGCCAGCATTGTCCATTCAAATGGACTTAATATGTTCATATGGAAAATTATCTCTTAATATGATTATTTGGGCAATTAATTTTGCAAAAGCATGGTTTTGTGTAGACAACAGGCAAACATGGGACCATAAAATATCTAAAGGAGCCTGGCAAGGGTTGGATAGGTCCACAAATATCACCCTTAATTCTCTCCAGGAAACTAGGTGATTCATCTCTTAATTTCAGATTAGAGGGTCTAGTAATTAATTTTCCTTTGGCACAAGCAGAGCACATGAAATGTTCACGTCTAGGAAACGCTGTAGTTTTATGTTATAGCCAACATAATTATTAATAACTTTTCGTATCATACCCAAACCAAGATGACCCAGACGATCATACCATATCTTAAAAAATTATCGGTGCTTAACAATTGTTTTCATCGCAACATAAACTTTTGGTTTTATATAAGTGTAGTACAATCCTGATGAGAAAGATGAGAGTTTTTCAACCACTTGCTTCTGGCATCCATTAGACTTAGTCATGAGTAGGTATTCTGTACCCTTCTCATTATCAGTTTCTACATGAAATTTGTTCAGACGAATGTCTTTAAAACTGAGGAGGGTACGTTTAGATTCGGGAAACAAAAGAGCATCCTCGACTGTTATACATGTACCTATCGGGAGAACTATGACGACCCTTCCAGTGCCGACTATGAGAGCACCGCTTCCAGCAATGATCATGGTATTCCCAATTTTCTTAGTTAATGTCTGCAAATATTTAGTTTCCCTAAAAATTGAATTAGTGGTGCAACTGTCTACAAGACATATTTTCTCTTCTTCCATTGGATCGTATCGAGTTGTTCTATATTTAAAACATGATTTGTAATAAAAAAAATTATTCAACAAGAAATATAGTTCGGAATGAAATAGAACAAACATAGACCAATAATATAATGGATTGAATTAATCTGTAAAAATAACAATGCCAAGAGTTCAACCTCTGTAAATAATGAAAGATAAATACTCAACATGAGCACGAATAAACCAATGTTCATCCGGAACTAAAAACTAAACTGATATGTAATAAATAATATAAACTTCATGTGTCCAAATGGATCCTAGCTATCCTTATGGACGTCCAGGAGCTCCAATCCAAGAATATCATCGTGATCCATGGAGGTGCCTTCTCCCTGAGTCGTATCGTCAAGAATCATGTAATCATTCTTCTCGACGTCTTGGCTAGGAGATGATCCAGTCAGAGTAGGTTGAGCAGTGAAGTGAGCCTCAACCTTGTTCCCCTGAGTCTTCTTAACTCTTCCTGTGGATTGCATGTAGAGGTTGACCAAATGCTGCGGGGTATGGCAAGTGCGCGACCAATGGCTGGTGCAACCGCATCTAAAGCACATCTGGGGAGGATGAGTACTCTTGCTGGCTGATTCTTGCTTTTGGGGCCTCCCTTTACCTACTCCTCTACCATGGGTTTTACCCCTGTCTCTCTGCATCCCAACCTTCTTCCATTTGCCAACATTCTGTTTTGGATTGTTTCTGCGGTCCTGGCTTTTGCTAGCCTACTGAGCATTTGTGTGTGCTTCAGGCACAACCATCATCACAGTGGGACGTATATTATGGTTTTCCATTAGAAGTTTTGCATGTTTCTCTGCTTCACACAGAGTGTACATCAGCTCAAAGTACTTCAAGTACTTCGTATTGCGGTACTGTTGCTGTAGTATCCGCATATTGGGGTGAAGGTACACAAGGTTTTCTCTATCATATCGGCTTTTGTAACTGCCTGGTTGCAGAACCTCAATTTGGAGATAAGTTTGTGCATAGCCTAGTTATATACTGCCATGGTCTTGAAATCTTGAAAGTGCAAGTTAGTCCATTCTCTTTGTGCTTCTGGGAGAAGGACAAATCTCTATTGGTTGTAGCGTTCCTTTAGGTAATTCCACAACACCAGTGGATCATCCTCCATTAAATATTCAAACTTCAGGTCTTCACGGAGGTGGTGCCTCAAGAAGTGCAGAGCTGCATACCTAGCGGCCTCACGGATGGCAAGTGCGCCAGCTACTGGCTCGATGATGGTATCTCTAAGAGATCGAGACTTCAAGATGATCTTTGTGTCCATCGATCAAGTGAGGTAGTTGTTGCCATTCAGGGCAAGCTCAACAAATTCTTTCTTTACAATGTCTAACATCTCCTACATTAGGTTCATGCAATTATTCAAATTTACTATAGGTAAAATAGAATCTAAAGCATGAATATTTAAAAAATTAGTAAAGATTTGTTTAACATTAATTCAGCAAATATTTTATGATTTCTTAGAATTTTTCTATCAATTAATATGAATTTATGCTAACTAATGCGGTCTATGGATAATTTTTATAATTATCAATATGACAGAAAAACAATTCAGCAAATAAAGCTAGGGAAATAAAAACCCATTGGTATGAAACTTCCAGTGTGTGCTAAGAATAAGGTTTCACAAATATATGGAAGCTCATGTGCCTAAAAACCATTTTTCTAAGATTATTTAAGGTTATTGCTTAAAAATAAATAATATTTAAGAAAATAACCATAAATTGAGGGCCTAAAATACACAATTACCATGAAACATATTAATCTGCACAAAAATCAGATTCCCGAGGTGTTATTCATTAAGAATATATAAAAATCAAAATCTATCGCAAATTTCCCAAACTCCAGGTAGGTTTCACAAAATTTCCTTATTCGCAAAAATTCCTCATAATTTTATGAATTATGAGGGTTTATATGCATTTTTTGACATTTTCCTTTTATTTTCTTTTTTCTAGTTTTCTTTTTTATCTTAGACCGAGCTCAGTTTCCTTTTTTGACCTACTAAGGCCCATGCCGGGCTCCATTACCAGTGGCAACGGTGGCACGTAGCGCATGTGCGGGCGCTTGGTGCAGCGACACAGAGTGATACAGAGGTGCAGAGCTACGCGCGGTGGCCGAGAAGCCGTGCGACGGGCGCGACGGCATGGATCGCGGCCGGCCGGGCCGCCGAGGCGGAGTGGCGCGTGTGGCGAGCACGGCGGCGACGATCGACCCCATGAGTGCCGAGGATGGCCGCAATGCGCTGGGCGCATGCGCGCGCCTAAGCAAGGCAGCGCCGCCAGGGACGCGCGGTGTGTCGGACACTGGCTTTGAATACCCGAAGTCCTGATGTGTGTATCATATTTGTCCCATAATCAGTGGCTAGTATACACAATCACAATATTTATATTCACATCCATACATTCATACTAAAACAACTGGTGGTACTTAACTTAAGCGATTAAAAGCTATTAAAACCCAGACCGACCGACCAAATAAAAATAAGTATTAGCAGAGTAACCAAAAGTAGCAGCGGAAGTAGAAGTGATAGAAGTAGATAATTTTCAACGGTATGCCCATCCAAACCAAAAGGCAACCAACAAGAGACAAGTCCTAACAAGGTTTGTCACCGAACTCTCCGGTTCTGGGTGCGAAGAAAATATCGTCTAATGTAGGCTCGTCCTCATACTCTAAACAATAAATTAAGTAAGATAGAGTACATTGCGTACTCAGCAAGACTTGTAGTGTATCGTAAATTTTTATAAATGTAAGGCTAACAAGAGATGATGCTCTATTCTACAAGTTATTTTCAGCATACAGCAAGTTTCATTTGCAATATTATTATGTGGTATTTTGCAACAGGAGCTTAAAGAGCAGTTAAATAGATAAAGACAACATGTAAGTAATTGAATAATTTATAACTTGTAACCCTCCTCAGCTGCGAGCAATATTTTATTTTCAGCCATAGACATGGCAGTCAACTCAAATATAAACCAACAAAAACATTTCCTAAGTTTTTCCAACAAAACTGTTTTTATAAAAAAACAAGACTATACCCGGCAATGCTACACTTAGCACGCTCATCACCGCGAGCATGGCTATTTAAATAGATTTACACTCTGCAGAGGGGTACAACTTAGCACGCGTCGAAGCCTTTATATCATCATGTCCTAACCTTGCACTTAGCCCGGCGAATGAACACCCTCACTTCACCCCGGGTACATCCTCGTTTCAGTGAGGCATTCACCGTTGTGTCGACGATCACACATGCTCACACCACTACTGCCAATCAATCATGCAAGGCTAGTTTTTTATGACTTAATTAGCTAAGGCCGTCCCATACTGGTGCATGTGGTTTCACGCTTACGCTTAGGTCGGATATACCAGCGTTCGGTCCTTAATTGATCCGAGCGAGAATCTCCTCGTATCTACATGCGAGACTCCTTTCTCACATTTTTCAAATATAATATAACTCATCAGTGTCAAAAACTAGATTTTCATTTTATTTTAATGCAAAATAATAGAGGTACACCCCTTTGGACTTTCTTTTCAAAACTCCCAAATTTATATTCATCGTGTCGTCTTTTTACAAGTTTTAGAAAAATACTATCGCTCTAGTTGGCATTTGTGTGATGTTCGCACTTAAAACTCCTAATTTGACATTATCTATTGCCTAAACCATATCCTAACGGCTACAACAATAAAGGAATCAATATTTCAAAGAAATTCATGCATCGATTAGGATTACAACTACCGTTATCCCAAATATAGCAATTTTATATCAAACATACACGTATACATAATAGATTTTGCAGAAAGAATTATAATAATTAAAATATTAGGGTCAACATGGTCAAAGGGGTTGCTTGCCTTGCTCTGGTTGTTTTGAGTAGGGGATGGATGGTTGTAGAAAATATCGTTCGAACAATTGTCACCTAATCAAAACATCCGGAAACAAATTAAATAAGGCAAAATAATTTCATATGTAACCAAATCCAAATATTTTTACATATTCTGGTAGAGTATGATTTTAGATTAATTTAGAAAAAATAATCTTATTTGGAATTTTTATACAAAAGTTATTAAGGTTTCAATTTGGTTCAGTTTGAAAAATCCTGAAAAAGAAAAAGGTGATGTCGATGACATATTTCTATTTTTTACACTTTACAGCAGAGAAAGCATATTAGATTCTACGTTCTACTAAGGTTTACGCTTTTCAACATCGAAGGCGTGTTATCCTCAGAACTGAAAGTACTTTTTTCTATTTTCATCCAATTTCATTAACCTTACACGTGGGGCCTACTTGTCATTGACTTGGTCCATGTGAGCAGTGCCCGGACCGGAGGTCCACGCATGCGGTGCTAATCCACGAGGCATTCTACTATGCAGTTTAAGGTGGTGGGACCCAATTGTCAAAGACTCATAACCAAATCTGATTTTTATTAGTTTCTCATTAACTATTCTTGGGCCCACATGTCAGTCTAATGGAGTTGTATTTAATTCAACCCTAATCATTCCTTTGTCCTAAACGACACCGATTCGGTCTTAATTGCCGGGCTACAATGTCGATTTGTTTTCGGACAAACAGAGCAGTGAAGGGGGCTCTCTGGTGGTGCTCGTCGCCAGCGAGGGAAGCTACGGCGGCGGTTGGGAGTGGCCAAAATGGGTTGCTGGCGGGCTAAGGATGCTAGGGGAGGTGGCGTCATAGCTCTGGCGGCTCTGTGGCGGTGCGGCGAAGGCACACGACGGCCGCCTGTGAGGGCGAAACGGGGATGGCTGTCTAGGGTGTCATAGGAGGAGGTTTAGAGGGAGCACGAGCTTGAGGGAAGCAAGGTGGTCTCATCGGAGCAGTTGGTGTAGACGAGGAGGGACCAAGGTAGGCCGGCAGCGTAAGCCCGAGTTGGCAGATAGGGTCATCGTGGTAACAACGCTATGGTGCAAATTGACTCCAATCAGATGTAGGGAAAGCTAGGGGATGGCACGGAGATGCTCTAGGCACAAGTAATTAGACTGGAGCTCAGCAGACAAGAAACGGTGTCGGCGTCGGCGGTTTTGGTCGTGCGCGAGGGAGATGATGGTGGCGAGGTGTTCCTCCGGATGAAAACTCAAATTAATTTGGGGGGGGGAACGATCCTTAGGTGCTGGAACACGTTGTGACACAATTCATTAGGGAAGGGCCTCACTGGTTTAGCCGAAACAGCAAGCGGGAGCGGCAGTCGCGTACTGGGTGTCACCGAACGCGAGGATGATGCAAGCGTTCCCAGAGCTTCGGCTGCACAGAGATATAAAGAAGGTGATGAAGGGAAAGATGTCGGGACCCAAAAATACAATTCTGGACCCTATGTGTATAATACACAAGTCCAGGATCACGCTAATGCACACAGTATCAACATAGATGAATATCGATCCGCACAAGACGATTAATAGAACAAATGAGTAATTTGAATAGAAAATAATGGTTTTAACCTCACGGTTGAGTTTACATTTATTAAGCCTCGCAGGGCTGGCAATAAATAAAATAGCAGCAGCGAAACAAAATTAAACTCCAGCGGAATCTCATCAATTCACCACAGGCAGCCGACCAGGATCAAGACTCTAACGATCAGCACCTCCGTAGAACCCCTCCTCAAATGCAGGCGAAGACTTCTCCACTTCTGTTCAATGTTTTGCAGCAAGTATGAGTATACAACTGTACTCGCAAGTCATACCACATAATGCAGCTATAGATGATGGCTTATTCCAAAGGAATGGCTTCTGTGGTTATTTTGCAGAAATGCAACATTTGCAATTGAAAATAAATAATAGATTGAAAACAATATTTAAAAGAAATAAACTATAATAATTTAACATTTATTTTCACAAAGGAACACAGTCTAAATAAATTATTCATACGACCATATGACTTAGATCACACAACTCCCTTCCCAAATGTTTTATGAAAATCTATCCCTCGTGTGAAATCCCCGAGCATGTCCATGACCGCATACGCGGTTATTCGAATAGATTAATTAGCACTCTGCAGAGGTTGTACAATTTACTCACATGATATAATTAGTGTAGCTAGCACTAATTATAAAAAAAACCTTTCAGAAACATTATCCCAAGTATTGACACTCCCGATGTGCTTTATCGCTGCCCAATCGATACACACAGTGCTTGGCACGACACACACCGTTGGACAGGAAAGCGGCAAACCATCCCGCGATGTGAGAATCACACCTCCAGCCCAGCACACAGCCTAACCTATTAGCCTGAGCAATCAATATCAAGATTCCATAACCTACTAAGTTATGACCATCTCATACCAGGCATGTGGTCGTACAGTAAGACCCAATTCAATAGCGCACAAAGCTAAGTCCTTAATTGACCAAGGTAAGACTTCTAATTTCTAACTAAATGTCACACAGACCAATATTCCCATGCACACAGCTTCCACCATATCACACACAATATCCATCACTTACCTCAGTCTAAATCTTTTCCCACCCTGTTGGTTAAGTGCAACACATGCTATCAACGAGGAATAGTACACATCACATAACACGCGTACCGACAAGGATGCCACATGGGATGACATGCAGGCATGGGCGCTGAGGTGGCGGCTGACACGGACGACCACGAGGCGGCGGCACTCGGGTCCCAATGGTTTCCGGCGAACGGCAGCGCGACTTCGACGGTGAGTGGTACCAGTAGATAGCCAAGGCTATTGCGAACCCGATGGTGTACTTACGGGTGGCTGAGGCCAACGGTAATGGCCGGCGACGAGGCTGGAGCGGCAAGGAAGGTTCGGCTATTGTCGGGCGCGGGCTCCGGCGACACCTACAGCGGGGAAGGGTGCACGAGGTAGTCCGGGCGGCGGCGGACTCGGCGGTGCATTCGACGTCGACGAGGCGGCGATGACGGCGGTGCAATTCGCGAAATACGAAGTCTCAGCCGAAGCCGTAGAGCTTCGAATCGTGGCGGCGCTAGGGTTCCTGGGGTGATGAGGGTGGGGGCTTTGGGTTGCAGAGACGCTGGCGAACCTCGGGGGCTATTTATAGGGGCTCGGGCGTGCCGGGATAAGGAATCCCCAATTTGAGTCTGAGATGAACACAAAATCGAATTCAAAAATCCAGGAGATAGAAACTGATTGGAGATTTGATTCAACGAATTTGGATGCGGGGAGATAAGAGATAATATTTGATGCGGAAATCCGGGGCGATTTAGTTGGGATTTCTCCGTTGTCGTTACGAGCTTGAAGCTCAACAATGGTGGAGGGACGCGTCGACTGCGCGGGGAAGACGGCGACGCGAAGACGAAAGCTGGACTGACAAGCGGGGTCCACCTGCCAGCGAGATGAAGCGGCGCACACGAGAGAAACGGAGAGGCTGACATGCGGGGCCCACATGTTAGTTGAAGCGGGGCGTGCACAGGCGAGCTGGCCGAACAGTGCTAGGCCGGCGGGAATAGGGTTGGGTGTTGGCCCGAACACTGTTTTGAGATTTTTTTTAATTAGTTTTTTAATAGAAAATACAGAAAATTCAAGTGGCGATTAGAAAATAGCAAATGAACTCGGAAAAATTCTACAAAAATCTAGAAAATATATCCAAGCATATGGAATCCAAATAAAATAGTTTTGACAATTGTTGATGTTGGAATTAATCATGTTAAATTCTTTTGATATTGAAAGTCCATATTAAGCTTTAATTTAAAATCCAAATAAAATCCAAATGGTGATTTTTCCAACTACTAACTAATAAAAGATTTTTAAAAGCTCAGATAATTAGGGTGTTACAAAATAGGAGGTAGAGGAGATCATCAAGGGCATAAAGAAAAGGGCCAAAGTTCGTTGGTGATTTTTTTTTTCAGAACTTTATCTTGTCTGTGATTTTCTCAAAAATTCTTGCAAGCTTCTGTTTTTTAGGAAATGCATTATTGCTTTAGATGTTTTTTTTCCCTAAAAAGGTACTCAATAAATTTCTCCCTAAGAAAATATGCCTAAAATTATTCTCTCACCTATTTTTTATTTTGTTTTCCCAAAATTTGTTTACAAGTTAATGTTTGTATGAAATTTCATTATTTATTTTATACCAAAGTTCAACAAGCATGCATAAATGATCTTCCTTATGTTATAATATCCAAAATTTGTTTTTCTTATTTATTTTCACTGTGTCTCCCCAAAATGGAAATTTTGGGATGTTACAGTCAGCTTCAGGTAGCGCGCGGTGGGTGCCGGCGTTAGGCCTGCAACAGCGGCGATGGTGGCCGGCCACCTAACAGATAAGGATTTTTTCTCACGTGAAAAGTAACTGCTAGATATGTTGACTAATCTATGTGGCAAACAGTAATTTAGAATTAAACTCTACAATGAACAGTAACCCTAGCCAGTAATTGGTCAATCCAACATGCAGATTAATCTACCATATTAATTCATAGCAAAGTAGAGATTGAAAGATGAAATTTTGGCGATATACTGAATCGACCGTGTAGAGCGATTTGTGTCGATAATGTGTTGAAGAACATAGTAATCGTTGGAACTCAATCAACCAATCACCACATAATAGATGAACAATCACAGAGAGACTACGATGTAGACACAATATGGGGAACTTCTTTATTGATTGATTGATTTTTTCCGAGTACAGTAAAGTTCTATTTAAATACTAAACTCACCCAAGACAGTTTTAGTATTACGTCAAACAACCCTTAAATCAGAGTTTTTTTTAACATAACTATTAAATGTCCCGGACATTGCCAAAACGACAGGTCTAGCAGGTCCAGCATTGTTGCATCACCTGATTCTATGATTCACAATAGCTCGCGTTTGTTTCCCGGGACCTGGCATCGTACAATGACTTCACATTGTACAGGTCGTCTTATCTGATCGTAAATTAACCCTCCATCTCAACAGCGAAAAGAAAAGGGAACCACCAGGGCTTGTACGTTCGATCAGATTGTTCTTATCGTACGACATCAATTACAACATTTCTAAAACTACTTGCAACATCTCAGTTGTAAAATCCTCAGACACGGTTGCAACATCATTGTTCAATGGTTGCAACATCCTAAGACAATGGTTGCAACATCACAAATCAAAACAAAGTATCTGAAAAAAATACGTTGGGAAAAATTACAACATCGCCGTGAACAGTATGCAAGATTT
The DNA here is from genome assembly GCA_036346395.1 of Hsuehochloa calcarea. Taxonomy (NCBI): domain Eukaryota; kingdom Viridiplantae; phylum Streptophyta; class Magnoliopsida; order Poales; family Poaceae; genus Hsuehochloa; species Hsuehochloa calcarea. Next base: position 19,231,222 of record CM070597.1, on the reverse strand, counting down.
TTTTTCTACACATGCAACATTTTTTTTCTACAGATGCAACATTTTTTTTTCTACAAATGCAACATTTCAAAGAACAGTATGCAACCTTGTTTTCAATAGGCCGCATCATTGTTTTCAATGGACCGCAACATTAGCAGAAACAAACAGAGACAACAGAGGCCAATGGCAGGAGCAAGTACGCGGTTCTTGATTGGAGCGACGAGCCAGAGCTGGACACGGCGGGGTCGGAGGGGCGGAGGAGGCCCTCGGCGTCCGAGAGGAGGAGCAAGGAGCTGTTCGTGTACGCCTGCGCCATCTTCGCAACTCGTGCAGCCCGGCCACCGCACCACCAGCGACAGCCTCCAGCTCCTCGAACTTGAAGATCGCGGGGATGAAACTTTAGAGTGAGCGAGAGACGAAAAGGGAGTGGAAGAGAGACACGGGAAAAAAAGAAAAGATGAAGCGGAGAAGATGATGTGGTTGGGAAAATGGATTGAACGGTGGTGATATGGTTGGAGTCAGTCGTAGCAATGAGTCACGTAGGAAATCACATGGACAATGCACTGTTCTATCGTTTCTTCTCGATTCGGACGCCCGAACAGGAGCACTACCCAAAAGAAAATAGAGCCGAAGAGAAGACTCGATCCAAGGCTCCAAGCCGCTCGCGGGTTTCCCTCCTTTGCTCCGCTCGTTCTACAGGGATCCAAAACTGCGTGCTTCTTGCAGCGGGAGAAGACGGGCAGAGACAGCGAGGCTCCGTCGCCGGTCGTCGCGCGTTCCCAACTCCCACAACCTGCAGCCGCGCAGCCTCACCTCACATCCCGATCCTCCTCCCCCACACACTTCTAAAAAAAAAAAAAAAAAATCTTCACACTCCCGCTCCGCTCCCCCACACCGTACACAGAGGCAACACCTCCGTTCCCACCTCCACCTCCTCCGCATCACACGGCATCCGCCCGTGCCGCCGCGATGGCCGCCGCCTCGCTCCTCGAATCCACACGCTTCCTCTCGATGCCCCTCCCGCGTCCGCCCCGCCGCGACTTCCTCCTCAAGCCCCCGACCCTCCCCGCCCGCGCCGCGCCCCTCCGCGCCCACGGCTATGGTCCCACTCCCGCCTCTATCGCGTCGCAGCCCCCCGAGCCGAGGCGGCCCAGCGGAGCGCTCCTCGACGCCCTCAAGAAGTTCCTCCTCGACTCGCTCCCCGCGCTCAAGAAGCCCGCGGTGGCGCTCCTCCTCGCCGGTGCGCTGCTCGCGGCCGCCGGGCCCCACCCCGCCGCGCTGGCCGCCTCTGGAGGCCGCGTCGGCGGGTCCGCCTTCTCCTCGCGGTCCTCGCCGCCGTCATACGGGTACACCGCGCCGGCGCCGAGGGGAGGGTACTCGGCCGCGCCGTTCTACTCGCCCTCGCCATTCGTGTCCGTCGGTCCGGCCTTCGGCATCGGGTTCGGGGGGTCCGGGTTCCTCATGATCCTGATGGGGTTGGCGGCGTTCCTTTACCTCGGTGGGTTCCTGTCCGACTCGTCCGGGGGCGGCAGCGTACTCACCGAGACGCAGAAGACCACCGTCCTCAAGCTGCAGGTTCTTGCCGTTTCCTCTGTTCATTTCTCTGGTGTCTGGGCGGATTTGTTCGCGGAGCAATTTACATTAGCATGGATCAATTGGCGCAATCACTTCATATTGTAGCGGAAAAATATGCAAATGAATTGCTGATAGATGTTAGCACCGCCGGCTCACACGAATAGCTTGGACAAAAAAACGCACACAAACAGAAGACACTATATTCTTTGTGCTGCTTTTCTTAGCTAGCTTTTTCTGTTTATTCTCCTTTTATACATCAAGAAACACTCTACCTTACAAGCATTGTGTGTTATTGCGCCACTAATAACACCAGTACTAAACGTCACGTTGTTGTTACTTCAACACTGATAATACTAACACAAAACTCCAGCACCACATGCCATTAACAGTGTCTAGTCTCTAAACGCTTCATGTCACATGCAAGCGTTTTTACCTACTAATGATGCTGTTACATGCAAATACCAATTAAGTCAAGATTATAGCTAATAATTTCTCCCCTAATCTTGACATGCTGACTCACCGTTGCGGATCGCCCACAACCTCTTACCACGCACAATGGCTTTCTCCTTCTTGCCACATGCAGCGACTCCTCTTGCACGACTCATCACGCTATTCGCGGTCTTCAACACTTATCTTCAAGAAGTTTTGCATTCTTCTTACTGATCATGCCGTCGGTGACACAACTTACCGATGTCTTTCAGTTCTTCACCCCGGTGACACACCTCGCCGGCGACTTCGACCTCTACCTCAGCTCTAATTGTCTTTCACTGGTGACACAACTTGATGGCGATGGAGACTCAGACCGAAGCTTACACTCCTGATTACTCACGCTTTCTCGTAGACACAACTAACACAAGAAAACACGCGAGTACTATAGACACGCGCTTTCTTGTGGACACATCTTACACAAGAACCCACGCGTACAACATGCATAGACTCAACTACATGCACTTACATAGGACGTGGCCATGAAAACGGACTCAACGCCTCCTCATCCACACGTGCACCTTGCGCAGTGCCTTGGCAAGTGCTGCGCGGACACTGCTTTCATTTTGCCCACATCGTCGTTGCCGTGCTCCACATGCACTAGGGCGACGAGGTTCTTCGAACGTCTCGTCATACCGCATCGCGAGGCCTCGCACCCTTGATGCACTTGTACTCCTTCGTGCCTTGCTCACTGCACCTTGACCGACGCCTCGATGACGCCAGTCTTGGCGTGCTGTCCGCTTCTCTTGCATATTATCGGCCGCCGTGCTCGCCGCCGCTTCAGAGCCGCTGTCGCCGACCGAGCCGCTACGCCCGGCTATGCCTCCTCGTCGCTACCATGTTGCGCCACCATCTTAGGGCCATGCCACCTTATCGGCGCCACCGGATGAGCACTCTCCTCACATTGAACCTCGCTCTAATACCAATTGTTAGCACCGCCGGCTCACACGAATAGCCTGGACAAAAAAAACGCACACAAACAGAAGACACTATATTTTTTGTGCTGCTTTTCTTAGCCAGCCTTTTCTGTTTCTTCTCATTTTATACATCAAGAAACACTCTACGTTACAAGCATAGTGTGTTATTGCGCCACTAATAACACCAGTACTAAACGTCACGTTGTTGTTACTTCAACACTGATAATACTAGCACTAAACTCTAGCACCACATGCCGTTAACAGTTTCTAGTCTCTAAACGCTTCATGTCACATGCAAACGTTTTTACCCACTAATGATGCTGTTACATGCAAATATCAATTAAGTCAAGATTATAGCTAATAATAGATTGGCGATTATTAATGCAACCCACTTCTTGAGTCAATGTCATTTTAATCGAGCGTGGTCTGGTACACTGGTACACTGGAAACCTTGCCTAGAATTGATATTTGAGCTATTTCGTTGTGAATTGCCCTTGTTATGATTGTTGCATATATTATCAGGAGGCCAATGGGCCTATATATACAGTATACAAGTAGCCTTTTCTCCATAGAGTCTCAACAGGACGATTCAATTCAAGAAGATCATGCAAACGGCCACATCGCCGTTAACATCGTTTGCACCAATAGGATCTTCTCATTTTATACATCAAGAAACACTCTACGTTACAAGCATAGTGTGTTATTGCGCCACTAATAACACCAGTACTAAACGTCACGTTGTTGTTACTTCAACACTGATAATACTAGCACTAAACTCTAGCACCACATGCCGTTAACAGTTTCTAGTCTCTAAACGCTTCATGTCACATGCAAACGTTTTTACCCACTAATGATGCTGTTACATGCAAATATCAATTAAGTCAAGATTATAGCTAATAATAGATTGGCGATGCTTTTAATCAAGATCCACGGTACCTCTCGCGGTATTATTAATGCAACCCACTTCTTGAGTCAATGTCATTTTAATCGAGCGTGGTCTGGTACACTGGTACACTGGAAACCTTGCCTAGAATTGATATTTGAGCTATTTCGTTGTGAATTGCCCTGACTGTTGCAAAGCGCATACTTATTGGCTTAAGGTTTCATCAAAGGTAGCAGCTACCTTGAAACTGGACAAAAGAAAAGGTAGTTTTAAATACATACATATTCAAAAGGTTAGAAAAATTGCAGCATATCCATCTTAATGGCCGTTTCTATAGTGCATTATGTGGTCCTGATGTGTATCGGCAGCTTTACTGCGAAATAACCAAGGATGTAATTATGGAAATGAGACAATGTCAAATTATCTAGATCATATATAATATAATTTGTTTAGCTCAACATAATTTGGTTGACTTTTAGAGATACAGAAATTGCTTGGAAAAAAGAGGGCCATTATACCACACACATTGCTCCCAAACATATATATACTACATTAGGATTAGTTGGTGATGATACACATATTGTCAGAGCATGGAGGGTTTTATTGGAAAGAGCTATGAAAAAAAAGGATATGGTTAGCAGTATTTGGTTTGATTTATTGCCCACTTGTCATTGATATACATTTATCTGCCCAAGCTTAACTAAGTAGTATTGCTTTTCAAATCAAGAGACATGTTACACAATGTACTTAGTTAGATGTACAACAATTGCCAAAATCAGATCTATTTGCTTCCTTAATTTGTTTATTAGTAGTCATGCCAACGTTACTCATAACATACATAGATGTACAACAATTGCACAAATATTTCTTCCATGTAGAATACTCAATCATTTATGTTTGGAACAGAGGAATCCACTTAACTTTCTAATCTATATGTCAACAAATGTTCCTAGGTTGGCTTGCTGGGCATGGCCCGATCATTTCAGAAGGAGCTTGATCAAATAGCTGAGAAAGCAGATACATCTACCCCAGCTGGGTTGAGCTATGTGCTAACAGGTAAAACTAAATCATATATTCTGCTTCATTATTTATTTCATAGTTATTGGGGTGTATGATCTAAGTATTTGGCAATGCCATATTTGTTCTTTGTCTTGGTTTTTTATTATTGGCATTTGAAGTCAATATACTGCTTTATTTTATGTGTTTTGCCACTGTGGTGGCCTTCTGTTCCAAGATAGCCTGTCTCTTTTATTCTGGTTTGAGTAGCTGACGATTGGTGTTTGTCCCCCTTTGGTTGTTGGGAGGGATCCTTCTCATACTATGATGGCACACATCTGTCATGGAATCTTGGAGGTGGTTTTGGCCTCCAGTCTCTAAGAAATACTGCTTTATTTTACAAGTTTACTTTATTGGCAATGACACGTGTCGAGTTATTTTTGGAATGGAATAGCAAATCTAGCCCCCTCACATCCGAATGACAAAAATGGCACCGCGGTAGGCTAGGCGGGAATAGTGCATGCACAGTGAGATGGAACTACTCCCTGCCGCTCTCTGGAAGGGTGGTAGGCGCGCAGCCATGCGCGGCAGGCATGCTTCTGCTGACCCCTTTGTGCGGTGGCTGGCCTCCAACGCTTCCCGTGCACTGCAAGGGACACGTGTCGCCTGCCTAAATTACTACGGTGCTATTTTTGTATTTACGTACGGTTGGGGGGGGGGACTAGATGTGGTGGGGTGGGGGGACTAGATGTGCAAAACTGGATTTATAAAAAAAGGCCAAATGAGCAAAAAACTCGACACATGTCTCCTGATATAAAATCAACATAGTGATGATATTGTCATGTATGTGCTGTAAGCTGCATTACATTATGCATTGCAATTCCTTTTTGAAAGGAAATATAAATATTAGTTCTTTTCTTAAGATTTTTTACCATTTTGCTATTGCCTTGAAATCATTCTAACTATTTGGTTCCTGATATGCTATTGTCCAGAGACAACATTGGCATTACTTCGGCATCCAGATTGCTGTATCTCAGCTTACTCATCAGTAAGCATACTTTGCCCTTTAATTTATATTTGTCAGTTTATGCAGCAGATTGCAGTTTATATCTTGCTTTCTTCCAAATGTATGATTACCGAAATAATGTACTGCTATCTATCCTGCAATAGAATGTTATGCAGCTTTACTGTTCCTCCCAGAAAAGGAAAAACAAAGCATTGCTATATTTTTTTTCATACTTCATTTTGTAGGTCGTAATGTCGATGATCAAATCGCCGATCTTATGAATATATGATTGAAAAAAGGAAAATGGCGCGTATCTTCTAGAAAGTAGTGAGACTGCTCTTTATTGCTTTGAACTGGCTATTACAATGAGTGTATATAACTTAGACTAAAGACTAATTCGGGAATACAAGGCTCTTTCGAGAGTGTCTCCCAAATGATCTTCACTGTTCCGGCCTCCTTAACTTCAGTCCGCATTCCTCCTTATGTAGTTGATGAAGGGTTGGCAGTTGTCTCTGGAGGAGACGCCTGTTCGGGAAGCAACGCTGTCTGGTCGAATAGAGTTGTCAGTTGATAATATATCAACTGTTGTGCGATTATATGTCAATGAGTCATGTAACCGTACTCCAGTATCTTAGCATCGCGTGGTATGGAATATATAGCACATGTTCCATTCGTCACACGGTAAAGCATATGTCTGGTCGTAGATCCAGACATTAGTTCAAAACCTTGTGAGCACTTGACTGGTCGGAGACTAGGTTTGGAACCATGTCCGGCCAGATTGGGTACTATGTAACCTCTGGAATTCTTACGACCAGTGAGGTCGTTAGTTTTAGAGTTTACGACCATGAAGACGTATGGTCTCTATATACTAAATAATAAATAGAGGTTTTAATCCTCATCACGTAAGCACTATAAACATCCCATAAATGAGCACTATATCATGTAACAGTCTTCAATAGCAAGGTCTCATAATCATATATTTGGAATTTCGTAAGTTTCTTGTTTGGGCATCTTTTTTAATCTATCTTTGTTGTTCTCAAGGTGGATGTGAAACGAAGCATAGATGATGGGGAGAAGCGTTTCAATCAACTATCAATTGAGGAACGAGGCAAGTTTGATGAAGAGACACTCGTGAATGTGAACAGCATCAAGAGGCATAAAGCAGGCAGCCAAAGATCAAGTGGTTTTAGCAACGAGTACATTGTGGTATGCTTTCTGACAAAAAAAACTTGATCAAATGGTGGCAGTCTTTTGATGTAATATCTGATATGCACGCGGTGACATTTGGCACCTTCTTAATGTGTAAAAGCTATTCTATATATTTCTACCTAGTAAAATAAACATAATAGACTGCAGTGGAAGATACTCTCACCCCTGCTAGTGTTTATACATGGATATGGAACTCAAATTATTACCCAAGAATCAAGATCATATTTCCTTTGGTTTATGTCATTCAATAGTGTAGTGGTTTATTGACTAGGCCGGATTAGTAGCATATACATTTTGATATACTTCATAAACTTTGATGATACCATGTAGGATGCCTCTTGTCGTTTCAGATTAAAAGAAATATTGTGCTGTAAACTCCCGTTCCAGTCACATAGGGGCTACTTTCTGTGCTATTATGTTGTTGCTTGGGTTCTGATTTCTAGCATTTGTAGGTTTGAGTGATAAAATGTTTCTGATTAGCTGTGTTGCCAGTTGTAATCATATATCTAAGCTTTTTATTTCTTATTCATAGATAACCATATTGGTTGCTGCCGAGGGAGTACACAAGCTACCCGCTATAAATAGCGGCACTGAGTTGAAGACAGCTCTACAGAAGCTTGCTGCGATACCATCAGGCAAAATACTGGTATTCCCTCTTGTTTCTTTTGTGTCTTATTTTTTCTTTGTTGAGAGTTTTCTGTCTTATTCTACTGTAAAGTTTGAAGTTCAATCCTAACCTTAAGTGATGACTGGTTAGTTGCATTGGGGTAAAATAATGTAAAGCAAGCAGCAACCTGGTTACACTCACCAAAATCAACAGTTCTTTAAAGTAGGTCCGGTTCCAAAATTTCGTTCAACTTAGTCCATAAATAGTTCTCTAGTCCGTTACTCTCGAAGAAGGCTCGCAGATGAGCAGATCTCAACTCCGCAAATGAAAATTGCAGCAAATCATTATCTTATTGTTGTGGATTTTTAATTAGCAACATCTTGTTTGATTATTTTTCAAAAGAATCAGTAGTGATGTTTGACATTTTGTTGGCCTTCTTTATAGGCGGTCGAGGTCCTATGGACTCCACAAAATGAGAACGACACATTGTCAGAGCGAGAGCTCCTCGAAGATTACCCGCTTTTGAGGCCTCTATAAAAGAACAAGCTGTAGAATCATTTTTGGCGGTTCAGCTTATTAACTATAACTCAGATTTTTCGTTTGTAAAGATATAATTTGTAATTGATGTCACTTTTAGCAAGTATCATAAAAGTTTGCCTACATGCAACAAAGCTGCATTGCAGAACCTGTAGTACAATTGTATGGTAGTCTTGTTCCGTGTTCCTGACTCGGCTCAAGTTTGTAAATAGATTCGTTTGTGCGTATAGTCGTAGGAACCGGCATTTGCATGGCGCTGTTTATTTTTTGTGCTTATTCTGTCTCGGATTTGCATGGCTGTGTTTATTGTGTGTATTAGCAGTCACTTCTTTGCATGGCGCTGCTAGTCACTAGTGGGCACACGCCTTCAGCTACTAGTAGCACTTTCTGTGCGTGCTAGTTCATTTGCATTAGCAGTCATTACGAGTGAAAACAACAAATACTGTGGTAGAAGATTTTAGCAGCACCAATTCCTTCCGTGAGTTCAACTTCTTTCAGCCGTGTGTGTGTGTGTGTTTTTTTTTTTGGTGTCAAAAGTGTTTTCGCGTTGAGTAGAAACCGACCGACGAGGGTAACAGCTCGCAGCTCAAGACCGTAGTACGGTCGGTCGGTCGGAGCCGCCGTGCCTCTGCGCCGCGCCCGGCGGCGGGTCGTCGTCCCTCGGCGGTGTCAGCATCAACAGGACGCGCGCGTTCGGCCTCCCCGGCGCGTGCAAGGTCCAGACCTCGCCCGTCAGCGAGTGCAACGGTGAGTGCTCGACGCTGACAAAATTTCAAGCATCACCGTACATGCGAATGCGATCGTAATGGTAATGGTCGTGTGTGGGATGGATCGAAGGCGACGCGGACGGCGGCCCGTCGCTCCGGGGGCCGGGTGGGTGGTGGGGCTTGCGGTGGTCGCGGTTTACACGGTATCGGCTGTGTAAGCGACGTGAATCAGAATGAGTTGTGCTGTGTAGCGCAGTGCGCTATTAGTTCAGCATACGCGAGGATTTTGAGTGCTGTGCCTCCATGGCTACTTCCATTTTTATTGTACGATCCATTGTTTCCGACAGTCGCAATAAAGTTGCCAGTATCTCATGCTGAGGTACCTATATTGCTCGGCCGATGTGCTTTACACATCACAAGAACAGTATATAGCTATGTGAAGAATAAATCCGTTCCAACAACGAAGATTGCACTACTTTGAAAGAACAAAATAAACAAGCAGCAACACTCCGTTCTCATGTTACGGGTGGTTTTTTCATCCAATTTATAAAAATATAAGTTATTTTAAGTTTAAAAGTTACAAGTCGTGAGTTCATCAAAAAGTATTTTTTTATCTTTTTATAAAATAGAATAACTCTTTACCACTAAGTTCGCTAAAATTACTTATAAAATATTATTATATATAAATACAAATCATTTGGTTTTTTGTTTCTCTCAACCTTCCTCCTCTCCGCCTTCCCAAAGCCGCGGCCTCCCCGACCCCCAACGTCGCCTTCGTCAAGCTGCGCGTCAAGGACCCTGATCTGCCCAGGCCGTACCGGATTCCCGTCAGCGCCGCGGGGGCCGCCGCCATGTGCGTCCCGCCCGTGGCGCTCATCATCACCGTCGTGTGCCTCGCGTCCGCCAGGACGCTCGTCGTCAGCGCCGCCGTGGCCATCGCTGGGGTCACCATGTACTACGACATCGAGCGCATGAAGAGGAGCGGCTGGGTCGAGTTCTTGGCGCCTGTGCCACCTGACAGCTTCCATGGATCATCGGCTGCAGCGTCTGACGCCGACGCCGATGTTGAGGATGTCCGCGCCGGACTCCTCGCCGCCGAGTCCGCCGAGGAAGGGATCAGCAAGGTCGAATAGTTTGTGCAGAAATTAGCGGACATTGCAATTTGTTTTTGCACGTACACGAGGAAGGGATCAGCAAGGTCGAGTAGTTTGTGCAGAAATTAGCGGACATTGCAATTTGTTTTTGCACGTACACGAGGATTGGAATACGTACATGTGCCGTTTGTTGTGCAGTAGTTTCAGTAAATACATTTGATCATACACCATTCAGAGTACAGTGGTTATGAACTCCTGGTGTGTTTTTCAGCTGATAGTTTTCTTCACAGCAGTGGAGCAATTGTTGCTGGAATTTGAAATCCTGGAAGGGACTTACCTCAACTTGTCAGAGTTATAGTTTGTAGTTGTTTGGGATTCACTGCAAGCTTGTGATCTGATGCAGTGATTCATTTCTTCAGCGAAGTAGAGTAAGATGGTGTTAGAGTTGCAGTCAACTTCCTCCATCAGTGAACTACAAAAAGAATTCTGTTCTGCATTTGAGTTGCAGTCAACTTCTTCTATCAGTTGAGTATAAGACAACTATGTATAAGCGGATGAACAGGTTGCCTATACTGGTTGGCATAGATATACATCATAAAACAGATAACATCATAAAACGTGATGAAGATACGAGTGTTTTTTGTGATAGTATTGCTACTTCTTTAATTGCCGTAAGAGGATAAATAGATTACATTAATATGATATGTACATCTTGCAGTAACACGACAATTGCATCATATATGATCGAATAATTTTTTTTTACTGTGTTATTTTGTTTGATTGGCTAATATTTGACTTTCTATATTAATTTCTTTAATCATACAATGTTCAAAATTAATACATGCATATACGGACAAGCGATATCTTACTATGAATAGGTTGTCTGTTATACTCCGATCTTCTTAAATATACATCTCCAATAGATATCGAGATTTACAATTTATTTACATAGGCCATAGTACACACACATGTGCTCGTACGAGCAAAATCTATTTTGATTCATATGTACACTTGCACGTATCGTCATATTTACCAATCCCATGCAAAAACAATTTTAAATACACATTTAAAAAGGTCATTTAAACCCTAAAAGTCAATTCAGACTTTTATCATTTACGCACAACTTAATAAAACAACATCCTATAAAAAGCCAGATTACCAAACACCAAAGTTTGACTTAAAAGCTAAGGCATTTATAAGCTGATTAAATCAAAAGACTAAGTCTAAACAAACAGGACTAAGTCTGAAACACCAGGCTGCAACAGCCTCAGCAAAAGAAAATGTAGACCGTAGGCTGTATGCACAGACCAAGTGAACACAGCGCTCTCGAGCAAGAGACAGTACAAGGAAACAGATAGATACCCATGAAACAGAACTAGTACACGTTTGGGCTAAATTTGCAAAACAGTTCTCAGATCCAAATATCCTGTGATTACATGGTAGCATTACTCGGAAACAATTAACAAGAAGGTTCAACCTCCAGCCAGATGTCCACCCACAGGGCCAAATACCTCAGGCAGTTGTCGTAGTTGCAGCTTCAGATGGACTGCCGCTGATGCTTTCACGCCTCGCATACTCCCTAGCCCCATCCTTGTCAACGATCTTGATCACAAAGTTCGGAGGCGCAACGACCAGTCGGAGCCTAATTTCTTTGATGCATTTGTCAACAAGATCTATGGCCTCCTCAACGGTCATGTTGGGGTGATACAACTTGTCCATCAGCGACAAGCAGAAATATGACCCGTACCCGAATGCTCCTTTGTCGATCTTGTGGAGGGTTGCGATGTAATCTATGTAGTACATGGATGCACCAGCATCCTTATTGTAGCCAGCCAATATTATGTTCACGGAGTATGGATTCTGCAAATACAGAACATGAAACATAGTGTCAGGGAACAGAAACATATAGGACAGTAATGCATAAAAGTGTAGACAAAACTTAGCAGACAAATGAAAACACATGTTATCAATACTAGGGCTACAGTAGCATTGACAGCTAAAATTTTGAAATGAAGTTGCAGATGGTTATTATGTAGGCAGTATATCTCATGCCTGCAGTGAAAACTTCTTATATGTACTACACAGGTCCCAGTAAAACAGAAAATGAGAGCAACTTGACACACATTAATGTTAATCATAGCCAAGATCTCACAAAGTGTAGTAAAACTTAAAACTAGAAGCCAAACAACAAAAAAAGGACACGGTCAGAGCCCAGAACTTGCTGTACAGAGAATATGGCAGTTTGAGAACTATGCAATATCTCTACACAGGTGTTACGTCGCAGAGTTCGCATGAGCAATTCTCACCAATGGAATCAATAAAATTTGTCAATGAATTAATACACTGGAAAAAACTATATTATTTCAGATACCTCGCAAACCATCTTAAATTTCATCAGGATATATCACAAAACATATTTAATTTAATCTGAATATGTAGTGAAGCATAATTGATCTGAATAAGAATCTGTTAACACAAATTAAACATGTACCATCGCAGTCTTCCAAATGAATTTAATGTGAATATTCATGTATATTATGAAAAAAAACGGTCAACAAGAAAAGCACAAACAACTCAGAAGGTGCACGATAAACAATCCATCCGATTGCAATAGTGACGGCAGTATCATACTACTACACTAGGCATTTCCTAGGTGTACTATAGAACAGTTCTTAAATATTGTCATGCAAATGTGCTCTATGAACCTTATGCTGGAAACATGGAAGCATGCAAACAGCTAAAGCACATCTGCAAAATACAGTTGAGACATTGCTTGACCTTAGCTTGAACAACCAATACATAAACAACAGACAATATTCATCTGCAAACTGTTTAACTGTGCACAAGGAAAACCTACACGCGTCTACATTCGTAAACTATATGTCCCCTGTTTTGAGTCGGCCAAAATTTCCCAGTAACACCACCAATAGCACTGGATTTGTAAATCAGGGCTGGAGTACTCCAAATTAAGGGGCGCCCGCACAAAACCAAACCCACTGAAATGAACAGAACGCAGTAATCTAGTAGCAACATCAGCCCAATCGAACCCTAAAACACCCAAATCGGCGCAACAACGGACCAAACCAACCTAATCCATCCCTGCCACGCTCAGGCGCAACCGACACCAGAACACTGAAAAGACGGAGAGAGTGAAGCCAGATTGGTACCTTCCGCAGGGCGGTGGCGAGCTCGCCGCGGGTGAAGTTGGCGGTGGCGGCGGTGGTGAGCGGGATGCTGTTGCGGAACTGGTACAGGTGGAGGTTCTTCTGGATGAACTCGGTGAACTGCACCCTGCGCCAAACGAAACACCACCACCAAAACCCCTCAAAACAACCAAGTCAGATCGGGTCAGCTCGCGAGCCCCAAACCCTGAAAAAGCGAGCTCGAAATCGACGGAGCGATCGGCGAACGGATTGGAGATTTAGAGGGTGGCGCTCTTACCGGTCGCCTGGCTCTCCTGATGCGCCCATGAGCTTGTGCGAATCCAAGAGCATCACCTTGTCCTCGTCAGTCTTGTGGACGAGGATGCTCTGGACCGCGGACGTGTCAGCCGCCACCACCGCGAAGTCGCGGCCAACCACGCCCAGGACACACTCCATCGCCTCCGGTGGCTCGCCTGGGGTTTGGGGAGAAAAAGAGAGTCGCCTGGTGTTTCGTCTCGAGGAGGGGAGGACGAGGAGGCGAGCTCAGTCAGCTTCGCCTTCGGTTCCAAGAAAGAACGAACCGAGAGAGAGAGAGAGGAGTACTGGAGCAGGAGCTCGGCCCTTGGTGCGCTGGGCCTTGCGTTATTAGGCCTGTGGCTCGAGAATGATGCTCTGCGTGCGATTTTTTATGTTTTTTACCCCCTGCTCGTTCGATTCATAGCAAGATACTACGAGCAGCTAGCTTGCAAAAGAACAATGTCTATACTGAGCAACCAATCCCCTCCAAAGAATTCCTCCTGTGCTATACACTGATGATGGATATAAACATTTCTGCGAGCTACAACTTACAATCGCCTAATCTGCCATCCGCTCAGTGTTGCTTGGTTAGTACTCTACTTGGAGGGTCTCGACATTGCCCAACAACATGCAGTCGAAGGTCAACTGCTTGCTATCAAAATTATCATGGCATGTATGGTGCTATGTATTTACTCCTCAATCACAAGATTGTCAAGAAGAGGACGCTCCAGATGCGCGTTCCCACCGAGCATTTTGCCATTCAGCTGACCTCTGCAGACAAAATAGTTCCCGCTCAATCCAAAATGGCACCAAGAAATTCTCGATCTTGCCTTAAACATGGATATATTCGATCCTACAGTGCTGTTTTTGTGAGCACCAAAGAATCCACTGCTGCACAAAATGTCATTGGAATATTTAAGTGACAACTGACTCCAGCTAGTGAAACAAATAATCTAGCCTACCCACTTCACTTGAGCATGCCAAGCGCATCTCATCAAAATCTATGAAAATGTCCTCGCAAAAGAAATATATGTAAATGGATTTTCACTGTTTCCCAATGCAATGTTCAGAGAGTCCCAAGTTCAATGCCAAATTGCCAATAGGAGCCAAGTAATTAAAACATCGAATTTTAAGCAAATGCAATTAGACTATCACTTATTCATGGTGGAAATGGGAGAGCTTTGTTAGATGCAAATAGTAATTGGGTGCAGCAGCATCAAGACCTTACACTAGTCGACTGGAGCTCCGTTGTCCCATTATTGCCTGTTCTCCTACAATCAAGACAGTAACACTTAGAAGACTGTCCAGCCAATTATTTTTTTGAACTTCTGTGTGACAATAACAGAAGTTCACAATACTTTCCTAAGGGGGTCTTAGAGATAACATGACTATAAGGGAATCCCAGTTTTGAAAATCCTTACAAAAAATCAAAAAACTTTTAAAGGGGTTCTACTAAACAAATTGGGAATGGGGAAGAAACTTTCTTTTGGAAAGATGTTTGGCTCGACAACTGCTCTTTGAAAGTTATATTTTCTAGATTGTTTAATATTTGCTCGAATCAATTTGGTTTTTTATATGATGTTGGCTTATTGAGTTGTGTGTGAATGATAAAAAGTCTGAATTGACCTTAGGGTTTAAAAGACTTTTTTAAGCATGTATTTATACTTATTTTTACATGGGATTTGTAAACATGACGATACATGCAAGTGTACATATGAAACAAAATATATTTCGCTCGTTCATGCATGCATGTATTAATTTTGGACATTGCGTAATGAAAGAAGTTAATATAGAAAGACATATATTAGCCAACCGAACAAAATAACACAGTAACAAAATAATATTTGATCATATCATATTAATGTAATCTATTTATCCTCTTGTTACTATTAAAGAAGTAACAATACTATCACGAAAGACACTCATCTCTCCATCATCGATTGTTGGTCCATTGACACTGTGCCTTCTAAATTATCCAATGTGTGTATCGTTTGGATCATAATCTTCGCTAAGATCATATCTCTCAAAAAAAATTATCACGTAAAGCACTATCTCGAATGAAGTTGTGTAGCGCCATACATGTAATTATTATTTTCGTAACTTGTCAAAGCTAACAAGATTCTCTATTTCATCTTCAATACGCCAAAGGAACGTTCAATCATATTACGAAAGGATGAATAAGTATAATTGAACACCTCATATTTCCCACCTTATATTAACCAACAAGATTCTTTGTTTCATCTTCGATTCAACCGAAATTCGTTTTTCAGAAGAGACTTCCATTTCTTTTCAAGAAGGACGTAGCAGTGTCAAACAGGCCGAAGTCCACTATAGCTTCACGAGCTCTCCGCTTAACTTCCAATCAACCGCTTTCCCCACCCCACCCACCGACCCCTCCCATGGCGAAGACACATCCCCGCGCGCCCGCGGGGGAGCCCCTGCTCCCGTCCGCCGCCCCGCCGCCCCACCTCGACCCCCACTCCTCCGACGAGGCGGACTCCTACGTCCTCCTCGTCCCGGTGCGGCTCCGCCGCCTGCGCCGCGGCTGCCGCTGCCGCTGCCTCGGGCCCCTCCTCGCCTCCCTCGCGCTCCTCGCCCTCGCGGGCTTCCTCCTCTGGCCCGCCGACCCCGACGTCAGCGTCGCGCGCCTCCGCCTCGCGCACGTCTCCGTCGCCGCGCGCCCTGCCGTCGCCGTCACCATATCCGCCGCGCTCAAGGTCCGCGTCCGCAACCCCGACCTCTTCGCGCTCAATTACAGCCGCCTCGACGTTGATGTCGGCTACCGCGGCGCGCGGCTCGGCCGCGTCACCTCCGGCGGCGGCCGTGTCCGCGCGCGCGCCGTCTCGTACATCGACGCCGACCTCCGCCTCGACGGCATACGCGTCGTCGAGGACGCGATCTACCTGCTCGAGGACCTCGCGCGGGGGTCCATACCCTTCGACACCGTCGCGGAGGTCGAGGGCCACCTCCGCTTCTTCTTCCTCAGCATCCCCGTCAAGGTGCGTGCGGCTGAAACCCTAGTTGTTGATTATTTCTGTTGCGGAATGCAGACATTGTGGATTGGATTACAATCTGGATCAGTATCACTGCTTTAACGTGTTTTCTCACTCGCATCAAAGCCCTATATCTATAGAATTGGTAGGGTGTGTGGTGGTGAAGCAATTTGGAAGGGCTTGGTCATGTATTTTCTATGCGATTCAGTTTTTGTGATCCATCTAATGGCCAATGCACCTTCAAGAACAAACAGAATTGAGGTCAATGCAATATAAATTGTGCGAGGATAGCAGATTTACGTCAACACCTTGCATGTCTGGGTGTAGATAGCTTTCATGGGTCAAACATGGTATGGTCATGATATTCAGAGCTTTTTTTTTAGATCACGGTGTATAGTACTGTAAAATTGTTAGGGGAAACATGCCCTGATTTCCAAAGTCATGATTAACTAAACAGTCTAGTATCTCTGTTATCATTATCATCAACCAGTTATGTCTTGCACCTTATCATTATCATCAACCAGTTATGTCTTGCACCTTATAGATCTCCTTTCAATAAGATTTAGGTTCAGGGTGTAATAGAATAGGTTACTGTATGCAATGTATGTCCATTGAAAAATGATGTGCTATAATGCTTTTTTTATATGAATTCAAAACGGACTAGTACATGCCAAGTATTATAGGTGTTAGCTTCTGTTTTCTGAATTTCCCTGTGTGTAAGATAATTCATTTAATTCCCTAGCTGAAGTGGATGACCCTTGTGAAAATTCCCATCATTTTTCACAAAGAAACCTAAATAAAAGGAATTATATATTTAACATCATGTATGAGGATTTCTTGTGTTTTTAACTGATTATCACTTTTAATAGGGCATGAAAAATGTATCCACAGCTGTAGAGGAAGTATATACTCTTTGCTAGTATTTATAGTTAAATGCATCCCTTCCCGTTATCCACTTCTGTATTGACCTTATCTGGAATTACCTGTGAAACCGGTATGCCTTTTTTTTTTTTTGCTGTTTTGCATGCTTGAATGAAAGCTTTCCTCTCAAGAAGAACCAAATATTTCAATTATTGTCTTCACCAGTTTGGTCTTTTTCATTTCCACCCTCTGTGTCATAACTTGAAAGTCAGGAACTAGTCAAATTGCCTAAAAAACAAAATGAAGAAGTATAACATCCACATTCTTTTTCACAATTCTGGTGGCACATAGCATGTGGGAAGTTCTTAAACCCAAAAACTTGTGAAAAGGACATTAATTTAAAAGGAGTTGTGGAGGACCTTCCAAGTATGCTTCTGGCCAGTTCTGGGGTGATGAGTACAGCAGAATTACAAATCAAAATATTTAAAAAGCATGTATGTTTACTGTGCTTGAACAATTCTACCAGCTCTGCTGCCATGGAGCTTCCACTGCAAAACCTTGACCTTGAAGTGGGTGTGATCTCATCTGGAAAAAATCTAACTAGCATGCAGGATCAAATACAGCCCCATCGTTCTATTACTTGACCATTCCAACACCAAGAGCTTATTCAATGGACAAGAAATAATCCCCAACTCCTTGCCTTCCTGGGGGGGCTCGGGGCAATTTCTCCCTGTGGCCAACCAGTCTCTGGCCATATCCCGAGCAGCAAAGGCTGCCTATTTCCCTTGCCTACCAAAATATTGCTGGGTGTTTACCAAGTCTCGACCACATTGTTATTTTCACCACCATGGTTGCTATAAAGCTGTAGATGAAGGAGCTTCAGTCTGGCATCTACTCATCATGGCAGGATGACAAAATTGCCGGAGGAGGTGCACCCAGTCCGCTATTTGCAAGCAGTTGCAGCCACTTGTGCTTCATGTTGCTGCACATAAAGAGATGTTTGCTGCTTGTGAAAGAAATTTGTTACATAGTAGTATAACCCCATTGTTCATTAGAGTAAATATGGACCGATTATTACGTGATGTTTCCCTTTCGTTCAAATATTATTTATCTCATGTATGACTGAACCATATAGTAAAAAAAAATTGTCTAACAATTTGCAATATTGGTGCTCTGCTTGCAGTCTATGATCCAAAAGTACTGAACCCCTTGTATGATTGTTGCAGGGGAGAATATCTTGTGTGGTGCATGTTAATCCACACAATCAAACCATAGTACACCAGGACTGCTATCCGGAGGTAAAGAAATTCGAACTCATTTTACGCTCTGACAGTTGATTGCAAACTTATCTGAATCTGACATGTTATTTTTCTATCAGTGAATTGCTAATGGCCTCGAGCCATCTTGGCTTGTGGAGTGATCATTTAAACTTCGAGTTCTTTTATAAGTTGTTGTAAACTTAAAAATCCAATGGCTATGGATGTGCACGTGCGACAAACAGTGATCTGTCTCTTCCACTATACTGGTCGATGGGCCGATTGTAAATTTGTTAGCAGGCCCAAACACCACATTTAAATCCATGTTAATACCAATCAGTATCCCGAAGAAAAAAAATGTTTACTGTGTTTTACATCGGCGTTATCGGTGCTGGTTGGATTGTATTCAATATAAGGTCAACACATCTAACATCTCTAGCTCATCTGTTGTCAGTGAGGGCTCTGGTCCTGCTCCGGTTCGATTGTTGTTTTTGTAGCTCGGCTTATTTTGGACTCTTTCATATATCTTTTTTTTTGAAAGATCTGGCAAGCGGGCTTATATTATAAGTAGAAAGCAGAACTATACAAGCACCTCAGGTGCTTAAAAGAAAAGAAAACAAAAGCAGCTGAGGAAGCTAATTGCATAAGTGATTGGAATGATGACTAGCTAGCCGAGCGGTGAGCTGATCAAGGTCAAAACAGTAGCTATTAACGCGAATCTTATAGCACATCTAATGAATAAAAAAATGACAGATTTAACTTCAAAAAACTGTCATAAGTTGTATAGCAATTCTCAATAAATAATGTAATTTTTCATACACCTGATTCCCCCCTAGTAATTCTACCATGCTACCTACATTTGAAACCTTTGCATCAGCACAATTCTGAAGAAGTTTGGAGGTAACATAACTCTGGAGACACTTTCCTAGACTACACGGATCAAGTGATCTTCGTTCAAATTTTGTGCACCGGTGACATGATGCGGCTTCACTGACCTGGTTGTTCACCAGTGATCACCACAGCTCTCTGCAAGCAAATCTCGGAGCTGATCGGCCGAACGGTAGGTGGCTGGCTGTAGCTGGCCGACGCAGGCCTCGCCGATCTCCCTTCCCCGGCTGGTCGCTCCCTGTGCTTCCTCATGTGGCCGCCGAGGGCTTGTCCGCTGAGGCATTCTTTACCGCAAACCTCGCACTTGTGCTGCGTCTTGCGCACACTGTTGTTGCCATTGCTGGCACCCTTGTAGCATCTTCCAACGACGACCTTCTTCTCCTTGGCATCGCCGTTGCCGTCGGCATCATTGCGGCTTGCTGCAGCGAGGACCTTCTTCTCCTTGGCAGCGCCATCGGCATTGTGGCCATTCTGGTTTTCTGCAACGATGGTCATCTCCTCGTCGCTGTTGCTGTTCCCATTGGCGTATCCGTAGCTTGATAGAGTGATGGCATTCTCCTCGTCGTCGCCATTGCCATTGGTATGCTCATGGCTTGCTGCAATCACAGCGTTCTTGTTGCTGTTGCTGTTGCCATTGCCATTGGCAACCTCTTGGCTCACTGCCACCACGTCCATTTTCTGGTTGTAGTAGCCATTGCCACCGGCAACGTCCTCGTGACTTGCTGCGACGACAATGGCGTTCTTGGCTTTCTTCTTGTGGCCGAGTACATGCCCCCCGAGCGCCTGGTGACTGCCGAAGCACCTCCCGCATATGTTGCAGTGGAAGCGCCTGGAAGCCCCCGAGTCAACCGCGGCCGTCTTCGCGGCCACCGCCGCCGTCAGAGCCCGGTGCGACTTCTCACCCGCCTCGCTGTCCGGACTCCTCTTGCCACACTTCTTGTTCTTCGCTTCCCCTTCTTGCTCGGGGACCCCGACCATCACGTGGCCGCGCGCGCCGAACGGGGAGGACGACGTCTCCGAACCACTCGGCCGGGCCTGCGCCAGCGGTGTCCGGTCAACCCGAGTCTTCTTGCGCGACGGCGAGGCGTCAAAGATCTCCCGGAGAAGCAGCCTCTTCCCCCCGCGGCCGCCTGCCGCTTCTCCGTCCGGCATCGCATCATCATCATCATCATCATCATCGCTCGCGTCGTCCTCCCCCTGGGCTTGGCTGTCCACCAACGCGGGCTGGCGCGCGAGGAACACGTAGCGCTCGATGTCGTCGTCGGAGTCCGAGTCGTCTAAGTAGTCCTCGCCGACGACCATCTCCTCCTCCTGGACAAACCCCAAGTTGCCGCGTGGATCTCCGGAGTTGGTGACCATGTGTATTGGGCCGGTTAGTACGCAGAGAGCTACGAGCCTACGAGCACTTGATTGTTGCGGCGGCGCGCGCGTGCGCCTGTGCCTGCGCGGCGTGTCCGAGCTGCTTACGAGTCCCACTAGGGATCGGCGTGCAGTGCGGATGTGAAACGTGCACACCTGAGGTTACTTATGTAGACGCGGCTGGGCCGGACGGACTTGGTTGAAGAGAGACGACCGTGCCGGCCGACCTTGACTCGGACTCGGACTCGGACTCGGACTCGAACTAGAACGTGTGTTTGCTGCCTTCTTCAGACGGAATACGAAGAATCCGGTGGAGACCACGAGGCCTCGACTTCCGCGCGCGCCCTGTGATTGATGGACGGCTGGAGAGTGGTGGCTCGTGAGGCTCGCGTTCCATCGGGTGTCTGTGATTGCGAGTGCATCGCTGTGTCCTCGTGTATCATGTGGCCCAGAGTTGCGGGAGTGCATCTCATGTGCCCACAGTCAATTAACGGAAGTGCACACGAGAAGAGTCACAGGAAGTGCTAATTAACGGAAGAACCACACGGAGTTCACAGCTGTTCCTGGTCTCCGACTCTCCGTGCATGAACAATGAATCAAACAGCAAAACCTCCCTCCTCCCTTCTCTTTTACTTGATTTTTTTAATTTTTATGGTCTTTCACTTTTTATAACTTTACATTAAGGTATACTAATAAACTTATAACATTATAAAATTATTTTTAACAACAAATTTAATGATATATTTTTCATACCAATCTAGATAGTTTTAAATCTGCTGACGGTCAAACTTAACAGCATGGATTCTAGCACGTAAGTAAAAAAGAACGGAAATAGTATTTAACTTTAAGAGAAGATAATATTGCACCACACAGATCAAGTCCAGGGATCAATGATGCAATTTATTGTAAAGAACAAGCTCAACATAGAGGCTAACTGTTGAGGGAGGGTCCCCGCACTACGGGAATCCCGTGGAGGCACAATACCCCCAGACGGATCCACCTCGTATGAGGTCTGTGGACCGACTCCAGACGAGGTCGGGGACCAACCCCACATAGGTCCGAGGACCAACCTCGGCGAGGCACGACACATCCGCTAACCTACCCCAGATCTGGTCCAGGGTAGCTACACGATGAGGTTCCGTCGACATCCGCATAGATGGAAGGACGATAATGTCGTGTCTCGGTCGTGACGGGGCCCACTTGACGAGATAGACGGAAGTACTACCGAAGCAAACTAAGTCCCGATGGTAGCGATGTAACTTCACTAATACCCCACTCCTCTATAAATAAGACCCCTTGTAAATGAGAAGGGGGATGACAATTGTAACTCCTACCACCTACACGCAATACATCTGTATGACCTCCTTTGTCCGATCTCTTATCGACGATACTAACTCAAAAGAAATGTATAGTTGACTGTTACTTTTGAGCACTCGCCAAGCAATAACCAATGATCCGGATAATATATTTTTTTCTATGCATAAATTGCTTGTCACTTTGGCTGCATACATGTAACTTTTTACAAGGAAATGCTACGGGTTTGCCAGAGATACTAAGTCATATATAATCAAGCACACAACCGAACATCACTGTCACCTACATTGACGCGTCCCAGCACGGATGTTCGTGAACTTGCACACTTAACATCCCTACGTTAATCAAAATAGATGCAATCCCCTTCTGATAATATTTTTCATTGATGATGTCATCATTTTTGTGATTGCCACAAGGCATTTCCTCGAAGTCAATGTCACGCCCATGGTAAATTTCGTGAGCCGGGTGCACAATCTTATTAGTGCCTTCGTACCCACAATGAAAGCAGCGACCTAGCTATTGTCAGAAACAAATTAAAAAGGCATCATGAGCCACGGTTATGCAGGGTAGTGAAAATCTTTCCTGTGGGTGTTGACGTACATGAAACACCTCAATGTGCATATGTCAAAGCAATATCCTAATACTGCATGATGAGAATATGATGTGAAAATCTTAAAAGTTCAGATGATATCATACCATCGTCTGTTGAAGACGCTACTACTGGCCAGCAGGATATCTCATCGTTCCCGCCTTCATCACCATTGCTGCGACATTCGACAAAGAAGAGCGCGTGGGAACTAGAATGAGAACGTCTTGGACTCGCCAAGAAGTTGATACGAGAGTAGTGGCATCTGCGGACACCAATGCTAACTACCTTCGCATTCACGCCACAGATAACATGAAGCTTGTGGTAGCTACAGAGAAAGGGAACCCCGCGTGCCTGTGGATGCAAAGAGGAAAACACAAGAGACCCACAAAGGTGAGAAACGGTGTTTGAGTGTATTAAATGAATATTTATTGTTAAAAAAGTCTTCCCGATTACATAGGGAAATAATATATTTATAGTCTTACATTTAAGGTACAGAAGATTACAATTATACCCTTAAAAAAGTCATATGCTTATAGAGGCTGCAGGGTGTTTTCCTCCTCCTAAGCGTAACCTTTAGTGCACGGTCCATCACGTCTGTACTCCTAGTCCGTATACCAACTAATCAAATCAAACATCATCAACTACTATACATCCGGTCTTGCATGTATCTGGTCTTGCATGTGTAGGTGGCTTAACGAGCCCATGCAGGAAGGTTACCAACTTTATGGACAATTTGGCAACTGGCATATTGTGAACATTGGTAGCTAGTGGCATTTTACACATAGGTTACTGCCTCAGTACCCTGTTGATTTCTTTCTTGAATATTCATTTTGTGGATGAGGTTGCTTATTGTCTGTAGATGATAAGAAGTTACTTCGCAGTTCATCACACATTAATAAATGGTCATTAAACTTCAAACTTGTGAATGTTGAGCCTAGTTAGCAATTGCTAAAATTTAATTAATTTCAAGACAATTGTATCATTGTATACCATTCTTCTTTCGAGAAAGTGCGGGAAGCGCGTTGTTGTCATAGGATCGGTGTGGTTGTCTTTTGTGAGTAGATGGTTAGATTCCACTCAACCTAGGATAGAAAATATAGGTTGTGGGTGCGAGACCATAAGGTTTAGAGCCTAGTGCCCGACTAGAGGCATGGAGTAGAACTACGTATGGACACCTTTTCCAATTTTGGACAAGTCCGACCATACTCTTTAGCTTCTTTACCTCCTCTTCTATATCAAGGTGTCCTATCTCACTTCTGCACATCAGATTTCCCGGACGAGTGGTTCGTGGCACTCCGAGCGTGTAGCTCGCGCACCAGAGCGAAATCACAGGCGTACTCGAGAATGAACTCGAGCGATCCCAAATATGTGATTTGGGTGGACTCGAGCCGATCTCGGCGTGCACGGCGCGTGGATCCGTGGTAGCATAGGATCGCACTCGAGGCAAGCTACGGCGATCCCAAACTCGTGGATTTGGGCGGTCTTGAGAACGGATCTCAAGCGTGGTCGAGCACGAAAGACTCAACTAGTATAGGATTTGGCTCTTTTTGCATCTCATTGTTTCTTGATTGTTATTTGATTATCTGTGCATGTCATAATCCAACTCACCCGCGGTTAACCTTCTACCAGATAAGTGTAATACCTCCATCTCTACCCCAACAGCTGTTAAGGAAGATGGAAGGCCAAGGAAGTCAAGATCGTGCATTGAGATTGAGACTGGGACTTCTGCGCATGGGCATCCACACAGATCCAAAGAAGAAACCCCAAAGAGTCAAGACTGATCAACCTCCAGCTACTACCATCCCAGGAACTAGCCAGCAACCACCCACCAGAACAACAGATCCCCTAGGCATAATGGCTGATGTACTCATATTCTTAGAGAACTCCAGAAAAGAAGCCCAGGAGAACCAAAACCGTTTCATGGAAGCTCTATTAACTCAAGTAGCACCTACCACCTCTCAACCAGTCCGTGGGGTTAGTCTGGGTGATTTTCTCCAAACTCACCCTACCACTTTTGCTAAAGCTACTGATCCACTGGACGCGAGTGATTGGTTGGTGGAGATAGAGAAGAAGTTGGATCTGATGGATGCTCAGATGTGGAGAAAGTACGGTATGCGTCACACCAGCGACCGGACCAAAGAGCCTACTGGGTGGCTTAACTACAACCGCAACCGTGTCAGTGAGCAACCCATCACTTGGGCTGAGTTCAAGATACGCTTCACCGAAACACATGTGCCTACTGGAAGGATGTAATTGAAGAAACGAGAATTTAGAGCTCTAACTCAAGGCGGGAAAAAGATGGTGGAATATTTAAGTCAGTTCAACGATCTTTCCCGTTACGCTCCAGCTGATGTCGACACCGAGGAGAAGAAGATAGAGAAATTCCTAGATGGAATGCATCCATATCTGAAGATGCTCCTATCCATCCACAAAATCACTGAATTCCAAGACCTAGTCAACAGAGCCATAATTCTGGAGAATGAATACTCCAACCTCACCGAAGAGCGAAGAAAGAAGGCCAAAACCGATCATCATTCTTCATCTGCTTCTAGACGTCATCTCTTTGTGTCTCAGCAACCGCCACCAAGATATGGACCACCTCGTGACGACCCTTCAACCCACCTTTTCGCCTCGAACCCAAAGAAGAACCAAGACCCTAGCAATTCGATGTGGGAAGTGTAGAGGAAGCCACATGACGAAGGATTGTCTGAAGGATACAGGTGCATGCTTCAATTGTGGGCAGCTTGGACATCGTAAGATTGATTGCCCCAATCCCCGGAGGACATCTGGAACCCCACCACAACCAGCATTTAGGCCAAGGCCACCTACTCCAGCACCACCACAACTTACCTATATGAAGCCGATTGAAGACAATCAACTCGACGCGAAGGAAGCTGGAAAAGGAGAACCGGCACGCCTATCACCCATGGCCGCCAAACAGGTTGGAGAAGCATCAGGTGTAATAACGGGTACGTTATTACTCCCACTCTCCCCGGGTATTATTCTGTTAAACGCTGAAAGAGCCCACTCTTTTGTATCTTCTGCATTGCTAGTGTAGAGCTTTGTAAATTCTGAATTTTTGGAAAAATCCCTGGGAGTGAACCCACTGATCGGAATAGTCATCTGCTCTCCAAATAAGTATAGATGGCGTATTCCAAAGAAGCTTCCACCAAAAAGTCATCAGACCCAACCTAATACCTCAATATTTGAACCTAGAGGGAACCATTTGAGGTGACCCTCACCTTTCTACACAAATCTCGACCCTTCTCTGCAAGACGTTCAACTTTCAAAGGATCCCCGTGAAGACTCTGGCTACAAAACCCGTCAGTTAAGGAACCAGAAGATTTGCCCAAGAGAAATGCAGTAGAAAGATCACCTCGTCAGCGAAGCTTCGTGGAAAAGGAAGAAGCACTACGTGAGCCTAGCCCAAAAACACCCCTCCGCAGTGATTGCAATTTCGGGGACGAAATTTTTTCCAAGGGGGGAGGATGTGACGACCCGCACCATTTACATATTTCTTAACATAAAATATTCCCATTTCATTGCATCAAAAAGATTTTTACAACATTTGTTTTACAAGCATTTACAATGTTTTTGGCAGTAAATAATTAAAACCCTAGTTCTTCTCTTCTTGCCGTCTGTAGTAGCAGTTTCCTTGTCGCCTTGTTCTTTGAGCGCCTGCCCGTAGAGCCACCTCGCGACCCGTTTTCCTCGCTCGCAAGAAAAGCAGCAATCGGTTAGTAATCGTAGTCGAGAGTATTCTTGTGAGCAGTAGTGTATAAAAGTTAGAGTTTAGAAAGTGGCCGTCAGATTTCCCGAAGTGCAGTATAGTATCCGGAGTACCCTGAGTAGTCGGTCCCTTGGCAATCAAGATTCCCAGACCAACCGGAGTTAGTCGGCCCCTTGATCGACAAGATATCCAGACCACCCAAGATCTTTCGACACCTGTCACTTCTGTGGGTCTCATCATCCGGCACTATTAGAACCCAACACCCACTATTTGCATTTGCCGAAACCACAAATATAACCCTCAGTGCATACCCCCGGTAACCACACCCTCAGCCAAGCTTCACCGGGCGCAGCAACCATTTCCCAAGCCCCTCTCATAGAGCAAGCCAGCAAGCCATCAAAATATCAAGCACAGAGGCCAAGAAGACCGGTGCATCTCCTCGCCGAGCCCAAACCCCACCACATTACCAGGTCAAATTTATCCGCCGAGCTCACACAGAGCAACAAAACCAGCACAAATGCATTCCCCAGTGTAGCACCAACAGCCCGCAATAGCAAGTGCATTCCCCCTCCCAGAAGCCATCAGCAATGCATTCCCGAAGAATGCCTTCCCAACTAGCACCAAGAGCTACCAAAGAAATGCATCCCCCAACAAAGAAGACAAGTGCATCCCTCTTCAAAACCAAAGACAAATACATCTCCCCAATCACCAACCTCCTGATTCATCTCCCAATGAAAGATAACACGACAAGCAAAGCCAACCAAGCCAAGAGTAAAGCACCACAAGCCTTCCACTGTCATTTCCCCTCCTCCCACTTCTTCTCAGCCGAAGGAGAGCAGGAGCAAGACCAGAGCAAACCAAGCCACCAGAAGCAGGAACCACCGCAAGACATCAAAGCAAGCTCAGCCTCTTCACCATCACAGCTTGCAAGCCACCCACAATAGGGAGAAAGGGAGCACCAAAGACGAGACCGGGCGCTACTACCCTCTTTCCCCACCCCTCATCCCAACATGAGGTAATCTCAGCTACACCTCAGTGAGCACTACAAGTATGCACATCATTCACACCTACTACTAGATCTCAGTAGCATCAATAAGTAGCTCTCAGTTCAGTGTCATCAGAGAGCTTGAGCTGAACCTACTATCAGTAGCACCATCCAGACATCACAGAGACAGGGGAGGGACCAGGGAGGCATCACCTCAGTGTAACCCACGGCTGAACCACCACCATCACCCCCAACCACGGCCGAATCACCAGATCTATCACCTTGATCATGCATACAAAGTCATCAACTAATATGGATAATGGAATCAGCCAAATCTGCTAAAAATCAACCATAGTGAAATCAATAGAACGGGGACCAAATCTGGTAGTAGGCCGAGCCGGGAGTGGGCTCGGGGCACCGAGTAAGCCGTGCGTGTGAGGCCGGGCCGGAGCGGGGAGCGGCGCGACCGGTGGTGGCGTCGGTCGACAAGGAAGGAGGTGCGGCGGATCGAGCCTGGGCGGCCGTGCGTAGGCCGGGCCGAGCACGCCAGACGGTTGAGTGGAGGGAGATCCATTAGGAGCGCTGGTGGCGTTGGCCTCCGGCCGCCGGGAAGCCGAGGCGACGAGTGGAGGTTGGCGCCGGGTGCGCCGGAACCGAGGCGACGGAGGTAGCAATCGAGCAAAGTGGGCCGGGAGCCGAGAGGGAGCGGTGGCGCCAGACCGAACCGTGAGGCCAGCCAGCGAGCGGAGGCGGCGGCGCAGGGAACCGGAGCGGGAGCGGGCCGGTGAGCCGCAGGAGGAGGCCGGGCGAGGAGCGGGCGGTGGCAGCGTGAGGAGGCTCCAGGAGGGGAAGCGGCGCGGGGAGAAGCCGAGAGAGAGAGGGAGAAGAAGAGACGGGAGGGAGCGGCCGAGAGAAATGGGGAGGTTTCGGCCGGATTGGGGGAAGTAGGGGAATAGAAAAGGGGGAGGGTAGTTAGGTAAATTGGTAGGTTAATTAGGGTTTTGAGTAGATTAGGGTAGTTAGGTAATTAGGGTTTTGGTAGATTAAGGTTAGGGTTTTGAGTAGATTAGGGAGGGATAATGAGAGTTATGTATTGTACTTAGGAGTGGTTGATTAAGAAGATTAGATGATTAGAAGTAAATATTAGGAGTTAGGGTTAAGAGGGTGATAAAAATAGGATTTTAGTGGGAACTACTAACTGAGTCGGGTTTTGGAAAAATATTTGTAAATTAAAATTGGCTAACCAGTAGAAGTCGCATTAGCAGTTTATTATCTGAATATCGCCAAAAATCACTAAGTATTTCTCTACATATTATTTGTATTGCAAGATTGCTTGGAGGACGAGCTCGGTAAGCAGTGTAGGCGATCCAGACTCATCAACACCGACCTCTACTACTACTACGAAGGCAAGCGATCCTCTTGAACATCAATATAGCTAATTTAAATGTAAACCGTATATTGCTCTATCATATATGTACTGCATCAAAACTATTTCTCAAATGCAAATTGGATTGAGATGATGAGAAAGATAAGAAAGATAAGAATGAGAATGAGATTGAGAATTACTATGTGGGTAAAGGGGGCCTGGGTAGAGAAAAGAGATGATGATGATAATGATGATGATAATGTTAAGAGGTGGGACCCCTTTACCTACAGCTATAATATAAGGACTAACAAAACTCTTACTCGGTCAGATGCCGTAAATTTAGTGCCAACCATTTCCCCGTTTCGGCGGGCAGAAAATGCTACCTGTTTACGTAATTACGTTCTTCACAACGGGAATGTTGGGTACGGAGGATAGCCGTCCCAAGGTGGAGTGTTGGGCACGGATGATAGCCGCCCCAACCAACATTGTTGGAACTCGGTGGAGGACTGGGTGCGCTCAGGACACCGACGGAAAACAATGGGTGGAGACTTAATCACGTAACCTGGAAAACGCTCAGTATTCGAACTCAAGTCGCATCAAAGGAAATGCGATGGACCCAGTTCACGAGAGCTCGAATAGCTATGGGTAAAGTGGTACAAGCTCAGCAGATGCTATACAAATCATGAATTCATGCCGCCTCTGGATTGGAGTCTACGGAACCATCGGGGTCTTTCTTCTTCCGAGTGACTAGTAGTATTTTCGTAATTAAAATTGCAACCTAATGTTTTTATGATTTATTTTCGAATGAGATGATTTTAGAATTTGTGATAAAGAACCAGTAGATCACCATGCGAAGGCATTGTTTGTTATTAATGCTTCTTTGAGTACTTCAGACTCAACCTTGTTAGTATTCTCCTTTGTTAGATCCTAGTCCCACGGAGCTATCCCGAGTGGGCAAAGGACTTGCGAGTACCGATGCAAAGCGGGAGGAGAAGGCGCCCGTAGCGAAGACCTGAGCGAGATGGAAGCCATCTTTGACTCGTGGGACGAGTAGGAGGGCGGTAGTCCAGAGCAGACTCCAGAGTGGAGAAGCTTTCTTTTGGGTTTGTGTAGTAGTTGTATTAAGAACCCTAGCTTTATGTGGCTACTACTGTAATAAAGATGTACGCTTATCTTATTGTTCTCACAAGCAACTCGATAAAATGGCTTGCTATTCGTCGGAGCGGTGTTCTACCGGGCAGACGAATAGTAATCCGTGTGCCTAAGTGTGATTACCCTAGGGGTAATGACACGGGGCGTCACAACCATGCATGGATATATTGTACATATTGCAAATCTCTCGTTATGGTCTTTTGGACTGCCACTTTTTGGATATGTATAAATGTACATCATATTTGGTGATTAGCTAAGCACTTGTCGGTGAAACCACAACAATTTAGCACGACATGTATAGTAGTTGAAGTTGTTTGGTTTGATTGGTTGGTATACGTTGGAACCCACGATTCAACGCTCGTCTGCATGGTGGTAGTGCGGACGAGGCTTGTCCGACGGCCACTGTGCAACATTGCACGTGTGTCGTCTCGTGAGTCTCGTCCGCATGGTGCAGTGCGGATGAGGCTCATCCGCACGGTGGTTGTGCGCCATTGCACACGTGTCGGCTCGTGAGTCTCGTCCGCACGGTGGCGGTGCGGATAGGGCTCATCCGCACGATGGCGGTGCGGATAGAGCTCATCCGCGCGATGGCGGTGTGGCATTGCGCACATGTTGGCTCTTGAGGCTCGTCCGTACGGTGACGGTGCAGACGAGATGTTAAATTTGTAAATACCACATGAGAAAAGTCATTTTTGTAATTACACCTTCAAATAATATCGTTTAGAGAAGAGAAAAACTCCAACAACAACGCGAGTCATGAGACATGCCTTCTGCGAATATCCTCGTGGGGCTATGAGCACGACTAGGAAGGACGGTGACGTAGAGCTTAATCCTAGAGTGACAGATAGATCGACCAGAAATGTGGACGACGATTCGCTCCTGCAACTTGTTGCCTGACCATAAAGGCCAAATCTGTCAGGAACAAAAAAAAAAGGTAGCTCAATGCTCAAAAGCAGCAAGCACATAGCAATGTTGTTGCATCTCGATCAGTGGCCCATAATAAAGATCGCCATGCTTGAGCTGAAAACAATAATATGATGGGAAACCATATTATTTCTCGGGCCTTGGCATACGACTGGGCTTGAAGGTGATGTGGACAGGAAGACGCGGGCCAACGCAGATAGCTGGGCTTCACGGTGCGGCGAGGGCCGGTGGATCGCCTCTCCACGGGCTAACGCGCCCAGACACGGGCCGCAGCGCACGGTGACTTGAGAGGCTGTATCTGGGCGTCGAGCGGTGGTGTGGCTCGGTGCGGTGGATTGCCCTCCACGCGCGCGGACGGATTCTCCGATCTGCCCCCTCGAGACTCATGAGCCAGCTTGGCTCGACTCTACTTGGGTTGAAAAAATAACTCAAGACTTGTGAGCCACTCGGCTCGGCTCGAGCTCGGGAATTGTCAAGTCAAGCCAAGCTCAACATCTGGCTTGTAATTTTTTCAAGCCGCTCGCGAGCGGCTCGGCCGGCTCGTTTAGCTCGTTTGCTTCCTCGGCTCTACCGCCCAGTCCTCCCTCACGAGTCCCTAAATAAATCCCCCATCCAGCCATCCTCCTCGCCCGGCCACCCCATCCTCTAGCCCTCCACATCCGGCGCCCCGCTGTCACCACTCGTCCTCCCCGCTCCGGTCCTCTCCGCCCTTGATCACCACGGTCTCCCGCGCCGCCCTCCTCCTTTCGCATCACCTCCTCCCGTTCTTCTCCCCTCCACCGTCTCGCTCCCACCTCAGAACCCGATCCCGCAAGCCCGAGAAGCCAACAGCCGGGGCAATGAGAGCCCTCACCTCCTTCTCCATGGGGCGGCCACCGACATGCAACGGCTGGAACAACCAAGGAGGAGGCGTCGGTCTTGTTTGTCGAGATGGCCATGGGCGTCGGATACGACTAGCACGGCCAAGACATCACCGCCGTCACCGTTTCGTCTAATGTCGAGCTGGTGCGCCGCTGACCTCCCCAAGGATTCTTGCATCACGGGTTGTGTTCCTTGATTTTTGCTGAATTGAGATGCTTTGGGTGTGAATTGCATGTGAAGGGTCGATACTTGATACCTAGGGTTGGGGCTGGGGTGAACACTAGGGCGGAGGGGAGGAGGAGCGCCAGTGGCCTTTTGCCCTTCTCTGTGCTGGTCTAGATGGGGGAGGAGTCAGGAGTCGCGGCGGCGTGGGGGTGGTCTGGTGTTGATGTGCCGAGCGTAGGTAGTACAGCTGTTTGGTTTGAGCTCGAGCCGTCTTCCTAGCCGAACCAAACCGGACTCCTTACTCGTGGTCAAAACGAGTCGAACCGAGCTAGACCTGCTGTTGAAACGAGCTTGGCCGAGCCTACGTTTCCAGCCCTACCCACAAGCCCCCTCCCCGAACCATCACAACCCCCCACTTCACTTCGCCTCTCTCGTTCTCTCCGCTGCGTAGCGTCTCCTCCGCCTCCGCGCGAGAATGTTCTACTCGCATCAGCTGCTCGCGCCGAAGGCTCTGGTCGGCCAGATCCCAGATATGGTGCGCTTAGCCCCCTCATCCCGCCTCCAAATCGCCTCGTTGCGGCTCTACTAATTGCGACCGTTTCGCTTCTTACGCGCCGCAATGCGTTTGATTCCGAATCTTTTTCGGCTATTTGCGCTCAACCCGCTCCTAATGTGTCTTCCTTAGTTGCTTCGGTTAGGTTACTGATTTCGCCTTGCTTTTCCTCGCAGGATGGCGGCGACGCTTCACGCCAAGATCAACCGCAAGCGGCTCGACAAGCTCGACATCATCAAAATCTGGTGAGCAACTTGGCCCAACCCGATTCGAATTAATTCCCTCTGAGCTTGGGGTTTCCACCCCTTGATTTTTCGTGTGTTTCTGGTGCAGTGAGGAGATTTTGAACCCCCTCGGTGCCAATGGCTCTAAGGCTCTCCGGAATTCTCATGGGTGAGCCAAATTTTGCTGTTAATCTCCATGTCTCGTAGCATTTTTCGTTGGATCGTTTTTTATGTGCGTGCGTTGTTCGGTTGCGTGAGCAGGTGGTGTGGTGATCGTGTACGAGAGGAAGGTGAAGCTTCTCTATGGTTAGTTGCTTCCTGCCATCCTCGCTAATCGCTGTCCTTTTTTTCTGAATTATTTAGTTTTTTATCGTCTCAAATCTTGTGATCTCTCTTTCTCGCAGATGATGTGTCCCGGTTTCTGGTAAGTTTTGAGCTCGAGTTTCGCCCAATTTTTCTGCTTGCTGCTTGATCCATTTGCTTATCGTCGCTAATTCGGTTCGAGTTATGCTTGTATTAACTTGTCGCGCAGATTGAGATCAATGAGGCATGGCGGATGGAGCCGACCACAGCGCCCACCATCCTCCTGTTAGAAATTGACAGCCAAATAACCAAATTAATCATAACGAGGCACTAATTTTTTCATGAAAAACTCTCGTGGAAAAAAACTATAGAAGTACGATGTGGAATTTTAACGAGTTATTTGACTATTTTCATGCAATTTACAAGGAGTATATATGGTGGTATAAAATTGATTCGAATCGAAGACAAAAATAAATTCGAAAAAGTAGAAGAATCGCGATGCTCTGCGTCTCCAAACTTTG
Organism: Hsuehochloa calcarea; assembly: GCA_036346395.1. NCBI lineage: Eukaryota > Viridiplantae > Streptophyta > Magnoliopsida > Poales > Poaceae > Hsuehochloa > Hsuehochloa calcarea. The sequence goes on along the minus strand of CM070597.1, from coordinate 19,197,742 downwards.
GTCTCTTTAGAATTCGGATCATATGTCAATAATCTCTACCTTGAGACGAATTCGCTCCTTGTAGCATAGAATTTTTTTTCTCCAACAATTAACAACCACTGTGCGTCGAAAGTCTTTTGGATTAAACTTTAACACCAACCAAGTTTGGGCAAAGCTCAAACTTTGTAACTGAAACTGGCTTTGTCACCATATCAGTAGGATTATTATGAGTACTTATTTTGCACATCTTAACATCACATTGAGCACACCTTAACATCACATTGAGTAATAACACATCGAATAACGTGATATCTCACATCAATGTGCTTTGTTCTATCATGGAACATCTGATTCTTTGTAAGACATAACACTTTGATTATCACAAAATGTGGCAGTATAAGAATTATCTTCACAAAGTTCAGTGTACAAAGACATATAGCACTTTGATTATCACAAAATATAGCAGTGCAAGAATTATCTTCATAAAGTTCAGTGTACAAACTTCTTAACCAAATAGTTTATTTACAAACTTCAGAAATAACTATATATTCTGCTTCAGTGGTAGATAAGGCTACAGTAACTTGCAAACTTACCTTTCAACTAACAGCACAACCACCAATAGTGATAACATAACCTGTGAGAAACCCTCTCTGTCCAAATCACCAGCACAATCAGAATCAACATAACCAACAAATTAATCTCTAGAATGTCCAAACTGTAAACAAGCACCACACAAATATCTGAAAATCCATTGAACTGCTTTCCAATGCTCTTTTCCAGGATTAGCCATGTATCTACTAACAATACTCAGTGCATAAGATAAATCAGGACGAGAACAAACCATGGCATACATAGGAGAACCAATTGTACTGGAATATAGAACTCTAGACATGTACTCAATGTCATAATCTGACTTAGGACATAAGGCTGAAGATAATATGAAATGTGATGCTAATAGAGTACTAAGTGGTTTTGCATCATGTATATTAAAACAACGAAGAGCCCTCTCAATATAACCTTATTGACTAATGTATAACTTGCTAGATTTCCTCTATCTAATAATCTCCATGCTAAGAATTTTCTTTGGTGTACCAAGATCCTTCATCTCAAATTTATTACTCAATTGTGCTTTCAGTTTTGCTATTTCTGACTTATCTTTTGCAGCAATCAACATATCATCAACATAGAGAAACAAATAAAAAGCTAAACCATTAACAGTTTTTAAATAAACACAACTATCATAATCAGATCGCTTAAAATCATGAGAGAGCATAAAGGAGTCAAATATCTTGTACCATTGCCTAGGAGATTGATTCAAACCATAAAGATATTTTTTTAATCTATAAACAAGATGTTACTTTTTATGAATAACAAAACCATCAGGTTGGTCCATATAAATGTCTTCTTTCAACTCCCTATATAATAATGCAGTTTTAACACCTAATTGCTCAAGTTCATAATCATGCATATCAAGAATACTGAGTAAAGTGCGAATAGAATTATGCTTCACAACTGGGAAAGATATTATTAAAATCAATACATGGAATCTAACTATACCCTTTAACAACTAACCTTGCTTTATACCTTGCTGGTTCAGTAGGAGAAATACTTTTATTTCTTTTGAAAATCCACTTGCAACAAACAAACTTCTCTTTTGACAGTTTCACTAATTCCCAAGTGTCATTCTTTTCAGGTGACTCCATCTCATCATGCATAATAGTTATCCACTTATTACAATCAATGGAGTTAATAACTTCGGAGTATGATGAAGGTTTTGTATTACCTTCAATTTCTTCTACCACACTGAAAGCATAAACAATAATATTAGCTTCTTCAATAAACCTCTTGGGTGGTTTAATCTCCCTCCTAGGCCTGTCAACTGCAATGAATCGTTGTGGTGGCTGCTCAACAATAGGAGGATTCTCAACCATAGGTGCATCATGAACAACAAATTTTTTATATCTGATGTGTCACAGGAACCAACAGAGTGTTCCACCTGAACACTTGAATTCTGCTCACTCTCAATAGGAACATTAGTAGGCAGTTTATCATGAAGCATAGCAGATTCATTAAAGACAATGTTTCTGTTAATCACAACCTTATTTGTTTCAGGATTCCATAACTTATTTCCTTCAACATTAAATTTATAACCCAGAAAGATGCACTTAACAGCTTTATGCTCTAATTTTCTATTATCAACATGAGCATAAGCAGTACAACAAAAAACTCTCAATTCTGAATAATTTGCTGGGCAACCAGACCATACCTCAATTGGAGTCTTCTTTTCAATTGCAATAAAGGGTGACCGATAAATAAGATAGCAAATAGTGGAAGCGGCTTCAGCCCAAAAACACCTATGCAAACCTGTATTTGACAACATGCAACGGGCCTTAGAAATGATGGTTATGTTTATACGCTCAGCTACACTGTTTTGTTGTGGAGTATGGGGAACAGTGTAGTGCCTAACAATGCATTCAGCCTTGCAATATGATTCAAATTCATAAGAATAGAATTCCATCACATTATGAGTGCGAAGTTTCTTTTCCTTCTTTTCAGTTTGGCTTTCAACCATAGTCTTTCGCTCTTTAAATGCTGAAAATTCTTCTAATTTATGCTTCAAGGAATAAGACCACACTCTTCTAGAGTAATCACTAATAATTGTTAACATATAATGAGCACCTCCTAGCGATGGCTTGCGAGACGGTCCCCATAAATCAAAATGCACATAATCCAAAATACCTTCTGTAGTATGAATCGAAGTATTGAACTTCACCCTCTTGCATTTGCCGAAGATACAATGCTCACAAAATTTCAGGCTTTCGATGCTATATCCTTCCAAAAGTCCTCTCTTGATTAATTCCGCCAAGCCAAGTTCACTCATATGCCCAAGATGCATATGCTAAAGATTAGTAGCATCAGGTCGATAACCTTTTTAAAACAACAGTAGCATTACTTATAACTGTCGTACCTCGGAGATAATATAGGCCATTGAAAGCCTTTTTATCGCCTTTCATTACAACAAGAGAACCTTTGGTGACCTTAAGGAGTCCACCTCCACCTGAATACTTGTAACCTTTATCATCAATAACACTCGGTGAAATAAGATTTCTCTTCATGTCTGGAATGTATCGAACATTTCATAAGGTTCTGATGGTGTCATCAAATATCTTGATTCGAATAGAGCCAATGTCTGCTACCTTACATGCTGAATCATCACCCATCAAAACAGAACCAACACTATTGACTGGCTCATAAGAGGTAAACCAATCTCTATTCGGGCACATCAAGAATCCATTCATAATTAGTTTCAGCACATCCAGCAAAAACAGAAACAACAAGCATCCCACCATCATAACTACTATCACGAGCTATACTTGCAGTACCTTCATCTTCTGTTTTACCATTCGGTTTGTATGTGTCATTCCTCTTTTCTTTATTCTTCAACTTGTACTTGTAGCATTCAGATATGTCGTGTCTACTTTTCTTGTAATATTTGCACGACTTCTACTTGCCTCTGGATTTCGATCGGTCATTGTAGCCGTTTGAACTTTTGCTTCAAGATCCATTGTGTGAGTTCTTCTCCTTTTGCCTGCCACGAACAAACAAGCCCTCTTCTTATGAACCTGAACCTTCAGAAGATACCATATGTTTCATCTTTTTCTTGGCATGCAAGACTTCATAAACCTCATTGAGGGTCAGTGTATCACGACTATACAATATGGTATCTCTAAAATTTGAGTATGAACTAGGCAGAGAACACAAAAGAATTAAACTCGAATCTTCCTCGTCATATTTTAACTCTATTGACTGTAGGTTAGAGACGATCTCTTTAAATTTCGAAAGATGATTCAACACATTACCTCCCTCTTGCAACTTGTGTAAGAACAATTTCTGCTTGAGATGTATCTTGCTGGTGAGATCTTTTGTCATGTATATCTCTTCCAGCTTCAGCCATAGAGCACCGCCTGATGTAATTTTCAGCACCTCTTGCAGAATATTATTATGCAGATGAAGTTGAAGTTGAGACAGTGTCTTACGATACTTTCTCTTCTCTTCATCGGACCAAGTATTGACTGCCTTCTTCCTGAAGCCATCCACCGCCCCATCCAGATCGGATTGCGCCAATAACGCCTGCATCTTTACTTGCCACAGAGAGAATCGCATGTCCCGATCCAGCAGCAGAAGATCATACTTCAATGACGCCATGTCGAACAAACCCTAGATTGAAACGGGCAACGAACGTGGCTCTGATGCCACTTGTTAGAAATATAAAGATAAATAACAAAGTAGATCAAGAACAAGGCGACACCGATTTTTACGTGGAAAACCCTTGCGAGAAAAATCACAGACGCACAACGGCGATCTTCACTATATCAGAAAAAGTGTATACAAAACGCAGAGATTTTAATGAGTCGTCGACCGTTCCCGTGCAACCTACAAGGGGTATATATGGTTGTATAAAACTGACTCGAGTCGAAGACAGAAACAAATCCGAAACTGACTCGACGTGACGATCGGCGTCTCCAGACGTTGGTCTCTTTAGAATTCGGATCACATATCAACACTCCCCAAGGGCAAAGCCCAAGCCAAGTAAGTGTCATCTCCGTATCCATGCCTTTCTAGAAGTTTCTTGATGTTCCGTGCTGGGTTGGGTTACGTGCCTTTCTGTTTGAGGGAGGCTTGGTATGCGTATGTGTTGGTGATAGTGAAGAGTGCCATGTCGAACAAACCCTAGATTGAAGCGGCAACGAACGTGGCTCTGATGCCACTTGTTAGAAATATAAAGATAAATAACAAAGTAGATCAAGAACAAGGCGACACCGATTTTTACGTGGAAAACCCTTGCGAGAAAAATCACAGACGCACAACGGCGATCTTCACTATATCAGAAAAAGTGTATACAAAACGCAGAGATTTTAATGAGTCGTCGACCGTTCCCGTGCAACCTACAAGGGGTATATATGGTTGTATAAAACTGACTCGAGTCGAAGACAGAAACAAATCCGAAACTGACTCGACGTGACGATCGGCGTCTCCAGACGTTGGTCTCTTTAGAATTCGGATCACATATCAACACTCCCCAAGGGCAAAGCCCAAGCCAAGTAAGTGTCATCTCCGTATCCATGCCTTTCTAGAAGTTTCTTGATGTTCCGTGCTGGGTTGGGTTACGTGCCTTTCTGTTTGAGGGAGGCTTGGTATGCGTATGTGTTGGTGATAGTGAAGAGTTGGTTGGTGTCTGCTTTCCGACTGTCTTGGCCTGTTTGGTATGGTTGTGGTTTGACTGAAATCGGCTTTTAGCTGGGCTACAAGACTGAACGGCTAGGCCGAAGAGGTTTGATATTTATCTGACTGACTTTTAGGTAGGCTGACTGTAGCTTCTGAGATGAGAAATATTTGAAAAACACATGAGGCAAATAATGACTTGTTTAATGTCGTTTAACTACAATTGACGGCAATTAACGATATTTGACGATGACTAACAGTAATTAACGACAAATGACGATAACTAACGACGATTAACGACGTGCTATCTTTCCATGTCTAGGAAGTGGGGGCATAATTAATGTCATTTGACGACAACTAACGGTAATGAACGACGAGTGACGATAGCTAACGACATTTGACGACAACTAACGGTAATTAACGACAAATTGACCGTAATTAATGACAATCAACAATAAATAATTACTACAATAAACAATTATTACAAAAATAATTACAATAAAAATGATTACAACAAACAATTATTATGAAAAAATTGCAAAATATAATTGTTGCAATAAAGAATAATTACATAAATAATTTATTTACAACAGAAAATGAAACAAATAAAAAAACCAGAGGACTGTTGTCGTCGGCTGGGACTGCTATCGGCGGCGGGGGAGGAGGACGGTGGCTACAGCGGCAACGGGAAGAGGAGAGAGCTGGAGGAGGAGAGGAAGGGGGAAGAGGGAGGAGGTGGGCGGCGGCGCAGGCGGTGATGTCGAGGGAGGAGAGAGCGAGGCATCAGCGCGGGGTAGCAGATCCGGCGGGGCAGAGTGGAGGAAGGATGGTGACTGCGGATCTGGTCGGGGCCTAGGGAGGAGGAGGGAGGCGACGGTGCAGGTGGAGTCGCCAAGGGAGGAGGAGAGAGGAGGCGGCGCGGGGTAGCAGATCTGGCGGGCGAAGAGGAGGAGGAGGTGGAGGTGGAGGGGAGGGCGGCGGCTCAGGGGAGGGCGCCGTCAGTGAAGGACAACAACGACGCGTGGGGAGGAGAGGCGGCGACGCCTGCGCAGGAGGAGGAGGGGGCAGTGAGGAGGAGGAGGAAGGGGTAAAGGGAGCGTCACGCATGGGAGGAAGAGGAGGAGGAGCTCGGAGCGCGAAGATTAGGATTACGGTTTGGCTGGGAGGGAGATTTTATGCTATGACAAAAGCTGGTAATTACGTGTGAACTTGAGGGGTAAATCCAGAACGGGGTTGCGGGATGCCGCGAGAAGTTGCCCTGCGGCGGCCTTCGGCTTTTTCATAACGCGGCTTTCGGCTTTCGAGAAAGCCAATGGAAAAAAGCCCCCTGTTTGGGATGGCTTCCAACATTTTCGGACGAAAAGTCAAGCTGAAGTCGTCCCAAACAACCCACCCCCTTTATCTCTGGAAATGGATTTTTCTGTGTGTTCTTAGGTTGTGCGATGTTAATTCGATGGTTTAGATCGGCGGTTGTTGCAAGTTGCATGTATGAGGTGTGAGTGTTTATGGAAGTTCTTAGAAGCTTGGTACGCTATCAGCTTGCTTGGTGCGAATTGGTATGTGCTGCAGTGTAGTGTTGATTTTATGATGATATGAGCAGCCTGCAATGGTAGTACATTACTACATTGTGGTGTTTCCAGATGTTTCTAGAAGTTTCTTAATGTGGTCATATTACTGATTGTTCCATTCAGGAAATGGGAGTGGGATGTAAGGCTAGCTGTGGGTGCTTGTCGTGGGAGCCTGCTGTAACTTAGCTCTTGTTGTGTTTACGAGGCAGTAATGCAGCAATTGTCCCCTTCCTTTGAAACCCAGCGCGCAACGAGCGCGAGGCGCATGCTCGAGGAGCGCGGGACGAGGTGTGGATCGAGCGTCACCCCCTTCCTTTGAAAACAACGTGTGGCGAGGGCGCGAGGTGCATGCTTGAGGAGGGCGCTAGCACTTGCAGGAGGAGGCTTATTAATGTGTCGTAGTTATACACATGTTATTTGTCTCTGATATAATTGTATGCATGTTTTTTATCTCTGGCGTAACTGCATGGCGAACGCGCGGGGGAGTGTCTCACTGACAGTAACCACCACCATCGTGTGCAATCAATCAACTGTCAAGGCGCCTCCTGACATTTAATAACTGTCATCCATTCAGAAGCTATATAAAGGGTAATGCCGGTGGACAGGGGGGACAGCAAACAAAAATAATTAGCTTTAGTTTCGGTGGCTTCTTTCTTATTGTAAACACAATCAATACAAGAACACAAAAGTAGTGTTGTTATTCTCTCCGAAAAAGACATGAACCTGCCTAAAAAAACTCATGTATCTCCTCTTGCGTAATCTCGATCATAGTGCTCTCAGCATTCATTTCATAAAATCGATATTAAAACATCGATAGAGCTCCCCACTGTCGTTTGCGTTGGCCTCTGAAGCTTTTGGTTCACTGCCGCCTCATCCCTCCCACCTTTCCCGCTGGTGCCATCACGGACTACGTCGTCCTCATCACTGACGACTCCTGCCAGAAAAAGGGCAACTTCCTCAACAGCCTCTCCTTCCCTATCTTCCTCGGTGCCACCTTCTCCTCCGCTGCCTTTTCCGTGCTCTCCCGCAACATCACAGAGCTCAATCTCGTCGGCACCTCGTCGGCCAACGCATGTTATCATGCCTATCATAAATATCACAAATCACGACAGGAAAAAGGGGGGGGGGGGCAAAAATGGTAAAAAAAAAATCAATTCAAATATTTAAGATAGGGCAAATAATCAATTGCATTGAAAATAAATACAAATCATAGAAGGCATATGAAAGATGGTGCATATGATCTATTTTCCTATCAATTTTCCCCGTTTTGTTCGAATTAGAGGATTTTTTTATTACGGCGGAAAGATATATGGGTGAAGTCATTGCCCTTGGGAACCGGATCGAGTACGATTAAATATTGGGTTTTCCAAATCCTAATTCACATTAGACCTATCCATGGTCCAACATAGGCCCATCCCGAAGCCCAAAAAAAGGGTCCGGTTTTCCTTTTTCCGATAAAACCTTGATTTTAAATTGTTTTCTCCAATAATTTTTTTTCAAAATATTTCCTTAATATAATTTTTAAAATTTATTAAATTACTTCAATCGGTCGGCAAGTCGGGCCGGGTCGCCAGAAATTTAGGCCCAAGTCCAGAAAATTTGGGTAGGGCCGGCTATCCATGAACAAGTATAATTCACGTACACCAGATATAGATTCCCTCCCAAAAGAAAAAAGAAAAAAGAAAAAAAAAGATACGGACATAGATTGAACTCAGCGCAAGTATGAGCTTCCGCTCGTCATACTACACTATGCCATTATATATGTTCTTTTTTCACCTTTTGCAACGTCAACTTGGGAAGCTGATTCGCTACGGTTTTTGCTTCTAGCTAGGATCACGAAGTTACCCTGGACCTCTGCTTATGGCCATTGATGTTGTTTTGTCTTGGTCATGGACGTGTTCAGTGCTGTCTTCGCCGAACGCAGACAGACTAGGTACCTTCTCAGGGTTCGCAAAAAAGATTGTTAGACAGTGGCCATTAGCACAGGACTGCATCAAGAACGCCTATGCGTCAGTACCAGAACTGAAGTTTCACGAGCGAATCAAAGACCTGAATATTAATTTCTGTATTACAAGGGAGTCCCATAGCTTCCCTTCCTCTCTTAGGTTAAAAAAATGCAGATAATAACAAGCTATGAAAATGAAGGTGCGACAATTTGAAACAAGGTGCAACCGTTCAAGGGATGAATCCGCACAACATTCAGTCCGGCTTGGCAACAGAACCGGACCACGTATCATACGCATATGCAGCGCTCATACATGGCTGCATAACATGAGGCTGGGATGATTCACATCAATGCTCGTCGTACCGTAACTTGGTCATAATTATACATCGGTCTGTTTCAGAATTAACTTAATTTACACCGGTGAATTGCAATCGACACGCTTCCCAGAATTATGGCTCGATCGACTGGCAGGCGCCCGCGCCTCTCGCCCAATTCCGAGGACATTGCCCCGTATGTTTCTCCGCGCGTGGTGGTCGCCGGCTCGCCGCTGCTCGTGGCAGCACTACTAGGCATATCGTCGATGCGCTCTACTGCCATGCGGTAGCTCCCAAGACGAGCAAATGAGGTGAAGGTTTGATGTAGGATGTTTTTCCAACCAGTTGAAACTTGAATGCTTCGAAAAGTGGAGGTTTTAATTTCCAGCCCCACTTGAAAGTCAATCTAGCTAGCTGAAATTGCCCAAATTGGAAGTTTTGGAATCATACTTGAAAGGCCATGTTAAGAGAGGGGCAAACAGTATGGTGAAGTTGGGTGGCTGAATAGCGATTTGTCGGTGGGACCCTATCACCAACTTAAAGAGAAACAAAGAGAAATGCAAAAATAAAATAAAAGATAAGAAATCTGCCGTTGCAACTACAGTGCTCTCTACATTAATAATCCTAAGCCGTTAGATGATGGGATCGACGGATACAGCACAATCCAAACAGTGTCACTGCAACATTCAATCTACAGCATTTTTTGTACAGTGGTTTGATGCGTTACCTGTTGTACGAATACTACAGTACTGCTTCGGATCACGATTTATACACTAAAAATTACTCTTCACACACATTGGTCCTTTGCGGTATTGCAGAGGGCTTGGATTCCAATTGAAGGCCCAAATAGAGTAGATTTAGTTTGCCGGCTCTAACTCTGGGGAGTTTGAACCAAAAACTTAAAGAGGGGGGCAATCTAGTTAATTGTGCTTCAAATCCTACTAAATACTGCTAACTTCAGCTTGATTAGTGCATAAGTAGCAACAAGAGAATACTTCGTATAGTGTGATTTCAATTTAAAAGGATAGGTCATGCCCATTTTGGCCTAGCCTAAGCCGGAAGCGGAACCAACGCAGAGGAGCACAATGATATAAATATGCATTAAAATCCTCTCTTCAAATCCTACCAAGTACTTGCTAACTTGCAGCTTGATTGGTGTATAAGTAGCAACAAGAGAATTCTTCGTAGTGTGATTTCAGTATAAAAGGATAGGTCATGCCCGTACCGTATTTGCTACGGTGTGCTGTTGAGTACTGTTTATCTAGACTGAAATAGCTGTTTAAAACAGTGATCCACGGATCCGCTTTGCTCCGCCCCCTGCCAGCTCGTGATGCGAACGTTTCTCCTTTCCCCCTTCGCTCCCAGAGCACGTACGTACCTGCCCAGTACACATCGTACTACCATTTTTTTATAAAAAAAACACCTTGTCCTCTTCTTCTCACAAATAATTGGATGCCAATGGAAGAAGACAAGGCCCGATGTGAATAAATGCCACCCCTACCCTACCAAGCGCATCGATCGCCTGCCTGTTGCGGGCAACAGCACGCCTCCGCTGCGCAGTTCGCCTCGGCTCGGCAGCAGAAAGGACCAGCGCCGGCCGAGCGCGGCAACCTCTGTTGAATGCATGACACCCATCGTCCGCTTCTCTCCCTCTCACTCTCCCTCTCACTCTCCCTCCATCTCTTCCCCACAAGAGTCCAAACGTCGTCCTCTCCCGCTTCAAGATTTCACTCCAACTCCAATCGCTAAGCTAACTCAAAAAACATCACTGGCAACCAAAACAAGCAGCGCAACACCTTAAAGCAACATATCACATTCAAAAAGTGATGACGCGATGCTGCACCATCTTAAAAAATAATAATTACGCAACAAATCAAAAAAACATGTTTGCAACAAAACCGAGAGGGATACGTCAATTTCCCCTTGCAACAAGTAGACATACCTACTACAACAAAAAATAAAATTCAACGTAACAAATTAAAATGCCAACCGCAACAAATACCTCTTGCAACAACTCATTGCAACAAATAGACATACCTAGTGCAACAACAAAAAAACTTTGACGTAGCAAATCAAAATGCCAAGATCCGGCGAGCTGCAACCGCTCCTCTAAAGGGAATACCTTCACTAACAAGGGCTCTAGTCGCTCCAGATAATCACCATGAGTGCGAGCGGCAGCGAACTCTGACTAGCGGTTCGTGGTGGAGCTTGCACTGCCGAGGCAGCAACTCGGTCGGAGCTTACTTGTCTGATGGGTTGAGGCCCTCAAGGGGGCGATAAAGAGAGAAGAATGTGACATTCATGGGGGAGTCAGGGAGGACTGGGTGAACGAGGGCAACTGTAACATCCCAAATTTTATATCTTTGTTAAAAATAAAATCTAAATATTTTTCTTGAATTTCTAGATTTTAAAAATATTTCTCTATTTATTTTAAAGGTAAAATAATTTATTTGCAAATTTAAATACTAATGGTAAGTTGTAAATATTTTATTTAAGTCCAAAATATCTCAAGGAACATATGTGAATTTTTCATAACTTTTAGCTTTATTTGCTATTTTCTAAAAGGCCTAAGTAAATTGTTTCAATTTCTAAAAATTCTAATCAATTCTAAAAACAAAATAAGAAAAAACCTCTCCTCTCTTCCTCTATAAGCCACGATGGAGCCCTTCTCCTTCCCCACCCCTCCTTTTCTCTCTTCCCGACCGAAGCACTGTGCTGCCTTCTCTTTGCTCTCCAAACCGACAGCCTCCGCTCCTCCTTATTCTCCCTCTCCGGCCATTGCCTTGTCGCGCCACCCGCGTCATGAGATGTGCATCGGCCTCCTCCATCGAAGCCCTGGAATCTCACTGTCGTAATCGCCTTTGTTGCTCCGGATTTCACCAAACAAGCTCGCCGCCGCCGCAAGCTTTCTCGCCGGTTTTCCTCACTGTCAAAGGTCCTCCGCCCTCATCGATGTCACTGTTGGATGCGCCCTATCACGTTCTACATGTTGCTCCTATCTTCTTCGCCCGATGGTCACCGCCTCACCACCAGCCCTTTCTCCTCCAAGTTCAGCCGCCGCCGCCGCTCGTCTTTGATCCCCTCGTCGGTGAGCCTCCTTACCCCTCTGTGCCCATCACCTCGTGTCCCGAGCCTCCCTAGACCTATCTACCACTTCCTCTCGTCCTCTATGTCGTCGTGGAGCTCCACCACCGCTGCCTCCTCCTCTCCGCCGTCGGCCGACGTCGCCCCGCCGTTCCGAGCACCCCCGTGCCTCCCCGACACCACCGTGATGTTCCCCTCACCGAGGCACACCTGGTGCTCGCCTCCCTGTCGACGATCAAATCGCCGATCTTATGAACATATAAATGAAAAGAGGAAAAATGTACGTGACTTCAGGGAGTGGATCTGACTTGCTCTTTATTGCTATGAACTCACGATTACAAACACAGAGAGTATCTAAAAACACAACACTTTGCTAAGTCTTGCTTGATGTCTTCGCTCTCTCGATGTTACGTGTTCTGCCTCCCGTTGTCCCTCTCCTCCAGCCTTCTATGGTCCCCCTTAAATACTTGATGAAGCGGTGGCAGTTATCCCACGAAGAGACATCCGTTGAGGAGCGACGCGTCAGGTCGGGAAGAGATGGCGGTTGATTTGGTTCTACTAATCGCAGAGGCGGTTGGTGAAGATGTCAAGCGTTTGGCGGTTAATGATTTAGGAGACGTTAATTCATCAACCGTGATAGTGTTGTAATTATGTGGAATATGAAACACGTGATTCATTCATCACATAGTGAGTGGCGTGGTCGGAGACTCGACCCAGACGCCTGTTCATAGCTTCACGAGCACTTACCTGGTCGTGGACTAGGTTTGAGACTTAGTCCGACCAGGGTATTTATTATATAACTTCCGTAATACCTTCGACCAGTTAGGTCGGTGGTCTTAGAAGTTACGACCACGAAGACGTATGGTCTTTATCATATATTAGGATAATATATGAATATTTTAATCCTCAACAGCTAGCCCCCGAACTTTTAAATGCATGTTGGTCGTGCGGACACGTTCTTCGATGCAATCATATCGAACAGACCTCTCATTAAATGCCGTGGGACTCGAGGCGGTCTGTATTCATTTTTAAAGTTGAGAAACCGCTGGAAAAAGGAAAGCCTTTACGTCCGCTAGGCAAAAGGTATTTGCCGTTGGACTTCTCGCAGTCGATTCTGATGAAATGCCTATAAAACGACCCCGGCGGAGTGCTTTAAACCTTTACGCCTCTATCTCCAAGAAAATCTTCCTTGAGTTCTTCACCCAAAAAAGGAAAGCATCATGTCGGACCTCATCGCAAACTGGTCGATCTCCGATCTTAGCGAAAAAAGATTGAAGTGTTTGGAGAAGGCTGGGTTGTTACCCGACAGGAGTTTGATCTTTTGGAGATCGGCTTTTGGAGAGCACTGCCCAAGCGGCGAGGAGGGAGAGATCCCAGTGTTCCTCGCGTATGTTGAGTGCGGGCTCAAGCTTCCAGCACATCCTTTTCTTTCTCAAGTGCTGGAGTTTTATGAGGTTGAGTTGATCAACCTTGCTCCTAACGCCATTACAAACCTAAGCATCTTCGTCTACCTTTGCGAAGCGTACTTGGGGATTCCATCGTCGATGGAACTCTTCAAGTACTACTATCGGATGGCGAATACGAAGAAAACAACCAGCACCCCTGGGGAATGTACCTTAAGGCTTCATGACGGTAAGGCCGACGAGTATATTCGTATGTACTCGAAGTCCTCCTGGTCGTCATGGAAGAAAAGCTGGTTTTATATGAAGGTTACGCGACAAGACGGCCGGTATTACAGCGGTAAGAAGGCGGTCGAAAACTCGCGTTGGCGTTCCTCCTCGAAGAAGGAGGGAAATGTTGGGAGATGGATCGAGGCTATCTATCTCCTGAATGTCAGGGGTTTAAACTCCTGGCACGTTGTGAGGCACTTTTCCATTAGGAGGATTAGTCCTTTAAAGACCAGGGCACGCTCGATGCTTTGGTTCATTGGTGGCGATGACGCTACCAGGGATTCTGATCCAGGTAATTTTTTTAGAAAATATCGACCAGTTTATTTTGCGAGTTGATTATTTCCGCAAAACTAAGATCTTTCATTTGCATTTGCAGTCTTGTCTTCTGAGGACGTCAGAAATAGGATCAAAATGATCTGTGCTGGCGAACCTGATGACAAGGCTAGCTTTCCTTTAATCCTAGCACTTGTTAGTGCCGAGGAGAGGACCGAAAGACTTAGGGTAAGTGTATTAACTTCTTTTCACCTTTACAGTTATTTTCGATCAGTTTTAATCCTCTTTATGTGTAGTTGGTCGGACTTAAAATCAATGAGGCTACGGAGACGTGTGAGCCTATTGATTATCCAACCAGCCTTGTGATCGCTGAGGGCAGCGGTCACGCTGAGGTAAGCAACTGAAAGAAATAACTTCTGCAAGATGAAGTATATTCTTCACCTGGTTAACTTGGTTTGTTAAATCAGGCGGCAATTACTGAGTCTCGTATAGTTGTCCATGAGACAGCTGTTCCTGATACCAGTGAAACCACACTTTCTGATCTAGGAGTCAGGGACCGTGTTCTCGACCAGATAGCCGAAGACATCGCATCTGATCTTCTGATCGGAAATGTGGAAAATGTAATTGAACCTACCAGTTCGGAACTGGTGGGAACAAAGAGAAAAACAGGCGCAACGGATTTTAAACCAGCGCGTTATAAGATCAAAACTAAGAAAATCATCAGGTATGTACAATTTTATACGAAAAATATACCTCGTATATCCCAAGTAGAATTGAACTTTGTGTTTCTCTTGTGCAGATCTGCTGAATCCATGGTCGCTTCCGACCAATCCCATTCAACAGATCAGGCGATCGGAGGTAGTTCTGGCCATTGTCTTCCTCAGGTAGGACATCTTGAGGATGACGTGGTTGGAGGAGCCCCCGAGCAAACTTTGGTTCTGGAAACTGAGCTAGATCCCGTAATAGTCACTATGCCAACAACGGAGGTAGAGACCATTGCTGATCTTCCACAGGTTCCAGTACCTGAAGGTCATCCCTCCAAAACTAACAAGTTTCCTTTCTCAACTCGATTTGCCGCGAGTAAGGAACTTGATGATTATTGGGGGAGAATATCGGATCGCTTGACGCAGGCGAAGTCCGATAAAATTTATACCGATTACAACGATGTCGTAATTCGAGTAAGTGTCTTCAATCTTCTCCATAACCTTTCTTGAGGTTTTCAATAAGGTTTATGGAAGAAATGCTCCTTATGCAGCATATGATCGAAAACCTCGCTACGGTCGGAGGACTAACCGAGCGAGTTAGGATATTAGAAGAAAAACACTCTGAGATAGAAAGTAAGAGTTCTTCTTCTTTTTTCCTTATTAAGACTTTCCTTTTATTCATTCTCCCTTATCAGAGATTCTTTTGATAGATTTAGAGAAAATAAAAGAAGATGCTTTGGCTGAAAAGGCCAGAAGAATAAAGCTTGAAGAAGAACTTCAGGCTAAAAATCGGTCGATCGAAGTCTTGATGACCAGTAATAAAAAGCTTCTGGATGATTCCAGGAAGAGAGAGGAAGGTAACTGGTCGTAGCTATGACTCAGTACATCTTCCAATCTTTTTTACTTAATACTTGCTTTGTCTATGCAGAACAAAAACAAGCATTGACCAGAGTGAAGAAGGCTCTGGAATTTGAGCAAGACAAGGGGCGGCTCGTGCTTAGCTTGGACGAGAAAATCACCTCGCTAAACAAAATGCTCTTTGATATGGGCGCGGGATCAAGCTTGCCCTCCTTGAATGACCCAATAGAGAAGGTCAACTTTCTTGGCTCTTTGTTGGAAGAGCTCAAAGTTTTGATCAAGACCACTAGGGAGAACTATGCCCACTCCATTAAGGAGTCTATTGCTTGTGGAGTCAGTCTTGCTTTGGCAAAGCTGAAAGCTTCCGACCCATCAACTAACCTTCAAGCTATCGAAGAGGATTTCAACTGCTTACCCGCAGAGGCAAATCAGATCCTCGCAGAGATGAAACCTCTAGGCGAAAAGGTCGCAGAAGAGATGGAAGTCGGATCTCCATCTAGCAGTAGTTAGCTTAGGCATTCTCTTAGTAGTTTAGTCAGGGAAAAACAATGCATACGATGTAAAGACTTACCTTTCTCTCATCAAAATGGAAAAATTCTTTTATTTATCCGGTCGACTTGTGAATTTATGTATTACCTAGCCCCCGACTGTTATATAGTAGAAGATCTTTACTATATAATAGTGCTACCTGAGGCCAAGAATATAAATCCAAATTTCAACCATTACTTGTAAGTATGTACTGATCGGTAAAAAACTGATCGTGATAATACTAGGAAATCTTTATGGTCGAAACCGTGTAGGTTTCGGCTAGTTATAAATCTGTTTTTAATGATCGAAGTACTTTACTAAGACAACATATGGTCAGAAAAATAAAGAATTCTCCTTGATAAGCGGAAAAAACATGAAGAACATATGTTAAAAGGAGGCAGTGGTTTTACTTCTATGCGATGCTCAATCTTTGGTCTGAATGAACCTAGCTAGGAAATAAAGGTATAAACTATATTTCGCAAGACGTGCTCATGCTCGTAGTTCGACTGGCAGCGAGGATCGTAGGAAAGAGACCGTCGCTAGGAAGCTCCTTCCAGTGGGCAGAACCACGTGCGAAAAAGGAGAGACTTCGACTAGGAGGTTTTCCGTGTCCCGACCAGTAGCCAAACAAGAGTAGAACAGAATTTTGAAACATAGACTATATACTTTATACTCCAGAGCATATGAACCGCAGTCGACCAGGATTAGGCAACGTCATATAAATAACATCACCCGCTACTCCAAAATTAATTATTCAATTTAGAGGAATTTAAATGAAATGAAATGAAATGAAATAAAGGAAAGATTAAACAAAGAAATTACGCAATTGGTCAATGTTCCATGAATTTGACAAAACCCTGCCGTCTGACATGGCTAATCGTACTGAGCCTGGTCGGGTAACTTCGACCACAGTGTAAGGACCTTCCCATTTAGGGGAAAGCTTATTGCGCCCTGCTTGGCTCAATTTTTACGAGAACGGATCACCTACAGATAGGTTGCGAGGTTGCACCTTCGATTGTAGTACCTTCGCATGGCTTGTTGGTAGATTGCGAGCGAATCAAGGCTTGGTTCCGTCGTTCTTCAAGGAAATTGATATCGTCGAGTCGATGTTCTTCCTGATTGCTTAAGTTAAAACAATCGGTCGGCGAGAGCCAATTTTCAGTCGGAGGAAGCATAGCTTCGCCCCATAAACCAAAAGAAAGGTGTTTCACCGTCCGCACGATCGTCGTGGTCCTGACGACCCATAAAATGAAGGAAGTTCTTGAACCCAAGCCCCTGACCGTTTTATTAACTGGTCGAATACTCGGCGTTTTATCCCCTGTATTAGGATACCATTGGCACGCTCGACTGCTCCATTGCTCTGTGGATGAGCCACAGAAGCGAAATGGATTTTGATTCCTAGTTCTTCGCAGAATTCCTGGAAATTACTGCTTGAGAACTGGGTACCGTTATCAGTGATGATACGACTGGGTACACCAAATCGTGTAATCATATTTTTTGTTATGAACCTCTTAGCGGCTTCAGTTGTAACTTTTACAACTGGCTCGGCTTCGATCCATTTTGTAAACGTGTCAATCATGACGAACAGGAATTCGAAGCCCCCGGGTGCTCTTGGGAATGGTCCCAGAATGTCCAGTCCCCAGGTTGCAAAAGGCCAAGAAAGAGGGATTGTTTGCAAAGCTTGTGCCGGTTGATGTACTTGTCGGCTATGAAATCGACATTATACGCGCCGTCACGAGCTCTTTTGCATCATGAAGGCGCTGGCGATGAGTATCCTTGCTCAAGGCCTTACCGACCGTGGTTACAGAGGAATGATGTGCTCTACAGACTCCTTCATGAATTTCGGTTAGCAACTTAATGCCAGCCGATTGAGATATGCATCTCATCAACACTCCATGAGATCCTCGTTTATACAAGGTACGTTCGATTAGAGTGTATGATTTGGCCTTTCGTGCTATACGATCAGCCTCTGCATCATCTTCAGGAATTAGGTCATGCTGAAGATAATTGTAGATCGACGTCATCCAGTCTCTACCTTGATCGTCACCGATCTGTGGAGCATCTAAGTTATCAGAGTCAATAGGATTGACCTGATGTAAACTATCGATGTTCTCGGAATGCTCGACCACCGAGGGTGAATCAAGTTGCTCGAGAAAAACTCCCAGCGGGACGGTTGACCTAGTAGAGGCCATCCGTGCCAACTGATCTGCTAGAAAGTTCTCCTTTCTAGGAATATGTTGGATCTGGAAACCGAAGAAGTGCTTTTCGAATTTTCGTACTTCCGCCAGATAGGAAGACATCTTGGTACTCGAGCATTGGTACTCTTTCCCTACTTGATTCGCTACTAGTTGAGAATCGCCCTTCACTAGCAATTTGCGAATCCGGAGAGCAACGAGCTCAAGTCTGCCGCCAAACCCGTACTCCGCCACATTGTTTGTAGCGGGAAAGTTAAACTGGACGGCATACTTCATGTGTTCGCCGGTAGGGGATATCAAGACGACTCCAGCCCCCGATCCTTTAAGCATTAAGGAACCGTCAAAGTACATTGTCCACTCGTCGTGGCGCTCGTACTCAGGTCCCTGCTTAGATTCCGGGTTTGTCCACTCGGCAATGAATTCTGCTATTGCCTGAGACTTTATAGCTATTCGTCCTGATGATTCCCTATTTCCAAGGACTTGACCTAAGGGATATCCAGTAGGTACGACCACTTTGTTGGCCTGAAAGTAATGCCTTAGTTTCCTTGAAGCCATAAGGAGACTATAAAACAACTTTTGTACCTGTGGATATTTTTCCTTTGGCCCATGTAAGACTTCGCTTACGTAATACACTGGTCGTTGGACGTTTTCACGGTCTACGACCAGTACACCGCTGACAGTTTGTGGCGTTGCAGCTACGTAAATCAACAGTGTTTCCCCTGGTCTTGGAGAGACTAGGACCGGGGCACTCGTAAGGTACTCTTTGAGTTTTTCAAAGGCATTGTTCGCTTATGTCGTCCATTTGAAACTTCTATGTTTCCGAAGAAGTTTAAAGAAAGGTAGTCCCTTTTCCCCTAACCTGGCTATGAAACGACTTAGCGCTGCCATACAACCAGTTAGCTTCTGGACTTCCTTCTTCGTGGTCGGGGGGCGCATCTGATGGATGGCCGATATCTTTGCTGGGTTTGCCTCGATACCTCTAGCCGAAACTAGGAAACCGAGCGGCTTTCCAATGAAACCCGAACACACACTTCTCCGGATTCAACTTGAGGTTATGTCTTCTCAAGTTATTGAAAGTCTCTTTAAGGTCAAGCATATGATCGCCGGAGTTGACACTTTTTACTACCAAGTCATCAACGTAGGATTCCAAATTTCGACCTATTTGTGGGCTAAAGGTTTTCTGCATTAATCTTTGAAAAGTGGCACCAGCATTTTTGAGACCAAAGGGCATCTTTACATAACAGTAAGTGCCAAATGGAGTGATGAAGGAAGTTTTCTCTTCATCTTTTTTACTCATACTAATCTGGTGGTACCCTGAGTAGGCATCTAAAAAACTTAATAACTCACACCCGGAGGTAGAGTCTACAAGTTGATCAATGCGAGAAAGGGAAAAATCGTCCTTCGGACAAGCTTTATTAAGATCTGTGAAGTCTATACACATCCTCCATTTCCTATTACTCTTCCTAACCATTACAGGATTAGCGAGCCACTGAGGGTGATGTACTTCACAAATAAATCCAGCCTTTAAGAGCTTGTCAATCTCAGACTGGATGGCGTCCTTCCGGTCGGGTGAGAAACGTCTGAGCTTCTGCTTGACCGGATGTTTGTCAGGCTGGAGCGCTAGCCTGTGCTCGATCACCTCCTGACTCGGGCATGTCGGATGGTTGCCATGCGAATACATCCTTGTTTGCTCGGAGGAAGGAGACGAGCGACTCTTCCTATTTAGGATTGAGTCCTGCTCCGATCAGCACCTTTGGTGAGGATCCACCATCATTGCTTGACATGGCGTTCCCTGAAGAAGCGCCTTTGTCGAGTAGAACCTCTTTGGTCTGGTCGGATGGTTTGGGCGTTATCTTGGGTTTGGAGTGCTTGACCTGCACAGATGATGAGTCAGAATTTCTGGTCGGTAGCTCATCGACCAGTTCTAAAGACCTTCGATCACATGCGTATACCATTTTGCGATCTCCACGAACCATGATCACACCTTTCGGTCCTGACATTTTCAAACTTTGATACCCGTAGTGCGTGGCTATCAAGAATTTTGCGAACGCCGGACGACCAAGAATTCCATTATATGCGGTTTCGAAATCAACCACGTCAAATGAAATCTTTTCCGTTCGGAAGTTATCAGGACTTCCAAACGTAACCGGTAAGGATACTTGTCCTATCGGTTTGGCAGTAGAACCAGGAACTATGCCATGAAAGGCGTATTTCACCGGTTTTACTTTTGATCTGGGAACCTGCATATCTTCTAAAACTCCCGAAAATAAGATATTTAAAGAGCTACCACCGTCTATCAAAACTCGATTGACTTTGCAATTATTAATAGTAGGTTCTCGATAATAGGAACCTACGGTCGAGTTGATGAGACGAGGCAATCTTCTTTGCTGAAGGAGATCACGGTATCCGACCACCTTGATGGTTTGGTGATGATCGAAGGTTCCGATAGGTTGACCTCTCGCTCCATGGCTTTCAGATGACGGCGTGAGTCGTATGAAGAAGAACCTCCGAAGATCATATTGACCGTGCGCTGAGGCTCCTGGTACTCCATCTCTTCGTCGCCATCCTTGTCCTTTTTGGAACTTGTTTCCCCCAACTCCTGGATTGCGGGAAGTGGGCCTTTACCTGCATAGAAATCCTCCAGCTTCTTTTGCCAAACACGACATGTGCGCAAGTCATGCCCTGCCTGTTGGTGAAGTGGACACCACTTCTTGCCTTTATTATGGCCATCGGTGGAACTTTGGCTTTGCCTCACCGATATAGTCCTTCTTACCCTTGAGCGGTTTATCCGAACCGCTAGGACTTCTTTGGTGCCCGCTTTGCGGTGCTTCTTCTTCTTGGAAACCTTCTTGGGATTCTTTTCTGACTTCTCAAGGCCAGGTTGAGGGATTTTCTCTTTTCGATCAATGGCTTCAGTCCATTCAACCGCCTCACTAGCGGCCGCATACTTATCAGCCATGTCAAAGAGTTCGGCGGTTGTTCGTGGAGGATTCATAGCGATGTCCTCCGTAAACCGCCGATTCCTTAAACCTGCCTTGAATGCCTGAATCACAGAAGATTCTGCAATTTCTGGAATAGAATTTCGAACCTGGCTGAACCTCTTGATGTACTGACGGAGAGTTTCCTTTGGTTCTTGCCGAGTTCGATGGAGATCATCCTCCTTTCCAGGGCGATCGTACGTACCCTGGAAATTCACAATCAACAGATCGCAGAGCTGTTCCCAAGTATAAATAGATCCGACCGGTTGGTTAAGCAACCAAGGCCGGCCGATCCTTCGAGCAACTGGGCAAATAATTAGCCATCACGTTTTGATCACCACCAGCTGCTCTGATGGCAGTGGTGTATATCTGGAGAAACTCTAATGGATTTTGAGATCCATCGAATTTATCCAAGTTGGCAGGTCGGAACCCATTAGGCCAACGTACAGCTTGGAGCCCTGCAGAAAAGGCTCGACAACCTGTAACTGATTCATAGCGCCTTCTTGGAAAAGGTGCCGGATTAGGATCAGTAGGAGATCGGTTTCTTCTATTTGAACGCCGAGGCTCCGTCGTCCCGATCCGGTCGTGGACGTTATCATGACGCCTTTGACCATTAGCATGGTTCAGATGATGACGGAGATCATCTGGGCCAATCAGGTGCTCTCCTTGGCTAGGGGAAGAGGCCGTTGTTCGAAACAACCTTCTTCCTTCATGACCTACTGGTCGGAATCGCCGAGGAGGTCTAGGTACGGTGGATGACCATGCGCCTCTCTCGAGGGAGGAGCGTTGAGATGAAGTCACCGTTAGACTTTGCGACATCCCTTGCCCTCGCACGCTTCGTGCGCCGCATTTCGTCGTTGAAGAATTTCCGATACCTGCTCCACCAATTGGGTAAAGCCCGGAGCTTCAGCCAGAACAGGGTCAGTATTATTAAGAATATTTTGGATACGACACAAGTTACGAATCATATCAAGGTCTCGGAGGATTCATCGAAGATGTTGGTGTTCGGAGACCCAAGTTCCTCCGGACCTTTGGCCTAACCCGTCATGCCTGTCATCCTTGGTGGGCCGCACCACGCGTATTAGCCGATGGGCGTCCATCGGCTCCGTTCTCTCCATTAGGTGGTGCTTGATTGCCGCGCCATCTCCATTAGCAGGTGGTGGCGAGGCAGGGTGTGCAGGACTGCGAGTGGCATCACGATCAGCATTTTAATCCTCAACACTCCCCTTGCCTGCGCCACGGCCAGAGCACTGCCGCCCCTTGTGCCCGTCGCCGCCCGGGCGCTGCGTCGCCCTTGCGGTACTACCACCTGCGTCGCTCAGGTCAGTTAAGAACCGATCTTTAAGCCGCCTCTATCTAAGCCCTATCGTACTACCACATGTCATGTATGGGCAGGTCTAGGCTAAATAATTTACAACGTTCCACTATGGTTGTGTCATCTGGTTGTGTGGGTGTCTTAATGACATACTTTTATTTATTCCCACCTGGTGCAAGAGAGGCTTTCGGCGGTGTGTTCAAAGGAACGAAACCTTAGCGGACATGACTACGTTGGGATTGCGCATTGTAAAGGCCTCATGATATTTGCTTAGTCGTACACCTTGGGAAGCGTGTCTTGGCTGATATATTAAGCAAACTATCTCTTGTGGGAAAAGTTGTACAACATTTGCAGAGTGTAAAACTATTCGAATAGCCGTGTCCACGGTTATGGGCATGCTTAGCAAAGCCAAAGCAAAGTTAGATTTTAGTTTTGATTTCAAATGATTTTATCAAATGATTTTGGATAGTTTATCTAATTGAGAAATTGGGCGGTAAGCCATGTAACAGAAAGGTATCCTTCACCAGAAATGTAAAGAGGTTATCCTACTATGAGAATTTACAAAGTAAAATTTAGTTATAGAATAACTACTTTGGAACTTAGTACAGGTATTGAAAAAGAAAACCTTGTTTTATGCAAAATCAACCCGATAAGCTATCTTTTGTTATACCTCATGCATTACAATCTGTTATTGGATGTAACTTGCGGAACATATTCATTTGTACTTATCTTGCTTAATAAATACTACGAGGAGGACAAGATCTTGGACGATTAGGCTACGCTCCTAGACAATTGCCTGTGGTGAATCGTGTGATCCACTTTATTACTTGCTTCCGTTGTATATTAATTTTTTTTTTGTATTACGTCCTTTTATATTGAACTTAAGTTATTATAAATGAATCACGTATTATAGATATACTGTCACGTTTTATTTGACTGTGTATACTAGTTATTAATCATAGTACTAGTATAAAATACACATAGGATACGAGATCCTCGCTCCTAAGTTCGACAGCGATGCTGACAAGGCGTATGATTTTGTTCCTAAGGAGGACAATCGATGCGGAGCGTAGGAACGGAACGTAACATCGGATGTCCTCGCAGTACCATTATCCATAGATAAATGACTAGTCGGAGCTTACTTTCTGTGCAGCAAGAAAAATACTAACTACTCCGTCTTAAGCTAAAGCATCGTCTCCGAGTGATGCCATGCATACATGGTTGGTATGGTATTTGTGTACTCCATGCATGAGTTGTATATTTAGTGTGGTAGATCCTGAATGCATGCATGTTTAGCACGATTTTTATTGCGCAACATGCACGGCAGGATTGTACTACATGATAAGAAACAATGTGTGCTGCTCGTATTTACATTCGAATTCGACTCGTAGAAAACATAAAATTTATTTATTAAAAGGGTACACGTTTTTTTAGTACAACGTGGGACATTGCTGCACTACTGAAGGTACAACTCGGGAACCCGTACACTTTACCGAGCATGGAACCATTCTTCGTGCTAGCTATTAGCCACGAAATATTGCCCAACGAGAGGTTAGGAATTAAATGCCTGGTTCCAGGACCGATATTACATGAAGAAGGCTAAAAATGGAACACTTAGCAAAGAAAACAACAAAAGAAAAAAAAATTAACAACAACGACGACCAGCTAGCTAGCTTCTTTTCCTCTTGACGCCAGCTGCCGCGCCCTTCTGATCTCCGCCGTCATCATCGGCCGCCAACTCCGTCAGCTTGGTCAGCAGCTCGCCGGCGGTGTCGGCGAGGACGAAGATATTCCGTGCCACTGACTCGATGAAGCCCTCCTCGACGCCCTTGTCGAACAGCGAAAGCAGGCTGTTGTAGTAACCGTCCACGTTGAGCAGCCCCACCTAAGAGCATTCTCCAATGGTTAATTAGAGATTGTATTGTCTCAAACATAAGTTATATTATCTTTATAGACAATATTTTTAATAGATAGTCTCTATCACTCTCAAATATTTAAATTTTATAAATTTTTTTGAAACTGATCTACATATCAACTAGAGTAGATTAATGTATCATATATGTCTTGTTTTGCGTGCACGACAATCTCTTCAGGAAGAGACGACATGTGTTCTCTCTCCTCTACATAGGATTTTGTTTACGTGATATAACTAAGAGATGACAACAAAGATACTATTGAAGATGCTCTAATGAAACACCTTTACCAACAACACCTGTTTCTTGATGTGCCACGGTCGTCCTTCTCCGACGATTACTTGTAAAACTGTTTGCCACCGTTTCTTGCGTCTCCCTTTACCAACAACACCTGCTCGTTATGGGACTGATATCTTTGCTCGTTTCGACACTGATACCCCCTCAGTAGTTCCTCATGCGCCTTGAGGGAACCGATGATCTCCTCGATCTTCTTTGTCTCCAAATCCGATGAGTATATGAGGGTGGTGACGACAGGTACGAACTTTTCTGGTAGCACACGTAGGTATTTCTTCACTACCACAGATTCCTCCATCTTGTCGCCGAGAGAGACAATCTGATTGTACAGTGAAGTTAGCTTGCCGGCGAACTCGTCCGCCGACTGTGTTTCTCCCATCTGGAGATTCTCGAACTCGGTGTGCAAATTCTGTAGCCGCACCTCCTTTACGCGGTCAACCCTCGTGCATCTTCTGAAGCGCCACCCACACCTCACGTGTCGTCTCCTTGCCGATGAGCTGCCGCATCATGGAGTCTGGCACCGCCTGGTAGATGATAGCCAAAGCCGTCTGGTCCATCTTGTCGTCCACCTCTTTATCCTTCGCCTTGGATCGACTGCACCCCAAACTCCCTGGGCGCGCATGTTTGCTTTTATCTTCATTGCCCACACCGGGTAATTGTTGGTTGTCAGGACAGGATATAGGAGGGAGAACGACCCATCCTGGGTCTTCGCCTTATCGCCCATGATCTTCAGGTACCACCAAGATCATAATGCTCTGATACCAACTGTTGGCCTAAACCGAAGACGAACACACGCAAAAATACAAAAAAAAAATGCCACCGATCAACAACAGTTTTTCTGAATTTCTATTACTCTTCTGTTTCTCATGTATTCTCTATGGGTTATATGATGCTTATATACACATGCACACACACAATATCTCAGACCGACTCGGACTGTATTCTTCTACTTGGATACAAAAACGGACTCACAAACAGAAATAAGCTCAACTCATCTAAACTTAGAAACTAAAACTCCCGGGACCAGATTAATCTAAGAACACCAACCGTTGTTCGTTGGCTAGTGTAGTAGTTATTAATTAAACATCGTTTTCTTTAGGAGATCAAAGCTAGAAAACGGCACGACAATCGATTAGGCATGATCGGCATGCATGCGGCCGGGTCTATATAATCTAGCCAGTGCTGAAAGCTAGCTAACGCCTACCAATATCGATATCTATCAGAACACTGGCCCCCGGCAATATAGAATGCAAACGGGTTGTTAAATACAACAAATTAAGCTTACCGGTTTGTTATGGATCCCCATCTGCGCCCACGCTATGATCTCCAGCAGTTCTTCGATTGTCCCAAAACCGCCTGCGCATGACACAACAAGCTTAAGCTAAGATCACGTCACTCGCGAGCGCAAGCGCAGTACTATTCTTTAAGCTTGATGATAGCTTGTATACGCCGTCTTGTCGTTTGTTTAACTTCGCATCATTAATTGCATTAGCTGTAGTGTACTAGTATTATGCTTCAGATCAGCCAGTCGTAATACTATGCTCGGTAGCTAATAAGAGTCTTTGACCTGGCAGGGCGACGAAGGCGTCGGCGTGTTTTGCCATTTCTGACTTGCGCTCATGCATGTCCCTGACCACTTTCACCTCTCCCAATGTCTCCCCTGACACCTAGGAAAGAGGAAAGGCTTGTACATACATTCAAAACACATGTTTCATATATAAATATAAATATAAATATTTTTTTAATATACCATTTAAACTAATATATTATATTTTTTTATCACTTTTAGTATACTTAAATATCAATTATAAGATAATTTAATGCAACTTAATTGAAAAATTTACGTTAGAACCATTTATTTTTGTTATATACCATTTTTCATATATAAAAAAATACGCAAAATTTGCTATAAAAAGTAGGCTTTAATGAAATGTTTCATAAAACCCACTTTGAAGTATTTTATAATTATTATTAGAACACGAGCGAGTAGAATTATATGATTTAAGTGTTATACTTGAAGTACCTCTTCAGGAAGGAGAGCACTAGGGATGACCCTGCACAAATAAGCAGATCAGAGGTAACTAGAAGCTGTAGGAACTAGGAAGGGGAGAGGTCGATGTACTCAGGAGTAGTATTACATGGGCAGATGCAATATTGCAACTGTCGATTACCCGAGGACGTGGCGGCCGCCGTCGTGGACGGTCTTGGACACAAGGCCCATCAGACCGCTGCTGCCGCCGCCGTAAACCAGATCGAGTTGCCTCTCTACCTGCAAAGGATATGATGCGTACGTCGTCGGGGAGACAACGAGGAAAGGAGAGGGCGAGTCAGAAACGGTGGAAGCCAAATGTGCTAGACAATGAACCAAGCCATCGACTTGTACGAGAAGGGCATTCCAAGTTTAAGCTAGCTAGATGGCTAGCTAGCTACTAACCAGTTGCTTTCCAAGGTCGAGAGCGGCGGCACTGAAGGACGGCCGGTTCCCCGGCATGCTGCCGCAGAAGACGCAGACTGTTTGGACCGGCCTCCGGTTGCCGCCGCTGCTCGCCGCAACCTTCCCTTGGTTCGCCTCCATGTCTCGGCCAGGAAAGACGGTGAGGAGCTAGGAGGGCGAGGGGGCGATAGCGACCAAGATGAGGGTGGATGTTATGGAGGCCGGCCTTCTCTCGTGAGGTCCCCTCCATGCCTATTTATGCACAGGACGTTGCTTTGCATGCTATAATTGTAGCTCGTACTTGTCTCTTGAAAAGCATGATGTAATTGCTTAGAGGCTTGTTGTGTACAGAGTAAAGTATAAGTCAAAAAATTTAATTGTTGGATCTGAATTGGAATCACACACACATATCTATAAGCTAACGCAGTGGTAAAGAAAATCGACTAAGAAACAAATCAGGCAACTTTTTTTAAGACTATAACGAGGATGCACATGCGCAGATACCATCACACGCGTACACCCTCAGCATACGATTAGAAATACAGAGGTCGAAAATCATTCGCAACCTTACAAAATTTGAACCGAAAGCAAACTTACATGTGCCTAAAGTTGGCCACTAAAATTTGAACCCGTGTCACAACTCCACCGCCTCACCAAGAAGTGATTATTCACAAATGGGCAACTTACAAAAACCAAAACCAAAACTATAAGCACTTTTCCTACTAAACCGAACCCATTTCGGTGGTTATACCCTAATTTTCTCTTTGCAAATATAACCGTGAATAAAACTAATAGAGTGCTTGTCGTTCGTTAAAAAATAGATCTTGATGCATGGCATGGCACAAATTTTGGTGTAGGGTCAAACCACCCTTCGTTTTTATTGTAAGGTACCCAAATCATTAAAGGAGGCACCGTGTATACTGTCCGTTTTGAATGTAGAAATTTACAAGAAACAATTCAATTGTTGAGGAAATTTCAACATATTTGTGCGAAGATATATTTGAATACGATGCTTCCAAGATTGATACAATCATGCAACTCTAGTAATTGGATTTCTTACTCATCTTCCACTTTCATGAATAACTAGCATCTTAATTATTAAAGGACCTCGTTTTTTTAATGGAAAACTATGGGCTTAGCCCAGCAGCCGGCCTATGTATGGATGCCTCATCCAAAACTCTAGTAGGGTCGCTAGCCTATTAATATAGGGTACTATTCATTGTAAAAGTTTGATCGCTTGAAGAGTAATAAAGAGAAGCAAAAAGTCTCTTACATCTCTGTTTCAATCTACTATTTTGTTCTTGTGTTCTTGCATTGTTTTATGTGATTCTATATTTGTCTACGAGGTGATCGTTCGGACTGGACTCGCCATCAGCGGTTCCTCAACATGTTATCAACACGATCGACTCTGACCTACCTTTAGGCCTACTCTATTCGGATCGAAAGGTAACCATTGTAGCACGACGCTCGTAGATCAAATCGCATTTTCTAGATCGCTTTCAATTCTACAAATTTGGCTTTCTAGAGTTTTTTCTACGGTGCAAATCCGCTTTAATCTACCGTGAGCTGACTTCAAGTCACCGGCCAAACCGATCGGTGGGTTGCATGAAAGAGTAGATGACGATTGCACTTTAGAGTATACATTGGATGAATAGTACCTGGATAAACAGTGCTTGCATGCACAATACTCGGATGAACAGTAAGGAAAAAACCACGCCAGAAGCGCCGCCACGCATTGCGACACACCGGCGCACCGCCGCCGCGACGCCGACCGCCGCTGCACCACCGCGTGCGCCACGCCGCTCATAGCACCGCCGCCCCAAGCCCACCACCCGCCCACACGCGCCTCGCTAAAAATCAAAAGCGTACCGCAACTCGCAAGCGGCACCGCCGACCACCGCGACGCCCGCCTCGAGCCGCACTCGCCCGGCCGACGCCACCCCAGACGGGCCTCCATCGCCAGAGCCGCCGTCGGCCATGGAGCCACATCTTCGAAGCAAAAAAAAGCGGGAAGGGGTGGGTAGCGCCACCGGCCTGGAGCCGCATCTCTGCCTGCCCCCGCATGGGCTTCCCCTAGAGCCACGCCGGGCCCCGCATGACCACCGCCTTGGAAAGGCCACCCGGCCACCACCTCGCGACGGGCGGTGCCGCGCGCATCTCCGCCCCTGCGCGAACGCGCCGCCAAGACTCGCGACGCCGAGGTGCCGCCAGCCACCGCCACCTGTCGCCGCCACACGGCTCCGCGCCACCGCCTGCCACGACCACACCACCTTGTTCCCGGCCTGCACCGCCTTGCGCGACAAACACGTCGCCCCTTCGCGTCACTCGCCTGCCGCGCCACCGGCTGTAGTCGCCACTCACCGGTCGCACAAGCCATGCGCCACGCCACCACCGGCTCTCGGCTACTGAAGCTGCTTGCCGCCACCTGCATGAATTAGGGAAGGGAAAACTTACCTTGTTCGACACTTTTTGAGCCGACTGAAGTGGGCCGGAAGAATGGTCCGGAGAATGGGCTGTGAAAACCAGACTGATTGAAAAAAAGGAGAAAAGAAAAAAATCAAGAAAAAAAAGAAAATCCTAAGATTTTGCAAAAAGGCCCTCGGGTTTTTTATGAAATTGCGTGAAGATTTTCTCAGAACACAAAATTAGCGGTTTAGCCCCTAGAAATTGTAGAATTCGCCAAAAAATCATATTCCAGCAGAAAAGGGTCTTGGGAATTTAAATTTTGAATCAGTTTTAAATTTGAAGCATGTTTAACTTTGTTATTATTATTTCTATGCAATTTATGTATTGTCTTTGCTGTTTTGATTATTTGTGATTGTTTATATTACTTTTAATCACTCAAAATAGCAATAAATCATTGTAAATGCATAGAAAAATACATTATTACGAACCGGGAGTTCGAAGAATATTATGAGAATTTTGCAACTATTTTATGCAAATAATCAATAGTAATCTTATGAACTCTTTGCATGAATGTGCGATGACTGGCATCACGAACCAGAAGTTCGGAAGAGCCGGCCCATCATGGCCAGAATTTGTATAAAATTTGTACATGTCTTCTACTCTATGGTAAGGTAATCAGTGATAAGCAAAAGATTGAGAAGACTCACTCTAGCTTTCACCATAATGTGGTGCAATCCGCACGGAACTATCATGAAGATGGCTACAAGGAGTATGCTGAATTGATTGACATCATGCAAATTGTGAAAGCTCAAGATGATGTTCTGGGGAAGAACTACATCTCACAGCTGCCTAGTAGCGATGTTGGTCATGAAGCCAATGCTAGTAACTACAAGGTGAGGAAGCCTCTCACAAAGGAGAGGGGCGAGAAGGGTAAGGTCGTGGGTCGTACGTTATTGATGTTTTTCAGTCTAAGAAGAAGGGCAAACGACCACATGAGGCACACCTCGTTATTGCAGGCACAGAGGATCCACATCCATTAGTTACACTCATGGATGTGGACAGCCCAATAGCAGCCCACATCAACCCTCCTTCGAACATCGCAGCGGCCGCAGTCGTAGTTTCCTAAGAGAAGATCGCCATAGGGCAGATTCAGACAGAAGTTTCTACATACTTCGCTGATCCAATCTAGTGCGTGCATTACACTTAGAATTTTTTTACCGTCATTTGCAATTTGTGATTGTGATGGTACTTGGAATAATGGTTGTAAGCTCTAGGAGAGCAAAATATTAAAATTATTATGATGAGCCCTGCAAGTCTTAATTTTCCCGTATTTATAATAGCAAGTTACGTTCTGGTATTTGAAGTATCAGAACGCATGTGACGCCCTATGGAGGAAGTGTGCTTAGCGGATAGCGGCACAATGAATACCACCTTGAGAGAGGCAAAACTTTTCAGTCGACTAGCAAGAATGCTGATAGTCTTACGACAATCGTGAGCAGCGATACTTGCATATTAGACATAGAAAGGGCCACAATTATACTCCCGATTGACACAACTTTGGTCATTAAAAAAGCCTTATTGTACCCAGAATCGACTATAACTCTCAAGGATATTCGTGCTAATGGTTTCCACGTAGAGACTAGAGAAAAGTATGGTAAGAAATACCTACTCATTACAAAGCGTGGAGAAAGTAGAAAAGGGTATTATAACGACTTTATTCGTATGAAATTGTATTATACTACATTAATATTAAGGCATCCGCAACCTATATTGCCCTAAAAACCGTATTAAGAGGCTCTGAACTTGATGATTAAGTCACCCAGGACATAGAATGATAAGAAATATAATTAACAATTCACATGGATATAATGTCAATGTAAAGAATTTCCTGAATCAGAAAGATTTTGTGTGCCCTCTATGTGCCACCGGGAAATTAATTACTAGACCTTCCGCTCTTAAAGTGAAAGATGAAGTCCCTACATTTCAGGGTCGTATCCAGGGAGACATTTACGGTACTATACACCCCTGTCAGGGTCATTTAGGTATTTTATAGTGCTCATCGATGCTTCCTCGAAATGGTCGCACGTATGTTTATTGTCTGCGAGAAACCACGCTTCTGCAAAGCTAATCTCGCAGATAATTAACATTAAGAATAATTTTACTGATCATCATGGGAAGTACACCACAATGGGCAACGCTAGAGAATTTATTTCAAATGCATTTGATGATTGTTGTATGGCAATGGGACTTACCGTTGAGTATTCAGTACTGCATGTCCACATCCAGTATGGACTAGCATATTTTTCAGGATTCTAATTTATCAACTATATGTTGGGGACACGCAGTCCTGCACGTAGCAACTCTCATCAATTTTAGACCATCGAATATAACATGCATTCACCTATGCAACTTGTGCAAGGGCCAGCGCCAAAAATTTCTCATCATCGAAGATTTGGTTGTAAGGTTTATGTACCTATTCCACCATCGCAGTGAACTGTAATGGGCCTCTCCAAAAGTCTAGGATATACGTTGGTTATGAGACAACATCCATAATCAGATATTTGGACCCTCATGACAGGAGATTTGCATGCAGCCCGCTTCACTGATAGCATATTTGATGAGGATTGTTTCTGCCATTAGGGGGAAAAAATCGACCCCTTGATGAAAAATATTGAGAAATAATTGAAGTCTAGAAGATAATTGAAGTCCAAAAGATAATTAAAATGCACGCACATGACCCACGCACTAGTGAAACAAATAGAGAAGTTCAGAAGATAATTGAAGTTCAGAAGATAATTGAAGTCTAGAAGATAATTGATTTGCAAGTATTAATAAATCAACTGTCTGATCACTTTAGTGATTTGAAGAGCATGACCAAGTTACTTGTGCATGTACGCAATGCACCGGATAGAGTTGAAATACCAATGAATATATCTCTAATCCCGTCCTAAGGCCTCGGAAAGGACGAGAACTCTGGCCCCTCGAATCCGAAGTAACCGGGGATGCCTGGTGAAAAAGGATAAGAAGGACTTGACACACCGATCACCAAAGTTCTCCGAACAAGAAGGGGCCACTTTGGACCTGACAATAGTATGGAAC
Organism: Hsuehochloa calcarea; assembly: GCA_036346395.1. Taxonomy (NCBI): domain Eukaryota; kingdom Viridiplantae; phylum Streptophyta; class Magnoliopsida; order Poales; family Poaceae; genus Hsuehochloa; species Hsuehochloa calcarea. The sequence goes on along the minus strand of CM070597.1, from coordinate 19,164,962 downwards.
CTTCAGAAATGGCATATCGAATTTGAACATCCACATAAAGGGAGACATCAGCATGGATGTGTGCGCACACATCAGAGCTGAAAAATTAAAGGGACTTGTCGTCGCAATTGAAAGCAATGGTGAGCAAGTAGAAACATTAGAAGAATCACTATATGAAAAATAGTTATAAATTATGTGACTACAAGAGAATCTAATAATAGAACAACCGCAAATGTTGATATTTATTTTGCAAAGAAAATTATGACAATCATCGATCTTGATCCAGAGCATGCATCGCTCGCTGAATGTAAGAAAAGATCGGATTAGAAAGATTGGAGGAAGGCAATAAAAGCATAATTATTATCTCTGAATAAAAGAGATGTGTTTGGGCTTGTAAACCGCACACCTCCCCATGTGCACCATGTAGGGCATAAGTGGGTATTTGTTTGAAAGAGAAATGAAAACAATGAAGTTGTAAGACATAAAGCAAGGCTCGTTGCACAAGGTTTCACTCAATGTCCAAGAGATGATTACGAAGAAATATATTCTCCGGTCATGGGTGGAACCACCCTTTAGATATTTAATCTCAATGGCAGCTAACTTGAATTTAGAAATGAAATTGACGGATGTGGCAACTGCATACCTTTATAGAAACTTGGATTCACACGTTTATATGAAGTTACCTGAATGTATCCATGTCCCAAATCAAAATAGAGCAAATAGAAATTTGTACAGTGTGAAACTCAGAATGTCATTGTACGGACTTAAGCAAGCAGGTAGGATGTGATATAATCGCTTGAAGCGACTTTCTATGCAATAAAGCCTACACGAACAATGAGGATTGTCCATACGTATTTATACGACGATCTTATGATGGATTTTGTATAATATTAGTGTATGTAGATGATTTGAATATCATCGGACCCTAGAAGATATTAAGAAAATAAGCACTTACCTGGAATCAGAGTTCGAAATGAAATATTTGGATAAAACCAAATATTGCCTAGGCTTGCAGCTTAAGGATGCCCCTGAAAGGATTTTAGTACATCAGTCAACCTAAACTCAGAAGGTGTTAGAAAGGTTTGGTTTTGAAAAGGCATACCCTTCTAAAGTGCCAATGGTCGAAAGGTCCTTACAGTAAGACAAGGATTCGTACAAACCTAGAGAAGTGGGGAGGAAGTCCTGGAACCAGAATTCTCATACTTAAATGCAGTAGAAGGACTCAAGTACTTAGCAAACTGTACTAGATCGGACATTGCATTTGCCGTGAACCTATTAGGAAGGTATAGTGCAGAACCTACCAAAGGCATTGACAGGAAATAAAAGACATATTCCGATACCTCCAAGGAAGTAAAGACCTTGGTCTGTTCTACAGAAAGAATCAAGACATGTCTATGAATGGCTATGCAGATACTGAGTACATATCGGATCCGCATACTGCTAAGTCGCAAAAAGTCTATGTATTCCTATGTAGTGGAACTGCAATTCCATGAAAATCGTCTAAGCAAAGTCTTGTATTTATTTCGACAAACCACTCGGAAATCATAGCACTGTACGAGGCCTCGCGAGAATATTTTTGGCTTCAGCGGATGATTCACCACATCCAGCAGTCGTGTGGATTGAATACTGCGTAAATCCTCACTATTATCTATGAAGATAATACAGCTTGTATTGCACCAGTGCATATGGGTTATGTGAAGAGTCATCTCACAAAGCATATCAACCTCAAGTTCTTCTATGCACTTGAATTGTAAAAGCATATCAACCTCAAGTTCTTCTATGCACTTGAATTGTAAAAGATGAACGAAATTAAAGTATTGCATACTAAGCCATGTGAAAACCTTGTAGATTTATTCACTAAGTCATTTTCAATATCTAGCTTTGAATGGTGTGTACGTGCAATTGTAATGATGAGACTTAGATAAGTGCATAATTCAGGAGGAGAATCTTCACGAATTCATTATTAAAATTTGATCGCGGAGATCGAGTATCCAAAGAGTAAATCTTGGAGATTAAATTAAATTGGGTGGATTGTATTCTTTTTTTCTCTTGTCGAGTTTTCCTGAAATTTCTCAGCTAAAGTTTTTAACGAGGCAATTCGTGCAACGTATCAGAACGTGTCATGTACTCTTTCTCCAATTTTTCTACTTTGTTTTTATGTAGTTTTGACGAGATATAAACATGTGAGGATAGATGCCCAAGGGGGGTGTTGGAAAACCATGGGATTAACCCAGCAGCAGGCCTATGTATGGGCGTCCTATCCAAAACTATAGCATGGTCTCTAGCTTATAAATAAGGAGTATTATTCATTGTAAAAGGCTGATCGATTGGAGATTAATAAAGAGAAGTAAAAAGTCTATTACATCTCTACGTTCAATCTATTATTCTGTTATTGTGTTTTTGTATTATTTGATGTGATTCTATATTTGTCTACAAAGTGATCGTTTAGACTGAACTCACGAGACGATTCCTCAACATTTTTCTCAAAAAAATATCGTCCGCAAAGACCTTAACATATGAAGGGGCCAGACCATTCAATTATCGACCAAGGCATCGCGCCGTATCATTATCAGATTGACAACCGCCGGCTCATGGCACCGGCCAGCCGGCGCGACCGGCACCAGGTGCACCCATACCACCGTCCGCGCAGTCCTGCCGCCCGTGCGCACAACCTGCCGGCCGTTCCTTTCGCTCCGGCCGTCGCGCGTCCGATCGATCGCTGCACGCGGCACGCCTATACGTACGGTACCCGGCAGGCCGGCACGCAGACCGCGTCGCGCGCGGCTCGATCTCGGTGTGGCCAGTGGCGTCGTACGTACGCACGCACGCAGCGCGCACCGAAACAAAAACTCTTTATGTCTGATCCGTTATTTTGCCAAGGACGCGCGTGCTGGCAACAAGCTAGCAGCGGCTGGGAACAGTGAGCAATCCCACCGTGTATGACGCCGGCAGCGCGGTTGTTTGTGTTAGGGAGGCGGGGTTTGGATCGCGCGCAAATATCTATGTATACACGGCGACCGCTCAAAATCCGCTTCCTGCAAAGTGCAGACACAAATTGCGGTTGGTGCATGTACATGGTTAGTTCATTCCGCCGACGATTTGAAGATTGTTCGAGGGCTATACTTAACGTCCGACCCTGACAGGACCTTAATTAATCATCTAATCGAGTATATTTTTTAACGATTCTTTCTGGTGAATATGCCAAATATACCTCTACTACTATAGTTCATAGATCAGGCGCCGATCGAGATTAGCACAGCGTGTGTGTACGTCAAGCTTGATTAGGGGTGTCAATCGGATATACATACTACGGTATTCGATAGGATACAAATATGGTTTAGATTTTTTCATCCGGATAATAATTTTTCTCCTATTCGAATTTGTATTTGCATTCGTATAAAAAATATGGATACAAATATGGTATGAACCTTTGACATCCGAAATGTTTTTTATCCGCACTATTTGTATTTGTATTCGATAAAATAATATACATATTTTATTGCAGTATGGATAATTAGTTGAATGGGTATTTTTAGTTTAATGTGAATTCATGTTTTTATGTCAAATAGATAAATTATAATGATTAAGTGTGTTATATACGAGGATAAAGTATCATAAATATCTTGTAATTACGTAAGTGACGAGGATATCCGCCATCCAGATCCGTCGTCGCCTCCCTCTCGGTCCCGGTGACGCCATTGAAGCGAAGGGGGAGAAGTGTCGGACCTGGATTTCAAAAATCTAAATCCTCTGTAAATACACTGTACTATTCCCTGAATTAGTAGATAGCGCTCACTGAATACATCATTGAATCAATTCATACGTAATGTAGACCAAACCAAGTCACATAGACCGCATCGGGTCAAGTTTTACAATAGGGCCGAACAGATCAAATGCTTACATTACATAAAAGCGGAAGCAAAAGGGGTAGAGCGCATTTCACCATAGGCAAGCGACTGAGAAACATGTGTGCATCCGATATTAACTAAAGACTCGGATAATATTGGATACATGCAAGTACCGATTGAGCCAGCTAGACTGAGGCGAGACTTAAACTAAAAGAACTAAACTACTCTTCATCATTTCCTTGTCTGTCAACTTCTGGATCCTCGTAGTAGGCGTAGTGTCCATGATTTTCTGCTTCTGAGGTTTAGGGGAAAGAGCGAGGATGAGCACAACTTCCGTGTTCGCGGGCCAACACACAAAATACAATGATATACATGCAAAGCTTAACAAGGATGGCTCGGCTTCTTTTATTTGCTAAAAGCAACATTTTCAATTACCATTATTTACAAATCCTATCACTTAGCATTTAAACCAAATTATATTTTATTAAAAAGAATAATTGTGCAATATTTATAACATCAGATGTTCCCTCCACCTTATGTTTATTTTTTATTTGTGCTATCCCCCACTTATTAACATCACTGGGTACGACGACCCAGGAAAAAAAACCAAAACACGAGCTAGGTGAGCCCGACACATTTTTCATCCCATACACAAAGTTTTATAAATAGAACTAACTCTGATAAGCTCCCATGTCCGCATGTGACCGTGCGTACAGTTGCTCGAACAGTTTATACTCTGTAGAGACTGTACACATTACTCACAAGAGATAATCGTCCTGGCATGTATACATGTTTCCTTATATATGTGAATCAATGAGAGATCATCGCAAGACCATCACAATGCATCTCTCAGTATTTGTTACACCCGTTAATGCTTCACCTGAGAAGGGTTACACTCCCGCACCTGCGTCAACCCTTACCAAGACTCCCTCTTGCACCATGCAGCTTACGCCCACGTAGGCATGCAATTCATACACCCCCAATCCGTAACCATAAAGGCTTACAACATTGTGGGTCATCTACCTAGTGCAACCCGTACTGATGGATATAAATTATTTAGTCAGGTTGTAATATATAGACTTGTGATTGTACTTGTTTTGCAATGGGAAGTTGTGGCAAGATTAAGTCCTTAAGTCATCTAAGCGGTTCCTCCCACATTCCAACCACTCCGTGCTCGACAGCAACCACCACCATACCATCCGCCCAAATGTAGTAACAATAATTTAATAGGATTTTTGGAAAGCAAAATACATTATCTCTTCATTCCAGTCATTTACCCATAATGACTGCCCAAAACCACTTTCATGATTACAAGATGATAATTAGAGCAATTAATATCCATGTATTTAAACAAGACTAGCATGACGCTTATGTACGACCTATAGCTAGTATAGTTACTACATAATTACTAGGGTGACAAGGATTAAGGATTTCAATTCTCAGAGATGGCATAATATTACTTAAATCATCAAGTGGGCATTTAACTACCTTAAAGATTTAACATACACTTGCATAAAGAATTTAGCAAACAATTTATTATTTTAAAGTAATATAATTTGCATAAAATGTAGGTTCAATATGATCAAAGTATTGACTCACCTAGATTAAAGGCAAGATGATCTTGGTAGTCTTGTCCTTAATCAAATTGGAGATCTCCCGCTTCCCCAAACTCTACTCGGACGAACGTACAGGAAAAGAACAGACAAGCAAAGAGAATAAATAAATACTAAAAAATAGCAAATGAACTCTAAATGAAACAATACTACTGCCATTAGTAAGATCTTGAATTTATACAAATTTAAAAATATTTTTCACTTAAATCGGAGTTATAACGGAGGAGAACGGAGCTTCCAAAGTTTGGTTTTGAATTAAGTCCAGAAAATAAAAAGAGGAGAGAGAATTATCTCTCTAACAGATGGGTCCTAGTGAACAATGCTTGGTCTATGTGCACAGTGCATGGACCGGAGGTCAACATGCACTGTGCATGCGGTCCACGGGTGCACGGTGTATACTGTGGAAGGGCCCACTTGTTAGCCGAAAAGGGGAGGAAGCCCAGGAGTTAATGCGTCATCACTATTCCTCAGGCCCACACGACAGTGAGTCAAAGCAATAAAGAAACTAGCCATTAATTAGCTAATCAATCTCTTAGCATTAATCGATGACGATTTGCCCTAATGACACCGGTTAAGGGATTAATGGTGGATGAACAGTGCCGGTTTTAACCCAACAGCACAGGGAAGCTCCGGGTGCTTGCGGCTCTGGCTTGCCGCCGGCGAAGGAAGGAATGGCTGCATCGGGTGAGGCCAAAAACAGGACGCTAGGAGGACGACGGCCACCAGGGCACCGGCGGCGAGGTTGGCGGCGCACCAGTGCGACGGTGGAAGAGCTAGAGGCGGTGGCGGTGCTCGGGCGTGCAGTGAACCGGCAGCCCGGTGGTGCTTTGAACTAGAGAAGGTGAGCACAAGAGAGGGCACAGCGTGGTGAACTCACCGGGACCAAGAATGAGGTCGGAGGTGGACAGAGGAAGGCGAACGACGACGTTAAAGATCGCGGCCAGAGGCGATGAAGATGAGGAAATTCGGCTATGTTGATGGAGCAAAACCAAATCGTCTTGGGGAGAAACTTCCTTGGTTCCAAGGGCACTTGATGGCGGCGGTGGCGTGGCGGTGGGGTCAACGGAGTGGCAAATCAGCGTCGGGGGCGCGGCGGCTAAAACGGGGGAGCTCCGCTTCTTCGGGTGCTTCTGGCGACTGAGAGGGAGAAGAGGGCAAGGGCGAGGAGGGGAGGTAGAATGGGAGCCCAGGGCTTCTTATAGCCGATAAGCGGAGTGGGAGCTGTTGGGTGGCTTTCACTGCGGCGCTCGGTCCCGAGAGCGGCAGCATGGCCAACGGCTGGACTGGAGCGGGTGGTGGTGCGACGGGCGTGGCAAAGAGAGAATGGGTGACGCGGCACGGTCGTCAGAGCGGTGACTTGCGCGGATGGGGATGGGACGCAACAAGGCGGCAGGTGGTTGCAGGCTTGCGCGTGTGCACAAGCACAGCGCATGGCCAGGGCTTTGAGTCGGACGCGGCGTCACAGCGATAGGACAGAGTGGGAGCGGGCTCTAGCTCAGCACTGGACAGGACGCGTTGGACGCTGGGGTCAAGGGTGGCAAAGGAGCAGGTGGACGCTGGCGCTTGCTGACGAAGGTGCGGGCGCACGCCGATCGGCGCGATAAGAGCGCGTCCTAGCGGCTTGGGCGTGCTCTCGGTACATTACGATCGGAGAGAAAAGGAGCTAGGCGTGGGAGGCCAAGGGGAGCTGGGCGGGGAGAGAATTTAACATACATTTGCATAAAGAATTTAGCATACAATTTATTATTTTAAAGTAATATAATTTGCATAAAATATAGGTTCAATATGATCAAAGTATTGACTCACCTGAATTAAAGGCAAGATGGTCTTGGTAGTCTTGTTCTTAATCAAATTGGAGATCTCCCGCTTCCTCGAACTCTACTTGGACGAACGTACCGAAAAAGAACAGACAAGCAAAGAGAATAAATAAATACTAAAAAATAGCAAATGAACTCTAAATGAAACAATACTACTGCCATTAGTAAGATCTTGAATTTATACAAATTTAAAAATATTTTTCACTTAAATCGGAGTTATAACGGAGGAGAACAGAGCTTCCAAAGTTTGGTTTTGAATTAAGTCCAGAAAATAAAAAGAGGAGAGAGAATTATCTCTCTAACAGATGGGTCCTAGTGAACAATGCTTGGTCTATGTGCACAGTGCATGGACCGGAGGTCAACATGCACTGTGCATGCGGTCCACGGGTGCACGGGGTGTATACTGTGGAAGTGCCCACTTGTTAGCCGAAAAGGGGAGGAAGCCCAGGAGTTAATGCGTCATCACTATTCCTCAGGCCCACACGACAGTGAGTCAAAGCAATAAATAAACTAGCCATTAATTAGCTAATCAATCTCTTAGCATTAATCGATGACGATTTGCCCTAATGACGCTGGTTAAGGGATTAATGGCGGATGAACAGTGCCGGTTTTAACCCAACAGCACAGGGAAGCTCCGGGTGCTTGCGGCTCTGGCTTGCCGCCGGCGGAGGAAGGAATGGCTGCATCGGGTGAGGCCAAAAACAGGACGCTAGGAGGACGACGGCCACTAGGGCACCGGCAGCGAGGTTGGCGGCGCACCAGTGCGACGGCGGCAGAGCTAGAGGCGGTGGCGGTGCTCGGGCGTGCAGTGAACCGGCAGCCCGGTGGTGCTTTGAACTAGAGAAGGTGGGCACAAGAGAGGGCACAGCATGGTGAACTCACCGGGACCAAGAATGAGGTCGGAGGTGGACAGAGGAAGGCGAACGACGATGTTAAAGATCGCGGCCAGAGGCGATGGAGATGAGGAAATTCGGCTATGTTGATGGAGCAAAACCAAATCGTCTTGGGGAGAAACTTCCTTGGTTCCAAGGGCACTTGATGGCGGCGGTGGCGTGGCGGTGGGGTCAACGGAGTGGCAAATCAGCGTCGGGGGCGCGGCGGCTAAAACGGGGGAGCACCGCTTCTTCGGGTGCTTCTGGCGAATGAGAGGGAGAAGAGGGCAAGGGCGAGGAGGGGAGGTAGAAGGGGATCCCAGGGCTTCTTATAGCCGATAAGCGGAGTGGGAGCTGTTGGGTGGCTTTCACTGCGGCGCTCGGTCCTGAGAGCGGCAGCATGGCTAACGGCTGGACTGGAGCGGGTGGTGGTGCGACAGGCGTGGCAAAGAGAGAATGGGTGACGTGGCACGGTCGTCAGAGCGGTGACTTGCGCGGGTGGGGATGGGACGCAACAAGGCGGCAAGTGGTTGCAGGCTTGCGCGTGTGCACAAGCACAGCGCATGGCCAGGGCTTTGAGTCGGACGCGGCGTCACAGCGACAAGACAGAGTAGGAGCGGGCTCTAGCTCAGCACTGGACAGGACGCGTTGGACGCTGGGGTCAAGGGTGGCAGAGGAGCAGGTGGACGCTGGCGCTTGCTGACGAAGGTGCGGGCGCAACGCTGACTGGGCGCATAAGAGCGCGTCCTAGCGGCTTGGGTGTGCTCTCGGCTGTTACAGTCGGAGAGAAAAGGAGCTAGGCGTGGGGAGGCCAAGGGGGAGCTGGGCCAGGCTGGGCCCAGGAGAGGAGGAGGTGGGCTGAGCCCAAGAGGAAAGGGGAAATTGAAACTAAGATTCAAACTTAAGAGTTGAAATTAGAATTTGGAATTGAGGTAGAGCTGAGAATTTTGCAAATACGCACTAATTTTGAAATAGTTTTGAAAACCAAACGACAACTGAGAATTACGATTTACAATTCAAAAATGGACTGTTACAAGAAGATGGCGACGGCGACGAGAGAGTCGCACGAGGCGTCTTGGCGCGTGAGAGATCTCCAAGGGGAACCAAGCGGTTCTTTCTTTCAGGTTATTGTCTTTCTCCATGTACGAAAAGGGATTACCGCCAATGGTTTATGTTCTTTGCTTCCAGTAGTTTGATAGCTACTAACAGTGTTCTTAGTAGCTACTTAGAATATCACGGCCTGAAGAGCCTTTTGCATGTACTGGAACAGTAACTGGCAATTCTTACGTCGGTTCTTGTTATAGAATGATTATTTGTTATCCTATCTAGAAAATACAAAGTCACAAGAGAGCCAATTGGCTTCCATTACATCCCATAAGCTCATTTTGTTTCTATAGTTCAATATGCGCATTACATTCTTATATCTTATGTTGCAAGTTACGTCCTGTGTTTGTCAGTATGTTGCAGTGTATTATTGTCCAATTTCAATGGTATATTTTTCGTCTATGGGTTAAGTGTATATATTGGTTAGATCGGTGGACTGTCAGCTATGCCTCCCAATGAGATAGAAAAAATTACACATTTTGATGGCTTTCTAATTCAGCTTTGTTGAGCTAAGGATCTTCAATATAAAATCAACCAAGTTTTTGTTGTACTTTATATTATAACTGCTCTTGTTGTATTAAAGCACACAAATCTTGTGATGGTCTTCTTCCTTCTACAACTCACAGGTAATGAGCAATGAGGATGTATTTTCTTGTAATGGCTTCCAATTGTAACTCGAATATGCATATGTTTTGAGTTCAATTTGGGGTTCCAGTGTTTTTTTTTTTGGTATATTTACATTGGTTGTCATGTTCAGGTTGTTTGATCGTACTGTTGAGGAAATATGTATATATGCAGTGAGAACGTTGGGGTTGTGCTGAATCATATTTTGTCAACTCATCATGAATGAGTAATATATTTCTTGTGATGTAGTGGGACTTCTTTTATGACCCATACCTTCTAGTGCCCATTGTATTTAATGTTGCCTCCTCCCCCGCGCGCTGCATGGTGCCCAGCCATATGGTGAACCACCTCTCAAGCAATCCGCTGCCTCCCTCGTGGCGATGCGGAAGGCGACAAGTGCAAGAACAACTATCTAGGAAGCATCAAGCATCTGTGATTTCAATTGGTTTGCCATTTTTGGACCTTAATTCTATTAATTCTTCATGCAGAATGATGCTCAATGGTCTTTCTTCAAGTAGGTGAGGGAGCAATTTCTGCAAGAAATATGTGTAATTATGATGGAGAATCAGTTGTAAATGTGCAGCCTTTTGTCGTAGAAATAGTATAACATCCCAAAATTTGGCCATTTTTAAAATTTTGTTTCAAATTAATTAATTCAAAGTGTTGGATTTCTTTTGGAATTTTTGCATTTATTTAAATTCTAAATCTGAAATTCATATCTAAATTTGATCGTCTCAATTCAAATTTCAAATCAAATCCCTAATCTCAGTTCAACTCCAAATCAAGATCCAAATTCTAATTCTCAAATCAAATCTTTGATCCAAAATCAATTCTTTTCTCGGCCAATATGGAATTCAAATTCTCAATTTGAATTCATCTCTTATCTCAAATTCAAATTTCAGCCGAATTTCAAAATTTAAATTTCCATTTGAATTTTCTCTGAAATGTAAATCTCATAATTTCATTTCATTTTTCTTGGGCCAAAAATCCTTTCCTTCTATATCTTTTCTTGTCCTTTCCTTTTTCCTCTGTCTTGCTCTGCCTTTACCTATGCTGCTTGCTCTCTGGCCGCCAATGCTCACGAGCCACCCTTGGCCTAGCTATGGCCTCCGACGCTTGCAACCCTCCGGACGCCTCCGGCCATTGCACGCTATGCGCTGCAGACATCGCCATGCCTAACCCGGCCGTCGCGCGCGCGCGCCACCCGCCTGTGGCGCCACCCCGGCCAGTGCTCGCCGCCACGCCGTCTGGGCCCACACGGGTCCCACCTGGGCCCGCACCGCACGCCTGCCGCACCAACAATGTCGCGTCGTGCCACGTTGTCTGCGCCTTCAATGCATGTCTATTCTGTCATGTCCACCGCCAAGAAACCCGCTTACGCTCGCTCCACTCCCCGTCTTCGCCTCTAAATGGAAGCATCACCTTTGCAATCTTCCCTTGCCCCTTCCCACAAAGTCTCCCTACCAATCGAGCTCCTCTGACGTCGAATTTGGCATTTTTCCAAACGTTGTTCATCTCACCCAAATCGTGTCCCCGTCAATCCGGTAATTTTCTTGATGTCCCAACTGCGTCACGTCGTGTTCCCGAGCATGGTGATCATTTCCCCTCAACCAATTTCATCTTTCATGTAGTGCACGCTTCTAGGCTGAATTTGCCGCCGTCGACCGATCTTCTTCTGCGGTGATCCTCCGACCAAAGTGACTGTGTCATAACGTGTTCCGATCATTCTCTACCCACCCCTCCTCAATTTCTGGTTTCTCGTCGCTAGAGCATGGTGTCGCCTTTGCATCATCTTCTCCGCCACTGGCCTTCATCGCCTCGCCTCCTCGGTCATACCTGCGTCGCCCCAACCCCACCGACGCCTTCCCCAGTCCAGCGCGCACACCGTGCTCACGCCACCCCTTGGTGAAGGCCACTAGAGCGACACCGCCCCATGTGCCCTCCGCAGCCTGTGCACTTTCCCCATCACCGACGCCACCACCGACCACCTCAGCCGCCGCCACCTCCCCACCCCCTGCCCTCCTCGGGCCGGGGCAGATCCATTTTGGTCGTCACCCGGCTGCGGTGCCACCACCCATCGCTGGTCGCCACCGCTCGAGCGCCTACACCTGCACCTGCCTCCCCTGTTTCTGCTCTGCATTCCTTTGTCTCTTGAAGTCACTAACATTGGAGGCCCACTAATCATACACAGCCCTCCTCTCTTTTTCGATCTCTCACACTTTCATATGGGGCCCACAAGTTAGCATTTTCTTTTAATCCTTAATTCTGAAAAGGGATATGCCAGAGAATATTCCCTCATTTTCCTTTTTTTTATCATTTCATATGATATTCAAACTTTCGGTTGTTCACTCTCCTTACAAACTCCGATTCCATTGGTTTTTGTTCCTAAAGTCATAATCTCTCTAATAATGGTAATTATATATTTTTTTGGATTTTATTTGTTTTTCTGTTATTTATTTTGTCTTAATTTGCACGTATAGAGTCTGACACCACCGACACCAGTTTGGACCAATGGGAACGTGTGACCTCAACCTTCGACGAAGGCGAACCTCCTTTGAACATTCTGTACCTATGATATCAAATATTGTTTTCAGTTTTAAAGTATTACGCATTGCTATTTCACATAAAATGATGAGTTCAAATTGTAGGTTGATAGTTAAACCTAAAATTGTTAATATCTTCCTTTGATAATTATTATCCTATACCTTTGTGACTCTAGCATAGTAATTCTGCAATATTTATTACAACATTGTCGAAAGGTTAAACATGGTAGAATTGTTTAGACATACTTTTCGGTCTTGACCAACCTTTGGAGGAAAAACCATTATTACCATTTATTCTTTATTTGGAAAATGTATGACATTAGCTAATGTCGGTGTTTGGAAAATAAAATAAAATATTTACAATCTGTTTAGACTTGGACGGATGGTAAGATCAAGCGGGTGCAACTAGAGCATGCGAACCTATATTGTGTAAAGTTCCGTCCAAGACATATTAAAGACCAACACTTGTGACTATCCAAACTGAGCAATATCGTAAAACCACATGTTCTAAATAGGAAGGACTTGACCAACTAATTTACCAAGTCCAAGCATTAAGCTCGCAGGTTGTAGTTGGTAGGTGATCTCTAGATTATGGTAAATGTACTTCCATATCTTGAGAGATGCAAAATATGGTAAACGTACTTTCATATTTTGGGTCATGCAGACGATGGTAAATGACTTCCATGTCTGTCGGGGCTTGTGTCGGGTGATGGTAATTGACGTCCATGTCCAGAGAGGTTATCCCCCACAATAGTGAGCTCTGGGTCGAAGGAAAATGACGTCCATGATTTGGGGGTAAGCTCATCGGGCGAGTTGATGTAAGGATAAGGTGTTGTAACGGCCTTGTGATAATTACTTAGTCGCACACATTCGAAAGTGTGTGAAGTGGATATTATAAGTTGATTATTTCGTGTGGGTCAAGCTGTACAACCTCTACTAAGTGTAAAACTATTCGAATAGCCGTGCCCACGGCCAAGGGCGGGAAAGGTGCGTTTTCACATAGTAGATTTTATTTTTGTTTTTTTAATGGGGATCTGCGAGTAGTTGAAACTCTTGGGTGGTTGTTCTCGCAGCTAGAGCCAGTTGGGCAGCTAGAGCCCTATCCTTTGAACCTTGGCGGCTAGAGCATTAATACTAGTGGTTGGTAACTAGAACCTCTATTAATGATACAATTAATTAATTTACCAAAACTATTTTTGTCAAATGTACTTTATGAAAACTATTTAAACTTACAATATTACTTTGTGCAAAAGAACCCTATAAGCCCAATTGTTAAAGCTATGCATGTGCATATTTTTCCAAGACTCGCGGAGTACTTTATGTACTCACATGCTGCACTCAAAACAAATCTCAGAAGTCTTCAATGAAGCCGTCGACGACTACGACTTCTACACCTACGAGTTTGACGAAGGACACCCAGAGTACTAGGCTACGCTCCCTAGTCGAATGCCAGTGGGCAATTTGATGGGTCACCACTCGAAGTTTATTATTTGTTATTTTTGCTACTGTAAGACTCAAGGTCTTTTAACCTCTTTTGTATTAAGGGGGCCATAAGGCTGATACTCAGTTGTTTATTAATGTTATATTGTGATTCGAACTTATTATCAATGATGTTTCCACTATGTTCACTAGCTACTAATTTGGAACTGGTGCCGAAATACACAAAGGATTTGGATTCAAAAATCCGGTCCCCACAAATAGGTCAGTTGATTGGTGTTGTATGTCAACTGCAAGAGCAAAATATACAACTGATTCAGGTTTTGTCAGAAATGAAGGAGCGGAAGTACCAGTTGCTTGAAGTTGCGAGTGAAATGAAGAAGCAAAGCATACATATGGTTGGTACTTTGTGCAAAATAAAAGAATAGAAGGATCATGAATTCCTGAAGATAAGCCTGTAGCAATATGTGCTTGCATTGCAATATGCATGCTTGATTTGCTTGTAGCTATTTTTGCAAGTAAAGTGTAGTTAGAAATGTATGTTTTTGGCAAGTTGTATCTTAGAAATGTATGGTTTTGTGCCAAGTGAACCTAGTTTCAAAATGCGCATTGTTGTGAACTATTTCAGTATTAATATTCAGTTTGTTGTCTGTACCATACAGAAATATTTTAAAATGTCAGTGACAACCATGCATGCATTTTGTTGGCAAAAATCTAACAAGTAAATCTTGTGGAAAATAGACTGTTAGTGACAACCATGCATGCATTCTGTAATGGCATTTTTCAAAACAATTTCACGTGGCAGTGGCATATTTTGAAGAGGTAATTGAGGAGTGACATATTTCTAAAACACACACTAAGTAGTGGCATATATCAAATTCTCCCTTTATCAAATCACTAATGGCAAAATGGGTAAATTCGTTTGTCAGTTTGATTGATTCAATTCAAACATATGATGCATGCTAGGGTTTTAAATTTGAGCATAAGGAACATGGGGTGGTAGTAGAGTTTTTAGCATATAATGTAGTGGCTACCTTGTTGGTTGTGCATTGTTTTTGTTTTATTATTCTGTGCATGCTGCAGATGTCCATGTTCACACGAATATTTTGGGGGGATTTTCTGCCTTCTAAATGGACCGTCGATATTTCAAAGGCATAGCACATGTGCAATCTTTCGTGAGGAGAGACGTGCCACGCGATCTCTAGGTGAAACGGACAGCAGATAGAGCAGTTGGATATCCTCCTCGTTGGAAAAATGTGTATTGTACCTTCTACACATGATTTTGATGTTGCAAAATGTTCCTCAATTGTTCATAACTTAGTAAAATTAAATCGTTTAATCAATATGTACACAAAGATACCTTCAGAATCCCTCAAGGGTATGTCAAACATTTCATCCTTCTTCCACAACTGAAGTAGACAACCAACCCAACTAAAAGTCATACTGTCAAACAACATTTCAGAAAAAGCTACAGCCATCAGCTACAACTCCTTTCAGAAAGAAAACCAAAAAGCATCTTATGGCAAAAGCTACAACTCCTCTAAACAGGGCCAAAGTCTACACACAGCTTCTGCTTCGAATCTACAAGAGACTCAGCAGAAAAAAGAAACGGAGAAAAAAAGTCTGCACCTTCCAATAAATTAATCTACACAGAGATTCTTCTAGCTAGTTAAGAAATCTAGACATCACTATACCTAAAGATTTTTTGTAGCATTATTAGTGCTACTAAATTAAACAGATTAAGTTGAGGATCAATCATTAGCTACGTACCAAAATAATAAGGTGATGAAGAAAAATATATGTGGATTGTTACTTCTTAAGTTCTTAGTGGGTCTGGTTGTTCCAGATAGACATGCGAGGCATGGCCAAGCCCGGCGTAGGCCAGAAAGATCATAGGCTACGACTATGTTGTGTCGGGCCAGCGCGGCCAGCCCGTTGTGCTGTGCCGGGCCAGGCACAATCCTTTTGCACTATGGTGGTGGATTAGAGGGACTAGAGGGAGCGAGGTGGTGGGAACCTAAGCAGGGCCACCGTCACCGAGGAGGAGCACCGCCGTCGCAGAGAGCCTCGCTGTGGCCACCACCGCTGTCGTGAAGCCCCGTGAGCCGCACGGTGGTGGACCCGAAGGGGAAGCTCCAACAACGGAAGATAAGGACGTCATTGGTGGCAGCACCGCCGTCGCCTGGGATGGTGGGCGACAAGCGGCGATTACCCAACGTCGTCGCGCGGCCCATGGGGCTCGAGGCACTACCGCACGGCCCTAGCGGGGAGGGGCAGCACGCAGCCTGTGGGGGCGAGCTCGGCGGTCGGCATCGAAGTGTGTCCCTCGAGACCCCTCCCACTTTCGCACCTCCGTTGTCCCCGACGACGGAGGCGATCGTTGAATTCGGTTTACCCCTAGGCTACGCTGCAGAGGCGGAGCAGCGTTGACGTGCGCTCTATCCTCTGCTCCTCTCGTCCTGACGTCGAAAGAGAATGGGGAGAAGGGGGAAAGTTGAAAAGGAAAAGAAGAGAGAGGAAAAGAAAGCAGTGAGGGAAAGGGAAGGGTATGAAAAAGACAAAAAAGCGGGAAAGTTAAACAAGAAAAGGTAAAAAAAAATGAGAAAAGAAAAGACGATATAGAAAATAAAAAATAAAATTAATTGTGTAGAAATTTAATGGACATTAGACACAAATATTTTGGGGGGGAAATGGACTAAATTTATTAATTGTTGGGTACAGACACAAAGTTATCACCTCTTTAAAAACCTTACACTCCAGTGTAGGGTACCCTCAGTAAGAAAAAGAGTAAAATAACTACATGAACATTCAGACATACATAGACTAGATAACGTCGAGATTCTCCAGGTCGGCTATCGCCTCCGTTATCTCCAAATCCTCGAGCTGATGCTGCATCCGTTCATCTGCGATCTCCCAGTCTTTGAGGCATGTGAGTGCCTCAACCATCTCAGGTGTGAGAGACAACCTCCTTGCATGGCTTGAGTATCCTCCCACCGTGCTGAATGTGGCTTCCGATGAGACGGTCGACACCGGAACCACAAGTACATCCTAATCGGAAGATCCTCAGTAATTATATATCTTGCAATTTTGTCTCTAACTGCCCGAGGGTTGTACATCCATGTACTCACCGATCCATCGACCCCTAAGTTAAGCTGGATCTGAATGTTCTACCCTTGCATCCGCCTAGGCATTATCTTCTTCAAACATGCCTTCGCGTGCCACTTGAGATGACTTGTCCCTCCACCTGAGTGTGCAGATAATTTAGCATGATAATATTTACAAGTAGCATATGATACCTGACGCCTGTCCTCCATTTCTGTGATGTACTTCATACACTGCCAACACCATGCACGTCGGCCGCCGGAGCCTCCACTTGTTGTTTGCGTTGATGCACCAATCCCAGCCTCCAGGGTGGACAAGTATGAATCATCTAAGCCCTCTGTTCCATCCATATAACGGTCATCCATACTATATTTTCCCATGCTCGAGGAGAGTTGGCGAGGATCGATCTTTAGCTCTTGCACTTCCTCTTGGGGAGCAGGACAAGGAGTGGAGGGCATGCTCCCCTGTTCCCCTCCTAACTTTTTCTTGCAAACATATAGCGAGACTAGCGAGTAGTAATAGAAGAAAACTAGAAATTAGAGAGTACAGAGAGAAGTGCTTGGTTGCCTGTGTGGTGAAGAAACTAAGAGAGGAAGGGATTTTCGTAGCAATGGAGGTGGTGAACTTTGTCATTTGCATGTTGCAAAAGCTACCTGCCTAGGCTGCTTGTTTCCTCTCTGCCTCACCCACACCCCTCTTCTCCTCCATCATGTCATTGCAAAAAGCCTGGAGCCTACCGCAAGCCGCACTACCGCAGCACAACTGCTTGTTAGGTGATCGTTGGCGCTACTACCATAGCACAGCATTGCTGCAGTCGACTCCGCCTCTCTTACTCCCACTCCCTCTCCCTCTCTGCTACCGACACTCTCACTCCCACTTCCTCTCCCTTTCCCTCTCCATATCCCTCTCCACCTACGCAGCCGGCTAGCGCCTCTCTCGTTGTGCCATCGTCGTACCACTCCACCTCTCCCTCTCCATCTCCCTTTCCCCCACCACACCCATCGCTTGGCCTCTTCCCCCCCCCACTACCCTCACCACTCCCAGCCTGCCACCGCTCTAGATTTGTGCATGTGTGGCCGCTCGAGCAGGAGCGTGGAGGCGGCGGTGCGGGCGACGACATGGAGGAGCATAAGGCGAGCGGGGCATCGGGCTCGGCGAGGTCGACCAGCGTAGAGGACCAGGACTCGGCGCACGTGTCGTGGCCTTGTTGGCGCGATGGTGCGTGTTAGCATCGGTAAAGAGGTGGCACACGTGTGCTCAGCACGGCGGGCGCGCGGTGGGGTCGGCAGCGAGCACAGCGCACACGCCAATCGCGTGGGTGGCGAGGAGCTGAGGATAGCTCGCGTGTCAGTGGCCTCTCCCTCTTTTATTCTCTGGTCTCCGCGTGCCAGGCCAACGGCATGCCAACAACGACGACGGTGGTGGCGGCAACCCCCCCTATGCCGCGTGCCCATTGTTGGCCATGCCTTCTTTGGGTCGAATGGGCCTATTTCGTGCTATGTTGTGCCGCCCATCGTGCCTGATCGGCCGGCCTAGCACGGTCCAGTCTTTTGTGTTGTGCCGGCCCAGCCCTGTCGCTTTCGTGACGTGCCAAGGGTCGACCCGAACAAGCCCGGCCCAATACCCAGGTTAGTTCTAGACGGCTAGCTCTTTCTTGCAGAAGTAGATCACTCCAACCTTGTAAGGAAATAAAACAAGGGATAAAGAACAAGGGCATCCAGGGCGAGTACTGATAGTAAATTAACTTTACCCTTTTGACGTACTGTCTCTACCCACTCAAAGACAAAGCGTTATCACCTCTCTCTTAAATATTTCTGACCAATTAAAAGTGGCTTGTTCCGAGGCATTGAGACAAAGCAGAGACACGTTCCTGTCGAACAGGAAAGGATTAGCTCACGTCTCCTGAGTGAATAGTACTTGTATTAAGGGCTGAAGTAAATAGATTAATTACATAGTATAAACTTGGTGAGCTGCTTCCGGAAATTAAAGGACACGAGTCTGGAATTCTTGAGGCAAGTGGTTTGAAAATTTTCAGATGTTTTACTTTTGGTCTGGACTTTTCACTTTTATTGACTCTGGTAGCTAGGGGTGAAAACGGCGAAAATTTTCGATCGATTCTGACGAAAATGAATTTGGATTGTCTCGAATAGGAATTTTCTCGGATAATTCTCGGCTCGGAAACGAATATGGATTTTTTGTCGAAACGAATACGATAGTCCTAGTATCCGTCGAATACAAATACGAATATGGATTATCCGAATTATGCCAAGATCGGATATTCGGCAATTTAGCCCAACACTAGCACTCCTCGTCCTCCAGTCTGGCCTACTTGTCATTGGGAGAGAGAAAAAAAAAGGAATGACACGTGGGGGCCTTGTGTCAGTGAGATAGAAGCAAGAAAGAAAGAAACAAAGGACCATGACTGCGGTGGCACCGCGAATGGTGGCCTGGGAGGGCACGCGGTGGGCAAAATGGAACAGCATCGTCCGGGGATGGGAGGTGGTGGCGCGGCGGCGGCGCGTAGCGGCGGCGGTGGGAGCGGCTCGGGCGCACGGGAGAGCAATGGCAACGGTGCTCAATGGCATTCTCAGGGAGGCGATGCGAGCATGAGAATGACGAGGGCGATGGAAAGCTATTGTGTCACTCTTGGAGGCCGGGTGGTCCGAGGCGGCGGGGCAACGTCTGCAGGCACCAGAGAAGAAGGGGTGGTGGCGACACGGCTCCACGGAGGTTCATTGGTTGTATGGATTGGGGAAAATGGTGGAGGACGCTCGGGAACACAAGATGATGCACATGTCTTGGAGAATTCCTCACCGGAGAGAGATCAAGGTGGGGTGGTGGTGGCGGTGGTGAAGATGACTCAGCGGCGGCAGCTCGACTCTAGAGGAGGTGGGAGTTGGGGGAATGTGCGGGGTGAAAAATTGTGGTGCTAGTGCTCTCCTTCTATAGGCGTGGGCGGTGGCAACCAAGCGGCGCGGCACGACTGGGAGGCCGACGATACTCGGCCGAACAGAGCAAGTGTCGGGAGGAAGAAGATGAATGAATGAAAGAAAGAAGAAAGAGGGAAGATGGGCCAGTGGGTCGGGGAAAGAATGAGCTCCACCCAAAGCAAAGTAGATTTTCGTCCCATAACCAATATTGAAATTATGATATTTTTATTTGGCTTTTGGAGGTAATTTGTTATTTGAATTAGAGTTTAGAAATTTTATTCAACATCGAATAAACTTCAAATGAAAACTAACAAATTAATTTAACTTAATTTCTTTTTAAACTAAACAATTTGGGTTGTTACAATATATGATGAACTAAGTGTACTGCTATGCATTTTTTGAGAGGTGTATCTACTTATTATCGAACTGTGTATGCTATTAATGAACTAGGTACGGTGAACTAAGTGTGAACTAAGTTTTATGTATGTGATGAACTAAGTGCAAATGTGTGATGACTTATGAGTTATGAGTTAAATGTGGAAACTAAGTGTCATGTTTGTGATGAACTAATTAATGCAGCTTGCAAGTGCCAATGTTATATGTGGTTACTGAAAATGTGAACAATTCATGAATATTTGCATCAAATAAACTAGTTATATGTTATGTTAATTTCTGACGTATAATTTAAGGTGCTTTCATATTCCGAAAAATATATGTGATCGTATTTGTTTCGATTTGTATTCGATATAATTTATATCCGGATATTCATATTCGTATCCGTGTTTGGGAAAAATATGAAAATAAATATGACATAGCTATTATCCGTTTGTATTAGATCAGTTCTCACCCCTACTGCAGCTATAACATCAAACGAACTTAAAAAAAAAAAAAGAATAGTCAGATCAACGAATCACATGCATTCCAACGGGGTTAAGTATTCTAAAGATTTCTGTGTAAAATTTGGAGAAACAGGTTCCAATAATAAAAGAATAACCGACACAAACAACTAGAGTTATAGCCTTACCTAGCAACCTGTTATATAGTTCATGGACCATAAGACAGATGAGACCACTTTTCATTAAGGGATCGCTATAGGCCGGTCCAGGACATTTTTCCTACGAAGTAGGCACAAAATAATGCCTCCCGTTTGGTTCGGGTAAAGAGGCAGGGTAGGGATTTAATCGGCCAAACGCCTTTGGGTTAGAAAGGATTAATTTAACCCTAGTTAAAGTCTTTAAATCGTCTTAACATAGGATTAAGTTAATCTATTAAATTAGTGGAATAAGCTAACACAACACAGCAAACCCTCCTAACTTCTGTTTTCTTTATACTGCTAACATAGCTAACTCACCCAATCTAGCTAAACAGTAATTTATAGGAACATGGTTGGTTATCAAATATATCTAAATTTAGCTAACCCGGTTACGTGGACCCCGAACTAGACGCAGCCTACAGCCTCCTCGATCCGTTGCGTCCTTCTCTCTTGTCCCACCATCCAACCCTCACCTCACCTCCACCCGGCAGACATCCAAGAGTAGTTATAGCACATTTGTACCTCCACTGCCCCCCTCGCACAATGGTCGCTAGCACCAACACCGCTGGTAGCACACTACTTCTCCCAGCACTATTCTCAACATATCCCCTGCTATGTCACCGGCTTTCCCTGCACTCAAATTTAACAACGGCGACGGCATGCAACAACTGATACCACATCCAGTGCACAACAAGTCGAGAACATTGGTGAGAGGAAACCGAACGAGATGCAAAATACACCAAAGCGAAGACTTGAAAAGCGGCACCATAAAGATCGAAACACAAGCTTCTGCTTTTGCACATGACAAGAGTGTACAAGACTGACGCTGCTGAACACTGAACTGGCCACAACAGTTTTTCTCTCCGCATATCGAGTTCAGCTCTGGCCTTGTTACAGTTCAAAGTTCAAACTAAAAGCAAGCCAAACTCACGCTACTGCATTAGACATTAGTTCAAGTTAATCTTACACACGTCTCACGGAACTCTGGAGACGCAGCACAGCTAGTTTCACTTGCAACAGCACACTAGGCACAAACGAGTGGTGTAATGTGAAAGCCAAGAATGAATTGCCTGAAAACAGCACACCCACCCATGACACTGACACCGGGATGGACTCGTCCACCCAGGTTGCATTCTGCCAGGACCAACAACCGGTACTAGCTCATTCAGAAGAATGAATCTCTGACTGTTTTACACAAAGAAGATACATTGCAAAGATGGCAGCGCAACGCTGGAGCAAGAATCCACCCTCGAGTGTGTATGCCAGTGGACAGAAGCCACTGTTTTAGGTTTGCCAAGCCGCTGCTTCATGCTTCCTTCTGAAGGAGCTGTAAGTCAGGAGGTACACGGTGATGCTCGGAGTTTTGCTCTCCTAATGAATCAGAAAGCAGTTTGTCAGAAATGGAAATGCGTCTATTGACAATTGTTTATTCGATAAGTTTAGCGTACCAACAGACTGTATTACCTTTGTTTGGTTCAGCTTTCTCGCTGGGAGAACAGTTTTCATTTTTCTTTGTGTTCAGGAAGCGTCCCCCAGTTCCTCTTGCCCTTCGCATTGCATGTTGATGACGAGACTCATGAAGATAAGGCTGAAATTTCAAATGCCAGTGCTTAACAAACTATCAAGTTCTATCCTTTAGTAAATGGGAGGCATCTGAACAGGACAAATATCAGGAGTTAATCATACAAAGGAGCATCCTGAAAACTCAAAGCTACTGACCTTAAAATCCTGAAAACTCTACAGAAGGAAAATTACAGAGGTAGCAGGGGCAAGAGATTGCTTCACTAACCTTCCTCGTTTTAACCACCTTTTTCTTAAGTTCAGCCCTTGCACGTGACTGCCTCCGTCTTAAAATTCCATGATACTGCTTAGCATTTACATAGACAGGCTCCTCGGATATTTCAAGAGGCAATGGCATGCGAGAGTGAGTTAATCCAGGAAGCTGGAAATGAGTCTGTCCACAAAAAATGCAGCCAGTTCAGGACAGTGGAAGTAAATATTTAATCTTTATAAAGTGATATATGACACAAACAACCAACTTTTTGCTAATCAAAAGTTATCATTTTCCTTTACAAAAATATCAGAAGAATCTAAATAGTCTGCTGTAATTCCAGCACCCTTTCTACAACCATTTGTGGAAATCACTAGTGCAAATAGTATGGACTGCTATTTATAAAATAACATTTCCACTCTTTCTGCAACTCTTTAATATCTTAGATCTAATGCAAATCTCATTATGTGCTTACTTGAATTAAGTATAATGGTTAATACCATTATTTACACCAATGCTAGGAATGATTGCATACAAGGGGGAAGATGATTTATGATATCTAAATTGGCGTAAAAAAGTACCACAGCTTGAGTTCCATAGGGACCAACCATGCCTGTATAGTAAGCATCAGGGTACTGATATGTTGCAGAAGCCTGCACAATGCCCAATATGAACATGAGATGATGAACGCATTGCTAGACAAGTGCACATAGATGCAAACATCAACAGAAAAGAAATAGTGCAGAAAGGGAAAGAGCGCATACAATTGGTTGGTTTAGTTCCAGCTGTGAATATGGCGCTAAATAGTCTGACACTAAAGCAGGCATCTGCGATGTAGTATGGTGTTTTTCTTGACCAGCGCTTCCATCTGGCATTCAAACAACATCAGTTATTACTGAATGGAGGTAGCATGTTTTCCATTTGTTGCTGACATAATAAATGACAAATGAATAACATCCCATCAGATAGAATACCATATTTATGCAAGTAGAGCTTGTACTAACACCAACCTCTGAAATTCTAGGCAACACATTTGCACTATTCCTGTCATCTGACCTTTATCAAATGCCACTTTAACTGAGAAAAGGTTAAAAGTTTTCATCATTATGAAATAATAACTGGACAATCTTCATTCTCTTCACCCGCCTAACAAGTCTTGCAGAAGAACTCCAACATTATCCTCTAAAGATGATAAAACAACGACAAGAATGGTGCTAGAAAGAAGAACGTGAAAAAACATAAAAACAAATACAGGACACTCGCCAAAAGATCAAGATAGGACGTGAGTTCCATCATCATTTTGCCTAGTATGGTCAATTAAGTAAGATGGTGTTCCATTAAAATAGAGCTAGATAAGTGAAGGTACAACTGAACAAAACGTCGTGACAATTCTACATCACCACAGTACACGGAATATGTGATTCTCATGCATGAGAACGAAGCAGCTGTGAAGGTTTTGGAATTAAATAGCTGGCGAAGATTTCAGAGCTGGTGCAAAATGTTTTAACAAGCATGGTTTTCTGAATCTGAAAGACTGAAACACAAAATGAAAAACTAGGCCTCAAAAAGCCTGCTTTCAATTCCTACCTCCCTTCAATGCCCATATAAGGAAACTGCTGTACCACATCCTATATGGAAACATCTTAAGAGCTCCTTCCTTGTCAACTCAAACCAATTTATAGCCAAAACAAGCTTGAGCAGAGGAGATATAAAAAAAGTACCACACCAACTTTCTGAAATAATTGATCACTGCTTCCAACAAATAGTAGTAAAACAGAACAAACCTTTTTGTTCCCCTGATCTCCGTGAATCCTCGCTGCTCTCCCCTCTCGCATCGTCGCTCGTCTTGCTCTGAGAGCCTTTGGTGGCACCACCACCACCACCACCACCTACTGGATTGCTCGATAAGCTGATACCTGCTCCGTTTCCCGGCGCCACAACAGCAGGGGACACCGCCCCAAGCCCGGAGCCCGTCCACCACGGTTGCATTGCCATGCCGGATGGCAGCGCGCCCTGCCCTCTCGGCTCCACCAGGTTGAACCCCCCCGGCCGTGATTCCATACCACTCATACTTGCTCACGGCCTTGCTCCACGGTTCAGACCCTCGCTGTTTCAGCAGCAGCAAGAGAACATACACGGAAACACAGATCAATAAGGAATTAAAGGTACTACGACGCTACGAACACAGAGAAACAAAAAAGCAGACTAAATCATTGCTCAATAAGGAATTAAAGATACTACGACGCTACGAACACAGAGAAACAAAAAAGCAGACTAAATCATTGCTAGATCAGTCTTGACAGCACAAAACAGTGGAATGATCCTGACTCGATTGAAGCAAGAAAACATTTGTACTTGACCACGCTCCGAATCCTCGGAAGAACGTTTGATGCTCACGATTCATTAAAAGATCGGTTGATCGTTAAAAATAGTACCACGAACGAGCAATTACTTCTACTGAACAAGGAAGACCGGGAGCAAGAATGGATCGAACCGAAGACTTTTCTCGGAAACTTTCCAGCGAGATTCGAAGTACAGTAGTACCAAATTACAATCATGTAACATCCACAAAGCTTAAATCAAACACAGATAAGAAAATATCCTCTGCTACAGTAGGACAGGTGCAACTGAGCTCAGGGGGAAAAAAACACGAAATTATCCTCCTCGTCCGTTGGAGCAAACAAATATCCACGCCCCCACATACGCACCCTGCAAAAATCGCATCGATCCCAATCTGCCGCCGCTACTCTCGACAGCAAGCTGTAATTCTCCTCCCCGATCCAACCACCCATAGCCAACAAGATCCCCTGCACCCGTCACTCCTCCAGCCCCGGCGAATTCGGATAGCCCCTTATCCGGGGGGGAAAAACACAGCAGCCACCCAAAAATAGAAACACCGCATCAAAACCGAGGCGGGCAAAAAAAAGGGCAGGCAAACACCAATCAAAGCCGAGGTACTAAAAAGGAAGGAAGCAAGCGTGAGAGGAAGCCCAGACACAGCCGCTAGTACTGACCACTGGGCGTGGGCGTGGGCGTGGGCGTGGAGGGAAGCGGCGGCCAATAGGGAGCACCTCTCCTTCCCTATCCCTCTCTCTCTCTCTCTCTCTCCGAGAGGAGGATCCCAAGAGGCCGGCCAATCCGAGGCCAGAGAAGCTAGCGGGCTCACTCGCAGCAGGTCGCGCACGGCCGCACGCACGCACGCCCGCCCGCCTCTGGATGGCTGGCTAAGTAACCCTAAGATCGGATTGGGCGACTCGAGGGATTGTCGCAGTGGTTAAAGCTAGACGACAGGTGGATCGAGGGGGATTATTTGTGGCGAAAGGGAGATTAGCCCGGGGATTTGTGTGGGATTAGGGTGGGTGGACGGGCGGATTCGGATAGACGTGTACGGGGCAAAAGCGAGGAGGCGGTGGTGGTCGCCACGGGGCTTTTGGTTCTAGCGCTGCGAGCGCGAGCAGCGCAGGCTACTGTCGTGTGAGGTGACAGTGAGGAGAGAGGGAGAGGGGATAATGCTAAACAAGGAGAGGGATGGCGCGATTAGTTTACTTTTCGCCGCTCGCTAATGAAGGCGGTTAAATTCGTATGCTATACCAGCGTCTGCTTTAACTTATCTTGCAGGTAGCTTGAGCAAAAACTCCATTCTTGGGCCAACGTATGTTACTAGTTTTAGACTTACGCAAGTCTTTTAAACCCCCACCTTCTAGCTCTTAGATTTAAGCTTATCCAGGGAGGTTCGTTCTTTGGAGAAAGCTAGAGGTCGAGCTTATCCAAGAATATTTAAAAATATTCACTATCAACTACGTACAACAGTTACGGTTAAATTTATTAACTTATCTCTTCTTCTTTTTTACCAGACGGGCCACCCCCACTAACCGGTGGAGATTTGAAATGGAAGCTACGGTTAAATTCTGTCTGGCTGCTCAAGCATATATTCAGTTGAATTTTGGACGTACTATGCATGCTCGGTGTGGTAGCGAAATAATCACATAGACGAATTAACCTACGTCACCACCAATGTACAAATGCGCGTCCAAACCAATAAAAACCAGGTGGCCAAAAAAATCGTACGCAAATTGGGTAGAAAGTTGCATCCCCCATGACGCACGCAATCTACGTTCTAATCTACACTACAGCGACGTTGGTTGGACATCAGGCCAAGGGCATTTCGGTCAGAAGAGACCACCTCAAGCAACCGTTAAAAAATCGGCCGTCCTCTGACAGCCGTAGCCCGGGTTTGCCGGGGCCCTGTCCTGTATCCACCCCTCCAACATTTTTTACCGGGACCAGTGAAACCCACCCACCATTTTGGGTTAAAAGGGTAAAAACCCGCCGAAAGAGGCATGATGCCGGGCGGATACGACCATTTCATGCCGTCCAGATCGATGCCCACCCACGTCTAACGACCGAGGGAAGGGCAGTCCCGTCATTGCGCGTGCGCGTGCGAGTTCCGCCTGCGCGACAACGCCGCGGCTGCAGGCGCCCGCGGGGCCCGCGCGCACGACAGCGACGGCCCAGCGAATTTAGCCACGCGTCCGCCGCGGCGGGGGGGGCCACGTGGCCCGTCTCGCGACGGCGACAGGCACGTGATCGAGAACGCCGGCCGCAATGCAGCCGCTAGCTAATGGCGTCGCGCGCTAGCTCGATTGGGCGCGCGGGCGTGATGTGGCGCGGCGAGGTGGCAGCTCGGGTGTTGGGGGACGCCGCGCCACCCCGCACGTCGTGTTGTGCGCTCTGGTGACGTGCCGCAGTTGCCAAGCGGCTCGGCGTGGCCCGCACGGAGGAGTGATCTGATCTGCACTGCACGTATGGGTCTTTCGATATCCCGTACAGGGTGCACAAAAAAAAAACAAGTGCTAGTATACTACAATACTCTATAGATCGGAGAGATATTGGGTGTACAAACTCATGATATATACGAGGGACTGGCTATATATGGTCCAGAGCTGTAGAGCGTGCAACTTTGGAACGTGCATTTCGATCGCAAAGGCCATGAGAAATCAACTCAAGAAGCTCGCCCTTGTGCGGTACATGTAGGACTCAACGTATAAAGCATGGTATGCATGCAACAAGACTTCGAGATTGTAAATTCCGGGCACAGCACGAGGATATACTCATCGAAATTGTAAATTCCGGGCACAGCACGAGGATATACTCATTTGGTCGGCGTGAGAAACCTTATAACTTGATTCTATATTGAAATTTGGTTGCTCGATGTTCAATTTTTTTTTTCTCTTTTGGTTTGATATCGATTCACGTGGCTGAAAGGCACTCGTGTACCAGAGACCATTCGTGAATGGTCGAAGAGGCGAAGGGTGTAACATTTTAATTTTTAGATTTTAGATTTTATTTTTTAAAAAATCAATTTTGATCACTCTCTCGATTTCGACCGCACCTTACAACCAGACCCTCCCACCAAGTCTCTCTCTCTTTTCTCTCGCTGATAGGTGGGGCCCGCTTGTCAACCCCTCCCGCTTCTTCTCGACCACGCCGCCCCACGTGTGGCTGCGTTGTCGCCACCCGCACTCATCGCTGTAGCTCGCGTCGTGCACCACGTCACCGCCTGTGCCACCTCGCCTCCCCGCGTCGACACGCGTGCGCCGCCCTACCGCTTCCGCTCCCGACGCGCCCACAATGCCTTGCTGCCCGAGCGCATCGCTTACCGCTGTGCACTGCTCACCCCCCTCCATCTTTATAAAATTCACATGTTGAACCTCATTCGCCCTTTCCTCTACCTCGTCCCCCTCTCCTTCACCTCGCTCCGAGCCTCCCGTGTCACCTTGACCACCTCCTCCTCCTCTTTCCTTTCCCCTCCCTCTTCCCTCTCAAAACCCTCTGTGTTCGCCGAAATCAGAGATTTTCTGCTCCCATGCTCGAGCTGCACTGTCGTCGATTGCCCCGCCTCCGTCGACGCTTCGTCACCATCTTCTACACCAACGAGATTGTCGTCGCGTGATCTAGCTGGTGCACGCATCTACCCGAGCTTCGTCGCCGCAACTCTTCATCGCCGCGGGCCACCTTCTTGTGTCTTTTCGCCGAAACAGTGAGCACTCGGTTGGGCTTCCATCCCTCTCTCCGTGCGCGCCGTCGCTACAGACCAGGTAATCAAAACTTCCTTCCAACCACCTGTAGTGAAACCTCCTTCTGAGGGCTCGTTCTCCTTCGTTCGAACTCCAATTTGAGTGATTCAAATTTCTAAAATTCATCTAAATTTAGTACCTTTCTTTTGGTTCTAGTTTGGTTATTTCTTGGATTTTTTTGGATTTTATTTATTTATTTGGATCTTTTCGCGCGTATAGATTCCGACATTTCTAAGAGTTCTCGGACCCAACGACCGAAGCATCTTAACAATTCAACGAAGGCAAGTCATAGACATTTGATCATGTCATACCCAGTTTATAAAATTATATTGATTTATATCAACATGCATTACAAATTTTATAATATTTGCTATTGACATGTATCATTGAGTAACATAAATCATTGAACACTATAGGTTGGGTAATCTTAGTTGGACATTATTGTACTACTAATGTAGATACGTATTATACTTAGCCATGCTTTAGTTATACGATGGTCTCTTGATCACATGATTCAATGATAATAAACTTGACTTAATAATATATGGAATCGTGGTGGGACCACTATTGATAAAATTTGTTGTGTCATGGTAAGGGTTGCCATTTGATCGGGTTGAACCAAAAATAATTTCATACTCAGACGAATGATCGTGCAGGAAAGGAATCATGTTTCGCCTAAGTAATCGCTAAGAACTTAACTTTGCGCGCTATTGATCCGGGTCTTACCGTACAACCACAAGTCTATTTATGGGGTAAAATTGGCAAACTAATTAGCAATATTTTGAGTCGGTTCTATTTGGGTTGTTGAGCGCGCAAAAGGGAGCCCAGAATGGCAAATGCTTAGTGAGTAGAACCGAGTCAAAATGGAGTTTTGTAAAAGCCTTGTGATAATCTCTTAGACGCACACCTCGAAATTGTGTGAGCGACAAGTATAAGATAATTATCTCTTGTGGGTCAAGCTGTACAACCTCTATAGGGTGTAAAACTATTCGAATAGACGTGTCCCCGGTTATGGACAATTAATGCCCGTTGATTTCACACGACGGATAGATTTTCTCAAAAATAATGTGTTGGATGGATACAAGTAGTTGGTTTTGGTTGAAATGTTTAGGAAGTTAACGTGGTGTTCACTAGTTGTTTCAAAGAAGTTAATTACTTATATATTAATCTTTTGAATTATGCCTTACAATCTACTTATTGTATTTAATATCAATATTGCTTTTCCGCAAATTAAACATAAAGCTATCCTTATTCAAGCCTTGCAGGAATACTATTTACATACATTCCCCTACGACTTGCTGAGCAATTTATGTACTCACGGCTATACGCCATTTGTTGATCAGTCGCCGAAGAAGAACCAGAGATCAACGAGTTCTACGAGGAAGACTACTGCAAACTAAGTCGCGTCCTCCATTCGATTCTCTGTGAGCATATCGGATGACTACCACGAGATATTTTGATTTTCCACTGCAAGTTCAACTTTTGTTGTTAAACCCTGCGTGACAACCTCTGTACGACTTGACCATAAGGTACTTTGCTACTAAGTAATATTAATTTGTATGCTTCTTAGCTACCTTGTTGTATAGACATGATTTCACCAATGTTACAAACTGTGTGGATTAACTACTGATCATTGGACTAGTTCAGAATACACAAAAAAAGACTCAAATCCAGCGGCCAGGGTCCTGACAAAGAGCTGCTCCTGTATTTTTATCAGATACACTGCAGCCGTATATATATTATAGAAACTACGCCCGTGCCTTGCTAATAAGTTTTGAGTAAACCAGTACCCCCTGATGTTAGACAAAGAAATGTGGGAAATGATCGTTCGAATCATGCATATGTTAGTAGCTTGTATCGATCTACCTTATCTACCTTGTTGGAACCCGGAGCTAGTGGTAGCTCCTCTGCCCGAACGGACACAAACCTCCGCGACGGGTTAAGATATACATGCTCACTAGGGTTAAGCTTCCAAGGTTCTCTGAGACCTCGACAATAGAGTTAAGGCGGGGCGGCGGCGGTCTGATGGTGGGAGCCGGAGGCAGCAGAGAGACTAGGCTGCTAGTTCGGTGACATACAAGGGCGGTGAGGTCAAGTGACAAGTTAGATTTTGGGGCGGTGTGCTGCAGCGGTGGCAAACAGTGGAGTGGAGGTGATGCGGCGAGACGGTGAAGGTGCTGTCGGCCGCAGGGGGAGATGGGCGGGCTGGAGGCGGAGGCGGAGGCGGAGGCTCCCGTACGTGGAGTTGGATGCTCCCGTTCTTAGATTTACGACGGCCCACATTGATGATCGGAAAGAATGGGGACACCATTGCCGTGCAGCTCACTGCCAGTCTCAGGGGTTGCGGTGGGTACGAGGGGTCGGTGGCCTGGCCCATTTAAGTGCTTGCGCCGTTCGTCCTTCTTCCTTTCATTTTTCTTCAGACAAAACATCCAATTCAGTGCCCAGAAGGTCTGGTTTTCCTCTTCGCTCGATGCAACGGATCCTCGTAGTCGAGCACAGCGTAACGTCATCCCGCCCCGTCCCCTACGCGTCCAGAGTCCAGTACAAGGGTGCGCCAGCCCAGCCCAGCCCAGCCCAGCCCAGGCAACCCAAATCCCGAGCCGCACCAGCCACAGCCACAGGCACAGGCGAGGGTACCACGGCACCAGGCCCACCACCCCCTGCGGCGCGCAGCCGCAAGATGTCGCCGCCGCGACGAGATGAGATGACCAGTTGGTGTCACACGGTACAGTTGTTCGGTCTGACCCGCGGCCCCGCGCACAGCGCTGAAACGACGCGCACCCGCCTGCGCTGCCCATGCTGGCCACGGCGCCACAGCCTTCCGCCCTTCCCGAGCAAGCGGCAAGCGTTCCCCCACACCCACTCCTCTCCCTGACCGAACAATTTCTCAGGCGAGCGAAAGAGACGCCACATCGTTTCAAAATCTTGTAAGCATAAGCAACGGTCACCTAACGTAGCAGTGGCAGGCAGAGCGCGGCCAGTCGCAACTAGCAGGTGTCACGCTCGCACACACCACGCGAGGCGTTAAAAAGCCTCTGCCTCTCCTTGACCCCTCTTTTGTCCGCCGCGTGCATGGGCTCGGCTGTGGCTCAGTGGCTGCGCCTATAAGTAGCAGCCGCGCGAGGGGAGCTAGCTCTGCGGCGGAGTGGCGATGGCGACCGTGCCGTGGGCGGCGAGGAGGTCGGTGCAGGAAGCGGTGGCCGGCGCCGCGTCGCAGGCCCCGGCCGCGCTTTCAACGGGGAGGTCGGTCGAGACGCTGGTGGTGATCGTCGCGGCGATCGTGCTCGCCGCGGTGCTCGCGGGCGTCGTCGCGCGGGCGTGCGGGGGCCGGCACGTGGTGCCGAGCGGGGACCGCGATGTCGAGGGGTGGGTGGAGCGGCGGTGCCGGAGCTGCCTCGACAGCGGGCTGCCGCCGCAGGCGCAGCAGCCGCCGGGGGCATCAAAGACGAGTGAGACCAAATAGTGATTTGTGCATTTGTGTTACTTGTTGTAGACTTGTAGTAGCATAGTAATTCTAGCGTTAAGAGTAGCCATTAGTGCCGAACTGGATAGTTAGAATGTAACTAAGCAGCTGGATGCGAAGCTGCTCTTTTGTCCACGAGAGTTCGAGGTTGATCTTTACTGTAAGATTTTGGTACTGATAGATTAGTACTAAGTAAACTTTCATTGCTGTGTGCACTATGAAAAGCCTGTTCGATCGCCCAATGAAAGGCACATAAACCTGGAAACGACGTTGTATCTTCTCAAGGAATGCGTTTACTCTGAAGCTGTCAGGACATTAAACGCGAACTGGATCGGATCGCGGCAACTCCACCCTTCATCTCGAGAACCCAGATGATGACATCGCTGGATGGTGGTCCTCCATGCTTGATTCGGCCAAAGACCACAGACCGCGAAGGATTTGGAAAGAAAGAAACCAGCGAGTTATCCAGCACAACAGTTCGAGTGTACATCGCTTAGTTTCGGAGATTCAAGAAGCAAGACGTTTTAATTCAGGGAATTGCTATACAACTTATGGTAGTTTTTTGAAGTTAAATCTGTCGTTTTTTGTTCGTTAGATGTGCTATAAGATTTGCGTTAATAGCTACTTTTTTTGACCTTGATCAGCTCACCGCTCGGCTAGTTAGTCATCATTCCAATCAGTTATGCACTTTTTATCACTTACGTATGTTTTACTATGTGTAGTATAACCTTTAGACTTTAGACGTCTTCTTATAAGTTACACAGTGGTATAACCTTTAGACAGAAAGCTTTATATATTGCTTTTCAATCCTAAAAAGAATGCACGTCGTCGGATGGAACAACTACCTGAAGAACGGCAACGACTCTTTCCTTTAGCCCTTCAACTCTCTTTACCATGCATGCATCCCTTTAATCTTTTGTTGAACATAAGAGATCGATTAAGGTTTCTTTTCCTCTTTATTCACAAAGCGAGATATGATTCGTGTTGTTGATTTGCTATAAGAAAAAAATTATAATAGTTGAATTTTCATTCATCCGATATACTGAGATTTGCATTTTTTCCGTCTGGTGAATTGAGTCTGAATTTATTATGACTTTTTATTCGGATTATAACGGGACACTACGAGGATAATGCTAAACAAGGGGATAATGCTAAACAAGGAGCTTTATATATTAGTCTTACAGCTTTACTTTGTTATATGTTAGAAACAATGGTGAACAAAGGATTTTTTTTTTCTTGCCAAGTTTATTTTTACAGCCCCTCTGCTGCTTGCAACGGAAGTTTCTACTTGAAGTGTTCCTCAAGATGTCGTGTTCGTCCTTGGTTACTTAAGCAATTAAGCTACCTCAAAAATCAACAATTTTATTTATTTATTTCCACGACGAAGATAAGCATGTATTTTGGGGGTCTAGTAGCCCCTTTTTAGAACCAAAACCAAATAATGACCACTTGGCTGTGTTCATCAACTCAAAACACGACAATAAAGGATTAGCTAAAACGTAAGGGGGGAAATGAAGAAAACCACTACGAAAAACCGCGCCTGCAATTTTGATCAAATGAAATCTGCACTTGCAAATGTTCTTAGTCAATGTAGACTCCCTTTCCTCTCACATTTGGTAACACGAATGAACAAGCATGACGCCATTTGCTGGATGCATGGAATTATAATTTACGCTATATCCAACGATGGAAATTTCTACACTTTTGTCCAGCTATCAAAATCAACATATGCTCTCATCGTGACATCCTCGTCTATTGGGAAGTGTACAATCATCATGATAAGACCAATTATGGTGGGAAAATGATCGATCAAAGAATGATGTAAACCCAAAAAGAAATTGCAATCTAAACTAGATGCCAATTTTCTCTCTTAAAAAAAAGGAACTAAACGCCATTTCGCATTTACACTGGTCCAAGAACTGTTGACATGCTGAGCTGCTTTTAGCCGGGCAATAACTTCTTCAGTTGCATATAACACAACAGCAGCTTCAAGCTAAAGAATCGAGCTTCCAGCAAAATTTCCTCCAGCCATATTATCAGTTTATCTAGAAAGGATCTCCTATTCATCCTTTTAGCTTCCAACACAGCTTCAGAAGAGACCCGTCCAATGATCACAAATGATTCCAAGGAGGATCCTCCAACCTGCCAAAGAAGTTGGCGTGTTATATGGGGGCCAAAAGGCCAATAATAAACTGCCAATTTTGTACACTTCTTTTTACTTTCAGATGCATATATAACTAAATTAAACTGACCCAAGATTGAATCAACCCCTGATATGATGCCACATCGACTTTCATAGAAAAAGAAAACACGGATAAAGATGGGTCTATACAAGTGAAGCCATAAAAAAAGAAAAGTTTGAGTAACGACCCCGAGAATTTATAATGCTTTCCTGTAGTTAGTTGCTTATTACAGCCCAAGTTGTTAAACCGTTCAAGCCCGTGTAACAACTATGACAAAATTCCATAGTTCAATTCCATGCTTCCTATGTTATGTCAATTATTTTGCAGTACAACCTGTAACTTTCGATCATAAAACTAACAATGGAATTGAATGAAAAGAAAATGATGGGGAAAGGATCAGAACCAGAGGCGGAGCTGGGCCTCGGGCCACCAGGGCCAAGACTAAAAAGCCATGCTAGTTTCTTTGAAAAAATAGCAAAAAACGATTTGGGTCCAAAATCAGCTGGGCCGGGCCGAGGCATAGCCAGCTACGCCACTGATCAGAACAGTGCAAGTTACAAATGCAACATGATATGACAACCCATATATTTATGATAGTAATTCTATTTCACTTACTAGCGCATGATTGACTGCACGTAAACAGTCGTTTGTCTTAAGCATCAGCAAGATGACCCTTGGTAGTCTCCTTAGGAGCTCCGAGATTTGTGAAAAATATAAGGAAGCATACGTCTGTGCTCAAGAAATAAGCAATCAAGTAAGATTGGATCATCATTAAGGACCTCAAGGTACAAGAGACTCCATGGATAGGCTAAAAAAGATAAACTCGACTGACAAATCCCAAACTCCAACAAAATTGGGAAAACATGACTGTTTAAAAGCATCATATGTGTGGGAAATAGGTTTTGGATTGCAGGTAAAACATCAGTTAGTGAATACAGAATATTTTTTTTTCAGGTTTCATCCTAGTTTAGGGTGAGCCTGGGCTGAAATTGGACAATTCCAAGTCTGTTTTTCTTACTGTAAGAAAGATCAAGAAGATTTGGAGCCCTTGTTCTTGGAGGAACAATGAGAAAATCGCAGCACGAGCAATGAGCAAACTTCATTTTTTCTACAAGGTGATGACACGGTAATACCCTACAGGTACTGGTGGTATTGATTACTGAATGGTGTTCACTTACACCATTATACCTACTGTGGTACCACGGGTGGTCATTAAGATCACAAATATTGCAAACATATATCACCTGAAGTTCAGAACGATCAGTATTATTTCCATCCAGGACAAGATGATCAACAGATGGGTCAATGACACTTTTCCATGGCCTCATTGTGAGAACACCAGCGAAAAGTGTGTGAAGATCCTCCCCAGCACCTAGTTTCACACTGTTCTCCTTAATTGCTTTTGCATCAGCGAAAACAAGCGCCTGTGTTGAACAGATACCACAAAAAAGAATAAGTATTGACTACTGACTCGTGATCAGAAAAGAAACTATAATAACCCTGTCACCTTCCAAAGAGAAGCATAGCTTATCCTAGTAGCGCAGTCAAGTTCTTTGTAAAGACCATGATCAAGAATAATCAGTTGCGGCCTTTTCCATCCTACATTCAAGTAAAATCCTATAGGCAGTTAGTTGTGTTATATAACTATACTAGAAGCCTAATGCTAACTGACCTATCCGACAAATATAAAATGCTGAACAGAGAAGCTGCAATGTTGGCACATAGGAGCTTGGTACAGATAATCATATTCTCGTAAATCTGCACATCTCACAGGCCCCATCTCACCTAACACAGTGTATCTCATTGTACTGATGGCCATCACAAGATGAAGCTACCTACCATCCTTTTAAGAACAACTATTCTGCTCATCCAATGTAATTACTAAATATCGATATTATGCACTATTGAATTTATTGTGGCGTGGTTACTATTGGACAGGAGACCTCTGATGCACTTAGAAAAGCTACAAATATATTAAATGACTCGTTGGTTTACTTTGTGATGCTAGAAAGAAAGAATCTCACCAAAACTTTTTCTACTGTCTTGTGGCAAGGGTCGGACCATCATATTGGCAGCATGGGGATCACAATGAACAAAACCATGCTTGAAAATCATCTCAGCAAATGCTTTACTTACCTACACAACTGTGAAGTGAGTATCTGTAAAGAAGTCATTAGCACATTTTGTTTCAAAAAACTCTACTGCTGCAACAACTTACTAGGTTTGAAACATCAACGGGGTGAATTCCAAAGCCTTTAATGCTTTTAACATCAGTAACCTCCGTGGCATCCATAAACTCCATAGTGAGAATTCTAGATGTGCTGAGATTCCAATAAACCTTGGGGGCATATATGCTTTCCGCAATGTTAGGAGACAACTTTCTAAAGTTATCCATACATTTTTCGCTGTTTCTAGCTTCGTACAAGAAATCTAATTCCTGAAACCATGAAAGGAAGTTAGTGCCAACTCCAGATTATGTAAACTATTCCTTTGCATTTCACTACACTATAAATTGCAAAAAGTTCAAGTTTGGCATAAAGACACCCTACTGGAAAGCATACTGGTGAACACAAAATTCAATAACACGAGATCCTACAAAGGAGCAATCACGGACATAAAACAGACTCAAACAATTATGACATGACAAAGCACAGCAACAGTTTAATGCATTTGCCAAGTAACAAAAAAGAAATGATAACAGGAAATATTGAAATCCAAGAAGTAACAGCAAGGAGGTTAAATTGCCAAACAAGTACCTTAGGTGCACTTTCTCGAATTTCATCAACTAACCACCTGCATGGAACCAATTTTAGTGGTATTAATGTAAAATGAGCATTGCATGAAAAAATAGTATTACTATAAAAAAATTACAGTCTGTAAACATAATATGAGCACTGCATGCAAATCTTGCATTGCTGATGAAGAGTTGATTATTCCAACATGCAAACAGATATCATGTTTCATGTATGCAACAACATAGAATTGTTTGTGTCATTTACACTAAATGAAAATCCTCTTCATAACACATGTTTCGTGAGCGTTTGCAGTTATACAGCACTGTAATGCACAATTTAACACTGAAGAAGTTGACTGTAAAGGAATGACATCTTCCAATAGAACTCCAGAACAGAAGTACATATAAGACATCTTACATGTTTAGAACCTGACGTGTGACTCATTCAAATTATCAGTTTTTTTGTTGGTCTCATATTTAAAGAACTTTTAATTCAATTTTATCAACAATAAGTACTTCATTTAATTAGAGAACAATCAATGTTCCTTTGTCGTAATATAAACTTCATTAGTAAGAACTTAAAGTATCCCATCAGAGTACGCAATGTTTCTGTTGTGAAAACAGGGGTAATTACTCAAGATCAAAAATTGTAGATGCGTTCACCCTTTCAAGAATTATATTCGCATTGTCAAGAATAAGATTCAAATTTTGGAATGACAAATGACCCTTTTATGAAAAGCATCAAACAGATCCTTATTAATACTGTCATAATCAAATAACAAGGGAGCTGGAAGATCAAATCTGATATTTCAAAATCCTAACCTTGAGCTGTAAAGCTAAATATACTAAAGGGAATGACTACCTTGTGTAATAAGAGCTGAACTGACTCTAACCATCAGTATACAAGGCTATAAGCTTTCAAGGGTAACCAAGCATACTTGCTCCTATTCACTAGTGTTACCTGTAGTCAAATGTAGGAAATATATAATGAAGAGCATTCACTACTAAATCCACAGTGGCGATATCTACAACAGAAGTATCTGTCAAGTGGTCATGTTGAACCTGGAGATCAAGATAAGGATAAAAAAAGTGAGGAAGACAGCAAGCTGATTAAATTTTATCTATATTGTCATAATGTAAGAACTGCAACTAAACATAAGTGTACTCAAGACAAACTGAAGTCTTTTGTTCGGTTGCAACCTTAACAGCAACTTTTTGCCCATCATGAGTTCTGGCAGCATGAACTTGTGCAAGAGAAGCACTTGCAAGTGGGACATGATCAAATTCTGCAAAAACCTACACACCACGACAATGGGAAAAGGAAAGTTGATGTCAAAACTGCTCCTAGATGAACACACAATGCATAAATCTGATCCACAAGTACATTATTTGGTTTAAGCACTAATCATGGTCGTTTGGATTGTGTGTTTTGTTAATCAATACACCATCAATGATCGTAGTGAACTTCTGAATTGGCCACATTCCTATAGCAAGATGTACTACTCAAAGCAGTAATGCAAGAAAGATGACAAGGAACTAACAGTTTCCGGCGATTTTCCAAGGTCTTTCCCGAACACCCCGCAGATTTGCTCGTATGATGAGACAGGGCATCTCTTCAACATCGACGCCCTCATCGTCTGCACGTACTCCTCCGGCACAACATACTCCTAGAACAAACAAACAAACAGCAAACCCTCAACTACATACAACTACTAAAATCACGCCATCTCACAGACAAATCCGTCAATGACCACAGCAAGATGGTACGTAATCGCGTCACAAGTGTCAATACAGAGGCAATTTCCGCACCAGCTGCGCGATGTGCTGGCCGAGCTTGATGTAGATGCCGCCGTTCCGGAAGCAGAGCTCCTGGAGGCGGTTGGCGGAGCGGAGGTGGGCGTCGTGCCTGGCGCTGAGCCACGCGGGGGTGCCCGGGTCGAGACCCCAGAGGGAGTACTGGTAGTCGAACGCGATGGTGGCGGCGGTGACGGAGTCGCGGAGGAGGCGCGGGGGCAGGTGCGCGCAGATCTTGAGGGTAGCGGAGGGGTCGTCGGAGGAGGCGATGGCGGCCGCACCGGCGCCGGCGCCCAGGGCCAGCGCCGCCGTCGCCACCCGCCGCCACATGGCTCCGCGCTTTTGCTTGGCGTTCTCGCCTTCTCGGCTTCCTTTCTTCCGCCGCAAGATGTTCGGGCGACGGGCCCTGGAGTTCAGGAGCCACTTAGCTCTTTAAATTTATATTTTATTTTCTCTATTATTTGAACTTGTAAAATTATATTACTTAGTTTTTTTAATTTGTATTTTACTTTTTCAGTATCCTGAACTTACGATGATGTACCACTTAGCTGTCTGAACTTGTGTTAAAGTGAAATTCATCGAATGTGATATCGGCGACTTTGTCCCCTTCGAATCTACTGTACTCGTCGCCGCCTCGTTTCGATCGTATTCATCGTCTCTGTCACCTCACGTCGACAAAAACGGATTCTTAGGACTCGAGAACGCAACGTGCTCTCGTCTTCGCTGGAGCTCCACCGTCGCAGCTTACTGCCACCCTCACCCTTGCATCCTCTGATATGACCGTGAGAGAGTACATAACCAGTGCCAGAGCAGAAGTTGTTCATCCTGCACGAAGTTCATTTAGCCGTTTGCTAATAGAAAAATGTCAGCTGGCAAATCACCATGAGAAAGACAGAAGGATTGTGTCATCTGCTTTCGCATTGGGAATGTACTTCTCTCTCACACACAACCGACTTACATGAGGCAAGAGCGAAGGCAGCGGCAAGCTGCGATGGTGGAGCTCCGAAGAAGACTCAAGCACTGTGCGTTTCCAGGCCCGAAAAATCTATTTTTGTTGGTGTGAGGTGACGGTAATGATGAACGCGGCCAGAACGGGGCTACGACGAGTCCGCTAGACTCCAAGGGGATGAAGTTGTCGGCATCGCATCCGATGAACTTCGCTTCAATGCAAGTTTAAAGATCTAGGTGGCACAACCTCGCAAGTTCAAGGGCTGAGAAAATAAAATACAAGTTCATGAAGCTAAGTAGCATAACCTCGCAAGTTTAGGGGTTGAGAAAGTCAAATACAAATTCAGTGAGGTAAGTGGAACAGTCTCGCAAGTTCAGAGGCCTACAGTGCAATTTTCTCTATTATTTAAATTGCAGTAAAAGCATATATGAAATCCGCATCTAGGTAGGGCGTGCTTTTTAAACTTATTACGAGAGATGTATACCACTTTGCCACTGAAAATTGAAAAAAATTACTCACGAATTGCCACCGGTTAAAAGGTCATTCTCCACTTGTGTCCTATCCCGATTCCAGTCGAAGACCTTCGCCCCCAGGGTGCGTTTGGTTTCAACAAAAATAGAATCCTAACCATAGGAGTGACATAGCAGGGAATATGACATTCCTATGTTTGGTACAGGTGATTAAGACTCCTAGAGCATTACTAGGAATATTATATTAAGTTGTTTGGGGTGTAACATTGGAATCTGTTATGGAGAGAAAATTTTCAACATAAATACGTTTTGCGCAGTAGGCTCTCCTGTAGCATGCATATAGGTACCAAACCCTTTGTATGCTTGCCCCAGAAATATATACGTAGCAGGTCTGGCGATACATGTAGTACGTTATCTGCCATGCATAGACATAGATTGGATTGAGATAACGTTCAGAAAACAACAAGCGAGAAATAACATTCATAAAACTTCCAAGAAATAAATTTTAGTAAGAACAAATTCATGAAACAATAACTTGAAAGCTTGTTCCTGACCACTCAAAGCATTCGACGGTACAATGAATAAAAAAATCCTAAATAGTTCCCCAATTTCAAACATAAATTGGATTATTGTACCTCCAAGATTTATCAAATATAACAAATCCTCTAATTCTAGTTTATTCCAAATATAAAGACTTACTTACGATTCAACTTAAATCAAATGGTACCATCAATGACCATCTGAACATAAGATTGTCTATACTCCTCCGGAAGAGATAAGAAGTAATTTGACTTGTTGGTCTCTAAACAAATAATGACAACAGCCCTCATGCGATCCTCGAATGGAATGGACTCAAATTTTTGCAATTCTTCGAAGACCTTTTGCTTTCTAGCTGCATCTTCTTGCATGAACTGAAAACAGCTTGCTAATTTGGCAACATTATCATTACCACTGGCAACATTGTCTGCAAAGACAGCATGCACGAACTGACCGAGCCTACAGGATCTTCGTTAGCTCCAGTTCTTCTCCTTTTGGATCCTCAGGTATTATCTACTTCCTCATTTCTAGGATGTAACAAAGATTTGGCCAGTGGAGATTTGATTGCTCGGTGTCCTCTCTGATCTGAACGCCGGCGGCGATTTGGAGCGGCTAGGTTTGGTGATTGCTCGAGTTTTCCTTTTGCGATTTGGAGCGGTCAGACGCAATGGATTTTGGCTTCAGAAAAAGGGGAAATGGGGGGAAAATCTAGATGGGGTTTTGATATCAAAACTTTCCGATAAAGAAAGCATATGAAAACGATCAAATTGATGTAACGAAGGAAGGATTTACTCACTTGGATGGATGGAGCAGCTTGGAATCTGGAGTCCTTTTGACCTAGATCACGGAAAAGCAATGTATATGGGTAGGGAGAGAAGATGGTTTATCCTAGAACCAATGCGTCGAACAGAGTGCGCCCCTCGGGAGTTTTGTGCCGCCCGCGCCAAAGATTTGGAGCGAATTTTTTTCTGGTGAGATTCTCGTGGGACAATAATCTAAGATAGCTACCTATTTCAAAGGTAACCCTATTCCCACAAACCACCGAAATCTAGTTACATCAGTAATCTTTCTTTCTTATGCTAAATTCAAAGTGGTTGTACTAAACACGGGAATTAAGCAAGATTACCCCCATGATTATTGGGAATCTCGACAATTTTCCTGCTACCAAACGCCCCCTCTAGGGCGATTCGACGCCGCCACCCAAACCTCGCCAGCGTCGGTCATCTCCTTGGCTTCCCGCCTCCAAGAGAGGAGCCCTGCCGCCGACGTCCGGGAGGAGTGATGGATGCAAAATCCATCACCGCCCGAAGGGCCCGACAACCGCCTAGTCCCCTTGCTACCTGCCAGTCCCCCCCGCTTGTCATCAGTTCCCCCTGCCACCCGTCGGTTGCCGGCTCCCCCCTGATGCTACCGCCTGGCCTGATCAAGGTATTTCTTCCCAACTCTCTTCATCTCGATCTACTTTGTGAAAGTGTAGGCGTGGTTGGTAGTGATGATTCTTAGGAATTTCGAAACGGATTTTGAAAGATGGATTGCTAGTTGCTAGTAATTTTCAGATATGCTCATGTTGCTTGTTTGTTGGGCTAAAAGTAATGTGTCATTTGGAACAAGATTCATTACTTGCAACCTACTGAGCATATAGTACCAGATAGCATTCCTTCTCTCTTGAATATACAGAGAAAATGGTTTAAGTAACAATAAATTCGAATCAACTTGTATAATTTGAAAAACCATGCAATTTGCCATCTATAGTTTTTAGGCATGTGTCCATCTCGAATTGTTATGGTCGTGGGCCAAGCCAGCTAACATCCGCAATATAACAATAGCAAGGATTAGTTTGAGAAAATTAGGATAGTTTGAGTAGTAATTGTATCAGAGTATGGTAGAAAATTATGATAATTTAAGTAGTAATTGTATCAGAATCTGATAGTAAATTAAGGTTATTTGAGTAGTAATTATATCATAGTGTGGTAGCAAACTAGAATAGTTTGAGTAGT
The DNA here is from genome assembly GCA_036346395.1 of Hsuehochloa calcarea. Classification (NCBI taxonomy): domain Eukaryota; kingdom Viridiplantae; phylum Streptophyta; class Magnoliopsida; order Poales; family Poaceae; genus Hsuehochloa; species Hsuehochloa calcarea. The sequence continues at coordinate 19,122,082 of CM070597.1, read as the reverse complement.
AATTGTAACAGAGTTTGGTAGTAAATTGGGATAATTTGAGTAGTAATTGTTTTTTTAAACTAACAGTAAATGACTTATGCACTAGATGGACAAAGTTGTTAAGAACTCTGTTGCAGTATGGGATTCTTTAGCTAACAAAACCTTTTGTGAGATATGTGTTGTTGAGGTTAGGGCTGGAAGTAGACCAAATTGACATTTGAATCCCAAGGGATATAAGAACTTAGCTGAAAATTTTCTTGCAGAGACTGGATGTGTTGGATCGGATTAAGCGACTAGAGGGAGGGTGAATAGGAGCACCTATCTTTTTCACCACCTCGGTATCCAACTTCTTTATCACTCCAATAGCTATGAAATCTATGAAGATTCAAACACAAGAACATAGTGGAAGTCTTGTGTTTAAACTGAAAAACCCTGAGGTCAAACACTCATGGGGATTTGACCACTATTGCTAGGCCAATCTGACCGCTGACGTCGGTTTGACCGCACCGGTCATGTCGATGGCCGGTCTGACCGTCAGCTGCGGAGACATCGGCCCGAAATGATCTCAAAACGATATAACTTTTGATTCCAATATTCAAATCCTCTGAGATTTTAGACATAGCTCGTTAAGAAGACCAGGAACATATTACAATCGATGATTGAGACGATCAAAGCCAAGGTCCGATGAATTTCTTGATCAAGGTCAAGAGGGCATAAAAACCAGGGGAAATCAAAACTTGATTCAAAAGCTTGCTCGTGGGTGAATGATGGTCACGATAACCCTAGATTAGATCCCACGGGCCCTAGCAAGCTAGATCATAGCAAAAGACCCAATCAAAATCCTTAGAACATAAAAATCCCAAAGCATCAAAGATAGAGAAAGAACAAGGTAGAACTCATCTTGGGGCAAACTTGCTTTGATTGATTCGAGGGATTGTTGGTTTATAGTTACTCTATTATGGAGAACAAAAGCTCAACACTTGAGTAGTCAATCGATCCATCTCTGTCAAACCCTAGCTCCTCTATCTCTCCACTTTCCCCAAATTGTAAATTAAGGATTCCTATGCTTGAGTTGATGAGTACAAATCTTGTACCACTCCCTTTTATAGTGGAGACTAGGTCTAGCGAGAAAATCTTATCGGACACCTGTTAACTCCACACATAAATGAGTCTACACTGACGCATGCTTCTCAAAGTGAATGACGAACCGGGTCTCCCGATTGTGTCTCTTCGTGAACTCCGTCTTCTCTTGACCTAAACCGTCTCTCCTTGCGCTGTCTTGCAAAGGCCGAGTCCAATCAAGATAAAGTAATCACATGCTTCGCCACACGTAGGTTCATCAATGACTCTCTTCATGTTAGCAAGTCTCTCCCATCTAGCTCCCACTAAAACCAACATGGGACTTGCACGACCCCCCAAGCCACTTGATACAACTCGTTACTCTGAACTTCTCACTCGATCGTTCTTGTACATATTGCATCATGCTTGAGTCCAACCACTTTCACCTGGTATCCTCGATCGTTCTGGACCTTAGCTCTCATAGCCTAGTCTTGGTCATTCGCACCATTGACCGTAGTTGACTCCAAACCACCTGCACAACAATAGACCAAGAAATCAATTTCAAGCAAGTTTCTCACAACTTGACCCACGTTAGCTAAAGCATGCATCATGCAATACATATGCACTAAAACCATGACTTTGACCAATTTGACGAAGTTCACCGCCTCCCCAGCACTTGAACTCCCTCTAGGCAGTCTGACCACCAGCAGGTTAGTCTGACCATAGGAAAATGATTGGTCAGACCGCTCCAGATATTTTTCCAAGGATTGGAAACACCTTCTCTTGAAATCTCATACTTTATCTATTTTACCTCGAAACTCCATTTTCCATGAAACCTGTTGTAAACTCACATTTTAACACTCTCATGTAAGTGTTTTAACGCATTCCCCAAAATTCAACTTTTCAACTCCGTCCTGTCTGACTACCACTTTTAGCTAGTCTGACTGCCAGCCACAGGCTAGTCAGATCATCCACAGGGCCTGACAGTCAGCAGAAACTCCACTAAAACCGAGGGTTTCTCTCAAGCACCTTGACATCATTGTCAAGTATTCAACACACTAATATTAGGATCAAATACACACGATATTCACAATAAGACTTTACGAAAAGAAGCAATTCAAACATTTATTGGGATGCTTTGAAGACCAAGTTCTCAATATGGAAAGAGTTGAAGCATGCAGCTACCGATCTAGGTTGGAATGTTGTGGAGGGAACAATTAAGGCGATGATGGTGGTAGACTGAAAAAAAGGTAGAATCTTGAGAAAAAAATTATCTTTCTTACATCACAACATAACCTTTTACCTACATAACTTTTCTCATTTTTTCAGGGCAGTTCAAAGTATGGTCAATTTAAGAAATCGCCACTTGAGAGCATATAGCATTTTGAAGTCATGTTTCAGGATATTAATGTGACATCTCAATCTTCGGTTATCCCTGGAATACCAGCCGAAGTCACAAATATACATGATGGTTAAAATGATGATGATGCGGATGTTGTTGAGGGAGCAAGTAATGTTGTTAAGGAGGAACCAAATGGCCTTGTTAAGTGAAAGGTTACTAGTGTTGGTCGCAGCCCAAAGAAGAACAAGAGGAACCATATGGTCAAGGAAGTGAAGCGTCTAGTGGACCATATGAAAAGATGTGATCAAGCTGATGATGAGATCATAGAGCACCTACGGATGGTTGTCCAATCCGGAGTAGAGGAAGGGAGTGATGAACATTTTATTGCATCAAAATCTTTCATAAAACCTTAATATTGAGCGGTGTTTCGGTTCATAGAGACCAAACATGGAAGGGTTGCTAGGCTCAAGATGATGTATGAAGACCAAAACAAGAACTAGAATCCTTCTCTATGCTCTTTTTTATCAATGTTTTATGTAATTCCTCTATTTGTATTCCTTATGTTAGATTGAACTATTATGTATATGTGAATTAAGTTCATGTATATCCATGTTTGAACAAGAATATTTTGTGCTTGTCAACATGTTATATTTAGGTCAACATTTTCAACTCTACTATATTTCATATGTGTGCCATGTTGTTCATATCAATCTTTTTAACATACAATCTTATTATTGTTGCTTGTGTCTTTTTTTTACCAATGTTTGTAGATGAGTTTGTCAAGTGATAGTGAGAGCACATCAACTGAGAGTGATTTTAGTGTAGATGATGTTTATGCTGACCAAGGGAACAAAAGGAGGAAATCAAGATGTCTCCACGCTGAATAAGAGAACAAGAGGAGGAAAGCAATGCATCTCCAAACTGCAGCACTTGTTGCTCTTGTAGGTATGCACTACAGTGATACATACCTAGAGAAGAAAAGAGGGAACCACCAAGAGTTATTGGGTATCAGTGGGTTATATATCAACTAAGTAATAACAAGGATTGTTACAAATGTTTCGAGTGAATAGGCATGTATTTTTTAAGTTGTCTGAAACTTTGGTACAAAAATAGGGCTTGAAATTGACAAGAGAGATTAATTGTCTAGAAGCTTTAGGTATGTTCTTGTGGACGTGTGGTGGCCCTCGATCATTTAACTAAGTAGAGAATCGCTTTGAGCGGTCAACTGAAACAATATTTAGGAAGTTCACTAAAGTCCCAGAGTGCATTGAACTCTTAGGTAAATACAACATAAAACCAAAAGATCCACAGTTTAGTACAGTTCATCCAAGATTTAAACATCATCGTTTTGTACCTCACTTCAATAATTGCATTAGTGCAATAGATGACACATATATAGTTGTCATTGTTCCTAAGGCGGATTTAGGGTATGTTTGGTTCACGTACTAAGGCTGCCAAATTTTGCTACATTTTTTTTTTGTCAAACTCGCCTAAAGTTATGTCATCAAAATTGAATCCGCAATTTGGCTAGCAAAAAAGAATCTTGCCATACTTTTTGAGTCACTGGCGTGTAGGGCCCAAGTGTCATAAAAGTAATATTGTCACAAGTGTGGCAACAAACAAAACGAGTACCTAACTGAGGCAAACTTGCCTAACTTAGAGCGTGGCAAGGTTTGACTACGAACCAAACAAGTCATTAAAACCCATTTTGGATGATCCAATACCAATCATGTGGCTACTAGGTAGTTCTCCTTTTCTCTATTTTCAGAACATGTACAGGTAAACCGGTAAGTGCTAAAATTTTAGACACTTAACTTTTTATGACTCTCCTATGTTTCTCTGCAATATTTTGTCTTAAATGTTTTAATAGTTCAGTTGGCATAAACCTAGTAACAGTCAATTTAGGGTGAAACATTGAAAAAAACTTTTTGGAACAATGAACATCAAACAAGTGGTTAATGTAAGATTAATTGGCTAAAACTCCTAGATTGAAAGATAAAAAAACTCTAGACTGAAGTAAGGGCGTGTACAATGGTATAAACAATTATTGTCTATAGTATTTCTCCATGTCATATATAGACAACACTAAATACAACTTCTACAATGGGTTACCTTTTTACATGTCTCTGTTAGACAGTTACTCTATGTACAACGTGTCTTGTTTCTCGTGTTACAGTCAACTACTGCATGAGAGAAGGTCCAATTCTCTCTGCTCATCATTTCTTCTCCACATCACCTTGTGTCCTACATGTCAAGACTTACAAACAGGTGATGTCACCATTATATATGCCCCACAACTTCTTTAGAACATGCAATAGGATGTACAAGTCCGTGATGTGTATTGGAAGAATACAAAGGAAAGGAAGAAGGAGCTCAATACCATATAAAAAGAGCAAAATGAGCTATCGCAAAGGAGCTGCACCGCTAAATGACATCAAAATGGCTTTTATCACCGTAAAGCATTCCTTTGGGGGGGGTGTCAAAATAACGAAAAAAAACACATGTCATCAAATTCTGCCAAACTCTAATAGCTTGCTTGAGAAGCCAGGAGAGTGGGCAGAGAATTTAAACTAAAATCCCAACTCATCCATGTGAATGAGCTGGGATTTTGGGTCAACCAAACAAAGGCTAATAGCCGCCAGTCCACCCCTCCAATTGCTAACCCAGCATGTACAATGCATATGCTATACATATATCTAATAAAAATAATAATACAATATTCTAAGCACTTATAAAAGAGATGGTTACGTCGGAGAAAATGACTTTTAGGAGATGCTTGATAATGTAACTATATTCTATCTCTTTAAACATTCATGTATAGACATCTTGCATTGTGTATGGCTTAAGATGCCACCATGATACGGCGATAGCGTCTTCCGCCGAGCCGAACTATGGGATCCAAGACCTCACGTATTTACGTGATTCCTCAAGTCAAATTAGGAGTAGATGTTAGAAGGTTGAAAAAAAATTGAAGATCACACCCTATAGGTTCTTTCAGTGTGTAATTAGATTTCACGGGTTCTTACAATGTGTAATTAAATGAACCGAGGCTTCAGCACTTTAGCATTGCAGCAATTAAATAAACCGAGGCTTCAGCACTTCAGCATTGCAGGTTCCTTCCCCTGTTGACGCCGCATTCCCCTGTCACATCTGTCTGCAGTGACCTCTAATGGACTAGGCGGCCAAAAACGTTATTTTACACACAAGAGTGTTATTTTCCGTAATAAACATTGACTGAATGATGTGATAGCTGCCGGCTATAGTGCCGTGACATTATTTATCCAGAATACAGTTCTATTGTTTTTTTGTTGTTGTTGAAACCGGTTTAGTTCCCCCTGAATCAAATTAGAAAATCAAAAAAGTAGAAGGGCACGGGACAAGCATTCAGAAACGTTGGTCAAGACCTGTGGGGGTCCGGATCTGGTAAAGCCTCGGCAGGCACGAGCCACGCGGGCACATCCAGATTCTGGCTCGTACCGTGTGCGTCCCACGCACCCCACCGCACACCGCACCGCACTGCACTCTTCCTCCTTATCATACCTTCCCGTCCATTCCCATCCCCATCTTCCTGCTTGCTTGTTGCGGTCAGTACAAAGTGCCCCGCATAAACAACTCCCAGTAGCGGAGTGATCACTCCTCCTAATCTTGGGTTCGAGGGGGCGTGGGTTCGGAGGCGAGGCGATCGCGATTGGAGTGGCCGTCGACCCGATCGCGCCTTGGATCGCGGGGATTCGTGAGGATTTGGAGTTGGGGGCACGCGGAGGAGGAGGAGGGGGAGGAGGGGAAAGAGGAGGGGGCGATGGGGCGGCTCTTCTTGATGCACCTGGAGGGCAACGTCTACAGCTGCAAGCACTGCGACACCCACCTCGGCCTCGCCGCCGACATCATCTCCAAGGTTTGTTGTTCGTCGTCCCCCCCTCGTTCTTGGCTGCGGCAATTCCCTTGTTGATTCGGCGTCTCAGCGGATGCGAGAGCGACTGCTTCGGTGTTTTCCGTCTCTTGCAGGCCTTCCATTGCAAGCACGGGAAGGCGTACCTCCTCAATAAGGTGTAAGTGGCCACTGTCCCCTTGGCCTTCTCTTGCCTCGATTTGTTCGTCGATTTAGGTGGGTTTAGGTAGCGTGCGCCGGGTGCTGTGTGTGAAATTGGGGGAAATGCAACGCCCTTCTTTTGTCGATTGGTTGAATCTGCTAGGGGGTTGCTCGTCGTGTCGCTGATTCGATGTTTTACAAAGCGAGATTGATGGCAATTCACTGCGACATGTGGTTCCGCCACCTTGCACGGATTCGGGCACCGGTAGCCTTACCTACTACTTCTTCCTAAAACAGTGAGGATCTTGGGAATTAGGAATGTGCTTGACAGTTGAGAGTTGAGACAAGGAATGAGTAAAAACCACTCTTAGGATGAGGAACGGTGAAACAAGAAGACAAAAGGAACCCTATAAACTGTACTAGATTATAAGTAAGAGGTCGATGATCAATCAATAGCCAAATATCTAGTCCTGTTACTCTCTAGAAAAGAAAAAGGTAAAGAATCCAAGAGACAAGGAATGGTGGTTTCAGCCTTTTCTCTCCCATTGTTTCTATTATTCCCTTCTTTTCAATGAGTAATGGATATGTAGTATGGTAGAGATGCTGGATGCACAGCCTACCTTTTTTTGGGGGGAGAAAGCTTTGGATAATCCAGGAGTAGTTCACGTGGGTTCTGATCATAGTCATCAGATTCGCCACAACCCCTGCGTACCGGATTCATCGCCCCGGGTACGATTCGTGGGACATAGTACGACATTCCTATGGAATTTAAAAGGAAAAGTAGTGTGTTGTGTCCCACGACCCCGTTCCTCGACTCGGTCGACCCACGTTCCTGGTGACCATGGTTCTGATACTGATTCTAACATTGTCCATCGTAGATTATTCTTTCCTCTGTCGAAATTGATCTCCAATGCAGCCCTTAACAAGCTAAAGTTACCTGCATAGAACAACACTCTGTATGTTCGAAATTGTTCTCCTATGCAATCCCTAACAGCTAAAGTTACTTCATACACCACCACTCCATATATTTGAAGCTTATCTTCGATGCAATCCCAAACAGCTAAAGTTGCTTGCATACAACAATATGATGATTGATGATTAATTGTCCATGGACCTTCTAGAGCTTTGGTCCTGATTCTTTGATGAGTACAAGGTAAGGTATGTCACAATTTCCCTAATTGCTTTGCCTCCATCCTCTTGTTTGCTGGATCAATTAAGCTTTCTTTGTATCAACTATATATATCACCTATTCGTTACTACTGAATGCCGATACCTGAGGTTTATTATTGGAAAATGAAAGGTAGATGGGCAGTTGGGCACATAGAAACAAAACATGCAAGGCCTTTTCCCATTATTGGACCCTTGTTCCCGATACTGAGTTTCCTTTTCATGAGATTAGATTTGGGTTATCAAACAGCCAATCAGGATCTTCCATCATATACACCAGCTATCTCCTCCTCAATTTGGATCTGATATAAACCCACTCATAACCAGGAGACAAAGCAGATAAGCCTAATCATAGGCAAAACACATGTCTACATTGGATTTAAAAAGAAATGGATGTCTCCATAGATTGCCATTCGTGAATACTCCAGTGTAGTGGGAACTGGTAGTTACTGTTCAAACTTCAGGTGCAGCTAAAACAAATGTATTGTTAGTGTCCTTTGACATAACAGGGAGCTAACAGTTTTATGTTGTTTTATGAAAGTTTTTACCATACTGAAGAACAAATGTGGCATTTCGTAGACCGGTAGCAAAGTAATGCCATTTAGTCCAATTTTATCGATATCACTTTTTGGTAGATTCTAAAGGTTTAGTGTTTGAAGATGAGTTATACTCTTTACAGTACTCTGTCAGCCAGCAGATTTGTCTTTAACTCACGTCTGTTATGGGCAGTGTCAATGTTACTGCTGGAGTAAAAGAGGATCGCATGATGATCACAGGAGTGCATACTGTTTCTGATATCTTCTGTGTTGGCTGCGGATCCATCGTTGGATGGAAATATGTAAGATTTGTGATGGTTATTTTGTAAGATCTTGTGTATTGCCTGGCGTCTAAGTTCTATGGTGCCCCTACTCTAGGTGGCTGCACATGAGAAGAGCCAGAGGTACAAGGAAGGAAAATTTATTTTGGAGAGGTGATCGTCTATAACTTTCTGTGATGGTTTATTTTGTTCAAACAAATTAAAGAACTCAATTTTAAGAGCTGTGCATCAACCCACTCACCACATTATGTTAGTCTGGATTTACTGGAGTCATCCTTTGTTGCTGAGCAGGTTTAAGGTGTCAGGTCCTGATGGGAGTCGCTACTGGATTACACATGATGCTCATGTGGGTGGAAGTGACGCCGACGAAGTATGAAGCGCAACTCGACATGGTCAAACTTGTTCATCCCTGTAAATAATCTGGGTGTTGTTGGTCTTAGTTACCCGGGGATTTGCTTCCATTCAAAGCATCGCCGGCGTAAATTGTTATTCTAGACGACCTAATCTCCTCCCATCTTCCCTGTAAGTTGTTGGATGCTACCGTCTGTATATGCATGTAATCTGTCGTGCCTGTAGCCCCTAAAAGATGTTGTATTCCTGGAATGAGCTCTAATGACTGAATAAAGTTCTGTGTTTCTGAAGTAATCGTTCAGGTGTTAGAACTAAATTTTGCATTTGGTTCCAATATGGCTTAGGAAATAAAAGGTCGCCTTCTGCTTGATTTTGTTTTCCCATGAGTTGATCTACTGTGTAAGTTGTATCTTCGGGAAGAACATGAAATCTGCAGGCCTGTATCATGGACTTTGGATCCGTGGGCCGACCTAGCCCAATTTGCCGGTCCAGACGGGATGTACTGTACAATACCTCCATGTCCTTGCCGAACAAACCGGGCATGAAATCTGCAGGCCTGTATCTTGAACTTTATGTTTCACTGGGACACCAGCTCAAGGCTCTTGCTTGGATTGGGTAGGATTTCGTAGGGTTCTAAAATGATCATGATTAAAAGCAACTGGAAAAAATTTATCGGAGAACATGGTGGGGTCGTTTCATTTCTACTCCATCAAGCTGGTAACTAGGACTGGCTATGCCCATCGCCCCTAACGTACAAAATGGTTACAACAGCAAATGCCTGCCCTGTAAACAAAATTATCAGGATAGAGTGGTCCGCGCATAACCCAACTGTGCATGTATTGCTGCATATACACGTGTGCGCCTTCAAAACCTGCATGTTTTTAGTTACTGTCGCAATCATACAAGATGATCGTTTTTTAATTTTAATTTATGAGGGCATTGACGCATTGCATGTAATTCTGTACTATCAACAGATCAGCGCTATCCAAGTACGGCCAAGACATGATGACTTGAAGCAGCGCACCAGCCGGACCTGCCATTGCCATACACGGCAGTTCACTTCTTCCATTGGATAGCTGACGAGACATATAGTACCAGTAGTCATGGATTGTACCAGCAAGTGGGGAAAATTAAGTGTACTAGCTGGTACTAAGAATTTTGGCAGGTGCGGCTTTTATGTAGCACTATTGCTGTCGACCAAACGTCTGCGACGCTGGTAATGGCAGCCCAACGAGCGGGCCATGATCCACAGAGCTCACGGCCGGCAGAGCGGGCCACGACGGAATTTTGCCCGGCGCGGTAACCCACCAGGCCATCGTTTTCGGTGTTTTAAGAAGGGAGGATGGGAAATCCCTCAAAAGTCACCGCCACCTGCCGGGCGCGCGGGGCGCCTGTCTACGCTACAGGAGTTCGTGATCGTGCCGGGGCCTGGACCACGCGTGCCGCCCATGCCCACCCACCGCGCCCGGCCGAACCCCGAAAAACCCGCCTCGGCACGGTAAGAAACGCCCATTTTCGCTCGCTTTGCCCCGTGCCGCCACGTCCCCAGCGCGATGCGAGTGCGACAGGGGCGCTCGGTTAAAATCGCAGGGCGATGGTGCGGACAAGGGAACGCGAACGTCGGAAATTTCGAGAAGGCGAAAGGGACGCGCACTTGGAGTGCCTGTCGTGGGGAGGTGGGGTTCGTTAGTAGGCGTGGAGGTGATCGAGCGGTGGACCGGTGGGTGGGGAGGAAAGCGGCAGTTGCCGCTATCGCGGCCGTCGGCTTGCAGTTGGATCTGCCTGCCCGCAGCATGCCGGTTTTGAGACAACTACTACATTTCTTTTCTCACCGTCACCGCCCTGTAAGCAGGTCATTATCCTTTCTCAACTTGTAATCTTTGTTGTTGTTCTCTTCAGGGTGATTGATCTTTGCTGTGTAAAATCAGAGCTAGACAAAGTTTGGCACTCTACTTTGCCTGATAAAACGCACATGGTAGGCTCAACTAAATTATGTGCTCCATTAAGTCCGTTTCGTTTGTTGAAGAAAGAAAAACGAGGTTATATGCATGTGGCTAGTCTCTCAATCCAGCTTGAGAGGAATTGGGCATTTCTGACAATTTTTCAACTCAAAAATCGAAAAATAATAATATAGGGATCACTTCTGCATGTTGATCGTATTCGTAGTACTTTTTTTTGTGCACTCTCTTGGAAGCACAACCCGTAACCCACGGCCCGCTCATGCCCCACAAGCCCACAGCCACCTTACCTCTCATCGGCCCACGACCATCTCCAATACTCCAACTCCTCTCCAATCCTAAATCTCTGATCCTCTTCTCTCCTTTCCTCTTCTACCCACATGGTCCCTGCAGCTCGGCAAACGGCGCGGGGCGGAGAGGGGACGGTGCGGCGAGGAGAGGAGGAGTAGCGGGCGATACGACGCCGACGTGGGAGCATTAGGTGGCGCGACACTCGCCAGTGCACAACCACGGTACGCCAAGACTCGATTTATTGATTTCGATGGGAAAAGATAAGTCCCTAACGAATGAAGGGAAAATTCATGCTACGGTAGTAGTCTTTGGGTCCTTTGATTTTATTTTCATATCAAACTTGATGCTATTCAATTGGATTGAAATTGAATGGAGACCTTGGTGTGCAACGTCGCGGTCGGCAATACATCGGTTTTGCAGGTGCGCATGGTAGTGAGTTCACGGGAAGTGATCCGTTCCCCACAAATCACATCCATTCATTTCTCTCTTTAATTTCTACTGATTAAAGATTTAATAGTGAGATGCAGTTGCAACACTAAATCAGTACATAGAGTAACTTCCATTTTCTCTCAAGTTCAGATTATCATGCAAGTCATTTTCCAAATTGATTACTATAGTGATGACATGTGAAAAGATACTATTAGAATATTTCCTCCGTTCTTTCATTTTTTATTTCTAACGGACAAATTCCTAGATCTGTTGGACGATGCGTAGTTTGAATTAATAGTACCAGTGTTGTTTCACGTGTACACTCCCAACACCAAATTTCTAGCTCCACCACTAGTTGAAGCTTTGCTTAAGCTTGAATTAGTAGACCTTGAGTCTTACTAAGAAAAGAATTTGCTAAAAAAATACCAAGAGAAGAAAAAAAGCTCCTCAGAGACATCCATTAAAATTAGAATGATATGACAAAAATTAGCATAACCCTACAAGGAGCCGTACATACAAAAAGAAACAAACAAAACATTATTATTGCAGAAGAAGCAATAAAGAGATATGGTTCTGGATATGTATTTGACAACATGTTTATAAAGATTACAAATGATTTTTGTCAGATAGTGTAGTACGATCATGTTATCCACATTGTTGGACTTGTTTTGACTACCCATGTAAAAGAACATCAAGGCAATGAGCCTAACTTTAATGTTATGCAAATCAATGTAAAAATAAACCAATATGGCTTTCAACTTTTTAAGGCACAATTTAGTGTTTTGCGCCTAACTTCAAATATAATCACTTTTGGTCTCTAAAGTATAATATCATAAGACCACATATCAAAGGGCTATCCACGGTTTATAAAATACACCATATTGCTATAAATGACTTAAAATAGCACATAGAATGATAATGTTGTTCTTTTGCAGTATACCAAACTTCGGTGAACAACATGTAAAAGAACTCTGGTAAGCAAAAATGATTTTATCTGTGTACTAGTGCCACTATTTATCCATTTTTCCTTCTGTTTAATTAAACCGGTTATAAGAATTAATTATTTATCATTAGGTTAGATGCATGTTTAGATTATTTACCAGCGCTTGTTGTGGGGATGGTGGAATTTTTTGCCGATACGGCCGATTTTCAGACCGTATTAGCAGTTTTAACCACCGCACGCGCGTATTTGCAAAAGTGGTCGGGTTAGGCGCGTCGGCGCAGCTTCACGCTGCCATGTGACGACACGTCGTTGGCGCAGCGCGAGCCGAGCGCAGCGCGCGCCCGGGCAGCATGGCGCTAGCGCGCGCCCAGCCGCCCATGCGGCGCTGCGCTACTGCCACAGCCATGACCAATTAGGTTTAGGGTTAGGTTTAGGGTTAGGATTAGTTTAGGGTTAGTTAGGATTTTTTCAGAATTTTAAATTATAGCAAATGAGGTCAAAAAATGAAAATTTTGTGTAGCATTCGACAAAGTGTATTTGATTATGTAATTTTGTATTATTTTATTTGTTAAGAATCTTTTGATATAACTTTGCTTTCAATGCAGATCAATTAATGTACTTCATACAAAGGAGGTCTCGGGAGGCCACGAGAGGTCTCGAAGGTTTAATGGAGTGGAATCATTATACAAAAAGTTTATGCGTTTATTGATTAATACGAACAAGACACTCATCTGAAATAGCGATAACAAGCATGTAGTACAATGAAAATCGCATAACACGTGATACTATACGGCTCGCTCGTCGAGCCACTACTCTCTCTCTGCTGCCGGTGCGTCGCGTCGCGCGCCTTGTTTTGCGCCGAGCATGACCGTGGAATCGTCCACCGCTACGGAGAAGCGCGTGTCGGTTCGGAGGGGTGCGAGAGACCGTTGAGGCGGAGGTGGACGATGGTGAGTGCGGAGCGAGTGCGGTAGGCGTACATGTCGTCGTGATGAGGCGTCTTGAGCACGGGGACACTTCAGGAATTCATCCACGACGGAGGCTAAAAACCACTCTGAAGTGCGATTCACCGCAACTCGGTTGCGCGAATGAACTCTCGCTGGAGTATCCGTGGGGCACCGAACCGGAGGACATCGCTCTTGAGCGTGCGGGGCGTGAACCCGGAGGAGCTCGCCTGCGTCGCTAAAAACCACGGCGCCATTGTCCTTGCCTGGCGTCGTGTCTTGCTCCACTGGTAGGAGTTGGGAGGCCCGTATCGTCGTCATCGGTCGATGTGGTCGCCGTCACCCCACAGTGAAGGCTGCAAGACAAAATGATGTTAGTACAAATGAACACTCGGATGTAAACTAAGAACCTCGTACCTCCGGATGTGCGGTCAGCGATAACCGAGGCGGCGGTATGTCTGCGGTCCGGACGGCGAAGTGATTCATCCCGACGGACCTCTGGCGAGAGAGCGGCATGATGTTAGCGGGCGTAAGGCATAATTACAAAACTTAATGTAAATTTGTACATAGCGACTTACGTGCGGCGACTGCCCGCAGATGACCGACGAGGAACGCTACGCGCCGGGACTCGCTAGGTCGTGGTGACCTAGCGGGTGAGCACGGCCCCACTGCGTGCCGATCATAAGATGTCGTCCCTCGAGCGACCACGGCTCAAGTTCTTTATTATCTTCTTCATCTCATGAGATGTGCTTCAAAACTTTTTATATACTGCCGGGGTTCTATCTGGTTTGAGTTGGGCCTCGTCATTGCGCTCTGGCCAGCGCTTGCTTAGCTCGAATCTGTAGTGACATATGTAACAAGTTCATTAACAAAAAATACGAATATCGTCAACAAAGCTGCGAACGAAGTTGTAAGTGTCGTGCGGTGTCGTCATGTCTTGAAGCCTTTGTGTGATGTCGTGCGTGCGCGGAGGAGGCTCTCTTGGTGCGTCGAAATATCACCTCCTCAGGCGCTCGGAGGAGAATGGTGAGTCTTCTGCGCGTTAGTGGCATGTACCACTCCATGTACGCAGCGTCGACTTCGAGGTCATATGGGCCATTGCTCATGCCATACATCCACGTGCATCCTGTTAATCCATGTCGCAATCCATTGGTCTTTGGTGCATTTACCGATCCGAAATATGCCCACCGACCTCGATTGCTGCATTTTCGGAAAGATTAATGTTACTGTGGATTTCATGGGGATATGCTCGAGATCTTAGGATGATGTGACAATTGGCAATGGCGTTTACGGTTTGTCGTTTCTCGTGTTTTCGACAAAGCTACGGTATTACGGACAAGAGCGGTCCGCCGGTCCTTGCATCGCGGTCCGGCCGGTCCCAAATCGGTCGGACCGGCCATGTGGGCCGGTCGGACGGTGACCTAAATTGTTCAAAAGCAGTGGGCCAAAAATAGGTGTTGTAGGCAAGTGAGGGATCCCAATGCACTTGGTCTCATGATTTTGGAGTCTCGGTAAAAGTTCTATTGGTTTAAAGTTTCGAAAGGTTTGAATTTGGGAGCTTGAATTTGGCTAAGTCCCAAGGCGGTCCGGCCGCTCACGAGGAGCGGTCCGACCGAGCAAAGCGCGTCCGGCCGGCTCACTGGAGCGGTCGGACCGGTTTCTACTGAGCGTCGGCCAACCGTGGCGATGTTGTTTTGTTAGGTCAAAGTCATTGGTATTGTGGCATATGATTTGCATGATGCATGTTTTGACTAACATGGGTCAAGTTGTGAAGAACTTGTTCCCGAATCGTGTTTGCTTATGCGTGGTTGTGCGGGTTGCTTGGTGGTCAACGACGGTCAGCGGCGAGGAAGATCGGGACTAGGCTTGGAGAGTTGAGGTCGAGCGATTGGCGATGCGGGTGAGGTCAACGACTCAAGCGTGACACAAGATGGACAAGGGTGACCTATTGGCAAATCCATAACGCATGGTGAAGCGGTTTAGGTCAAAAGGTTAAAGACGGCGCTGCGAAGCGTGCGTGTGTGACCCGTTTGTTAGTGGGCCTTAACGGAGCCCAATTGAGTCAAACCCTAGGAGTTCTAGGCCTCCACTATAAATAGGAGGAGGTGGTGATGCACCCTCACCTCGCTATCTTTCACCTCTTTTGTTGCTTGCAAAACCCTAATTGGCTTAGGGGAGTTGAGGTGGAGGCTAGGGCTTTCATGGTTTGAGGAGAATTTCGTGATCCTTGATTGTCCAGCGATCCATGATGGTGTGGATGTAATCCGGCATGAATCACGAAATCAATCTATGCAAGGTTTGCTTGAGATAAGTATCTTTTCGTTCTTGCTTTCAATTTCGTGTTTTTAGGGCTTTCTTTGATCCGCGAGTTTGTGATTGATTCTTTCACGTGGATTAGTTTGCTGTGATGTGTGGGAACCCATCTAGGATCAATTTGATCATCAATCACCCACGAGCAAGCAATTGGATCTAGTTTTCACTTTTGCGGTTTGCACCCTTCTTCAATCGGATCATAAAAGATCTTTGTTCGTCCAAGAATTATCATAATTGTTGATTGGAATAGGTCCTTAATATCATAGAAAAGGTGTGTGCAAAGTTTCGTGAAGTTTGGAGTTGAGAATCAAAAGTTAGACCTAATTGCAACTTCGTCATCGGTGATTTCTTGCGGAGCTGCACGGTCGGACCGCCCCACACCGAGGTCCGACCGATTTTGGTGCCGGTCCGACCGCCCACACCGAGAGGTCGACCGATTTAGTGCTGGTCGACCGCTTGATAACAATGATCGAGCCAAGCCGATCTCTTAGTTTTGATTCTTCTTGATTTTATCACATTGCTTAGGGGTTTTAATTGGATTCAATACTAGTCTTCCATTGTCTTGATATATTGATCTTCATAGCTTCATCATAGCTATTGGGTGAAATTGTGTTGAATTCATATTTTGTGAAAAAGTGGCGTGCTCCTATTCACCCCCTCTAGTCGCCTTTTCGGTCCAACAAGTGGTATCGAGCAGGTTAGTTCAATCTTGATCTTAGCAGGTCACCGAACTTTGGCGATGGATAGATTCTCTACAAAACCGCATATGTTCAATGGACAAGACTATGCCTATTGGAAGAATCGTATGCGAGTATTCCTTGAGAGCGAGGACAAGCTATGTGGGGCGTTGTTCGATCCCGCTCATTATTCACGAGGTTGAAACTCACATACGTGGTTCTTTTGGCTAACAACAACAAGGCCAAGAATCTTTTATTTGGTGCGCTTGGTAGACAAGAATATGATAGGATTTGCAATTTTGCATTGCGCACGAGATTTGGAACACTCTCGAAACATATCATGAGGTTCGTCCCAAATTAAGAAAGTCGCCAAACAATCTATAAGCGTGATTATAACAAATTTGAGATCGTCTGGAGAGAGCATCGATGACATTTCGATCGTTTCAATAAAGTGATTAATCAAATGAAAGTTTGATATTGAATATTCTCAATCGAAAATGCCACCCACCTCTTGGTGCAATCAACACCAAGGAGTGGGAGATGAAAGCTCTTGCTATAGAAGAGAATGTTGATCTTTCAAGTCTTACTTTAGAATTGCTTTATAGTAAACTCAAGACTCATGAAATTAAAAGAGTTGATCATCCAAATAAAGATAATTTAGCTTTGGTAGCAATCCTCTCAAAAAGGCTTTTGATGACTCTCTTGAATCTTCTTCTGGATTTTCATTTGCTTGTTTATCTACAATTCATGAAGAGGAGCTTGAGAATATCCCTGAGGTTGAGTTAGCCCTTTTAGCTAAAAAATTCACAATGGCTTACAACAATGTGAGAAATAAAAAGAGAGGTGGTCCTGTTACTTGCTATGAGTATGGAGAGCTTTACCACATCCGGGCCAATTGCCCCAAGCTAAAAGGTAAGGGTAAGCACGGGAGGAGAAGGCGACTTGGAAGAAGCCTCATGAGAACAACTCTGAGTATGATGCTGTCAAGCTCATAAAGGCCGCTCACCGGGTCCTTGCCGCTTTTGGAGAGCAATCTGTTAGTGATGTGGACTCCGGGAGCGAAGAGGAAAAGAAAGGGAAGGCCAAAGACTTCACTGGTATATGCTTCATGGTGACAAGCGACATTGATGATGATAAGGTATCCCTATCTTATGATGAGCTTTACGCTAAATATGATTCTATAGTTGAGCAAGTGCTTAGTCAAGATGAAGCGCTAGAATTTGTCATGACTAAAATAAGAAACTAGAGTCAAAAATTGGTAAATGAAACTAGAACTTACAAATGTTAAGACTCTTGAACCCGATGAATGTTTATCCTGTCATGCTATGCATTCAGAAATTACCAATTTACAATCTGCTCATAATATTGCTTTACAACAACTTGAAAATGCTAGAACCGAGCTAATTGAAATTAAATCTGCTCCTTGTGAAAAATGCTTAGAGTCTAGCAAGTTGATTGCTTCTGATGTGATTGATTCTAGCCCTTGCACTTCATGCTTAGAAAAGAGCGTGAAATCAAAGATATCTTAGAAGCTGCTAGAGTCAAATATGCTAAGCTTAAGGACAATATTGAAAATACTACTTGTGCTTCATGTTCCGCTCTTAAGCTTAAAATTGATTTGTATAAGGAGAAATCTATGGATAAAACTTGTGATGCTTGTGTTAACTTGAGAAAAGAAAATGCTTACCTTCATGATACATTAGAGAAATTTTCTAAAGGTAAGAAACAATTAAACATGATTCTTGACAAGTCTAAAACTCCTTATAAGAAGCAAGGTTTAGGATTCAATTCTTTTCAAGACAATTCAAACCCAAAAGTCATGCAAGTCTTGGAAAAAGTTTAATTGAATTCAAAACCCAACTGCAAAAACATCTTTTAAATCTGCGGTTTTGCTCAACCTTGTATTAATTCAAATGATGCTTCTTCTAGTGGTACCAAGTACCATTGCACTTATTGCAAGAAAGGTGGGCATTTGATTGAATTACATTGGCGTAGGTTGAAAAATGATAGAAACAATCTTGATAGAATTTCATTCGGGCAACCTAGAGCTTTTATGAGACATGGTAACACTGAAAGGAATAAACCGGGATTAGAATTTTTCTCACATGCTAATCATTATGTTTCTACATATTCTAATTCTCATGTTCTTGATTTCACGGTCGGCCATTGGTGGTCACCGGTCGACCGATTTGTCGCCGATCATTTGCCGACTGTGTGCGGTCGAGCACTTGTGGTCGATTTAATTCCCATGTTAACTTAAACATTGCTCATAACAAATTTTAGATGAAATCAAGGATAACACTACGCTTTGCATACTACTCGCAGAGCGTGTGTCTCGATCTTGGGTTCCCAAGTCTTGTTTAACTAACTTGATGTCGAGACACATCGTTCTTCTGTGCCTTGATTTTTCAGGATTGCCGCGGAAAGAGGAAGGGCACGTGCTTTGTCGACTCCGACTGTTCACGTCATATTGCCGGAGACTCAAGATGGTTCACCTCCTTCACGCGGTCGACGGGTCTCAAGCATCTCCGAGAACTTCCCATCGCCAGGCCGTTAATCTCTTATTCAGGTACTTACACTCTACTCTCTTTGTATGGCATTTGATATTCCTGTTCTTTATCCTTGTCCATTCGGGGGTCTTTCTTATCCTGATTATGCGGGCTGTCGGCTAGATAGGAAGAGTACCTCAGGCGCTTGTCACCCACTAGGCACTTCTTTTGTCTTTTGTTTTTATCCTCACCAAATCTTTAGACCCAACTAGGTTTGCCACCTTGAGAAGCGAGTTAGGAGTAATTTATCTCTATGGGTTGGTTTGAGGGGGAGTTTGATCTTTTCTGATCTTTCCTTGTTCTTTTGATCTTTTATTGTTCTTTTTCTGAACTTAGTGATCTTTTTGAACTTTTTAAGTTTTTATGCTTTTTAATTGCATCTCAGTGTATCATATTGCATTCATATGAAAACTCCAACAAGTGGTATGAAAAATCCAAAAAGATGCATTGTAATATAAGATTTTCTGCTTATTTTTAAAAATTGATGAAGCTTTGCCTATTACCCTTTAGAGCTTTTGTATTTCAATTCTTGCTCAATGTCATGTCTAGTTCTTTGACTTGCTAGAATTATCATGCTTTTACATGTGTAGCTAAGTCTTTGCTATATGAGCTAGAACTTTTTAAACAACTCAAACTAAGAAATTACAATTTGTGGATGTTTTAGCGAGTTGCGCAATTAGTGCTCCTCTTGTGACATTGGCCCTGTCAGAATTGCTTTGTTAGCTCTTTGATCTAAAATTGACCATTACTTGAGCTTTTGTGTTCTTGAGATTCTAAAACTGCTCTTATGAAAAATGAAAATCAAGATTGTCTTATGCTTAAATTGTGCCAAACTATTCTTACGAGACTGCTTGTCAAATGACATGAACTTGGAGATAGTTTGATGAACCAGACGATCTCATGGGGACTGCTTGTCAGAAATGACATGAACCTCAAGATTTGTCGCCCCGGTAGAAGCTTAGAAAGAGTTTGTGGATGGCTCCTAGTCCAGGATCTTCTTTACTAAGATATACCTTTAATCAACTTTTGTGAAGCTTAGGATGAGTTTGTGGATGGCTCCTAGTCCGGGATCTTGTCACTAAGTTAGATCATTAGTCAACTTCAATATTCAATGCAAATGAGAAAAATGTTGACAAATGGGCGTTTACAAAATATTGAGCAAAATGATTCAATGCGGGACTTGATTGACTCTTAATGTGGTCTTTGTTAGATTTTTGATCTCACTTTGACATTTTGACATGGCCAATTTCACTTTAGGATCCTGTTGATGAACTTCTTGATTTGAGCGTTGCTTAAATTGATCAAATCTCTTGCTTTACTTTTGAGCCTTTGTGCTTAGCTTTGATATATATGTCTTACCATGATCTTGCTAGCATTTGTCGGGCTTGATATCTTGTTTGTGCAATATTAGAGATACTAGCTTGTTCTTTTGGGTAATCTCCAAAGCTTCTTGTAATCAAAAATTGAAAAATACAAAAATTGAAGCCACTCCATTGCATTTCATGCATATTCCTCTTTATGCTTCTTTTGTTTCTGCTTGTTCCTTTATTCTATATTTATTATCTCTGGATGAGAGGAAGGTGTGATTCCTTGATGAATCCATTGTCAAAGGGGGAGAAGATGTGATGTGTTAAATAAGAAGAGAAGATGTGTTAATGAGAATATATTTCTTTGCTGGGGGAGAAGTTTGTACAAAGGGGAGAAACTGAAAATTTGAAATTTGAGGATCATAGTGAGGGGGAGTTATTGAGTTGCATTCTTATTGTTTTATTGAATATTCTGAACTTGAATTGCATTCTTTTATCCTCACAATAATCATAGGTCAATTGAACAATTGTTCTTTCATATGGACCTTATGTGAGAATTTTGACCATTTTCTGGAAATCTAAGTTTTTATTGTTTCTTTTGCCTTGTCTCACATCCTATACTATTCTGATGCCAGCTTGGTCACTTACATTGCTTTTTCTTGCTTATGGACCAAGTCATGCCTTTGTGCGAAAACTGCGAGTAAACTCGTTTTCAAACCTCTTACTTACATTTTCTGGATAATTGCCAATGTGTTCATCAAGGGGAGATTGTGGATTTCATGGGGATATGCTCGGATCTTAGGATGATGTGACAATTGGCAATGGCGTTTACGGTTTGTCGTTTCGTGTTTTCGACAAAGCTACGGTATTCAGACGAGGCGGTCCGACCGGTCCTTGCACGCGGTCCGACCGGTCCCAAATCGGTCGGGCCGGCCATGTGGCTGATCGGACGGCGGTGACCTAAATTGTTCAAAGCAGTGGGCCAAAATTAGGTGTTGTAGGCAAGTGAGGATCCCAATGCACTTGGTCTCATGATTTTTGGAGTCTCGATAAAAAGTTCTATTGGTTTAAAGTTTCCGAAGGTTTGAATTTGGGAGCTTGAATTTGGCTAAGTCCCAAGGCGGTCCGACCGCTCACGAGGAGGGTCCGACCGGCCAAAGGCGTCGACCGGCTCACTGGAGCGGTCGAGCCGAGTTTCTATGAACGTCGGCCAACCGTGGCGATGTTGTTTTGTTAGGTCAAAATCATTGGTATTGTGGCATATGATTTGCATGATGCATGTTTTGACTAACATGGGTCAAGTTGTGAAGAACTTGTTCCCGAATTCGTGTTTGCTTATGCGTGGTTGTGCGAGGTTGCTTGGTGGTCAACGACGGTCAGCGGCGAGGAAGATCGGGACTAGGCTTGGAGAGTTGAGGTCGAGCGATTGGCGATGCGGGTGAGGTCAACGACTCAAGCGTGACACAAGATGGACAAGGGTGACCTATTGGCAAATCCATGGCGCATGGTGAAGCGGTTTAGGTCAAAAGGTTAAAGCGGCGCTTTGCGAAGCGTGCGTGTGTGACCCGTTTGTTAGTGGGCCTTAACGGGCCCAATTGAGTCAAACCCTAGGAGTTCTAGGCCTCCACTATAAATAGGAGGAGGTGGTGGTTGCACCCTCACCTCGCTATCTTTCACCTCTTTTGTTGCTTGCAAAACCCTAATTGGCTTAGGGAGTTGAGGTGGAGGCTAGGGCTTTTCATGGTTTGAGGAGAATTTCGTGATCCTTGATTGTCCAGCGATCCATGATGGTGTGGATGTAATCCGGCATCAATCACGAAATCAATCTATGCAAGGTTTGCTTGAGATAAATCTCTTTTCGTTCTTACTTTCAATTTACGTGTTTTTAGGGCTTTCTTTGATCCATGAGTTTGTGATTGATTCTTTCCGTGGATTAGTTTGCTGTGATGTGTGGAAACCCATCTAGGATCAATTTGATCATCAATCACCCACGAGCAAGCAATTGGATCTAGTTTTCACTTTTACGGTTTTGCACCCTTCTTCAATCAGATCATAAAAGATCTTTGTTCGTCCAAAATTATCATAATTGTTGATTGGAATAGGTCCTTAATATCATAGAAAATGTGTGTGCAAAGTTTAGTGAAGTTTGGAGTTGAGAATCAAAAGTTAGACCTAATTGCAACCGTCATCGGTGATTTTCTTTGATACGGAGCTGCCGGTCGGACCGCCCCACAGGTCAAACCGATTTTGGTGCGTCGACCGCCCACACCGGTCGAGACCGATTTAGTCCGATCGACCTTGATATATAAATGGTCGACCGCCGATCTGTTAGTTTTGATTCTTGCGATTTTTATCACATTGCTTAGGGGTTTTAATTGGATTCAATACTAGTCTTCCATTTGTCTTGATATATTGATCTTCATAGCTTCATCATAGCTATTGGGTGAAATTGTGTTGAATTCATATTTTGTGAAAAAGTGGCGTGCTCTATTCACCCCCTCTAGTCGCCTTTTCGGTCCAACATTACAAAAGAAGGCGTAAGGGCGCAAAAAATACTTGGATGAAATTTGACTCACAGTGTACGGCTTCGCTCGAGGGCTGCCGTTCGGGGGCCGCGGTGGTCTGAAACAAAGCTGTCGCATTACTGCACTGCGGCGCGTAAGGCTCCACCATATGTGAGAACACCGGTGGCGGTCGTCGTCCACAAAAATCGATCCTCGGCGCATTCGCGAGCGGCCGTCTGGCCTGTGCCGCGGCGAAAATCAGCATGCCATGGACACGGATGATGTCGCTCTCGTGCAATAACTTCGAACTTCGTTGTGGTACAACGAGTAGCACCTCGCCGGTCTTCTTGGCCCGGTCGCGAACGGCCGGCGCGATCCACCGTAAGCCCATGGTGGGCGCGTCTATGTGGTCATGTGGGAGAGATGCAGGTGCGCCATTGTCTCAATGGTCGGCCGCCCAGGAAGTGCTCCCAACTCCACGGTGCGAGGAGCACGTAGCACCGCGGCGGTTGCTAGCGGCCATTGCGCCGCCGCATGGCGTCCACACAACCCTCGGTATGTAGCGCAAGGGCGGTGATCCCGGTATCTTGCGGCATCGGCTCGACCCGCGTCAACCAAAGACTTCGGCGGCGGATGAAGGCGGGGTTCAAAAATCGCCCTTTGTGGTTGGAAGCAGGACCCAACCGAAGAGTGGAGAAGGTAAGCAACGAGATGCGTCCCTAACGGCGTCCTCGAGTGCACCCTGCGGGCATTATTTGAAGCGCCTCGGCCAAGCCCGAGGGGCGCCGTGCACCCTCCGTGAGAGGTTGGCCAAACGGCTGCTCGGCTGACCTTCGGTCCATTCTCGGAGGGTCCGGAACAAGCGGCACACCGGATCGGGAGACGATCAAACGAGGCGTCCTGTAGGGTGTCGTCATCTCACCCCACGAAAATGGAAGGTGTGCGTCTCGGGCCTCCACCGGTCCACAAGTGCGGACAACAGTGCCGTCTAGGTGAACCCACGTTCGAAGGACACCATCCTCGCAAAGGGCAACAAGCCCGTCTCGGAGGATCGGGGCGTAACGATCGTCTCGCCCCGATCCTCCCCGCCAAGCGCCCGGCGGAGGGCCATCCACGCCGGTGAGCCAGCCTGACTTGCCGGTGGTCCTCATCGTAAATTGTTCTAGTAGCTCCGTAGAGACATGACTAGCAAAACATACATAGCGAACATTCGCGACAATGTGGCTAATTAAACATAGAAGAATGTAGCTAAATTAAAAATTACGATAAACCTACCGCGACGGCGGCGGCGGTTAATAACGTTGAAATATAATCGAGAGACAAGCGCATGAAAAGAAAAGAATGGGCGGAGGGCGGCGGTAGCTGCGATATGAACTTAGCGAGAAGAATGAGCGACGGCATGCGAAATGAAATCGCGATCGCTCTCTCCAATATATATATGCCTTGCAATCATCAAAGGAATCATTTTATATCCACTGCAATCATCAAAGAGAGTCACGAGATAACATTTCATCCAAACTTTGGTTGCAAAGTTAAACCACATGCATGAGCCAGAAGCATTACAATCAACACTTGGCGACAAGTGCTGCAAGAACCACATTACAATCTCGACAAATGAGCACATGTCACAGATATCATAAATCATCAAAGGGAATCATTTTATATCCACTGCAATCATCAAAGAGAGTCACGAGATAACATTTCATCCAAACTTTGGTGCAAAGTTAAACCGCATGCATGAGCAAGTATTACAATCAACACTTGGCAGCAAGTGCCTGCAAGGGCCACATTACAATCTCCAGCAAATGAGCACGTGTCACATATATCATAATGGACATATGACCTAGCAAAATGAGCATATGAAGTACATTAATTGATCTGTACGAAAGCAAAGTTATATCAAAAGATTCTTAACAAATAAAATAATACAAAAATTACATAATCAAATACACTTTGTCAGAATGCTACACAAAATTTTTTATTTTTTTTACCTCATTTACTATAATTTAAAATTCCTGAAAAAAAAATCCTAACTAACCCTAAACTAATCCTAACCCTAAACCTAACCCTAAACCTAATTGGTGGTGGCGTGGTGGGCATCTTGCCCGTGTGAGTATATCTCCCTTGCCCAATGTCGCATGTATACTGTTGTGGCCGCCTGTTTCCAACCGCCTGTTGGTCTTGTGGTAGGCCTGTGCCGACTGCTGCCGCGCGTGCGACGTGTCGCCCGTGTGGCCTGTGTGCCCGACTGCGCCGATCCGACCACTTTTTGCAAATCTGTGCTGCGGTGGTTAAAAGCTATTATCTGATCGAAAATCGACCGTATCGGCAAAAAATTCGGGGATGGTGTACCCCTTGTACGTCGTCTCACCGTGTCGCAGCCACCCGTCTACTCGCCTGAAAAAAAAATATGATGGGGTGAGACCCCCCCTCAGCCGTTGGATCGGCTTTGAGATTCCTTCGTACTCGCCTCGTCGGGTTGGGAGCCTGCGCTGTGTTTGTGCCAGTGCGGGTGAACATCATGGTATATAACCTGTGCAAGGGCATTTTGGTCATTTCATGTGGCCAAAAATTAAAAAGCATCAAATATTAATAAAAAAATATTGCAAATAGGATATTTGATTAAAAATAGACTAAACAGAAGGTAAAAAACAGATTACACCTAAAATGATGATATAATCTCATCTAATGGTAAAATCGACGCCCTTATAGAACTGCTGCAGACAGAAATGCAGTGTGTGTTGCTGCGAACCCACTTCCTTTCTCTCTCTCCCCCTCACTTTCCCCCTTTTTTACCGTCCTTCCTTTCTCGCGCACACCCCAAGCTTCTTGTCCCCAACAATCGCGAACCCGATAGAAGATAGATCGGCCCTTATCTTTGCCTTCCCCCGAACGCCTCGGCGGCCGGCGCCTCCCGAGACCGCCCCCAAACACACACACAAGTTTGCTATCTTTCTTTGCTATTTCCCGATTTGGTCGCCATGGAGATTTCGGAGATCTTTGGGTCGATTCTGTTGCTGCTGGCGTGGTGAGATGGTTATCGCAAGCTGCTGCTGTCAACAGGTAGGCTGGGCTTTCCTTTTCTTGCCCCGATCTGGTGGCTGGAGCTGCGGGGTAGTGGTGTTTGCTTGCCGTTTCTTGGCTGGTCTGAGCTTGGTGAAGCCCTGATCTAGCCGAAGATTGGGTCATTTTAGGAAAATATTTTGGGTGTTTTTTGTTGGAGTTTGTGTGTTTGTGCTTCCAATTTTACTGCCCCGGTTCTCTCTTTCATGTTCTATTTTGGCCTCCGATTCGGTGGTTTTCTAGTCCATTTCTTGTGCTGTTTATGACTCCCTTGACTGGTTTCTTGACTGTTGTTTTCGCCGTCGCTTCAGTTGCTCCGATCCGACAACCCCCGATGAACTTCATGCCAATCTCCGCGTCCCCCGCGGCCAGCGTCGACGGCGGCGCGGCGGCCGCCGCGCCCAAGAAGAATGCGGCGGCGGCGGCCGCCGTCACCGAGATGGCCAAGCACCTCACCATCGACACGGACGACGCCTTCGCCGGCCTCCTCGAGCTCGCTGCCGACGACGACGCGGACGGCCTGCGCCGGGCGCTGGAGCGCGCGCCACCCGCCGCCGCGGACGAGGCCGGCCTCTGGTACGGCCGCCGGAAGCTCCTCGAGCACCGCACCCCGCTGATGGTCGCCGCCACCTACGGCAGCCTCGCCGCGCTCCGCCTGCTGCTGTCTCTTCCCTCCGTCGATGTCAACCGCCGCTGCAGTCCCGACGGCACCACCGCCCTCCACTGCGCCGCCTCTGGTGGCTCGCCGTCGGCTGTTGAGGCTGTCAAGCTGCTGCTCGTGGTTGGGGCTGACGCAGAGGCCACAGATGCCTCCGGATGCCGCCCAGCTGATGTGATCTCCGTGCCACCAAAGATGTTTGATGCCAAAATCGCCCTCCAAGATATTCTTGGTTGCCCAAAGGCTGAGCATGCCGTGCTCCGGGTGGTGACATCAAGGGCCACAAACTCGATCTCGCCACCTGAGTCATCCCCCACCGCAGAAGAAGCACGGTCTCCATCTGCTGCTTCGATGATGACGACAAAGTTTGCAGACCTGCCTAGGGTTGCAACATCGGAGAAGAAGGAATATCCAGTGGATCCATCCCTTCCGGATATCAAGAACAGCATCTATGCTTCTGATGAGTTCCGCATGTACTCATTTAAGATCAGGCCATGCTCGCGGGCGTACTCGCATGACTGGACTGAGTGCCCCTTTGTCCACCCAGGGGAGAATGCTCGGCGTCGGGATCCTCGCAAGTATCACTACAGCTGTGTGCCATGCCCTGACTTCAGAAAGGGTGTGTGCCGGCGTGGCGACATGTGTGAGTATGCCCATGGGGTGTTCGAGTGCTGGCTCCATCCAGCACAGTACCGTACTCGCCTTTGCAAGGATGGAACCAGCTGTAATCGTCGTGTCTGTTTCTTTGCACACGCAACTGATGAGCTCCGCCCACTATATGTTTCCACTGGATCTGCAGTACCATCCCCAAGGGCCTCAGCAACAGCTGCAATGGAGATGGCAGCAGCAATGGGCTTGATGCCTGGTTCTCCGTCATCGATTTCGGCAGTCATGTCCCCATTTACCCCACCAATGTCCCCTTCAGGCAATGGGATGCCCCCTTCTTTGGGCTGGCAGCAGCCAAATGTTCCAACACTACACCTTCCAGGCAGCAGCCTTCAGTCGAGCAGGCTCCGAACCTCACTTAGCGCAAGAGATATGCCTGCCGGTGACTACTCCCTGATGCAGGATATTGATTCCCAGCTTATAAATGATCTGTACTCGCGTCTTGGTTCATCCGCAGGGAATCACACTTCTCGGACCAAGACCCTGAATCCGTCAAACCTGGATGATCTCTTCTCCACTGAGATGGTCTCGTCCCCGAGGTACAGTAATGCTGATCAAGGTGCTATGTTTTCACCTTCTCACAAGGCTGCTATCCTTAATCAGTTCCAGCAACAGCAGCAAGCACTACTTTCACCAATCAACACAGGAGTCTTCTCCCCAAAGGCTGTTGAAAACCAGCAGTTGCCTTCACACTCGTCTCTGCTGCAAGCATCACTTGGGATGTCCTCCCCTGGCCGGATGTCTCCTCGATGTGTTGAATCGGGGTCCCCAATGAGCTCGCACCTAGCTGCTGCTCTTGCCCAGCATGAGAAGCAGCAGCAAACAATGAGGAGTCTCAGTTCTCGTGATCTTGGGCCTAGTGCGGCAAGAGCATCGGCTCTTGTTGGCTCCCCTCTAAGCTCATCATGGTCCAAGTGGGGATCTCCCTCAGGGACACCAGATTGGGGCGTCAATGGTGAAGAATTGGGCAAGCTCCGTCGGTCATCTTCCTTTGAGCTGAGATCTGGTGGTGATGATCCAGATCTCTCGTGGGTACACACACTGGTTAAGGAATCTCCACCAGAGAAACAAGTTACTACATCTGAATCCATTAACTCTGTTGGACCTTCACCGCTAATGCCTCCCAGTGTAAGCAATGGTGAAGGTTCTAGTCTGAACACACAGCTGGATGGACATGACCAAGCTGCAGTTATTGGAGCATTGCTTGAGCAGATGCAGCTTGATCAGCAGATTGGTAGTCTAGCAACATAGACCTACAATGAGCCTGGAAGGTGCGAGAAGTTATTATTCTTAGCTAAGGAATTCGAAGTTTTTATCCTGTTCATTGGGGTGGTTAACAAGCAAGGATGGATAGCTGAAGGTGGTGATTCGGAGATTGGTTTTCTTTAATTTTGGAGGTAAATCATATACATTATTGAGGTTCCAGTAGGTTAAAGAGTAAATTACCTCGATTGGGGTTGTTCCAAGGCCGACCAAGGTAAAATCGCACCCCAGCAGCTTCAGTTCATCAGTCAAGAAGTTCTCTATTTTCTTAATTAACCCCGTTAAAAAGAAGACTTGTTTGCTGTGTAGGAACTCTTTCCTTTCCCTAGTGGTGTTTATTTTGTTTATTATGATATTGATACTTGATGTACTGATGGTATAAGTGGTGACCAGGCATTCTATAGTAGTCTATCGTCCCAAAGTATTTTTTCCCCTTCACCATATGTCGAGGATTATACTATGGCCTTGTTTTGGTCAGATCTTGAGGCCTGTATAGTCCTTGGATGATATTTGTAATAATGTAATATTGTTATTGAACTTACATTGCTATTGTTTTGCACTTGCAAATCGTATTCATCTGAAATAATCCAATTTGTGTTCTTTCTACTGTCTTGGGGAAGCTTGTGAGTTGCTGCAAATGGTTGGTGGTGGCTGCTGAGCTCTATGGGAAAGATTGGTTCACCTGTGCACGCGTGCGATGATGCAATGAGGTTTCTGTTTGACTGGTAGATTTCAGAGTTAGTGGGTGTACGGTGTCATCAGTTCTTGGCACATTTTTATTTGCCAAACGTGAGAGTGAGATGATGCGACGAATATTATTAGTGTGCTGCTGTGAGATTGGAATCTTATCCTTGTTTATCCCCAGATCTTGATTCGAATTCCTACCGGTATTTTGAGGACGCGTACCAGCGACATGATTCTTGTTTCCTTTGTTAATTATGCCCCTGTCAAACAGAAAAGGAATGATTTTACACCAAGAGCTTGCTTAAGGCCACTGAAAACACTATCCGGTTGCTGGCAAACTGTCATATTTTCTTTTCTTAAACTTATAGTTTTGATATAAACTCCTTACAAATGTACAACGAATTGCTTTTCCCATTACAAACCATTGTGGAAATTTCTGCAGTACTAGATTTTTTTTCTTTCTGAGATGCTCCCTAAGATCCTGACAATGCACAGACAAAAACATCAACTTCCATTGCTAATGGATTCCGACAAGGGTAAACTGTAAGCATTAGTATAGATGCCGTTACACTCGCACACGCACAGTCACTTACAGTGAGTTTTCTTCCTAAATTCTCATTGCAACAGTACTAAGCTTTGAGCTGTGAGGTCCAACCAAGTAACCAACCCCGCACTGCGCCGCGGCTTCTCGGCCGTCACGAGAGAAACCAAAGTTTGAGTTAAAGACTAAGTGTCCTTATATTGCTACTAAACGTTTTATGAATGGAATAATTTATCAATTAAGTAGATATAGTATATCTCAATTTGTAAATGTGCGTGGAGCATAGCAAAAGATCGGGGGTGGAGGCCATGGCAGAGAGGAGGAAGCGCAAATGGCGATGCTGGGAGAGGAGCTAGGAACAAACGATACGAGGAGATAGTTTGCTGATAATGTGACCCACATGGCAGTAGATAGGGATAGTGGTGGGAGGGTAGGGAGGACGGACGGTCGTCAATTCCAATTTTTAAGTAATAGAGATATATGTAAGTTTGGTGCGGCTTGCGAGTTGTGAGTTTGACCTTCTCTCCTATGTGGCCTAAGTTTGGAGTGTTTTGTGTTCTAACAATATTCGAAATGTCTTTTAGCAATGACACAACTATTTCATATATGCTACCATCCATCTATCTATTTTCTTAGAAATTCTGTCAGTTAATTGGTGAAAAAAGAGAAAGATCTACACCGTCGATCGTGGTGGGTCTAGATTATAAAAAAGAGTTCATGTTAAGTACAATAAAACTAAAATTAAGAATAAAAAATAAAAAAATATCGGCAAATTGATTTCCACACGTCTTCTTAAGTAAAAGAGTTCATTTCAAGTACAATAAAACTGAAATTCTAAATAAATATAAAATAAAATTATCAATTTGATTTCCACACGAATTTCTAACTAAAATCCATAAATAATTGTAATTTTGAATAAAAATAAACAAAAATTGGCTATTAGATTTGTACAGAAAATCAAACTAAAAATTAAAATTCAGAATAAAAATAAAATAAAGCTAGCAATTTGATTTTGATATAAATTCCAAAAATTATATTTCGGAATAAAAATTAAACAATAATTGCCAATTAGATTTGTGTACGAAATTCAACCAAAAAATAACTGAATTTTGGAATAAAAATAAAATAAAATCACCAATTTGATTTCAATACAAATTCCAAAGTAAAATCCATAAATAAATGTAATTAGGAATACAATTAAAGAAAAATTATCAATTGGATTCATTTATGAATTCCTAGAAAAAATAAGTAAAATTAAGAATAAAATATAAAATATAATATTACAATTTGATTTTCATACGAAATTCAAAGTAAAATCCCTAAATAATAAAATCCAGAATAAAATAAATAATTTAATACTTTGTTTAGTATACAAACTCCAATAAAAATAAAATTTATAACGAGGATAGCACAAATGGTGTCGAAGGAGACACAAAAAAAAAATCCACCATTTTCGCTCCTAAGTACTAGAAATTTCCACATTTATCAGAGGAAATAGATAAAGATCTCCGTCGTTGACTGTGGTGGATCCACGTTATAACGGTCTATATTAAAAGGAGGAGTCCGTGTCAAGTACAATAAAACTGTAATTCGAAAAAATAACAATTTCAATTTCATACGAATTCCAAAGTAAAATATATAAATAATTAAAATTGTGAAAAAAATTAAACAAAAAATAGCAATTAGATTTGTATGTAAAATCAAACTAAAAAGTAACTTAAATTGGGAATAAATAATAAAATAAAATTAGCAAATTGATTTTGGTACAAATTTCAAGGTAAAACCCTTAAATAACTATAATTTAGAATAAAAATTAAAGAACAATTAGTAATTGGATTCATATACGAATTCTTAAAAAAATAACTGAAATTCAGAATAAAGAATAAAACAAATTGTGCAGTTTGATTTTCATACGAATTTTAAAGTAAAATCCCTAAATAAGTAAAATTTAGAACAAATGAAATAAATTTCGCAATTGGATTTGTATACGAACACAAATAAAAGTAATTAAAATATTGTATAAAAATAAAAGTTATAACGATGATAGCACGAATAACATCGGAAGAGACACAAAAGAAGTCACTACATTTGCTTTCAATGACTAGAAATTCAAACGTTTGAGGAAAACGAGAAAGATCTACATCGCCTCTGTTTGTGGTTCGACCCATTGTAAGATTGAGTTGGCCGACTAGAGGGGGGTGAATAGGCGGTTTTAAAAATCTTTCGGACTAAAACCAATTAACAATGCGAAAGCTAATAACAAATTGGTTTTGCACAATTAAAACCTAAATCAACTAGGCTTCCCTAAGTGCACCAACAATATGAATACAATACAAGAGAGCAATCATACAATGATATATAAGCAATTAAAGCATGTAATATAAATTGCTCAAAGTAAAGCACAAGATAAAACAAGATGGACACAATTATGTTTTACCGTGGTGTTGGAGAATTGCCGGTATCCCCTAATCCACGTTGAGGTAAGCTCAAACGAATTGGACCAGGCTCCACGAATTAAGCCAACACCTCCGAGGTAAGTCCAACCACTTGGACCGGTTCCAACACGAACCAACACCTCGCTCCACTAAGGTTGCTCATTCTCTACTCCGGAGATGGCGAGCACCAAACCACTCACAACCACGCCGGGCCTTCTCACAAGCTTCTTTGAGAAGATCACCGGGCACGACGCCTCCACGCCGTTTAGGCGTCGGCAAACACCAAGTGAAACAAATCTCAACTTTCACTTGAACTAATCAAGTGTCAACGCTCAAGTGGATACACAATCCACTACCTAAGGCAACACATGCACTTAGGGTTTACTCTCAAAGCTCATCAAGTGCAACACATGCACATATGAGGATGAGATGTTTGCTCTTAGCTCAAGAGGCTCAATAGATGTTCACAATGACAGCAGCAACCATTCCCAACCGGTCAAGGTGACTATTTATAGCCCACACACAAAAACTAGCCGTTGGGAGAGAATCTGCTGAAAAATCAGCAAATGCGGAACTACTGCCGTTATACGGCCGGAACTTCCGCACCTCAGCGACAAGCACAATAACGGCTATATCAGATGAGAAACTAGCCGTTGAAAAGTGAAATCCAGAACTTCCGTCGTTCAACATGCGGTACTTCTGCACCACGGAAGTTCTGTTTCTACTGGGCAGTACTTTCGCTTCCACTCAGGTCCAACACATGGCACCCTACGGAAAAAACATACAGCGCCAAATTTCGAACTTCCGGTGCGGTAGTTCCGCTCCCAACATGGCGGTACTACCGTACTTCCAGAAAATCGGCTAAGTCCCAAAAAGGTGCTTCTCTGGAATAAACGTTTCGCGAATGCACCGGAACTTCCGCAGATCGATAGTTTTGTTTTCTCAATGGTAGAACTTCCGGACAGAGAATCAACACAAGAGTAAATCTATCGGACCGTCCAACACATGGCAGTCTGACCGATTTGCCACCGGTCAGACCGGTGACCCCTGGCGGTCAGACCGCCAGGCTCCAGAGGCCAAACACATTGGCTCCGCTCAAATGACAAAACACATTCGCCCATTTGAGTGCAACTTCAATCCAGGTTTCAAGATGATATTCTCAGGAGGTTGCAAAACACATTTGCCAACCTTTAGAATACTCATCACAAGGTATGAGATACATGGACTTACACCATTTGCAAACTTAAGTCACATGCTACAAGAAATCAAACATGAGCTTCAACTATTTGCAAAACACATTCGCAAATAACAGCATCATGCCACAAGGCTAAGGTGCATGGACTTCAACCATTTGCCAATTATAATCCCATGCTACAAAGATTAAATGCATGAGCATCAACTTATTTGCAAAACACATTCGCAAATAATAGCTCCATGCATAGATGGGCTAGAGCAAACATAATGAGTTATCAACACATGATTAACTCATGCTACTAGTCAAGACCCCTCTTAATAGTACGGTAATCCTATACTAGTAATCCGGTCTACCAACCAAACACCAAGACCGGTAAAAGACTAGGAACACGTCATTAGCCTTAGCTAGTCATACCTTTGCCTTGCATCTTCTTGAAGCTTGATGACGCACATCAACACTTCAAATCCGGGTCTTTGACTTTGACAATCATCAACACATGATGATTTCTTCACTTCGGGATCTTGTCTTGAACATCATCAACACATGATGATTTCTTCATCCCGAGTCTTGACATGCATCAACACATGATGCATTCCATCTCTTGACCTCCATGAATGCATGATGGGTCTTCTCTTGACTTGATGTGCATCAACACATGATGCAACCTTTTCTTCAAGTCTTGATATGCATCAACACGTGATGCATCATGTACTTGAATCTTGTCTTGATGATCAACTCATGATCATCCCAAGTCTTCATCACCCTGGAACATAATCTATAAATCCAACTCATGAAAAATGTTAGTTCCACAATATGATTATCATCAATTACCACATCATACCATTAACACATAATGGTGGGACAAGATATTTCAATATTTCCCTCTTTGGTAATTGATGATAACCACTTCAATTGCACATAAATTGAATTGATAAAAGTAACACGATATGAGTATATATAAACTACACAAGTCATATATACACTCACAATATGAGTATGCGAGAACTACACAAGTTCTACATACTCAAAACATGAGTATACGAGAATTACACAAGTTCTATATACTCACAACATGAATATACAAAAACTACACAAGTTTTATATATATTTGAAACATTAGTATACACGAACTACACAAGTTCTATATACTCAAAACATAAGTATACAAAGACTACACAAGTTTTGCATACTCATATGGATATGTTTCAAAGTAAGTATCCCAAATATATGTGGAAAACGGAATATGGATCAATACAAACAAAACCATAAAATATAGTATGAGCTCCCCCTAAATGTGTGCATACACATATGTGTAAAGAAAATATATGCACATATTTAAGATATACTTATGGTGGGATGGATCAATACAAACGAAACCATAAAATATAGTATGAGCTCCCCCTAAATGTGTGCATACACATATGTGTAAAGAAAATATATGCACATATTTAAGATATACTTATGGTGGGGTTCAACCTATATTTTGGATCCGAGGAATGCAACAATATAAAAGAGTGTAAGATGAATGCATACCTCGTTGAATTTCAACTTTATATCCAAATGAGACTACACACTAGATATAGCAATAGAATTGTTAGTCTCCCAATTAGATTTATCATTAATCACCAAAATACTCCATTAACTCATAATGACGGGTCTAGATTCTTCACCCATCCGTCCCTGCGGTTCTCTTCCCCTCTATTTCTACCAGTGTTGTTGATTGTTCTCGGTTTGGCCATTGGTTGGTTCTTTCGTTTTTTGCTTGCGGGAAGGGAGTATCTCCCCACAGATGTTCGTGGATTTCCTTCTCCCCAAGGTCTTCTTCCTCCCATTTTGCTGATTTTTTGTCGTCCTAATGTCCTTTGCTTCTTCTGCATCCTTTGTTTTCCTTGGGTTTTAGTGGATTTCTCCTCTCCCTCTTCGTTTGGCTACTATTGGGTTCGGTTTCCCGTTGGTCTGTTCTTCATTTTTTGGGTCTCCTTTGCCCTATCTCGTTGTTTCCTCCCTATCTTGGTGTCATCTGCCTGTTCCATTCTCTTTTTTCCCCTTTGATTTGGGTTGA
The DNA here is from genome assembly GCA_036346395.1 of Hsuehochloa calcarea. Taxonomy (NCBI): domain Eukaryota; kingdom Viridiplantae; phylum Streptophyta; class Magnoliopsida; order Poales; family Poaceae; genus Hsuehochloa; species Hsuehochloa calcarea. The sequence goes on along the minus strand of CM070597.1, from coordinate 19,086,855 downwards.
TTTTTCCTCCCCCCCCCCTCGTTCGTCTACTGTTGGGGATGATTCTCCATTGATCCATGCTTTATTTTTCCTATTTTTTTCCTTGTGGGTGGGTGGTATCTCTTCATGGATCTATGCGACTTTATTTCTCGGCTTTTCCTTGGTGGGAAGCTTAGCGGATCTGTGGAGCTCGGTGGTAGGGTTCGTTGGATCGAAGGAAGGGGCTCTTGTTGTGTTGTTTGTCCTTTGGGGTCCGTCGTGATGCTTCTTGATTTTGGTGCTCTAGGATGTGGCAGACAATTTTGGGGTTGGCGCGGCAGGTTTTGATGATTAACGTGAGGTTTTTTTAGTGGATTCGACGCAAGGTTTGATCAGATCCTGTTGTTTTCACCGAAAGGTTCCTTCTGTCATTTGTTGGTTTAATCCCCGAGAGGTAGGCCAAATTAATCCATGCGGGGTAGGTCGAACGATTTGGTGTGTATATATAGATTCATTTTTACCTTTTGTTGTTGAAATGGGCATAGAGATTTTACTAGATGTGTTGGATGCTTTCATTTCCGTGGTTTGGGAAATTTGATGGTTTGGTTGAAGTTTTGAGGTGTTGGATGGAGTTGATGTTCTCTTGGCAGTTTGTTAGGTTCCTTGATTAGTTGATGATCTCTTCTGATCATTTGTTTGGGCATTGGTCGATAGGTTTTTCGTGCATATCATAGGTTTGCCGATTTTCTGAGCTGTGCGTGAAGATTTTTTAGTTCTCCATGGATGGCCTCCCCGTTTCCATTTCCATGGTTTAGTGAATCTATTTGTTGCTTGTTACGTTTTCAGGAGTTAGATCAAAAGGTCTCGAGAAAACAAAGTGAGTGCGCTAGAATTTGTTCAATTTTTGTTTTCTTTAGATTGTTTTTAGACAATTGTTTCATGTTCCCTTTTTCTTTTGACAAAATCTCTATGGTTTCCTCATTCGTTTGATTTTAGCAACAAAGGAATGCAGGATTGGTTCGAGACAATTTCAGAGCAAATAAAGTTATGTAAAAATTACACAATCAAGTCCACTGTGTAAGGAGTCTGGAAAAAAATCAGAATGTTTGGACCTCATTTTCTATATTAAAAAATTCATACAAACATTATACTTAAATAAATTTTACAGAAAAAATATGAATGGATAAAATATTGAAAAAATTACACAAGCAAGCAAACTATGCCGGGAGGCTCCACAAAAAATTTCATAATTTTTTGAGCTCATTTTATATATTTAAAAATTCCTCCAACAAATATTCTTAAATAGATTTCTGATAAAAACTTGCAACACACAACAATGCTACAATAATCCTACTTCTTTGTAGTCGGGACAAGACACCTTAGTCTTCTTGCTTGGGCATGGCGACACCTCGATTCTTCTTTGCGGTCGTGACACCTAGGTATTGTGGTCCCACACGGTAGCAACTCGGTTGCTGCCAACCCAGACCGCAGCAGTACGACCACGGGGCTAAAACTGGAATTTCTGAGTTATGAGGGCCAAATTTGGAATTTCGGTGTGCTACAAGGCCATTTCGGTCCAAAATTCCTATTTTTGGTGCAGTACTAAGGCATGTGAGGGAAAGGACAGGCAGTACACTAGTAGCCAGTAGAGCTCCCCTAGACCAGTCGGCTAGCAATTAATGCGAGGGCCCTCCTGTTCACATGCTGCTATACTAGCTCAGTAGTACTAGAAAATGTGTGCTCTGGTGCATTGCTAGTCGTCGAATGGAAGCGAGGAGGCACGTGTTGGTTTTGGTGGCTACGAGGTGCGGCGAGGTGGGCGGACGTGAAGGTGTCCCGAGAGCGAGCTCGGGCGAGGCGTGGCGATGACCCTCGGCAGTACCTGACGGGCTGCGTGGAGGTGCCTCAAGGTCGAGCAGAGCCGATGGAGGCGAGGTTCTGAGGTGGTCCCGAGGTTTGAGCAGAGCCGTGAGGTCGAGCGAGTGGCGGCGGGGCCTTGCTCCGAGGGGTTGCTCCATAGGGCCTTCTTGAGGCGAGGTTGTAGCCTACTTGGGGGGCCGAAGGTGGGGCGCTCGTGGGTGGCTCGAGGTCGAGGTGGCTCCAGTGCTCGAAGGTTGCGCGTAGGTGGGCGTGGCGCCACGAGGCCGAGCTCGGCGAGGCAAGCGGTGACCCTCGGCGGCAGCACTGCCGGGCGCGGAGGTGCCCCAGGCCGAGCAGAGCCGATGGAGGTGAGGGACCCAAGGGGTCTCGAGGTCGAGCGAGGGCGGGGTCGGGCAGAGGCGCGGGGCCTTGCTCAGGGGTTGCTCGAGGGCTCTAGAGGCGGAGGTTGTAGGTGAGTTGGGGCGAAGGTGGGGCGTTACAGGGTGGCTCGGCCCGAGGTGGCTCGGTGCTCGAGCCTGCCTGAGCCGCGCAAGGCGGAGGCGCGCGGATGCGACCACTCTGGGGGTGGTGACGTCAAAGGGGCAACCTTGAGGGGGCTTGGGTCCGTCGCCGGAGCGGAGCTGGATGTGGCCGAAGGGGCAGCCCGAGGGGGGCTCATAGCCGATGATGGCAACACCGAGGGGGGCCTGAAGCCGTGATGAGGTGGTCTTGAGGGTGGCCGGAGTGAGTGCGGCATGGAGTGCGGGCGTGAGTCCTAGGAGGAGAGGCCGAGGGGACCGCTTGGGAGGTGCTCATGCACTGCGAGGTGGTTTGGGGTTTTGACCAAAATGAGACTTGGTGGGGTTAAGTGGGCCAGGTCGAGTGCGGGAAGAGGCTTCGGCCCGGGGGTGAAGTGGGTTTCGGCCAGAATTGTGCTACGGTTTGCTTAGCGAATGTGGGTTTAGGCTGGGATCACCTTCGATTGAAGGTGTGCTTTGGTGTGGAGGTGTCTTGAACTCCTCCTATGCGTAGCTTCTTGTTCGATCCCCACTGGCGCCAAATGTCGTAGCAAAAAGACCGAGCAGTAATGGGTGTGGGGTACCCTTTGTCTTGGAAAAGGACCGAAGGGAGGAACCAAAGACACATGTATGTGCATTGCATTATGAATGTGTGAATGAGAGAATGAGATAAAGTCCCCCTTGTACATGCCTTTGGGGCTTTTTTTATTGGGGGGCAAGAAGGGACATATACCATCTTGCCCTCATATTGTATTGAGAGAGAGGGGTACTTAGGTACATTTGTCAACATACACTACATAGACTTGGTCTATACATGTACAATATCCCTGACGACACACTGGTATTCCTGACGACCCTAGGGTGCGGGGCACCCCTTGGTGCCCTGCTACGACACTTGTATTACTTGATCATATTGTTATGGATATATCACCCCCTACTCATATGTCACGGTCTATATGTCCTACATTTCTCAAAACTATGCACTTTAGGCTAAAAGAGTGGCCTCCTTTAATTACTTTTGATTTTTATTGTTAAATTTGTATATTATTGTTGATAAATGGTAATATTCCAATAGAGGTAGTCGCACGAAATTGGGCCATAATGTTGTTGTGTATTCAATTGCATTAGGTTTGTTTGTTTTGAGCTATCCTAATAAAGATTTGGTGATGCCCACTAATTAAGTTTTTTTGACATTGACCATCCTTGGTTGTCTTCATCTTTTACACTTGTATTAATGTAACTTTCTATGATTTTTTTAATCATGAGAAATAAAGAAGGAATTGCATAATACCTAACAAATTGTGGTGCTTATTCTTGTAACCATATTGAAGAATAGTTGGGCTGATAGAACGGTGATAAACAAACTAACTGTGAGAACCTGAATAATTAGGCTAAACTAAACAACAATAATTGGCAATTAGTGGTAATTAAAATTCTTTAGCAGGAGCAAAGTGCAATCTCAAATTGGTCATCAAACGCTTAATACACACAATTAACAATATGAACAATGTAACAACATTCCAACAACACTTTCACTCGTTGTTTTCAAGCGATGAAGGTTCCTTCTGTCATTTGTTGGTTTAATCCCCGAGAGGTAGGCCAAATTAATCCATGCGGGGTAGGTCGAACGATTTGGTGTGTATATATAGATTCATTTTTACCTTTTGTTGTTGAAATGGGCATAGAGATTTTACTAGATGTGTTGGATGCTTTCATTTCCGTGGTTTGGGAAATTTGATGGTTTGGTTGAAGTTTTGAGGTGTTGGATGGAGTTGATGTTCTCTTGGCAGTTTGTTAGGTTCCTTGATTAGTTGATGATCTCTTCTGATCATTTGTTTGGGCATTGGTCGATAGGTTTTTCGTGCATATCATAGGTTTGTCGATTTTCTGAGCTGTGCGTGAAGATTTTTTAGTTCTCCATGGATGGCCTCCCCGTTTCCATTTCCATGGTTTAGTGAATCTATTTGTTGCTTGTTACGTTTTCAGGAGTTAGATCAAAAGGTCTCGAGAAAACAAAGTGAGTGCGCTAGAATTTGTTCAATTTTTGTTTTCTTTAGATTGTTTTTAGACAATTGTTTCATGTTCCCTTTTTCTTTTGACAAAATCTCTATGGTTTCCTCATTCGTTTGATTTTAGCAACAAAGGAATGCAGGATTGGTTCGAGACAATTTCAGAGCAAATAAAGTTATGTAAAAATTACACAATCAAGTCCACTGTGTAAGGAGTCTGGAAAAAAATCAGAATGTTTGGACCTCATTTTCTATATTAAAAAATTCTTACAAACATTATATTTAAATAAATTTTACAGAAAAAATATGAATGGATAAAATTTTGAAAAATTGCACAAGCAAGCACACGATGTCTGGAGGCTCCACACAAAAATTCATATTTTTTATCTCATTTTATATATTTAAAAATTCCTCCAATAAATATTCTTAAATATATTTCTGACAAAAACTTGCAACACACAACAATGCTACAATAATCCTACTTGTCATTGTCGGGACAAGAAGACCTTAGTCTTCTTGCCGGGCATGGCAAACCTCGATTCTTCTTTGCCGTGGTCGGCAGCACCTAGGTACTGTGGTCCCACACGGTAGCAACTCGGTTGCTGCCAACCCAGACCGCAGCACGTACGACCACGGGGCTAAAACTGGAATTTCTGAGTTATGAGGGCCAAATTTGGAATTTCGGTGTGCTACAAGGCCATTTCGGTCCAAAATTCCTATTTTTGGTGCAGTACTAAGGCATGTGAGGGAAAGGACAGGCAGTACACTAGTAGCCAGTAGAGCTCCCCTAGACCAGTTGGCTAGCAATTAATGCGAGGGCCCTCCTGTTCACATGCTGCTATACTAGCTCTGTAGTACTAGAAAATGTGTGCTACAGGTGCATTGCTAGTGCGTCGAATGGAAACGAGGAGGGCACGTATTGGTTTTTGGTGGCTACGAGGTGCAGCGAGGTGGGCGGACGTGAAGGTGTCCCGAGAGCCAGAGCTCGGGCAGAGGCGTGGCAGTGACCCTCGACAGCTGCACGGAGCCAGCGTGGAGGTGCCTCAAGGTCGGAGCAGAGCCGATGGAGGCGAGGGTTCCTGAGGTGGTCCCGAGGTTTGAGCAGAGCCGGCGAGGTCAGAGCAGTGGCGGCGGGGGCCTTGCTCCGAGGGGCTGCTCCATAGGGCCTTCGGAGGCAGAGGTTGTAGCCTACTTGGGGGGCCGAAGGTGGGGCGCTCCGTGGGTGGCTCGAGGTCGAGGTGGCTCCAGTGCTCCGAAGGTTGCGCGTAGCTGGCGTGAAAGCGCCCTGAGGCCAGAGCTTAGGCGGAGGCAAGGCAGTGACCCTCGACGGCTGCACGAAGCTGGCGCGGAGGTGCCCCAAGGCTGGAGCAGAGCCGATGGAGGTGAGGGGACCCAAGGGGGTCTCGAGGTCAGAGCGGAGGCGGCGGGGTCGGAGCAGAGGCGGCGGGGGCCTTGCTCCGAGGGGTTGCTCCAGAGGGGCTCTAGAGGCGGAGGTTGTAGGTGAGTTGGGGGCCGAAGGTGGGGCGTTACAGGGTGGCTCGGCGAGGTGGCTCGGTGCTCGAGCTCGCACTGCAGCCGCGGCGGCGGAGGGGCGCGCGATCGACCACTCTGGGGGTGGTGACGTCAAAGGGGCAACCTTGAGGGGGCTTGGGTCCGTCGCCGGAGCGGAGCTGGATGTGGCCGAAGGGGCAGCCCGAGGGGGGCTCATAGCCGATGATGGCAACACCGAGGGGGGCCTGAAGCCAGCGATGAGGTGGTGCTGAGGGGCAGCCGGAGTGAGTGCGGCATGGAGTGCGGGCGTGAGTCCTAGGAGGAGAGGCCGAGGGGACCACTTGGGAGGTGCTCCGCACGGCTGCGAGGTGGTTTGGGGGTTTTGACCAAAAATGAGACTTCAGGCTGGGGGTTAAGTGGGCTTCGGTCAGAATTGCGGGAAGAGGCTTCGGCCCGGGGGTGAAGTGGGTTTCGGCCAGAATTGTGCTACGGTTTGCTTAGCGAATGTGGGTTTCGGCTGGGATCACCTTCGATTGAAGGTGTGCTTCGGTTGGTGTGGAGGTGTCTTGAACTCCTCCTATGCGTAGCTTCTTGTTCGATCCCCACGGGCGGCGCCAAATGTCGTAGCAAAAAAAGACCAGACAGTGGGTGTGGGGTACCCTTTGTCTTGGAAAAGGACCGAAGGGAGGAACCAAAGACACATGTATGTGCATTGCATTATGAATGTGTGAATGAGAGAATGAGATAAAGTCCCCCTTGTACATGCCTTTGGGGCTTTTTTTATTGGGGGGCAAGAAGGGACATATACCATCTTGCCCTCATATTGTATTGAGAGAGAGGGGTACTTAGGTACATTTGTCAACATACACTACATAGACTTGGTCTATACATGTACAATATCCCTAACGACACACTGGTATTCCTGACGACCCTAGGGTGCGGGGCACCCCTTGGTGCCCTGCTACGACACTTGTATTACTTGATCATATTGTTATGGATATATCACCCCCTACTCATATGTCACGGTCTATATGTCCTACATTTCTCAAAACTATGCACTTTAGGCTAAAAGAGTAGCCTCCTTTAATTACTTTTGATTTTTATTGTTAAATTTGTATATTATTGTTGATAAATGGTAATATTCCAATAGAGGTAGTCGCACGAAATTGGGCCATAATGTTGTTGTGTATTCAATTGCATTAGGTTTGTTTGTTTTGAGCTATCCCTAATAAAGATTTGGTGATGCCCACTAATTAAGTTTTTGCTGACATTGACCATCCCTTGGTTGTCTTCATCTTTTACACTTGTATTAATGTAACTTTCTATGATTTTTTTAATCATGAGAAATAAAGAAGGAATTGCATAATACCTAACAAATTGTGGTGCTTATTCTTGTAACCATATTGAAGAATAGTTGGGCTGATAGAACGGTGATAAACAAACTAACTGTGAGAACCTGAATAATTAGGCTAAACTAAACAACAATAATTGGCAATTAGTGGTAATTAAAATTCTTTAGCCCGGAGCAAAGTGCAATCTCAAATTGGTCATCAAACGCTTAATACACACAATTAACAATATGAACAATGTAACAACATTCCAACAACACTTTCACTTAAGATTCTTTTACAAAAAGAAATCGTTTGCAATCTGAATTAGAATACCAACTCAAATCCATATTAATTATTTAAGTCAATACCTCATTTCAATACATCTCAGGATACACCAAAGTTACAACCTTGAAAGCATTACCACCATTCAATTGCAAAACAAAAGTAATATATATTGCAAACTCGACTTCTATTACAAAATTTATTTACAACAAATCACAGTGTAGATTACAAGAGTTAACTAAATTACAACTCAAAGTCTTGCATTCATCTCACTGAAGCCCTCCTTGCCATTTCATCCAATTATCTTCTTCCCTTCCTGATCCACACCTCCGTAGACGGCCAAAGCACAAAAAGCGATTAGTACAACCGAGAGCATCTTATATAAGTAACTACTAGAATATAGGTAGTAGACGTCAGAATTCCCCGAAGCCCAGTAGGTTTCTCAGATTAACTCAAGTCAGTCGGCCCCTTGATTAACAAGATACCCTGACCAACTAAAGTTAATCGGCACCTTTCGCTTACGTGGGTCTCCTCATTCGGCGTTATTAAAACCCAAGACCCACGTTTACAATCTTAGCAGACGAAACACCCTTTGGACCAAAAGGCCCTTAGTCCAATAGGGTCACGTGAGAGCCATTGGGGTAAGGGCAAGGGCATAGTGGTTGTGTGCCTAGCCAAGAGAGAATTCTCAGCCAAAGCCTCCCCTTCTTAAGCCAAAGCAAAGCAAGGGCTAAAATATCAAGCACAGCGCAAGAGAGAGCCTCAGCCGAAATGCCCTCATAAGCCTCCATCCCCACAAAGCACCACACTAGCCTTTCCCCATTCTTCCACAGCCGAGAGAACCCAAGCCACTGAGAGAGCCAATAAACAAAGCAAGAACAAGCTCAACCAAGCACTTCAAACCACCATACCCACAACCCACATCAGTAAGGGAGTAGAGGAAGACCTGGGGAGCGTCAATGGCGGCTTCAAATCGATGAGGACACCAGGATCGGCGTCAAGACCAGAAGGAGAGCACTGAGGAGCATGACCACCACACGGCCACACCCACTGCCCTTTCCATTTCTGGACTGTGGATATCATGGGGATATGCTCCAGATCTTAGGATGATGTGACAATTGGCAATGGCGTTTACGGTTTGTCGTTTCATGTATTTTCGACAAGTTTTAGAACTGTCAGTCAGTAACCGGTCTGACCGATCGTAGCGTGGCGGTCAGACCGGTCCCAAATCGGTCCGACCGGCCATAGGCGGCGGTCGGACCGGTGAACTTAAAAAGTGTTATTTTGAGCTGGGCTAAAAATAGAGTGTGTAGGCAAGAGAGGGGATTCTATTGCACTTGGTCTCATAATTTTTGGAGTCTCCAGTCAAAAGTTCTATTGGTTTGAAATTTCCAGTAGGTTTCGGTTTTCCAGAGAGGAAAAATGGCTAAGTCCCAGCTGGCGGTCTGACCGGCCCATAGGTGGCGGTCAGACCGGCCAAGGTGGGCGGTCAGACCGGCCCTGTTCGTCGCCCAGTGTGGCGGCGATATTCGTGTGTTAGGTCAAAGTCATGAGTTTTAGGGCATATATTTTGCATGATGCGTGTTTTGACTAACATGGGTCAAGTTGTGAAGAACTTGTTCTCAAATTCGGTTTACTTGTCTATTGTTGTGCAGGTTGCTTGGTGGTCAACGACGGTCAACGGCGAGGATGATCGGGAATAGGCTTGGAGAGCTGAGGTCCATAACGATCAACGATGCTGGGTGAGGTCAATGTACTCAAGCGTGGTGCAAGATAGACAAGGGTGACCTATTAGCTAATCCGAGGCGCAAGATGGCGCAAGGTGTAGCTAGTTAGGTCAAGTGATGTTAAAAACGGTGTATTAAAATGTGTGCGTAAGTGTCCCGTTTGTTTTGGGTCTTAACGGGAGCCCAATAGAGTCGAACTTCTGGAAGGTCTAAGCCTCTGCACCTCTGCTTCGTCTCTTTTGCAATTTTTGTAAATCCTAATTTTCTTAGGGAGAGCTTTTGTGGAGGCTATGGTTCTTGATAGTTTGATGTGATTTTCGTGCTCTTGGATTGAGCATTGTCCTCCATTGATGGAGAGGCTGTAAGCCATATCATATCAATCAATCAAAGGAAAGTTTGATCAATGTTTTATCTCATTGCGTTCTTTCTCTCTATTTGATGATTTTAGGTATTTCTTTGATCCGTGAGTTTTTGCTTGGTTTCTTCACGTGATCTAGCTTGTTGTGACGTGTGGGAATCTATCTAGGATCATCTTGATCATCAATCACCCACGAGCAAGAGTTTTGACCTAGTTTTCGTTTTGACCCGGTTTTGAACATCTCTTCAATCAATTGAAAAGGATCGCTATTCTTCCCAGAATTATCACAATCTTCTATTGGAATAGCTTCTTGATATCATAGAGAATGTGTGTTCCAAGTTTCATCAAGTTTGGAGTTGTAGATCAAAAGTTTCATCTATTTGCAACTTCGTCATCGGGCTGTTTTGATCTGTTCTGGAGGGAATCGGTCATACCACCCAAGGCCAGAGGTCAGACCGCCCAAGGCCAGAGGTCAGATCGCCAGTGCATTGAATTGTTTCAACATTTGTTGATTTTATCGTATTGCTTAGGGGTTTGAATTGGTTTCAATATTAGTCTTCCGTTGTACTGATATAATGATCTTCATAGTTTCCATAGTTACTGGAGTGAAATATTATTGAATCGATTATTTATGAAAAAGTGAGCGTGCTCCTATTCACCCCCCTCTAGTCGCCTTTTCGGTCCAACATGGACCAACCGAACCCAACCAGGTAACCCACTTGTTCATCTCCCCCACTTTTAGTATTACCCAAGAAGATCCAAGCTAACCTTGCACAAAGAATGCACTCACAAACCATTGCAACAATATCATCCACACATGACACATACAACAATAAGCTCTCAATTCATCACATCACAGATCAAGGGGAGGGATCAAGGAGTAGAGAGGAAGGGGGGTTAACCTTAGCGCGCACCACGACCAAAACCCCACCATAACATCAACTCACCCCATCACCTCCCTGCATGCCTGAACGTCTGTTAACCCACGTTCAGTGCAAGCATCATACATGAAGCATGAATCAATATCAAAAAATCAATCTAGCATCAACATGTAAAAATTGAATTAAAACCAAACAAAGAGGGGTTATGTAAGGAGGGAGCTAAAGGCAAGGCCGAACCGGCCATTAGCAGCACTGGGAGGCGCGGGGACCGAGAGCGGGCTGGGCCTAGGGGAGAGGCACCGGGGTTGAGTCAGGGCAGTCGGCGGCCATAGGCCGGGCCGAGCTGAGCTAGTAGGGAGCATGTGGCGGCGGCGCGCCAGCAACAGGAGCCAAGAGGCGGCGGCGAAATGGAGACAGTCTGGTGGAGAGGCGGTGGGGAGGCTGGAGGCGGCATCGGACGCAGAGGGGCCCTGACAGCGGTGGCGCTAAGCGCCGGGCTGGCCAGAGGGCAACGCGTGGGGCTGGGCGCTGGACCGGCGACATCGGCGGTACACATGCGTGAGGGAGCAAGGAACTAGAGCGGGGAGAGGGCCAAAGGTGCGAGCGGCCGGAGGCGGCGGAGCCACAGTCGGGTCGGGAGCCAAGGTGGCGACGCCAGGAGAGTGAAGAGGAAGATGGGATTTGGCAGAGAAGCAAGTGAGAAGGGGAGCTGGGGCTGAGTGTCGGCTGAATGAAAGGGGGGAGAGAAGGGATTAGGGATTAATTGAGAGATGGATTTGGTGGGAGTAGAGTAACGATAGGAAATTAGGGTTAGGAAATTAGGTTTAGGAAGTTTAGTATAGGAAAATTTACATAATTTCCAATAAATGGTGATAATTAGTGTTTGTAACATTAGAAATTAGTAATAAAATTAATAGATGTTAGCACTGCGTAATTATGAGATCGAATGAATTCACTTAGGTCGCATCAGGCTAACCAGTTTTAACATCCGTCTGTTGAGTAATTATTAAAATAAGATAAATTATCATTAATTATGTTAATAAAAAGTGAAAATGCGTGCGTAGCAAACCTGTACATCGTTGGCAATAGTCGAGCATATTGAAATGTTTTAATCACGTTAGTTTAATTAAAATAGAGTGATCCCGAGTTTATGTATAGAATTAAATAAACGCGTGCAGACTTAAGTAAAATCGATTAGGCATTTTTGCCCAAATAGAATTTAATAGATTTAATGAAATGTGGGTGCGAGTGGTATTTCATTTTCGTTCGTTAAAATGTGAACTTCGGCATTTTCGACCTTAGAGCAAATAGATAGTAGAATGGCTATAGTGGAGAGTGCTAACTTAGCGGGGACCCGAAAAATGTTGTTAAACTAACGTGTGCTAGCAAAACAAAATCTACTAACTTATGTATGCATAATATCACATAAATTTAACTAAGTATTTGTTTATGTATTATTCGTTCTACCACATTATTGCAGAGGGCGAACCGATACATGCAGGACTACTTGATTCAGTAACCATCGACGATAATATCTTCTATGATTCCAAAGGCAAGCTATCCTCTTAAATATAAATATAGTTATATTAAATGTAAACAATATATTGTTGTATTATATGTATTGCATCAAAAATTGTTTCTCAAATTCAAATCAATTGATTGAGATGAACATGAATGAGAGAAAGATGAGAGAGAAAGGAAAAAGGTAAGAGGTAAGAATTATATGGCCGGTAAAGGGGGCCCGTGGCAGGTAAGAAATGAGGCAGGAGGTGGGACCCTTTACATATGGTTAAAATATAAGGACCAACAAGACTCTTACTCGGTCAGAGTCTGTAAATTCAGTGGCAACAATTTTTCCGTTTCTTCGTGCAGAAAATGCTACCTTGTTACGTGATCGTGCTCTCCACATTGGGTAAGTAATATGTGTGAGTGTGATGGAGGAACCCAGGACCGGTAGGAGAAGTTAGGAAGTGGGGGATCCGATGCGTTATAGCGCTAAGGTGAAGTGTTGAGTGCAGGATAGAAGTTGCCTCAACTAACATTACCAGAACTCGGTGTGTGACAAGATCAGCACCGACGAAAAGCAATGGGTGTAGAAATTAATCACGTAACCTGGAAAATATTTTATATTCTGATCTCGAACCCGCGTCAATGGAAATGCGGTGAACCCAGTTCGCATAGAGTTCAGAATAGCTATGGGTAAAGTGGTACAAAGCCTACGCAGTGCTAAACAAATCATGAATTCATGTCAGTCTCCTGGATTGGAGTCTACGGGAACCACTGCGGTGCTAAACAAATCATGCATTCATGTCAGTCTCCTGGATTGGAGTCTACGGGAACCACTAGGGGTCTATCTTATCTCCGAGTGATCAGTAGTGTTTTCAGTATTAAAATCTACCACCTAATATTTTAATGAGTTATTTTCATAAAAGAGATGATATAGAAAATGTGATAACAAGTAGAGATAAGTCATACAGTGCATCTTTTGCTATTAATACTTGTTGAGTACTTTTGTATTCAACCTTGTTAGTATTCTCCTTTGTAGATCCTAGTCTGATAGGGAATTATCCCAAGTGGGACGAAGGACATGCAAGTACCGAAGAGGCCGCATTAGGCAAGGGTGTTGGCTACGAGGACCAGGGTGAGATGGGCATTTTATTCAACAAATGTGGCGAGTAGGAGATTGATTGAGAAATGAAGGCAAGAGAAGGAACTTGGTCCCATTTCTTTTTGCGGATGGTAAATTACTATTTGTAAAGAACCATAGCCTTGTGTGGCTAGCTGGAATAAAAAAGCACAGTTTTTATCTTATTGTTCTGCTGCGTAACTTTGGTAAAAGCATACTATTCGTTGGAGCAGTGTTTTACTGAGCAAACGAATAGTAATCCGTAGATCTAAATGTGATTACCCCTAGGGGCGCCACACTAACATCTAAATTTATAACTAAAACTAACCAGAGACCTTTGGATATTTTGCTTTGACTTCTTGCCACAAGTATCGAGTACTCAGATCTCAGCTGCTCACGTTACAGGGACACCTTTTTTGAGGTATGGTCCATGGAATGTATTCAAAATTTTCATGTATGTTATATTCCATATGGTTATGCCCTTTCTCCAGGTAACCATATTTTTTACGACTGGATGGATTAGTCGTACTGCATTGATTATTCTGGTTTTCTTCAAGCTTATATATTGTATAAGTTGTTTTGAATATTGTTTTGCATTAGTGCCCTTTTTTGAAGGAATTTTACACAGGTTTCTATTTAGCACATGTAAGATTTCGATCTATACTTCAAAATTATGACTTCAGTGCATTCATTCCCTAAATATGCATTTGGAAATGATGATGTTCTATTGCCATGATGCCACGGAGCCTTGAGTCAGGCTATTTTTATGCACATCGGAGTTTCAAATTAAATTGTTTGAATTGCATGTAGTTATTTCTGAGCTGCTTGTGTTTTTATACCCCACCCATGTTCCCTAGCATAGTTTGTTAACCAGTTTGCTCACCTCACATTATTACTGCAGCATGTCCCAGCCAATATGTTGCTGACGTGCAGCGTCTGTTCAACTTATGCACTATTTTGCTGACCAACAGCAGCATCTATGATCTTTGTTTCCAGTCAGTTCGCAACCGTGCTTTTCCCTTATGAAGCGTATAATGTGGTCTAGCTTAATGTAATATCCTGTTTATATGGCTTGACAATGTTTCCTGCTCTACAATCTTACATAATCCTTAGTCTCAGTCATGGTGGTGCCACATCTCAGTGATGGTGGTGCCACGCATTGCCTCTGTTTATCAGCGCTAAATGGTCTGACGCGTGCTCGGTGCTACTATTCGTAAACGATGGTTCCTACTGTAGTACTCTCCATAGCTTTTGATTACCATGCATAGTCCAAGTTATGATATGACAAATATACTATCAGTTATAAATAGTCTGATATTGTGTTCTATCTTCAGTCTTCTTAACAATTTTCCACGCACTAGCACTATCGTTCATAGTTTCATCCTCAGCGTCAAAGCTCATGTTGCCAGCCGCGCGCCAAGGTGTGCGTAGGCCACTAGTCTCCATTTATCTTGGTCAAGCCATAGGCAAACAGGTTGTGTGGTCAAGCTACTCATGCAAACACGAAGCAAAAACTAAGCACAATAATATCAAGTTCCAGGACACATTGTCAACACCGTCAGAAAATTTTACCAGCAGGCAGAGTAGATCAAGATTTCTTTACTAACATCGCCGAAATCAATGCACATATTTTGATATTCAAGCAAGATCGATAAGAAAATGCTTTTAACAAGAGTAAAAATCACCTAAACCAAATCTAAGAAAGATGAGACGGCGATTGGGAAGTCTAGACAACAGTAGTACTTACGATATTTACAAATCTTTTTTGTGTATGTTTAAAATAAAAAACAAGAAACACGAATTCTAACAAAACCAAATCTACACCTAGGGTCATGACCTACATTCAAGCTAGCTTTGATACCACTTTCTTTGACGACCACGAATTACAGCAGGGTCATCGTATTCCCCGCAATTGCCTTGGAATTCAGTCGCGTACAGAAATTGCATCATACCTGCTTACTAATGCCAAAAGAAGGCTAGATAGAGTAAAATATGGCCTATTGGCTAGAATTGATATTACAATATGGGCCTCTCGGGCCGAATTTTGCAAACACTCGAAAGAAATGAAGCCACTTCATGGCATTTTACGCATGCTCATGCTTCTTCCTTATTTCTGCATTTATTATCTCTGGATGAGAAGAAGGCGTGATTCCTTGATGACTCCATTGTCAAAGGGGGAGAAGTAGCAAAAATGTTAAAAAGGGGAGCTATTTGGAGAAAATAGATAAAATAAAATTTTATGGAAAAAATGATGATCAAAGTGAGGGGGAGCTTGTAATTTACATTCTTATGATCTTATTGTCATTTCTGAACTTGAATTGCAATTCTTGGAACCTCACAATGATCAAAGGTCAATTTGAACAATTGTTCTTTCATATGGACCTTAAGTGGAATTTTTTACTCTTCTTTGAAAATTAAAGCTTTCTTACTTTCTTTTGACTTATCTCGCTTGGTTATACTAATCTGAAGCCAACTTGGTTATTTTCATTGCTTTCTCTTGCTCTTGGACCAAGTTGTGCTTTTATGCGAAAACGACGAGTAGTTTTACTTTTCAAACCTTAAACTTACATTTTTGGGAAATTACCAACGTGTTCATCAAGGGGGAGATTGTGGATATCATGGGGATATGCTCGTGATCTTAGGATGATGTTACAATTGGCAATGGCTTTAAAGGTTTGTCGAATCACGTGTTTTCGGCAAAGGTTCAGTTCTGTCAGGTCATTGGCGGTCTGATCGGCCAGGGCGGCAGTCAGACCGGTTGGGAGCGGTCCGACCGGCCATAAGTGGCGGTCGGACCGGCCAATACAAAAAATTGGAGTTTTGTGCTGGGCCAAAAATAGAGGGTGTAGGCAAGAGAGGGGATTCTCATACACTTGGTCTCATAATTTTTGGAGCTTCCAGTCAAAAGATCTATTCGTTTAAAATTTCCATAGAGGTTTCGGTTTTCAAGGGCTGAAAATCGGCTAAGTCCCTTCTGGGCGGTCTGACCGGCCAGACCGGCGGTCAGACCGGCCATTGAATGACGGTTTGATCGGTTTCCACTTGATTCGTCGACTTTCGTAGCAGCAATGTTTGTTTGTTAAGTCAAGTTTATGAGTTTCAGTGCATATGTGTTGCATGATACATGTTTTGACTAACGTGGGTCAAGTTGCGAAGAACTTGTTCCCAGAATCGATTTCTTGGTCTATTATTGTGCAGGTTGTTTGGAGATCAACAACGATCAACGGCGAGGATGATCGGGACTAGGCTTGAGAGCTGAGGTTCAGAACGATCGAGGATGCCGGGTGAAGTCTATGGATTCGAGCATGGCGCAAAATGGACAAGGACGACCGAGCGGGAAGTTCGGTGTGACGGGTTGCATCAAGCGACGCGGGGGTCGATGCAAGTGCCATGGTGGTTTCGGTGGGAGCCGGATGGGAGAGACTTGCCGACATGATGAGAGCCGTTGATCAACCTACACGTGGCGAAGCATGGAACTGCTTCATGAAGATTAGACTCGGTCTTTAGAGAAGGATCGAGAAGGGGTATTTTGGTAATATCACTAAAATACTGCCTTGATTACTTTTGCTAAACCGCGGCGCAAGACGACTCAAGGAGAAGCGGTTTAGGTCAAGAGAAGATGAAGACGACGCTTTAAAATGTGTGCGTGAGTTAAACTGTTTGTGTGTGGGCTTCACAGGTGCCCAATAGGAAACTCTTCTAGAAGGTTAGCCTCCACTATAAATATGCGAGGGTGCTGTGCACCTACTAAATCTTTTTGCTTATTTTGAAACCCTAGTTTTGTTTTTGAGATTAGGGAGTGGTGAGGTTAGGATTCTTGAAGAGGAGATTGATTGTGTGCTCATGTATTGAGTTTTGTCCTCCATGTTGGAGTGGCTGTAAACCAGCAACAATCACAAATCAATCTATGCAAGTTTTCTTGAGATGAGTCTCTTTGCGTTCTTATTCTTTATTTTGTGAGTTTGGGGCCGTCTTTGATTCTCAAGTTTTCCTTCAGTTTCTACCCCTAATCTTGCTTGCTGTGACATGTGGGATATCATCTAGGATCATCTTGATCATCTCTAACCCACGAGCAAGGTTTTTGATCTAGTTTTCATTTTGACTCGGTTTTGAACCATCCTTCACTCAAACGGGAAAAGATCGGAACTTTGTCAAGGGATCTTCACGATCTTTGATTGGAATAGGTTCCTGATATCCTAGAGAATGTGTGTTCCAAGTTTCATCGAGTTTGGAGTTGTAGATCAAAAGTTACATCTATTTGCAATTTCGTTTTTAGGGCTGACTTCACTGTTCATCAGGCTGGAGGTCAGACTGCCCAAGGTGACCGGTCCGACCGCCATTAACATAGAGGTCATACCGCCCATTACTTGAAAATCGAGTTTTTGTTGATTTTGGTTGTTTTGCTCTGGGGTTTAGATTGGATTCAATACAAGACTTCTGCTGTGCTTGGATATTGATCTTCATAGCTCTCATAGCTATCGAGTGAAAATCGTGTTGAATCTGATCTTTGTGAAAAAGAGATCGTGCTCATATTCACCCCCCCCCCTCTAGTCGCTGTTTCGGTCCAACAAAAGTATATCACAACAAGGCATTTTCAATACCTCGCCCTAACATCAGCCCGCCCTATGAGCTAGCTCCTCAAGATATGGACATCATTTACCATCATCAAGAGGGCTCACAGTTGTGTTAGTAACACTTGCATGGATATGGACGTCATTTACCATCGTCTAATGCAAGTGCCCTACATACATGGACGTCCTTTACCATCATCTGCAAACTCATATTAAACTTACCGACTATAGCCCGCGGGTTTAATGCCCGGACTCGGTAAATTACTTGGCTATGTCCATCCCATTCCAGACATGTGGTTACACTAAAAATGTTTAGGGCTATGCCACAATAGATTAGTCCTTAGCAACCCGGGCGAGAAAACCACAAACCACAATCTCGTGCAAACTGCACCAGTCTCAACAACCACTCGCCCAAGTTTAAAACAAGTTTTTTTTCATTTGATAACCAAACTAGCAGAGGTACCTCCTCTGGACATATATACAAGTGTTTCCCATAATTGAAGAATTTATCAAGTTGTTCCACCCTAGCAGAACTAGTATTGATATAAGCAACTTCTACTTATGCCAACTAAATTCCACTTAAGTTATCCTAAACCAATGGTAGATATTCCTAAGGTGACAATGGCAGTACCACCCAAGTCAAAAGGGATATTTTATTGAAATGTAGGACATAACTAATTTTATAAGCGCAAACATATCAATTTATTCAAAGTAAGCATGTGTAAACAATTGTAATGAAAACAACGTAGCATTTGAAATCATAGGATTAACATGGTCAAGGAGGGTTTTCTTGCCTTCACCAATCGACATATTGAAACATCATCTTCATTCTAGGTCTCTCCCACGGTTACATGCTTGAAGCTTTACACTCTATAGTTAACACAGCACGGAAGCAATCAATTCCGTAGTCACTATCTTCGAGTACATATAGCATTTATACAAGTATTACACAAAGATACATGCTTAAGGGAATGATGCATAAGAGAATGATGCTTATGGGAAGTTGTGGGGACAATTCCATACCCAAGCTCGAGCTTAACGGATTGTGCAAGAGATGTGACAACCTCAAAAGAATTGAAGGTTTATCAGTAAATACGCTTTGGCAGACAAAGGGAGAAGCAATTGACACTGCCCGAGCCATCAACTAGGCAGCGAGTACCAGCAAAGGAGCAACAACAGGAACATCCACAACCTGAACAGTCAGTCTTTCCAGTTGATCCAGTCTCAAATCCCTTCTCGGGTCTCTCTCTCCATCAAGTTCCTTGCCTCCTCCTAGGGCGAGTGGTAATGTTCCCTCTGGCCCTTCTAATTTAGAGCTACCACTTGCACAATATAGGGAAAACTAGAGCTAATGCTGGAAAGCCTCCAATTCAGTATGGCTTTGAGCATACATTATAAATTTTATCTCATATTCATATATTTCATCTGCATGCAAAATAATCATTGCATCACTTCCAATAATGCCTATTGCAAAGGATTGGAGAATTGCTAAGTGGGATCCTAAGTGGAAGGATGTTATGAAAGAGAAGCTCATTGCACTTTAGAAGAACAAAACATGAGATATTATTCCACTTCCAGCAGTAAAGAGGGCAGTGGAATACAAATGTGTATTTACAATTAAGCAAACTCCTGCAGGCAAGATAGAGAGATACAAGACACGTTTGGTTATAAAAAGTTATAATCAAACATATGGGATAGACTATGATAAGATCTTTGTACCGGTGGTGAAGATTAGCACGGTAAGAACATCGATCTCCTATGCAACTAATTTCAGATGACCCTACATAAGTTGGATGTGAATAATTCTTTTCTACATGGTGATTCACAAGAAGTATACATGGAGATTCCTCCAGGCTTCGAGGACAAACAGACTGGTGAAAAGGTATGTAAACTCAATAAATCTTTATACGGTCTGAAGCAATCTTCAAAAGCGTGGTTTATATATTCAGGTGTGCAATTTATAGTATGGGCTATTTTCAATGCAATGAAGATCATATTGTGTTTTACAGACATAGAGGATCACATATCACTATATTGACAGTTTATGTTTATGATATTGTGCTAACTGGAGATGATATTGAAGAAATCAAATCCTTGAAGAAAAGATTGAGAAAGGCGTTTGAAATGAAAGATCTTGAAAGTCTTGGACACTTTCTTGAGATTGAGATTGTATGTTCTTCGAAAGGTATAGTTCTCTCTAGAGGAAGTATGTTCTTAATTTGTTGGCAGAAACAAGTATATTTAGGTGCCGCCCTATTGCTTCGCCTATTGATAGGAATCACAATCAATATGCTGAGTCAATAGATCCAATTGATAAGGAAGCTTTCCAAAGGCTTGTTAAGCATCTTATCTATTTGTATCACACAAGACCTGGTATTTCATATGCAATGAATGTTGTAAGTCGATATATACATAATCCCAGAACATAATATATAGATATTATCTATTGAATCCTATGGTATTTGAAAAGTAATCTTGGGAAAAAAAACTTTGGTTCAAGAAGAATCATCACCTAAATGTAGAAGAATATTACGATATTGATTGGGTGAGCAACATGGATGATAAGAGATTGACATCTAGATATTGAATCTTTATGAGGTAACCTTATGTCATAGAGAAGCAAAAAGCAAAAGATTATCTAGTGTAAAGGCAAAGTAAAAAACAATGGCTTTAAGCATGAGAGAAATGATATGAATGAAAGGTTTATTGTCTAAGTTTTAGATATAAAGAAATAACCCCTTGATGTTACATTGTAACAATAAATCTACAATCAACATTACTAACAATCCAATACAACATGATCGAACTAAACATGTTAAGATTGATAGATTACTCGTCAAGAAGAAACTTGATAGCAGAATACAAAAGCTAGAGTATATCAAATCTAGTGAACAGTTAGATTGTTGTTTCACTAAAGTGTTATATCCTAACGATAATGCTATAATATATAACTGCATTACAAAGGTCTTATGAGACAACAAACAATTATTGTTAATCTACATTATGTACAACTGCATTTCAAAAGATCAATCAAGAACATAACCACTACAGCTCCACAGAACATTTTTCCAAAATTTGCATCTCTTCACAATTGAACCGACACTCGGTCCTGCTAAGGAGAAAAGGAAGATAGTTATGAATTGCTGTAATCATCTGGCAGGTATGAACAGAGTAAGTTCAGGCAAAAAAATATAATCTTCTCACCATAAGTTAAGAAAGCTCGTCAGGCAGCTCAGAATTCATGACTGTCTACTTGTCAGAAACTGTCAAGAAATCAGATGTACTACTGGCAAAGTAGTCCCGAATTGTTCTCCTTTTCAGTGAAGGAGGCGGGCTTAGAACTGAAGATGGGCTGTTCATTTGAGCTTCTGGGCTCTTCCTCGTATCCAAGGTCTCCTGAAACAACCCAAAGGCTCTCTTTCTTGCAGATTCAGGTGTGCCAAACTCCAGTACTCTGGGCTGAAGGGGAGAGTGGGAACCAGTCGGCAATTCACCATCGGCACTGGTGCAAGCTATTACATCTCTTGAAGTGGTCGCTCGCTCATGGCTAGCAGATCGTTGGCATTCAGTGCTTGGTGCGGTTATCCTCTTACGGATGACCGTTGGGGAGCTTATGTTGGTGCAATCCATTTTCTTGGTATTCCATACGCGAACCTGATACATATGATAAGAGTTATCGGTTGTTTTCTTAACTGGATTACAGCTCCTTCCCTTTATGCATAATATGTCAACAAGCATTGCAGTTTACATTGCTCTTCTGCAACATAGGTGTAATAGCAAAAGAGATAGATCCAGTTTTTGTAGTATTTAACAAAGTGGCATCGGAACAAAATTTGCAAGCTTACTCACCATGGAATCATCAGACGATGTTGCTATCTTTCCAACCTCTGATACACACCTGAAAATTGTGAAATTCATATCGAAACATGAGCATTAAATTATCGGTGAGATTTTCACAAAAGTCATCATTGTTCATAGATCCTACCAATCAACTGAAGTAACTTCACCCTCATGGCCTTCTAAAATTATAGGGCCACTCTCAGGTTGATCCACCTATGTCAGTGAAAAAGTATTAGCATGGATAGAATGTAAGAGAGCAGGTAATCCACATGCAACAAGTAACAAATGAGCACACACCAATAAAAAGGGCCATGCAACAAGTACCTGCCACAAGTATACATTACCGTCACTTGAACCACCTAGGATGTGAGTTCCATCAGGACTAATAGCAGACTGCATTTGAGAACCAAAACAGGTGTTATAAATTATACATGAAACATACCAAGCATATGCAGCTTGAAAAATAAAAACTAAACCAGTTGATCACTCACTGACCTTAACAAAGAAAGACTCAATTTTGCTCCCAGTGTAAACCTTTACTGGGCCCTTGTCCATATGGAGAACACTATACAAATAGATCCTGAAAGGTTTACAAAGTTAAAAGCAGTCTTCACCAATGCCATGGAAATTTTGCAGTTCGGTGTAGTGGTTAAGTGTAATTTTACCTGTTATCCATGCATGATGCAGCAATGTACGCACCATATGAATCTTGTGACAAGCAAGAGATCCCATGTTTCACCCCCTCCTTCTGAAAAACAAAGGATCAGTGAGTGTTGAAACTGAGCTACCAGCATATTCTGTAGCAATTACTAGCTGCTTACCAAAGGTTGTGCTGCTGCTTGAGGAGTTTTGTTGGAGACAGGCGCTTTAAGGTTTCGTGTATCCCATATTTTGACAACACTGGCAGACATTTATTGTAAAGATTAGTATTTTTTTTTAAAAAAAGTTAAATGTAAAGATTAGTATTTTAAAAAGTTAAATGCAATCAAACTACAAGATGTGCATTGTGTTCCGAGTGGTATATTCAGAATTCAAATGTACCACAGACAATACATCATTAGCCCTATAAACTATATGAAACTGATAAAATGGATGGGAAAATGCATTACTTGTCTGCAGCTCCAGAAGTAGCAATGGAGATATCATCTTTCAAACAAAGAACTGATGTGATACTCGTTGAAGCGGCCTAAAGATCACCAATATCAGCAAATGAACCAAAGTTAAGGGATCGTACGATCATCCCAGGCAAAAGTCATTCCATAGACTCAATACCTTTGCTCGAGACCTTGTTCGACTCCTTTGCGTGGGACTGTGCGCTTCTTTGACAACAGCAGAAGACCTAGCATGTGACACATTCTGAATGTGGTGAAAAAAGCTACATTGCTACAGACATTCATGATCATTGTAGTTGAAAGAACATTTAAACTGCACTAGCTATAAGACAACATACATGAGGCATGCTTCACCATGAGCATTTGGAGTTCTTGGATCACATCTTAGATCCCAAAGAGCAAAAGAACCATCCCTCGAACCAGAAACAATAAGCTCTGCACAGACAATAAACTACTTGAGTGTAGAGTTCCTAGCTAACTTTTGCCGACAAAATGTATCAAACTAGGTTGAATAAATTCAGGCTAGATGACACTAACCAGGATTTGAAGAATGGCGTGACAGCGACTTCACACTCCCAGTGTGTCCTGACAGCACACCAAGGCATTTCCTATTTTCCACACTCCATATCTTTACCTGATACAGAACAAACAACCCCAGTGAGATTTTGCGAAACCAAGGAATAAATTTATTAGTGCCACGACATACTAAACAAATTGATCGATCATGTTGCGTTACTTACAGTTTGATCGCCGGATGCAGTCAGTATTTGGGATCCCTCCTAAATAAATAAAACACAAAGATTGTAACTTTGTCAGAGACGCACATAATGCTGAGAAGCAACTGAGGGGTTGTCTGTACTAGATTTCTTTGGCCTATTTCAAGTACTGCAAGTAACTGGGGTTACCTTGATCCAGCACACATCAAAGATTGCGTTGTTGTGACCAACCCAATGGGACACCCTCGTTTCAGCTGCAAGAAGAGCACGATTTCAGATTGGAACAAATCGCACCACCCAACAAATTTGAGCCCCACGAAACACCCAAAATCTCAATCAGACAACGGGCACACTAGATCGGACATCGCGGGGGTCCAAGCCAACCTGACTTCTGTAGGGACGAAGAGCTGGACGGGAGGCGCCGGTGGGTGTCGTAGAGGCCAACATACCCGTCCTCGTCGGCAACCGCCAGAAGGTGAGAGATTTGCGCTTTCTTCAGGCCGCGCAAGAGTAAAGGCAGTATGTCAGCTCAGCGAATGGTCGGTCTCCGCAAATCTAAGCATTCGATGTTGCAAAGCGCAATAATAGGAAGGGGGTCTCGGGTGGTCCGTGGTAGGGCAGGCGAACCTTGCAGAAGGAGATGGCGAAAGGGATGGCTGGGTCGCCGGAGTGCTCGACGGCGATGACCCCGCTGCCGCGGCCGCCGGGGTCGGAGGAGAGGTAAGGGAACCGCGCAGCGGAGACGCGGGACCCCCTGACGCCGCTGAGCTCCCGGGCCCTGAGGCCGCCGAAGAAGGACGGAGAGAATCGCGGCCGAGTGGCCATTGGGGAGAGAAGGAGAGAGAGAGGAGGCGCGTCCGCGCGAGTGCAGGTGAAAGGGGAGGGGGGAATGGCAGGCGGGAGGGGTTTATGGGAGGAGTTTAGCTCCGCGAGGGAGGGTGCCGGCGGGAAGAGTTTTTCGTAATGGCGCCGCGGGGGGGAAAAGAAGCCGCCAAAGCCGGTGGCGCCGGGCTGTGGTTCGGGAAATCCGCGGTTTAATTTTGCCTCGTGGAGTTTCTAACTCGCTGGCAAGTGGGACCACGAGGCTCAAAGGCCATTGAAGCTTCACACAATCACAAATTCACAATCAAGCTCTTAAAACTGCTTTTCTTTTATCAATCAAGGTGGGCCGCGCTTGGGATGGGCTGAGCTTGGACCCTCGGGCTAAAAATACGGGATAAGTGTATTTTAGGGGGCTAGTGAAAGAGCCCACCTCCCCTGAAAAATTGAGTTGATTTTGCCTGTTCAAATTGTTTTGATTTCAGAGAAATGATCGTGCTTCCAAAATTCATTGAGTGAGAAGCAATCATTTGTCCGATGGCGATGAGAACCAAGAGACTAGACACCGTCTTATTCTTATCTAATGGTGGGCATTGGACCGTGTCATACCAGCACAGCACGGACCTGTCGTGCTTCAGGCCGTGTCGTGTCGTGCCGGCACGGCACGACGGGGTGACTAGACATCGTCTTATTCTTATTTAGTGATGGGCATTGGGTCGTGCCATGCCGGCACGGCACAAACTTGTCGTGCTTCGGGCCGCGTCGTGCCGTGTCGAGCCACCTTGCCTCTAGGCGGGTCCAAGCACGGCCCAAAGCCCGTCGTATCGGGATCGTACCGTGATGGTCCAAGTTCAGCCCTAAATAACTATAGACGACAACCGTCGTCGTCACCAGGAAAACAAAGACACCAGTGCGCCATCTACGCCTACTTCCCTCGCCATAGCCCCCCTCCTCTTGGACGCCGATGAAGAACTCCGCCCACCTCGATCGCGTCGCACGCTTGCGAAGAGGGTGAGAAGGACGTCGATAAGGAGGTGGCTGGAGGGAGGGTGGAGGGCGGCGACGTGTGGGGAGGAAGAGGGAGGGCGGTGGCACGTGGGGAGGGGGAGGGAGGGAGGGAGGTGGTGGCCAGCGGGGCGTGGGGAGGAAAAGCGACGATCGGCGGCGCGGGGGGAGGGAGGCGGTTGGAGCTAGAGGGAGGGGAATCAGCAGATATGATTAAGGATTAGAAATTTGGGAGCCGGGGCTCAGGGCTCGAGGAAAGGGTTGGGATGGGGGTTGGGGGGTCGGGAGGAATGTTGGGTCAGACTGGGTGACAAAAGGGGGTGATTGGTTGGGTCAAGCCGATATAGGGGAATGATTGGGCTAGACTGAGAGAGGGATTAGACTATAACGTGAAGGTTAGGCCTATT
The DNA here is from genome assembly GCA_036346395.1 of Hsuehochloa calcarea. Classification (NCBI taxonomy): domain Eukaryota; kingdom Viridiplantae; phylum Streptophyta; class Magnoliopsida; order Poales; family Poaceae; genus Hsuehochloa; species Hsuehochloa calcarea. Next base: position 19,061,344 of record CM070597.1, on the reverse strand, counting down.
TCGTGTCGTGATGGCCCAAACATGATCCAACTGACCGTGTCGTGCAGCCCGACGGGCCACATTCTCAGACCCAACCTGCCCCGCCGTTCGTATCGTGCCGGCCCAGCCCACCACGTGTTGTGTCGTGTTTAAACCGTGTCGTGTCAACTGAGCTTCGAACCGACCCAAAAAAAACACAGCCCATGTCCCTTAGCCATCACCCAGTCCACCCCAATGTCGCCATCCTTATTTTTTACTCTAGCAAACAATATCCGCTAAGTGCTAATGTTGTTAGAGTGCTAATGTTGTTATTATATTTGGCGCTGCTCTATAAAATGGTAGTCTGTTAGACTCAACCAAGAACTTAAATTTTATTCGTCACCAAAAGAAATACACTCATTATGAATACAAAGTGATCAAGAAATCTGGTGTTGTTAGCCACGAGCACCACCATTTATCCGTAGTAAAAAAAACCCACATCATATCCGCAGTCCGACCAAAAAAACAGGAACAGGAGCACCACCTTTTATCTGTAGTACAAAAACCCAGATCAGATCAGCGGTCCGACTAGACAAAAACAGAGCAGGAGCCGAGTCCGGTCAGTTTGCTCTTTAGCTCGTTTGAATTTAAAAAAAGGGGTAAATTTTTTAAAAATCATTGTGCTACTAAACGGGTGAAAAATATTTAAAAAACATTATGCTAGTAGAATTTGAGCCGGCAACCTCTTACTTGCCCGTGATAGAGTGTCCCACCTAGACTACATTTATTTCTAGTTTAAGTGGGTATATGCACCTTTATTAAGTTACATTGTCTAGTAGATGATACTGCTTCATTAGTTTCGTCAATAAATATTAAAATAGTACTATTAAACCATGGTCTGGGCAAAGAAACCAACAAATGGACCGGTGAACCGTGTGCAATTCTGTGCACACAGATGCGCCGCACAATTCGCTTCTCTGGGAGCAAAGACAAAGGGAAAAATCACTAAATCACAATTCGCTAATCATCCCCACAAACTTGTAGCTAGACTAGCTACCAACTACATCTCTGCTCAGATGTTGATCAGCGGTTGGACCTGGAGCGACACTATCAAATTATATCACCACACGTACACTGATCATCTTAGAACGGCTACCAACACTGGTGGCTTGCAACACTAGCCCAGTTAGATCGTTTTAGTTCCTAGTTGTTTTCTTGTGCAGAGCTTGGTTAGATCGGGGATGTGGATTTGGAGTTAGTGATCTTGGTGTGGTGGGTCGAATGATCAAATCTCAATGGCTTCCTTTTGCGGGTAGGTGGGTTTTAGGTCGGATGGGCATTTATTTGCTCTTACCCACAGTGCGATGGAGCTTAGTAGTCAGGATGATGAGCATGAGCTCAGTGCGTTCGATGAAATTATTGACTCAAGTTCTCTGAGGACTGAGGGAGTATTGCTATGACTAAAATTTGCTGCTGAAAGGCTCAATATTAGGTTGTTCTTGATATAGTGTTTCTGCAATCTGAGGACAGAACAGGGAAGTGAATGTGTCACTGTGTCTTGCTTATTAACTATGAAGTATGGGTATATATTGTTTTTTCTTGTTCGGCTTCTGTATTTGGATCACGATATTCAAGCTCACAGGCGAATTTGGGATGTCTTGCATGGAGAACATGGTGGATTTGTAGTTTAACTCTTTATCCTGATGAAGACTAGCACATGAGGCATCATGTATTCCTTCCTCTTATAATATCTAACACTTGAATTTAGTCTAGCATTTATTCGTAATTTTGGCCACAACTACTAGTTACAGTGTAATTAGTGGAAATGTTGCTGATTGTGTACTGGCCATCCAATGGTACAAGACTTGAATCTAAACCAGTCTATCTTATCAAGTCAGGGAAAGCATGTTGAAATTCAGTGATGTACTAGTTGGATTTTGTATGTGACTCGTATGGAAATGCTACCTACCTTATTAGTTAGATTTCTACCTAACTTATTAGTTAGATTGTGTTCTGACTCGTATGGAAATTTAGTGTAATTAGTTAGATTTTGCCAGGGAAATCTAAAGCAACCTATCTTATTAGTTAGATTTTGTCTAACTGTCTTCATTGATGTACTATTATGGTGTACGAGTGGAGTTCAGTTGGTGTATAAGACATGTTGAAATTCAATGACAGATTTGGGTGTATTCTTGCTGATGTTAGAATGCTAAATGCAATAGATGATCAGAACCAAAGGATTTGTAAGCTTGAGGTCAACAAAGGTCATCTTCATAAGGCTATAACTTCTAAGGTGTGACATAAATTATTGTTTATGTTTGTGTTCAAAATGCATCCATTTGTCTTATGATCTTTGGTTTCTAATATCTTTTGTGTGACAACCTCAACTTAGTAGACACTTTGTATCTACAATTCGGCCATTTCACGCTCAAATTCCAAAATCAAAGAAGTGGGGAGATAAACAAATTTTATCCGAGTAGGGGATGATTGGTAGACATTACTATTTTTCTCCAAGCTTAAATAGCATTATATGTAGCAGTACTATTTAGTTTAGTGTTAGCACATGTTGGATTTTTTGCATATCTTTTTCGTATGCCGTGTATTTCATAGTTACATGAAACATAACCAGATTCTAAAAAAGTGACAGGAGGTAGCAATCAAGATCTTAGGTCCAAGCCTCAAACTGAATGTTGCTTTGTAAAGCATCATGTAAGTGTTGTTTCTAGCAGCTAGCAAAAAACATAAACAATGCATTTTTGCTTAGAACCTCAAGGCTCTCACTTGTTAATTTCAGCAATGATTATGCCTTAGAAGCTAATGTCCATTCGAAATTTGAGGGTGATGTGTCAAGTAATTGGTGTTGAAATGGATGCACTGAAGCGACAACACATTTATATTGCATTTATATTGTCTAAGTAGTAGTACTTCATTTATATAGCATTTAAATCTACAATTTTGTTTCTTGCAGCTACTTGTACTTTGCTGCAACCTCATTAATTTATTTACTTTTCGGTCAAGGAGATTCTATTCAATCCTTTCTATAGGAACCTTAAAGCTTGTCCTGCAATCCATCTAACACAAGCTCTCCCCACCCTTGTTTTTGGCCATGTCTCCGTTTCAGAGTTTAGAAACAAAATGCAGTCAAAAGGTGGGAACAAGCAAAAAGCAAGCGGAAAAGAGAAGGAAATTGGATGAGGAGTCACTGTCACAATAGCAAAACAATGCAGCTGATGATGCCAAGGTAAATGAGGATTAACTTTTTCTGACCATGTGATAGTTCCATCCTATATAATCTATGGATTTATACGTCTAAGTAGTAGCACTTCATTTATATTGCATTTATAATGTCGTATTGCTAGGTTGTGGATGACCCTTGGAATGATGTACTGTATAATTTTATGATTTTTTGAATTCTATGTGGACTATTGTTATGATAGTTATTTGTTAGTGTTATGTGATTATATTAGACTATCTAGTATTATTCTTCATGAATTGTCATACTGAAAGATCTAGACCCGCCATTATGAGTTAATGGAGTGTTTTGGTGATTAATGACAAATCTAATTGTGAGACTAACTCTCTTGTCAAGTATCATCTTGTGTAGTCTCATTTGGATATAAAGGTGAAATTCAATGAGGTATGCATTTAACTCATACTCTTATATAATGTTGCATTCCTCGGATCCAAAATATAGGTTGAACTCCACCATAAGTATAACTTGAATATGTGCATATGTTTTCTTTACACATATGTGTATGCACACATTTAGGGGGGAGTTTTATTCTATAATTTGTGGTTTCATTAGTATTGATCCATATTCCATTTTTCACATATTTGGAATCTTTACTTTGAAACATATCCGTTTGAGTATATAGAACTTGTGTAGTTTGTGTATACTCATGTTTGAGTAAAATAGAACTTGTGTAGTTCTTACATACTCATGTCGTGAGTATATGTAACTTGTGTAGTTCATATATACTCACGTTGTGTTACCTTTATCAAATCAAATTTATTTGTATTTGAAATGGTTATCATCAATTACCAAAGAGGGAAAGATAGAGGTATCTTGTCCCACCATTATGTGTTAATGGTATGAGGTGGTAATTAATGATAATTATATTGTGGAACTAACATTTTCCATGAGTTGGATGTATAGGTTATGTTCCAGGATGATGAAGACTTGGGATGATTATGAGTTGATCATCAAATCAAGAGCTTGGTGTAAAAGATGCATCATGAGTTGATGCTTATCAAGAAGAGATAATCATGAGTTGATTGTCAAGACAAAAGAAGACTCATCATGTGTTGATGGAGGTCAAGCAAAGGATCATCATCCGTTGATGATCATCAAGTTAATGACCCGAACTTGAAGTGATGATATGTCGTCAAGCTTCAAGAAGACGCAAGGCAAATGTATGACTAGCTAGGGCTAAGGATGTGTTCCTAGTCTTTTACCGGTCTTGGTGTTTGGTTGGTAGACCGGATTACTAGTATAGATTGTTGTACTATTAAGAGGGGTCTTAACTAGTAGTTTGAGTTAGTCATGTGTTGATAGCTCAATATGGTTGCTCTAGCTCATCTAGGCATAATGCTATTTATTTACGAATGTATTTTGCAAATAGTCGAGGCTCATGCGTAATCCTTGTAGCATGTGACTTAAGTTTGCAAACGTGTTTTGCAAATGGTGTAAGTCTATGTACCTTATTCCTTGTGATGAGTATTCTAAAATGCTGACAAATGTGTTTTGCAACTAGTTGAGAATATCATATTTTAACCATGTTGGAATTGTACTCAAATGGGTGAATATGTTTTGCCATTTGAAGTGAAGCAAATGTGTTTTGCTTCTGTGGTCTGCCGGTCAGACCGCCGGTGTGGACCGGTCGACCGGTGGCAAATCGGTCGAACCGGCCATATGTTGGCGGTCGGACCGATTTGCTTTGACTTGGAATCTCTGTCCGGAAGTTCCGCCCTTGTGAAAACGGAACTTCCGATGTGAGGAAGTTCCGGGGTTCGTGCGGAACGATTATTCCAGAGAGCGCCCGTTTTGGGACTTAGCCAAATTTCCATCGGGCGGTCGGACCGGCCAACTGCGGCGATCTGACCGATTTGGCGGCGGTCAAACCGGCCATTGCATGGCGGTCCGACCGGCCGAAGGCCCAACAACTAGTTTTCTAGCCGTTGGCGCATGGGGCGGTCCGACCGACCATTAGTTGGCAGTTAGACCGGCCAAGCACTGTTTTGAGGGAATTTTCTCCCAACGGCTAGTTTTTGGGTGTGGGCTATAAATACCCATCTTGGCTGGTTGGAGAAGGTTGCTGAAAATTGCTGATGCTATTGTTGAGTGCTATACTCATTCTTTGAGCTAAGAGCAAGCCTCTCATTCTATTTTGTGCATGTATTGCACTTAGTGATATTTGAGAGCAAACCCTAAGTGCATGTGTTGCCTTAGGTAGTGGATTGTGTATCCACTTGAGCTTTGATACTTGATTAGTTCAAGTGATCGTTGAGTCTTGTTACTCTTGGTGTTTGCCGACACCTAGACGGCGTGGAGGCGTCGTACCCGGTGATCTTCTAAAGAAGCTTGTGAGAAGGCCCGACGTGGTTGTGAGTGGTTTGGTGCTCGCCATCTCCGGAGTGGAGGAAGAGCAACCATAATGGAGCGAGGTGTTGGTTCGGTTTGGAACCGGTCTAAGTGGTTGGACTTACCTCGGAGGTGTTAGCTTAATTAGTGGAGCCGGTCCAACGTGGTTGGGCTTACCTCAACGTGGATTAGGGGAGACCGGTAAGTCTCCGAACACCACGGTAAAACATAATCGTGTCATCTTGTTTTTACTTGTGCTTTACTTTGAGCAATTTACATTACATGTTTTAATTGTTTATATATCTTGTATGATTGCTCTCTAGTATTGTACTCATGTTGTTGGTGCACTTAGTTGAGCCTAGTTGTTTTAGGTTTTAATTGTGCAAAATCAATTCGTTATTAGCTTCTGCATTATATATTAGTTTTAGCGCGAAAGAATTTTTAAAACCGCCTGTTCACCCCTCTCTAATCGGCCACCTCGATCTTACACATACTTTCTCATTGAACTCTTTGTTTGTTATTTGAACTTTATGATTTTTTTTTGCTATTTTTTGGATTGTTTTCTGAATTTTTTGGTCATATTAGAATTTTCTAGACTAATTTTACAATTTATCTATATTGTTTTTCACAATTTATTGATTTTATTTCAAAATTTTGGAATATATTTACGATCTTTTTGAATTTTATGGGTTTTCTAAATTCATTTATATTGAAGTTCTTTGAATTTTCTAACCACTTTTAAATTCAAAATTTTAAATAGGAGTTATCCCCTCCAATCTAACAATTATACAAACAATCAATATTTTGTCCAATTTGCTCCAATCCCCCCTTGGATAGGTGGAAGAGAATTGGTGGGGATAGGGTAGTGGGAGGGGGATTAACCCAATCCCCTTTTGGATTGTCTTCCATATGGATTAGTTCCTCAACTTGCCAAACAAGCTCTAAAGAGGTGGGAAAGGGATTTCCAAGTCGAACTTAGGCACATAAGATGGCGAGAAGGTTTAGTTTCCTTTTTTCCTCTAAACTATCAAAATCATTATTTAGTAGTTATTTTTTGTAGAACAATTGAATATTAACGAAACATCCTCACGTTTTGTTTGTTTAGGCTTAGGCCTTGTTTGTTTCAGCTTTGGCTTTTGGCTTTCGGCTTTCGCCCAAATCAAATGGTCAGCTTCTCGCAACCACTTTTCCCGAAGCCGGAAGATGCGTCAACAGGAGAAAGCTGAAAGCTGGAATCTGTCATTCGGCAGCTTCCCACCACCCTCCTTCCAACTTTGCCCCTCCACTGCACCCATTATTACCCCCTTTTGCATTCGACTCACCTCCCTCCAGCAGCTCACCACCGCCCCCGAGCTCCTCCCCCCCGAGCCCCTCCTCCTCCTCCTCTCCGCGACCCCTACCTCCTCCTACGCCCCCACCCTCCTTCTCCCCACACGACGCCACCCCACCTATCCCACACACCGGCCCCACCTTATCCTCCCCAAGCGGTGCAACCCCTCCTCTCCCTTGAACTACCAGCGGCCTTCACCCTCTCCCCCGAGCCGGCCTCCACACCCTCCCGACCTTGAGCCGCTTGCGCCCAGATTTGGCCGCCCTCCTCCCTTCCACTGGCTCGCACCACCGCGGTGCCTCCTCCTCCACCGGCCCACGCCACCTCGGCGCCATCCTCCCTCCTCCGGCTACCTCCCCTACCGGCGGCGGCGGCGGCCCAAACCTTAGCCGTCGTCGCCTCTCTCGTTTTTTCCTTTTTATTTTTCTATTGTAGTATAAATGTGGTTAACTATGTGTAATCATTAATCATTGTAACATTAATAATTGTGTGTGATAATTATTTATTATGTTTATTTATGTCATATTAGTTTTATTTTAATAATTATGTGTTGTAATATTTTTTCATATTTTTAAATTGCAATAATTATCGTTAATTGTTGTTAATCGCGGTAGTTGTAGGCTAATTGTAGTTTATGGCACTAATTGTGCTAAATTATGGTATATTGCGATTGTCGTCGTCAAATGCGACTAATTGCCCTAATTACGGTAGTCGGCGTTAATTATCGTTAAATATCGCCAATTGCAGTAGTTATCATCAATTGTGTTATTTATTCATTGTCTTTAAATACCGTTAATTATCGTCAACTGCAGTAGTTATCATCAATTGTGTTAGTTATTCATTGTCTTTAAATACAATTAATTATCGTCAACTGTCGTTAGTTCTTGTTAAATGTTGTCAATTGCGTTAAACAACATGAAACAAGCCGTTACTGTCCTCAGGGGCATTTCGGACATTTCTCATCTCAGAAGTTGCAGTTAGTCTAGCTAAAAGCCAGACAGCCAAACACCAAATCAGAAAAGCTCAGCCATTTAGCTCACAGCGAGAAAGCCATACAGCACAGCCGAAAGCCGCTTTTCAGAAAATCCCAGCCAAAACAAATAGGACTTAGGCTTTTAGGCTTATAGCTTAAAACTAGTTTTTTTTTTACTTAATCAACTTATAAGTTCCTTAGTTTTAGCCAAGTTAAGGTGTTTGGTAATATGGTTTTTTATGGGCTGTTGACTTCTTGAGTTGTTGAATATTCTAGACTGTCATTATGAGTTAATTGGGTATTTTGATTTTTAGTAACAAATCTATATGTGAGACTAACCCTTCTATTGTTGTACCTATTGTTTAGTCCCAGTTGGATAAAAAGGTGAAAATCATAGAGGTATGCTTTAGACATCATGTTCTTATATCTTGTTGCATTCCGTGGAACCAAAATATAGGTTGAACTATACTAAAAGTCTAACTTGAATTCGTGCATATGTTTTCATTATATATTTGTGTATGCACAAACTTAGGGGGAGTTCACTATATATTTTATGGTTTCATTAGTAATGATCCTTGTTCTTTATCCACTTATATTAAGGATCTCTACTTTGAAATATATCCATTGAGTATACAAAACTTGTATAATTCATATATACTCATATTGCTCTATATTCAATTATTTACAATTGTGGTGATTGTTATAAATTACAAAAGAGGAAAAGATTGAAGTATCTATACCCACCATTATGAGTTAATGGTATGGTTCGGTAATTAATGATAATTACATTGTGTGACTAACATTTTTCATGAGTTGGGTAAATAGATTATGTTTTATGATAATGGAGACTTTGAATGACATCATTAGTTGAATGTCATCAAGTCAAGTTTCAAGAAGAGGATGCATCATGCGATACTGCATGTCAAGATCCCGAAGAAAAGATGATCATGAGTTAATCATGAGTCAAGAAAAAGACTCATTATGTGTTGATGAAGGTCAAGTGATGGATGCATCATGTATTAATGCATATAAAGATAATGGCCCGGACATGAAGTAAAGATGTGCATTATCAAGCTTCAAATAAATGTGCAATGCAAAGATATGACTAATTAGGACTAAGGATATGTTTCTAGTCTTTTACGGTCTTGGTGTTTGGATGTGAGACCGGATTAGTAGTATAGGTTTGCCGTACTATTAAGAAGGGTCTTGACTAGTAGCTCGAGTTTGTCATGTGTTGATAGCTCGTTTTGCTTGCTCTAACTCTCGTTAGCATGTTGTCGATATTTTGCAAATGTGTTTTGCAAATGGTCTAGGCTCATTCATAATCTTTGTAGCAGGTGACTCTAGTTTGTGAATGTGTTTTGTAAATAACTTAAGTCCATGTACCGTATTCCTTGTGGCGTTGATTATAAAAGTCGACAAATGTGTTTTGCAACTTGTTGAGAATCTCACTTTCATCCCTTGTGTGCATCTTGCGTCAATTGACAAATGTGTTTTGCAAATTGAGTTGAAGCGAGGTGTGTAATCTATTTCTCAGCCTTGTTGGCAGTGGGCGGTCTGGCCGCCCATGTCAGTCGGTCTGACCGGTGGAGTTCGGTCTAACCGCCCATGTTAGTCGGTTTGACCGGTGGAGTGTCAGTCTGATCACCATGTGTTGGCTGGTCTGATCGGTCCCTGGTCAGTGGTATGATTGTATTTCTTAAGCGGTACTACCTCAAGGCGGTAGTATCGAACTTTAGTTGACAGTTCGCTTTTTCCAAAAAAGGTGATTTTCTAGTTTTGGTTTTTCCTCTGTTGAGCGGTCTGACTGCCCATCTGGCGATCTGACCGGTCCTTGTGAGGGCAGTCAGCCCGATAGTGAGTCCAACGACTAGTATTATAGCCGTTGGAGCCAGGGTGGTATAACTGGCCATTGGTTGGCGCTCTGACCGGTTTTCACGGTGAAGATTCTCTCCTAATAGCTAGTTTCCCTTATGTGGGTATAAATACCCCTTGTGGTTGGTTGTGGGAGAGTTGCTAGTGTTATTCCCATTTCTTTGAGCAGAGAGTAAGCCCTCCCCTATCTTTTGTGCATGTGTTGCACTTAGTGAGCTTATAGAGTAAAATCCTAGTGTATGTGTTGCATTAGATAGTGGATTGTGTATCCATTGAGCTTAGACACTTGATTCGTTCAAGTGAGCGTCTTCGACTTGTTACTCTTGGTGTTTGCCGACACCTAGACGGCTCGGAGAAGTGTGTGCCAGTGATCTTCTCAAAGAAGGTTGTGAGAAGACCCGAACATGTTTATGAGTGGCTCGGTGCTCGCCATATCTGGAGTGGAGGAAGAGCAATCCCGAGTGGATCGAGGTGTTGGTTCAAGTGGTGAGCCGGTCCAATTTGGTTGGACTTACCTCGGAGTTAATGGCTTATTTTGTGGAGCTAGTCCAATTTGTTTGGGCTTACCTCAATATGGATTAGGGGAGACCGACAAGTCTCCGAACACCACGGTAAAACATCATTGTGTCATTGTGATTTGTTTTCTTAATCTTTCTCTATTGCAATTTATATTTCTGGAATTAAATTGCTTATATGTCTTTGTTGTTTACTATCATTGTCAATAGTATTAGTTTGTTGGTGCACATAGTCATAACTAGTTGATTTAGGTATTAATTGAGCAAAACCGAATTGGTTCACATTTCCACATAAAATCTGGTTTTAGCCAAAAGAATTTTAAAACCGCATATCCACCCTCTCTAGTCGACCTCCTCGATCTTACGATTGTGTGTGAATGGTAAAAAGTCTGAATTGCCCTAAAGGATTTGGAAGACCTGTTTATGCATGTATTTAAACTTATTTTTTCGTGGGAATTGAAAGTATGATACATGCAAATTTTTCGGTTATTCTGATTGTAAGGATGTAGGTCATGTTGAATTGAATTGTTGAATGCCAAAATTGACTTGTATGAATGTACAAATTTATTGATTTAGATGTTGCACAGTTTGTTGACTTTAAGTAAATAGCTATTCAGGTAGCCCTACAATGTTGTTTGTATCTTGTCTGAATAGTATCAGTTTGCATCTTGTCTTCGCTTGAATTCAATCAAAATGGAACTATTTTCCAACTGTTGAGGTCAAATGGTTGTGACTTGTGACAAAACGGAACTATCTTTCTCTCACCAATAATCAGGAACCATACATTCCAAAAGTTCCAGAAATAAAATTAGCACTGCTTCTACTCACTTGATTTTGAGAGTAAGTATCAATAATCAGGAACCATACCATTGCTTGCAGAAATGAACTTGATTTCGACAGAAAGTAATGAATGGAACACACAGAGCATTGCACCGGTATAACAAAGAAGGTCAAAGAATTGCATTCATTCAAGCTTCCATAACAAATTGTACTCAAGCATTCAAGAGATCATTACATCATTTTCCATGACAGATTGTTTATTACATCACTGGGAATAAATCGGCTAACACCAAATCTGCAAATTCATGACCAAATAGTACCTAGTCATTCCTTTTCATCAAGCAAATTCCTGACCAAATAATACCAGGTCGAGGGAGGACGGCGGCGTCGAGCACGGGGTCGAGGGAGGACGGCGGTCTTGTGCAGAGTTCGAGGGAGGCCGACGGAGGAACTTCAACACGTGGTTCAGCAACATTACTTTTCTTCAGAGAAACGGAGCACTAATAAATTTCTTGAGTAGAAAAACAACACTGTCTAAATAAGAAGTTTTACCTTTAGCTCTGATGATACTTCCATCGACTGTTGTTAACGTGGGGAATGAACTAATGGAGTCTATAGCAATTTCTAAAACATTGCAGCCAAAATCGGTCGTTCTAGCGGGAAGATGATTAGCCAAGGCCTCAATCAGGTTCCATCTTCGCAAGCATCTTAGCTCGCCACTAGGATCGGAAAGAGGAATCTAGTAAATTGATTTCCAATTCTGTGCTCCATGAGAAATACTCTTTCATTATATTACATATCAAATAATATCTGATAGTTATCGAGCTAGCCTTGTTTTTGTGTAGACATTCATCTCGAATCCTAAAACCTGTTATACATAGAGGTCATCAGTTATTACAAGAACTCTGATTTTTTCACAAAAAGAAATTACAGGAACCATGAAAATCATGTCTCAAACATACCAATAATACCCGACGGTTCAAATCTGCACAATACTTGTTATTAACCATTCATACTACAAAAGACAATGTTGTTGCTACTTGCTATTAAGCTGACGCTATCTGATACTGAACACCCGAACCATTGGCGTTGATGCCAATGGCTCCCCCGTCCTCTCTCAGGCAACCATACTTCTCCAACACAAGGCTTCTCAGCCCTTTCCTGCACAAAAAGAAGAAGAAAACGAACAAATTAATCCAAAGATTTATCTTACAACTAGGCAAGCACCATTGAACACTGCAAGATTACCGCAACAGGCTAGCTAGTAGCTATGCACACACAAGTACACCAGTTCTTGGAAAGTAGCAGCAGCCATTGCAGCGGTAGAGCGAGCTCACCAGACACCCCCTTCCCAGTAAGTAACAAAGAGAAGCGTACCTGTGGAGCGCAAGCGCAGCAGCGTCTGGCGAGGGGAGGCGGCATCGTCGAGCGAGGAGAGGCGGCGACGTCAGGCGAGGGGAGGCAGCGATGTCGGGCTGGGGGAGCTGATCCCTGATCGAGACAGGTGGTGCGGGAGACAGGTTGGGACAGATTCCGGGTGGGGAGAAGGATCGGAAATGTGGACTCAATTAGCCCTATTGTGCAGTAAAAATTTCAAAAATAGTCTTATAAATCTAAAAATTTCAAAATAACGCCCGTATTAGGTCTTTGCCGTCGGACGGCGGCAGCAAAGTCTTGCTGCCGTCCCAGGGCAGCACCTTGTGCTTACTGGCGAGGCGGGGCCCGGCGACACCAACTGCACGTGGGGCAACACGTGCGATATTTTATTTTTTGAATTTTTTTAAAAAGTTATTAATAATTTTTTCAAAGATTTTTAAAATATACAAAATGAGCTCAAACAATTATGAAATTTTTGTGAAGCCTCCCAGCATAGTTTTATGCTTGTGTAATTTTTTGAAATTTTATGTATTCTTTTTTACTAAAATTCTTTATAGTTTAATGTTTGTAGGAATTTTATAATATAGCAAATGAGGTCCAAACATTATGAATTTTTTTCCATACTCCTACACAGTGGACTTGATTGTGTAAATTTTACAAAATTTTATATGCTCAAATTGTCTCGACAAATTCGGGTTTAGGTCTCAAAATTAGGGCGAGGCGTTTGAAATTAGGGTTTCATGAATTCATGTGACTTGAAATGTGGGAAGTATGGTTCTCCATCACATTTCTTGTGTGAAAGTAAAGTCGGAAAAGCGAGTCTGAAATTAATTTAATCGAAAGGGCTTAGAGCGTTGCGATTACGGAGAAACCCTAAAACATAGCGGAATCGAGACCGATGTGGATGGCTATACTTTGATGGCCCAATGGAGGCACGCACACGAACTACAAGCGGCCCGTGCGGACGAAGCCGCGTTACATGTGGTCACATGGCATGATGGTTCGGCTAATTACTTTACCATGGGCGCTACTACTACGGTAACTCGCGACACGAGCTTAGGACCATGTAAATGCGCATGCCTTTAGGGGATAGTTAAAACATTGCGAATAGGAGGTGTAGTACTACGAACTAGTCCGACCTCTGCGTGGGCCGGGCCATTTGCCCTTTCTTGCGAGCTCGGCATTGTAGTCCTCGCTGCCGCTCGGCCTCGGCCGCCATTTCCGCTTTTCTCGCTCCTCTCGCGTGCCTCGCGCTCCTGCGCTGCGCCTCGAGATGGGCGAGTCTCCGGCGGATCGCTCGTTGTGCTCTTGATCAAGCGATCCTCCTCCGGATCTCGCGTCCCTTTCGCATTCCACTCCTCGAAGTCGAGTGCCATCGGTCGTGTGGGTGGATCTCTAGGTCGATCCACTTGCGGAAGCCACATAGCGGCTCGGGGGCGCGGGTGAGCGGGAGAGATTGTTAGTGCATACTCGAAATAGAATTGGTGCGATATATTCTTGTTAGTACTCCTTCTACCGGCCGAGAATGTTGCTCGTATCCCAACGGTCGGGATAGTCGGAGGAGTAGTTAGGACATCCCGATGCGCATGCCGAGGCCGAGTGGTGCTTGGATTTGAAGAACTTGCATGTGTCCTCGCACCAACGGATGGCGGCGGCTCCCCTCTGGCGGGTGTTGCGGCGAAGGCTCGTTTGGAGCGTTCGACAAGGGTTCTTTGATGCGCTGGGTTTCATTGCGGAGAAGCGCCATCTGGCAAGTCGCTCTTCTTGGACCCGCCTCAGCGACCCTAGCTTGTTCGGCTCGTCTTGGTTGAAGCCCTTGCTAGATCACGGATCTCGTCCCATTGCTTCTTGAGGTTGTCCATCCCGTGGTGAAGCAAGCTCGGTGTAGTGTTTGGTTTGGTTGTGTGGTTTTCTCGTAGATGACTTGCACCTCCTTTTATAAGCGGAGGTTGGCATGGCGTAGTTGGCGAGTGTTGTCTAATCTTTCTGCAGAGAGTAGTCATGGCCCTTTTTAAGTCTTTGTATTTTTGGTAGAAAAAGCTCGGAGGCGAGTGTTGTCTGGTTGTTGCGATGAGTTGTCACGTCTTGCTCTGCCAGTCTCTGTCATTTCGTCTAAAAAATTTGGCGGCGGTGAGTTATCACGTCTTACTCTCAGTCTTGTCATTTGATCCGAAAAGCTGGCGAGGCAGTGAGTTGTCACGTCTTACTCTGCAGAGTGCTGTCATTTCGGTCCGAAAAGTCGCGAGCGATGAGTTGTCATGTCTTCCTCTGCGAGTGATGTCATTTGGTCGGAAAAATTTGGCGAGGCGGTGAGTTATCACGTCTTACTCTGCAGTCTTTGTCATTTCGGTCGAAAAGTGGCGAGGCGATGAGTTATCACGTCTTACTCTGCGAGTCTTGTCATTTGGTCCGAAAAATGGCGAGGCGATGAGTTATCATGTCTTACTCTGCAGTCTTGTCATTTCGGTCGAAAAATGGCGGCGATGAGTTATCACGTCTTCCTCTGCAGAGTGTTGTCATTTGGTCGGAAAAATTGGCGGCGGTGAGTTATCACGTCTTACTCTCAGTCTTGTCATTTCGGTCCGAAAAGTTGCGAGGCGATGAGTTATCACGTCTTACTCTGCGAGTCTTTGTCATTTCGGTCCGAAAGGCGGCTTACAATTGAAGTTGTTTTGAAAGCCATCTGCTGCTTTGTTAGGATGATCGGTAGTTCCGACGATATAAGTGCGGAACTACCTCTCGTGAACTTCAGAAAATCTGCGGAACATTTTTTTGCAAAGAGCACTCTTTTGGGACTTAGTGATTTTCTACAAGCGTGGTTCTTACCGCCTTGTTGGGAGCGGTACTCTGCACGCGATAATCGGAAGTTCGCAAATTAGATAGCGGTACTTCCGATTTAGAAATTCTTGTTTGATTAATTCACACGCAAAGTGTTCTAGCGAATTAGATAGACGCATACATGATACAAAATACTACCACAACGCCGCAAAGGCATACATCACGTAGTGCGAGGATGCATAGATAAAGATGGATATTACAATCTTATTAAAGCGAACTTCTACTTAGCAAGAACAAGAAATAATAGAAGAAAAATTACCAAAGTGGCCATGTTAACTAATTTACGTAGCGATTTCTCAACCCTTCCCATCCTTTCATCCAGATCCTTTAAGAACACTATCTTTATTTTCCGTCGGTTCATCCGATGGTCGAGGCACTTGATGAAATGCGACCACGACGTGTGTCCTCTTGCAAAGGCGCAATTTGCATTGCAATGCCTCGAACCTCAGCCTGACTTCATCGACCTTGCCCGAACCGACATGTTGTGTTCTATAAAAATAATTAGGAATACAAGTGAAAAATATTATGTTTGGAAAGAAGTTCAATGGGGATGATCGGACATAAGTTCTAGTAAGATTCGAACACTTCATGAACACTCGGGATGGATTCGTTGGCGTATGGGAGGTGAACACATTCAGGATCCACGCAACGAGGGCAATCCAAGTCTTTGTCTTAGTGCTTCTAATTGCTGTTCACTCGAAAGTTTGATGAGGCGTAGACATCCGTTTAAGGCTGGAAGGAAGGAGAAGAGGCGAAGAGTGAGTGGAATGGAAGCCAAATGATGCATATATATAGCTTTGTTGGTAAATTGTAATTTGGTTGAAGAAAATTCGCGTCCATGAGTAGCGAGGCGAGGAGGTATCGTGGGGCGACATTGAGTTATGTCTTTAAGGTTTAGTAAGTTTAAATCGGGAATTCTGATTGTTGTTAGTACTAAATATTTGAGATAACATGTTGTGTACATAAATCGAAAAGCGTAACGCACATGGACATTACATAAATCGAAAGGCGAGATGCATGATGGCATTATGTAACAAGTTTTACACGTCCATGAAATTAGTTAGGCGCATGGTCGTGTAAACTGCTTGGACGACGTAGATGATCCTCGAGGAATGTGAACTTTGTCCGGGAGTGGCGTCGTCGAAGGCGTAGTAGGGGCCCATGCGGGAGGCGAATGCAGGGTGATCTCATCGTGGCGGTCGGTGAGGCCGAGCATGTCGTCCACCCATCGTGCTCGTCTGCGGGAAGCGTCTGAGGTGAGTTAGTCATTGCTTTTGTCTGCGGGAAAATTGGTGTTGAATGCGTTCACGTGTACCGAGTAAGTTTGTTGTGTTGGCGAGAACCCTCACGGCGGTCGGCCGTAGTCTTGCTGCGGTGTACCCTCCGTGCGTGTCGCCGAACCAGCGGTCGCGCTCCGGAGGTGTGATTGAGCGCCGTGCGAAGAAGTCGATCCTGCGCCTCCTCCGTGATGCGATGGTTGCGTGAGTCTTGTCCCCTCCGCTTCTTTGCAGAACAAAGGGTAATGTCGAATCGTCAGAAATGAGTGTATGGAAAGGTACTCACGATAAGAACCGATTGACGATGACAAGTAAATTGAAGTTGTTTTGAAAGCCATCCGGCTTTGTTAGGATGATCGTAGTTCGACGATATAAGCTGAACTACAAAGAGAAGCGTACCTGTGGAGCGCAAGCGCAGCAGCGTCTGGTTGTGTTCGAATACAAGTGAAAAATATTATGGGAAAGAAGTTCAATGGGGATGATCGGACATAAGCGTAAGATTCGAACACTTCATGAACACTCGCGTTGGCGTATGGGAGGTGAACACATTCAGGATCCACGCAACGAGGGCAATCGTCGAGATGAGGCAGTAGACATCCCGCTTAAGACTGGAAGGAAGGAGAAGAGGAATCAAGAGTGAGTGGAATGGAAGCCAAATGATGCATATATATAGCTGTTGGTAAATTGTAATTTGGTTGAAGAAAATTAGCGTCGCGCGAGTAGCGTGGAGGAGGTATCGTGGGGCGACATTGAGTTATGTCTTTAAGGTTTAGTAAGTTTAAATCGGAATTCTGATTGTTGTTAGTACTAAATATTTGAGATAACATGTTGTGTACATAAATCGAGGCACATGGACATTACATAAATCGAAGGCGAGATGCATGATGGCATTATGTAACAAGTTTTACACGTCCATGAAATTAGTTAGGCGCATGGTCGTGTAAACTGCGGGGCGGCGTAGATGATCCTCGGGAATGTGAACTCGTGTGGCGTGCGTCTCAAGGCCGTAGTAGGGCCCCGTGGGAGGCGAATGCGGGGTGATCTCATCGTGGCGGTCCGGCCGAGGCGAGCATGTCGTCCACCCAGGTGCTCGTCTGCGGGAAGCGTCATTGCTTTTGTGCGACGGAAAATTGGTGTTAGTGCGTTCACGTGTACCGAGTAAGTTTGTTGTGTTGGCGAACCCTCTGGCGGTCGAGCCGTAGTCTTGCGGTGTACCCTCCGTGACGTGTCGCCGAACCAGCAGGTGTGATTGAGCGCCGTGCGAAGAAGTCGATCCTGCGCCTCCTCCGTGATGACGATGGTTGCGCAATAACAGTCAGCGACTAAATGTGTCCTCACTTCCTCCTAGTCGCATGCTCGGGCGAGATCATGTACCGCGCGGCCGGGAATGTGGCACACCCGAGCGTTCGCGACAAACGGTCACCAAATCATCGACCAAAGCGGACCTTCGGTCTCGCCTCGGAGGGCACTCTGGAAGACCACGCGAGGTAGACACATGGCGAGAACCGTCCTCGAGTAATGGTCATCTCCCCATCGGAAGTGGAAGGTGTGAGTCTCCGGTCTCCAACGGTCCACGCCTTGACAGAGTGCCGCGTCAAAGCTGCGGTAGCGTCTTGGGAGGTCCAACATCCGGCGAGCGAGGCCCGTCTCCGGCTTGGGGACGTCTGCGCTCGTCAAGGGCCATCTCTCTGA
Source organism: Hsuehochloa calcarea (assembly GCA_036346395.1). Taxonomy (NCBI): domain Eukaryota; kingdom Viridiplantae; phylum Streptophyta; class Magnoliopsida; order Poales; family Poaceae; genus Hsuehochloa; species Hsuehochloa calcarea. Next base: position 19,043,148 of record CM070597.1, on the reverse strand, counting down.
GGCGCTCGGGACCCGAGCTCGGAGGGCCGACAGCCGGCGACCACGCCCGACAGCGGTGTCCCACATCCCGGCGTGGGTCGGCGGCTCGTCTGCGTCGTCAAGCTGGAGCTGCGCCATCTCACGCCAGCGGGAAACAACATGTCGGTGCACGCATGTAAAACATATTATGTGACACAGAAAATAAGGCAAGACATACGATAAAAATTTCAACAATGCAATATGATCATAATGAGTTAACAACAAACCGGATAACTTAACAAGTACTACATAAAGGCATGGATAAACAACAACGAGTCCATCAAAGATATTGAAATAAGCAAGCGACATCACGGCGTAGTAATTATATCTTCCTCACTACGGTGCCTTTGCTTGTGCCGGGTGCATTTAGGCGTGGTGATGGAGTGCCCAACGATCTTACCTGATGCGCAGCGGGTTGGCGAACTTCGTTGCCGTCTTGGATGTCGTCCATGTCGTTCGGATCGTCGGGGATCGTCGTCTTCCACGGCCGGGTGCTTTAGTGCGTCGTTGGGCACCCACTTCACTGTCGGCCAAAGGTCCTCAGAGTGCGTGTCGGCCCGTATGAATGGAACTTCGGCCTCAAGTTGCATCTGGTGGTGGATGTCATAGTACTCGGAGATGTAACGCTCGAGGCTTGCCGCCACGCCGCGCATGCCGCGTACACATGGGAGCATGGTTTGTCGCGAAGCTGCGGCTTGTTGCGGTGCACGACGCTTCTTCACCAATCGTGCGGACACGCTTACGATCCCCTAACATGGCCCATCACGTACTTCTCCACGAGCACGATCTCGAACTTACGCTGGCGCCATCCATGATACGAGCGGTGTCGCGATCGAGCCTTGCGATCTTATTCTCCATGTAGGCATGCATTACTTGGTTGCTTCCGTCCTCCAAATGCTTCTTGGCCATCATGGCTCTGTTGACAAAGTATCCGATAGTGCGGTTCGGCTCTCCTCCACGATCGCGGTGATCGGCGAGATCGGACACCCTTGACACCGTTGTACACCTCCGACATGTTGGTCGTCATGATCCGTACCTTGCACCGTCCGTGTCGTGCGGCGGGGACCATTTCTCCAGTCGGTGCGTGCGAGTTAACCCACCGTGTGAACTCCCCAACTCTCGCGGACCCTCTAGCGCGCCCTGCCTCGGCATGCGGCGAGTCCCTTACATGCTTCCGGTCTCCTCATCGTTTGTCTCCACACCGCTTGAACTTCCTCCTTTGGTTACGCATGCGAGCTTCTTGAACATCTTCATGAGGTCCTTGCTCGAAACCTTGTGTGAAAGTTGGCGCGAGATGCCTCATGCACCAACGGCTCCTAACATCGTTCCACTGATGCGGCGTTGCGTCCCATTTTGCATCATGCACTGCGCAGACAACAAGCCAAACATTGCGATCCGAGATGACACATACATCGGCCGATCTTGCACGACTTTGCTTCACATTGCACAGAATCACGGCCCGACTCTCGTGTTCTCGCTCTCAACAATTGCGAGCGCCACGGGGACTAATCGGTCATTCGCATCGGCCGCAGCGGCGGTGAGGATGGTACCCTGCACTTCCCACATAGGAAGGTACCATCCATCGTGAGCACGGACGACAATGTTTGAACCCTTCGATCGCTGACGGAAGGCCCAGAAGACCCTTTCAAGAACAAAACAATTGGGCCCCTCCGTCGGATGCACCCGCTCAAGCTTGTTTACGTACGTCCCGGGATTAGATTCCGCGATTTGATGCAGTAATCTTGGTACTAGGTTGTAAGCCTCTTGAATGTGCCGAACATTCGCTCCGTAACCTCGCGTTTACGCACGCCATGCCGTCTTGTAGCTGACAGGGAATCCCACCATATTGGCAACATCCGCGAGCAGGAGCTTTGGCGAAATGGACACATCTGCAGCGACGAGGTGGCTTATCAAGCTGGCAACATACGAGGACGTCATGTTGCGGTGCTCGTAGCGGCTCGGCTAACTTCGCATGTGTGGTCCTTCAAGACCGTTATCAGGAAGCCCATGGCGTGATGCGTGAACCTCTGCGCACGGACCTTGCCAGCACAGGATTCATCAACACACCTGACGATGTACGTGTCGGGGTTGGACCTCTGCACCCGATACGTCCGTCCGATGTTAACGGCGTATCTTGCAATAGCTTGTTGTGCGGCGATCTTGTCGAAAGCGGTTTCTGGCGGGGTGTCCTCATGGAACCCCGCTCGGCACCCTCCGGACGTGGCGAGAACCGGCGATGTCATCGCAACATCGTCCAATCGTGAGGGGCGTAAGCAATGTCGATGGTTACAAAACCACCAATCGCACCTCCCCGCAGCGGCTTCTCCGTCTTCGTCGTCTTAGAACTAGTTGTTTGACGTCCTCCTCGCTTTCCACCTCATCCACCGGTCGGTCGGTACTCGTGACAATCAATACGAGTGACCACCATCTCTCCGCCTTCGTTGGGCTCAAAATTGACCGCCGCCCCTCGGTCTCCATCGCCCGTCTCCTCGAGCTGCGGACCAACGCAAGCTCCTCCTCACCAGCAGACTTCACCTTCACCGGAACCACCGCGCGGATGTCCCGTGCTCTCCAAGAATCGAGCGTAGACCATCGGCGCGCGCATATATCGCAGCGGCGGGGTTGCAAACAACCCCATGTAGTTGGCCCATGAAGCGTCACATGTGACCTTCATAAGTTGCCAAGCGGTCTCGCCGCACCACCCACCACCGAGGCATACAACGCCTCGATCGCGCGACTTCTTCCTTCGATGGCGCGATCGAGCGGATCGCGCACCGCCTTAGCTCCGAGGCTCATGTCCTTGAGCCGGCGCCGGATCACGGTGCGGTGACAATTTGATGTCCGCACTGCGGTCCGTCGCGTCAGAGACCGTCCGTGGAACACGAACAGATCTTGAATTTCCGCCATAAAGTACCTAACACATGTGCATATGAAACCATCGAATTATTTGCGGGATTTTTGTCGTAATGAACGCTTCTACAAATTTAGTTATGCCCACTGAGACGAGCGTTTTGTCGTACATGTTTTCAAGCCCGATTGGAGTTCGTATGATTTTCTATCAATGAAATGTCCAAGCTAATATTATTTGTAGTATAAATAATTCATAGCCTATTCTATGTTACACTTGAAACTTCTGTGGTACTACATAATTACGAATTTTTAACTAGTTCGATATTACGATTGCAAAAATAATTCACTTGAAATTCTTATTGCATTTCTCGTTTCCATACCCGAGTTAGACCTAACTTACACCAAAGACATGTGTGGTCCACGATAAGGTATTCTTTTTCATTAAAATGCGTAGTGCATGCACCTAACGCGATATGCCCGATCAAGAGTACATATACAAAGCGTTCGGTGGGGCTATTTCTATTTTGTAACGACCTCCAAAAATTTTACTATTTTATGACCAAGTTCATGAAACTATAAAAATACAGAAGGAAATTTACAACACTACTAGCAACATGTACATTAAGTCAACTAATTACGACATAATGACATTATTAACTACTAGGTCTTCAAAATAAACTAACTACACAACTAAAACTACTCTGTTGCTACAATTTATCTAATTGCATCCTAATCACATTGCTAAAAATACCGATAATACTAATCGAATGCGAATGACACTTACCTTTTGTAGGTGCTCGCAGCGAGCTTCAAGCTTATTTTCTACGTGCTCGTGATTTTTTCGGACTCGTAGATTTTTTTTTCACAAATTTTTTTTTTCAGGATAGCCGTGTCGCACGAGCCAGTGAGGGAGACTCCCTCACTGGCTCCCTCCCTTTTATAGGCGCGCAAGGATCGGGGAGAAAAATGAGATGATTTTGACTTATTTATATTATGGTATTCGGTGGATAATTTTAGTGAAATTCAGTGGTAAATAATTATTTTATTCAGTAAAAGTTTAAAAAATTAGTTTATAAACTTAAAGTGACTAAAACTTTTCATAAACAAGTTGAAAAAGTCATCCATTTCTTTAGACTTTTTTTTTTAACTTTTGAGCTAAACAAAAAATCTAAACAAACATGATCTTACTATGATTGCTATATATTTTCATAACCGAGAACTAGATTTCTCAGCGGAAAAGCAAAGAATCGGCCCTTAGATATTCTTAGGTAACCGAAGTACAAAAGCAAAGAGGGAGACTACAGTAAACATTTTCTCAAGACTAAGAAAGAACAAAATTAAGAGAACTACCTTTACGCACCAGATTTCGGACTTAAGAAGCCCCAAAAAGTTCGCAGTGAGCAAATACATTATCACAGAGAAAAGTCGAAGTATTTTTAATGGTATATTTCATAGTAAGACTGTCAAAGTAATTTTAATTGCAAATACTCATGTACTTTACTCCATCCGATCATAAATACATATCATTTTAGATATTGATATGGTTCCTAGAACACAACTTGGATAACTAATTTATATTGTAATATAGTTATAACACATAATAATATTATGAATATTTTTTTTTGATAAATCTATATATGTGATTTTCATGTATTCAAAGATATCGATAGCCAAAATTTTAAAATTTTAACTACACATATTCTAAAACGATGAGTATTTGTGATAGGAGGGAGTATAAATTTGAGTGAAACTAAGCATTTTCATTACAAACAGATTTCATAAAATGATAAATCTGTAAGCAGAGTCCGACAGGCCGAAACCCGAGTCTTCGCCCAAGCAGCTCCTCCAGCACAAGCCGCCTGCCGCCATATAAACCAAAACCCTAAAACCCACCTCTCCTCTCTCCTTTCCCCGCCCCCTTCCCCGAAGAGCGACTGCCGCCGTCGCCATGCCGAAGCACTACCGGCCTCCGGTAATCCTCCCTTCGTCCTCCCCATTCTCCCAAAGGCCCCGCTCCTTTTTGTTCGCAAAGTCTCTTAGTAGGTTGCTTTTGGGGTGCTCTAGGGCAAGAAGAAGGAGGGGAACGCGGCGAAGTATATCACCAGGACCAAGGCGGTGAACTACCTGCAGATTAGCCTCGCAACCTTCAGGTCCCTTCTTGATCTCTCAGTTACCTCTCACTACTGATGACTGATCGTCCAGGAACGGCAAACGCCTATAATTTTGGCAAATTTTTTTGGGTGGTGTTGATGTTAATCAGATGTATGGGAATTTTTACCCATTTTTACGTGACAGTTAAAATTCCATTAAGCTAATTAGATATATTTTTTATTGAAACAAGAGCTAATTAGATATATAAATAATTAAATATTCACCGTGTTCTATACGGCTTGTGTGCTGCGAACAACTTAGGATGGTAGCTTTTATTTTCAGAGTCATTGAGGAGAGTTGTGTTAAACTTTTGCAATTCGTTGCAGGAAGCTATGCATACTCAAGGGCGTCTTTCCCCGGGAGCCGAAGAAGAAGGTGGAAGGGAACCACAAGACCTATTACCACATGAAGGATATCGCCTTCTTGGCTCATGACCCTTTGATTGAAAAGTTCAGGTACTTAGCTTCCTGGCAAAAATCCTGCTACCTCTACATGACTATAGAAGAAATCATTTGAGCAATGGGGTTTCTTTTTCTTTTTTTCTTTTCTTTTTTTGTGTAATTGCACATTTCTCTGTGCCATTTGGAGGAATGTAGTGTTTCAGGAATTTTGTTGCACATGTATGTTCAATTTTAAAGAGATGCCATGTGCCCTGTGCTTGAAAATTTCATGTTTGTTAACTAAAGTCACAGTGATAGGTGATCTGAAAAATATCTTAATAGTGCCAGTGACTCAGGATCTCTTTGTATTGTGTCTTGGCGACTGGCAGTATCTAGTATGTTTTTACAGAGCTTTCTGATTGAGAGTTGTGTTCTTAGTGTTCAATTTATTCACTGCCAGTACTTGCCAGCTTGTCCTTGTGAACGAGTCATGCAGCAGAGAAAATAGTGATCTTAAGTGGAAAACTGTATTTTCACTAGAGGGCTAGGGGCCATTTGGAAAGAAAAAAAATATGAACCAACATAGTGTAGGTCATCAAAGAGCCATTAGTTATTCAATGTGAACTCTTTCTGTGTAGTGCTATATTAATGATATTTTGATAACTGTGAGATAGACTAACAGCTTGTAGTTGATTGTCGGTGATGGAAATGTTGGTGTATGTCTCTGTATGATTAACAATGTTGTTACAACTTATAGTGTTGCAAATATAGTATGAGTTCCTCGCAAAAAAGAAGAAGAAGAGTATTGAGTCTATAAGACCATGCTATTCCTGGATTATCAGTTTATGATATAATGAGTATTTGATTCGCTGATATTTTATGTTTTTCTAATCTTAATGCTATTTCCTTCATGTTTGATTTTAGGGAAATCAAGGTTCACAGAAAGAAAGTTAAAAAGGCTATTGCTAAGAAAAACAAGGATCTTGCAGGCAGACTGTTGAATCGCCCACCAACTTACAAACTTGATAGGCTTATCCTTGAAAGGTATGAAGTGAGTTTAAAATTATTCTTTGGAGGTTTATCCAAACTGTATTCTCTGAACGTAACATAATTTATGTTTTTTTTGTTGAACAGATATCCAACATTTGTTGATGCTCTTCGAGATTTGGATGATTGCTTAACAATGGTGCATTTGTTTGCAGCGTTACCTGCTGTTGAAGGTGAACGCGTGCAAGTCCAACAAATTCATAACTGCCGCAGGTATGTTCTGTTCTGGATTAACGAATTCCCCTCCCTCAACCTCACACATGTCACCCCCAGACAGGGGGGACTTCTAATTTCCCAGTACATTAGGTCATCATGCTTTGACCTTCCCCACCTTTGTAGCCACTATAGTGCATTGCTTTATCTGGCCTAGGTTTTGTGATGGTAGAATTTAAGGTTGCAAAAGTGATAAACTATTTACCAGCAATCAGGAAAATACTTGGATGAGACAGAAACCTGTATTATTTTACTTCTATTGTACTCCGTAGACTTGCATGTACTCTGTGATGAATTGTACCCAAAAGAACAATCCTGTAGATGTGAAACTTGGTGCTTGCTTCAGTCGAGGAATATCCTTTTATTTGTTTTTTTTTGGTGGGGTGGGGGGTTGTTCTGCAGCGTTTTTCATCATTTTCTAATATATGACGCAACCCTTGTATTCTTTTATTCATTTGGAAAGATGCTTGTACTTTGTAGGCTAAGTCATGAATGGCAAGCATATATTTCTCGAACTCATTCCCTGAGGAAGACATTTATATCTGTCAAGGGCATATACTACCAGGTAAGTTTTTTACAGTTGTCTATCTGCATACCTTTGTGCCTTTTTAATCACAGCATTTCGTGCGTGCTATAGTTAATGTTTATAATTTGATTGCTTATTGTAGGCAGAAGTTCAAGGTCAAAAGATCACCTGGCTAACTCCACATGCTCTTCAACAAGTTTTAACTGATGATGTCGACTTCAATGTGATGCTTACCTTTTTGGAGTTCTACGAGGTAATCAAGATTGTGATATACTCTTCTGTGCATTTCCTGCTTTATTCAACAGTATCACATCAACTGACGATGTCGACTGGATGTTGTTGGGTATTAAATTTTGTTGCTGTTGCATGAAAGGCTGAATTATTGTAAACAAATCGCGCTGCAGTTTAGCTAGAAGTGTAGAATCATGTACTCCAACAAGTGACATGTTGACATGTTAAGATATTATGTTAGTATATCTATTAATAACGTGGTGCTTGCTGCATGAACTGTAATGCCATTATTGCATGGTTTCGGGTCGTTAAATGTATGATACCTTTTCTCACGAGTGCTTTTCCCTAGAGTGGTTACAAGCTATTGATACAATATATTGGCATTTTTGTAAGTGGTCTTTAGTAATATTGATCACTTCCTATATATTCAAAATGTTGATGCTATCAGCGGTTCTGTCAATTTTCTGACTGTTCTATCCTGCCTGCAGACTCTTCTAGGATTTATAAACTTCAAGCTTTACCATTCAATAAATGTAAATTATCCTCCTATTCTGGATCCTCGTCTGGAAGCTTTAGCTGCTGGTAAGTGCTGGTGCTTATTATAGTCACGGCAGCCAACATCCTTTTTTTATGTTCTCACTCGTTTTTTTATTTATTTCCTTTGTTTTATGATTCTGTTTACTATATTTCTCTTTAATGTTTCTTTGTTTCTCATTGCCTGTTATGCTCTTACCAGAGCTCTATGCATTGTGCCGATACATGTCTTCTGGAAGGGTACCTGGAAATTTGGAGTCTAATAGGTTAATTGAAGACAAAGAGGCTGAAAATAATAAAGAGAGCTCAAGAACAGATGAGTCTGAACTCAGATTGGCGCAGCTTCAACATCAGCTCCCAGCTAATGAACCTGGTGCACTAATGCACCTTGTAGAAGAATCAACTGCTGATGATGCAGAGGACAATAATGCTAAAGAATGCAGGAGTTTTTTCAGAAACTTGAAGTTTTACTTAAGTCGTGAGGTAGGTAATTGGAAATTGGCCTATTGCAAAATTATCATTTTCTGGAGGTAGATCAACTAAGTACTTCGGCTTGAATAGTTTATCCTTATTTGCTATCGTTTTTTCACTTTCAGGTGCCTAGGGAGTCTCTCTTATTTATTATTCCGGCATTTGGAGGAACTGTTTCGTGGGAAGGAGAAGGAGCTCCATTTAATGAAACGGATGAAAGCATCACTCATCAGGTTGATTTCACTTGCCATAAGCTTCTCCCTGAGGCATCCAAATTGTTGGAGATAAATTGGTCTACATTTTCTTTCCATAAGATGCCATGCAGATAACAAATATAACAATGGCATATTAGTGCAGCTATTTTTTTCTTTTTCTGCTTTCCTCCAATGTTGTTTATTTTGCAGATATGGTTATCAAATATCAATTGATACACCACTTATGTTATTTTGCAGATTGTTGACAGGCCGACCCAAAGCCATGTTTTCCTCTCTAGGGTGTATGTTCAACCACAGTGGATATATGATTGTGTAAACGCTCGCATAATATTGCCGACTGAAGGTTATCTTGTTGGAAGGTATATCTCACAGGATATGTCTAATACATGCTATTTTCCCTCCTGCTGATGTGGATGCTACTATATATGCTAAAGTTGGTAATTGGCTAACTGCCTATTTTGTGTTTTAGTTACTTCTCCCCAACCTTTAGTTAAATTGACAACTTTTTGTGTATTAACAACTAAGTATGCTATACAAAAATGAATGTTTAGTTCAATTAACAACTTTCGTCTACTAACTACTAATTATACTATACAAAAATGTTTTGACTAATTATACTTATGCTAGTACGTAATAATTTATTTCTTCTTGTCTCAGGGTTCCACCACCACATTTATCTCCTTTTGTGGACAATGATGAAGAGGGTTATATTCCTGAGTATTCAGAGACCATTAAGAGGCTGCAAGCTGCTGCTCGAAACGAGGTATTGCCTCTGCCAGGTATAGGTGATGAAGATCTGGACAATTCTCTGGTAGAAGCTATCATTGATCGATCAGAGTCTAATGAAGTTGCTGAAAAGAAGAGGAGAGTGAGTTCTGCCCCCATTTCAGTATAAAAGTCTCTTGCTGCTAGGTGCGGTCTCATTTTCTTGTATCATAAGCATTTTGTGTAATGCCTTTTTCCCTTCTTTCTTTCTTTCAAAGTTGGAGATGCTTGAGAAGCAATACCATGACGAGCTGAAGATGGAATTGGAGGGATCTGTTTTCTCGAATAAGAAGGCAGATAATCCACCAGATGTTGTGGACAAAGATGATACTCAGGCAGCTAATGATTATGTGGATGATGCTAATAAACAAGCTGAGAAGGATGCTGCTGACATTTCTAAGGCTCTCATGTCTCGGAAGCAGAGAGGTCTTCTTGAAGCAATTGAGGTATGTTTCCTCCATGTTATACTAGATGACACTACTACTAATGACTCTTGCTTTACGGTATTAAGATGTTCTACTCATTCAGAATTTTGTAGTGAAGTGGTTTTGAAGGAGAATTCACAAGGTTTTTTTTTATTGCGGTCAAAATTTGCCGACTTTTATCACCTGTTTCTGTGGGAATGTTAAAATGAGAACTAGTCTTAAAATACAATAATAACGAGCTATCAATCTTAGCCACTGGATTGCAGATGATGGCTACCACCACTTAAAACAACCGAGACTTTTCAAAAGAACCCTGGATGGATTTACTCTGCACTTGTACGGTTGTACCCATCCACCTTCCAGTGATATGCCCAGATCACCTTGATCTACACCATTTAAATTCGGTCCAGCGGCTGTGATTTGTGTTATTGTTATCTCAAGAAACACATCCTATAAGATACATCACTGCTTGTTTACTCGTGAACCCTTCATCATGGATTACTAGCTTGTGTTTTCTTATACTATATCTGCCTGCCTTTCCTTGTTCCCTTAAATGATAGTAACATCTGCCCTTCTGGATGGCCTTTGAGATTACAGATTAACAAGGATAGGAAGAGAAGCAAAGTTGAATTACTGAAGAAAAGGAAAAAGGACGCTGATTCCAGTGCTTCTGCCAAAGGTCACTGATGGTCGAAATTCATCAGCGCCGCTTGTATCAGTTTCGATCTTCTTGTATCAGTCCTGGTGTAGCATCGCCTTGTAGAGATGCTGCCATGGTAGACACATCTGCATACTCGTAAGCGTGATAAGTAGTTACCTTTTGATATTTACGTTGTTTTACATGGGCTTCTAAGGATGTACTCAGATACTTGAATAGAAAATTTTGATCTATACTAAGCGTTCATAATTGTGCTCATTGAGTTTCTAATATTACGAAGCCTGGATTTATTTATCGGTGCCCAACCTTCAACGAGAGAACTAGTATCTGCTGGCCTACAGGTATTACACGTTCAGGGTAAGACCAAGAGTTCAGCAAGTCTAAACCCAAAATATAGCCTGTACAAAAATCTCAACGCACAAATTAACCTTGGATTGCAACTCTGTAATCGTGCGTGAGGAATACAAAGTGATCAGTTGGAAATAATGCATAGTTTCGGTTTGGGGTCTGTTAATATGAGAATTTATTTTTAGAAAATACTTATTCCGTTTCACTATATTTGTTTATGATCCATTATGCGTATAGACTAAGGAGCCAAAGTCTGAGAAACACTTAATGAGAAATGATCACATATACTTTTATTAAATGATATACCACAACTATTTATCCACTTTTAAATCATTTAAGTGTAGAGAGCAGAAAAATTGCTATAACTATTCTCTAGATTTCCTTGATGCACAAATATATAGAAAACAGTCACTCCCGAAAGCCATGCACAAATATATAGTACGGTTGTCCAGGTGAGGGAGGAAGTATAATTTGAAAATGCATTTTCAAATTTCCAACTCTGCAACTGGGGACTGAACGCTGATGAACTTCGATCGTGTTTGGGCCAAGAGGCCCAAGCAATTCAGACTTGATAAATTAAGGGTGCATGGATCACCGAATGAGATGGTCCCTATACCATCCGGTTTGGGAAATGGTCTTCTCGGCGCGTTTGGTTCGCTGAATCGTACCAAACTTTCCCGTACCGAGTCGTTCAATGAAAGCGAACATGCCTGCAAGATTCCGAACCATCCCGTTCGACGAAATCGAGTGAACCATGTCATCCAGCGCTTCCTCGTGCAGTTGCGCTGCGTGCGTTCACTCTCCCTCGCACTGCGCTCTCTCCCAGAGCTACACTGCCGCCTCTATCCCCTCACACAGATCGTCGACGCCCGCCCCTACTTTCTGCTCTGCCGGCTCTTGGAGATCCACAAGGTGCAGCCTCTCCTCTCTCCACCGCCGGCTTTCCTTCCCTCTTCCGTCTGTGCTTTCCCCTTCTCGCCATTGATCTCTTTTTACCCTGTTGTCGTCTAGAACGTGCGACGTCTGCAGCGGCCCGACGGTGGTGGCAAGTGGATCTAAGATCGAGGGAAACTTTTTGCACACCGATGACGCTGGTCTTTCGATTTGGCATTTCCTTCTTCTCATTCCGGTCTTCCTCCCGTCCCTCAACCTGGTGTGGTCTTCTCGCGGGAACCGAAGGTATAGCCATAAATCCCATTTCCCCATCTCCAATTGGTGTACTCCAATGGTATTGCGCAATGCATGGTATAACTAGGTGATTGATGAATTCCTTATATCCCCCCAATTTGTGTAGATAAATGATGTTTTGATTTGTGATGCGGTATAATGATATTCCAAGCATTTGATTGATTTCCTTCGGGCGTTGCCTCGACAATTATCATTTCGTTGTGACTGTTAGGCCACAACACAAATATTTTTTAAAAAAAGTGCAAAAAAATATTCTGACAATTGTGGAGCGTGAACTCACCACCTCTAATAAAGAGAATTACTATAACTAATTTCATTCATTGAATCAAACAACAGTTTAAATCATTTAAAATCATCACATCCAACCAATCAAATAAAATCTTATACCACACCAATAATCGAACATTCAAGTTCATCCACCCTTCCAAACACAATCGGGAACGTCCGTGTTCGCGATCGGGCAGAGAGGATAACGGCACTTCCACAACCATCGCCTCCACGTAGGCCCACCAGCCGTCACCTCCCCCTTCCCTTCCCTTCCCTTCCCTCCATCCACGCCATGCCGTTCTCCCTTCTGTCCGTGGACCCCGCCCCCTTCCTCCTCCTCCCCGCCGCCGGCCGCGTCGCGGGGCCGCGCCCGCTGGCGCCACTGCGCTTACGCCGGGCGCCGAGGGTGGCCTCCGTGGCCGCCGTCGCAGCGGAGGAGTCCTCCGCGGCCGCGCGGGGGCGGCTGGAGTCGCTGAGCCAGGTGGCCGGGGTGTTGGGCACGCAGTGGGGCGACGAGGGCAAGGGCAAGCTCGTAGACATCCTCGCGCAGCGCTTCGACGTCGTCGCCCGGTGCCAGGTCTCTCTCTCCCACACACACTCGTGCTGCTTGTGTTGCTTGTTGCTTTGCTCACTTTCTTTAGTCCGGATGGTGTTCGATGAATTGCTCCTCGAGATGAGAGAGTATCAGGGGCTCACCTATACGCAGGTAAGTTGGCAAATGTGCGATCTTCGATGTGAAAGTAGTTTGCGGTGGTTGACTCGAGATCGGTTCTTGACGGCCGTTTGTTCGGTGACCTTCACGAAGGCCGTCTTTCCTCAGCAGTCCAGGTTCTTGTTCTGCGAAAGCTCCTCTATGGGCATGAAGATCTAATACTATCATGTAATATGTAGTTAACCATCCAAAGCAGGCATGGGAATGAAGATGATATGATAACGAGTTGTTGACTCGTGCTTGGTTTACGATAAAGCCATCCGGCCCCATCACGCATGTGTTTCATCGTTGGTCCCCAGCCCTTGAATTGTGTGAAACTATTCTCATCTCATCCTAGCTCATTGAGAAATGCATGACCTGAGAAAGAAAAACGCCATTCTTTTCTCAATGTAGCCTTCCTGTTGCCAGTGTCAAACATGGATGCTTCTTTGGTTCTCTTGATGGTTTCAATGCATCTCATTTGATCTTCTTCGTTTTCTCAGTATTTGAATAAATTATGCATGCATCAATTCATTATCATCATTTTCACTACAAATAAAAGAAAGGGTATGGATAGTTGAATTATTCAAAACATCAGTATAATATCAGTGAAAGGTATAATTTTGTGTTTATGCCCTAATTATTCTATATCACCAGAGATATACTTTCAAAATGTTCGTCTTTTGATGTTAAATCCTACATACTAACGGAAATGAGATCATACTACTTATGTTTGCTAAAAAGAGTGATAACCTCTTGCTGTTCTCTAGTCAAAGCAGTATTAGTAGCAACATCCGCCAATTGAAGTTTTTGTTTCTATTTCAATGGTCTTGTTTTTGACATGCAACTCCTTGTGGGCCAAAACATGATCATATTCCTTTACGAGAAACCTTGGTCATGTAGAGTTCACTTAACCTGCTAATCTTTCTGCATGGTTGTACTTTCTAGGCCTATTTAGAATTTTTTTGAGGACTTCTGCATGGTTGTATAAAGTTCACTTATTTTCATGCAAAGATTTGATTACGGATGTTTTATCTTCTTAGGGTGGAGCTAATGCTGGACATACAATATATAATTCCGAGGGAAAGAAGTTTTCACTGCATCTTGTTCCGTCAGGCATCCTTAATGAGAACACACAATGTGTGATTGGTAATGGAGCAGTAGTTCATCTTCCTGGATTCTTTAAAGAGATTGATGGGCTGGAGTCGAATGGAATTTCCTGCGAAGGAAGAATTTTGGTATCAGATCGCGCTCATCTTTTGTTTGATTTTCATCAAGTTGTTGATGGGCTTAGAGAGGCAGAGCTTGAAAATTCCCTTATAGGGACAACAAAGAGGGGAATTGGGCCATGCTATTCGAACAAAGTTATCAGGAACGGACTCAGAGTTAGTGATCTGCGACATATGGGCACCTTTGGTGCCAAACTTAATACCCTACTAAGAGATGCAGCTCTGCGCTTTAAAGGATTAGAGTACAGTAGCAGGACCCTCAAAGAGGAGGTCGAGAAGTACGAAAGGTTTGCCGAACGACTTGAACCTTACATTACCGATACTGTGCACTTCATGAATGAGTCAATCTTACAGAAGAAGAAAATATTGGTTGAAGGTGGCCAAGCTACCATGCTAGACATTGACTTCGGTACTTATCCATTTGTTACTTCCTCAAGTCCCTCAGCTGGCGGAATTTGTACTGGCCTTGGTATTGCTCCAAGAAGCATCGGTGATCTCATTGGAGTGGTTGGTTCAATCATCTTTGAATTGCTTAACATTTCTTATTTTCCTTCCCTCCTAAACCTAACACTTCTATGTGCAGGTAAAAGCTTACACAACCAGGGTTGGATCAGGTCCATTCCCAACAGAGCTCCTGGGTAAGACTGGCGATTTGCTTCGCGCTTCCGGAATGGAATTTGGGACTACAACAGGTCGGCCCAGGCGTTGTGGCTGGCTTGATATAGTTGCACTCAAATACTGCTGCCAAATCAATGGTTTTTCATCTTTAAATCTGACCAAACTCGATGTGTTGACCGGACTCAAGGAAGTTAAGCTGGGCATTTCGTACTGTACTGAAGATGGTAAAACAGTCGAGTCATTCCCTGCAGACCTCGATCTTTTGGAGCAAATAAAGGTAATGAAAACCAGTTCATCCTGTTTCGTTTAGTCACACTTCATCGGTGTAATTTCAGTATGGTTCTTGTTTCGCTTGATGACTCTTGTGGTCTCTGCTGGTCTAGGTCAAATATGAGGTCCTGCCTGGGTGGGAGGATGACATTTCCTCAGTACGAGACTGCAATGATCTCCCAGAAACTGCTCGTCTATATGTGGAGATGATAGAGGAGCTGGTTGGTATTCCAGTCCATTACATTGGTGTCGGACCTGGACGTGATGCTCTCATATACAAATAAGGGACTTTATGAAGCATGTCTTCTATCAGATCACTCATTTAGGCGATGATTTGATTTAATTGTGGATGTAGTGTTTACTAATAATAAAGATATTGGACATTGGCTGACTGGAGTGTATAACCCTTGAAATAATAGTGGAGGCCCGGAGGGTGTAGGAATTCCAACATCCTTTGACACATGAGGTTAGATGAGGCTCATGAATCATGAAGTATATGTCCATAGTGTTTTTTCTTTGAAGTAGTATTTGATTTGTTTTTTTTCCTTTCACATTTGTCATGCTGAGTGAATAGAAATGCCGGCGATTTTTGGACTTTGGAGACGAAATGGAATTTTGAAGTTCGAGCACTAAATAAAATGAGAGATTAAATGTAAATCTGAAGGCTAAGGGTACCATTTTCAGGACCAGTTTGGAAGACAAGATTAATATACGAGTTTGGAGGAAAGGAAACATCAAATAACTCCCAAATTTCTATGGATGTCCTCAACTGTAAACATTCCCTTAGCCTGCATATATGATTATCCGCAATCTCAAGGCACAAGTGTAACATTTTTGAGTAGACAGCTTGCTCAACACGATTGCGCTCAAATATTACTAGGTAATGTCGTTTTGCGGGATTTTCACTCTTCACTCTTCAGGCCTCTCCATCTAGGTGAACTTGCGTTAAGCACACTGCCAAGGTTTTACTGTAGCTCTGCAGAGTTTGTACTTTAATCAACCCGCAATACTGCAGGCCTGCAGCTAGTATTTAACCACAGTAATCTGATGCTATCATTTAGCTACGGTAAAACAGACATGCAACTTGCCAGCCATAAGAATATAATGTAACATCACAGGATAGGAATAGTAAGCTAATTTTTTTAGGCATTCTGTTTCAACATACACTGCCTAGTTCCACATTCCATTCCAAAACAGCAGTATTCGCCTTGCAAATTACGTCGAGTCTTAACAGGTATGTGAAAAAGATAACATGAAAAAGATAACAGCACAACCACTCACTAAATGATGCTAGGGATAAAAGGCTTGTTAAATTGCCACCAAAGCTGTTGAGAACTTGAGAATAACAACAAGCGCGGCACTGCAGTAACAGGAAATTTAACATCAATCGTATTCAAGTTCATCAGGTGTAATTGGTCTCTTGAGTGGTATGATGGACTTCTTTTCAACATCTTGTGATAATGCCTTTCTCATATCTGAGCAAAAAAACAAATACAAATGTGAGCAATAACATCAGAGCAAAGGATATGAACATGACATGACATGAGTATCTAGCACTGCAAGTGCTTACCAAGGCCATCTTCTTCCCCTGAGTAGTACCGGAGCACCCTTCGATAAACCACATAGCCAAGCTATGCAAATAAGGAGCATAATTAGGTAAGTTCACTCAAGATAATTCCATCTTGCATCAAAATATAAACCCTAATACCCTATGCTGCAACCTTCATACAGGGCTTGTTGGTTTCATGAAAAAATAATTTTCGTTTAGGGGTAGCAGAAGAAACTAGTTTGAAAGAACCGGTCATTCACTATTCAGTATTGACATATAAAACAGCAAGCCAGTGATAATGAAGTTTGTAGAAAGTGTACCTTTTCATACATCCTTATAGCTGGCGTGTTAGATGCCCTTACAAAGAGATCCACAAAGTAGGCCTTATCCCTAACAGGAGAATAGCCTTTTAGTGTGATACGGGGTAATGGCAGTGAAATAATATAATATCTATAAGATCCAACGTGATAGCACCAAACATGGAGACATGAAGTTGATAATAAATGGTACATTAGCAGAGTGACAAGTGAACCACACCAAGACACTAGGGCACCAAGAGGGCTGATATGTTTAATTCAATCATCTACTTCTATTGTTTAAGAAAGCTGGCGCCTAGTGGGAAGAAATATACCTGGGCAAATACTATTGAGAATCCTACTTATGCAAAATTGTACAGAGAGTTAGAATGGGAATACCACTACCCTCTTACCACTCTACAAGTTCTGCCTAGAGGTGTTTATGACCATTTCCTCTGTTGATAATTACTAGTCAGCCGTAAACCCCATAGGACACAAAAAGACTTTCAAACCAGAACTAAACTGGTTAGACAGGGATAACTTCCTTCATCTTGTTAGCAAAAGCTGGAATCAGGAAGTGCAAGTTTCAACCAGTTACCAGTATTGATATTTGGCAAAAAGATGTGGAGGGTAATGAAAGTTCTCAATGGATGGGGATTGAATATTGCGAGGGAATTCAGAAGGAAAATGAAACAGCTGGAGAGCATAATAGATTATGTGAAGTATTATTATATGCTATGAGCTCAACATACAACAGCTACATTACAATTTACAATAGCCATGTGATTGTGAAGATTCAATCATAAGGATAATTAGGCTACTTACATCTTATCGCTGATTTCCTCCAGCAAGTTCATAAGCTTCTTGGCTAACTTTTGTCTACGAAACTCCGAGGCAACAGACACTGCCGTAACATGTCCATGCCAAGATTCACCTTGCCCTTCAACCTTACCCATGACTGCAACAGATAAACAACTAAATAAATATGACACTAAACTAAGAGAAGGTGGGACAAGGTCACAAGGCAGAAACGGAACAAGCAAAACATTAGAAGATGTTCAACACTACAAAAGGGGTAATCTCTTTGACATTACGATGCTCAATTGCTTCGCATTCCAGGTTCAAGCCACCAGCTACCTGCGGTAAAAGTGACCCAACCCAGTGTCCCAGTTCATCCTGTCATTTGATACACCCTTCAAATCCGACTCCCCAATGGTGCCATTTCCCCCGAGAGGCAAAAGAACAAAGCCTACTTGGAGAACAGATATCCCCTACTTTACCAAGATCGCACCAGACCCTATTTGCACCTCCACAAATCATTACTTGTTTGCAAGACATACTCCAGCAGATAAACTAACGCCTAAAAATTCCTAATATCTCAACTCTCAAGAGTAAAAATCCAGGGTTTACTCTACAACTTCAGCTGATCTGACAAACAAAGAAGCAGAATCACTAGGAATAACTAGCAAAGATACACAGACCGAACCGACCAAGGGTAGGAGACTGGAGACATACTGTATCCCATGACGCGGCCGCCGGGGCTGACGGCGGAGTGGAAGTAGTCGGGCCAGCGAGCCAGGTACGTCATGTAGAAGGACATGTTGAACTGCGGCCAGCGAATCTACGGATTAGATTTGGGGAAGGGGACGGGCGGACGCCATCCTCGAATCAAGAAACAAGAAGAGGGAAAGAAGGGAGGGCTTACGGTCTCGGTGAGGTGGTCGAGGTTGACGGAGGCGAAGCGGAGGAGGTCGTCGCAGCAGAACCGGCGGATGGTCGTCATGGTATAACTCGCCGCTTCCTCGGCTCGACGCGGCTTCTGGCGGCGGTGCCGGAACGGAATCTCGTCGCGGGGCGGCGCGGCGCTGTATCCGGATTTCTGATTCTTATTTTATCTCGTGGGGTTTGGGGCCGCGGCTGTTGAGGGGCGAGGGTGAGGGCAATAATCTAAGCCGTCCACGTATGAGATCATGGTTTGCAATAATCTAAGCCGTCCACGTATGAGATCATGGTTTGCAATAATCTAAGCCGTCCACGTATGAGATCAGATGGCTCGAATACTTCTGACTCTTGAGGCTGGAATGTAGTAGGGATTTGGGGGAAGGAACGAAATGTATCACTCTGCCTCGATAAATGTTTTCTTTGCTACAAAAACACTCCATATTTCATTTAACATTCGTGTGCATATTCTAAAACTAGTTATTTCTCTACGATGGGATGTGGTTTTGAGAGAGCGAAATTTTAAAACTAGTAGATGCATGGTTTTTCTTCAAACATTCGTTTATAGATAAATAGTTGATACGGACTATACATTTAGTTTTCATTGGAACCCGATGTGATTTGTATTTTGTGTGCTGGTCAAATGCCATGTCTACGGGTGTTTTCTACTTTAGAAAATTACATTCGATCATAGGCACTTCACTTAACCAATCAAACGAGATAATATAATACAATAAAATTCTATTTATATCATAAAGGGATATGTTGCTTTCCTATAATACATTGTTTTATGTCAAGTGTAAAATTCTTTCAATAAAAAAGTCAAGTAGACAGAATATCTGAGTTTATCTCTAATCCTCACATTCCATTGATTTAGAATTGAATATTTGCAAATTAGGTAATATCTAAAATACAGAAGTTTAGTTTCTATTCATATAATAGTTTTTTAAAACCATCTCTTAATGGAGTGATGAAGTTATGTGTATATGTCGTCACCTCATACAGGTTTAAATTCTAATACTTATTGTTAGACACATGAGTACGCTTTTAATAGAAATTAATTTTGTGATTACACAAATTTATCTTCGGTCTCTTTTTGAGCGTGTGCT
Source organism: Hsuehochloa calcarea (assembly GCA_036346395.1). Classification (NCBI taxonomy): domain Eukaryota; kingdom Viridiplantae; phylum Streptophyta; class Magnoliopsida; order Poales; family Poaceae; genus Hsuehochloa; species Hsuehochloa calcarea. The sequence continues at coordinate 19,023,380 of CM070597.1, read as the reverse complement.
AAAAGAGACACGTGTACGTGTAAGTCGTAATTTCGCAAGCCGGTTCAACCGTTCGAATTTTGGACTGTTTTGGTCGTATGCCGCACGGAAATTCCTGTTCTAGCCCCCCTAGCTGCGAAATTCCTATTCTAGCCCCAGTACACACTGCTTGCCGCTTGACACGACAGTCACTCACTGCTTGATGGCAACAGCGATGGCACACCCGCCACCTGTCGCTTTTTTTTTGAAAAATATAATTAATAATATTTGTTCGAGAAATTTTTAAATATATTAAATAAGCTCAAAAAATTATGAATTTTTTATGAAGCCTCCTGGCATAGTGTGCTTGGTTGTGTAATTTTTTAAAATTTTATTTTCTATGCATAATTCTTTGAAGTCAAATATTTGTAGAAATTTTCTAATATAGAAACTGAGGTCCGAACATTATGAATTTTTTTGTCAGACTCCCTACACAGAGGACTTGATTGTGTAAATTTTATATAATTTTATATACTCCAAAATTATCTCGACAAATTCAGGGTCTAGGTCTGGAAATTAGGACGAGACGTTTCGGAAATTAGGGTTTCATGATTTCATGTGACTCGAAATGTGTGAAGTTTAGTACCAAATGAGTACTCTTAGTCGCTATGGTTCTTGATCATATTTTCGAAGATGCTGAGAATTTAACTAAAGGGGCTGAGAACGTTGTGATTACGAAGATACCCTAAAACATAGAAGAATCAATGTCGATGTGAATGATTATTTCTGAAATTCCAGCAGAAGAGGCATACTTGCAATATAGTATTATTTTTGATGGCTCAGCGGAGGCATAAAATCAGAACTATATTGCACTCCGCGGACAGAAGCACGTTACATGTGGTCACATGGCATGTTGGTTCGGCTAATTGGTTTAGTTACACACGCTATTACTACGGTACATTGCGACACAAACCTCCGGGCCATGTAAGTACGCATGCCTTTAGGAGATAGTAAAAAATATGGCTAGTAGGAGGGGGACTACTACAGAATGGCCCGACCTACTGTGTGGACCGGGGCCATTTGCCCTTCCTCCCGAGCTCAGCGTTGTACTCCTCGCCGGCTGCCCCGGCCTCGGCCGCTATTTCCCGCTTTTTTCACGCTCCCTCTCGCGTGCCTCGCGCTCCCTGCGCCTGCACGCCTCGAGATGGGACCGCGTCTCCCGGCGGATACGCTCATTGTGCTCTTCAGTCCGACGATCCTCCTCCCGGATCTCGCGTCCCCTTTCGGCATTCCACTCCTCGAAGTCGAGCTGCCACTGGTCGTGTGGAAGACTAATATTGAATCTCATTTAAACCCCTAAGCAATACAACAAAATCAACAAAGACTAAAGCAAAACAATGCACTACCGGTCGGACCGCTCGGTCAATGGCGGTCTGACCGCGGTCTGACCGCTGGCCTCCAGAACAGATAAAACAACCCGATGACGAAGTTGCAAATAGATGAAACTTTTGATCTACAACTCCAAACTTGATGAAACTTGGAACACACCTTCACAATGATGTCAGAAACCTATTCCAATCGAAGATTGTGATAATTCATTTTCCATTTGATCAAAAAAGGGTTCAAAACTGGGTCAAAACGAAAACTTGATCCAAAATCTTGCTCGTGGGTGATTGATGATCAAGATGATTCTAGATAGGTTCCCACACGTCACAGCAAGCTAGATCACATGAAGAATTCAATTAAAAACTCGTGGATCAAAGAAAGACTCAAAATTATCAAATAAAGAGAAAGAACACAATGAGACAAAACATTTATCAAACTTTCCTTTGTTTGATTGATATGATATGGGCTTACAACCTCTCCATCAATGGAGGACAATGCTCAATCCAAGAGCACAAAAATCACATCAAACTATCAAGAACCCTAGCCTCCACAAAAACTCTCCCTGAGAAAATTAGGGTTTACAAAATAGCAAAAGAGACGAAGCAGAGGTGCAGCCACCTCCCTCCCCTATTCATAGTGGAGGCTTAGACCTTCTACAAGTTTGACTTAATTGAGATTCCGTTAATGCCCAAAACAAACGGGTCACACACGCATGTATTTTAATGTGCCGTCTTTAACACCTCTTGACCTAATTAGCTACACCTTGCGCCATCTTGCGCCTCGGATTAGCCAATAGGTCACCCTTGTCCATCTTGCGTCACGCTTGAGTTCATTGACCCCACCCGAGCATCGTCGATCGTTCTGGACCTCAGCTCTCCAAGCCTAGTCCTGATCATCCTCGCCGTTGACCGTCGTTGACCACCAAGCAACTTACACAACAATAGACAAGTAAACCGAATTTGGGAACAATTTCTTCACAACTTGACCCATGTTAGTCAAAACATGCATCATGCAACATATATGTCCTAAAACTCATGACTTTGACCTAACAACCGAATATCGCTGCCACGACGGGCGACGATCCAAGTGAAAACCGATCAGACCGCCCCTAGGGCCGGTCTGACCGCACACCCTGGCCGGTCTGACCGCTACCTATTGGCCGGTCAGACCGCCAGTAAAGACTTAGCCGAATTTTCTATCTGGAAAACCCAAACCTACTGGAATTTTCAAACCAATAGAACTTTTGACTGGAGACTTCAAAAATTATAGGACAAAGTGCAATAGAATCTCCTCTCTAACCTACACCCTCTATTTTTGGTCCAGCTCAATTCCTCACTTCTGAAGTTGGCCGGTCCGACTGCCGCTATGGCCGGTCGGACCGATCTTGACCGATCGACCGTCCGCCGACGGCCGATCCGGCTAAGGCCCGACGATCAGAATCGTGCGAAAACACGTGAAACGACAAACGGCGATCAGACCGGTTAAAGCTTGACAATACTGAAACTGTGCCGAAAACATGTGAAACGACAAACCGTTAACGTCATTGCCAATTGTCACATCATCCTAAGATCTGGAGTATATCCCCATGATATCCACACACACTAACCCCTAATGAGCTTGATTTTTTGTTGGATTATCAGTTCGTGTCGACGCCTATTGGCCCGCCACGCGCTGCTCCTCATACAGGTTCCACCGCCCCGGTCGTCGCGCCGCCTGGTACCCGTGCCCCCTCATTGCCGCCGGCATCCTCGCCAGACGCAAGGCTAGGCCCTGGCGCCCGATGGCCGCCCTCTCCGACAGAGCTCCCATTATCGGTGCGGGGCGCCCTCCTCGCCGACATCGACCGCGGCGTCCTCACTGGTGCCCCTGCTGTGTCGACCGCGTCGTCTACCTCGGTCGCACCGGCCGCACCGGTTGCTTCGGTCGCCCAGGCCGCGCCTGCTGCCCCGACTCCTCTAGCCACCCTGCCTGCTAGCGCCGTGCCCATGTCGCCCGTGGCCGCTCACACACAATGGTCACGCGCGGCAAGAAGGGTTTCCGCCAGCCCGTACAGTGCCTTAATCTGCATGTTGATGCACTGTCCCTGATTCCCAAGACTTATCGGTCTGCTCTCGCCGATCCTCACCAGCGTGTTGCCACGGAGGAGGAATATGCGGCGCTTCTGGCCAATAATACATGGGAGCTCGTGCCGCTGCCGTCTCGCAGAAATATTGTCACTGGAAAGTGGATTTTTCGTCACAAGCTGAAGGTTGATGGAACAGTTGACAGGTATAAGGCGCATTGAGTTCTCCACGGTTTCACACAGCGTCCTGGTGTGGATTTTGATGATATTTTTAGTCCTGTTGTGAAGCCCGCCACTGTTCGGATGGTCCTCTCCCTTGCACTCTCTCGGGATTGGCCTATTCAACAACTGGATGTGAAGAATGTGTTCCTCCATAGCACGTTGACCGAGACTGTCTACTGCTCCTAGTCGACCGGTTTTGTTTATAGCTCTCGCTGGATTTTGTCTGTCGCCCCAATAAATCCATATATGGATTGAAGCAGGCTCCGCGTGCATGGTATAATCGATTTGCTTCCTACCTCGTCTCCCTTGGTTTTGTTGAAGCTAAATCAGACACCTCTCTCTTCATTTATCATTGCGGCGCCGACATAGTGTACTTGCTCCTATATGTGGATGATATTGTTTTGACATCATCTTCAGTTGGGCTCCTTCGTTGGGTTATTTCTGCGTTACAGCGGGAATTTTCTATGAAAGATCTTGGTGAGCTACATTATTTTCTAGGAATTGTTGTTCACCGCCGTACTAATGGGCTCTTTCTCTCACAACACCAGTACATGTTAGATATCTTAGAGCGTGCCGGTATGTTTGATTGCAAGCCTTGCAGTACCCCTATGGATACTCACTCCAAGGTCTCTTCTGCTGGCCCGCTTGTGACCGATCCAACACAGTACCACAGTCTCACGGCGCTCTGCAGTATCTCACATTCACTCGCCCAGATATTGATTATGCTGTACAGCAGGTCTGTCTCCACATGCATGACCCAAGGGAGCCCCATCTCACTGCAGTGAAACACATTCTCCGCTATATTCGTGGCACATTGGATCTTGGCCTTCTTCTACATCGGTCCTCTCCGGCGGAGCTCGTTTACTACTCTGACGTTGACTGGGCAGGTTGCCCGGACACCCGCATGTCCACCTTGGGCTATGCTGTATTTCTTGGCGACAACCTCGTCTCTTGGTCCTCCAAGCGCCAGAACACGGTGTCTCGTTCGATCTTGAGGTCGAGCATGTGGTCGCCGCCAATCTTGTGGCGAGGCCTCCTAGCTGCTCTAGCTTCTTCAGGAGCTCCATACCCCACCACGACGTGCTACACTTGTCTACTGTGACAACATCAGTGCAATCTATCTCTCGACCAATCCGGTGCAGCATCAGCGCACCAAGCACGTCGAGATTGATCTTCACTTCGTTCGGGAGCGCGTCGCCATCAAAGATATTCGTGTACTTCACATCCCGATGTCGTCACTGTTAAGTTACATGCACTAACCAATTCACCCAAAAGCTTAAGTTGATGAGGAAAGACGTACAATTCACTTATACTTCAACACTGCCCCTCACGTGTAGGCTCCTTTAGACCTAAGATGTGGAATAGAAGTGGGTTGCAATTATTATTTTTAATTGCACCAACCGGGTCTTGAACTCAAGACCTCTTGGCTCTGATACCATGTTAAGTTACATGCACTAACCAATTCACCCAAAAGCTTAAGCTGATGAGGAAAGACGTACAATTCACTTATACTTCAACAGTCACAGTACGCCGACATCTTCACCAAAGGATTGCCTACGTCTGTCTTCACCGAATTTTCGGTCCAGTCTGAACGTCTGTGAGTAGACGCTCAGACTGCGGGGGTGTGTTAGACAGATATCGTGTTCACACCTCGTGTTTACCCCGGCCTCTTGACCGTTCGGTTCGGTCTCGTGTTCACACCGGCCTCCTGACTGTTCGGTTCGGTCTCGTGTTCACACCAGCCTCGACCGGCTATATATATGTATAACCCGTATACCTTGAACTATCAATCAATCAGTTGCATGAATTATCTCCGCCAACACTTCTTGCTTCCAAACAAATGCGAGCAAAATACTTCCTGTTTGTGGGATCCTCGAAAATATGCATCTGTACTAATAATACTCCCCAATTGTGGGCCATTAGATGAGTTATTTGGATTGGTTAGATTCATGTGTGTGGGGTTCCTCATAAATATGTTTTTGTACTAATAATACCCCCAATTGAAATTTGAGTAAAATTGATTACATTTTTGTAATGGCTTAGATATTTTTTACAGACTAGTAAACTCAACACGTACCTTTCTAGTAAACTCAACACGTACCTTTTGATTGGCGGCCACGAATACAAGCTGACAAAAACCCTGGTGCCCTATCCGGTGAGGCTTGCTTAGCACACAAATGTATCGTACTTTTTTAATGGCTTGTATTGCTTCAAGATTCGTGCGAGAGCATACAACCCTAGCCCACAATCCCCACCTCACTCCACTCCTCACCCCATCTCTCTGGTCGCCGCCACCCAAGCCCTCCCCGCGCGCCGTCTCCAACCCCGCGCCGCCTCTTCGGCGCCACCTTTGGCGCCAGCGAGTACATCCCCTGTTGCCCTGCTCCTCCTCCACCCCACCTCTCCAGCCCCCCGCTGCCGCTTCTTCCTTATCTACGGTGAGATGCCCCGCCGTCCTCTTCCTCGTCTTTGGTGGCTACTGCCGTCGGATCCGTTATCGCCTCCTAACCACTTCGGTCTTGTTGCCCCAGCCGATCTCCACTGCTTTTGTCGGGCAGCGCCATAGCCTCCTAGATGCACCGCCGCCGCCGCTGCCCACCTCCGGTCTACCTCCACCTCAGTCTCCCTCTAAGCCCTGGGGGCACCGGTGAACTCTACTCTTAACTCGGCGCCGGCGCTGCCAGCGGCCGAAGAAGAGGAGGAGGACCTTGAGCACAAATCTCCATGGGCGATCCAAAGGTAAGTAAATCAATTGAATCTTCCTTGATTTTCAAGTGACTGTGGACTAGCAAAACCGTAATCAAATCGATTGTAAGCAACCAACCACAGCCGTATTCGTTTTAGAATGTGCGCTGATCAAACATTTTTAAGTTTGACTAATAATATATACAAAATTAACAAGGCTGACAATTACTAGATCTATCATGAAGTATAATATCATAATCTATAGTTATTTTTATTTAAAATAATGCATTTTCATAATAATAAATTGATGGTCAAAGGGGATTTTTTTGCTGTATTGGCACATTTTCATCTTGTATTTCCAGAAATGGGCGTCTATGAAAATCAATTGCAGCCCCTGCCACACGACCGCCATGCGGTAGCCCTTCCCCGGCCGCCACATACCCCCTCTCCCCACGGCCGCCACATGCCTTTTTCCTTTAAAAAATATCTACCACATTTTCCCATTTTTTTGAAAAATAAAAACACCCGCCGCACGGCCATCGTGTGGCAGCCACTGTACCATTTTTTTATTTTTAAATCATTTTAATATACTTTTGTATGAATTTTTAAATATATCAAAATGAGCTTCAAATTTTTTTTGTGGAGCATCATGATACTGTGTACTTTCTTGTGTAATTTTTCAAAATTTTATCGGTTCTGAATTTTTCTCAAACAATTCCTACAAACAATATACTTAAATTAATTTTTGAAACAAATTCAGAACGGATAATTTTTTTAAAAAATTACCCAAAAAAGTACACTATGTCAAGAGGCTTTAGAAAAAATCATAATTTTTGAACTCATTTTCTATATTTAAAAATTATACAAAAAGCATATTTAAATAATTTTTTAAAATAAAAAGAAAAATGCTACTGATATCTACAGTATGTGTCGTGCGTGGCGATCGCTACTAGATTGCTCTTGCACAATTGCCGTGTGGCGGGTGTTTTTTTTAAAAAGAAAAAATGCAGCAAAAAATGAAAAATACATGTGGCGACCGGTGGCACATTACTGCACGGTGGCCATACGGAGAAGGGTACGTGGAGGGTTATCGCACGACGAGCGTGCGACATATGGTTATTTTTGTATTTGATTTTCGGAGACAATTGTTTTTATAAATACGAGGTCAAACGTGGCAATACGGCAAAAAAAAGTTGTGAAACGGTCACCCTAGAGAGTATATCATTGGACAAAGCAATTGTATTTGGAATCACGGGTGTAACCAAGTAACGTCAAAGTGTAAACAGGGCCAGCAATAGACTACCCAACGCGAGCGCCCCCCATCACACACCCTTTTCAATTCTATAAATACCCCGGCTCGCAGAGCGATGCGAGCTCTCACACAACTATCCATCCACTGCAATACTGCTACCAAAAGGCACTACTAGCTAGTGATACTGCTGCTCCAGCTAGTCGGGGGTCTGTCAAGATGCGGGGAGGGCTCCTCGACAACCTGACGGGGAACAAGAACGCGAGGCTCAAGGGGACGGTGGTGCTCATGCGCAAGACCGTGCTCGACCTCAACGACTTCGGCGCCACCGTCATCGATGGTATCAGCGAGTTCCTCGGCAAGGGCGTCACCTGCCAGCTCATCAGCTCCACCGCGGTCGACGCGAGTGAGCACCCTCTCGATCTTCTCTCTCGGTTGCTTTAGTTTCTTTGTTCGTCTTTCCTTCATACAAATTACAAAGCTAGCTAGCTAGCACTGTATGGGCGGCCATGGCTCAGCTATCCATAGCCTCGGTCGTCTTTTGACGGAGCATGGAAAGAAGAGAGCACCACCAGCAAGAAAAGGACAGCAAGGGTGAAGAGCAGAGCACCGGATGCTCGAGACAGAGAAACAAAGGACACCCAACTCTAGACTAGTACTATAAAGTTAGAAAGACGTAGCGATGAAAAAGCATTAAATATAGAGTAATAGTAAACTTTGAACTCGATTCTTCGGGACCATAATTAATCTTGATGAAGTCTTCAAAAAAAAAAAGTAAACTTTGAACTCGATTCTTCAGGACCATAATTAATCTTGATGAAGTCTTAAAAAAAAAAAATCTTGATGTGACACGTAGCAACTTATCTGCGCGCGCGTGTCAACGTGCAGACAACGGCAACCGCGGCAAGGTGGGCGCGGAGGCGAGCCTGGAGCAGTGGCTGACGAGCCTGCCGTCGCTAACGACGGGCGAGTCCAAGTTCGGCGTGACGTTCGAGTGGGAGGTGCAGAAGCTGGGCGTGCCGGGCGCCATCATCGTCAAGAACTACCACAACGCCGAGTTCTTCCTCAAGACCATCACCCTCGACAACGTCCCCGGCCGCGGCACCGTCTCCTTCATCGCCAACTCCTGGGTCTACCCCGTCGCCAAGTACCGCTACAACCGCGTCTTCTTCTCAAACGATGTAAGTCTTCCTGCTGCATGCACTTCACGGAGAATCATTCGTGGTCATATCGCGAGTCTCCTCTGTTTGGCCAGTAGCTGCTTTCGTTATTACTGGTTGCAATTAAAAACTGGGATAGTTCGTAACGAGTATATTATCTAATCAGCGTAGGTAGGAAAGATATGGTTTGGTGAAAAGATTGAATGAACGGGTGCTGTGGTGGGTGAAGAGGATTGAGTGCACTAGTACTGAAAATGTGAAACCTGGCTTCCTGACGATAAGAACCCAAGATGCCAGAATAGTCCTTTGACCCAGAGAGGCGCGTGACTCATGGCTCCACGCCCGTTTAGACGGCCTCGTTTCATGACCCCGAGAGGCCGAGAGGCCTTTAAAAAGATTGTTGATAGCTCTCGAGTTTACTTTGCGAACACATGACAGACACGGTAAAAAAAAGAGAGGATGAAGTAGTCGACTTGGTCACATGTAGTTATCAAGTTATGGATAGTAAACTAAAACCATATGTAGCAATTAACGGGAGTTTTGTTATCGATAAACAAGTGATTAGCCAGGTCTATTAGCTCAAAGCTAAATGTTAATTTTGTCTTTTTGGCGGGCTACACGCGCAGACGTACCTGCCCAGCCAGATGCCGGCGGCGTTGAAGCCTTATCGCGACGACGAGCTCCAGAACCTGAGGGGCGACGACCAGCAGGGCCCGTACCAGGAGCACGACCGCGTCTACCGCTACGACGTCTACAACGACCTTGGCGAGCCCGACCGCGGCAACCCTCGCCCCGTCCTCGGCGGCTCCACCGACCACCCTTACCCGCGCCGGGGCCGCACCGGCCGCAAGCCCACAAACACCGGTACGTTCGTTTCTGCTCCTCTCCCCGGGGCCTGGGTTCACAAACGATTTCTATCTCTCCGCGTAACAAAGCCGTCCGCAACAGCCGCTGGCACGGGTCCAGATAGACCCACTCGCTGACCGTGGGACCCACTGTCAGGCAGGTCTTCCTGTTATTTACACGGCCGGGATTGAGTTGACTGACGTGATGTTGGGTTGGGTACTTTGGGTGCAGACCCGAACTCGGAGAGCAGGCTGTCGCTGCTGGAGCAGATCTACGTGCCGCGCGACGAGCGGTTCGGTCACCTCAAGATGTCGGACTTTCTGGGGTACTCGATCAAGGCCATCACGCAGGGCATCGTGCCGGCCATCCGCACGTACGTCGACCGCACCCCCGGCGAGTTCGACTCGTTCCAGGACATCATCAACCTCTACGAGGGCGGCATTAAGCTGCCCAGCATCCCGGCGCTCGACGAGCTCCGCGAGCGCTTCCCGCTCCAGCTCGTCAAGGACCTCCTCCCCGCCGGCGGCGACTACATCCTCAAGCTCCCCATCCCTCAAATCATCAAAGGTAATTTAATTAGCAGCTATCTGTATCTGATCGAGCTATACTCTGCAGGCGTTTCATTTACGTATGCGCACACGAATGGGAAGTTGGCTGATTATGCAATGTTGCGTGCAGAGGACAAGAATGCGTGGAGGACCGACGAGGAGTTCGCGCGGGAGGTGCTCGCCGGCGTGAACCCGATGATGATCACGCGTCTCACGGTGTGTGAATTGTCGATCGGCCAATGTTGCACGTGTGGATGACTGACTGCACATGGGAATGTGGCTGAAAAATTCGATCTTTGTGTTGGTTTGCAGGAGTTCCCTCCGAAAAGTACTCTTGATCCTAGCAAGTTCGGCGACCATACCAGCACGATCACGGCGGCGCACATCGAGAAGAACCTCGAGGGCCTCAGCGTGCAGCAGGTAATATATAAGCCAACCGATCGGTTGCTCCAAGATGTGCACTGCACAAGTACATAATTGCGATCAATTATGATTTAGTAACGTTAAATCGATGCTGATTTTTTTTTTTTTAAAAAAGATAAATCGATGCTGATCGTAGTGGTATAACAACTGACTCGCGCTGCAATTTACAGGCGATGGACAGCAACAGGCTCTACATCCTGGATCATCACGACCGGTTCATGCCGTTCCTGATCGACGTCAACAACCTACCGGGCAACTTCATCTACGCCACCCGGACCCTCTTCTTCCTACGAGGCGACGGCACGCTCGCGCCCCTGGCCATCGAGCTGAGCGAGCCTCTGATCCAGGGCAACCTCACCACCGCGAAGAGCAAGGTCTACACGCCGGCGTCGAGCGGGGTTCAAGAATGGGTGTGGCAGCTCGCCAAGGCCTACGTCGCCGTCAACGACTCCGGGTGGCACCAGCTTGTCAGCCACTGGTACGAACTAAAGACCCTGCACACAAAAGCCTTTCTCCTTGGATGTGAAATTTTGAATCGATGTACTGATGATGAGTTGTTGCGCGATGTTTGCGTGCGTGTAGGCTGAACACGCACGCGGTGATGGAGCCATTCGTGATCGCGACGAACCGGCAGCTCAGTGTGACACACCCCGTGCACAAGCTGTTGAGCCCGCACTACCGCGACACGATGACGATCAACGCTCTGGCGCGGCAGATTCTCATCAACGGCGGTGGCATCTTCGAGATGACCGTCTTCCCGGCCAAGTACGCGCTGGGGATGTCGTCCGTCGTGTACAAGAACTGGAACTTCACCGAGCAGGCCCTCCCCGCTGATCTCATCCGGAGGTAGTAAACATCGATCATTAGAACTGATAAGATCATAATTAAAGGTGCAATTAATCGAATCGTACGTGCGAATGCGATTAATATCGCAGGGGCGTCGCGGCGGAGGACCCGTCGAGCCCGTACAAGGTGCGGCTGCTGATCAAGGACTACCCGTACGCGACGGACGGGCTGGTGATCTGGCACGCGATCGAGCAGTGGGTGGGCGAGTACCTGACCATCTACTACCCGGACGACGCCGTGCTCCAGGGCGACGCGGAGCTGCAGGTGTGGTGGAAGGAGGTGCGCGAGGTCGGGCACGGCGACGTCAAGGACGCCGCCTGGTGGCCCAAGATGCAGGCCGTGTCGGAGCTGCGCGACGCCTGCACCACCATCATCTGGATCGCGTCGGCGCTGCACGCGGCAGTCAACTTTGGGCAGTACCCGTACGCGGGGTACCTCCCGAACAGGCCGACGGTGAGCCGGCGGCGCATGCCGGAGCCTGGCACGAAGGAGTACGCGGAGCTGGAGCGCGATCCGGAGCTGGCCTTCATCCACACCATCACGAGCCAGATCCAGACAATCATCGGCATCTCGCTTCTGGAGGTGCTGTCGACGCACTCCTCCGACGAGCTGTACCTCGGGCAGCGCGACACGCCGGAGTGGACGTCGGACCCCAAGGCGCGGGAGGCGTTCAAGCGGTTCAGCGACCGGCTGGTGGAGATCGAGAGCAAGGTGGTGGGCATGAACCGCGACCCGCAGCTCAAGAACCGCAACGGCCCGGCCAAGCTCCCCTACATGCTGCTCTACCCCAACACCTCCGACCGCAAGGGCGAGGCTGCCGGCCTCTCCGCCAGGGGCATCCCCAACAGCATCTCCATCTGAGCAGCTCGCCGGCCGCCGCTGCATGCGAAGGTGTTGATTGCGCGCGTGTATGCACGGTGCTTCGTCGTGTATGCCAGCGCCAACCACGGCACGTAGCACTCGGCATTCGCTAGCACGTACCTAGCTAGTACGAATAAAGATGGTAAGAGCCGTTCGGCACGGGAGCACGTAGAGAGATTTGCGCTGTGAGCTCGTATCAGTGTATCATCGTGTTAATTTCCACCCTTTCCCAATAATGAAGCTCGGCTAATGTTGCAGTAGTGTTTCCTCTATTGCTCTCACTCGTGTAAATTGTATGAGATGGATATGTCGCCAAAAACCAGATCTTTTCGAGACTAATTTTCTGTGTGTTACATAGCAATGTAGTAAGCTCACTGTTGGAAAATTAGACAATATTTTAATTTCAAGTTTTAGTATAAGGCAAAGATTACAACTAACTAGATATGCATAAAACGATAGCAACGGCAAACAACTCGTTGCGTTTCTAAATATACACAAAAAAATGACTATAACAGAATAAAGTGATTTTACGACCAACTTACAGTCAGGTTCAATGAAGAACAAGAAACAACATAGTCTCGAAACAGTGCAGATCGTAGATGATGCAGTGCAGCGAGCGGTCACGCAGATGCGCTACTTAAAAACCTTATTGTCACCCCTGTGCAGGTGAACTCTGCGACAATGATTCGGAGATATCAGCTCATCTTCCCTCCCGGTGCACGCCGAGGAGAAGGGACAGCTTTAGTTTGACAGCACAACTCTTCAGCACAGAAGAACCGAAAGGAAGATAGAAGAATGGAAAATGTTTTCCAATCAACTAAATAATAAAGCTCATATTAAACCACTGCTAATTCAAAACTAATTAATAGTAATTAAGCAGTGCTTATCAGATCCTAATTACACACTGGTCTACAGCTTCAACCAGTGTATTTCGACTACAGTGGTCTACGGATCCGACCATATTATTTCATTTCGACCACACTGGTCTAAGACCCCTGGTCTAAGACTTCGACCACACTGGTCTAACACCCCTAGTCTAAGATTTCGACCACCCATGTCTAAGACTTTGCATACTTTGGAATTTTAGGAATTAATAGGCATTTACACATATGTGCTCAATTCCAACAATCTCCCACCAATTCCAAAGTAAGCAGCAAAAAGGAATGATAAAGATTATTGTGCTGAAAAGTTGTTGATATACTAGTCTTTCAGTTTACGTCCCATACAGATTGAACTTGCACTTAGAATAACAATATTCATCTTCTTACAACTGATGAATTGACTATACCTTAAATTCACAGTCTTTCGTGATTAGATTTCACTTGAAATCTCAACTGATACTAGGTTGTCAAAGAACCAAGCCTAAGCGGAGCATTACATGGTCATGCTCCCTTATTTGTTCATAAGCTTTCTAGAGAATGCCCTATCTCGTGAACTGCAATCTCATAGTTAAGCTCAAGTAGGTGTATTCATTTTAGGTATCCTGTAGGTTAATACCTTTTTTCCTCATTGGACACTAAAATACATTAAGGCTTTAAGCCATTCTTCCAAACAATTAAGAGTGCTTTGTCTATTTGAACACGGGTACATATATTATTAAAATGTACTCTCTTGTTCAAGCATCAACTTATTTTTTTATTGCCTAAATCACGGGATCTTCGATCAAAAAGTTATGGGTTACTGTTGATTTGTAACTCCAATGGGCCTCGTTCCGATGTCCATGGACACAACAAAAATTATCTTCCGTGCTAGCCCCTTTGTGAAAGGGTCTGCTATATTTTTCTCAGTGCGAATATAATTAACAGTAATCACTCCGGAGTTTCCTGGTTTTCTGACAGATTTAAACATGCGTTTCACATGTCTGGAGAACTTCATGTTATCCTTACTACCTGTAACTTTAATCAACACTGTTTGATTATCACAGTACGTTAGGATTACCGGTATTGGTTTCTCAACCAGTGGTAAGTCCAACAGAAGCTCTTTAAGCCATTCAACCTCAACAGTAGCTGTGTCTAGTGGTACAAGTCTGCTTTTATGGTTGACCTCGTCAATATGGTGCATTTACCGACCTCTATGAAATCTACTGACTTTTCTAGGGTAAAGACATACCCACTTGTAGCTTTGATCTCATCTACACCAGAGATCCAATTTAAATCATTATATCCTTCTAATACAGATGGATACCTAGTATAGTGATTACATATGAGGTTGTGGTTCTCAAGTAGCACAACACTCTCTCAAGTGCCTCCCGGTGATCATCTCCTGGGTTAGAAGTAAACAGACTTAATTTGTTCACAACAAATGATATGTCAGGTCTTGTGGCACCAGATAGATATATAAGGGACCCAATAATTTGTAAATATCTGAATTGATCTTTGCCTAATCCCTTATTCTTTCGAAGCTTAACACTAGCATCATAAGGAGTTGGGAAAACCTTGCAGTTCTCAAAACCGAACCGGCTCAAGATTTTCTCAGCATAATGGGATTGGATCAAAGTGATCCCATCCTCATTTTAATCAATTTGATATTGTTGGACCGAAAAGACGACTAGAGGGGGGGTGAATAGGAGCACGCTCACTTTTTCACAAATACTGGATTCAACACAATTTCACTCCAGTAGCTATGGAAGCTATGAAGATCAGTATATCAGTACGGCGGAAGACTAATATTGAATCCAATAAACACTCCTAAGCAATACTACAAAAGATCAAGCACAAGATAACAAGTCACGAGCACTGCTTTGTCGACCCAGGTGCCTCAAGGCGGTCGGACCGATTTACTACGGATCGGCCGGTGGCCACGGCGATCGACCGCGGCCTCGAAGCGAACAGTCGGTAGTGATGACGAAGATGAAATTAGACGAAACTTTTGATCTACTAATCCAAACTTGATGAAACTTGGAACACACCTTCTCTATGATATCAGAAACCTATTCCAATCGAAGATTATGATAATTCTTGGAAGAATATCAATCCTTTTCGATTTGATTGAAGAAGGGTTCAAAACCGGGTCAAAACAAAAACTAGGTCAAAACTCTTGCTCGTGGGTGATTGATGATCAAGATGATCCTAGATAGATTCCCACACGTCACAGCAAGCTAGATCACGTGAAGAAACCAAGCAAAAACTCACGGATCAAAGAAATACCTAGAATCATCAAATAGAGAGAAAGAACGCAATGAGACAAAACATTGATAAAACTTTCCTTTGATTGATTGATATGATCAGGGCTTACAGCCACTCCATCAATGGAGGATAATGCTCAATCCAAGAGCATGAAAATCACATCAAACTATCAAGAACCATAGCCTCCACAAAAGCTCTCCCTAATAAAATTAGGGTTTACAAGAATTGCAAAAGAGACGAACCGGAGATGCAGCCACCTCCCTCTCCTATTTATAGTAGAGGCTTAGACCTTCTAGAAGTTTGACTCTATTGGGCTTCCGTTAAAGCCCAAAGCAAACGGGACAGTTACGCACGTATTTTAATACGCCGTCTTTAACACCCCTTCACCTAACTAGCTACACATTGCGCCATCTTGCGCCTCGTATTAGCTAATAGGTCTCCCTTGTCCATCTTGCACCACACTTGAGTACATTGACCTCACCCGGTATCGTCAATCGTTCTGGACCTCAGCTCTCCAAGCCTAGTCCCGATCATCCTCGCCGTTGACCGTCGTTGACCACCAAGCAACCTGCACAACAATAGACAAGTAAACCGAATTTGGGAACAAGTTCTTCACAACTTGACCCATGTTAATCAAAACATGCATCATGCAACATATATGCTTTGAAACTCATGACCTTGATCAACAACCGAATATCGCCGCCATGACGAGCGACGAACCAAGTGGAAACCGGTCAGACCGCCCCTCGGGCCGGTCTAACCGCCCACTCTGGCCGGTATGACCGCCACCTATGGGCGGTCGACCGTCAATTTACCGACTTAGCCATTTTCCTCTCCATGGAAAACCGAAACCTACTGGAATTTTTAAACCAATAGAACTTTTGACTGGAGACTCCAAAAATTATGGGACCAAGTGCAATAGAATCTCCTCTTTTGCCTACACCCTCTATATTTGGCCCAGCTTAAAATACCACTTTCTGACATTCCCGGTCCGACCGCCCCTTATGGCCGGTCGGGCCGATTGGACCGATCGACCGCGCTTTGGCGGTCGGGCCGTTCTTACCGACGAATCGAACTTTGCCGAGAACACGTGAAACGACAAATCGTAAACGCCATTGCCAATTGTCACATCATCCTAAGATCTGGAGCATATCCCCATGATATCCACAGATATTCAGAATAACATCTGCCTCTCCTAGTTCTTTCATATCAAAACATCTAGATGAGAAAGATTTGACATCATTAATAATAACAGTGTTTGTCCCAAATATAAGTATGTCAACGACATACAAACACAAAATCTCTCCTTGACCCCCACCATAACGATAATACACACACTTATCTGCCTCATTCACAGAAAAACCAACAGAAGTTAATGTTTTATCAAACTTCTCGTGCCATTGTTTAGGTGCTTACTTTAAGCCATACAAGGATTTGATTAATTTGCATAGTTTATTTTTTCTGTTCAGAAATCACAAAACCATCCGGTTGCTCCATATAGATTTCTTCTTCCAACTCTCCATTAAGGAAAGTTATCTTCACATTCATCTAATGGATGTGTAGACTATGGGAAGAAGCTAAAGCAATGTGCACTCGAATGGTGGTCAATCTGGCAACAGGAGAGTAAGTATCAAAATAATCATCACCTTCTTTCTGGGTATAACCCTTGGCCACAAGTCTTGCTTTGTACTTATCAATAGTATCGTTAGGCCTTATTTTCTTTTTAAAGATCCATTTGCATCCAGCAGGTTTGCACCCGATAGCACAATAAGTGATCTCCCAAGTCCCATTAATAGAGATTGAATAAATCTCGCTATGGATAACCTCTTTCCAATACTCAGCATCAGGCAATGCATAAGCCTTTAAAGAGTGTTTGGCACATCATCTATGAGATATACAATAAATTCTTCGCCAAAGGTTTTCTCAACAATAGACTCTTGACGAGGATCTAATAATCCTCATTTTATCTTTTATCTATAATTCTTATTATGGGTAAATATGATGTCACATAGTCTCCAGAAGTACCCCTTATTTTTATAAGGGAGAGGCCTATCAAGTGATTGTAAGATCTTCTACAATCACCCCCATAGTCGTAAGTCTTACTACGACTACTACCTGGTCGTAAGTCTTTCTACGACCATTACATGGTCGTAAGTCCTTCTACGACCACTACATAGTCGTAAGACCTTCTACGACTACCACCTGGTCGTAAGTCCTCCTACGACCAGGTAAACCGCGACCACCTTATAATCAAACCTACAGGCAAGTGGGTCCAATTGATTAAGGAATCCGAACGGTCTACACGCACTCTTATTCCGCGTAGTAATAGTGCTTAAATACCCTATTACCTCTTAATGATAACTGCCAGACGGCGTGGAGAAGCCAATGCGCCGGTAATTACTGCCATCATGCGCCCATTACTGGCTCAATTAAGGCGCTTCTTCCGCAGGACAAAACGGCTACTCCTTCACGACTATATAAGGGCATCAATCAGGGAGACAAAGGGGAGGGACAGAAAGAGATAGCGAGTCAAGGAGAAATACAAGTACTATTCTCTGTAATAGTCTTAGCTTCTTACTTGATCATCAAGAATACCACACACACAGGATTATGGTTATTATTCTCTCCGGAGAAGGCCTGAACCTGTCTAAACATCCCGTGTCAACCACTCTGCGTGATTTCATCTTTAGGAGACCCCCCGAATCAAATAATCTTTACGTAAGATCGGTTCTAATACACCGACAGTTGGCGCCGACCGTGGGGATCTTCCGGTAATCTCTTGTCAACATACGCTCTTTTTCCAAATCTCATGCAATCATGGCAGGAGGATGGAGCGAGGAGAAGCGGTTTGACTTGGCGGTCTGTGACGTCGACATGGATGCCGGTTTCGACTACGAGCCGAGTGATGCATCCGCCGATGGTGATGTTGCCTCGGAGATTATTCTCCGAGAAACCATCCCATCAATGGAGTTGAGGAGGATCCTTATCCCCACAACGATCGTCCAACAGAGGAGTCAATTCCTCAAAGGACAAGGGTCGATCAGGCCAGAACCGCACCTGGAGGACTCACAACACAACGAGAGTTTTTCCTCCAAGTGTTCAAGTCCCCCTAAGGCGGTCCGACTTGGTGAGACAAGTTCTGGGAGCCACCATTCTAGGACTCCACCAGCATCTAGTGATCCTCTCTCTCAGGGTAACTCCAGAGAGGGTGGGATCAAGCATGCTTTCTGCAAATTCGGCCCTCTCTCCGCAGATCTCATTTGCGAACGGAGGCGATTATAACCCGAGTTCCCCTACGGAGGATTACTCCAAGTCGCGATGGTGTCTCTCGAGCACTCCTCAAGCGGGAGGCCTCGGCGCAAGTGAGAATCATCAGCGGAGGTCTTCGTCCTTCCCTCAAATCGGGTCACCTCATGGAGGCCGAGATAAGAACACTCCCGAAGATCACACACCGCCCCTCGTGGTAATGGCAAGGGTACCACCGTGTGGACAGAACCAACACTTTAATGAATGCGAGGAAATCCTCGATATTCTCGCACTCCACGAGAAGGCCTCAAAGACACGATCGGGAGGATTTTGAGTCGTCCAAGAAAGAAAATTGCAGCCCGAAGAACTCCGCTCGGCGCATTCAACATCGATCGGAGGAGGTACAAGAACTCGAACATCAACGACTTGCTCGAGAATCCCAATCAAGAGCTTGCTCGAGCGCGGTATGATCTCTTTCTTTGAAGAGATTGCGCAAAGGCTTGAATGTGATGACAAGGCCGGAAGTACCTTGTCGACAACATTCAGTAGTCGTAGCAATGCGACTTCCTCATTACTGATCAATCGAATATTTCTCACGTAGGAATCGACACGCGCCATAAGTCGAATCGATCCCTATTCGGAGAAATACATTTCGATCGGTGATGATCAAGAAGCCCCTCGGAGGTGATCATTCACCACTTCGACAAAGAAATTCTGCGGGTGGAGTACGAGGAGTATTCCCTCGTGAAGCGAGACCTACTACGAGCAATTCGGCTGTTCTTGGGTATCGTCGAATCGATAACCCGTGATATTAACCCTTCTTTCTTACAAAGAAGGCGTCAAGAAAGTGATTACCGGATGCCGGGCATTTTCGCGACCTTGAAGCGATTCATTTGCCACCTCATTTTCGACCGGTGAACATGGAGAAATTTGATGGATCTCAAAATCCCATCGAATTTCTTGAATCTATACAATTGTTGCCCGAGCGGCGGAGGAGGAGAGCATGTAATGGCAAATTACCTTCCGATCGTGCTCGAAGGATCCGCCGATCGTGGTTATTAAACCAACCACTCGAGTCGATCTACTCTTGGCAACACCTCTGCGATCTTCTCTGGCGAATTTCCAAGGCACATACAACCGCCGGAAAGGAAGGCGACTTGCCGGATAAAGCAGAACAACAACGAGACTTTGCGTCAATTCATCAAGCGCTTTAGTCGGGTTCGTAACTCAATTCGAAATTTCGATTCCTCTGTGATCAGGGCTTTTAAGCAAGGAGTCCGTAGTAGAAGGATAACGGAGGATATCGCTTTGAATCCTCCCAACATCATTGCGAGCTCTTGAGATGGCGATCGATATGCAATCGCTTCGAGGCGGTCGAGTGGAACAACACTATCGATCGAGAAGCGTACACTCCTCGAGAGCTAGGTGAAGTTGGTAAGGACAAAAAAACAAAAAGTCCAAGAAGAAAATAAAGAGTCAACAACCACAAACCGGTGGTTTCAAGGAGGCCTTGGCCGTGAAGATAAAGAGCCCCAAACCACCAAGTCGTACTCGATCAAGGCAAAGGTAAGCGCTACGATCGTAGGAACGACAAACCAAGGTGGTGTCCTTTTCATAAAAAGGAAGGACATGACCTCAGAATCTTAGCTGAGTTTTCCAAAGAAAGCTCGAGGAAGCCTCGAGGTCAAATCCAAGCAAAGACCTTAATGCAATGAGTCCGTCGCATTGCTAAGATGAATGCAGAGGGACATCGAGCATGGGAGCAAAAGCATGTCAAACTATTGCTTCCCATCGAAAGAGGTCAAGAAATTGGATTCTCAATTAGTAGGTAAGAAAAGCTTTTACCTATAATTATCTTTGTGTTATCTTCCTCTAGAAGTATATCTTTGTTTGACCGATATTATTCTTTTGGAACAAGTGGTCGAAAACAAGAAGCTTCGAGGCTTCGACTTGTACCCAACAGAGATGGAGTCGATGAAGACTAGTCTTC
This sequence comes from Hsuehochloa calcarea, assembly GCA_036346395.1. NCBI lineage: Eukaryota > Viridiplantae > Streptophyta > Magnoliopsida > Poales > Poaceae > Hsuehochloa > Hsuehochloa calcarea. The sequence goes on along the minus strand of CM070597.1, from coordinate 19,002,773 downwards.
AAGGCAACATCACTCTCCTGAACAATGTGCTTAATGAGCTACATTCTGAGGGAAAACTCCTCGAGAAGATACCATAGCTGCTCACACAAGTACCATTGGGGAACAAGTCGGAAAATTGCAAGAAATGGTGACCACTCAAGACTAATCAAAATGTCAATCGATAAGGAAGCAATCGTCAGATGAGTTACGCTTTGGCGAAACTTAAAGCTCAAGACCCCCGCCTTAATGTTAAACCAATTGAAGCCGACTTCGACTGTCCTGAATCAGAGGCAAGTCGTCTGATTGAGGAAATGCAGTCAGTTGGTAAAAAGGTGGCGGAGGAAATGCAGCTAGGCTCTCCCCCTTCAGAGTAATCTTGTAACTACCTTGTAAGGCAGACAATTTTTGTTAATGAGTAATATATGATCCGCTTCATTTCCTGAAAATCATCTTGTCGAGTAGTTAGTAACTCAAAAGATAATAAACGAACGAAAGACTAAGAATTGAAGTCAAATTAATAACTTTATCCTAGCCCCCGACTATTTGTTTAGATTGTTTAGACAATCTAAATAAATAGTGTTTAAAAATGGGGTTTCTGAAAACAAAGAGAGGTTTATTTAACTTATAGCTTTTGTTACGGGTGTCAAGCACTGGTCGAAAGAGTTAAAAACGACTCGTCACTAGGAAGTTCCTTCTAGTGGCGTGACCACGTCGCATAAAGGAAAGGCTTCGACTAGGTGATGTTTTCATTTCCGACTAGTTTAATTGAACCAAGAACAAAGAACTTGAGTTAAACAGACGTCTTAGAGGACTTTAGTAATTCGTTCGTCCTTTTTTGGTGGACTTCGATAAGTCTTTTCCAGTAGCAAAAGTAGGAGACTGAGCAGCGCTAGGAAGTTTCCTTCTAGTGGGCAGGACCACATGCAGAGAGGAAAGACTTCGACTAGGTGTGTCTCTTCCTTCGACCAGTTAAAACAAATCGAGTACATCAAAGGTGGTCGAACAAATGTAAGAAAGTGTACTCTACTTAGAATATTTTTTGAATTGACTGAAAAAATAGACTAATATTGAGAGAGTTGGCTTTGAGAACATTTCGACTGGATAGAACCCGGGCTCTTTGTATCGGGCGGCAAAATGAGTAACGAGTCAATGCTTGGAAATTCCTTCTAGTGGCGTAACCACATGCGAGAGGAGAAGTTTCGCCGGATGACGCTTCGCTTCCGCCGGTGTAAGAAAAACTGGGTGTTCATATCATAGTCGAAAGATTAAAAAAGCACTACTCGAAAATAAGGCAAAAAAGAGGTAGAAAGAACCTGGACTTTTATTGCTTGAGAAATCGGTCACACATAGAATTTGCGTAACTGGTCGATGTTCCAAGAGTTTGAGAGAACTCGTCCATCTTCCATTGCTAGTCGTCACTGACCGCCGAAGAGTTACTTCGACCATCGTGTAAGGACCTTCCCATTTAGGGAAAGTTTATTCCTGTTAGACTTGGATTGGCGAGCCTCAATACCAAGTCACCTACAAGAAGGTCGCGAGGTTGGACCTTACGATCATAGTATCTCGCGCAGGCTTGTTGGTAGACCGCCAACAATTAAGGCTAGGTTTCTCCTCTCTTCGAGTAGGTTAATGTCATCTGCTCGAAGTTGTTCCTGGTCTGAGTTGTTGAAGGTTTCAACTCGTGTTGACCGCAATTTTAGCTCCGGAGGAAGCATGGCTTCGGCTCCGAATACTAGAAAAAATGGTGTTTCTCCTGTTGCTCGATTGGTGGTTGTACGAATCGCCCATAATATGGAAGGTAATTCTTGTACCCAAGCCCCGAGCGCTTAACAAGGGGTCGAAGACTCGAGTTTTAATTCTCGCATTATTTGGCCGTTTGCACGTTCAACCGCCCCATTACTTTGGGGATGTGCAATGAAGCATAGCATAACTTGGTACCTAACTCGTAAAATTCACGAAATTTTGCACTTGCGAATTGTTTACCATTATGCGTAATTATCCGACTTGGTACTCCAAATCGACTAATTACGCTTCTCATCATGAACCTTTTGTCGCTTGCTGTTATCCCATTCTGAGTTCACTTGATCCATTTTGTGAGCGTGTCAATAGCCACAAAAGGAATTCAAACCTCCTGGAGCTTTGGGAAACGGTCCTAGGATATCAAGCCCCAGTGCAAAAGGCCAAGAAAGAGGTATTGTTTGTAATGCTTGAAATGGTTGGTGTATCATCTACCATGAAATTGGCACTGGACACACTTTTTAACCACCTCTTTAGCATCGTGCAGGTCAGAGGCGAAGAAAACCTTGTCGAAAGGCTTTACCAACTAATGTTCAGTAGGAAGCATCGTCCCACAGATGCCACTTTATGTATATCGTGAAGGAGTGTTATTCCTTCATTTTGCGGAATGCATCGCATGAGTATCCCTTGGGTTCCTCGTTTATAGAGGACTCCTTCAACCAAAGTATACATTTTGGCTTTTCGGATAATCGATGCGCCTCAAGATCATCTTCTGCACGGAACCCTTGCAAAGATACTCGTAGATGGGAGTCATCCAGGTATCCTCGTAATCTAATGAGGCCATCTCAAGAGGAGGTGCCTCTGGTTCTTCGACCAGAGGCGGTTTTTGGAGTTGCTCCAAGAAAACTCCTTTTGGTACTATGGATCGGGAAGAAGCCATCCGAGCAAGTTGGGCTGCGAGGAAATTATCCTTTCGAGGGATAAATTGTACCTCGAAACCTAAAAAATGTTTTTCTAGCTTACGTGCTTGATAAGTACCGAGCCATTGTTGAGTTAGAGCACCGTACTCTTTCCCAATTTGATTCACGACTAGTTGAGAGTCTCCTCTTACGAGTAGTCGACGAATCGAGAGTGCTTCGCACTCGTATGCCGCCTAGCAAACCTTCGATACGCCACATTGTTAGTGGCACGAAAGTTTAATTGTATGGCATACTTTAAGGTTTCTCCGGTAGGAGATACCAGGACCACCCCAGCCCCCGAGCCACTTAAAGTGAGTGACCCGTCAAAGTACATCATCCACTGGTCGTGGGAATCGTCTTGGGGATCTGAGCAGTTCGAGTTTGTCCATTCGGCGACAAAGTCCGCCAAGATCTGGGATTTTATGGCCGTTCGGGACACGAAATGGAGGTCGAACTCCCAAGTTCGATCGACCATTTTGCCATGCGTCCCCATTGTTTCCTTATTATGGAGGATTGCTCCCAAAGGAAACTCGGGCAAGACTGACTATTTTGTGCTTTGAAAATAATGCCGAGCTTCCTCGAAGACATGAGGAGGGCATACGAAGTTTTGGACACGAGGGTAACGCTCCTTAGGCCCGTAAAACTTAAACTTACGTAGTAAACCGGTCGTTATGCGTTTTCACGTTCTACGACCCGATCTGCGCTTGCTACGTGGCGTGGCGGCTAGGTAAATTAAGGCGTCTCTTACGGCTTTGGAGAAACCGAGCAGAGCACTCGAAAGATACCTCTTGACATCCTCAAAGGCAATGTTTGCCTCGTTCGACCACTCAAAACCTTCATGTCTCTGAGAAGTTTAAAGAAAGGTAGTCCTTTTTCTCCTAGTCGATGCGATGAAACGACTTAAAGCCGCCATGCACCCAAAGAGTTTACGGACTTCCTTTTTGTGTTTGGAGGTCGATCCGGAGGATGGCCTTTATTTTTCGAGATTTGCTTGATTCCTCGTTCGGATACTAGGAATCCAAGCAATTTTCTGAAGAAATTCCAAACACACACTTCTCTGGATTAAGTTTTAAATGGTGCTTTACGAGGTTGTCGAATGTTTCTTGTAGGTCGCTGATATGATTAAGTCTCTTAATGCTTTTACGACTAGGTCATCAACATAGGCTTCCAAATTCCGGCCTAATTGAGATGAAAAGTCGATTGCATTAAGCGTTGAAAAGAAGCACCGCATTCTTTAGACCAAATGGCATTTTGATATAACAAAAGGTACCAAATGGAGTAATGAATGCGGTCTTTTCTTCATCGTTTAGACACATATTGATCCGGTGATATCGAATATGCATCTAAAAACTTAATATTTCACAACCCGCATAGAATCAACGGTGATCAATACGAGGTAAAGGAAATCATCTTTTGGACAAGCTTTATTAAGATCGATAAAGTCTCGCACATACGCCATTTGCCGTTTGACTTTTGACCATTACAGGTTAGCCAACCACTCTGGGTGATTGACTTCTCTTATAAAGCCCGCCTTAAGTAGCTTATCCAATTCGATTTAATAGCATCTCGTCGATCGAGGCAAATCTCCGTAATTTTTGTTTCTGGTACTTTATCGGTAGCCGTAAAGCTAGCCTCGTGCTCGATCACCTCCACAGGGACTCGGGCATGTCGGATGCTTGCCACGCGAAGACATCTGCGTTAGCTCGGAGGAAGGTAATGAGGCGTCTTCCTATTTGGGATCGGAAGTCTCCCAATGCGAGCAGGTCTTGAGGGTTTCTCTGCGTCGGAGGAACCTCTTTGACTTGGTCGTTCGGCTTTAGTGCGACTTTTTAGGCTTCGACTTGCTAGTCGAAGGTGACTTTCATCTCGAGTTGGTATTTGACCAACCATCTCGAGGATCGTGATCGCAACTATCGCCATCTTTTGTCACATTGAATTGTGATCACTCCTTTGGGACTGGCATCTTAAGACATTGATACCCATAATGAGTAGCCATTAAGAATTTTGCCAAAGTTGGTCGTCCGAGTATGGCGTTATATCTTGATCGAAATCGACCACATCAAAGGAGACTTTCTCGTCTGAAATTACTTGGCGAGCCAAATGTTAAAGGAAGAGAAACTTGGCCAATGGGTTTGGCGAAGACCCGATGCGATTCCATGGAAGGAATATCGTCACCGCCTTACCTTTGTCCCGGTACTTGCATCTCATCCAGGCTTTGGTAAATAATATGTTCAAAGAATCGCCACCATCAACCAACACTCGATTTGCAGACGAGCTTGTTGATGGTGGGTTCATTCAATCGAAATCGACTGATCGACTCATAGTGATCGGGCGATCGTCCTTCTCAAAAGAGATGGTAACTTCCGACCACTTCGTAATTTATTGACAAGAGGAGTATGTATGGAATTTACCTCTCGTCCGTGACTTTAAGTTGTCGTTTGGAGTCGATATCTGATGATCCTCCATAGATATGCTCAACGGTATGGTGCGGATCTTGGAATGGCATCTCCTCATCATCGGCGACTTCGACCACTCGTATGTCCTACCGCCGAGAGTAGGGAGCGGTGCTTGTCGTGTAGTAGTCCTCGAGCTTTCTTTGGAAAACTTCGGCGATTCTGAGGTCATGTCCTTCCTTTTATGAAAAGGACACCATCTTGGTTTGTCGTTCCTCGATCGAGGCGCTTACCTTTGCCTTGATCAGGGTTCGACTTGGTGGTTTGGGGCTCTCTATCTTTTACGGCCAAAACCTCCTTGAAACCACTAGTTTGTGGCTTTTGACTTTTTATTTTCTTCTTGGACTTTTTTGCTTTTTTGTCCTTACCAACCTCACTTTGGCTCGAAGGCGTGTGTTTCTCGATCGATAGTGTTATTCCACTCACCGCCTCGAAGCGATTGCATATCGATCGGCCATCTCAAAGAGTTCTAAGAGCGGTGTTGGGAGGATTTAAAGCAATATCCTCTGTTATTCTTCTACTACGGACTCCTTGCTTAAAAGCCCTGATCACAGAGGAGTCAGAAATTTCCGGAATTGAGTTACGAACCTGACTAAAGCGTTTGATGAATTGACGCAAAGTCTCGTTGTTGTTCTGTTTGATCCGGTGCAAGTCGTCTTCCTTTCCAGGGCGGTTGTATGTGCCTTGGAAATTTGCTCATAGAAGATCACGGAGGTGTTGCCAAGAGTAGATCGACTCGAGTGGTTGGTTTAATAACCACGATCGGCGGATCCTTCGAGCACGATTGGAAGGTAATTCGCCATTACGTGCTCTCCTCCTCCTGCTTTGCTCGGACAATTGTATATAGATCTGAAGAAACTCGATGGGATTTTGAGATCCATCAAATTTCTCCATGTTCCTTTGTCGAAAATGAGGTGGCAATGATCGCTCAAGGTCGGCGAAAATGCGGCATCCGTAATTACTTCTTGACGCCTTCTTTGTAGGAAAGAAGGGTTAATGTCGCCAGTGATCGTATCTGACGATACCGACAGCAGTGACACTGCTCGTTGTAGGTCTCGGTTCTTGAGGAATACTCCTCGTAATCCACCGTTAGAATTTCTTTGCCGGAGTAGTGATTGATCACCTCCTCGGAGGGCTACTTGATCATCGGCCGATCGAAAAGTATTTCTCGAATAGGAGATCGATGTGACTTATGACCGTGTCGATTCCTCGCAGAAATATTCGATTGATGGTAGTGAAGAAGTCGCATTACTACGACTACAGAATGTTGTTGACGAGGTACTTCCAGGTCTTGTCATCACAGTTCAAGCCTTTGCGTAATCTCCTCAAAGAAAGAGATCGTATCTGGCGTTCGAGCAAGCTCTTGATTGGGATTCTCAAGCAAGTCGTTGATGTCTGAGTTCTTGTACCTCCTGTGGATCGATATTGAATGCGCCAGGCGGGTTCTTACAGGCGCAATTTTCTTTCTTCGGATGACCTCAAAATCCTCCCGTCGGATCTTTGAGGCCTTCTCGGTGGAGTCTGCGAGAATGTCGAGGATTTCTCTCGCGTTCATCAGTGTTGGTTCTCTCATCGCGCGGTGGTTCCCTTGCCATTACTACGAGGAGCGCGGTCGCGTGATCTTGGGGAGGTTCTCATTTCGTCCTCCATGAGGTTGACTCGATTTGAGGGAAGGGCGAAGACCTCCGTTGATGATTCTCACTTGCGCTTGAGGCCTCCCGCTTGAGGAGTGCTCGAGAGACACCATCTGGCGACTTGGAGTAATCCTCCGGTAGGGGAACTCAGGGTTATAATCGTCTCCATCCGCAAATGAGATCTGCGGAGGCGGTCGTATTCGTAGGAAAAGCATGCTTGATCCCACTATCTCTGGAGTTACCACGAGAGATAGGATCACAAGATCTTGGTGGAGTCTGGAATGGTGGCTTCAGGACTTGTCTCACCAGTCGGACCGCCTTAAGGGAACTTGGACACTTAGAGGAAAAACTCTCATTGTGTCGTGAGTCCTCACAGGTGCGGTTACAGTCGGATTGACCCTTGTCCTTGGAGGAATTGGCTCCTCTGTTGGGCGTATCGTTGTGGGGATAAGGATCCTCCTCAACTCCATTGATGGGATGGTTTCTGGAGAATAATCTCGGAGGCAACATCACCATCGGCGGATGCATCACTCGGCTCGTAGTCGAAACGGCATCCATGTCGGCGTCTGCAGTCTGCCAAGTCGAACCAGTTCTCCTCGTTCCATTCTCCCGCCATGCTTGCATGAGATTGGAAAAAGAGAGTATGTTGACAAGAGATTACGGAAGATCCCCACTGACGGCGCCAACCGCTTGTATTAGAACCGATCTTACGTAAAGATTATTTGATTCGGGGTCTCTAAGGATGAGATCACGCGAGTGGATTGACACGGATGTTTAGGCAGTTCGGCCTTCTCCGAGAGAATAATAACCCTAATCCGTGTGTATGGTATTGTTGATGATCTAGCAAAGGACTAAAACTATTCAGAGAATAGTGCTTGTGTTTCTACTTGACTAGCCCTTGTTTTTCGTTGTTCTTCTCTGTCTCCTTGTCTCTCTGCTTGATGCCCTTATATAGTCGTGAAGAAGTAGCCGTTTTGCCTGCGAGATGTGCCTAATTAATGTAATGCAGGCGCATGATGGCGGTAATTACCGCGTCTTGACTTCTTCACGCCATCTAACAATTATCTTCCGAGAGATAATGGGGTATTTACACACCATTAATGGCGGAATAATAGTGCGTGTAGACCGTTCGGATTCCTTAATCAATTGGACCTACTGCGCAGTAGGTTTGATTATAAGGTGGTCGTAGTTTTCACGGTCGTAGAGGGACTTACGACCAGGTAGCGGTCGTAGAAGAACTTACGACTATGTAGTGGTCGTAGAAGGACTTACGACTATGTAGTGGTCGTAGAAGGACTTACGACCATGATATAGTCGTAGCAAGGCTTACGACTATGGGGGTGATTGTAGAAGAACTTACAATCACTTGTTAGGCCTCTCCCTTATAGATATAAGGGGTACTTCTGGGGACTATGTGACATCATATTTACCCATAATAAGAATTATAGATAAAAGATAAAATGAGGATTATTAGATCCTCGTCAAAATCGATTGTAAGCAACCAACCACAGCCGTATTCGTTTTAGAATGTGCGCTGATCAAACATTTTTAAGTTTGACTAATAATATATACAAAATTAACAAGGCTGACAATTACTAGATCTATCATGAAGTATAATATCATAATCTATAGTTATTTTTATTTAAAATAATGCATTTTCATAATAATAAATTGATGGTCAAAGGGGATTTTTTTGCTGTATTGGCACATTTTCATCTTGTATTTCCAGAAATGGGCGTCTATGAAAATCAATTGCAGCCCCTGCCACACGACCGCCATGCGGTAGCCCTTCCCACCGCCACATACCCCTCTCCACTACGCCACATGCCTTTTTCCTTTAAAAAATATCTACCACATTTTCCCATTTTTTTGAAAAATAAAAACACCCGCCGCACGGCCATCGTGTGGCAGCCACTGTACCATTTTTTTATTTTTTAAATCATTTTAATATACTTTTGTATGAATTTTTAAATATATCAAAATGAGCTTCAAATTTTTTTTTGTGGAGCATCATGATACTGTGTACTTTCTTGTGTAATTTTTCAAAATTTTATCGGTTCTGAATTTTTCTCAAACAATTCCTACAAACAATATACTTAAATTAATTTTTGAAACAAATTCAGAACGGATAATTTTTTTAAAAAATTACCCAAAAAAGTACACTATGTCAAGAGGCTTTAGAAAAAATCATAATTTTTGAGCTCATTTTCTATATTTAAAAATTTATACAAAAAACATATTTAAATAATTTTTTAAAATAAAAAAGAAAAAATGCTACAGATGCTACATCAGGCGTGTGTATGCGGCCTCTGATTCTTCTTGCACGTTGCCGTGTGGCGGGTGTTTTTTTTAAAAAGAAAAAAATGCAGCAAAAAATGAAAAATACATGTGGCGACCGGTGGCACATTACTGCACGGTGGCCATACGGAGAAGGGTACGTGGAGGGCTATCGCACGACGAGCGTGCGACATATGGTTATTTTTGTATTTGATTTTCGGAGACAATTGTTTTTATAAATACGAGGTCAAACGTGGCAATACGGCAAAAAAATTTGTGAAACGGTCACCCTAGAGAGTATATCATTGGACAAAGCAATTGTATTTGGAATCACGGGTGTAACCAAGTAACCTCAAAGTGTAAACAGGGCCAGCAATAGAATACCCAACGCGAGCGCCCCCCATCACACACCCTTTTCAATTCTATAAATACCCCGGCTCGCAGAGCGATGCGAGCTCTCACACAACTATCCATCCACTGCAATACTACTACCAAAAGGCACTACTAGCTAGTGATACTGCTGCTCCAGCTAGTCGGGGGCCTGTCAAGATGCGGGGAGGGCTCCTCGACAACCTGACGGGGAACAAGAACGCGAGGCTCAAGGGGACGGTGGTGCTCATGCGCAAGACCGTGCTCGACCTCAACGACTTCGGCGCCACCGTCATCGACGGTATCAGCGAGTTCCTCGGCAAGGGCGTCACCTGCCAGCTCATCAGCTCCACCGCGGTCGACGCGAGTGAGCACCCTCTCGATCTTCTCTCTCGGTTGCTTTAGTTTCTTTGTTCGTCTTTCCTTCATACAAATTACAAAGCTAGCTAGCTAGCACTGTATGGGCGGCCATGGCTCAGCTATTCATAGCCTCGGTCGTCTTTTGACGGAGCATGGAAAGAAGAGAGCACCACCAGCAAGAAAAGGACAGCTCAGCAAGGGTGAAGAGCAGAGCACCGGATGCTCGAGACAGAGAAAAAAAGGACACCCAACTCTAGACTAGTACTATAAAGTTAGAAAGACGTAGCGATGAAAAAGCATTAAATATAGAGTAATAGTAAACTTTGAACTCGATTCTTCAGGACCATAATTAATCTTGATGAAGTCTTCAAAAAAAAAAATCTTGATGTGACACGTAGCAACTTATCTGCGCGCGCGTGTCAACGTGCAGACAACGGCAGCCGCGGCAAGGTGGGCGCGGAGGCGAGCCTGGAGCAGTGGCTGACGAGCCTGCCGTCGCTAACGACGGGCGAGTCCAAGTTCGGCGTGACGTTCGAGTGGGAGGTGCAGAAGCTGGGCGTGCCGGGCGCCATCATCGTCAAGAACTACCACAACGCCGAGTTCTTCCTCAAGACCATCACCCTCGACAACGTCCCCGGCCGCGGCACCGTCTCCTTCGTCGCCAACTCCTGGGTCTACCCCGTCGCCAAGTACCGCTACAACCGCGTCTTCTTCTCAAACGATGTAAGTCTTCCTCCTGCATGCACTTCACGGAGAATCATTCGTGGTCATATCGCGAGTCTCCTCTGTTTGGCCAGTAGCTGCTTTCGTTATTACTGGTTGCAATTAAAAACTGGGATAGTTCGTAACGAGTATATTATCTAATCAGCGTAGGTAGGAAAGATATGGTTTGGTGAAAAGATTGAATGAACGGGTGTTGTGGTGGGTGAAGAAGATTGAGTGCACTAGTACTGAAAATGTGAAACCTGGCTTCCTGACGATAAGAACCCAAGATGCCAGAATAGTCCTTTGACCCAGAGAGGCGCGTGACTCATGGCTCCACGCCCGTTTAGACGGCCTCGTTTCATGACCCCGAGAGGCCGAGAGGCCTTTAAAAAGATTGTCGATAGCTCTCGAGTTTACTTTGCGAACACATGACAGACACGGTAAAAAAAAGAGAGGATGAAGTAGTCGACTTGGTCACATGTAGTTATCAAGTTATGGATAGTAAACTAAAACCATATGTAGCAATTAACGGGAGTTTTGTTATCGATAAACAAGTGATTAGCCAGGTGTATCAGCTCAAAGCTAAATGTTAATTTTGTCTTTTTGGCGGGCTACACCTACAAGCGCAGACGTACCTGCCCAGCCAGATGCCGGCGGCGTTGAAGCCTTATCGCGACGACGAGCTCCGGCACCTGAGGGGCGACGACCAGCCGGGCCCGTACCAGGAGCACGACCGCGTCTACCGCTTCGACGTCTACAACGACCTCGGCGAGCCCGACCGCGGCAACCCTCGCCCCGTCCTCGGCGGCTCCACCGACCACCCTTACCCACGCCGGGGCCGCACCGGCCGCAAGCCCACAAACACCGGTACGTACGTTTCTGCTCCTCTCCCCGGGGCCTGGGTTCACAAACGATTTCTATCTCTCCGCGTAACAAAGCCGTCCGCAACAGCCGCTGGCACGGGTCCAGATAGACCCACTCGCTGACCGTGGGACCCACTGTCAGGCAGGTCTTCCTGTTATTTACACGGTCGGGATTGAGTTGACTGACGTGATGTTGGGTTGGGTACTTTGGGTGCAGACCCGAACTCGGAGAGCAGGCTGTCGCTGCTGGAGCAGATCTACGTGCCGCGCGACGAGCGGTTCGGTCACCTCAAGATGTCGGACTTTCTGGGGTACTCGATCAAGGCCATCACGCAGGGCATCGTGCCGGCCATCCGCACGTACGTCGACGGCACCCCCGGCGAGTTCGACTCGTTCCAGGACATCATCAACCTCTACGAGGGCGGCATCAAGCTGCCCAGCATCCCGGCGCTCGACGAGCTCCGCGAGCGCTTCCCGCTCCAGCTCGTCAAGGACCTCCTCCCCGCCGGCGGCGACTACATCCTCAAGCTCCCCATCCCTCAAATCATCAAAGGTAATTTAATTAGCAGCTATCTGTATCTGATCGAGCTATACTCTGCAGGCGTTTCATTTACGTATGCGCACACGAATGGGAAGTTGGCTGATTATGCAATGTTGCGTGCAGAGGACAAGAATGCGTGGAGGACCGACGAGGAGTTCGCGCGGGAGGTGCTCGCCGGCGTGAACCCGATGATGATCACGCGTCTCACGGTGTGTGAATTGTCGATCAGCCAATGTTGCACGTGTGGATGACTGACTGCACATGGGAATGTGGCTGAAAAATTCGATCTTTGTGTTGGTTTGCAGGAGTTCCCTCCGAAAAGTACTCTTGATCCTAGCAAGTTCGGCGACCATACCAGCACGATCACGGCGGCGCACATCGAGAAGAACCTCGAGGGCCTCAGCGTGCAGCAGGTAATATATAAGCCAACCGATCGGTTGCTCCAAGATGTGCACTGCACAAGTACATAATTGCGATCAATTATGATTTAGTAACGTTAAATCGATGCTGATTTTTTTTAAAAAAAAAGATAAATCGATGCTGATCGTAGTGGTATAACAACTGACTCGCGCTGCAATTTACAGGCGATGGACAGCAACAGGCTCTACATCCTGGATCATCACGACCGGTTCATGCCGTTCCTGATCGACGTCAACAACCTACCGGGCAACTTCATCTACGCCACCCGGACCCTCTTCTTCCTACGAGGCGACGGCACGCTCGCGCCCCTGGCCATCGAGCTGAGCGAGCCTCTGATCCAGGGCAACCTCACCAAAGCGAAGAGCAAGGTCTACACGCCGGCGTCGAGCGGGGTTCAAGAATGGGTGTGGCAGCTCGCCAAGGCCTACGTCGCCGTCAACGACTCCGGGTGGCACCAGCTTGTCAGCCACTGGTACGAACTAAAGACCCTGCACACAAAAGCCTTTCTCCTTGGATGTGAAATTTTGAATCGATGTACTGATGATGAGTTGTTGCGCGATGTTTGCGTGCGTGTAGGCTGAACACGCACGCGGTGATGGAGCCATTCGTGATCGCGACGAACCGGCAGCTCAGTGTGACACACCCCGTGCACAAGCTGTTGAGCCCGCACTACCGCGACACGATGACGATCAACGCTCTGGCGCGGCAGATTCTCATCAACGGCGGCGGCATCTTCGAGATGACCGTCTTCCCGGCCAAGTACGCGCTGGGGATGTCGTCCGTCGTGTACAAGAACTGGAACTTCACCGAGCAGGCCCTCCCCGCCGATCTCATCAGGAGGTAGTAAACATCGATCATTAGAACTGATAAGATCATAATTAAAGGTGCAATTAATCGAATCGTACGTGCGAATGCGATTAATGTCGCAGGGGCGTCGCGGCGGAGGACCCGTCGAGCCCGTACAAGGTGCGGCTGCTGATCAAGGACTACCCGTACGCGACGGACGGGCTGGTGATCTGGCACGCGATCGAGCAGTGGGTGGGCGAGTACCTGACCATCTACTACCCGGACGACGCCGTGCTCCAGGGCGACGCGGAGCTGCAGGTGTGGTGGAAGGAGGTGCGCGAGGTCGGGCACGGCGACCTCAAGGACGCCGCCTGGTGGCCCAAGATGCAGGCCGTGTCGGAGCTGCGCGACGCCTGCACCACCATCATCTGGATCGCGTCGGCGCTGCACGCGGCAGTCAACTTTGGGCAGTACCCGTACGCGGGGTACCTCCCGAACAGGCCGACGGTGAGCCGGCGGCGCATGCCGGAGCCTGGCACGAAGGAGTACGCGGAGCTGGAGCGCGATCCGGAGCTGGCCTTCATCCACACCATCACGAGCCAGATCCAGACAATCATCGGCATCTCGCTTCTGGAGGTGCTGTCGACGCACTCCTCCGACGAGCTGTACCTCGGGCAGCGCGACACGCCGGAGTGGACGTCGGACCCCAAGGCGCGGGAGGCGTTCAAGCGGTTCAGCGACCGGCTGGTGGAGATCGAGAGCAAGGTGGTGGGCATGAACCGCGACCCGCAGCTCAAGAACCGCAACGGCCCGGCCAAGCTCCCCTACATGCTGCTCTACCCCAACACCTCCGACCGCAAGGGCGAGGCTGCCGGCCTCTCCGCCAGGGGCATCCCCAACAGCATCTCCATCTGAGCAGCTCGCCGGCCGCCGCTGCATGCGAAGGTGTTGATTGCGCGCGTGTATGCACGGTGCTTCGTCGTGTATGCCAGCGCCAACCACGGCACGTAGCACTCGGCATTCGCTAGCACGTACCTAGCTAGTACGAATAAAGATGGTAAGAGCCGTTCGGCACGGGAGCACGTAGAGAGATTTGCGCTGTGAGCTCGTATCAGTGTATCATCGTGTTAATTTCCACCCTTTCCCAATAATGAAGCTCGGCTAATGTTGCAGTAGTGTTTCCTCTGTTGCTCTCACTCGTGTAAATTGTATGGGATGGATATATCGCCAAAAACCAGATCTTTTCGAGACTAATTTTCTTTGTGTGTTACATAGCAATGTAGTAAGCTCACTGTTGGAAAATTAGACAATATTTTAATTTCAAGTTTTAGTATAAGGCAAAGATTACAACTAACTAGATATGCATAAAACGGCAAATAACTCATTGCGTTTCTAAATATACACAAAAAAATGACTATAACAAAATAAAGTGGTTTTACGATCAACTTACAGTCAGGTTCAATGAAGAACAAGAAACAGCGTAGTCTCGAAACAGTGCAGATCGTAGATGATGCAGTGCAGCGAGCGGTCACGCAGATGCCCTACTTAAAAAACTTATTGTCACCCCTGTGCAGGTGAACTCTGCGACAATGATTCAGAGATATCAGCTCATCTTCCCTCCCGGTGCACACCGAGGAGAAGGGACAGCTTTAGTTTGACAAAGACAACTCTTGACCTGGAAGAACCGAAAGGAAGATAGAAGAATGGAAAATGTTTTCCAATCAACTAAATAATAAAGCTCATATTAAACCACTGCTAATTCAAAACTAATTCATAGTAATTAAGCAGTGCTTATCAGATCCTGATTACACACTAGTCTACAGCTTCGACCACTGGTCTACAGCTTCAACCAGTTATTTCGACTACAGTGGTCTACGGATCCGACCACATTATTTCATTTCGACCACACTGGTCTAAGACCGTTGGTCTAAGACTTCGACCATACTGGTCTAACACCCCTAGTCTAAGATTTCGACCACCCATGTCTAAGACTTTGCATACTTTGAAATTTTAGGAATTAATGGGTATTTACACATATGTGCTCAATTCCAACAATCTCCCACCAATTCCAAAGTAAGCAGCAAAAAGGAATGATAAAGATCATTGTGCTGAAAAGTTGTTGATATACTAGTCTTTCAGTGTAAGTCCCATACAGGTTGAACTTGCACTTAGAATAACAATATTCATCTTCTTACAACTGATGAATTGACTATACCTTAAATTCACAGTCTTTCGTGATTAGATTTCACTTGAAATCTCAACTGATACTAGGTTGTCAAAGAACCAAGCCTAAGCGGAGCATTACATGGTCATGCTCCCTTATTTGTTCATAAGCTTTCTAGAGAATGCCCTATCTCGTGAATTGCGATCTCATAGTTAAGCTCAAGTAGGTGTATTCATTTTAGGTATCCTGTAGGTTAATACCTTTTTTCCTCATTGGACACTTGTCGACGATCAAATCGCCGATCTTATGGATATATAAATGAAAAGAGGAAAAATGTGCGTGACTTCTGGGAGTGGATCTAACTTGCTATTTATTACTATGAACTCGCAATTACAAACACTGGGAGTATCTAAAAACACAACACTTTGCTATATCTTGCTTGATGTCTTCTGCTTGTGCTGTCTATGCTGTACCCCGTGTCTTCTCTCTCTTTCCGTCCTTCCATGACCCTCCTTAAATAGTTGATGAAGCGGTGACAGTTATCCCATGAAGAGACATCCGTTGGGGAGCGACGCACCTGGTCGGGAAGAGACGGCAGTTTGGCGGTTCCACTAACTGTAAAGGCGGTTGGTGAAAAAGTCAACTGTTCTGCGGTTAATGATTTAGTAGACGTTAAATCATTAGCCGTAAAACGTCAACTGTTCCGTTCGGCACGGGAGCACGTAGAGAGATTTGCGCTGTGAGCTCGTATCAGTGTATCATCGTGTAAATTTCCACCCTTTCCCAATAATGAAGCTCGGCTAATGTTGCAGTAGTGTTTCCTCTATTGCTCTCACTCGTGTAAATTGTATGAGATGGATATGTCGCCAAAAACCAGATCTTTTCGAGACTAATTTTCTCTGTGTGTTACATAGCAATGTAGTAAGCTCACTGTTGGAAAATTAGACAATATTTTAATTTCAAGTTTTAGTATAAGGCAAAGATTACAACTAACTAGATATGCATAAAACGATAGCAACGGCAAACAACTCGTTGCGTTTCTAAATATAGACACAAAAAAATGACTATAACAGAATAAAGTGGTTTTACGATCAACTTACAGTCAGGTTCAATGAAGAATAAGAAACAAAGATAGTCTCAAACAAAGTGCGGATCGTAGATGATGCGGTCACGAAAGCGATCCACGAGATCGCTACTTAAAAACCTTATTGTCACCCCTGTGCAGGTGAACTCTGCGACAATGATTCAGAGATATCAGCTCATCTTCCCTCCCGGTGCACGCCGAGGAAAAGGGACAGCTTTAGTTTGACAACACAACTCTTCAGCACAGAAGAACCGAAAGGAAGATAGAAGAATGGAAAATGTTTTCCAATCAACTAAATAATAAAGCTCATATTAAACCACTGCTAATTCAAAACTAATTAATAGTAATTAAGCAGTGCTTATCAGATCCTAATTACACACTGGTCTACAGCTTCAACCAGTGTATTTCGACTACAGTGGTCTACGGATCCGACCATATTATTTCATTTCGACCACACTGGTCTAAGACCCCTGGTCTAAGACTTCGACCACACTGGTCTAACACCCCTAGTCTAAGATTTCGACCACCCATGTCTAAGACTTTGCATACTTTGGAATTTTAGGAATTAATAGGCATTTACACATGTGCTCAATTCCAACAATCTCCCACCAATTCCAAAGTAAGCAGCAAAAAGGAATGATAAAGATTATTGTGCTGAAAAGTTGTTGATATACTAGTCTTTCAGTGTAAGTCCCATACAGATTGAACTTGCACTTAGAATAACAATATTCATCTTCTTACAACTGATGAATTGACTATACCTTAAATTCACAGTCTTTCGTGATTAGATTTCACTTGAAATCTCAACTGATACTAGGTTGTCAAAGAACCAAGCCTAAGCGGAGCATTACATGGTCATGCTCCCTTATTTGTTCATAAGCTTTCTAGAGAATGTCCTATCTCGTGAACTGCAATCTCATAGTTAAGCTCAAGTAGGTGTATTCATTTTAGGTATCCTGTAGGTTAATACCTTTTTTTCCTCATTGGACACTAAAATACATTAAGGCTTTAAGACATTCTTCCAAACAATTAAGAGTGCTTTGTCTATTTGAACACGGGTACATATATTATTAAAATGTACTCTCTTGTTCAAGCATCAACTTATTTTTTTATTGCCTAAATCACGGGATCTCCGATCAAAAAGTTATGGGTTACTGTTGATTTGTAACTCCAATGGGCCTCGTTCCGATGTCCATGGACACAACAAAAATTATCTTCCGTGCTAGCCCCTTTGTGAAAGGGTCTGCTATATTTTTCTCAGTGCGAATATAATTAACATTAATCACTCCGGAGTTTCCTGGTTTTCTGACAGATTTAAACATGCGTTTCACACGTCTGGAGAACTTCATGTTATCCTTACTACCTGTAACTTTAATCAACACTGTTTGATTATCGCAGTACGTTAGTGTTGGACCGTAAAGGCGACTAGAGGGGGTGAATAGAGCACGCTCACTTTTCACAAATTATGAACTCAATACAATTTCACTCCAAAGAGCTATTAGAAAGCTATGAAGATCAATATACCGATCTGTTGGAAGACTAGTATTGAATCCAATTAAACCCCTAAGCAATGCTACAAAATCGCAAGAATCAAAGCAACACAAATCTTGGCGGTCGACCTCTGATCTTGAACCGGTCGGACCGATTGCGGGCGGTCGACCGGCGTTGTCTTGGCGGTCGGACCGCCGAATCGGTCGGACCGGTGGTGACGTGATCGGACAAGCGATCTGAAACCGATCTGAAACAAGAAAATCGGCCGATGGCGAAGATGCAATTAGGTGAAACTTTTGATTCTCAACTCCAATCTTTATGAAACTTTGCACACACCTTCTATATGCTATTGAGGACCTATTCCAATCGAATATTATGATAATTCTTGGAGCGGTCTTGAGCAATTGCCAATTGATTAACAGAAGGTCTAAAACCGGGCAAGAACGAAAACTTGATCCTAAAGCTTGTTCGTGAGGGATTGATGATCAAGATGATGCTAGATAGATTCACACATATCACAGCAAGCTAATTCACGTGAAAGAATCAATCACAAACTCGCGGATCAAAGAAAGCCCTAAAAACACGAAATTGAAAGCAAGAACGAAAAGAGACTTATCTCAAGCAAACCTTGCATAGATTGATTTAAGTGATTGATCTTTGGATTACATCCACACCATCATGGATCAAGAGACAATCAAAGATCACGAAATTCACCACAAACCATCAAGAGCCCTAGCCTCCACCTCAACTCCCCTAAAGACAATTAGGGTTTTGAAACATAAAAAGGCGAGAGAGAAAGGGGTGCAGCCACCACCTCCTTCTATTTATAGTGGAGGCCTAAAACTCTTAGGGTTTGACTCTCTTGGGCTCCCGTTAAGGCCCACTAACAAACGGGTCACACACGCACGCCGCATAAGCGCCGTCTTTAACCTTTTGACCTAAACCGCTTCACCATGCGTCATGGATTTGCCAATAGGTCACCCTTGTCCATCTTGTGTCACGCTTGAGTCGTTGACCTCACCCGGCATCGTCGATCGTTCTGGACCTCAACTCCCCAAGTCTAGTCCCGATTCTCCTCGCCGTTGACCGTCGTTGACCACCAAGCTACCTGCACAACCACAGACAAGAAAACACGAATTCGGGAACAAGTTCTTCACAACTTGACCCATGTTAGTCAAAACATGCATCATGCAAATCATATGCCACAATACCAATGACTTTGACCTAACAAAACAACATCGCCACGAAGTTGGTGACGTTCAAGTAAAACCGGTCGACCGCTCCTGTGAGCGGTCGGACCGCCTAGGACTTAGCCAAATTCAAGCCACAAATTCAAACCTTCGAAACTTTAAACCAATAGAACTTTTTACTGGAGACTCCAAAAATCATGAGACTAAGTGCATTGGGATCCCCTCACTTGCCTACAACACCTATTTTTGGCCCAGTTTGTTTTGACCACTTTGGTCACCACCGGTCCGACCGCCCCACATGGCCGGTCCGGACGATTTGGGACCGTCGGACCAGCAGATGCTAAGACCGGTCGGACCGCCCTGTCCCAAGAAGCTCAGTAACTTTGTCGAAAACACGTGAAACGACAAACCGTAAACGCCATTGCCAATTATCACATCATCCTAAGATCTGGAACATATCCCCATGAAATCCACAGTTAGGATTACCGGTATTGGTTTCTCAACCAGTGGTAAGTCCAACAGAAGCTCTTTAAGCCATTCAACCTCAACAGTAGCTGTGTCTAGTGGTACAAGTCTGCTTCTATGATTGACCTCGTCAATATGGTTTGTTTACACGACCTCCATGAAACTGCAGCACCTGCTAGGGTAAAGACATACCCACTTGTAGCTTTGATCTCATCTACACCAGAGATCCAATTTGAATCATTATATCCTTCTAATACAGATGGATACCTAGTATAGTGAATTACATATGAGGTTGTGGCTCTCAAGTAGCACAACACTCTCTCAAGTGCCTCCCGGTGATCATCTCCTGGGTTCGAAGTAAACATACTTAATTTGTTCACAACAAATGATATGTCAGGTCTTGTGGCACCAGATAGATATATAAGGGACCCAATAATTTGTAAATATCTGAATTGATCTTTGCCTAATCCCTTATTCTTTCGAAGCTTAACACTAGCATCATAAGGAGTTGGAAAAACCTTGCAGTTCTCAAAACCGAACCGGCTCAAGATTTTCTCAGCATAATGGGATTGGATCAAAGTGATCCCATCCTCATTTTAATCAATTTGATATTGTTGGACCGAAAAGACGACTAGAGGGGGGGTGAATAGGAGCACGCTCACTTTTTCACAAATACTGGATTCAACACAATTTCACTCCAGTAGCTATGGAAGCTATGAAGATCAGTATATCAGTACGGCGGAAGACTAATATTGAATCCAATAAACACTCCTAAGCAATACTACAAAAGATCAAGCACAAGATAACAAGTCACAGAGCACTGCTGGTCAGACCGGTGCCTCAAGGGCGGTCGGACCGATTTGCTACGGCGGCCGTGGCCACGGGCGATCGACCACGGCCTCGAAACGAATGATCAGCCCACGATGGCGAAGATGAAATTAGACGAAACTTTTGATCTACTAATCCAAACTTGATGAAACTTGGAACACACCTTCTCTATGATATTAGAAACCTATTCCAATCGAAGATTATGATAATTCTTGGAAGAATATCAATCCTTTTCGATTTGATTGAAGAAGGGTTCAAAACCGGGTCAAAACGAAAACTAGGTCAAAACTCTTGCTCTTGGGTGATTGATGATCAAGATGATCCTAGATAGATTCCCACACGTCACAGCAAGCTAGATCACGTGAAGAAACCAAGCAAAAACTCACGGATCAAAGAAATACCTAGATTCATCAAATAGAGAGAAAGAACGCAATGTCGCGGACAAAGCCGCAATGATTTGAGGAACCGCCACTGGAGTGGCGGAGACTTCTCCTGCATGAGTCGACTCTAGAGTCAACCTCACTGCGTGAAAGATGCGTGCAAGCAGATAAGAATATTAGACAATGTTGAAGAGGACCAAACCGAGAGCTAAGTCGATGCTTACTTACCTCGTCGTAGTCTCTGGTTGGGTCTCTCTCCCGAGTATCTCCACATAGGAGATGCTCGCTTCTTCAAGGGACTAATTCGGCGTGATGAAATCCTTCACCACATGCCATCCGGCCGACCCTTCTTCCTTCAAGTCCTTAATGGCTTGAATGTAAGGGCTAATCCTACCGATATCTTCGTGGAGTTGAATCCCATGAAGATTTCTTTTGGCAACCTTCCCCATGAAAGAAAGGCTATCTTCGAGGTGACCTTCCAAAGAAACCACCTCTTCCTCCACCCGACCACGAAGACCGGGTGAAACTCAATATACTCCTTCGACTTCGAGTCGTGGAGCTTGACCGCGACTTCCGATTACGGTTTGTCGAGCCATCCCATAATAATATTGGAACAGCTGAGATCCGCGGAATCCCTGTGCACGCCACACGAGATACGAACACACTCAACATGGTAATGGAATTGGGACCTAAGTTCACCGTTCCACCCCAAAGTGTTCGAGTACCATCAGAAGAAAGGGTGAGCAGCAATCGAAGGCGCACTCACAATACACTTGAAAGACGGGATTTGTCCATTTTCCCCGATGGCCAAGCAGTTTGCCCGACAGCGGAATCCACTTTACCACAGCTTTCTCGAATCTTCCCGACATCGACTAAGATTTTGATCTTAGCGCATCCATCTCCGATTCTTCCCATTCAAACTCTCTTGGCCATTTCGCCGTAAGGCAAGAAGTTTTTGATTGGGTTAGCGTGAAAAGATGAAACCTAGTCGAGGACGGAGAAAGCAAGAGCTCAAGAACAATGAGTGATTTGAGGAAAAGGTAAAACCCAAGTCTACCTCTGGTAAGTTTTATAATCAACGATCTTCGCCGCTTCGAAACCGCCTCGCCTATAGGTCCGGGGAGTTGGTTGTACCGCCGAACCGCTTCATCTGGACAAGTCTGTGAGAGCGGTTGCAATTCCCGCATGGTCCGCTCGAGAAAAATTAGGTGCGATTATCACCCCAAGCAAAATTACTTTCTTGACCAAGTCTTTTTGGTCAAGGAAGTATCAATCGGAAAGTTTCTTTCTCCGATTCCTCTACTACGACCACCGTGACGGTCAGAGGGTTTTTACGACTTTTGATAGTCGTAATCAATCTTCACGATTGCAATCGCCGGGAACCGCCTCATCAACAGATCCGCGAATTCGCTTGCAATTCCCTGCACGGTCTGCTCAGAAAATTAGGTGCGTATTGTCACCCCCAAGCGAAATTACTTTCTTGACCAAGTCTTTCTCGGTTGAAGGAAGTATCAATCTAAGGGTTTTTCTCCGATTCCCCTACTACGACCACCATACGGTCGTAGGGTTTTTATGACTTTTGATAGTCGTAAGCAACCTTCTCGACCAAGCAAATTCTGGTCAAAATAGCATTCAAATGTCGAAGAGTTTTTCCTTCGACCATAGTTCTACGACATTTTCATAGTCGTAAGTCCATTCACGAATCCTTCATCAAGTAAGTTACTTTCACTTGGGTCGGGCTAGATGACGAGGATCTAATAATCCTCATTTTATCTTTTATCTATAATTCTTATTATGGGTAAATATGATGTCACATAGTCTCCGTATACCCTTATTTTTATAAGGAGAGGCCTATCAAGTGATTGTAAGATCTTCTACAATCACCCCCATAGTCGTAAGTCTTACTACGACTACTACCCGTCGTAAGTCTTTCTACGACCATTACATGGTCGTAAGTCCTTCTACGACCACTACATAGTCGTAAGACCTTCTCGACTACCACCCGGTCGTAAGTCCTCCTACGACTGTAAACCGCGACCACCTTATAATCAAACCACTCTATTGTTAGGTCAACAATAATCTCAGGAGTTTCTAATTTTACTACAAAAAATATATAGGCCGTGCTGTTATGAGCATATTCCAGTAAGACATAATCGATTGTTTTAAGTCCAAACTTTCTCTTTTTCTGCAATGGTATATTGACTTTTGTCAATCACACCTTTTAGTGATTACTCTATTTAGGACGAAACTTGCTGTCAGTATTGCTTCCCCCACCACATCTTAGGCATACCAACACTCTCCAACATGGTATTCACCAAATATGTTAGTGTCCGATTTTTCCTCTCAGTCGCCCCGTTTGATTGGGGGAGTATGGTAGTGTAACTTCATAGATTATTCCATGTTCAGAATAGAATTGAGAGAATTCATGGGAGATATACTCTCCTCCATGATCAGACCTTAGTCTTTTAATTTTCTTTTCTAGTTGATTCTCAACATCGGCCTTATAAATTTTAAAATAATTTAAAGTTCCATCTTCTGTTTTTAGTAGATACACATAACAATATCGTGATGCATCATCAATAAGATTTATAAAATACCTTTTGCCTCCTTTGGTCAACAATCCATTTATCTCACACAAGTCAGAATGGGCAAAATCTAAAGGTACCAAGTTATTTTCCTCCTGTAACCCCTTAAAGGGTTTTCGAGGTTGTTTTGCTTGCACACAAGTTTAGCACTTTGATCTTTTCACAATTTTATATTTTAGAATTAGATCTAATATGAGCATTCTAGCAATACTATCAAAACCAATATGACAAAACCGATAATGACATATATTGGTCTCATATTTATTCAAACCAGTTGCAACATTCAGATTATACTTTAAACTACTCATTCGTTACAAGCCTCCACTCTCATAGCCTTTACCAACAAAGTTACCAAACTTAGACATTATAATTTTATTTGACTCAAATACTAGCATATAATCATCCCTACATAGGAGAGAACTACTAACGATGTTCTTATCTATTGTTGGCGCATGCTGCACGTTCATCAAGTGGACAATCTTTTTTGAAGTAAGCCTTAGATCCACCGTGCAACACTAAGAACAGAAGTATGCGACCCGTTCCCATTTGGACAGAGGAAGCCCCGGCTGCCTGATAAGAAAAAAACAAGAAAATATCAAAACATACGTGAACATTAGCTCTAGTATCAACCCACCAATAAGTGGATTAACATGCTGAAAATACAACAAGTGAATTACCATACCCTCCTGTTGAGGCCTCGCCTATGATCACGTTGACAACCTTTTTCTTTCGTTGTACACCATCCTTGCTCTTGCAGAAATGATAGTTGTCGACGATCAAATCGCCGATCTTATGAATGTATGAAGAAAAAGAGGAAAATGACGCGTATCTCCTGGAAAGTAATGAGACTGTTCTTTATTGCTACGAACTGGCTATTACAATGGGTGTATGTAACCTAGACTGGAGACTAACTTGGGAATACAATGCTTCTTCTGAGAGTGTTTCCCAAATGATCTTCACTGTTCTGGCCCTCCTCCACTTCGGTTCGCAGTCCTCCTTATGTAGTTGATGAAGAGTTGGCAGTTGTCTCTGGGAGAGACGCCTGTTGGAAAAGCAACGTGTCTGGTCGAAGAGAGGCGTCAGTTGACAATGGGTCAACTGTCGTACGGTTATATGTCAGTGAGCCATTAACCGTATTCATGTGTCCTAGAGTAATGTATCGTCGCGTGGTATGGAATATACAGCACATGTTCTATTCTTCAAACGGTAGAGGATATATCTGACGCTAGATCCATATATCAGTTCAAGGCTTTGTGAGCTTTTGATTGGTCGGAGACAAGGTTGGGAACCTTCTCCGACCAAGTTAGATATTGTGTAACCTCTGGAATCCTCACGACCAGTAAAGTCATTAGCCTTAGGGGTTACGACCATGCAGTCATATGGTCCTTTATCTATTAAATAATAAATAGAGGTTTTAATCCTCGCCAGCTAGCCCCCGAACTTACTCCTGATGCAATCACATCGTAGACCCCTCATTAAATGTCGTGGTATTCGAGGTGGTTCGTATTCATTTTTAAAGTTGAGAAATTACCTTGAAAGTTGAAAAAACTCTTTGTCCGTTGGTTAAAAAGGATTTTTGTCCGTTGGACTTATCCCGCGGTTATAGTGTTGCAGCTATAAAAGGCCCCTTAGCACCGGGTGTTAGGGTTTCTACGCCTTTTACTTTCCTCTTCATCTTCCAAGAAACCATCGCCAATCACCTTCGAATTCTTCACCCGAAAGAAATCACCATGTCGGATCTTATCACCAACTGGTCGATCTCTGATCTGAGTGAGAAGAAACTTGAAAGTTTGGAAAAGGTTGGACTACTACCCGACAGAAATCTGATCGTATGGAGATCAGCATTTGGGGAACATTCTCCAAGCGGTGAGGATAGAGAAATTTTAGTTTTTCTCGCATATATCGAATGCGGCTTTAGACTTCCAGTTCACTCCTTTCTTTCCCAAGTTTTGGAGTATTATGGAGTAGAACTGATCAATCTGGCCCCCAACGCCATAGCCAACCTCAAAGATCTTCGCTCACCTCTGCGGCGCACACTGGAATTCCAAAGAACCCCGATCTCTTCCTGCACTACTACAGATTGGTAAATGCGAAGAAGACTACCGTACACCGAGAGTGTATTTTATGCCCCATGATGGGAAGGCTGAAGAGTACATTCCAATGTACTCCAAGTCTTCGTGGTCATGGAAGAAGAGTTGGTTTTATATGAAGATTACGCAGGGCGGTGGCCTTTATTACTGCGGTAGGCTATCGAGAACCCGCAATGGCGTTACTCCTCAAAGAAGGAGGGGAAAATTGGGAGATGGATTGAAGCCATCCATCTCCTGAGTGTCAGGGGTTTAACCTCCTGGCACGTGGTGAGGGACTTCTCCATGCGGAGAATCAGTCCTTTGAAGGCCAGAGCTCATTCGATGCTCTGGTATATTGGTCATGATGATGCGACCAAGGACTCTAGGTAAGGTAAGTTCCAATAAGAATTCGACCAGAATATCTTTCTGGTTAAATGCTTTTATAACCTTAAGACCTCTCTTTTTGTTACAGCCTTGTCTTCTGATGAAATCAAAAGCTGGATCAGAATGATCTGTGCCAAGAGCCTAATGAGAAGGCTGGTTTCCCTTTGATCTTAGCAAGCATTACCGCCAAGAGAGGGTCGAGAGACTTCTGTAAGCCTAATAGTTATTTTTCACCTTTACAATATTTTTCGATCGGTGTTTACTTAAAAATCCTCTTTGATATGTAGTCGGTTGGTCTAATAATTGTTGGGGCCACGGAGACCTGTGAGCCAATTGACAAACCGACCAACCTTACGATCATTAGTGATCGTGTAGAGGTAGGTAACCGATGGAAATACTTTTTGCTTAGATGAAAAGATATGTTCATCATCCGACTAACTTTGTTTGTTGAATCAGGCGATAGTCATTGAGTCCCATGCAGTTGCTCAAGATTTGCCAAATGTCGTTCAAGTAACTGCTTTGGTGACCGATGGACCTACACCTTCCGATCCAACGATCAGGGATTATACTCTCGACCAGTTGGTTGAAAGTATTACATCTGATCGTTTATTGGAGGATGTAGAGGGTACAACCAACCCTACCAGTTCAAGACTGGAAAAATCGGTTGAAAAGAAAAGAAAAGCTAGCGCTACAGACTTTAAGGCAGCGCACTTCAGAGTCAAGATAAAAAAGATAACCGGGTATGTTGTAAATGAAATTATCATATGAGCGCATACCTTTTATATTCTTGGCGATCTTGAACCCTGAACTTCCTTTCCTTTGCGCATACCTATTGGAGTTCCAGTCATTCCCGATCAGGTTATTCCAACAGGTTAGGTGATCGAGGGCACCTTCGATCAGGGCTTTCCTCAGGCAAGAAATCCTGAGGAGGAAGTGGTTAGGGAAGCCCCCGAGCCTGCATCTGTGTTGGAATCCGATTTAAACCCTGTGGTGATTGTCACTCCGTCATCGGAGGTAGGCATCTCTGCAGATCCACAGCAGATTCCAACTTCTGACAGGAACTCCTACCAGACTAACAAGTTCCCTTTCTCTCCTCGATTTATCGAGGATAAGGAGCTTGATGATGCTTGGAGGAGAGTATCAGATCGCCTTGCAAAGGCAAATCCTGATAAGATTTTCGCCGATTATAATGATGTGACAATTCAAGTAAGTGTCCTCAACCATTCTTATTATTTTCCTTGAAGTTCATAAGAAACTTAAAGAAAAAATGTTGTCCATGCAACATATGGTTGAAAATTTTGCTGCAATAGGAGGACTAACCGATCGAATTAAGAATCTAGAGCAAAATCACCCCGAACAAGAAAGTAAGCACTTTCTTCCTAATTTGTCTTTTTTCAAGACTTTCCTTTCTTCCTTTAACTATTCTCCCTTATCAAATTTGATAGATTTGGAGAAAATAAAAGAAGAAGCTTTGGCTCAAAAAGCCAGAAGAATAAAGCTTGAAGAGGAAATTCAAGCTAAAAACCGGTCGATTGAAAACTTGACGATCAGGCATGAAAATACCTAGAAAAATCCAGGAAGAAGGTCGAATGTAACTTAGTCGTAAACTTGACTTAGTATTTTCTTCTAATCCTTCTTGCTTAATGTTTGCTTTGCTTATACAGAACAAAATCAAGCATTAAGCAGAGCACAATAAGCTTTGGAATTTGAGCAAGAAAAAGGGGCCGCAGTTATGTTTAACCTCTATGAACAAATTACTGCACTCAACAAAATGATCTATGATATGGGATCAGGATCAATGTTACCTTCCTTAAGTGATCCAATGGAAAAGGTAAATTACCTTGGCCATCTTTTGGAGAACCTTAAGGGCTTGCTCAAAACTACAAGAGATAATTACGCCCAGTCCATAATGGAATCTATTGCTAGTGGAGTTAGTCTTGCTTTGGCAAAACTGAAGTTGTCCGACCCCTCTACCAATCTTCAGGCCAAGTTTTTCAAGGAAGTAAAACCTCTTGGAGACAAGGTTGCAGAAGAAATGGAGGTCGGATCTCCATCCAGCAGTGACTAATGGAGGACAATCTCTAGTAGTAAAAACCCTGCAAAAGAGAGAGAGAGTATGCAAATAATGTGTAAAAACTTACCTTTCTCTTATCAAATGAAAAAAAAAATTCTTTATCCGGTCGACTTATCATATATTACCTAGCCCCCGACTGTTTTATAGTAGAAGAACTTTACTATAAAAGCAATATGCCAAGAATATGAACTTAATTCTCAACCATTGTTTGAAAGTATGTACTGATTGTTGAAAAAACTGATCGTGATAATACTAGGAAGCCTTTTAGATCGGAACCAGTGTTAGGTTTCGACTAGTTGTAAATCTATTTTTTGTAATCAAAGTACTTACTAAGACAATATATGGTCGGAAGAAAAAAAATAATTTTTCTTTGACAAGAGGAAATTATATGCAAAGACATATATAATAAACGAGAAGTCGTTTTATTTATATGCAGTGCTCAACGCTGGTCGGAATGAACTGGCTAAGAAATGAAGATATAGATTGTATTTCGCAATACGTGTTCATGCACTAGTCTGACTGGCAACGAGGATCGTAAGAAAAGGACCGTCGCTAGGAAGCTCCTTCCAGCGGGCGGAACCACATGCGAAAAAGGAGAGACTTCAACTCGGAGGTTTTTCGTGTCCCGACTAGTAGCCAAACAAGAGTAGAACAGAATTTTAAAAATAAAAAATATAATCTCCATAGTCTTAAGCATATGAACCGCAGTCGACCAGAGCTAGGCTCTATCATATAAATAACATCACTTGCTTTTTGGATTGTTTTATTATTTATTAAACTGAATGGAAAAGAAACGAAAACTAAAAAAAGCCTTACGCAGTTGGTCAATATTCCAAGAACTAGACAAAATCATGTCGTCTGACATAGCTAATCGTACCAAACCTGGGACCTTCCCACTTGGGAGAAAGTTTGTTGCGATTAGCTTGGCTCTGAATTTTTCTGAGAACCAGATCACCTACAGCTAGTCTGCGAGGTTGCAACTTACGACTGTGGTACCTTCGCATGGCTTGTTGATAGATTGTTGAACGCAATAAGGCTTGGTTTCGTCGTTCCTCAAGGAAATTAACGTCGTCGAGTCATCTTTCTTCCTGATATTTTTCGTCGAAACAATCAGTGCGAACCAATTTTTAGTTCTGGAGGAAGCATGGCTTCGGCCCCATAGACTAAAAAGAATGGTAGCCACGACCGCACGATCGGTCGTCGCATTTAATAGCCCATAAAACAGAAAGAAATTCTTGAACCCAAGCCCTTGACCATTTTATTAACTGGTCGAATACCCGGCGTTTGACCCCCTACATTATGATACCATTGGCACACTCAACTGCTCGGTTACTCTGCGGATGAGCAACTGAAGCGAAATGGACTTTGATACCAAGGTCATCGCAGAATTCCTAGAAATTGCCGATGGAGAACTGAGTACCATTGTCCGTGATTATACGACTGGGTACACCAAATCGTGTAATCATGTTTTTTGTGAGGAACCTCTTAGCAGCCTCAGTTGTAGTTTTAACAACTGGGTCGGCTTCCATCCATTTTGTAAACGTGTCAATCATGATGAAAAGAAATTCGAAGCCCCCGGGTGCTCTTGGGAAAGGTCCCAGAATGTCTAGTCCCCGGGTTGCAAAAGGCCAAGAAAGAGGAATTGTTTGTAGAGCTTGTGCCGGCTGATGTACTTATCGGCTATGAAACTGACATTGTACATACTTCGTCACGGGCACTTTTGCATCATGAAGGGCAGTTGACCAATAGTATCCTTGCCTGAAGGCTTTACCGACCAAAGTTCTCAGAGGAATGATGTGGTCCATGCACTCTCCATGAATTTCCAACTTGATGCCATCCGAGTGAGATATGCATCTCATCAACACTCCATGAGATCCTCGTTTATACAAGGTACGTTCGATTAGAGAGTATGATTTGGCTTTTCGTGTTATACGATCAGCCTCTACATCATCTTCTAGAATTAGGTCATGCTGAAGATAATTGTAGATCGATGTCATCCAATCTCCTCCATGAATTTCAGTTAGCAACTTGATGCCATCCGAGTGAGATATGCATCTCATCAACACTCCATGAGATCCTCGTTTATACAAGGTACGTTCGATTAGAGAGTATGATTTGGCTTTTCGTGTTATACGATCAGCCTCTACATCATCTTCTAGAATTAGGTCATGCTGAAGATAATTGTAGATCGATGTCATCCAATCTCTACCATGATCGTCACCGATCTATGGAGCATTTATGTGACCAGAATCAATTGGATTGACCTGATGTGAACCATTGATTTTCTCATAAGGCTCGATTACCGAGGGTGAATCGAGTTGCTCAAGAAAAACTGCAGACGGAACGGTTAACCTAGTGGAGGCCATCCGTGCCAACTGATCTGCTAGAAAGTTTTCCTTTCCAGGAATATATTGGATCTGAAAACCGAAGAAGTGCTTTTAGAGTTTTCGTACTTCCGCCAGATAAGACGACATCTTGGTACTTGAGCACTGATACTCTTTACCTACTTGATTCGCTACTAGTTGAGAATCGTCTTTCACTAGCAATTTGCGAATCTCGAGCGAATGAGCTGATCGAAGTCCTACCAGCAAACCTTCATATTCCGATACATCGTTAGTAGCGGGAAAGTTAAACTGAATGGCGTACTTAATGTGTTCGCCAGTAGGGGATATCAAGACGACTCCATCCCCCGATCCTTTAAGCATTAATATACCATCAAAATACATTGTCCACTCGTCGTGGTGCTCGTACTCGAGTTCCTGCTTAGGTTCTGGGTTTGTCCATTCGACAATGAATTCTGCTATTGCCTGAGACTTTATAGTTGTTCGTGAGATAAAATGGAGATCGAACATCCCTAGTTCAACTGCCCATTTTGCTATTCGTCTTGATGATTCCCTGTTTCCAAGGACTTGACCTAGGGGATATCATGTAGGTATGACCACTTTGTGGGCCTGAAAGTAATGCCTTAGTTTTCTTGAAGCCATAAGGAGACCATAGAGTAACTTTTGTACATGTGGATATCTTTCCTTTGGTCCATGTAAGACTTCACTTACGTAATATACTGGTCGTTGAACGTTTTCACGTTCTACGGCCAATACACCGTTACAGCCTGTGGCGTTGCAGCCACGTAAATCAACAGTGTTTCGTCCGGTCTTGGAGAGACTAAGACCGGCGCTTCAAGGTACTCTTTGAGTTTTTAAAGGCTTCATTGGCTTCTTCCGTCCACTCAAGAATTTTAAAGAAAGGAAATCTCTTCTCACCTAACTTGGCTATGAAACGACTCAGTGCTGCCATACAGCCAGTCAGCTTTTGGACCTCTTTCTTCGTGATCGGGGGACGCATCTGATTGATGGCGATATGTTCGCCAGATTTGCTTCGATACCTCTAACCGAAACTAGGAAACCAAGAAGCTTTCCAGCGGAAACCCCTAACACACATTTCTCCGGGTTCAACTTGAGGTTGTGTCTTATCAAGTTGTTAAAACTTTCTTGTAGGTCAAGAATGTGATCGCCAACGTCGATGCTTTTCACAACCAAGTCATCCACATAGGCTTCTAAATTTCGACCTACCTGCGGGCTGAAAGTTTTTTGCATCAACCTTTGAAAAGTTGTACCAGCATTTTTGAGACCAAAAGACATCTTAACATAATAGTAAGTGCCATATGGAGTGATGAAGGAAGTTTTCTCGTCATCTTTTTTACTCATATTAATCTGGTGATACCCTGAATATGCATCTAAAAAACTCAATAACTCGCACCCGGAGGTGGAATCTACAAGCTGGTCAATGCGAGGAAGGGGAAAATCATCGTTCGGACAAGCTTTATTAAGATCTGTGAAGTCTATACACATTCGTCATTTCCCATTATTCTTTTAACCATTACAGGGTTGGCAAGCCACTGAGGGTGATGGACTTCACGAATAAATCCAGCTTTGAGGAGCTTGTCAATCTCCGACTGGATTGCTTCCTTCCGGTCAGGTGCAAAACGCCTTAGCTTCTGCTTGACCGGTGTTTTGTCAGGTTGGAGAGCCAGCCTATGCTCGATCACTTCCCTGGCGACTCCGGGCATGTCGGACGCCTGCCAGGCGAAAACGTCCTGGTTTGCTCGGAGGAAAGAGACGAGCGACTCTTCCTATTTAGGGTTGAGCCCTTCTCCAATCAGTAATATCTGATTAGTCCTGTCGGTGTCTCCCAACCTGGCGTCTCTCGGAGAAGCGCCTTTGAGAGTAGCACCTCTTTTGTCTGATCGGAGGGTTTGGGTGTCAACTTTGGTCTGGAGTGCTTGACCTACATTGCAGAAGAGTCAGTATTCCTGGTCGGAAGCTCGTCGACCAGTTCTAAAGATCTCCGATCGCAGACATAAGCTATCTTTTGATCTCCTCGAACCATGATGACACCTTTGGTCCTGGCATCTTCAAACTCTGATATCCGTAATGTGTGGCTATCAGGAATTTTGCTAGAGCCAGACGGCCAAGGATCCCATTATAAGCGGTCTCAAAATCAACCACGTCAAACGAAATCATTTATGTTCGGAAGTTATCAGGACTTCCGAACGTAAACGGCAAGGACACCTGTCCTATCAGTTTGGCGGTTGAGCTAGGAACTATGCCATGGAAAGCATATTTTACTGGCTTTACCTTTGATTTAGGAACCTGCATTTCTTCCAGACCTCCCGAAAATAGAATATTTAAAGAGCTACCTCCATCTATCAAGACTCTATTGACTTTACAGTTATTAATGGTAGGCTCAACTATAATAGGGAACCTACCCGGTCGAGTCGACGAGACGGAGCGGTCTTCTTTGCCGAAGGAGATTACGGTGTCCGACCACCTCGAAGGCTTGATGTTGACCGGAGACTCTGCTAGGTTGACCAACCACGTCGCGAGTTGTACGATGAAGATCCTCCAAAGATCATGTCAACTGTGTGCTGAGGTTCTTGGTACTCCATCTCCTCGTCGCCATCTTTGTCCTTTTTGGAGCTTGCTTCCCCTAACTCTTGTATTGAGGGAAGGGGGCCTTTACCTGCATAATAATCTTCCAACTTATTTTGCCAGACGCGGTAGGTGCGCAAATCGTGCCCTGCCTGTTGGTGAAGCGGGCACCACTTCTTATTCTTTTTATATCCGTCGATCGGAATTTTTGCCTTTAGTCGACCGGTATAGTACCTCTTACCTTTGGTAAGCTTTTCTGGGACCGCTACGACCTCCTTACCATCTATCTTTCGATGCTTCTTCTTCTTGAGAACTTTTTTATGCTTCTTTTCTGGTTTTTCTAAGCCAGATTGAGGATCTTTGTCTTTTCGATCTATAGCTTCGCTCCATTCGACCGCTTCACTAGTGGCTGCATATTTATCCGCCATATCGAATAGCTCGGCGGTTGTTCGTGGGGGATTCATAGCTCTATCCTCCGTAAACCTTCGGTTCGTCAATCCTGCTTTGAATGCCTGAATTACAGAAGACTCTGCAATCTCTGGTATGGAATTACGAACCTGGCTAAACCTCCGATGTAGATCATCTTTCTTCCCTGGGCGGTCGTACGTACCCTGGAAATTCACGATTAAAAGATCGCAGAGCTGTTCCCAAGTGTAGATTGATCCGACCGGCTGGTTAAGCAACCATAACCAGGCAGATCCTTCTAACACCGTAGGTAGGTAATTGGCCATCATAGCCATCACCACCGCCGCCTCGATGGCGTGGTATAAACCGAGAAATTCTAACGTGTTCGAGACTCATTGAACTTGTCCATGTTGGCTTGGCCGAAACCGGTTAGGCCAACGCACGCCTTGAGCTCGCAGAAAGCTCGATATCGTGGATCGATTCATGGCGCCTTCTTTGAGAAGGTGTCGATTGTGATCGCTTGGAGATCGGTTCCTTTGATTAGAGAACTGGGCTCGGCGCCCGACCGATCGCGAGCATTATGACGCCCTTGATCACCTGCCTGGTTCAAACGATGTCGAAGATCGTTAGGACCAAGCGAATAACCCTCTCGACGAGAAGGTGTATTTGTTCGGAACAATCTCCTTCCCTCATGACTCATTGGTCGGAATCATCGAGGAGGCTGTGGTATCGATTGATTCCCAACATACGCATGTTGCCCTCTGCTGAGTGAAGAACGTTGGGACGAAGTCATGGTTTGACTTTGTGGTACCCTCCGTTCTCGGTATTCTTCCGTACGTTGTACAGTTTGCTGGAGAATATACGACACCTGTCCTACCAATTGGACAAAACTTGGAGCTTCTACTAAAGCTTGGTCAGTATTATTTAAAATACTACGAATGCGCTGCAGGTTTTGTACCGTTAATGAAGGTCTCGGAGGGTTCATCGAGGTTGTTGGCGTTCGCAGATCCGAACCTTCTCTTAACCTCATGCCTGGCCGCACTTGACCTGTCATCCTTGGTGTGGTTGAACCAGACGAATTAACTGATGGACATCCATCAATTATGTTGCCTCTGGTAGCTGGTGCTTGATTTCCCGCGCCATCTCCATTAGCATGTGGTGGTGAGGCAGCGGGTGCAGGACCGTACAGGGCATTGCGATGAACATTTTCGATCGCATTGACCTTGTGTTTCCAGCATCGATCCTCCGAAGAGTTTCCACTGTACTTAGTGAAGAGCTTCCCAATGCTTCTACCAGACATTTCCACGATGGAGACCGGTCGGAGATGAGCACCTCTTGAGGCATCCGAGGCGGACTCGGCCTGATACGGCGAACTGTCGATCGTATGCTGAGCTTTATCATCCCTACTCGGCCCATGGCCGGTGAGGGTTTCATCGACAACATTACCAGATGTCGGTTGGCTCTCGAATTTCCGTGCCGTGGCGAAATACCGCGACCATGATGGTGTCGAGAGTGTATTGACTCTCGGATTGTAGGGCTGAAGTTTCATCACCTTTTTTGCCAGTCGGACAGACCGGGCATGGAGAGGTTCTTGGACGCTCTGAACTGGCCAGAGTGACATGTCCCTCGGGAAGTGCCACTTGTTGCAGTGGTGCATCCTCATCCATCTGCTCAACTTCAGCGTCATTAGCGACTTGTGAATCGGCAGAGTAAGAAGAGGACGACGTCCAATCACCCTGCATGGCCTGGATACAGGCGTCCATGTCGAGGTTGGAGTAGTCGTCCAGATCGAACTAATTCTCCTCGTCCCAAGTTCCTGCCATGATCTCATGAACAGAAGGATGAGCGAGGATTTGGTGAGCAAATAATTCCTTCAGAAGATTTGCACCTTCTACCCCACGGACGGCGCCAGCTGTCGATGATCAAATCGCCGATCTTATGAATATTTGAAGAAAAAGAGGAAAATGGTGCGTATCTCCTGGAAAATAATGAGACTGCTCTTTATTGCTATGAACTGGCTATTACAATGGGTGTATGTAACCCAGACTGAAGACTAACTCGGGAATACAATGCTTCTTCTGCGAGTGTTTCTCAAATGATCTTCACTGTTCTGACCCTCCTCCACTTCGGTTCGCAGTCCTCCTTATATAGTTGATGAAGCGTTGGCAGTTGTCTCTTGGAGAGACGCCTGTTGGAGAAGCAACGCGTCTGGTCGAAGAGAGGCGTCAGTTGACAATGGGTCAACTATCGTACCGTTATATGTCAGTGAGCCATTAACCGTATTCCTGTATCTTAGAGTTACGTATCGTCACGTGGTATGGAATATACAGCACATGTTCCATTTTTCACACGGTAGAGGATATATCTGACGCTAGATCCAGATATCAGTTCAAGGCTTTGTGAGCTTTTGATTGGTCGGAGACAAGGTTGGGAACCTTCTCCGACCAGGTTAGATATTGTGTAACCTCTGGAATACTCACGACCAGTGAAGTCGTTATCCTTAGGGGTTACGACCATGAAGTCATATGGTCCTTTATCTATTAAATAATAAATAGATGTTTTAATACTCGTGAATAGTCTTTCACCATATGACTATTTTTTCCACACACAAAGCAGGTGATGTTCCTCATATCCTTCATCTCAGTTTTTTTCTTGAAGCTAGTTGTCCTGTTTGGTTTAAAGCTTTTGTTATTCTTGTCATATCTCTTATCTATAACATTTGTATTGATCTGATTGTTTTGACTAGACGTACTTGGTGCATCTTTTACTCTTCCCATTTCTTCCACATCAAGGGCAACAATGAGATCCTCAATAGATATCTCTTCCCTCTTGTGCTTTAAGCCAGTGGCGAAATCCCACCATGAAGCAGGAAGTTTGGCAACAATTCCCGAACCACAAACTTAGGAGGCAAAACGCAACCCAAATATGCAATTTCTCTTACCAGCAGCTGAAGCTCGTGAGCCTGTGCAACTATCGACTTTTCATCATCCATATTGTAGTTGAAGAATTGTTCGCTCATATAGAGCCAGGGACTAACCTCAGCTTCTGCATATTTATGCTCTAGTGCATCCCACAACTATGTGGCGGACTTGAAGTCCATGTACACATCATAGAGCTGGTCGGCCAGTATGGTCAGTATGCATCCAATGGTTGTGTTGTTATCTATGTCGAATTTCATGGTTTGTTCGATCATAAATGGATACTATGGATGGATCAGCACCACAGCTCAAAAGACATGAGCCAAAACTTGACCCTTGTCTGCCATCTACGAAAGTTCTAATCAGAAAACCTCTCCATTTCATAGCATCAGAAGCACTAGCCATTGCTAGATCACAAAAATATCCACATTAAGGTTTCTGGATTGTTGGATAATTGGACAATATTTCAATTCCAGATTTTAGTATGAGGCAAATATCACAACTAACTAGAGATGCATAAAACGATATCAACGACAATCAACTCATTGCACTTCTAAATATACAAAAAGGACTATAACAGAATAGAGTGGTCTTACGACCAACTTACAGTCGGGTTCGATGAAGAACAGGAAGCAGCGTAGTCTCGAAACAGTGCAGATCGTAGATAATGCAAATAAGCGGTCGCGCAGATGCACTGCCCAAAACCTTATTGCCGCCCTCGGCGACAATGGCTCAGAGATATCCTCTCACCCTCCCTCGATGCACACCGATGAGAAGAGACGTCTTTAGTTTGACATCACAACTCTTCAGCGCAGAAGAACCGAATGGAAGATAGAAGAATGAAAAATGTTTTCGAATCAATCTTTCGTCTGTATGTCTCCAGCACGTTTTGAGGTCGAGTCAATTACTGTCGACGATCAAATCGCCGATCTTATGGATATATAAATGAAAAGAGGAAAAATGTGCGTGACTTCTGGGAGTGGATCTAACTTGCTCTTTATTGCTATGAACTCGCAATTACAAACACTGGGAGTATCTAAAAACACAACACTTTGCTATATCTTGCTTGATGTCTTACGCTTGTCCGCCTATGCTTGCACTCGTGTCTTCTCTCTTTCCGTCCTTCCATGACCCTCCTTAAATAGTTGATGAAGCGGTGGCAGTTATCCCATGAAGAGACATCCGTTGGGGAGCGACGCACTTGGTCGGGAAGAGACGGCGGCTTAGCGGTTCCACTAATCAGAAGGCGGTTGGTGAAAACGCCAATCGTTTCTGCGGTTAATGATTTAGGAGACGTTAAATCATTAGCCGTAATAGCGTTGTATTATGTGGAACATGAAACACGTGGTTCATTCATCACATAGCGAGTGGCGTGGTCGGAGACTTGACCTAAACGCCTGTTCATAGCTTTACGAGCACTCACCTGGTCGTGGACTAGGCTTGGAACTTTGTCCGACTGGTATTCATTAGATAACTTCGTAATACCTACGACCGCTAGGTCGGTGGTCTTAGAAGTTACGACCACGAAGACGATGGTCTTTATCATATATTAAGATAATATATGAATATTTTAATCCTCAACACCTAGCCCCGAACTTTTAAATGAATGTTGGTCGTATGGACACGCTCTCCAATGCAATCATATCGAATGCACCTCTCATTAAATGCCGTGAGACTCGAGGCGGTCTCAGATTCATTTTAAAGTTGAGAAACCGCTTTGAAAAAGAAAAAGTCTTTACGTCTGTCAAAGCGAAAAGGTATTTGCCCGTTGGACTTCTCAAGAGTCTGCATAAATGAAAATGTCTATAAAACGACCCCAGGCTGAGTGCTTTAAACCTTTACGCCTCTATCTCCAAGAAAATCTTCCTTGAGTTCTTCACCCAAAAAAGGAAAGCATCATGTCGGACCTCATCGCAAACTGGTCGATCTCCGATCTGAGCGAGAGAAGATTGGAGAGTTTGGAGAGGGTTGGGTTACTACCCGACAGGAGTTTGATCTCTTGGAGATCGGCTTTTGGAGAGCACTGCCCAAGCGGCGAGGAGGGAGAAATCCCGGTGTTCCTCGCGTACGTTGAGTGCGGGCTCAAGCTTCCAAAGACATCCTTTTCTTTCTCAAGTCTTTGAGTTTTACGAGGTTGAGTTGATCAACCTTGCTCCCAACGCCATTGCAAACCTAAGCATCTTCGCTCACCTCTGCGAAGCATACTTGGGGATTCCACCGCCGATGGAACTCTTCAAGTACTACTATCGGATGGCGAACACGAAGAAAACGACCAACACCCACGGGAATGTACTTAAGGCTTCATGACGGCAAGGTCGACGAGTACATTCGTATGTACTCAAGTCTTCTTGGTCGCCATGGAAGAAAAGCCGGTTCTACATGAAGGTTACGCGAGAAGACTACCAGACATTACGTAAGAAGGCGGCCGAGAACTCATACATGCTCCTCCTCAAAGAAGGAGGGGGAAGTTGGGAGATGGGTTGAGGCTATCCATCTCTTGAGTGTCAAGGGTTTAACCTCCTGGCACGTTGTAAGGGACTTTTCCATTAGGAGGATTAGTCCTTTAAAGACCAGGGCACGTTCGATGCTCTGGTTCATTGGTGGCGACGACGCTACCAAGGATTCTGATCCAGGTGATTTTTCAGAAAATCCCGACCAGATTATTTTGCGATTTGATCATTTTCGCAAAACTAAGATCTTTCATTTGTAATCATAGTCTTGTCTTCTGAGGACGTCAGAAACAGGATCAAAATGATCTGTGCTGGCGAACCTGATGACAAGGCTAGTTTTCCCTTAATCCTAGCACTTGCTGGTGCCGAGGAAAGGACCGAAAGACTTAGGGTAAGCGTATTAACTTCTTTTCACCTTTCCAGTTAATTTCGATCGGTTTTAATCCTCTTTATGTGTAGTTGGTCGGACTCAAGATCAACGAGGCTACGGAGACATGTGAGCCTATTGATTATCCGACCAGCCTTGTGATCGCTGAGGGCAGCGGTCATGCTGAGGTAAGCAACTGAAAGAAATAACTTCTGTAAGATGAAGCATATTCTTCACCTGATTAACTTTGTTTTGTTAATACAGGCGGCAATCACTGAGTCTCGTCTAGTTGTCTATGAGACAGCTGTTCCTGAGACCAGTGAAACTACACTTTCTGATCCAGGAGTTAGGAATTTTGCTCTTGACCAGATGGTCGAGAACATTGCTTCGATCTCCTGACCGGGAGTGTAGAGAATACAATTGAACCTACCAGTTCGGAACTAGTGGGAACAATTGAAAAGAAGAGAAAAACAGCGCAACGGATTTTAAGCCAGCGCGCTATAAGATCAAGACTAAGAAAACAACCAGGTATGTACAACTTTTATATGAAAAGCATACCTCGTATATTCCAAGTAGAATTGAACTTTCTGTTTCTCTCATGCAGATCTGCTTGAATCCTCGTCGCTTCGACCACCGCATTCAACAGTCGTGATCGGAGGTGGTCTGGTCATTGTCTTCCTCGTAAGACATCTTGAGGATGACGTGGTCGGAGGAGCCCCGAGCCAACCTCGGCTCGAAACCGAAAGTTAGATCCCGTAGTAGTCACTATGCCAAGAACGGAGGTAGAGACCATCACGATCTTCCACGTGTTCCAAGATGCAAGGTCATCCTCAAAACTAACAAGTTTCCTTTCTCAACTCGATTTGCGCGAGTAAGGAACTTGATGATTATTGGGGAAGAATATCGGATCGCTCGATGCAAAGTGGCCCGATAAAATTTGTACCGATTACAATGATGTCGTAATTCGTAAGTGTCTTCAATCCTCTCCATAACCTTTCTCAAAGTTTACAGAAGGTTTATGGAAGAAATGCTACTTATGCAAAGATATGATCGAAAACCTCGCTACGGTCGGAGGACTAACCGAGCGAGTTAGGATATTAGAGGAAAACACTGAGATAGAGAGTAAGAGTTCCTCTTCTTTTCTCATTAAGACTTTCCTTTATTTATTCTCCCTTATCAAGAATTCTTTTGATAGACTTAGAGAAAATAAAAGAAGATGCTTTAATTTGAAAAGGCCGTAAGAATAAAGCTTGAAGAAGAACTTCAGGCTAAGAACCTACGATCAAGACTTGACGACCAAAGAATAAAAAGCTTTTGGATGATTCCAAGAAGAGAGAGGAAGGTAACTAGTCGTAGTCATGACTTAGTATGTCTTCCAATCTTTTTACTTAATACTCGCTTTGTCTATGCGTAACAAAAACAAGCATTGACCGGAGCGAAGAAAGCTCTGAATTTGAGCAAGACAAGGGGCGACCCTCGTGCTTAGTTTAGATGAGAAAATCACCTCATTGAACAAAATGCTCTTTGACATGGGCACGGATCAAGCTTGCCCTCCTTGAGTGACCCAATAGAAAAGATCAACTTCCTAGGCTCTTTCTTTGGAAGAGCTCAAGGTTTTGCTCAAGACCACTAGGAGAACTATGCCCACTCCGCTAAGGAGTCTATTGCTCGTGGAGTCGGTCCTTGCTTTGGCAAACCGAAAGCTTCCACCCATCAACTAACCTTCAAGCCATCGCAGAGGATTTCAACTGCTTACCCGCAGAGGCAAATCAGATCCTCGCAGAGATGAAACCTCTAGGCAAAAAGGTCGCAGAAGAGATGGAAGTCGGATCTCCATCTAGCAGTAGTTAGTTTAGGCATTCTCTAGTAGTTTAGCTACAGGAAAAAAACAATGCATACAATGTAAAGACTTACCTTTCTCTTATCAAAATGGAAAAATTCTTTTATTCATCCGGTCGACTTTGTGAATTTATGTCTTATCTAGCCCCCGACTGTTATATAGTAGAAGATCTTTACTATATAATAGTACTACCTGAGGCCAAGAATATAAATCCAAATCTCAACCATTACTTGTAAGCATGTACTGATCGGTAAAAAACTGATCGTGGTAATACTAGGAAACCTTTATGGTCGGAACCGTGTAGGTTTCGGCTAGTTGTAAATCTGTTTTTAATGATCAAAGTACTTTACTAAAACAACATATGGTCGGAAAAATAAAGAATTATCCTTGATAAGAGGAAAAACATGAAAAACATATGCTAAAAGCGCATAAGTGGTTTTACTTCTATGCGATGCTCAATACTCGGCCTGAATGAACCTAGCTAGGAAATAAAGGTATAAAATACATTTTGCAAGACGTGCTCATGCTCTTAGTCCGACCGGCGCGGGATCGAGGAAAAGACCGTCGCTAGGAAGCTCCTTCCAGATTAGGCTAACCACGTGCGAAAAGGAGAGACTTTGACTAGGAGGTTTTCCGTGTCCCACCAAAGAGCCAAACAAGAGTAGAAATGTAATTTTGAAACATAAACTATACGCTTTATAATCCGAGCATACGAACCGCAATGACTGTGATTAGGCAACGCCATATAAATAACATCACTCACTACTCCAAATTTAATTATCATGTTTAAAGAATTTAAACGAAAAATGGAATGAAATGAAATGAAAGAATTTAAACAAAGAACTTACGCAATTGGTCAATGTTCCATGAATTTGACAAAACCCCGCGTCGACATGGCTAATCGATCGAGCCCGGTCCTGCAAACTTCGACCACAATGTAAGGACCTTCCCACTTAGGGGAGAGTTTATTGCGCCCTGCTTGGCTCTGAATTTTTCTGAGAACCAGATCACCTACAGCTAGGTTGCGAGGTTGCACCTTACGATTGTAGTACCTTCGCATGGCTTGTTGGTAGATTGTCGAACGTATCAAAGCTTGGTTTCGTCTTTCTTCAAGGAAATTGATGTCGTCGAGTCGATGTTCTTCCTGATTGTTTAAGTTAAAACAATCAGTGCGAGCAGAGCCAATTTTCAATTCTGGAGGAAGCATAGCTTCGGCCCCATAAACTAAAAAGAAAGGTGTCTCACCGGTCGCACGACTGGTCGTGGTCCGGACAGCCCATAAAATGTAAGGAAGTTCTTGAACCCAAGCTCGACCGCTTTATTAATCGGTCGAATACTCGCGCTTTATCCTCGTATTAGGATACCATTGGCACGCCGATCGCTTCCATTGCTCGTGGATGAGCCACGAAGCGAAATGGATTTTGATTCCTAGTTCTTCGCAATTCACGAAATTGCTACTTGAGAACTGGTACCATTGTCCGTGATGATACGATCGGGTACACCAAATCGCGTAATCACGCTTTTTGTTATGAACCTCTTAGCGCTTCGCTTGTAACTTTTACAACCGCTCGGCTTCAATCCATTTTGTGAACGTGTCAATCATGAAGAATAGAATTAAGCCCCGGTGCTCTTGGGAATGGTCCCGTAATGTCTAGTCCCAAGGTTGCAAAAGGCCAAGAAAGAGGAATTGTTTGCAAAGCTTGCGCCTACCGATGTACTTGTCGGCTATGAAATCGACATTGTACGCGCCGTCACGAGCTCTTTTGCATCATGAAGGGCGCTGGCCAAGAGTATCCTTGCCTAAAGGCTTTACCCACCAAGGTTCTCAGAGAAATGATGTGCTCCATGACTCCTTCATGAATTTCTGTTAGCAACCTAATGCCACCGATTGAGATATGCATCTCATCAACACCCCATGAGATCCTCGCTTATACAAGGTACTTTCGATTAGAGTGTATGATTTGGCCTTTCGTGCTATAATGATCGGCCTCTACATCATCTTCGTGAATTAGGTCATGTCAAGATAATTGTAGATCGATGTCATCCAGCTCTACCTTGATCGTTACCGATCCGTGGAGCATCTAAGTTATCGAGTCAATAGGATTGATCCGATGTAAACTATCGATGTTCTCGAATGCTCGACTACCGAGGGTGAATCGAGTTGCTCGAGAAAAACTCCCGCGGGATGGTTGACCTAGTAGAGGCCATCCATGCTAACCGATCTACTAGAAAGTTCTCCTTTCTAGGAATATGTTGATCCGAAACCAAGAAGTGCTTTTGAATTTCCGTATTTCGCCAGATAGGAAGACATCTTGGTACTCGAGCATTGGTACTCTTTCCTACTTGATTCGCTACTAGTTGAGAATCGCCTTTCACTAGCAATTTGCGAATCCCGAGCGAACGAGCCGTCAAGTCCCGCCAAAGAAACCTTCATACTCGCCACATTGTTTGTAGCGGAAAGTTAAACCGACGGCATACTTGATGTGTTCGCCGTAGGGGATATCAAGACGACTCCACCCGATCCCTTAAGCATTAAGGAACCATCGGTACATTGTCCACTCGTCGTGGTGCTCGTATCGTGTCCTTGCTTAGATTCTGGTTTGTCCACTCGCAATGAATTACGCTATTGCCCGAGACTTTATGGTCGTTCGTGAGATGAAATGGAGGTCGAACGTCCCTAGTTCCACCGCCCATTTTGCTATTCGTCCTGACGATTCCCTATTTCCAAGGACTTGACCTAAGGGATATCCAGTAGGCACGACCACTTTGTGGGCCCGAAAGTAATGCCTTAGTTTCCTTGAAGCCATAAGGAGACTATAAAGCAACTTCGCACTGTGGGTATCTTTCCTTTGGCCCATGTAAGACTTCACACGTAATACATCGGTCGTTGGACGCCACGCTCTACGACCAAGACATCACCGACAACTTGTGGCGTTGCGTACCACGTAAATCAACGATGTTTTCCGGTCTTGGAGAAACTAAGACCGGCACTCGTAAGGTACACTTTGAGCTTTTCAAAGGCATCATTCGCTCATCGTCCACTGAAACTTCCATGTTTTCAAGAAGTTTGAAGAAAGGTAGTCCCTTTTCCCCAACACGCTATGAAACGACTTAGCGCCGCCATACAACCGTTAGCTTCGACTTCCTTCTTCGTGGTCGGGGCGATCCGATGGATGGCGATATCTTCGCGGGTTTGCTTCGATACCTCTAGCCAAACTAGGAAACCGAGCAACTTTCCAAATGAAACCCCAACACACACTTCTCCTGGATTCAACTTGAGGTTATGTCTTCTCAAGTTATTGAAAGTCTCTTTAAGGTCAAGCATATGGTCGCGGAGTTGACACTTTTCACTACCAAGTCATCAACGAGGCTTCCAAATTCGACCTATTTGTGGGTCAAGGTTTTCTCATTAATCTTTGAAAAGTTGCACCAATTTTTGAGACCAAAGGGCATTTTTATATAATGAAAGTGCCAAATGGAGTGATGAAGGAAGTTTTCTTCATCTCCTTTACTCATACTAAC
Source organism: Hsuehochloa calcarea (assembly GCA_036346395.1). NCBI lineage: Eukaryota > Viridiplantae > Streptophyta > Magnoliopsida > Poales > Poaceae > Hsuehochloa > Hsuehochloa calcarea. The sequence continues at coordinate 18,958,546 of CM070597.1, read as the reverse complement.
TGGTGGTACCACGAGTAAGCATCTAAAAACTTAATAACTCGCACCCGGAGGTAGAGTCTACAAGTTGATCAATGCGAGGAAGGGGAAAATCATCCTTCGGACAAGCTTTATTAAGATCTGTGAAGTCTATACACATCCTCCATTTCCCATTACTCTTCCTAACCATTACAGGATTAGCGAGCCATTGAGGGTGATGTACTTCACGAATGAATCCAGCCTTTAAGAGCTTGTCAATCTCGGTCGATGGCGCCCTTCCTGGTCGGGTGCGAAACGTCTGAGCTTCTGCTTGACCGGATTTTTGTCAGGCTGGAGCGCTAGCCTGTGCTCGATCACCTCCCTGGGGACTCCGGGCATGTCGGACGCTTGCCATGCGAACACATCCTTGTTTGCTCGGAGGAAGGAGACGAGCGACTCTTCCTATTTAGGATTGAGTCCTGCTCCGATAAGCACCTTTGGTGAGGATCCATCAGCATTGCTTGACATGGCGTTTCCTGAAGGAGCGCCTTTGTCGAGTGGAACCTCTTTGGTCTGGTCGGACGGTTTGGGCGTTATCTTGGGTCTGGAGTGCTTGACCTGCATAGATGATGAGTCAGAATTTCTGGTCGGTAACTCATCGACCAGTTCTAAAGACCTTCGATCACATGCGTATGCCATTTTGCGATCTCCACGAACCATGATTACCCCTTTTGGTCCTGGCATTTTCAAACTTTGATACCCGTAGTGCGTGGCTATCAAGAATTTCGCTAATGCCGGACGACCAAGAATTCCATTATATGCGGTTTCGAAATCAACCACGTTAAATGAAATTTTTTCCGTTCGGGAGTTATCAGGGCTTCCGAACGTGACCGGTAAGGACACTTGTCCTATCGGTTTGGCGGTAGAACCAGGAACTATGCCATGAAAGGCGTATTTCACCGGTTTTACCTTTGATCTAGGAACCTGCATATCTTCTAAAGCTCCCAAAATAAGATATTTAAAGAGCTACCACCGCCTATCAAAACTCGATTGACTTTGCAATTATTAATAGTAGGCTCTACAATAATAGGAACCTACCCTACGAGTTGATGAGACGAGGCAATCTTCTTTGTCAAGGAGATCACGGTGATCCGACCACCTTGATGGTTTGGTGATGATCGAAGGTTTCAACAGTTGACCTCTCGCCCATGGCTTTCGGATGACGGCGTGAGTCGCACGAAGAAGATCCTCCAAAGATCATATTTACCGTCTTGCACCGAGGCTCCCGGTACTCCATCTCTTCGCCGCCATCCTTGTCCTTTTGGAACTTGTTTCCAACTCCCGATTGCGGAAGTGGGCCTTTACCGCATAGAAATCCTCCACCTTCTTTTGCCAAACACGACAGATGCGCAAGTCATGCCCTGCCTGTTGGTGAAGTGGACACCACTTCTTACCTTTATTATGGCTATCGGCCGGAACTTTGGCTTTGCCCCGACCGGTATAATCCTTCTTACCCTTGAACGCTTTATCCGAACCGCTAGGACTTCCTTGGTGCCCATTTTGCGGTGCTTCTTCTTCTTGAAACCTTCTTGGGATTCTTTTCGACTTTTCAATGCCAGGTTGCGGGATTTTATCTTTTCGATCAATGGCTTCACTCCATTCAACCGCCTCACTAGCGGCCGCATACTTATCAGCCATGTCAAAGAGTTCGGCCGTTGTTCGTGGAGGATTCATAGCAATGTCCTCCGTAAACCGCCGATTCCTTAAACCTGCCTTGAATGCCTGAATCACAGAAGATTCTGCAATCTCTGGAATAGAATTTCGAACCTGGCTGAACCTCTTGATGTACTGACGGAGAGTTTCCTTTGGTTCTTGCCGAGTCCGATGGAGATCATCCTCCTTTCGTATGATCGTCGTACTCTAGAAATTCACAATCAAAAGATCGCAGAGTTGTTCCTAAGTATAAATAGATCCGACCGTTGGTTAAGCAACCAAGACCGGCAGATCCTTCCGTAACTGTGGCAAATAATTAGCCATCACGCTTTTGATCACCACCGCCGCTCGATGGCAAGTGGTATATATCCGAGAAACTCTAATGGATTTTGAGATCCATCGAATTTATCCATGTTGGCGGTCGAACCCATTAGGCCAACGCATGCCTTGGAGCCCCGCAGAAAAGGCTCTACAACTCAGAATCGACTCATAGCGCCTTCTTGGAAAAGGTGCCGACTATGATCGATGGAGATCGGTTTCTTCTATTTGAACGCCGAGGCTCGCTGCCGTCCGATCCGGCCGCAGACGTTATCATGACGCCCTTGACCATTAGCATGGTTCGGATGATGACGGAGATCATCCGGGCCAAGCATGTGCTCTCTTTGGCTAGGGAAGAGGTTGTTGTTCAAACAACCTTCTTCCTTCATGACCCATCGGGTCGAAATCGCCGAGGAGGTCTAGGTACCGGTGGTGACCATGCCGCCTCATCGAGGGAGGAGCGCTGGGACGAAGTCACCGTTAGACTTTGTGACATCCTTTGCCCTCAAGACGCTCGCGCGCCGCATACTCGTTGAAGAATTTCCGATACCGCTCCACCAATTGGGTAAAGCCCGAGCTTCACCAGACAGGGTCAATATTATTAAGAATATCTTGAATACGACACAAGTTCTCGAATCATATCAAGGTCTCGTGAGGATTCATCGAAGATGTTGGTGTTCGAGACCCGGTTCCTCTCGACCTTTGGCCTAACTCCGCCATGCTGCTATCCTTGGTGGGCCGCACCACGCGTATTAGCTAGTGGACGCCCATCGCCTCCGCTGCCTCGTAGGTGGTGCTTGATTGCCCGCGCCATCTCCATTAGCGGTGGTGGCGAGGCAGGTGTGCGAGGACTATGAGTGGCATCACGATCGGATTTCCGATCGTGTTGACCTCATGCTTCCAAAGAACGATCTTCCGAGGAGCTTCCATCGTGACTAGCGGAGAACTTCTCGCTTCTTCTACCGAGACTTCCACGATGGAGACCGGTCGGAGATGAGAACCTCCCGAGGTCTTCGTGGCGGGCTCACCGATTCGGCGGATTGCCGATCGGATATCGAAGTCTTATCGCCCTCACTCGGTCCATTACCGTGAGGGTCTCATCGACACCGCTACGATGCCGGTTGGTCCTCGAATTTCCAGAGGCCGTTGGTGAATACACATCCACCATGACTATGTCAAGGGTATATTGACCCTCGGGTTGTGGGGCCGAGGTGTTGTCACCTTTGTCGCCGATCGAGAAACCGGCTTGGAAAAACATTCGACGTCCCGATCCGGGAACGATCCGATCCTCGGTGCCTTCTTCATCCATCCATCCGCTCAAGTTCGCCGTCGTCGGCGACCGCGAACCATCGAGGAGGACGAAGATTCCCATGTTGCATAGCTTGGATGCAAGCTTCCATGTCAAGGTTGGAGTAGTCATCCAAGTCGAACCAGTTTTCCTCATCCCATATTCCTGCCATACTTGTGATTACGAATATGAAGAAAACGGATGAGTTGAGCGAAGAACCTCTTCAGAAATTTTTGCACTATCTTCCCCACTGACGGCGCGGTGTCGGCGATCAAATCGCCGATCTTATGGATATATAAATGAAAAGAGGAAAATGTGCGTGACTTCTGGGAGTGGATCTAACTTGCTCTTTATTGCTATGAACTCGCAATTACAAACACTGGGAGTATCTAAAAACACAACACTTTGCTATATCTTGCTTGATGTCTTCTGCTTGTGCTGTCTATGCGCACTTCGTGTCTTCTCTCTTCCGCCCTTCCATGACCCTCCTTAAATAGTTGATGAAGCGGTGGCGCTTATCCCATGAAGAGACATCCGCTGGGGAGCGACGCACTGCCGGGAAGACGGCAGCGGTTGGCGGTTCCACTAATCAGAAGGCGGTTTGTGAAAACGTCAACTGTTCTGCGGTTAATGATTTAGTAGACGTTAAATCATTAGCCGTAATAGCGTTGTATTATGTGGAACATGAAACACGTGGTTCATTCATCACATAGCGAGTGGCGTGGTCGGAGACTTGACCTAAACGCCTGTTCATAGCTTTACGAGCACTCACCTGGTCGTGGACTAGACTTGGAACTTTGTCCGACCAGGGTATTCATTAGATAACTTCTGTAATACCTACGACCAGTTAGGTCGGTGGTCTTAGAAGTTACGACCACGAAGACGTATGGTCTTTATCATATATTAAGATAATATATGAATATTTTAATCCTCAACAATTACTCTCTAGTAACTTAATAATAAGATCATATTAAACCACTGCTAATTCAAAATCATTTAATAATAATTAAGTAGTGTTTATCATATCCTGATTACACACTGGTCTACAGCTTCGACCACTGGTCTACATTTTTAGTGTATTTCGACCACAATGGTCTATGGATCCGACCATATTATTTCGCTTCAACCACTCTGGTCTAAGGCTTCGACCACACTGGTTTAAGATTTCGATCACACTGGTCTAAGACCCCTGATCTAAAACTTCGACCACTATTGTCTAAGACCGCTAGTCTAAGACTTTAAATGCTTTAAAATTTTAAAAATAAATAAACTTTTACATATATATATGCTCAATTCCAACCCTCACTAGCACATCGTATTATCTATTCCATGTAGCACAACACAGAGAGAGCAACGTCGAATACAGGGTTGCAAAGGCGTGCATAGCTATATAGTGAGAGTACTAGTGAAGTACTGTTACGAATCGATTGGCACTTTAAAAGATCATATCACAGATTTTGTAGCCAAATGATGGAAGTTGTTTGGTCTCTGAACACACGTACTGGCGTAATTGAATTAAGTAAAGCCTAAATAAATGGTTGGCCTCATGTAGTCATGTGCCGCAGATCGGTAGATGTATGTCTGGGAATCTTAGTCAGTTGCCATGAATCATTTGTTTACAGTAATGTAAACATGATCACTCTGCAAAAGCAGTAGACAGGGAAGGGTTCGTTTCCTCATATAGTACCAGCACATATACATACACAAGCCATGATCACAGATCAATGCTAGAAGTGAGAGAGTATGCTTTGTCAGAGGAACTGAATGAGCTGACCTAACTGGGAACTTCTAAGCTAAATCAACACACAACATGGAGCATCTTTGCAGCAGGAGAGTGGTAGCAGCTCATAGGCCCATTTGGAAAGCGAAATTCGCTGGCAATGCTGTAAAGAGAGCGATGGCATGCGCCATTTGTTCGAACATGAGCGCTTTCAGGTTGCCCCTTTTTGTTCTTTAAAGTGGTGGTAGGAGAACCACCCCCAATTCATCGAGAAGGGGGAAGAACAAAAGCAAACATGTACATCGCAACGAGCTGATCGATCCTACTTTCAGGAAACAAACTGCTACTAAATCGACCAGATAAGAATAACTTATCAATACCGTTCATGTACCAATTGGCATGTACAATTCCACACCTAAAAAGGTAATGAACAGATCTATATATTATTTAATACATAAGAAAAGACCATAAGTCTTCATGATCGTAACCCTAAGACTAACGACTTCACTGGTCGTAAGAATTTCAGAGGTTATATAATACTTACCCTGGTCGGACAAGATTCCTAACATAGTCTCCGACCAGTCAAATGCTCATAAGGCTTTGAACTGGTATCTGGGGTCTGAGTTCAGGTATATCCTTTACCGTGTGATGAATTAAACATGTGCTGTCTATTCCATACTACGTGACATTACATAATTCTAAGACACTAGAGTATGGTTAAATGACTCATTGACATATAACCACACAACAGTTGATACATTGTCAACTAACGTCTCTCTCCGACCAGACACGTCACTTCCCAACATGATTCTCTACAAAGGATAACTATCAACGCTTCATCAACTATATAAGGAGGAAGATAGAGAAAGGAGGGGGGAATCGGAAGAGAGATCGATTGGAAGGCACTTCAGAAGACCACAATTCGATTAGTTCAAAACACTATAGCAGGCATTACGCTCCAGTGTTACTAGGATTAGCCTCTTTGTCCAGATTACAGGCACTACTTGTAATAGCTAGTTGATAGCAATAAAGAGCAACACCATTCCTTTCCAGGAGATACGTGCTATTTTTTCTCTGTTTTCATATATTTGTAAGTTCGGTGATTTGATCGTCGACAGCTGGCGCCGTCCGTGGGGAAGAAGCGCAATTCTCCTGAAGAAGTTCTTCGCTCGTCAAATCCTTACCCATCTTTCATAATCGTTCATGAAACTATGGTAGGAACATGGGACGAGGAGAACTGGTTTGATTTGGATGACTACTCCAATCTGATATGGAAGCCTGCATTCAGGCTATGCAAGAGAACTGGATGTCATCATCTTCATCATCCGCCGGTTCGCAGGTCCCTGACGACAGCGAAGTTGAGCGGATGGATGAGGATGCACCACTACGACAAGTGGTGCTTCCCGAGGAACAGGTCACTCCGACCAGCTCGGAGCGTCTGAAAATCTCTCCAAGCCCGGTCCTTCCGACCGGCGAAAAAGGTGATGAAACCTCATCCTTGCAATTCTGCTGATAGGTACTCACCAACGGCTTCTAGAAATTCTAAGAGCCAACCGACATCTGGTAACAATATCGATGAAACCCTCACCGGTTATGTGCTGAGTGGGAACAATAAGGCTTAGCATACGATCGGCAATCCACCGGGTCAAGCTAAGTTCGCCACGAAGATCTCAGGATGTGCTTATCTCCGACCGGTCTTCATCGTGGAAGTCTCTCGTAGAAGCACTTAAAAGCTCTCCACTGGTTACAGTGGAAGCTCTTCGGAGGATCGCTGCTGGAAACACGAGGTCAATATGATCGGAAATACTGATCGTAATGTCGTGTACGGTCCTGCAAACACTGCCTCGCCACCACCTATTGATGGAGATGTCAAGGGCAATCAACACCAATTACCAGAGGCTACAGAACTGATGGACGTCCATCAGTTAATTCACCTGGTTCTGCCCCACCAAGGATGATGGGTCCAGGCGCAAGGTCAAGAGAAGGTTCAGATCTACGAATGCCAACAACCTTAATGAATCCTCTGAGACCTTCAGTAACGGTACAAAACCTACAGTGTATTCAAAATATTTTAAATAACACTGACCCTGCTTTAGCAGAAGCTCCAGGTTTTGTCCAGTTGGTGGGACAGGTATCGGAAATACTTCAACAAACCGTGCAACGTACGGAAGCATACCGAGAACAGAGGACATCACAAAGTCAAACTATGATTTCGTCCCAACGTTCCTCCCTCAGCAGAGGGCGGCATGGTTATGTTGGGAATCGATCGATACCAAGACCTCCTCGACGATTCCGACCAATGAGTCATGAAGGAAGGAGGTAATTCCAAACAACCACACTTTCCCCTAGTCGAGAGAGTTATTCGCATGGCCCCGATGATCTACAACATCATTTAAGCCGAGCAGGTGATCAAAGGCGTCATCCTAACGCCAACGATCAGATCTAAACACCGGAGTCCTGGTATTCTAATCTAAGAAACCGGTCTCCGACCGATCACAATCCGACACCTGTTCAAAGAAGGTGCTATGAGTCAGCCACGGGCTGCCGAGCTTTCTCCGCAAGGCTCCAGGCTGTGCGTTGGCCTAACAGGTTTCGATCGGCCAACATGAATAAGTTCAATGGGTCCCAGAACCCATTAGGATTTCTCCAGATTTATACCACCGCCATCAGATGAAAAAGTGATGGCTAACTACTTACCTACGGTACTGGAGGGATCTGCCCGGTCTTGGTTGCTCAACTAGCTGGTCGGATCAATCTACACTTGGGAACAACTTTGTGATCTTTTGATTTTAAATTTCCAGGGTACACACGACCGCCCTCGAAAGGAGGATGACCTCCATCGGATCCGGGCAAAACCCGAAAGAAACTCTTTGTCAATATATCAAGAGGTTTAGCCAGGGTCGTAACTCAAAACCAGAGATTGCAAAGTCTTCTGTGATTCAAGCTTTCAAGACAGGTTTGAGAATCGGAAATTTACGTAGGACATTGCCAAGAATCCTCCACGAACAACCATCGAACTTTTCGACATGGTTGATAAATACGTCACCGCTAGTGAAGCGGTTGAATGGAATGAAGCCATAGATCAAAAGGATAAAGCCCCTCAACTTGGCTTGGAGAAGGCAGAAAATAAGCATAAAAAGGTTCTTAAGAAGAAGAAACACCGCAAGATGGACGATAAGGAAGTCCTAGCGGTCCCAGACAAGCTTACCAAAGGTAAGAGAGATTATACTGGTCGAGGCAAGGCAAAAATTCCGACCGATGGGTATAAGAAGAATAAGAAGTGATGTCCACTTCACCAACAGGCAGGACATGATTTGCGCACCGTTCGTGCTTGGCAAAAGAAATTAGAAGATTACTATGCAGGTAAAGGCTCTCTTCCATCAATACAAGAATTAGGGGAAGCAAGCTCCAAAAAGGACAAGGATGACGACGAGGAGATGGAGTACCAAGAACCTCAACATACGGTCAACCTGATCTTTGGAGGATCTTCATCGTACGACTCACGACGTCATCTGAAGGCCATGGAGCGGGAGGTCAACCTTGCGGAGTCTTCGACCACCACCAAGCCACAAGGTGGTCAGACATAATAACCTCCTTCAGCAAAGAAGACTGCCCCTTTCCGTCGACTCGACCGGTAGGTTTCCTATTATAGTTGAACATACTATTAACAATTGCAAGGTCAATCGAGTCTGGATAGATGGTCCTAGATCAAAGGTGAAATCGGTAAAATATGTCTTCCATGACATAGTCCCTGGTTCTACCGCCAAACCGATAGGACAGGTGTCCTTACCGGTTACATTCAGAAGCACTGACAACTTCTGAACAGAAAAGGTTTTGTTTGACGTGGTTGATTTTGAAACCGCATATAACGGCATCCTTGGTCGTTCGGCTCTAGCAAAATTTCTGATAGCCACGCATTACGGTTATCAAAGCTTAAAGATGTCAGGACCAAAAGGTGTCATCATGGTACGAGGAGATCGAAAATGACTTATGCATACGATCGAAGTCTCTAGAACTGGTCGATGAACTTCCGATCAGAAACACTGACTCAACTGTAATGCAGGTCAAACGCTCCAGACCAAGGGTGACACCCAAGCCGTCCGATCAGACAAAAGAAATATTTCTTGACAAAGGCGTTCCTCCGGGAAACATCAAGTCAGGAGACACTGACAGGTCTATCTCAAAGGTGCTGGTCGGAGAAGGACTCAACCTAAAATAGGAAGAGTCGCTCGTCTCCTTCCTCCGAGCAAACGAGGACGTATTCGCTTAGCAGGCGTCCAACATGCCCGGAGTCCCCAAGAAGGTGATCGAGCACAGGCTAGCTCTCCAGCCTGACAAAAAACCAGTCAAACATAAATTAAGGCACTTTGCGCCTGATCGGAAAGAAGCGATCCAGTCGGAGGTTCAAAAACTACTCAATGCCGGATTTATTCGTGAAGTCCAGCACCCTCAATGGCTCGCCAACCCTGTAATGGTTAGAAATAATAATAATAAATGGCGAATGTGCATAGATTTCACAGATCTGAATAAAACTTATCCAAATGATGACTTTCCTCTTCCCCGCATTGATCAACTTGTAGATTCCACCTCCGGGTGTGAATTATTAAGTTTTTTTGATGTGTATTCATGGTACCACCAGATTAACATGAGTAAAGAAGATAAAGAGAAAACTTCCTTCATCACTCCATATGGCACTTACTGTTATGTTAAGATGTCTTTTGGTCTCAAAAATGCTGGTCCAACTTTTCAAAGATTGATGCAGAAAACATTTGGCCCACAGATAGGTCGGAATCTAGAAGCCTATGTTGATGATTTAGTTGTGAAGAGTATCAACGCTGGTGATCACATTCTTGACTTACAAGAGACTTTCAACAACTTGAGAAGATATAACCTCAAGTTAAATCCAGAGAAATGCGTGTTCGGAATTTCCGCTGGAAAACTTGTCGGTTTCCTAGTTTCGACTAGATGTATCGAAGAAAATCCTGCGAAGATATCGCCCATCAACCAGATGCGCCCTCCGACCACAAAGAAAGAAGTCCAAAACTAATCGTCAGATGGCGTCGCTTAATCCGTTTCACGACCAAAGTTAGGTGAAAAATGGTTACCTCTCTTTAGGCTTTTTCGGAAGAACGGAAGTTTCGAATGGACAAAGGAGGCCAATGATGCCTTTGAAAAGCTCAAATAGTACCTTACGAGTGCCTCGGTCTTAGTCTCTCCGAAACCGGAAGAAACATTATTGTATTACGTAAGCGAAGTCTTACATGGACCAAAGGAAATATACCCACAGGTACAAAAGCTGCTCTATGGTCTCCTTATGGCTTCAAGGAAACTAAGGTATTACTTTCAAACCCACAAAGTGGTCGTACCCTCTGGGTATCCCCTTGGTCAAGTCCTTGGAAACAGGGAATCATCAGGACGAATAGCAAAATGAGCAGTTGAACTAGGGACGTTCGATCTCCATTTCATCTCACGGACAACAATAAAGTCTTAGGCAATAGCAGAATTCATTGCCGAATGGACAAACCATGAACCTAAGCAGGAACCAGAGTACGAGCGTCACGATGAGTGGACAATGTACTTTGACGGTTCCCTAATGCTCAATGGGTCGGGGGCTGGAGTCGTCTTGATATCCCCTACTAGCGAACACATTAAGTATGCCTTCCAGTTTAACTTTCCCGCAACGAACAATGTAGCGAAATATGAAGGTTTACTGGTAGAATTTCGAGCAGCTCATTTGATTGGGATTCGCAAATTGCTAGTGAAAGACGATTCTCAACTAGTAGCGAATCAAGTAGGGAAAGAGTATCAATGCTTGAGTAACAAGATGTCATCTTATCTGGCGGAAGTACGGAAACTCGAAATGCACTTCTTCGGTTTCCAGATCCAACACGTTCCTAGAAAGAAGAACTTTCTAGCAGACCAGTTGGCACGGATGGCCTCCACAAGGTCAACCGTCCGGCCCGGAGTTTTTCTCGAGCAACTTGATTCACCCTCGGTCGTTGAGCATTCCGAGAACACCAATGATGCACATCGGGTCATGCCTATTGATTATGATAACATAGATGCTCCACAGATCGGTGACGATCAGGGTAGAGATTGGATGACATCGATTTACAATTATCTTCAGCATGACCTAATTCCAGAAGATGATGTAGAGGCCGATCGTATAGCACGAAAAGCCAAATCATACACTCTAATTGAACGTACCTTGTACAAACGAGGATCTCACATAGTGTTGATGAGATGCATATCTCACTCGGATGGCACTAAGTTGCTAACTGAAATTCATGAAGGGGTCTGTGGAGCACATCATTCCTACAGAACATTGGTCGGTAAAGCCTTCAGGCAATGATACTATTGGCCAACTACCCTTCATGATGCAAAAGAGCTCGTGATGAAGTGCGTACAATGTCAGTTTCATAGCAGACAAGTACATCACCGTACAAGCTTTGCAAATAATTCATCTTTCTTGGTCTTTTGCAACCTAATGACTAGACATTGTGGGACCATTCCCAAGAGCACCCGGGGGCTTCGAATTCCTTTTCATCATGATTGACATGTTTACAAAATGGATTGAAGACGAGCCAGTTGTTAAAACTACAACTGAGGCCGCTAAGAGATTCTTAAAAAAAATGATTACACGATTTGGTGTACCCAGTCGTATAATCACATATGATGGTACTACAGTTTTCAAGTGGCAATTTTCAGGAATTCTGCGAATAGCTTGGAATCAAAGTCCATTTCGCCTCCGTTGCTCATCCACAGAGCAATGGAGCAGTTGAGCGTGTCAATGGTATCATAATGCTGGGGGGTCAAACGCCGAGTATTCGACTAGCTAATAAAGCGGTCAGGAGCTTGGGTTCAGGCTACCTTCTGTCTTATGGGTTGTTCGAACCACGACCAGTCGTGCGACCGACGAAACACCATTCTTTTTAGTCTATGGAGCCGAAGCCATGCTTACTCCAGAATTAAAAATTGGCTCTGCTCCTACTGATTGTTTTAATATAAATGATCAGGATGAACGACGATTCGATGATATCAATTTCCTTGAAGAATGACAGAACCAAGCCTTGATACGTTCGGCAATCTATCAACAAACCATGCGAAGGTACCATAATCGTAAGTTGCAGCCTAGCTGCAGGTGATCTGGTTCTCAGAAGAACTCAGAGCCAAGTAAATCGCAATAAAATTTCTCCCAAGTGGGAAGGTCCTTACACTGTGGTCGAAGTCACCCGACCAGGCTCGGTACGATTAACCATGTCCGACGGCAGAGGTTTGTCTAATTCTTGGAACATTGATCAACTGCGTAAGTTTTTCGTTTAAATTTTATTTCATTTCCATTAAATTTAATAAAGGTTAATTAAATTCAAAGAAGCAAGTGATGTTATTTATATGATGGTACCTAACTCTGGTCGACGCGGTTCATATGCTTAAGATTATGAAGCTTATATTTTTTATTTTCAAAATTTTGTTCTACTCTTGTTTGGCTACTGGTCGGGACACGGAAAAAACCTCCTAGTCGAAGTCTCTCCTTTTTCGCACGTGGTTCCGCCCACTGGAAGGAGCTTCCTAGCGACGATCCTTTTCATACGATCCTCGCTGCCAGTCGGACTAGAGTATGAGCACGTATTATGAAATATACTTTATATCTTCATTTCTGAGCGGTTCATTCCGACCAGCGTTGAGTACTGCAAAGAAATAAAACCACTTGTCATTTATTATATATGTCTTTGCATATAATTTTATCTTGTCAAGGTAAGTCATTTTTTCTTCTGACCATATATTATCTTAGTTAGTACTTTGATTACGAAAAACAGATTTACAACTAGTCGAAACCAAGCACTGGTTCCGATCAAAAAAGGTTTTCTAGTATTATCACGATCAGTTTTTCAACGATCGGTACATACTTTCAAACAATGGTTGAGACTTACGTTCATATTCTTGTCCTACTGATATATACTAAAGTTCTTCTACTATAAAACAGTCGGGGACTAGGTAATATATGAATATCCATAAGTCAACCAGATGAACAAAATATTTCATTGATAAGAGAGAGGTAAGTTTTACATTTTGCATAATCTTTTTTATATTTTTGTTACTACTAGAGATTGCCCATTTAATTACTGCTTGATGGAGATCCGAGATCCATTTCTTCTACAACCTTGTCTCCAAGACGTTTTACTTCCTTGAGAAACTTGGTCGCCTCCCCAGGCAAGGAGTTGAAATCCTCTTCAATAGCTTGAAGATTAGTAGAGGGGTCGGATGCCTTCATTTTTGCCAAAGCAAGGCTAACTCCACCAGCAATGGATTCTTTTACGAATCGGGCATAATTCTCTCTGGTAGTCTTGAGCCAGCCCTTAAGGTCTCAATGAAATGGCCCAGGTAATTCACCTTCTCTGTTGGATCGCTCAAGGAGGGCAAGCTGGATCCTGATCCCATATCAAAAATTATTTTCTTAAGTGTGGTGATCTTTTCATCAAGATTAAGCATGATAGCCGCCTCCTTGTCTTGCTCAAATTTTAGAGCTTTCTTTGCTTTGATTAATGCTTGATTTTGTTCTGCATAAGCAAAACAAGTATTAGGCAAGAATGATTGGAAGTGATACTAAGTCCAGTTTACGACTAGTTACCATCAATTTTCTTTCCAGAAGTTTCAAGAATTACTTTATTCCTGGTCATCAAGTATTCGATCGACCGGTTCTAAGCTTGATTGTCTTCTTCAAGCCTGCTTATTTTTGCCTTATCAGCCATAACTTCTTCTTTTATTTTCTCTAAATCTATCAAACATGATAAGAGAGAATAATTCAAGGGGAAAAACAGAGTCATGAGGAAGAAAGAGTTAAGAAGGAAGTTCTTACTTTCTAATTCGGAGTGTTTTTGCTCTAAGATCTTTATTCGCTGGGTCAGTCCTCTGACCACAGCGAAAGTTCTCGACCATATGCTACATAGATAGCATTTTTTCTTTAATATTCCTATAAAACTTCAAAAGGAGCTATAGAAATGGTTGTAGACACTTACTCGAATTGCCACGTCATTATAAGCAAAAAAAAATATAGGGACTCGTCTCGGCTTGACGCTCCGATATTATCCCTCAAACTTCATCAAGCTCCATATCCTCGATAAATCGAGGAGAAAAAGGAAACTTTTTAGTTTGGGAAGGGTTGCTTGCAGAAGTCGGAACCTGTTGGGTATTTGCAGGGATTCCTACCTCCGCTGATGGGGTAATGATCACCATAGGATCCAACTCAGGTTCTGACACTGAAGCTTGCTCGGGGGCTGTCCTAGCCACTTCCTCAGGGATTCTAACCTGAGAGAAGCCTTGGACGGAGGAGCCATCAATCACCTGATCTTCCAGAATGGACTGGTCGGAAACAACCAGAACTCCAGAAGATCTACACAAAAGAAAGAAAAGAAGTCCAAGAGCTCAAGTTCACCAAAGACGGAATTCAGGTATGCATTTATATGGCTAATTCATTTATACGTACCTGGTTGCTTTCTTGGTCTTGATTTTGAAGCGCGTCGGCTTGAAGTCTGTAGCGTACGCATTCCTTTTCTTTTCAACCGATTTTACCAGTTCTGAACTGGTAGGGTTGGTTGCACTCTCTACAACCTCCAGCAAAGGTTCAGAGTAATATTCTCGACCAGTTGGTCGAGAATAATATCCCTGATCGCTGGATCGGAAGGTGTAGATTAGTTGGTCTCCAAAATAGTTGCTTCAACCGCAACTCGCAAGTCTTGAACGACTGCATGAGACTCAACGATTACCGCCTGGATTAACAAGAAAAGTTAGTCAGGTGATGAACATGCTTCATCTGACACTAAAAATTTCTGCTCGGTTACCTACCTCTATGCGGTCACTATTTTTAGTGATTGTATGACTGGTCGGATCATCAATTGGCTCACATGTTTCAGTGGACTCATCGATTCTAAGCCCGACCGACTGTATATCAAAGAGGATTTCAGATAAAAACCGATCAGAAAATATTAGAAAGATGAAACAAAATTGATATACTTACCCGAAGTCTCTCAGCTCTTTCTTCTGCGGTAACAACTGCAACGATCAGAGGGAAGCCAGCCTTGTCGCTGGGCCCCCTAGTGCAGATCATTTTGATCCTACTTCTGATCTCATCAGAAGAAAAGGCTGCAACAAAAGAGAGGTCTTAGAGTTATGAAAGTAATCAATCAATACAACAAACTGGTCGGATTTCCTTGGGATTTACCTTCCTCGAGTCTTTGGTCGCATCGTCACGACCAACATACCAGAACATCGCATGAGCTCTGGCCTTCAAGGGACTAATTCTCTGCATGGAGAAATCCCTCACCACATGCCAGGAGGTTAAACCCCTGACATTAAGGAGACGGGTGGCCTCAACCCATCTCCCTACCTTTCCCTCCTTCTTCGAGGAGGAACTCCATCGAGGATTCTCAACCGCCTTTTTACCGCTATAGTAAAGGTCATCCTGCTGAGTAATATTCATGTAAAACCAGCTTTTCTTCCACGACGACCATGAGGATTTTGAGTACATGGGAATGTACTCATCAGTCTTTCCGTCGTGAAGGCGCAAAGTACACTCTCCGGGTGTACTAGTGATTTTCTTCGCATTCGCCATTCTGTAGTAATATTTGAAGAGAACCAGAGTTGCTGGAATTCCTAAGTACGCTTCGCAGAGGTAGACGAAGATACTGATGTTGGCGATGGAGTTCGGGCCCAGATTAATCAGTTCCACTACATAATACTCCAAAACTTGGGAAAGAAAGGAGTGAACTGGGAGTCTGAAGCCGCATTCTATGTATGCGAGGAATACCCGAATTTCTCCATCTTCACCGCTTAGAGAATGCTCCCATGAGTTTCAGGGCATATATGTTGCATGATGCATGTTTTGACTAACATGGGTCAAGTTGTAAAGAACTTGTTCCCAAATTCGGTTTACTTGTCTATTGTTGTGCAGGTTGCTTGGTGGTCAACGACTGTCAACGGCGAGGATGATCGGAACTAGGCTTGGAGAGCTAAGGTCCAGAACGATCGACGATGCCGGGTGAGGTCAATGTACTCAAGCGTGGTGCAAGATGGACAAGGGTGGCCCATTAGCTGATCCGAGGTGCAAGATGGCGCAAGGTGTAGCTAGTTAGGTCAAAAGGAGATAAAGACGGTGCTTTAAAATACGTGCGTAAGTGTCCCGTTTGTTTTGGGCCTTAACGGGAGCCCAATAGAGTCAAACTTCTAGAAGGTCTAAGCCTCCACCATAAATAGTAGAGGGAGGTGGCTGCACCTCCTCTTTGCCTCTTTTGCAATTCTTATAAACCCTAATTTTCTTAGGGAGAGCTTTGTGGAGGCTATAGCTCTTGATAGTTTGATGTGATTTTCGTGCTCTTGGATTGAGCATTGTCCTCCATTGATGGAGAGGCTGTAAGCCCATATCATATCAATCAATCAAAGGAAAGTTTGATCAATGTTTTGTCTCATTGTGTTCTTTCTCTCTATTTGATGATTTTGGCTCTTTCTTTGATCCGTGAGTTTTTGCTTAGTTTCTTCGTGTGATCTAGCTTGCTCTGACGTGTGGGAATCTATCTAGGATCATCTTGATCATCTATCACCCACGAGCAAGAGTTTTCACCTAGTTTTTGTTTTGACCCGGTTTTGAACCCTTCTTCAATCAAATCGAAAATGATCGCTATTCTTCTAAGAATTATCATAATCTTCAATTGGAATAAGTTCCTGATATCATAGAGAGGGTGTGTTTCAAGTTTCATCAAGTTTGGATTAGTAGATCAAAAATTTCATCTAATTTCATCTTCGCTCATCTGGTCGATATTTACGAGGCGGGGCAGTGGTCGATCGCCTGCGGGCCACCAATCGATCCGAGAATCGGTCCGACCGCCCTTGAGGTAGCGGTCTGACCGGCAGTGCTCTGTGACTTGTTATCTTGTGCTTGATTTTTGTAGTATTGCTTAGGGGTGTTTATTGGATTCAATATTAGTCTTCCGATGTACTGATATACTGATCTTCATAGTTTTCATAGCTACTGGAGTGAAATATTGTTGAATCCATTATTTGTGAAAAAGTAAGCGTGCTCCTATTCACAACCCCCTCTAGTCGCCTTTTCGGTCCAACATAACTGACAACGCTTCATCAACTATATAATGAGGATCGCGGAAGATGGAGAGAGAGGAAGGAGGGGGGTCAAAGAGAGATCGATTGGAAGGAACTTAGAATACCACCATTCGATTAATTTATAACACCATAGCAGGCATTACGCTCTAGTGTTACTAGGATTAGCCTCTTTGTCCAAATTACAAACACTCCTTGCAATAGCCAGTTCATAGCAATAAAGAGCAACTCAATTCCTTTCCAGGAGATACATGTTATTTTTCCTCTGTTTTTATATATTTGTAAATCCGGTGATTTAATTATCGACATAACCGATATGGCCTTCGAAATAATATTAGCAAGTACGGATAAGATACCGTTCATCGTGCTCCAACCTCCTGAAAAATGTCATAATTCCTCTTTTTACACACCCTCAACTCCTCAAGCGGACAAGGGCAATCGCAAAGGTTGCCCCTTTTTCGCTGATGACCTTTCTCTAATCGCTCGGTGCTCAGTGCTCAGCTTCAGCTTGAATAAACACTAGACACAACGCCGTGCGCATCACGATCGAATAATCTTTTTGGTCCTTGCCTAGCTGTCTTCTACCTTTTCCGGGAACAAAATGTGGAGCAACAAGGGTTTCACATCACGATCAAATCATCTTTTTTTTGTCCTTGCCGAGCTTTCGACCTTTTCCAGGATCATAATTTAGTGTGGACCGTGGAGCAACAAGTGTTTCACGTGGCAACGTGTGGTAGCTGGGTAGGGGTACTTGTTACAACGTACAAAAGACAGAAGCATGATTTGGGTAAAATTTTGTAAACGAAGTATTTTACGACCCTGTGCTTAGCTTTGGCAATACGGTACTACTCTGATCTCATGTACCCTTAGTTCCTAACCCAACCTCGGTTGTTATTTTGTTTTTGGAGATCTTAACCTCAGTTCTAGGCTAGTTGTCTTAGTTGTCTTCGTTGGAATTGAGTTTATACGTCTAAAAGCCTATTTATTTTTAAAATGTAAAGTATACAAAGCCTTAGACCAGTAGTCTTAGACTAGAGTGATCAAACTCTTAGATCAGGGTGGTTGAAATCTTAAACCAGTGTGATCGAAGACATAGACCAGTGTAGTCGAAGACATAGACCAGTGTGGTCGTAATAATGTGATCGAAGGCATAGACCAGTGTGGTCGAAGACATAAACCAGTGTGGTCATAATAATGTGGTCGAAAGCATAGACCAGTGTAGTTGAAGCCTTAGACCGGTGTGGTCATAATAATGTGGTCGAAAGCATAGACCAGTGTAGTTGAAGCCTTAGACCGGTGTGGTCATAATAATATGGTCGAAAGCATAGACCAGTGTAGTTGAAGCCTTAGACCGGTGTGGTCGAAATAATATGGTCGACCAATGTGATCGAAAAATAGTAATCGGATTCTTAGACCAGTGTGGTCATAATATAGTGGTCGAAGCTATAGCCCATTGGTCGAAGTTGTAGACTAGTGTAATCATGATCAATAAACACTGCTTAATGACCATTAATTGATTTTGAATTAACAGGTACCAGTGGTTTAAGTATGTAGTTACTAGAGAGTAATTGTTTCGACCTTAAAATAACCTGGAGACATCCAAACCAAAAGATCGATCCATTCTAATTTTTCTACCTCTTTCTCTGATCAACTGTGTTGAGGTATTGAATTATTGAACCAAGTCGTCACTTCTCCTCAGTGTGCACCGGGAAGGAGTGTGAGCGGATATCTCCGAACCATTGTCGCAGAGTTCTTTTGCACGGGGGCGCAATAAGGTTTCTAGGCAGCGCATCTGCGAGACCGCTCTCTGCACTGCATCATACGACTACTCGTTTCACAAATGACATCTACGATTCGCGATCGATCGAGTCCGCACCGCCTCTCGTGATCGCATCCTCGACTACTCGCTTCACTGCGACATCTACGATCTGCACTGCATTGAGTCTACACTATTTCGTGTTCTTCGCCAAGCCTGATTGTAAGTTAGTTGTACGGCCAATTATCTGCTATAATTATATTGTTGAGTATGTTTAGAAGTGTAATGAGTTACATGTTATTGTTATCGCTTTATGTATCTCTAATTATTTATGATCTTTACCCATACTAAAATTTAAAAATAAAATATTATTCACTTTTCCAACAGCATTCACATCATCCAAATCCAATCACGTTCGGTGCGCTTGGAAGGCTAAATTATAGTACTCCTCCACTAAGATAAACCAATGGCTAATGCGACTTATTATTGCGTGAGACGCCGCATGATCGATCGAATCCTCAAATAAAGAGCTGAATTAAGAGTTTTTTTTAGAGAGGATCGGCTTCAACTGCCTAAAAATGTTATTCGAAGTTGTAACGAGGTGAATAATTCGATTTTTTCGATTTTTTCCTAAAAATAAGTCGTCGAATTCTCGCATTTTACAAGTCAAGCTCCAAAACAGCACACGCTTTGTAACTTGGTTTACACGTTGAGATTGGCATGGTCCTGAACCCACCCGACGAAGCTTGCAGAGACCAAAAACTTCTCGGTCAGCGCACGAGCAGTGCACTTGTTTAGATTCAACTCACACACAACGCCCGTGGAAAAACATCGGACACATATAAGATTCCGCCGCCTCGATTAGCACGCGGATGCCCCTGCCGATCGTGTACCCATCGCCCGCTGGCCCTCGTGTACCCATCGCCCGCTGGCGTAATGCAAATGCGCGAGAATCGTAGCGCTGCCATTCTCGGTCAGGCGGGACAAGCTGGGCCTGCTTGTATATCATCCTTAGTCAAGTCGCCCATGGATTGAATTGCATCCTACCGACCTGTCGCGATGCCCGTGGAGCGAATCGACGAATCACCCTCGTACCCAAGACGCAATGACTAGTGGCAGTTAATAGAAGCTGATTTGCTGTCCTCGCACTCTTCGGTCCCAAACGGAAGCAAATTTGCTGGGAGGGTTTCACCTCGAGGCAATGTTTCGGACGCCAATTCTCCTAGTGTGCGTTGTAACCCTTCTGTGCAAATAGGAGCTGCTAGTTTATATATCGTTGGAATACGTTTTTAACAGTATAGTAGTTTTATAAATTTTTTGAGGTTTCAGTTACATAAAAATTTCAGATTTTCGGGTTTAAAGTGTCAAGCAGGTTTCATCGTGTTTCATAAATAAGTTTCAGAACATTTCGTATTTTAAAAAAAAGCTTCAACGGGTTTCAAAAAGTTTCGGAATATAAAATCAGATGAAACACGGATGAAAAGCAAGTTTCACAATGTTTCGAAAAACTGAAACCTCGAAGTTTCCACAAGTTTTAGGTTTCAAAAATTGAAACCATGAGTTTCAAACATGAGATTGAAGGAAGTTTCAAAACTAAACTTTGTAGGCATTTTTTCAAGTTATAGTAAAATCAGAGAGTTATTTATCATAGACGATTTTTAATACACACCGTCTACAATGAGGACGAGAAGTCACAAACAGTTCATATTGAAAGCCGTCAACGAAGTATTACAGACTGTTCTGAATAAGACGATTTTTAATACGAACCGTATATGATACTATCTCTTCACAAATAATTTTTAGCGCAGTCAGTAAATCGCTAAACCAAAATTATATATGATTGTATTTAATAGACTCCATGTCCGGATCGGAAGCAAGCGCGAGCTCCACGTGCCCAACGTCGTTGCGCCCGCTTGCCCGACTACCACGACGCTTGCTCGCCGCTCATGGGTGGTGCTCACCTAAAGTTACTCCCACTCACTTGCAGGCAGCCACCGCGCGGATTGAGTCACCGCTAACCGCGTACGTCCGTCTACGCGCCCACTCTTGTACGCTGCCACACGAGCTTACCCGTCGTAGCTTGCTACTCCAACCTCTGCAATAAAAGAGATGGTAGGGAAGAGAGATGCAATGATGGATGGATGGGAGCGTCGATGGACTCAAGTGGATAACGATATGGCTTTATGGTGTAGGTGTGATCTAAGGTGTTGAAAGCTCACAATCAAATGGTGAAACCTTGTACCGTAGATTCGGCTCGGAACGGTATACCCTTTGATAGTTTTTCTCTGTGTGAATTCTCGATTCAGAAACAACGTGCACCCTCCAGTTACACGGAACGATCGGATTAGATCTGTTGGACATCACTCTCATGTTTGATCGTACGGCTTTCAAAACAATTTTCATGTGCCCCGTCAAAAAAAAATTGCTTGTTTCGTCACTGAATTTGCCCGTACAAAAAAAAATTTCCCACTGAACTGAACGTTTTCACTTGATATTCCTCCACGTACCATACAAGTCGGAAGACCAACTCGCTCCCAGGTTGATCCTACGGCCCAAAAAGAACTTGCATTTATTTGACTGCGTCGAGGGTGCGTGTGCACCTAAAAATTTCCCCATGTACCAATACATTGTTGATCCTTCGAAGCTCAAAGTAAGCTTCAAATACAGAAGAACTAAACCCGTACGCTGCTTGCTGCTAGGACCTGTACGTTAGGCCAAACTGGACGGATGCATCACAACACACGCGGTCTTGTGGTGGCTGGGCGGACAAACCACCTGGGCCTTTCTTTACATGGTTTTTTGTGGTTTTGACGGTAAGTTCGGCAATCATCTGCCGCGCGTCCATCGTCGTTGGTGACGAGCATGGACGGAGAGTAGTATGCCGCCCATGTGCCAGCCTCACGTACCGATCCAACAAAAACGTTAGCATAAACTGCACAAATTAACGCTCTTTTTGACTCTTTGTACGTCATAATCTCGTACGCATCGCTGCTGCGGCTGCTGTTGGTGGAGGTACTGCTTGCTTCGGGTCTAGCGTTCGCGGACATCTGGATCAAGCCTAGGCTCACGAAATTAACTCCCTTTTTGACTCTTTGTACGTCGTAATGCAACCGAACAAGCCTAAATACGCACCGTAAGCAGCAGAGGCCAGCAAAGGCAGCGCTATAAATTCCAGCGTAGAAGTTGAGTAGGCCACTCCTTCTGGCATCGCATTAGCAACGCGACCAAGCGACCAACCAAGTCACCGCTTTACTCTTGAGCTGAGCTGGTGGTGCGAGGAGCCGAGGAGGAGAAGAGGAGAGAAAGGGGTCGGAGAAGATGCTGGTGCACCAGTTCCTCGACAGGCTGACGGGGAAGAACAAGGAGGCGTGGAAGGAGGGGAGGATCCGCGGCACGGCGGTGCTAGTGAATAAGGACGTGCTGGGCCTCGGCGACTTCCACGCCTCCCTCCTCGACGGCGTCCACAAGATCCTCGGCCGGGACGACGGCGTCGCCTTCCAGCTCGTCAGCGCCACCGCCCGCGACCCCAGTAAACCCCCCGACCGTCTCCCTTCCCCCTCCGCTGGCTACCTGCACTTGATTACTCGACGCTGCAGGCGGCACCACGAAACGTGCGCCGGCGCCGATCAAAACGGCCGGCTCGCTGCTCGCGCGTGCGTGCGTTTCAGTTCGCGCTGTTTCTTCTCTCCACCATCTATTGATTCGTTTCCCGGGTTCTAATTAAAGCGCGCACCTGCCTGTTTGAGCCAGCGAAAGTCAATATTTGGAGCATATGCGCGCGTGAAATCTGTAAAACTTTGTGTCACGGTGAATCGGTGAGGCCGTTCGTTCAAAAAGAAAATTTGACAACGAACGAAGGCATGAATGAACAGAGGAGACACAGGGGTTTGCCGTGGCAGCAGGAGTGTGCAGTCCTTGTGTTGTTACTTAGCACCCAATGCGAGGGAGGTTAATTAGCGGGGCAACGCGCGGTCAATAGTCAAGACAGGTCCCTCCCCAAGCTGACACATCAATCCACTCCCACTGCTCTTGTCTTGTTCACCACTAATCGAAGATCATCTTAATCTCTGAGAAATTGAAAAGAAAGGGACAGCATCCAAATTCGGTCGAAGCGTCTCGTTCTTGTCGACACGACAGTCATTTCATTTCATTTCATCTCTCTCTCTCTCTCTCTTATTTCCTTTTTTTCTTTTCTTTTTTGCGTGTTGAAATTGGCAGACAATGGAGGGAGGGGGAAGGCGGGGAAGGCGGCGCACCTGGACGAGCTGGTGGTGACGATGAAGTCGAGGGCGGCGGGGGAGTCGGTGTTCCGGGTGGCGTTCGAGTGGGACGAGTCGCAGGGGATCCCCGGCGCCGTCATCGTCAGGAACTCCCACCACTCGGAGTTCTTCCTCAAGACGCTCACCCTCGAGGGGGTCCCCGGCAAGGGCACCGTCGTCTTCGTCGCCAACTCATGGATCTACCCCGCCGCCGACTACTCCTACGACCGCGTCTTCTTCGCCAACGATGTGAGTACTCCAGGCCCTCTCCTGCTTTCGTACGCACTACCTGTTTCCTGGAATTTATCCACGGATTTTCTGGAATTTAACCGTGGGTCCGATTCTAAGGAGGAAAAAAAAAGACAATGGACATTTATAGTTGCAGTGGATATATCTAGCAGTCAGACATGCAAGCTCTAGTGGTCCGACCAATACAAGAATAAAGCTATGTTTGTTGGTGTTGCAAATGGACCATAGTTGGATTAATTGAGGAAAAGTTTTGTTCAGGTGAGGCTTTAGCTTTTAACCCCACCTTTGCGAGCCATTTTAAAATTAGTTTCAAGCAGGTTTTTTTTTTCCAAAATAGATTTAAAACATGGCCAAAATAGGCCTAGTCAACTTTTTTTCTTTTTAAAAAGTGTTAAATGGATTAGGTATCATGTTAGTTGTACCTAGATCCTAATGGCAGGCATTATCTCCTGCATAAAAAAAACGTGATGCAGAAGTATAATCCTCTTTTCTTATTCGCTAGAGAGTAGCGTAAGGCCATGTTGGGGAAATCTGATGCTAGAAGAGGAGAGAGATGGTTGAAGCATCAGCGAGTTCATGCACCGGTGCTAGCTCAACAAAAAAAAAAATCACGCAGGCCCATATGTCAGCGCCATCGCCGTCTCCAGATCCGCAGTTGTCACTCGAAGTCAGTGGCGGCACGCCCGGATCGAGAGGTGCCGCCACCGCACCATATATTGTGTGCTAGATCTGGCGGCCTCCACCGTGGATCGAGGACATGGCAACCTGAATCCGTGCCACTGTCGCTGATGAAGACCCTCCCAACGGCGAAGGAGCAGCGGGAGCGGGAGCGGGAGCGAGGCGGAGCGGGAGCGAGGCGGAGCTGGAGAGGGGAGAGACAGGGGAAGAGAGGAGGGGGGTGGAGAGAGATGTTTTTTTAGTTTACTTTATTAAATGGTGAGTCGCACGGGAGAGAAGAAGAGATGCTAAACACTTAGGGTAAAAACAGTTCTAGCACCTATATAGCATAACAGTTAGGTGATGAATTTGGCCACTCTCACACTGTAGATGTCCTGAGTGTCCATACTGTTGGGAGAGTAGTACTTTATGAAGCTGACTTCCCACCGTATGCCACGAAGAACAAAAACGATTGATAGAACAGATGCCAAGTTGAGCAGATACAGACAACCAATTTACCTTTTTTTTTTAGGGGTAAGATCCGCTTCAGCTGCCAAGTTGGCGAGCCTGGTCTTTCAATAAAAGTCAACAGATGGCCTTTTTTTGGCGTCAATAATGACGTTCAGTGCTTGTCACAAAAATACAGTGAACGGCAGTATGGCACATAAGCTACCCGATGACACTACAAAGGGTTGAAGCTGCTATTCTTTGTCAGGATAAGATCGGCGGATCAACAACTAAAGATTTAGAATGGTAAGTTTTTCTTTTGTTTACCAAAAGGAACAACTATTACTGTTCCCCTTATGAGTGACAATCGGTGGAATGGGAGAAACGAATCACGTTTCAGTATTAAAGCACTGTTGGAATAAAATCTTGTCTATTCTAATAAGTCTAAAGGCCAACATATACATGTTACATGTGTATAAACATATGCAAAGAACACTATATACAAGTCATATCCAACACCCTCTTGAACTCATGGTGGATCAACAACAGTGAATTTTGAGAGGTAGAAGCTGTGTTGAGCTCTAGTCTGTGACTTGGTAAAGAAATCTGCTAAGTGAAGCTCCGAAGGCACATACTGAAGAGCAATAACTTGGTCCTACACCTGTGATCTCTTGAACGAAGCATCTACGTGTTGATGAATCTGTCTTTGGCAAGGTCCGTGCGCGAGAGGTTCACGACCGCGCCATGGGCTTCGGATAACGATCTTTGAAGGACCACACATGCGAGTTAGTGAGCGCTTCACGAGCACGCAACATGGCGTCCTCGTATGTTGCCGGCGATAAGCCACCTCGTCATTGCAGATGTGTCCATTTCGCCAAAGCTCCTGGCGGCGGATGTTGCCAATATGGTGGGGTTCCCATCGGCTACAAGGCGGCATGGCGTCGCAACGCATGGTTACGGGCGAATGTTCGGCACATTCGAAGAGGCTTACAACCTAGTACCAAGATTACTGCATCAAATCGCGGAATCTAATCCGGGACGTCGTAAACAAGCTTGGCGGGTGCATCCGGCGAGGGGCCCAATTGTTTTGTTCTTGAAAGGGTCTTACGGGCCTTTCGTCGAGCGATCGAAGGTTCAAGCATTATCGTCCGTGCTCACGATGGATGGCACCTTCCTATGTGGGAATGCAGGGTACCATCCTCACCGCCGTTGCGGCCGTCGCGAATGACCGATTAGTCCCGTGGCGTTCGCAATTGTTGAGCGAACACGGAGAGCGGTTGTGGTTCTGTGCAATGTGAAGCGGCGGTGGTCCAAGATCGGCGGATGTGTGTGTCATCTCGGATCGCAATCTTTGGGTTGTTGTCTGCGTTGTGCATGATGCAAAATGGGGCCTTGCGCCGTGCAGTGGAACAATGTTAGGAGCCGTTGGTGCATGAGGCATCTCGCGGCCAACTTCCACACAAGGTTTCGGAGCAAGGACCTCATGAAGATGTTCAAGAAGCTCTGCATGCAGAACCAAAGGAGGAAGTTCGAAGCGGTGTGGAGACAACTCAATGAGGAGACCGGGAAGCATGTAAGGGACTCAGCGCATGCCGAGGCGAGGCGTGGCTAAAGGGTCGCGAGTTGGGAGTTCACGGTGGGTTAACTTCGCCGCGCACGACTGGAGAAATGGTCCTGCCGCACGACACGGACGGTGCAAGTGCGGGATCATGGCGACCAGCATGTCGGAGGTGTACAACGGTGTGCTCAAGGGTGTCCGCTCTCTGCCGATCACTGCGATCGTGGAGGAAAGCTGGAACCGTACCATCGGATACTTTGTTAACAGAGCCATGATGGCCAAGAAGCATTTGGAGGATGGGAAGCAATTCTCCGAAGTAATGCATGCCTACATGGAGATAAGATCAGCAAGGCTCGATCGCACACCGCTCGTACCATGCATGGCGTCAGGCAGAAGTTCGAGATCGGACTCAAGGAGAAATGCGTGACGGGTCATGCTAGGGATCGTGGCGTGTGCGCACGATTGGTGAAGAAGCATCGTGCACGCAACAAGCGCGGCTACGCACAAACCATGCTCCCATGTGTACGCGGCATGCGCGGCGGCGGCGCGAGCCTCGGGCGTTACATCTCCGAGTACTCGACATCCACCACTGTATGCAACTTGGAGTGCCGAGTTCCATTCGTATGGGTGGACCGCGCTCTGAGGACCTTTGGGTGGGCGGTGAAGTGGGTGCCCAACGACGCACTAAAGCACCCCGGTAGTGGAAGGCAGCGGTCCGCGCGCATCCGAAAGCGACATGGACGACGGCCCGGTAGCGAACACGGGTTCGCGCCCCGTTGCGGTATGCAAGACGATTGGGCACTCCATCACCACGCCCAAACAAACCCGGCACAAGCGATTACAATCGTGCGAGGAAGATATAATTACTACGCCGTGATGTAAACTTGCTTATTTCAATATCTTTGATGGACTCTGTTCTTTGTTAATCTATGCCTTTATGTAGTACTTGTTAAGTTGTCCGGGTTTGTTGTTAACTCATTATGATCATATTGTATTGTTGAATTTTTATCGTATGTCTTGCCTTATTTTCTGTGCCACATAATATGTTTTACATGCGTGCCTTGACATGTTGTTTCCTGTTGGCGAGAGATGGCGCGAGCTCGATTGGCAGCAGCGTCTGGCTGCTCGACCTGGCGGGATGTGGGACACCGTTGCGGGCGTGGTCGCCGGCGTCGGCCCTCGAGCACAGTCTGGCGCCCCAGAGAGAGGCCCCTTGGCGAGCAGTGCGTCCCGAGCCGGAGGCCGGGCTCCGCCTCGCCGGATGTTGGACCTCCGCCGCGGCTGCGCGATTTGACACGGCACTCCTGTCTGCGCTCGTGGACCGTTGGAGACCGGAGACTCACACTTTCCACTCCGATGGGGGGAGATGACCATTACTCTGCAGGACGTGTCTGCCTTACGAGTCTACCTCTGCGTGGTCTTCGGTAGTGCCCCCGAGGCGATGGCGGGAAGGTCCGTTTGGTAGCATTTGGTCACCCGATTGCTGCGAACGAGTTGGGTGTGCCACATCCCTGGCTGCGGCGGTACATGATCTGCAACGAGCATGCGACTGCGGAGGAAGTGAGGACATATTTAGTCGCGTACCTTTTGTTCTTGTTCGGATGGATCCTGTTTCCTACCACGCAGGGAGATGCGTGTACCGAAGCTACATCCATCCGGCGATCTTTGGCGGGCGCTGGCCGACAGATTCCACGATCAGATTGGGGCTCTGCAGTGCTTTGCGCCACCTACCGAGGGTTGTGCGATGCTTGTCAGCGTAGCACGGGCGAGGAGTTAGTCCTCGCGGTATGCTACGCCTTGCTACAGTTATGGTCGTGGGAGCACTTTCCAGTCGGCCGACCATACTTCCGCACCAGCGTGCACCCTTACCAGGTGACCACCGAGCTTTACGGGAGCAGCTGCGGGGGCGGCCCGTCGGCGGGCCTCGATGGGAACACGTTGGACACGTGCTACCACAGGGTGGGCTAGGAGAGACCGAGTGCGTATACCCGAGTTTCATAACCTTTTGAGACTCTCCACGAGGACGAGGTCATCTAGTGGCCATGGACAGCACAGTTCCTTCACGACACGGCCCCCTTCGGATTATCGTCCCAGTGCAATCTGGACGAGGCACTTTGGATGACGAACTGCCACCTGATCTTCTCGCACATGATCGAGCAGTACAATCCGCAGCGGGTCATGAGGCAATTCGGCCTTTACCAGGAGGTGCCACCGCCCGCGGGACGACCTCTCACAGCAAAGGCTCACCGGTATGTCATTCTTTGGTGTCATTTTGAGGGCATGTTTGAGTAAGATTTTCTAACATGTAAATTCAATTGCGAGCGAGCGAGAGAGGCGGAGGAGGCGGCGGAAGCGAACACGCGGCCACAGAGGAAGGCGTGGATTGACGAGGTTCGACGGGCGTGGTGCTTTGAGTTTCGGCTACACCATCCGGCGTCACGCTGCGTACTTGCGGTGGTACATTCCGCGCACTAGGTGCGAGCTTCTTGGGCGGCCGCGGCATCGATGGGCGCCATGCAAGACGACGTCGTACTAGTTGGTCCGGACCGTCACCAGGCGGCCCGCCTCGACGAGACGGTAAAACATTCTTCGCATAATTCTCATCCGGCAACACTTTTCGCACTTACTATCGGTTTTCATGCAGTACTACCGCTTGGAGCGTATTCGCCATCAGACTACTGAAGCTATAAACCGTGGAAACAACAACACATTGGATCGTCTCATAGGCGTGATGCGCACGATACGCGAGGACGCAATTTCTACGATTAGATCCAGAACTTGTGGTCGCCATACGGCGTTCACGCCGCGACATCGCGTGCGTGGCGGGCACCTTCCACCACCTCCGCCTCTGTACCTCGTTGCACCGACCGCCGCGACGTCCGTCGCACTCGGGAGTCGTCAGACTATCGCTTCGGCCTCGACCGCCTCGGGCCACAGGTATGTCATCTGTCAACCGGTTCTTGTCGTGAGTACCTTTCCATGCACTCATTTCGGACGTATCTGACATTACCCTTTGTTCTTGCAGCAGTTGCGAGGGGACAGCACTCTGCTGCAACCATCGTCATCACGGAGGGAGGCACAGGACGACTTCGCCGCGGCGTTCAATCACACCTACGGAGCGCGACGGTTGTTCGGCGACACATACGGAGGGTACACCATGCGACTACGGCTCGGGGCGGCGGGAGGATTCTCGTCAACACAACAAATTACTCGGTACACGTGAGCGTACTTACACGATTTTTCCGTCGCACAAAACCAATAACTAACTCACCTGACGCTTCCGCGAGAAGAGCACCGATGGGTTGACGACATGCTCAGCCTCGGTAGGACCGCCACGATGAGATCACCCAGTTCGCGTCCCATACGGGGCCCTACTCGTCGCCGAGGCGTCGTCACTCCGGACAGTTCACATTCCACGAGGATCAACTCGTCGTCCGGCAAGCGACACGACGATGCGCCTAACTAATTTCATGGCCGTGTAAAACTTGTTACGTAATGCCATTGTGCATCCCGCCTTTCTGATTTATGTAATGTCCCTGTGCGTTACGACTGTGAGATTTATGTACACAAAATATTCTCCAAAATATTTAGTACTAACAACAACTGTACCTCCCGATTTCAACTTACTAAACCTTAAAGACATAACGCAATGCTGCCCCACGATACCTCCTCGGCCCTGCTACCTCGCGGACGCGAATTTTCTTCAACCAAATTACAATTTACCCGCAGGCTATATATATGCATGATTTGGCTGCCATTCCACTCACTCTTCAGTTCCTCTTCTCCTTCCTTCCGTCTTAAGCGGGATGTCTACGGCCTCATCAAACTTTCGAGTGGCGAGCAATTAGAAGCACTCGACGGCACTTGGATTGCCCTCGTTGCAGGGATCCGGTGAATGTGTTCACCTCCCATACGCCAACGAATCCATCCCGAGTGTTCATGAAGTGTTTGAATCTTACGGTAACTTATGTCTGATCATCTCCATTGAACTTCTTTCTAAACATCATGTTTTTTCACTTGCAGTTCCAATTATTTTTACAGAACACAACATGTCGATTCCGTGTGAAATTTGATGAAGCTGTGCCAGAGGTTCGAGGCATTGCAATGCAAATTGCAGCCTTGCAAGAGGACACACGTCGTGTTGCTGCATTTCGTCAAGTGCCTCGACCATCGGATCAACCGACGGAAAATAAAGATAATGTTCTTAAAGGACTGGATGAAAGGATGGAAAGGGTTGAGAAATCACTACATAAATTAGTTAACATGGCCAGTTTGGTAATTTTTCCTCTATTATTTCTTATTCTTGCTAAGTAGAAGTTCAGTTTTAATAAGATTGTAATATCCACTCTTTATCTATGCATCCCTGCACTACGTGATGTATGCCTTTGCGGCGTTGTTGTACTAGTTTGTATCATGTATGCATCTATCTAATTCCGTTGTGAACACTTTGCGTGCGAATTAATCAAACAGTAATTTCTAAATCAGCGCGGAACTACCGCTATCTAATTTGCGGTACTTTCGATTATCGGAAGTACCGCAAATTTCTTGCGGCACTACCGCTCTTAAATGAAGCGCAAAAAGATCATCTCTGGAAAAAAAAACATTCCGCGCGAAAATCTGAACTTCCGCGGTGCAGGAGTTCCGCTCCCAACATGGCGGTAAGAACCACGCTTGTAGAAAATCAGCTAAGTCCCAAAAGAGTGCTCTTTGGAAAAAAAAAACGTTCCGCTGGATTTTCGGAAGTTCTGCCGAGAGGTAGTTCCGCACTTATATTGTCGGAACTACCGATCATCCTAACAAAGCAACAGATGGCTTTCAAAACAACTTCAATTGCAAAACAAATTTACGAACTTAAGTGACAACACACTGCAAACCAGGACGAGAGAGGACTCTGCAAAGCAAAACGTGACAACACTCTGCCTCCCGAGCTTTTCCTCACAAAATCTGAAGACTCAAAAAAGGGACATGACTACTCTCTGCAGAAAGATTAGACAACACTCTGCCAACAACACTCTGCCAACCACGCCATGCCAACCCTCTGGTTTATAAAAGGAGGTGCAAGTCATCTACGAGAAAAAACCACACAACCAAACCAAACACTACACCAGAGCTTGCTTCACCACGCTAGGATAGACAACCTCAAGAAGCAATGGGACGAGATCCGTGATCTAGCAAGGGCTTCAACGGCACGGCCCGAACAAGCTAGGGCTGCTGAGGCCCGTGTCCGGCAAGAAGCGACTTGCCAGGATGGCGACTCTCGCAATGAAGCCCCGTGCGCGACAACCCCGCGAGCGTTCCAAACGAGCTTCGCGCAACACCCGCCAGAGGGGGAGACGCCGCCCCTCTGTTGGTGCAGGGATACATGCAAGTTCTTCAAATCCAACCACCAGCTCATCCTCGGCATGCGTTACTGGGGTTGTCCTAACTACTCCTCTGACTATCCCGACCGCCGTTGGGATACGAGCAGCTATCGGCAGCCGGTAAGGAGTACTTACAATAATTTATCGTACCAATTCTCTTTGAGTCTGCACTAACAATCTCTCCCGTCTACCCGTAGTCCCCGGAGCCGCTATGTGGCTTTCGCAAGTGGATCGACCTAGAGATCCACCCACACGACCAGTGGCAGCTCGACTTCGAGGAGTGGAATGCCGAAAGGGGACGCGAGATCCGGGAGGAGGATCGTCGGACTGAAGAGCACAACGAGCGTATCCGCCGGGAGACTCAGGCTCATCTCGAGGCGTGTAGGCGCAGGGAGCGCGAGGCACGCGAGAGGGAGCGTGAGAAAAAGCGGAAAATGGCGGCCGAGGCCAGGGCGGCAGGCGAGGAGTACAATGCCAAGCTCGCAAGAAAGGGCAAATAGCCGGTCCACGCAGTAGGTCGGGCCAGTCCGTAGTAGTCCCCCCTCCTATTCGCCATGTTTTAACTATCCCCTAAAGGCATGCGTACTTACATGGTCCGGAAGCTCGTGTCGCAAGTTACCGTAGTAGTAGCGTCCATGGTAAAGTAATTAGCCGAACCATCATGCCATGTGACCATATGTAACGTGCTTTTGTTCACACGCGGGCTGCAATGTAGTTCTGGTGCTGTACCTCCGCTGAGCCATCAAAGTATGCCTCTTTTGGTGGAATTCCAGAGATAACCATTCACATCGGTATCGATTCTGCTATGTTTTAGGGTTTCTCCGTAATCGCAACGTTCTCAGCCCCTTCAGTTAAGTTAATTTCCGTACTCTGCTTTTCCGTACTCTACTTTCACAGAAGAAATTTGATCAAGAACCATAGCGGCCAAGAGTAGTCATGTCGTACCAAACTTCGCACATTTCAAGTCACATGAAATCATGAAACCCTAATTTTCGAAACGTCTCATCCTAATTTTTGAGACCTAAATCCTGAATTTATCGAGACAATTTCAGACCATATAAAATTATGTAAAATTTACACAATTAAGTCCACTGTGTAGGGAGTATGGCAAAAAAATTCATAATGTTTGTACCTCATTTGCTATATTAGAAAATTCCTACAAACATTAGACTTTAAAGAATTTTGCAGAAAAAAATAATGCATAAAATTTCAAAAAAATTACACAAGCATAAAAACTATGCCAGGAGGCTCCACAAAAAAGTTCATAATTGTTTGAGCTCAGTTTGCATATTTAAAAAATCGTCCAACAAATATTATTAATTAATTTTTTGAGAAAAAATAATATTTTTTGCCCACGTGGGGCAGCACCAAGGTATTTTTGAAATTATCGAAACTATTTTTAGAATTTTTGTTACATAATAGAGTTAAAATAGTCCAGAACTCTATAAATTCCAGCGTAGAAGTTGAGTAGACCACTCCTTCTGGCATCGCATTAGCAACGCGACCAAGCAACCAACCAAGTCACCGCTTTACTCTTGAGCTGAGCTGGTGGTGCGAGGAGCCGAGGAGGAGAAGAGGAGAGAGAGGGGTCGGAGAAGATGCTGGTGCACGGGTTCCTCGACAGGCTGACGGGGAAGAACAAGGAGGCGTGGAAGGAGGGGAGGATCCGCGGCACGGCGGTGCTGGTGAAGAAGGACGTGCTGGGCCTCGGCGACTTCCACGCCTCCCTCCTCGACGGCGTCCACAAGATCCTCGGCCGGGACGACGGCGTCGCCTTCCAGCTCGTCAGCGCCACCGCCCGCGACCCCAGTAAACCCCCCGACCGTCTCCCTTCCCCCTCCGCTGGCTACCTGCACTTGATTACTCGACGCTGCAGGCGGCACCACGAAACGTGCGCCGGCGCCGATCAAAACGGCCGGCTCGCTGCTCGCGCGTGCGTGCGTTTCAGTTCGCGCTGTTTCTTCTCTCCACCATCTATTGATTCGTTTCCCGGGTTCTAATTAAAGCGCGCACCTGCCTGTTTGAGCCAGCGAAAGCCAATATTTGGAGCATATGCGCGCGTGAAATCTGTAGAACTTTGTGTCACGGTGAGTCGGTGAGACCGTTCGTTCAAAAAGAAAATTTGACAACGAACGAAGGCATGAATGAACAGAGGAGACACAGGGGTTTGCCGTGGCAGCAGGAGTGTGCAGTCCTTTGTGTTGTTAGCACCCAATGCGAGGGAGGTTAATTAGCGGGGCAACGCGCGGTCAATAGTCAAGACAGGTCCCTCCCCAAGCTGACACATCAATCCACTCCCACTGCTCTTGTCTTGTTCACCACTAATCGAAGATCATCTTAATCTCTGAGAAATTGAAAAGAAAGGGACAGCATCCAAATTCGGTCGAAGCGTCTCGTTCTTGTCGACACGACAGTCATTTCATTTCATCTCTCTCTCTCTCTCTCTCTCTCTCTCTCTCTCTCTCTCTTATTTCCTTTTTTTCTTTTCTTTTTTGCGTGTTGAAATTGGCAGACAATGGAGGGAGGGGGAAGGCGGGGAAGGCGGCGCACCTGGACGAGCTGGTGGTGACGATGAAGTCGAGGGCGGCGGGGGAGTCGGTGTTCCGGGTGGCGTTCGAGTGGGACGAGTCGCAGGGGATCCCCGGCGCCGTCATCGTCAGGAACTCCCACCACTCGGAGTTCTTCCTCAAGACGCTCACCCTCGAGGGGGTCCCCGGCAAGGGCACCGTCGTCTTCGTCGCCAACTCATGGATCTACCCCGCCGCCGACTACTCCTACGACCGCGTCTTCTTCGCCAACGATGTGAGTACTCCAGGCCCTCTCTTGCTTTCGTACGCACTAGCTGTTTCCTGGAATTTATCCACGGATTTTCTGGAATTTAACCGTGGGTCCGCTTCTAAGGAAAAAAAAAAAGACAAAGGACATTTATAG
The DNA here is from genome assembly GCA_036346395.1 of Hsuehochloa calcarea. NCBI lineage: Eukaryota > Viridiplantae > Streptophyta > Magnoliopsida > Poales > Poaceae > Hsuehochloa > Hsuehochloa calcarea. The sequence continues at coordinate 18,924,227 of CM070597.1, read as the reverse complement.
TTGCAGTGGATATATCTAGCAGTCAGACATGCAAGCTCTAGTGGTCCGACCAATACAAGAATAAAGCTATGTTTGTTGGTGTTGCAAATGGACCATAGTTGGATTGATTGAGGAAAAGTTTTGTTCAGGTGAGGCTTTAGCTTTTAACCCCACCTTTGCGAGCCATTTTTAAATTAGTTTCAAGCAGGTTTTTTTTTCCCAAAATAGATTTAAAACATGGCCAAAATAGGCCTAGTCAACTTTTTTTCTTTTTAAAAAGTGTTAAATGGATTAGGTATCATGTTAGTTGTACCTAGATCCTAATGGCAGGCATTATCTCCTGCATAAAAAAAACGTGATGCAGAAGTATAATCCTCTTTTCTTATTCGCTAGAGAGTAGCGTAAGGCCATGTTGGGGAAATCTGATGCTAGAAGAGGAGAGAGATGGTTGAAGCATCAGCGAGTTCATGCACCGGTGCTAGCTCAACAAAAAAAAAAATCACGCAAGCCCACGTGTCAGCGTCATCGCCGTCTCCAAATCCGCAGTTGTCACTCGAAGTCGGTGGCGGCATGCCCGGATCAAGAGGTGCCGCCACCGCACCATGTATTGTGTGCTAGATCTGGTGGCCTCCACCGTGGATCAAGGACACCGCAACCTGAATCCGTGCCACCGTCGCCGATGAAGACCCTCCCAACGGCGGAGGAGCGGCGGGAGCGGGAGCGGGGTGGAGCTGGAGAGGAAAGAGACAGGGGAAGAGAGGAGGGGGTCGGGGGGTGGAGAGAGATGTTTTTTTAGTTTACTTTATTACATGGTGGGTTACACGGGAGAGAAGAAGAGATGCTAAACACTTAGGTAAAAACAGTTCTAGCACCTATATAGCATAACAGTGAGGTGATGAATTTGGCCACTCTCACACTGTAGATGTCCTGAGTGTCCATACTGTTGGAAGAGTAGTACTTTATGAAGCTGACTTCCCACCGTATGCCACGAAGAACAAAAACGATTGATAGAACAGATGCCAAGTTGAGCAGATACAGACAACCAATTTACATTTTTTTAGGGGTAAGATCCGCTTCAGCTGCCAAGTTGGCGAGCCTGGTCTTTCAATAAAAGTCAACAGATGGCCTTTTTTGGCGTCAATAATGACGTTCAGTGCTTGTCACAAAAATACAGTGAATGGCAGTATGGCACATAAGCTACCCGATGACAGTTAAAAGGGTTGAAGCTGCTATTCTTTGTCAGGATAAGATCGGCGGATCAACAACTAAAGATTTAGAATGGCAAGTTTTTCTTTTGTTTACCAAAAGGAACAACTATTACTGTTCCCCTGATGAGTGACAATCGGCGGAATGGGAGAAACGAATCACATTTCAGTATTAAAGCACTGTTGGAATAAAATCTTGTCTATTCTAATAGGTCTAAAGGCCAACATATATATGTTACATGTGTATAAACATATGCAAAGAACACTATATACAAGTCATATCCAACACCCTCTTAAACTCATGGTGGATCAACAACAGTGAATTTGGAGAGGTAAAAGCTGTGCTGAGCTCTAATCTGTGACTTGGTAAAGAAATCTGCTAAGTGAAGCTCCAAAGGCACATACTGAAGAGCAATAACTTGGTCCTACACCTGTGATCTCTTGAACGAAGCATCTACTCCAATATGCTTGGTGAGCTCATGCTTCACTGGATATTCAGCAATGTTGATCGCACTAGTACTGTCTGATAGGAGGGGAGTTGGTGCAAAAGCAAAAAACCAAAATCCTCAAGTAGCCACCGAAACCAAGTGATCTTATCTGTCAATGCCGTCACGGCTCACAACTCAGCCTCAGCACTCGAACGGAAAACGACAGACTACTTCTTGGTCATTCAGGCAATCAGAGAGGAGCCAAAGAAAACACTATAGGTAGAAAGAGACGGGCGATCAGAATGATCGCTAGCTCAAGTCGCATCAGAGGGTTGGAACGAGAAAAGAAAAGGCGATCGCATCAGAGGGTTGGAACGAGGAAAGAAAAGGCGATTAATGGTCTCATAAAGATATCGCAGAACATGAAGAATGTGACTATAGTAGAGCTAGGTGGGAGCGGAAAAGAACTGACTCTAGAATGTGCCTAGGGTGAGAAATGTCAAGTCGAGTGATCCTAAGGTAGACAAGACTCCCGACAAGATGGCGATAGCAAATGAGATCCTCAAGAAACTATCCATTAGTGGGCCAAAGGTGAACACTATGCTCTATAGGAGTGTACACCGTGCGCTTAGGAGATCCCAAGAAAGTAACAAAGAGGACCCAAATCAGACATCAAGAATTGCTCACTGAGACGCTCCTTCACAAAATCAATATATTGAAAGTCGTCTCCAGTAATAGTCATATCATCCACATAGAGAAAGATGAACGTATGACCCTGACGAGAGGTGTGTACAAAGAGGGCGGGGTCGTGATCATTGGCGGGAGAAGCCGGTGGCAGTGACAACAAAGGAGAAGTCGTCAAACCAAGTATGAGGGGCTTGTTTGAGCCCATAGAGAGAACGATAAAGGCGACAACCCATACCAGTAAGAACAGAATACCTAGGGTGCAGCTGCATGTAGCCCTCCTCACGCAGCTCGCCATTGAGAAAGGCATTCTTGGCGTTCAACTGGGATATAGGCCACTGTCGAACAGAGGTCACAATATGTGGACTACAGGAGCGAAGGTCTCATTATAGTAACGACCATGCTCCTGCTGGAAATCACGCACGATAAAACGAGCCTTATAGCGCTCAAGAGAACCATCCGAGCGGGTCTTGATCTTGTACACCCACTTGCACATGATAGGAGTGACACGTGCATGTAAGGGCACAAGATCCTAAGTGCTAGTACGCTCCAAAGCAACAATCTCCTTAGACGTCACGAGCTGCCACTTAGGGTGAGCAGCAGGTTCACTGTAGGCCATAGGCTTAGAAAGAGCAGCGGTTGCGAAGCCGTAGAGCTCAGTAGGCCTAACAGTGCGACAATCATAAATATTGTATCTAGGAGGAGGAGTAGGACCCATCAAGGACAGAAAAGAAGTGCTAGGAACAGGGTCCAACAAAGATGGAGGCTCAACTGGAGAAGGAGTAGGCCAAGGACGGCGAGAGTAGTGCAAGGGAAAGGGTAGAACATCAACAAAAAAAGGTGGAAGGAAACTTCGGAGGAGAGGGAAGCGAAGAAGGTGGAGGCGGAAACAAATCAGAAGTGGAAAGTTGAGTGTTAGGAAAAGTCAGAAAGGAAATCGACTCGACAAGAGAATATGATCTAACAGTAGAGGGACAAGGGTAGTAAGATCGGGACTCATCGAAGTTGATGTCCCGAGAGTTCCTCATCCGGCAAGCAACAGGGTCGTAGCAGTGATAACCCTTATTCTCAAGATTGTGGTCAAGAAAAACATATTCAACTGACTGAGTAGTTAGCTTGGTGCGCTCACAAAGTGGAAGAAGGATGAAGCAGACACAGCGGAAATAGCGAAGGTGACTGTACTCGAGAGCCCGACCGTAGAGACACTCGACGGGAGTAGAACCCTGAAGAGCAGTGGAAGGCTGCATGTTAATGAAGAAAGCGGCAGTGGAGATAACATCAGCCCAGAAGTGAGGTAGAACAGAAGAGGCAAATGAGGGCTCGAGATCTCAAGCAAGTGGCGATGCTTACGCTAAGAGACACCGTTCTGAGCGTGAGCACCAGGAAAAGAGTATTGGGGAAGAGTACCTTGCTCAGCTAGAAAGCGGCGCAAAGAGCGGACGGGTACTCGCCAGCAGAATCAGCACAAAAACAAGAATGACTGGATCAAACTGAGTACGAACTACGGTGGCAAACCTCTAGTAAATAGAGAGAACCTACCTATGAGAGGACATGAAGTAAATCCAAGTATGACGAGAATAATCATCAATAAAGATCTCATAGCATCGATGACCCCCTTTCAAAACGAAGGGAATTAGACCCCAAATGTCGGAGTGAACAAGATCAAAAGGACAAGCCGAGATAGAATCACTAGAGGGACAGGGGAGCTGCAGCTGCTTACCAAGCTTGCAACCCATAAAAGGTAAAGAGGTGTCACTAGAAACATATCAAAAATACCACGATCTACTAGAGACGACAGTCGTGATCCACAGAATGACCCAAACGATGGTGTCAATGAGCAAAGTAGTAGCAGTCTAGCGGACGCAGCAAAAATGGAGGCAGGTGTAGTGACTGACTGACTGATGGAGACAGTGGAAGGAAGGTGTAGACAGTCGAGCTCCCAAAGACACTGCGAATCACGGCGTCGAGGGCCAGCACTATGCAGAGTCCTCGTGTGGCGGTCCTAGACACAACAAGAATCGGACTCAAGAATAACACAAGAATCATTATCAGTGATATGTCCAGCTGTAAGCTGCATAGTAAGCTTTGGAACATTAGAGACGGAAGAAATATGAAAGGAAGAAGTAGAAAGGATGCATCGGTCTGCAACAGGAAGAGAGGTGTCATCTACAGTCTGAACAATGGAAGGAAGAGTTGTAGGACTCACAGAAGTGAGGCGAATAGAATATGGTGTCATGTGAAAAGAAGCATCAGAGTCCAAGATCCACGGAGGTAAAATACCGGACGAGAGAGGTAGCAGAGGTGAGGAGGACTGCTAAAAGCAAGAGCCAGACGAGCAGAGCCCGAGGTAGGGCGGCGGTGGCGCTAGCCAGGAACAGGGGCAAGCCCAAGGTAGGGGCGGCGCGGCGCTAGGAGAGCAGGTAGTGGGCACACGAGGCGGCGGGGCACACGACCTCTGGTGTATGCTATCAATGACGCGAGCACAGGACCGCTCGGGGGGTTAGGAGCGAGCGGCGGTGATCTCGAGAGCGGCTCGGGGCATCACCGCCTCGGACGGTGAAGGTGCCTTGGGTGGCGAGCTCAGCGGAAGGAGCTTGGAGGTTGCGGGATCCGATCCGGATAAAGCGGCGGAGGCGAACTTCGGGCGTGCGATGGCGCGGAGCGAACTCGGCCCGAAACATAGGAGGATGAGCCCGGGGGTGCGGTGGTGGTGGATTCGGGGTGGAGGTCGCCCGGGAGCGCGACAGCGACGGATCCGGGCTCGGGGGTGTGGCGGTGGAGGATCCGAGCTTGGGGGAGGCGGCGGGAGTTCAGGGCGCCGGGGGGAAAAACAAAGGACGGGGAGCGGCAGTGCTCAGGAGGTGGCGGCCTAATGGCGGCTATGAATAGTATAGGGCTAGGGTTTGGTGAGGAGAGAGGTATGGCTCTCATATTATATTGGAATGAATCCTTGTCTATTCTAATAGGCCTAAGGGCCAACGCATACAGGTTACATGTGTATGAATACATGTAAAGAACAAGTCATATATAACAAGTACGAGTAACAATCTAAATTAGCCCTTTCTCATCGGTTAATTGGTACTCCCACTCCCGTTCCTGAATTTGTTTTTCTTTTCAACGACTTTACTGAATTTGTTAATCTATTAGCAACTTTGTTTTGGGGACAGAGAGCAGAACTACTCATTTTGTTTAAGGTTACCTGTCACCTAACTTTCTTTCTGTTTTGCAGACCTATCTGCCGAGCAAAATGCCTGCACCTTTGCTGCCTTACCGGCAAGATGAACTCAACTATCTCCGAGGCGACGGCCAAGTTGGACCGTATAAGGAGCATGACCGTGTCTATCGTTATGACTACTACAATGACCTTGGCGAGCCAGACAAGGGAGAAGACCATGTACGGCCGATCCTTGGTGGCAGCCAAGAACACCCCTATCCCCGTCGTGGCAGAACCGGCCGGCGTCCAACAAAAACTGGTGAGTTCAATTTAACTAAATTTTCGTTTATAAAAAACTATGGCGCCTTGCAATTGGAATCGCTCAAGTTCTTTCTCGATTAAACTTTTCTCCAGACCCAAATTCAGAAAGCAGGCTTCCTCTGGTGGACCTGAACATCTACGTCCCACGCGACGAGCGATTTGGGCACCTCAAGATGTCTGACTTCCTTGGGTTCTCTCTGAAGGCCATCATCGAGGCTGTTCTTCCGACAATAAAGACATTTTTCGACACGACACCGAAGGAGTTTGATTCATTCGAAGACATCATGACACTCTATGAAGATGGTCTGAAGGTGCCCAATGACCCGGCACTAGCAGAGATCAAGAAGAAAATCCCCTTTGAGCTGATTGAAAGTCTTTTGCCGGTTGGTGGTGACCACCTCCTAAAGTTGCCCCTTCCACAAGTAATCAGATCAGGTAAATCAGCTGTAAGGATAACTTCATACGGTCATAACTTATTGGCCAATGTGAGTTTTCCTTTTTTATATTTGTCATAAACTTAATTTTGTGATGTTCCAGAGGATAAGATGGCTTGGAAGACTGATGAGGAGTTTGCACGAGAAATGCTCGCAGGCGTGAACCCAGTGATCATCAGACGTCTGACGGTTAGCAAATGCATCATTTAAATTGATGAAATATTTTTTCCCCGTAATCAAACGAGGGTTCCTGAAAGTTTCCTCTTTGATGACCACAGGAGTTCCCTGCAAAAAGTACCCTGGATCCTAGTGAGTTTGGGGACCATACCAGCAAAATCACTGAAGCTGATATTCAGCACAACCTGGAAGGAGGCCTGACAGTGCAAAATGTATGTAAAACTATTGAACTACATGTTGTGGCTACAGAACCAAACAGTAAAGACAGAGGCTTCAATGATCCTAAAGGGGTTCATGGAAGTCTAACTAATACGAAAACGAGTAAAAGGTAGCTTGCTATACAAATGTTCCAACCCCTATAAGTGGTGTGCCCAGGAGGCATCATTTATAGTGCCTATGGGGATTGGCAGGTTAAAAAATACTCTGCTAAAGTGCTACAGTACAAGAAACATAAGTGCCTTTTTGTCCCTACCAGCGTCCACATGTCGCCTCTTGCCTGTTATCACAAGGCAGGGTAGGGCAGACCCGGCCGTGGACACGGTCCAGTGGACCGGTCTGGATCCTACTGCTGTGGACGCCAGTTGGACAGGATCCAATGGTTGCCGGATGGGTCCCCCTTGGCTTGCGCCCATGTGGCCAAAAAGGGTGGACTGTGGAGGGCCGCTCCCTCAACACTACATTCATTATATGATATATTTGCACCGTTAATAGCTAGTCTGCAATAACTGTATATGCTTACGAGATTGAACAAATCCTGTGCAGGCACTCAAGAGCAACAGGCTCTTCGTCCTAGACCACCATGATCACTTCATGCCGTTCCTCGACCGGATCAACAAGTTGGAGGGCAACTTCATCTATGCCTCCAGGACGCTACTGTTCTTGAAGGACGATGGCACACTGAAGCCCCTGGGCATCGAGCTGAGTCTGCCCCACCCCGACGGAACAAATGTACGATTCTAGATGAATTTTTTGTGCATGCAGAGGTGTTGCTGTGCCGGACCCGTCGAACCCGTACAAGGTCCGGCTGCTGATCAAGGACTACCCGTACGCGGTGGACGGGCTGGTGATCTGGTGGGCGATCGAGCGGTGGGTGAGGGAGTACCTGGACATCTACTACCTCAACGACGGCGTGCTCCGGGGCGACGAGGAGCTGCAGGCGTGGTGGAAGGAGGTGCGCGAGGTCGGGCACGGCGACCTCAAGGACGCGGACTGGTGGCCCAGGATGGAGACCGTCCAGGAGCTGGCCAAGACGTGCACCACCATCATCTGGGTGGCGTCGGCGCTGCACGCGGCGGTCAACTTCGGGCAGTACCCGTACGCGGGGTACCTCCCAAACCGGCCGACCGTGAGCCGGCGGCCGATGCCGGAGCGGGGCACGGAGCCGTACGCGCAGCTGGAGCGCGGTGGGAAGGAGGCCGACAAGGTGTTCATCCACACCATCACCAGCCAGTTCCAGACCATCCTCGGCATCTCTCTCATCGAGATCCTGTCCAAGCACTCCTCCGACGAGGTGTACCTCGGGCAGCGCGACACGCCGGAGTGGACGTCGGACGCCCGGGCGCAGGACGCGTTCAAGAGGTTCGGCGGCCGGCTGGTGGAGATCGAGAAGCGGATCACGGCGATGAACGGCGACCCGGCGCTCAAGAACCGGAACGGGCCGGTGAAGATGCCGTACACGCTGCTGTACCCCAACACGTCGGACGTCACCCTCGAGAAAGGCCAAGGGCTCACGGCCATGGGCATCCCCAACAGCGTCTCCATCTGAGTTTATAGTACTCCTATGTAATATGTATATATCTGCTACTGCATGCGGCATGCCATACGTTTGCCGTCGTCGATCAGCTTGTTCGTATCTCACACAGTGCATTGTGTTTCTTCTTCTTCATTGATTTTTGGTTGGTTGCAATAATTGTCAGGGACTAGTGAGTGATGGAGATGATGTTAATAGATGCCGATGATAGGGAGAGGACCGTGAGGCATGGATAAGTTTGGTGATCATGCGTGCATTATTTTTTCCATCTTCGGGATTAAAATGCTTTTGCCGAATGAACATTCTTGCAATTGTTTCAGATCTTACTATCCTTACAATCACGAATTTCCGATATATGATCATATAGAAAAGATCTACGTAGGATTCATCTTGATCGTGACAAGCTCGCATGATCGCTAGCTCTTGGGCGTCTTCGATCGGAGCCTTTTTGCTAATATGTATGCAGCACACGACCCAAAGACACAGCGAGATGGCACCTTGCAAATGCAATGCTTATTCGGTGGTATGCCGCGATCTCCTTCGGGGTCGGTGATCTAGCTACTAGCAATTAGCATCTCGTTCTACCTTATCTTCGTTTCTATTGTTTTCCATATGCACGACGCTTAAAAATTCCTACACATAGGTGTTACTTTATGCCCTACTTAGGAGTTCATGTGTTCCAAATAGAGTTCAATTCCCGTGTTGTTTCGAGCAGTTCCGATACATGCGTGCATGCACGGTGCCACCGTAACACCGATCGAGCCTTGTGAACGATCTGCATATATCGATACATCCAATTTATTAACCAATTAGTAAGCTAATCGATCGATCTGTCCATAATTTCTTGGCGTGTTTGGACTTTGATGGCACGTTGCTGTGCTTGAGTGTCAAAGTCCAAGAACGAGCTGCGCGCAATCGACACAAGCTAGCTAGCACAGATCAGCAAAGGCGCGCGCATGTGTGTTGTCAAGTCACGAGGTGCACAATTAAGTTAGCCTGATGCAAAGTACTCCCGATCAATCATCAATTCATCATACAATAGCACTATCTCCACTGCATCTAATGGCTCTTGTAATTTGCAGACGGTTAGGTTGTCTCCCTGACATGATGAGAATGTGAGTCAGCAGCAAAGACATGCATCGCAAGCGATTCATTGTGTGTGGTACTGTCCGGAACGCATGAATTCCAAATCGGAAAAAAATCCCGGTTTACAAATGTCAAAATTTCCTAGACCCATGCAGTAGAACGTGACAAAAATCCAAAGTGATTAAGTGAATGTGGCAATAGTTAGCATAGAAGCCTAATCTAATCCCTAGAGGAAAAATACAGAAAGGACCCGGCGGGGGGTTCCCATCCACATGCAGATGGCAGATGCTCTTGCTCTTGTGTGCGAAAACAACCCCAGTAAATATCAAAATACCCCTCGCTCCTCCAGCCCTTATCCCATTCCTTCCCCTTTTTTCCCTCTTCCCCCTCGCGAGGGCGGCGGCGGCGAGGCCACCGATCGACGCCTCTTACCTACTCCGGCCTCCCCGTTTGTCTCAAACTCGCAAGCCATCATCATCCAACCCTCACCGCCGAGTACGCCTCCACGCCTCTTTCCACCGAAGTACGCCACCTCGAAGGAATTCTTGCTCTACTGGACTGAAGTGGAGTGGAGATCCATCCGGACTTGGGTTGATTTCTTTTGTTGGTGACGAACCCTACCTTGCTTGGATTGCTCCTAGAGTTTTGCTCTCGTATTTTCTTTGCCGCGAGCAATCTAATCCGAATATTTCTTTCTGCGATGGATACTGCAGTTCATCCAGTTTGTTGCGGATTTGTTTGCTGAGTGGTGGCTGCTTGGGATCATGTAGTTCTCGAGAAAAAAGACTGCTTGGATCATAACGAGAGTGTTCAAAGGACCTGAGTTTGATATACAGTTGGGCATTTGGTCCAGTGGTGTGGGATATAGTGATATTTTGTTGATCATCTTTTTTGCGGGCGCCATGGATGGTGTGCGTAGTATAGAATCTCTGGCTGCTGGAGATGGTCGGCATAATCTTTACCGTACCCTTGGACTGGCGCTACTGATGTCAATGGGGTATATTGATCTTGGGAAGTGGGTGGCGACGGTCGATGCTGGGTCTCGGTTTGGGTATGATCTTGTGCTGCTGGTGCTGCTTTTCAATTTCTCGGCCATTCTATGCCAGTATCTGTCCATTTGTAGCGGAATGGTCACCGGGAAGAATCTTGCAGAGGTGCCAATTTAATGAGTTATTTCTTGCTGTTGCTGCTTATGCTTCCTCAAATGTCGCCAAGTCCACAGTTGCACCCTTTTCTCAGCGAAACATGGTGGTTCGTTATTTGGATATGATCAAATCAAATAAAGTTACCCTCATAATATACATAGATGGATCGTAGCAAAATAAGCACCTTTTTTTTTAAAAAAAAAAGTATCTCAAATATTTCAATGTAACATGAAACTGTTGCTGTTTGATGTTTATTCTAGAATATATTCCTTTGTTTTTTTTCAGTTGTATCTATCACTTCAGGCGTTGTTAACTTCTTACTTGTAATACTTTTACATGAATAAAAAGATTTGCCGCCAGGAGTACAGTCAGTCGATATGTGTTGTTCTTGGTCTCCAGGCAGGATTGTCTTTGTTTACTGCAGAACTAACCATGGTATGTCTACACACTTTAGACAAGTCTATTTTCTGTCAATGTGAATATTTATTTGCCCATCTTATGTATATTTGTATACATTGACTTGTGGAGTATTCATTACCATGTGAGTAGTTCCCAAATTCTAACATTTAAATTTTTTGCTGCTTCAGATTTCAGGCATAGCAGTTGGGTTCAACCTTGTATTTGAACACTGTGATCTTATCACAGGCATTATTTTTGCAAGTGTTGTAGTTCATCTGCTACCATATGTTGTCTCCCCTCTGGTAAATTTATTATTAACCCTGGAACTACCTCATCATAAAAGGGCAACCTGCTCTAAGACCTTATGTTCTTTTGGTATCTTCTGCTCATGCTAGGACAAGAGGATGGCTGGAGCGTTAAATGCCTGCATAGCAGGCTTTGCACTTCTTTGTTTTGTTCTTGGTTTATTAGTCAGTCAGCCAAAAATTCCTTTCGATATGAATGCGATGTTCCCCAAGTTGAGTGGTGAAAGCGCTTACTCACTGATGGCACTTATGGGTGCAAATATAATAGCACACAATTTTTATGTTCATTCATCAGTTGTTCAGGTAAATTCCAACGTCTCTTGTTCAAGCGTAGTTAAATTTGTTCAGATTGTGCATTTGGAGTTACATTTGGTGGACTTAGCCATGTCAAACTTGTCTTCCATAAGTTATGTGTGGCTATATGTTGCAACTTGTGTTGATATCTGGAGCAGTTTGTGAATTTTGAATGTGTCTTGCATGGTGTGCGCATGATGTTCCATGGTTTCAGCAATAAAATTATTCTACAGTACTGAATACTACATAGTAAAAAAAATGCTTTATCACCAAAAGGGGCTAATTATCCCCCAAAAGGACTAAATTGTTGGACTTCTGGCTGCGCCAGTTCATGTTTAAAGCTGCTTATGAATAGCATTTTATTTTCTTTCATGCAATTCTATTTGTCATAATTCACATGTATACCATAGGAAACAGTGTTTCAACTATAGTTCACGATCATCTGATCACTTTTGGGGTGTTTGGTTTGAGGCATGGAATGTTTTAGTCCATCACTGCTTCATCCCTCACAAGCACAAGACTAGTAGAAAAATGAGGAATGGGGTTATCCCACAAAAATCATGATATGATCACATGATGGACCAACCCACCGTAGATGAAGTGGCCCTTCAATCTAAACATTCCATTAGTGTTTGCATAGGGTTGAGGCAATGTCCTTCCGTTTGCTAATTTTCCATGCTTAGTAATATAGTTCTAAAAATGTTGCGAAGCCATGGTTCAAAATGTCCCAAGTAACCAGCCTGCCCATGTTGCATTTTGTTAGACAGGATCAACCTTAGGTATGAAAGCACTCAAGCGGCAAATTCTGGTTTGTTCTAAGCCATACAAGTATGAGGAAATTTTTTAAAATACCTCACAGGTCACAGGGGTTTCTAAAACACCTCCAAAGCTTAAATACCACTCCACAAGTATCTTTTAGTTCCAAATACTCTCTTGTCTAGTTGTCTTTACATTTTGTCAAGTTTAAACAGAAACTAGCATGTGTAGCCCATTGTCTCTAATACTCTTCTAAATGGGTACTAAGAAATATGAATTGAGATATATCAACAAATATGGATGGATAAGAAACTGGTGGAGCTAAGAGAAAATATAAGAAAAGCAAATTATAATGTAACAGTAATTCGCATATAGGCCCACATGTCTATGCGCTCTGTTTCAAAATTTCTAATGTTTTTAATTGAAATTTTACGGGAATATGACATCAGGACTTTTTTTTAATATAATTGCCTCTACAGGTAAACATGCAGAAAATGGGACTCCAAATACTCGTGAAAAGTCGATTGGAGTCCTCACTAAGTAAATGATGGTTGCAAAACCAGCATTCCACATTTTGTGCTTTTCTACGTGGTTAGTTCAACTATTAGGAGGTCTGGAAAATTCATTAAACAAATTTGTGGAGGTTTAGAAATATAGGAGAACACATCAAGTAGTTCCATTGTACTTTTGTACTTTCTCCTCCCTGGATGCCATGCTGATTTACAAACTAGTCCATTTTCCTGTTAATTTCTGCTTATTTGATGTTTGTTGGTTTTATTTTTTTATGTTAATTCAGATATCATATATGCAGGTTCAGAGAAGATCTCCTGTTCTTACCCTGGGTGGCCTGTTTCACGACCACCTTTTTTCTATATTATTTATTTTTACTGGTGTTTTTCTTGTGAACTACGTTCTATTGAGCTCAGCAGTTGTTGAATCCAGTAACACAATGATCCTCACCTTTCAAGATTCTGTAGAGCTAATGAACCAGGTTTGTGCTTCCAGCTTCTACTTATTTATCAAATTTTTTATTCAGTTGCTGCTGCCTATTTCTATTACAGCAGCAATTCAACTCTTAAAATTACAAAAAAATCCTTTTGAGTTTAATCCTACATTGAAGCTCCTTCATGAGTTTCTCTGGATTCTTGTCTTCTGCAGATATTTATGAATCCTGCGGCACCAGTTGTGTTCTTAGTGATTCTCCTCTTTTCGAGCCACATCATCTCATTGACATCTATTATTGGAAGCCATATAATTTCAGAGAATTTCTTTGGTGTAAACCTGCCTCTTTCGGCTCATCATCTGCTACTTAAGGGCTTTGCCATGATTCCTACTATCTATTATGCAAAGGTTGCAGGCTCTGAAGGGGTATATCAGTTACTCATTATATGCCCAGTTATCCAGGCTATGCTCCTTCCTTCGTCTGTTATTCCTGTTTTCCGTGTTACTTCATCAAGATCAATAATGGGAAGCTACAGAATATCTTTATATGTTGAAATATTAGCCTCTCTTGCATTTCTTCTCATGTTGTTTACGAATATCATTTTTGTGGCGGAAATCCTATTTGGTGATAGCACTTGGACAAACAACCTGAAAGGGAACACTGGAAGCCCTGTGGTACTTCCACATACTGTTATAGTCCTAATGTCTTGTGCATCTATTGCTTTTACACTGTTCCTGGCTGTTACTCCACTAAAGTCGGCAAGTAATGAAGCTGAAACTCAGGAGTTGTCTGTGCACTCTCCAAGAGAAGCATTGGACACTATTCATTATAAAGAAGAGACTTCTCTGGAAAATCTTCCACTTGAAGAAGTTCAAAGGCCTTCTATCGATGCAGTTCCAAGGGATTCATTGGGAAGTCATCAGAAATCAGCTTTGGAGCGTACTGACAGTTCTGACACCACTGTGGAATTTGATCATGGCACTCAACAATCAACTGATTATACAGCGACTATTCCTGAAGCACACCCCTTAACATCTACCAACCACGAGGAGTCAAAATCAGTTGTTGAGGTTGACTGGACAGAGCCAATGCCAAAGGTTTCTACTGCCACCGCAGTAGAACATAATACTGCAGAGAACATCGAAACGAAGAGCACAACTGAACAAGATGTTAAAGTACAAGCAGATGTTTGCACAGACAAGGATGACGAGGCTTCACATATTCTGAAATTTGAGAAATCTTCTGGAGGCAAGGCACCTTCTTTCTCTTCCGGTGATCCACCATCCCTTACTTTGAGCAGGGTTAAAGACACTGATGCTGGCATTGACAGTGGTAGCATCTCAAGGATGCCTGGTTTGGGCCGTGCAGCAAGGAGGCAGTTAGCAGCAATTCTTAATGATTTCTGGGGCATTTTTTGATTATCACGGTAAGCTTACACAAGAAGCTAATGCTAAAAGGTTCAACTTTTTGCTTGGACTGGACTTGAGAACAGCTAATTCAGCTGTGAGAACAGATAACCAAAATATTGATGCTTCCAAGAGCCCCTTGATGAGAGATGTGGTGCGAGGATCAGCTTCCTTACTGAACACATGGGACTCAGTGTCCCGTGATAAGGAAATCTCTAGTCCAGATTTGACTTTTGGGCCTCAGATGGGTCCCATGGGATCATCAACCTGGTCTCAGAGCATGAGTTTACCAAATACAGACATTCCGAGTTCAAGTAGCACCTTACTTGAGCAAAATGCAAGATTGTATTCGAATTTTAATGTGCCACCTTACTCTCATAACCAATTCTATCAGCCTGCTACCATTCATGGGTATCAGCTGGCAAACTATCTGAAAGGGATAAATGCAAGTCGAAGTCCACGCTCCAGCATTCCACTGGACCCACGACGACTTCCTATATCTTCTGAATCTGCTGTTCCTAACTATGCTGACTCTGTTATGCATGCTCGTAACCATAATGTGCTTGGTTCACTGGGATCTACCTCTTTGCAAAGCCCAACAATGGATCACTTACGTACAATGATGGTAGAAAGATCCTATTATGATCCTACCTCCGTTGATCGGTGTGAAAGTGGTGCCTCGTCGGCTTACTCAAAGAAATACCACAGTTCACCTGACATATCTGCACTAATTGCTGCAAGCAGAAATTCATTGTTGTTGAACGAAGCAAATTTGGGTGGTGTTACTGGAAATCAGTCATACCTTAGTAGGCTGGCATCAGAAAGATCACAATATGTGGACACAGCGACCAGGTCCACGGCTCAACTTGCACTTAATGAGCTCTCACAGCATAATCTCCCGAGAGATGTCCTCTCCATGCGGTCTAGTATGAACACCAACACAAAATCCCTTTGGGCTCAGCAACCGTTTGAACAATTGTTTGGTGTGCCAAGTGCAGAGTTGAATAAGAGTGAAGTGAACACAGTCCAGAGATCAAGTGGCACCAAGGATGATTTCTCTTACACAGAGTGTGAAGCAAAACTTCTTCAATCTCTTAGATTTTGCATCATGAAGCTCTTGAAACTGGAAGGATTGGGATGGCTCTTTAGGCAGAATGGTGGTTGTGATGAAAATTTAATTGATCAAGTTGCTGCAGCTGAGAGAATTTCACTAGAAGAAGCCACTGATGACAGAGATGCCAATTGCATGGTCAGACTGCCCAATTGTGGAGATGGTTGTGTTTGGCAGGCTTCCCTAGTTATTAGTTTTGGTGTCTGGTGTATCCGTCGGGTACTAGACCTGTCCCTGGCGGAAAGCAGGCCAGAACTTTGGGGCAAGTATACTTATGTGCTCAACCGTCTTCAGGTGATCCTTTTGTCTTGTTATTTTGCATCAAACTCAACATGTATTCTTACCCCTAAACAAGGGGTGCACCCTGAGAAGTGGATCCAGGCATTGGTTGCTTCATCCATGTAGCAAAGATTTGTTCTAACATCTTGACTTTAAAAATAAAGTTTCAGTTTCCAGTAAATTATTTTTATGCCAATTAATCAGAACATAGAAAATTGAGCATTTATCACTTTACTGTGGAGGTTGGGTCTATAACATGACACAAGTGAACTAATTACTACATATGGCCTTTGTATATATTGGAATATAACCTATAGCTTAAGTGCAAAGAACTAGGTGGTTGGGTATATTTCTATAGTTCTTGTCGCCTGTAGATGTGTCTCCGAAAGTGGGTTTTGCCCCATTCTGAGCTTTTAAACAGAAGTAGGGTTCTCCCATATTGTTCTTCCTTCACAAATTCATCAATAAACCTCGGTGAGTTGTGTTGGACAATTGGTTTTTCTGTGGTGAACATGCAGAGGTCAAACTCCCTACTCCTACTGAGCTCATTTTGGCTTCCAGATTTGCTGATCTTTTGTTTGCTTGATGTAGGGAATCCTTGATCCCGCATTTTTCAAGCCTCGGAAACCCCTCACAGGGTGCACATGCCTTGACAAAGCAGGCCCGGTTGCCAAGCCCATCTCTGTTACCTTCACCACTGCAGCTGTGATCTTGGAGGTGATCAAGGATGTGGAGCAAGCTGTTTCTGGCCGCAAGGGTCGAAGCGGCACAGCAGCAGGAGACGTTGCTTTCCCCAAAGGGAAGGAAAACCTAGCTTCCGTGCTCAAGCGATACAAGCGCAGGCTCTCGAGCAAGCCATCCGTAGGACAATAGCGCGTCACCAAACATCTTTTTGCTTGTTATTTTGTAGGGTTCTTGGCACTGTTCTAGGTGGTGCCGTTTTGCTGCTTCTCAAATCTTGGAATTTCCGTTGCATGACGTTCGCAGGGCCTGGAAGCTTCTTGGTCTTCGGTTCTTTCTGGCTTTTGCATGCGATGTTTTACGAGGGCCAAGGGCGAACAGTAACTGTGGTTGCCTCAAGAGCGAGATGTACAAAAAAAAATGTTGTAATTTGCTGAAGCAGTACTGTAAAGTTCAGTGTAACTCAACTCCTTTTTTGGCCTTATGTGCCCAATGTGATTCTGTAGAGGTGTTACAACTTGCTACAGACAGCAAGGAGCTCGCTTTTGTGTCTAAGTCGTCGTGTCTTTTGAGAGTTACCCTGGATTCATCGCCCCTTTCACTAAGTTATGGATAAATTTGCGATTCAAGAAGTTTTAGTTCTGACGTGATGCGGTAATGATTCTGGGTTATATACATATGGTGCATGTAATGCAGTCTTGGCAAGATATTTCGACGCCCACTTGTTCAGTCCGTTTTCATTTCAGCCCTATCTGACGCTTACTGATTAGAACCTCGGCGTCTCCATTTTCGGCACTGTTCTGAGTTACCTGCGGTTTTCTCTTCCTGTTTTGCATTATGTTCATGCTCGATTTTTTTTTTATGTGTGTTCTACTATTATGCTAGTTTAGAGTTAGGAAGTGGATCCTCTACGTTAACACAGGTAATGCAGAGAAGCACAACAACATGCATTATATCCTTCTTGTCTTCACCATCCGCCGAGTGCTATAGTAGCACAGAATACATTATTTTGCTATAATATTACTGTTGAATATTGTTTACACAGATTTAAAACATTATTCAAACCATGTTTTCTACAGTGTTGTGGAGAATCTGAATCCTAAGGTAGGCTGGCTTGTTTGTTGGGACCAGTTAGAACGTATTCTTGCTGTCGTCAGGTGAGCTGCTGCCCGCTGTTTGCCGTGTGAACCTTCCTGTTCATGGCATGGGGCTCTTCAGAACCTCCACATTTCCAACTTTTCCGTTTCTTGCCACATGCTATCTTACGGATGAATCATTAACCGATGGGCTCCCACACTGCATGTTGCGACGCTCAGCAGAACCAAAGCCTTAAAGGAAGTGTCAATTGGGGTGGAGATGTAAGCAGGCATTCCATGGATCAGCTGACATGCGTGAGTAAATGAAGCTACGACTGACCAGATACCGTGCGCCGGTGCGCGCCGCACGGCCACTTACAGTTCCAGGCCGCGTCCTGTCGTACATTTCACCGTCACGGACGCCGTCGTTGAGGGCAATTCAACCCCCCTTCCTTGAAGCTCACACGCTCCTTTCCTCTCTTTTTTACGCGTGCCCTTCGTGTGCGTGAGGTCCTGAGCAGAACCGCGCTGTTGCCTCTGCCACATGTCTCTGAGGCGGTGAGGCTGTGATATGAGGCTGGGCGCGCCCAGACCGAATCGAACTCCCCCCTGTTGGCTTTGCCCAGGAAACGCACACACACACGCGAACGCTAGGTAAGAAAAGTACAGTAGATTTTCTGGGCGACGAACACCGCGGCGACAAACTCGCCTGTTTCTTTTATTCCCTGGACTTGAGCACTGAATACAGAGGAGCACAGGGGCTACATATAGGCCACGGACTCGCCAGGAGCCAACGTCCACGTCCGGCCTTTGTGCCATGATCCGCACGTCTCGCTCAGCCGAGAGCCTCTCGCTCGTTCGGCATCACGGCTTCTCCGTGCGAACCGGCAACCACGCACACCACTCCATCCAACAGCCTGTACTCTATCCAAACTAGCACCTAACTCCACGAGAAATGGACTCGTACGCGGCTACGCTGCATGGAGCGGACGAACGCAACACACGCGACACCACCACAACGCGGCACACAGACGCACACGCCATGGACACTACGTGTCGAGGTTTATTTCTAACAATCACCCCCTAAACCACGACACCCTGTACGCCCAACCTACAGGAGCGTCGGCTCGTCGTCAGCGTCGGCGAGGAGGACCCTTTCCTTCTTCTTCCGCGCGGTCCTTGGCCATATGGCGCTGCGCCCGATCGGCATCGCCTCGTAGCGACTCCGCCATATCGCTCCCGAGCTCGTCTTTGCTGCGATCGTCGTCATCACTGTGGTCGTCGTTCCGGCCACCACGCCTCTCGCCGCTACAGCCTCGCCTTCGCCGCCGCCCGCTCGCCGCCGCTTGCCGCGTCGCCGATGCGGCGCTCCTCCCATGCTCCTCCGTGAGCGATGGCGCTGACGCCGTCGCGCCTCCTCAATACCGCCACGCCGCTCCTCCACGCCAGACCTCGACGAGCTCCTCGGCGACATTGTCTTCAAATCTGCGAACATTTCAATGGAGCACGCGATCTGATTGTACCTCGCGGCACAACCCGCGGCATTTTTTCACGACGCGGTCCTCCTCCATCTTCTCCCCAAGCTCGCGCGGCTTGGTGGCGAGGAGCCGATCCGCACGGCGAAGTCGTCGATCGTCTCACCGTCCTTGAACGCCGCGTTCTCGAATCGCTGAGGAGGTGTTGCGCCTTGGCCTCTTGCACGCGAGTCCCCATCCGCCTCGACTTGACCGCCTCCCAAGCCTCCTTGGCGGTCTTCTTCACGCGGTGGCCTTCAACTCCGATGGCACCGCGCAAGATGATGCCAACGCCGCCGATCCTTGGCCCGCTCGGCCTTGCCTCTCCACGATCGAGCTCCATGCCCTCGGGTTGACTTGCATCACGGCGCCCACTCGTGGTAGTTCGTCTTCGTTAGCATCGGGCTCCATCACGCCGGAGTTGACGACGCGCGTCCGTCGCGACGGTGATGGTGACTTCAAGCCGCTATCGCGGCACCAAGTTGGAACTGGCGCAGATGATCTGGAAAAGCCTGTGCATTTCACGGGCGCGCGGGGGCCTCCGCCGTCCTGCGGCGCCCTTTATAGGCGATGGCGTCCACCGCGCGGCCGTCCCATGGTACTGGCCAGTGGCTACTCGCTCTGATTACGCTGCGTGCATCATGTGTCTGAGGGAGGGGTCGGCCTCGGCCTCGGCCGTGCTCCTGTTGAACTAGGCAGGGTTGGCTGCCACAGGCCCACAGCTGTTGGTTGGCCTGTTGGTGCTACTGTACTGGTAATGCCTTGATCTCCATGACCATCTAATTAGCACTGCTCACTCCGTTTGCGAATCACTGGTCGCCATTTGACTCTCCGAAAGATGAGTTTGGCACCTGTTACTTTTTATATCTATATATAAGTTATAAATGTATAAATTTATTAAATTACTTTTTTTCACTAATCTAGTTATATCATTTTAGTAAAGGCTATTACTCGTGAACAGATGTAGCAATTAACCTCTGAAGCATTAATATCAGGGTAGCCGCTTTACAATGGAGCAAGTAGCAAATGAAATCATTTTAAGATTTACCAAGGAGAGAGGCCATATATTCAAATTTAGAAGAAAGAAAATCGTATACGTCGAAAAGGTTAGAACATGCGCGTATGCAAAAATACGAGCATATGTGCAATGTACAAAAAGGACAAAAGAAATGGACCTAGAGCATTTCTAATGTGTTGAATTGATTCGGGTCAAAGGCAGCCACCACACTACAATTACATTTCAGTATTTTTTTTGAGAGAATACTAGCAAGTTATTGATCATAAAATATCGTTACAAACAGTTTCTCGGATACACTCCAGTACACCATTAAATAAAAAAGCTAACAGAGTGCTCACAAGATCTAGTTAGAGTATGTGTTGTCATATTCACCACACGACTAACATGACGAAAAAAAATAAAAAAAAGTCATCTACCGTAGACTTAATATCAGAGATAACCGCCCCACAGAGGATCGATCTCGCATCGACAAATTCAATTGTTGCACCACAGACAAGCAGTCAGAAGCAATGATGACATTTTGAAATCCTTCATCACGGGGCGAGGGCTATTGCACGGTGAAACGCCAATGCTTCTGCTAACTCCGGCGTAGTGATCCCATCAAGATGCTCGCTGCAGACAGC
This sequence comes from Hsuehochloa calcarea, assembly GCA_036346395.1. Taxonomy (NCBI): domain Eukaryota; kingdom Viridiplantae; phylum Streptophyta; class Magnoliopsida; order Poales; family Poaceae; genus Hsuehochloa; species Hsuehochloa calcarea. The sequence goes on along the minus strand of CM070597.1, from coordinate 18,903,459 downwards.
TAAGCATTTACCAATATGGTTTCGAACTACCACGCCAACCCCCATCCGACGAGAAGAAGTAAATAGTGCTGCATCGATATTAATAAGGACCGTACCTGTCGGCGAAGTCCATTTAGAGACTGAATGCAAGGACTCACACGTATGACCTGGATCCGGATTGAAGACATGCAACACTATCAACTCAAATATAAGTTTTAATTTTCGCAACCACCCTTCGAGGAAGTAACAAACATTCATTTGTTTCGTGAACCATTACGAACCTCACAAATATACCACAGAGTAACAACAATAACCGTTGCCTCCCGACCCAATGAACGTCCCAGGAAATCGAACAGCCACTGCTTAGGACAATTCAACGTCATGTGGTGTATATGGAATTCATACTTCAATTTCACTTCACGCCAAACTTCACGAGCAAACTGACAGAATAGGAAGGAGTGTTTGATATGCTCTCCCCTCCCACAAAAGACACAAGTATCATTCGCTGGCATATGCCTCCGTTTCAGCTGGAAACCACATGGTAGACAGTCATGTGAGAAACGTCGCAATAGAATTTTTATCTTGTTCGGTGACTTTATAGCCCAGAGTGACTTCCAATGTTTTTCATCCGCACACATGCGCTGAGGAGAGGCCACGACCAGAGCTACTTCGTGAGGAATAAAAACTCTCTCTTTTAGCTAAAAAATATCCAGAACGTACCGTGTAAGACCCATGTCTTGTATGTGGATAATTTATAATTTAGTATTTTTTGCTCCAGCGTGCGAAATCAAATTCATATTTCAAGTTGGACCCACCCCATATTAACAAAACTAATATCTCTCTCATCTTTCACCCCCCACCTCTGATTCCATCCTCTACTAATTTTCAGATCAGCCGCCGCCTCTCCCCCACACCTCCTCTCCACCTCCATGGCCATCTCCCTCTTGCCCCTCCCAACTCCACCACCCCCTCCCCTGACCACCAATAACATGACACCTACTTCTCGGCTCCTATCTCCCCTTCTTGCGTCTTCACCATGGCCCCTCCTGTCGCGCGCCTCTTAGCCCATGTCTTCGCCTGTAAAGACGTTGTCGACACCAACCAAGATTCCAATGTCATCGTGCACCGCTTCCCCATGACGATAACCAAGGCTGGCAAGCTCAGTGGCTGGCAGCATTTGAGGCAACAACTACCCCTCCCTACATCCTATGACCGCCAACAGCAACCCCTCCCTGCGTCCTGGGCGGCCTTGGCAACAACAACGACACCCCAGAGGTGCACATTTGACATGTGGGCCCAAGCAAATGAAAGCTTTAGGTTCGATTCAAGATTATGTCTTGGGTCAGAATAGATCCCTCCAACGTAGTGAATCAATTCAAAGGCTTCTATCTTCTCCTTTCAATCAGCCTAAGCCCAAAATTGAGGATATCATCTTCTTTTTTTTTGGCAAAAGACGAGTACAATATTTTATCTTTTTGTATAATGCACGTATGATCATATTTCTGCACAAAAATTTGAATGTGCAAATATTCTAACATGTTCTACATCATGAAGTTGTTTAGAACTTTTTGAAATATACAAGTGCATAAAACCCAAACACATGGGATCATATGAACCTAGGTTCACATATGTATTTCCCAAGATCAGTGATTGTTTGTGATAAACCTCGAGGTCCTGATTTGGCCCAATCTTTCGATGAGAAGATAAATTTAGTAGAAGTCGCTCAACTCTCACGATCCTGGCTACGAACTCGCAATGCCAGAAACCACACAATCGCTGAACTGCTCGACAAGTCATTATCAACCGCGCACGAATACCCGGATGACCTGATCACGAAGATCAATTCCTGCATACACCGAAGAAGCACTCAAGAACAAGGTAAAACACAATATGAATTACAAATATATGATTGAGTTCAAACGGTGGGATTCCGCAGAGGTCCTTTACGGTTGGTCTAGTCGATACAAGCGAAGAACGAGAGTTTTCACAATGGAGAAAGTAATCAAACGAAGTCCGAGAAAACTAGAGGCGTGCGACCTCCTTATATAGAGAAGAGTAAGCCGCACATAGTAAACAAAATAGGGGGTGAGATTATTCATGCACTATTCATGGATGTGGTACTGTTCACGTAAACAGTATGAGCTCCATTAGGTGGCCCGCTAGTGTATGGTCCAATTCCAGTACGATTATAAGGCCCAAATTGATCAAATAGGTGATATATCATCTTTTTTAACGATTTTGAAGTCCACAGAAATAATTTAGAGGTGAGGCTAGATCCATTGAAAACTTTTGAAATAAGCTTTCCAACAAGCCCAAGAACACCCGAATCGGACTCTGTTTGTAAAAGTTATGACCTTTTTACTACGAGCTTGTTGGTCTGTCACAGTGCCAGATTGTTTTGGAGATTTCGACCTGCACAAAATGAATTTGGAGGTGGGACTAGATCCGTTGGAAAGATATCGAGATAAACTTTCCATCAAGTACTCGTGACACTCCAACGGACCCCGTATGTGAAAGTTATGCATATTTGAAGTCGGTGTTATCTCCGGAGGCCGAATTAGATTCCAAAATAGGTTCAACTCGAACTCTTGTAAATCAACCACTCTCTGTCTTTTATTCATTAAAATAACAACACATTTATTAGACAATATCATATAATTCATGTAATATAAAGGCACTCATAAAAATGAACTCACATAATAATCTAAGTGAAGTATTCGAACTCTTGTAATTGGAACAACGAGCATAGTAAATATAGTTATATCTATAGGAGTCATGTTCTCATCAATTTGGTTCTACCACATGTAAATAACATACCACTGTGTGCCAAATGTTAGTGTTACCAAAATTTGGTCATCAAATTCTTGACCAATGTTTTGAAAAAAAGGAGTCAATGTAAAACATATATTACCAAATCTCAAAAATAACATACCAAACAAAGATCTAACCGAAGTTAGCAAATTTCACGAACTTCAAACGAAACAGCCCCGGTGAGAGTCTGAAAGCAGCACGAAAAGAAAGTTTTCTCCTAAATCGAGAGACGATGGGAATAATTAGAGACGGTGAGCTGTGACGTGATCTGCTCTGATTTTGATAACTATCCCGGGCCCACCCCCCTGGACCAGTAGTACTGGTAATAACTCCGCGCCCTGAACCCTGGGCTCCCTCTCCCAGCGCGGCACCACCCGCCAGTGTCCACGGCCCGCACAGCTCCACTCCCCGATTCTCCGTAGCCCCATAACGATACCGTACGCCACGCCCCCTCCGCTCTCCGCCTCTCCACTTCTCCGCCCGCCCTCGCCTCACCGCGCCGCTATTGTTCCCCCAAAAATCCCCTGCCGCCTGCCTAGCTTAGCCTAGCCTCCCCCGCGAAACCACCCCCCCAAAACGAAAAAAAACCCGCGCGGCCGCCCGAATCTCACCAGTTTTCACTTCCCCGCTCACCGCGCTGAGACGAGTCATGGATCCGCAGGCTCAGGCGGAGGCTGATGCGGCGGCGCTGCTGGGCGCGGACCCGGCCGCGCTCACGGCGCTGCTCGGGGACCTGACCTCCCCGGCCAACGAGGCGCGGTCGCGGGCGGAGCAGGTGTTCCACTCGCTCCGCGCTGCCCACCCGGACGCGCTCGCGCTCCGCCTCGCGCACCTGCTGCTTTCCCCGGCGCACCCCTCCGCGCCCATCGCCGCCGTGCTCTTGCGCCGCCTCATATCCCCGGGGTCCCAGTCCTTCGTCTACCCCGCGCTGACCCCCGCCACGCAGTCATCGCTCCGTGCGCTCCTCCTCTCCGCCTCCTCCGCGCCCGCGCTCTCCAAGTCCATCTCGAAGAAGCTCTCCGACGCCGTGGCCGAGCTCGCCTCCTTCCTGCTGCCGTCCAACTCGTGGCCTGACCTCCTCACCTTCCTCTACAAGTCCATCGCCTCCCCGTCCTCGCCTCCGGCCCTGCAGGAGTCGGCGCTCAACATCCTAGCCCGGTTGGCCTCCCACCTAGCCGCCGGCTTCCCCAACCTCCACGCTCTCCTCCTTTCCGCGCTCTCGCACCCCTCGTCCGCCGACGTCCGCGTCGCCGGGCTCAACGCCGCCATCAGCCTCATCCAGTCCCTCCCCTCCGCCGCCGACCGCGACCAGTTCCAGGACCTCCTCCCCGCCATGATGCGCGCCCTCGCTGATTCTCTCAACTGCGGGAACGAGGGCTCCGCGCAGGAGGCGCTGGAGATGATGATCGAGCTGGCTGGTGCGGAGCCACGGTTCCTCCGCCGCCAGCTGCCCGACGTGGTCGCCTCCATGCTGCAGATCGCTGAGGCCCCCGGATTAGAGGACGGCACACGTCACCTTGCCGTTGAGTTTGTTGTTACGCTTGCCGAGGCACGGGAGCGTGCGCCTGGGATGATGAGGAGGCTGCCGCGATATGTTGGCAGGCTCTTTGCGGTGCTCATGACGATGCTGCTTGATGTCCAGGATGAACCTGCGTGGCATGCCGCAGTGTCAGAGGAGGAAGATGCTGGGGAGACCGGAAGCTATGTTTTCGCACAGGAGTGTCTTGACCGGCTTGCAATTGCTGTTGGTGGGAATACAATTTTGCCTGTGGCTGCTGAGTTGCTCCCATCGTTTTTCGCTGCTGAAGAGTGGAAGAGACGGCATGCGGCACTGGTGATGATAGCGCAGATTGCAGAGGGATGTGCTAAGGTGATGATTAAGAATCTGGAGCAGTTAGTTGGGATGATGCTGAATTCCTTCCAGGATCCTCATCCTCGGGTGAGGTGGGCGGCAATCAATGCAGTAGGACAGCTCTCGACGGACCTGGGGCCTGAGTTGCAGATCCAATTGCACCATGTCGTACTGCCTGCATTGGCGTCAGCGATGGATGATTCCCAGAACCCACGTGTACAGGCAAGTGATTGTTGAGCATTTGCAACTCTAACTCATCTGCTGTACTCTCCTTTCAATATCCTTTCTTGTATTTTAATTTCTTAAAGCAGTGTTGATCATGTAACCCATGTCCTTGCAAATATTACCCCACAGCTCATTTAATCGATACATATTGCTACCCTAGCATGTGATAGGTATACGAGAGCATTATTGACAGTTGTGTAATTGTTCATGTTTGCCCATGCACAACTCATGTTGGTTGAGCAAGTTGGGGCATGACTTGTGGTGGCTAGTTTTGGATATGCTGATGTGTATTAGAGGATAGTTTGGGTATCCCCATCATAGTTCTTGTATTAAGGATTTTATCATGTCCTTTTACTAGTTTGTGTGTGCTATATGTATGCACGGAGGACAGTCCCACTGTGGATTTTGGGTCTATCTTTGGATATCACATAACCTTTTAGCGCCAAAACATATAGAATGGAGTACTGGACTTACCCTCTTAGCCTGTTTGTGAACCCAAGAATTGGTACCTGTTGGGCACTTGTTCAATTGATGCGTTAGTTTTGGATATTGCAGTTTGTTGCTAAGAAATATACACATATTGCTTGCTGGATGTTTTTAGAGAGAATTTGCATCTACCTAGTTGATCTGGGTTACATGATGCTTTATCAATTCTTGAGATGTCCTGTATTTAGATTCCTTGCTGCTTCTTGTTTTTTTCTTTCGTAAAGAACATACAGATTACATAGATAATCTATAAGGTTAAAAATTATTCTGCACCAAAATGATGACTACACGAAGTCTAGAACATTTTCAAGTTGTAATGTTACTAATCTGTTCGACACATTAATTGTTTTTTAAAAAGTCAAGTCAAGTTAAATGAATTTCATGAGCGTCACCAATTGTAATATTCATACATGTATCTGATATTTTAAATGTGAAAGTAGAATTCAGGGAAATTTGAAAATTAAAAGATATTAACTTCATTTATGCATTTGAAGGAATGACTAGAAACTGGCTAGGTTTTTTTTTAACTTCAGTAAAAGCAAAGTATATAGCACGAATCAGGGTCCAAGGCTCTAAGCTGGCTCTTGTAGTTTTAGTAGTGTGGAATTCCAGGGAAACTTTGCTCACTAACATTGCAAAGATGTGTAATATTGGAAAATGACATCCAACTTGTATGAGTTTGTAGTGCTACTGTCTTACTGAACTGAAGAAATCAAATGGAATGTTGCATCTAAATAAATAATTTTGTGTCATATAGTGCAAGCGAGTACTTCAGTTGAGGTAAACTGCATTGGTAGGCAGTGTCTTTTGGCGATCAAGTTTCATGATAAGATGATTCAGGAAGCTTTATATGATGCAGCTATTTGTGCCTAAGAATCTAAGACGTTTGATGTCCTCTCTCTTAGATTAGTAGTAGGTCAAAGTGTCAAACAGTAAGCATTGAGGTGACAATTAGGTACCTGAAGTTCAATATGAATGTTTTTTTTTCCGAGAACGCGCAAAGTTCAATATGAATGTTTCACAAACATGAATCTGAGCAATACCGATGGTACCGTTTGAGTGTAAAGAGCTCTTTTTGGCTGGTTTTATGAATGTCTGCTTGAAGTTTGAACCTAGGATGCACGGACACGGACACGCGTGTCGGACACGACACGTATCGGACACGGGATTCGCCATTTTCTAAAAAATAGCGACACGGGGACACGGTTATATATATATATATATATATATATATATATATATAATATGTATTATTGAATGTTTTTTCACGTGTTTATCAAACAGAAAGTGTAAAATGTTAGGAATATGTACCTCAAAGATTATATGCGACGTCGGTGCAGGAGTGTGCGGCGGCGTCGTCTGCAGCGCGCGTCGTCGGTGCGCGTGAGAGCGTCTTGGCGTAGCGTTGGCAGCGTAGGCGCAGGCGGCGGCGCGTCGGAGAATGGCGAAGCGCGGCGGCGTGAGCAGGCGAAGGAGGCGCGTTGCAAGCGCGCAACGCGTCGAAGCGGCGAAGAGGCGACGGCGTGTCGCAAGAGCGCCAACAAGCGCGCGCTTGCGCAGCGCGGCGCGGCGGCGGCAGCAAGCGCAGGCGGCGGCGTGGGAGCTGCGATGAGATGGCGACGGAGTGAGATGGGAGAGCCAGAGGAGGGTAGGGTTAGGAGATGGGCGGCGATGAAGTGCGTGATCGATCGTGTCCGACACGCGCCAAACGTGTCCGATACGTGTCCGAATTTATTTTTATTTATTTTCGCAACACAAATTTCCGACACGCTGACAATACGTGTCGGAGCCGTGTCGGAGCCGTGTCCGTGTCCGACACGGTGTCCGACACGGACACGGCGTATTACAGCCGTGTCGGTGCTTTGGAGCTTTGAACTATCCTTGTACATTTTCTCAGTCAGTAATCTCCAATTGATGTAGTAGTCAAACAACAACTTTTTTTTGATCCCCTATCTATGCTGCAGATACAAAAGATATTTCACAGAAGAAGCCATAAGGCCCGAAACAGATCTTTTCTAGAAGGGGACTGATTTTATTTCTTATAGAATTCAAGTCGATACTTTTCCAGTTCTTATGCACCTTTATCTACTGGAGGATTAGTTCTATACTTGAGAAGTTCCCTCATTCAAGGTTGATTGTTACAATTAAATTACACTACCTAATAGTCTCTCCAGTCACAAAAGAATATCGTTTTGGACATTGACACGGTTCCCAAAACACCAGTTTGACCACTAATTTCTGTTATAATAGATTTATAAAACATAATAAAATTATACTTTTATGAAAGTTCTTTTCGAGACAAATCTATACATACCATTTTCATGTGTTCAAACCAAATATTGGAAAAGATATCAATAGCGAAAGTTTAGAAACTTTGACTGTACGTACCCCAAAGCAACATTCTTTTGTGACTGGAGGGAGTATTTTGTAGTAATTTCCTAGAAATTCCACAATAATTTGTTGTTGGGCTCTCCTAGGCTTACAAAATCTTCTAGATCACAAATAAATATTCATCTTATAATATAATTCCATCACTCCTGTAGTTAAATATTTGGATTCATTTTATTGTTAGGCCCATCCTATTTGTAGTCAGATTCTTTCACCAGAGATTGTTTGGCTCTTGTTGGTACAATGTGTATACTGGTAATGAGTGGTACAATGTCTTCAAGTTTATGTTGAAGTCGATGCTAGTTCAGTTGCCTACAAGATATTTAAGACCTTGTCTGCTCTGATTTCATTTATGACAAGAATGGTTATACTGTTTGTTTTCGATAGTGACCATAAAATGCCACTTGCCTTTTTCTTTGATAGTTTGATGTACAGTTATGATTGACTTACCATGAATGTTCCTCCATCAAGTGATCAAGTCATGCTCTAATCTTTGTTTTATTTTCCCAATGAGCTCAGGCACATGCAGCTTCTGCGATTCTAAACTTCAGCGAAAATTGCAGACCTGATGTTTTGACACCATACTTGGACGGGATAGTCGCGAAACTTCTCTTGTTGCTTCAGGTAAATCTTGCATCCAACCTTTGAACTTTCATTGTATACAGTATACACATGAGTATAATTTCTATTCTATGTTTTGGAAAATTTGTTTGTTTTCCTTGTAGACTGGAAACCAAATGGTGCAAGAAGGTGCTTTAACTGCTTTAGCATCAGCTGCAGATTCTTCTCAGGTACAAGAGAAAATACTGCTGAAGTTTTTCTGGCCAATATTCTTGCTAATAGTTTTGCAATCTTATTGATTCAGGAACACTTCCAAAAATATTATGATGCAGTCATGCCATACCTCAAGGCTATACTCATGAATGCAACTGATAAATCTAACAGAATGTTGCGTGCCAAATCCATGGAATGCATTAGTTTAGTTGGTATGGCTGTTGGGAAACAAAAATTTAAGGATGATGCTAAGCAGGTAATGATTTGCTAGTTGCTCTGATACATAACTATTACATGATGTAAAAACTTTTAAAGTTAAATGTCATTTGTTCTTAGAGATCAAAATTAGATTGTAGAGATGTTATCTGCAATTGTCCTGAACTTCTGATTCTATTGCTGATGGGTTCAGTTGAATGTTGTCTGCAAACTTCATTGGTTGGTCCCTTAAGACTGAATACATTTTTCTTGTTAGGTGATGGAAGTTTTGATGACACTGCAAGGATCTCAGATGGAGGCTGATGACCCTATAACAAGTTACATGCTGCAAGTACGTTGGAAGTTGGAACCCTATTGACAATTTATGCCATCACTAGTGTGCTTCACTTTTTCTTAATCTAATTGCATTTGTAGGCATGGGCAAGACTGTGTAAATGCCTTGGTCAGGACTTCTTACCGTACATGAGTGTTGTTATGCCCCCTCTACTCCAGTCTGCTCAGCTTAAACCAGATGTGAGCGTCATTTCTGCTGGGTCAGGAGATGAAAACGGTGAATCTGATGACGAGGGGTATGTTTTTAGGAGTTTCCTTCATGTTTAGTACAGTGGCATTTTATCATATATTGTTTTCCTGTATTGATTTTTCATCCGTTGGTCACATTCACATGATGAAATGGTGAATCTGATAATGGCAGGCGTGTTTTCCGTAGTTTCCTGCATGGTTTGGCATGATGATATTTGCGATAGTTTATTTTCCTGTTTTGAATTTGCATGTGTTGGTCAGATCCATACAAAGCAATCTAAGCAATAAGCTAATAAGCATAAACTTGTTCTCCCTCCGTCCCACAATACGTCCAAAGCCCACCATACGCACAGACCAAGAAGACACTAAATCTAAGAAAAAGTTAATATCATTGGACCATGCATACCTCTATTAAATGGCATACTACAACTACTTATCCACTTTGTTAGCATTAAAGGAGGGTTTTATGGTGGAAATATTGCAATAACTACATTTTGATCTCCGTAATGGACTTATATTATGGGACGACACTTCCCAAGAATAGGGTCATATATTGCAGGACAGAGGGAGTATTCTATCTAGTTCAACCACCTTGTATTGAAGCAGTGTTGAGACTATTACACTGGGAGGGTTCTACTTACCGCCTGTATGAATTGCAGTGTTGAGACTATTACACTGGGAGATAAGAGAATTGGCATCCGGACCAGTCTTCTGGAGGAGAAAGCAACAGCATGTAATATGCTGTGTTGCTATGCTGATGAGCTCAAGGAAGGGTTTTCCCCATGGATTGATCAGGTTATGTTACCATGTTCTTAACTCCACTCTGTGTGTGTGTTTGTGTGTGTGAAGAGCTGCAACTGAATCTGGATTTGTGCAGGTTGCAACTACTCTGGTACCTCTCCTCAAATTCTACTTTCATGAAGAAGTTAGGAAGGCAGCTGTTTCAGGTCTGCAACTGTCATTTTCAATATATGTTTTTCTTCTATTTAGCATGTTCTCAAGTGTTATACATTATGCAATCTCCCCAGCAATGCCTGAGCTTCTACGTTCAGCAAAGTTGGCAGTAGAAAATGGTCAAGCTCAAGGTCGGGATAATTCTTATGTTAAGCAACTATCTGATTACATAGTTCCAGCTCTTGTGGAGGCTATACATAAAGTAAGTGCAGCATGCTAATTGATACTTCTTGCTTACTTAGTACTTGTTGCGTTGGTTACTATTCTTTGGTTTAAGCGTGTTATTGGAACTCTACGCAGGAACCCGACACACAAATTTGTGCAAGCATGCTGGAGTCACTGAATGAGTCCATACAGGTCTTGTGTTACTGTACCATGGTGACAGTTTTTTGTGATGTTGCACTAAAAGAGAGCTCTGTTTTCTTCAGAAGCCTCAATATCTTTATTTTGTGTGCAGCTACCTCTTGCTTGTTACATGTTTTTGACATGACTATTCAACCTATATGGTTTTTAAACTCGCCAACCTTACCAGACTAGAATTTTAAACGCCCTGTGAAATGTGAATACCATGTGGACATGGATTGTGCTGCATTGGATGGTTTAAGATGCGTGGTTTGAATTACTATCAGGGTTTGAGCGATTTTTAAGTATCAATTACTCTGTACCATACTACTTTCGGTTGTAAAACTAACCTGTTTACATTCCTAGTGGCTAGTGCTGTGCTGATTGGCTCTTCAGCCAAAAATCCCATCCTTTAGTGAAACTACTCTGTACCAAACTACTTTTTTAACAATAAAATCTAATAGTTTTTATATCTATAATAGTAAACATAGCTGCAGTGCATGTCATCAACTTAGAAGCATCTTTGCCTTTTTAGTTCGGTAAAGATCCAGCTAAGCAAGGGTGTACCTACACCCATTAAGTTTGGATATGATTTTGTGGTGTTAGAAATGTACCAAAAAATCTAAAAAAATCATTGATGTAGTCCATCGTACACACAAAATTTTGGTACCAAGCTTGGTAGTATGTGGTACATACAAAAAACAAAACAAAACAAGCACACTGAAATATGTGAAATATATATTTGCTGGTGCCTTCTCTTTTTTGTTTCTCCCGAACGGTGCCACATATGGCCATGAAATTTTGAGGGCACCCATTTCTTAAGTAGTAGTACCATATGTAGGATTTTTTATTTCAGATTTTTGGTACAATACAATAATCCAAAGTTCCAAACCACTAGTGGGTGTAGGTACACCCAGGGATAAAAAAACCGGCCGGCTGGTAACCGGTAAAAAAATACCGGCCGAAATTTTTAAAATTTGAATTTGAATTTTTGACTCCATAATGTTCTTCCCTAGTTGGTTTAGGCATTCTTATGCTAGATTATGTATTGAAACATTAGTTTTTAGTATATTTAGCACTATTAAAACATAAAGGATGACTTTTTATGTACAACTTGAAACACTTTCTCATTAATTGGATTGCATGTAACCATGAGAGAATTGGATTGCATCATTATTTGCTCAGGATTGGATTGATTATTTAATCCTATACTTTCAAATCATTTAGTGACGCAATATGATTAATAAGAGATACGAAAAAGTATTTGCTAATAGTTTGTTCAGCGACACAGGTTTCATATGTATGATTACTAGTATCAATATACTGTCATTTGTTTGGCCAGGACTGGCCGACCAATTCCAACTTTCACCATTTTCCGGTTTTCCCGGTTTTTCAGCCGGTTTTTCCGGTTACGCCGGTAACCGGTCCGGAGAAAATCCAGATTCAAATTTTGAAATTCGAATTCGGGCCGTTTTTTTTTGAATTTACCGGTAACCGGCCGGTTACCGGTACCGGCCGTCGGCCGGGATCTTCCCCGGTACCGAGATTTCAATCCCTGGGTACACCCATGCTTAGAAAAGGCACATGACTGTATTTCCATATACTCTGTACATGTCTCTCTAGTAATCTGCGCATTTTTTTCATTCAGATATCAGGAACACTTCTTGAGGAAGGCCAAGTTAGACATATAGTGGATGGAATCAAAGAAGTAATAACAGCAAGCACTAATAGGAGGAGAGAACGGACAGAGAGGGCAAAAGCTGAAGATTTTGATTCAGAAGAAGAAGAGTTACTAAGAGAAGAAAATGAACAGGAGGATGAAATTTTTGATCAAGTAAGCTATTGAAATACTAGACTGTTTGTAACTTTTGGACAAAGCAGCATAGCAGATCTACTTATATTTCTTATACATATAGACAAGTGACAAGTGTGTGCATTGAAACTGAAAGATTTGCATAGATGCCTAATTAATTACCAATATGTAACTGAAACAATGAAAGGTGTATGCACGATTGTGTTGTACTTTCAGCTTATACTAGGGCAAACAGCTGCTAGTGCTAATTGCTAAGCTTCATTAGAAGTAGTTTAAACAAGTTTACCCTTTGTGATTGTGCAGGTTGGTGATTGTTTGGGCACTCTGGTCAAAACCTTCAAGACTTATTTCCTTCCATTCTTTGATGAACTCTCCGTCTATTTGACGCCTATGCTGGTAAGCAGGGATCGAAAAACCGGATCCAGCCGGAATCCCGGCCGGCGGCCGGTACCGGTAACTGGCCGGTTACCGGAAAAATCCCGGCCAAATTTTGAATTGAAGTTTTCCCGGAAAACCGGTAACTGGTCCGGTTACCGGCCGGGAACCGGAAAAACCAGTTGAAATACCGGAAAATATAGAAAAGTGGTAATTAACAATTTGAAATTTGGAATAATGCAATTTTAAAAGTTCTAAATATACTAAAAACTAATGTTTCAATACATAATCTAGCATAACAATGCTTAAACCAACTGAGGAAGGCCATTATAGAGTTAAAAATTCAAATTTGAATTTAAATATTTCGGCCGTTTTTTTACCGGAACCGGCCGGTTTTTTTTACCAATGCTGGTAAGTGAAATGATGAACTATTGGATTTGGAGGCTGTGTTTTATTAGCCTAATAAGGCACTGGACACTGAACTTCATACCAAAAGTTGATTTAACTAGTACTAATGCCAAATCTTGAGTCATGCTCCATTCTTTTTTTCGGGTTACTTTCAGACCCAACTCTTGGGTAGCTGTTCAAGGTTTGTCATATGTTATCATTTTCTTAGATGTTTTAAAAAGGAAATTTTTCTGGGAGTATATATATGTCCTGATATGGTTTATTTTTGGATCTGATGACCGGTGATAATCACAGAACATCTCATTACACAAATTGTACTGTTCTCACACAACATTATTTAGATGGACCTCTTAAGTATTTTTCTATTAAATTTGGTCAATTGCTAGGGAAAGGATAAAACAGCAGAAGAAAGAAGGATTGCCGTATGCATTTTCGATGATGTTGCAGAGCACTGTCGAGAAGCGGCAGTTAGGTAACAGTTTTATGATCCTTGTAACCTTTTTTTTAGAAGAAATGATTCTTTTAAGTTTTTTTTTCCATGAAGCAAAAGTTTGATTATCTCTGGTTCTCAGGTATTATGACACATATCTTCCTTCTCTGTTAGAAGCCTGCACAAGTGAAAACCCAGATGTTAGACAGGTTTGAATCTTTTATGTTCTACTTCCCAATGCACAAAGCTTCATGTGTAATAGTATGCAATATTTCATTTCTCACAAAAGTTTATTTAAAAAGAAAAGCTCGTGGTTCATTTTTAACTTGCTATTTTCAGGCTGCAGTTTATGGTATTGGCATTTGTGCTGAGTTTGGTACTTCTGCATTTAGGCCTCACACTGGGGGTATGTGTTGTATTTACCATGAATTAGACTAGTTTGTAGCTGCGTTTGTCTTTGATGTTGATAATTCATTTCTACAGAGGCCCTGTCCAGATTACACAACGTAATCAAACATCCCAATGCATTGGATTTGGATAATGCGATGGCATATGACAATGCTGTTTCCGCTCTTGGAAAAATATGCCAATTTCATCGTGATAGCATTGATGCATCTCAGGTATCTCATGAGCCATATGCATTTATATTCTTACTCTAAAGTGTATTGCACAAAACTGAGCAGGCATGCTTGGAATATAGGGTGATCAAAATAAAGGAAATGTTTACCTTAAATCATGCATTTGTTTCCTTGTAAATCCAAATAGGGCCTGGGAAAGGGTATCCCTTTCTCATGTTAATTCGATAATACTGTAAGTATCAGTTAATATTTCCATTTGGAGTCACAATGTTGCAATTGATCAATGAAAGTCTCGTCTATAGAAACTAAAAAGTATCATGTTCAATTTTCCTCAAGAACTAGCTGTGTTTGGTAGCACAAAGCAGGCACCAGCACCTCAAGGCACAAAGCGGCTTGTACTGTATGCAAACATTGAATCAACTAGTCGAAAACCCTATGCGACTGCACAATGATCTAAATAGTTTTAAACTAACAAAATATGTCAAATTATAAGATAAAACCGGCCTTCATGCAACCATGCGTAAAAATTAGAATTGTATTCATTTTGGGCTTATGCCTTAATATAACCATTACAATCTAGGTCTTCCAGGCAGGTTATTTATGCATCTTTCCCCTTTTCCTTCAAACTAATGTGACAACTATTTTTGTTGTAGTAGTAGTAGTCGTCTTGTTCTCGGTGAGTAGTAGTCTTTGTTAGAAAAGATGAAGGTAGGGTTTTGCTATTCACAACTATGCAGCTTATTCATTTATCGAGAGGTATATATAGACATTGTTACATGGACCTCATGGGCTAGAGAGGGAGAGAGAGAATGTACAACACTCTTTAACACCCTCCTTCAAACTCAAAGTAGATCAGGAGGATCTGATGCACCGAGTTTGAGTAGATGAAGTCGATGATGTTCTCGAGTTTAAGCTTTAGTGAAGAAATCTTCAACTTGAAGTTCTGAAGGAATGTACTTGAGAGCAATGGTCCACTGCTGACAATGAGATCGTGTGAAGGACGCATCAACACCAATATGCTTTGTCAGCTTATGCTTGACTGGATCACTGGGAATCTGAATGTTACTTGTATTATCACAAAAGAGAGATGTAGGATTGCCACAATGGACACTAAGATCAATCAAGAACCATCAAAGTCAAATGATCTCTGAGGTGGTAGCTAGGGATGAAAACGGATCGGATAGTTTTCGACCGATTCGGACAAAAACGGATTCGGATCGTCTCGGATCGGATTTTTCTCGGATAATTTTCGGATCGGAAACGAATTCGGATTTTTTTTGTCGGAAACGGAAACGAATACAGTAGGCATGCTATCCGGCGGATACGGATACAAATACGGATTATCCGGATAAGACCAAGTCCGATATCCGGATTTTGGCCCAAAAGAAGAGGATTTCAGCCCAAAAGAGAAAATGAGATTTTAATTGATTTCCGAATTTAAGAAAATGCAACAAATCAAATAGCCTTTTAGAAAATAGCAAATAGTGTTGAAAAATTCTAGAAAAAATCACAAAAATTCCTTGAATTATTTTGAACTTAATAAAATTAATTCCAAGTTAAAGTTGGTTTTTATTTTTGCACATAAATTATTTTTAATTTTTGAAAAATAGGAAAAACCTTTTTTAAATTCCAGAAAATTCAAGAAATTAATTATTTTTCATTTTCACTTTAAATCCAATAAAATCCCAGACATCTCAATAAATTTTATTTTTGACATTGAAACTAGGAATTAAATAATTGACTTTATTTTATTATTTTTTTCTTTTTAACCAAGAAAACTCTTTTAAATCTCAAAAAATCTAATAAAATAATAACTTTATTAAATTTATTTATGGTAACATACTTGGGATGTTACGGCCATTTATGTATAGATTAACTCTCCAGCCTGATCGCCTAATCAATGTTAGTGTGAACTAAGTTTTATGTATGTGATGAACTAAGTGTGAATGTGTGATAACTTGTGACTTTGTGAGTTATTACTTATGAGCTAAATATGGTAAACTAAGTGTTATGTTTGTGATGAACTAGTTAATGCAGCTTGCTAGTGCCAATGTTCCGTGTGGTTGTTGGAAATATGAACAATTCATGAATATTTGCATCAAATAAACTAATTATATGTTTTCGTTAATTTTTGGCATACAATTTAAGGGTTTTCATGTTCCGAAAAATATCCGCCACCGTTTTCGTTTCAATTCGTATTCGCTCTGTATTCGTATTCGATATTATTCGTATCTGTATTCGTATCCGGAGCAAGGGTAGAAAAATCGTTCCAGGCACAATTCCCGGCCGGCGGTCGGTACCGGTAATTGGTTGGTTACCGGTTTTCCCGGGAAAAACTCGGTCGAATTTCGTTTAAAATTGCTTAAAAATCAACAAAAATTCGAAATTTGAATTTGCATACTCTGGAAAAACCGGCTGTGATTTCAAATCCCGCCGCCCATCGGTAAGACTGGTTACCGTCGGTAACTGGCCGAGATTTCCATCCCTGATCCGGAGTATTCGTATTCGTATCCGGATCCGAAAAAATATGAAAACAAATATTTCAGAGTCATTATCCGTCCGTATCCGATCCGTTTTCACCCCACGTAGCAGCAAGAGCTCGAAGCTCAGCCTCTGCACTAGAGCGTGACACTGCAGTCTACTTCTTGGACTTTTAGGCAATGAGCAAAGTACCAAGAGATACAGTAGGCAGTGATAGATCGGCGATCAGCAGGATCAGGGATTGAAAACCGAATCGGCCGAATCCGTGGCGGCCGTAACGATATTCAGAATCCATTCTGGGTTTTCTCGGAGAAAACTCGGTCGAGTTTCGTTTAAATTTGCTTAAAAATCAACCAAAATTCAAAATTCAAAATTTGAATTTGTAAACTCGGGAAAACCCGGCCGGGATTTTAAATCCCGGACGCCACCGGTAAACCGATTCGTGCGCAGAATCGTGATTCACGTACGATTTCTATCCATGAGCAGGATCACTCGTCAAAGTGGAGTCAGAGTAAGCGTGGAGCTGAAGCTGACTCGAACTGGCATAGAACAGATATCTGGACGCAGTCCCCTTCAAGTATCTCAGTACACGAAGAACATGACCATAGTGGGCTGATGTTGGAGCATTGACAAACCGGCTGAGCACATGAACATCATGAGCAATGTCTGGTCTGGTGACAGTGAGATAGACAAGACTCCCAACGAGCCGACGATGGCGGGAATGATCTGTCAGAGGTACACCGTCTGTAGGTCGAAGCTACAAGTGAAGCTCCATGGGTGTGACAGCAGTACGAGTATCAGTCATCCCAAAGCGAGTAAGCAGATCCTGAACGTAGCGACGCTGAGAGAGATAGTAGCCATCACCATCATAATGAACCTCAATCCCTAGAAAATAGCTCAATGATTCCAAATTAGACAACATAAATTGTTCATTCAATTTCTTCTTGACAAAAGCCACGTAGTCTGTGTCATCTCATGTGATCAGCATATCATCTACATATAGCAGAAGCAAAGTATGACCCCGCTAAGAAGTGTGAATAAACAAGGCAGGGTCGTGCTCACTCGGAGTGAAACCAACAACTCGAATCACATAACTGAAACGCTCGAACTAAGCACGATGAGTCTGTTTGAGACTATATAGAGCACACCTAAGGGGACAAACGTAGCCTGTAGGAGCCTCAACGCCGAGGGGTGGCTGCATATAAACCTCCTCGTGTAGATCACTATTAAGAAAATCATTTTAACATCCATCTGAGATATAGTCCATGTGCGTACCGTTGCAACTGCAATAAGAGTACGGATTGTGGTCATACGAGCAATTAGAGCAAAAGTCTTATCATAATCTCGACCATAAGCCTGCTGAAAACCTCTTGCAACAAGACGAGCTTTGTATCGTTCTACTGACCCATCTTACTTGTTCTTTACTTTGTACACCCACTTGCAAGTGATAGGAACAACTCCAGAGTGCTTGTACACTCTAATGTTGTGAGCTTCTTTGTCATAGCCAACTGCCACTCAGGTACACTAGCAGCCTCCTGATAAGTACTCGGCTCAGCTACTGCACGAGAAAAATCCCATATCTCTGGTGTTTGAATACAAGAGCGATCACGTAGGGCAAATCGTGATGTAGTAGAACGATCGTCAGAGTCGGTGGTACTGGTCAGAGGGTCAAGTGGAGGAGAGGACGATTGAGGATCATAAGGAACTCTTTGTCGGCGACTATAGTGAAAAGGAAAAGTGGAAGTGTCAAAAACTGGTGTAGCTGGTGGAGGAAACACAATAGAAGGTGAAACTGGTGGAAAATGTGTATTCGGAGAAAACAAGTCTGGTGAAAGAATGTGAGGTAAACACATAAAGGAGGTGGAATATGTGGAAGGAGTGTGATACTATGATGTGTAAAAGGATGGTAAAAGAAAGGTTGACATCAAAGGTCACATCATGAGAGATACAAATGCGACGTGCTGAGGGATATAGCAACGATAGCACTTATGCTCAGGACTATAACCCAGGAAGACATACTCAATTGACTGAGCACTCAGCTTAATGTGCTCACGAGGTGCTAGAAGGACATAACAGACACAACCAAAGACACGAAGATGGGTATAGCGAGAAGGTGCTCTATACAGGACATTTGCCTGTAAGCTTGGAATAGGGCCGACGGTTGATGAGATAGACTGCCGTAGAGACTGCTTCCCCCTATAAGTGAGGGAACAAAGGAGCAGATGAGAAGAGTACGAGCAATCTCAATGATGCGACGGTGCTTGCGCTCAGCAACACCATTTTGAGCATGAGCACTAGGACACGAGAGTTGAGGAAGAGTACATTTAGAAGAAAGGAACTGAAAGGCTGATGAAAGATACTCTCCCCTAGAGTCAGAACGAAAAACACGAATGGAAGAAGAAAACTGTGTATGCACCATCTTAGCAAAACTGATAAATGATAAATGGAAATCAACTGAGAGAGATGTTTCATAAAATAGATCCAAATATATCGAGAGTGATCATCAACAAATACGTCGTAATAACTATGATCATCCTTTGAATCAAAAGGAGATGGAGGTACTACTGGAATATGGTAGTTGTAGCTGTTTCTCCAGCTTACAACTGGTATAATAAAAACTAGACCCAACAATGACACGACCTAAGGAGCCCTGGTGAACTAGAGTGGTGAGGCGAGCTCCACAAAGATGACCAAGCCAATGATGCCACTTGCTGAAGGAAGAACCAATAGGAGACTGAAATGACGACATAGTAGAAGACACTGAGGCCTTCGACGTACTGGTGGAA
Source organism: Hsuehochloa calcarea (assembly GCA_036346395.1). Classification (NCBI taxonomy): domain Eukaryota; kingdom Viridiplantae; phylum Streptophyta; class Magnoliopsida; order Poales; family Poaceae; genus Hsuehochloa; species Hsuehochloa calcarea. The sequence continues at coordinate 18,884,039 of CM070597.1, read as the reverse complement.
AGAAGATATAAGGTGTCCAAGACATAGAGACTAGGTGAGCCTCTACGGCGATGGCCAGAGCCAATCACTCTTCTACTCTGATGACCCTGAATGAAACAAGAAGAGTCATCAAATCCAATGAAATAGTTCATATTAGTGAGTTGACCAACAGAAAGAAGGTTCATAGATAGCTGAGGGATAAAAGATATATCAGGAACAGAGAAGTGAGATGTAGAGAGAAGGCCCTGATGAGTAATAGAGCAAGGTGTGCCATTAGCAGTGTGAACATATGCTGCATTAGTCATGAGCCTACGAGCAACAAGCTGAGAGCTGTTAGATGTGACATGAAAGGAGGGACCTGAGTCCAGAATCTAAGGATGAGTACCACTAGAAGCAGAAGGTGCAATTGAGATCATAGCAAACACTGATCTAGAAGTCACAGTAGGTGTGGGTGAGGCAGCAGTGATTGCTCCAGTAAGTGCTCTCTGAGGCCCAGTAGGTGCTCCATGACGACGATCAGATGGATGTATAGCACGATAATCAACAAGCTAATCTGGATGTAACTTGAAACACTTGTCAACAAGATGACCAGTCCTCTTGCAATGAGAATATACCAACACTCCGTTGGATGTCGCCCTGATAGATCTAGACCGCTGTGAGAGACCCAAGGCAGCATGTGGTGAGGATCTTGAGGTAGGCATAAGCGAATGAAGACGAGTCTCCTCTGCAATCGAACTAGAAAGCACCTTTGTCAAAGTTGGAGTAAGATAGTTGAGTAACTGAGTACGAACAGGCTAACTCCGATCGAAGTCCTTTCACAAACTGATACATGAGCGTCTGATGAGCATACTCATCTTTGGCAACACAAAACTGGCAATCAGTGGTAGGCTTCGGTGTCATAGACTCTAGAGGATCAGTGATATGAGTGAAAGCACTGTAATACTCCTCCGCTGACTGATCTGACTGCTGCTGAATACTATGGAGGTTCTTGAGCAATGTGAGGCGAGAAGCACCATTGGATTGAACATCTCTCTTCTCAAAGTATGTCCACATCTACTTAGCTGAAGTATGATACTCAAGACCCATTCTTAGAGAAACATCAACACTCATGACAAGGCCAGTCATGACACGATCATCCTCTTTCTGCTAAGCCTTTACTACCTCAACATCAACCTTCTTCAGATCAGGAGGATCGTCAGCCAATTGAAAGGTCAAACCATAACCCCTAAGAGTAGTCTTGACTGAGAAAGCCCATGCTCGGTAGTTCAACCCATCGAGCTTCATGTCTGTAAACACGAGATGAACTGCCTCCAAACAGTGAATCAAATTTTGCCATCACGCCATCAAACAATTAACAGTAGACAACAAGTAATCAATATCTGCGAAAGATCTTACGGCTGCAAACTACCAGGCAGCAAGCGAGCAGAGCAGAGCAAGCGGTACGTGGTCTCCAGGCGACGCGAGCGAGCGAGCAGTACGCGATGGTCTCCAGGCGACACGATGGAGGAGAGGTGATGTCTCAGCGGTTGAGCAGCGTGGATCCGGAGAGGTGAAGATCCGGCGTGATAAAGATGAGTTCCTTGAGCCTGAGCAGAGGAGGAGGTGGTGGAAGATCTGGCGCGACGAAGATGACGATGCGTGCTGCTCGATCCAGATCCAGCAGAATCGATGACGAGGCGGTTCAGAGAGGATCAGCGTCGGCCTTGGCTGCGCGATGAAGACGAGGCAGCGGAAGATCCGGCGCGATGAAGATGAGGAAGCATGAAGATCCTTCCCCGTGCGCGAGCTTCGGGACTTGGGGGAGACGAGCCTTCTAGTCAGGGGAGACGAGAGGATGTGAGATGATGCCGCCGAGCAGTGGCTCAGGCCCGCCGGCCCACGACGAAGGAAAACGCAAGCACGACGGCAGCGGCGGCTATGGAAATAGGGGTATGGTTGGAGATTGCTCTGATACCATGTTAGAAAAGAGGAAGCTAGGGTTTTGCTATTCATAACTATGCAGCTTATTCATTTGTTGAGAGGTATATATAGACATTATTACATAGGCTTCACGGACTAGACAGGGAGAGAGAATGGGCAACACTTTAACAGTCTTATTCTAGGTAGGAAAAAAATCAACTTAAATGCTATGATGCTCTCTCTTGCAGTCACTAAAAGGAATTTTAATTATGATATGCATCTGAACTCAACGATACTAAGATATTGTTATGTATTGTTACAGCATCTAATGTAGCCATTTCTCGTCTGCTTCATTAAATCTTTTAGGGATTTGAATGTCACTTCTTTGTGCCCTCTTGCCCCAAACAAAAGTCTAATAATGGAGCATTACCTGTTAATAGTTGCGCTGTTACTTTAGTAAACTTTAACCATGCAATGCTTCTGACCATGAAACACTTTTTTAATGTTAACAGGTCATTCCTGCTTGGTTAAGTTGTCTGCCGATAAAAAATGACTTAATCGAGGCCAAGATTGTCCATGAACTGCTGTGTGCAATGCTTGAGAAGTAAGCAATAGTTTTAAAAAATCTATGGAATTGTGTAGTTTTGCTGAGCTATGGTGTAGAAACAATATTTCATTAGTAGCATGATTATTTTTTATTTCATTAAAAAATTTCTTGCTACCTTTGTTGGCATAACTAACAGGTCTGATAGGGAGCTTCTGGGTCATAACAATCAATATCTTCCAAAGGTTATCTCTGTTTTCGCGGAGGTACTAATTTATGTTTATTATTTTTCTTGGTTTTCATTGTTACTTTCCCTTTTTTGTTTTTATTTGGTGGTAAAGATATATAAAGAATACTGCAACACTACTACCTGCACTTTTGGTGCCATAGAGGATCTGTACCTACATTATTAAAGTATGCAATTTGATGCCTCCAAAGCAGGGATCGAAATCTCGGTACCGGATGAAATCCCGCCGTGGAAGCGAACGATAACCGCCGATTCTGGAAATTTCGAAAAAACCGTGTGAATTCAAATTTTGAATTTTGAATTGAAATTTTACCGTCGAATCGACCGTTATCGCCGCCGAATCGTCAAACCGGAAAAAAACCGGAAAAACCGGAAATGGTGAAAATGGTAATTATGAAATTTAAATTTGGAACAATGCAAATATTAATGAGAAAATGTTTCTCTCATAGTTGATACTAGTAATCATACATATGAAACCTGTGTCGCTGAACAAACTATTAGCAAATACTTTTTCAGATTCTTATTAATCATATCGCGTCACTAAATGATTTGAAAGTATAGGATTAAAGAATCAATCCAATCCTGAGCAAATAATGATGCAATCCAATTCTCTCATAGTTGCATGCAATCCAATTAATGAGAAAGTGTTTCAAGTTGTACATAAAAAGTCCTCATTTATGTTTTAATAGTGCTAAATATACTAAAAACTAATGTTTCAATACATAATCTAGCATAAGAATGCCTAAACCAACTAGGGAAGGACATTATGGAGTCAAAAATTCAAATTCAAAATTTAAAAATTTCGGCCGGTTTTTTTTTACCGGTTCCGACCGGTAAACCGGTTACCGGCCGGTTTTTTTATCCCTGCTCCAAAGTATGCACATCAATTAAAATTTAACACCAAATGGTATGAGCTAGTATTGAAAAATATGTCTATTAAAATTGCACATCTATGTGCATGTTAAAATCTTAACAAAAATATAAGTACATCTTGGAATATTAACAAGCATGGGTTGAGAGTTTCACTGGTCAATTGAACTCCATTACCAACTAGTGTCCGTCTGGTTAACCACTCAACCTCTAGGTTGAACCCTGAAACAGGGTAGCTGCAAGCTACCATAGGTCTAGATGAGGGTACTAAATAGAGTACCTACTTCTGGATATTGGCAATTTAGGGTTGAAACGCTACCATCAATTTCATGTGCTTCCGCAACCTTTTGTCACTACGATGCTAAATCTTCTATCACCCTTATAAATTGTGTGGGCACTTACTTTTCCTTTTTGGTCATCGTATTTTAACATTCAATACTTCATATTTCCATAGTTCCACTATATTGTCTTCCATTGGAAATCACTAGTCATACCATAGTAATACAAAATCATTCTTTTGTCCCTCAAGACAATATATTGTGTTGGCTATCTACGAATGAATTAATGAAGTCCTGGTTTTTGACACAACATTTCAAATTACATCAATTGCAAATATAATATGTGAGTTCACCAGACTCTTATCTAATTTTTCACATGACAATGTAAAGATCTTTAAAAAAGCTTAGAGATAGGCATTTGCTGGTCTCATTTAATGCAATCATAGTGTCATGGGCCACAATGGTTTTAGAACATTGTTTAGCTGTTTAACGTCATATCTATTTTGTGCTAAATGCAGATATTATGTGCGGGTAAGGATCTTGCAACAGAACATACTGCTGGCAGGATGGTCAATCTGCTAAGACAACTTCAAACAACGTTGCCTCCGTCAGTACTGGCCTCGACATGGTCTTCTCTGCAGCCACAGCAACAGCTTGTGCTACAATCTGTGTTGACATCATAGCCGATCAGTATAACCTAAATGCTTGTTAAACATATGGCCTTCACAGCTTGCCTTTTTTTGTGTTTTATTCATGCAATTTTGTGGTTGGGTTCCTGGGTTTGTGCAGCATACAAATGCCCTGAGCTTTTGTATGTAGGGCAAGGTTTGCATCAGGTGTGTATATTATTGCGAAATGGCATGGATGTGTATGAGGCTGAGCTATCTCCACATCACCGCAGTGAAGTTGTAAAGTTACATGTTTCATTCGCTAGTGATTTTAGTTGGATTGAAAGAATTGTAAATTAACAACAATTTTGATCGTTGATGGTTGATGTCATATTGTTTTCATCAATTTTTTGTGCCTGCCTTTTGGCTTGTAAGGCCTTGCATACTCCAGTTGCAGCTATCCTTGATCACCAGCAGTGCTAATCATAACTATTTCCTGCAAATTTTATAAGGTTTGCTCTGCGAAGTCTCGCAAAGAGAGTTAAATCCTTGAGTTCCACCCAAGTTGTAGCAATTCTTGATGTTGGTTCACTGCTGATTGTATTTGTCCCGCAGGTTTCAGGGAAATACGTATTTGGTAAACAGCCATGATTTGGTAAACAGCCATGAGAACTCCATGGCAGATTGTGAGCAGGAACTAGTCCCAGTCAACAGGTGTGCAGCCAGAGGTTTGTTTCGGTGCTGCGTAACGGAAATCCCAAACAAAACTAATATTTATCTAGGTTTATCTCTTGGGAAAATAATATCTGTTGTATCTCAATGGGGCATGAGACGCTTCATGTCTAGGGTTGGGATTTTGGAAGTTTAGAAATAAATTAACCATGGTTCGGAATGAAGGTTACGTTTGGTGTGTTGGTTAACTCCTATTACGTGGAATCAATCTGGGACAATCATACATATGACAAGTTATCATGGTGTATGTTCCAACTTCAAATTTATTTTTGCATTCACAGGTATATTGTGTCGTCTTTGATTCCCTAGTCTTTTTCAATATCTTATTAACTGTAATAGACGAGATTAGTTCAAAACATTAGACAATTTTTGCAATGACAAATGAGTTAAAGAACTGAAAGATGTCCGTACAATATTTTGAGACGGTACTACATGAAACTACCCTTGTTTATTACTACTTTTCACCTGTGGGCCTTGTTTATTTTGAGATTCCAATCATTAAAAACTAGGGCTAAGTGACCACAATTGTCCAACAAATGCTAATGATTAGCGCAAACTTATCCAAAACTTGGCTCTCAATCGCTAAAAAATCCCGGTGTTTGCTGTGATTTACTCATTTTGTTAGACAAACCGAAGTTGATTTTGAAGTTATTATACAGACGTCAATCTTGTCCTGCGAAGGGGTGTAAACGTGTGCGCGTTTTCAAAGGAGAAATCAGCATAAGATCGAGTACTGTAATGTCCAACAATAACACTAATCATCACGCTCCAATTACATAGCTTCCACGGTACAATGACAGCTAGATACACGGTCCAGCAGCACACCTTTAATTGCTAATGACATAAGGAAACCATATCATGTCACAACTGGGCAGAACTAGCTTTATGCTGCCAGTTCGAAAATGACCCAAGCAGCCGATAGGAAAGCAAGAAGAGAACAATAATAGCAATCAGCAGTTTTTCAATGCACGCCACACAGGCACACTCGAGAATCGGACATTCGGACTCATGCCAAGAATACCCAGCACAAATGGGTAATTCTGCGTCATGTCGCAGCCACTAACCGAAGTGTTTCTTCTGAATTCTTTGCGTTCTGCTCTGCCAGGAGAGACTGCAGGTCACTACCATTGGCCAAGCTGCTGAACTCGACGGATATTTCCTCTGGCAGAACGCCATGAGCCTCTTCAGAGACTGCAAGTACTTCCTGGTCGTCTCGTTGTTCATTATGTGAGCCACGCTGTTTGCGTAGATCTTTTCACGGGCGGAGCGCTCGTGTATGCCAACCATCGTGACACCAATTGGTCATGGTGAGTTGCCGATGGCTAGCTTGATGTAGTTGTCCACTGCAGCCAAGTAGTCTCGTCTCAAGCAGCACTTGACCACCTCCAGAAATTCTCGTCGAACATCATCGGGGAGAGCCTGCAATTGGATCCATCGAAATATTGAATCAGCAAAACACATAGGGCGATTTAGAATTACACCAGGTATTGCAAAAAATGACATCATCCCTTCGGCTAACTTCAAAACTACCATGCAACTTATTTCTGAGAAACGTAGCTCAAAGCAAATTTCCCCCTAAAGCATCTTAGAAATATATCACAACTCCTGGAGTAAACTATCCAAGCACTCGTACATTACAAAAAAAAAACAGTTCAAATATCAGCGCCCTGCGATTTCAGATAACCATAGAGCTGACCCTACAAGTTATGATAGCGACACTGACATACTAACAACTCTCGTAGGTTAGGTCTACGTTACCTTATCAGTTAGTATAATTTTTGAGAGAAACAAGACGATATCCGTTACATCATGGAGACAGCACTCTTCCTATTAGAAAAAAAAGTGTTACTAGTAGCACTTGATAGCCTATTGATGATCACCGATTCTCAGTATAGACCCTCATAGAGCAAGTTCTCTTGCATCATCATTTTGAAGGCAGATAGCCAGGGAGTAACCAATACCCAGATAGCCAGGGAGTAACCAATACCAGGAAAAACTGTAAATGAATTACCAAGCTTCCTAAAAGCACAAGTCGCAACCTGATCATGGATTTGGTGTTTGTGGATTCAGAATGGCGCCCTCCTATTCAAGGGCAAAAGAGAATCATTAAGAAAAATCCCTTCCTGTGTAACAGAGATATACTCTGAAGTCTGAACACCCCCATTAATAATATGCAAATCGTATGGTTGATAAAAGTACAGGTAATATAACAGTCTTGTTCGTCTGAATGTAAGCTTAAAACTGATTGCCAGTTGCTGACAATGCCTTCATACTATACAAGGAAGAATACACATTAAAACAATATTTGTCAGTGAATGTAATTTGAAACTAATTGCCAGTTGCTGTCAATATCAGTCAGGCAATCATACCAATCAATAGCAATTAACCATTGCTTTCCTGCTAATCTTCAATAGGACTTTTGCAGCATCTAGAAATTATGCCTTTTCTTCAAAATGGCTGCCTGTTTTTCATCCATTGGGTAAGGTAAGCACTGAATGTGTTAAAAATAGGGACAAAAGGAGATACAATTTTTTTACGTGAAAAACCCTTGCAGAAAAAAACTACGGGCGTCAACCGGCGATGATCACTATATGAGAAGTGTTTACAAATCACAGGAGAATTACAATGAGACATCAACTCTCCCCGTGCGGCTTACAAGGGGTATATAAAGGGGTAAAAGGACTTAGAATCCAAGTAGAAAACTTATCTGCTAATATGGCAAATTTGAATTCGACCACATTAAAAGTTCGGATCACATATCTCAACAATCTTCACCATGAGATGAATTTCCTCTTGTAACAAAATGAATAATCATCAATCACCAAATAACTCCACAATAAGATAAAAATCACAGTGCGCCAATTAGTCTCTAGGACTAAACTGTAATACCAACTAAGCTTGAGCAAAACTCAAACTTAGTAACAGGAAATGACTTTGTCATCATATCAGCTGGATTATCATGAATACTTATCTTGCACACCTTGACATCACCTTGAGCAATAACACCTCGAATAAAATGATATGTCACATCAATGTGTTTTGTTCTCTTATGGAACATCTGATCCTTTGTAAGACATATAGCACTTTGACTATGATAAAATATAATAGTGCAAGAATTATCTCTACAAAGCTCAGTGTACAAACCTCTAAACCAAATAGCTTTTTTACAAGCTTCAGAAATAGCCATATATTCTGCTTCAGTGGTAGATAAGGCTATAGCAGCTTGCAAACTTATCTTCCAACTAACAACACAACCACCAATGGTGAAAACATAAACTGTGAGAGACCTCTTATCCAAATCACTAGCATTATCATAGTCAACATAACCAACAAGTTCATCTCTAGCTTTTTTACAAGCTTCAGAAATAGCCATATATAATGCTTCAGTGGTAGATAGGCTACAGTAGCTTGCAAATTTGTCTTCCAACTAGCAGCACAACCACCAATGGTGAAAACATAAACTGTGAGAAACTTCTTATCCAAATCACCAGCATTATCAGAGTCAACATAACCAACATATTCATCTCTAGCTTTTTTACAAGCTTCAGAAATAGCCATATATTCTGCTTCAGTGGTAGATAAGACTACAGTAGCTTGCAAAATTGTCTTCCAACTAACAGCACAACCACCAATGGTGAAAACATAAACTGTGAGAGACCTCTTATCCAAATTATCAGCATTATCAGAGTCAACATAACCAACAAGTTCATTTCTATAATTCCCAAACTGCAAACGAGTATTAGAAGTGTCATGCAAATATCTGAAAATCCACTTAACTGTTTTCCAATGCTTTTTTCTAGGATTAGCCATGTATCTTGTCATGTGGGGCCGCAAGGATGAGCCGACCCTACCGACTTAAGATGTCAAGTCTAGGAAAGGTTAATTTATGAATAATTCTATTAGGAAGGTTTTATTTGGTGAGAGTCTATTAGGAAGATTTCATTTGGTAAGAGTCTATTAGGAAAGTCTCATTAGGGAAGTTTGTATTAGGAAGAGTAAGAGTTAGAGTTCTAGTCCAGGGAAGGATTAACCTTCTATTTCAGATAAGAGTTAGAGTCCTAGTACAGGGAAGGATTAACCTTCTATTTCAGATTGTACTCCTATATAAGGAGCATATGCAGTAACAGAAAAACCAGCAAAGGATTGGGTTATTCCCAACCTCCCTTGCGCCAACACCATTGCTTCCTGCTGCAGTACTGTTCATCGCGCGTAGTACTGTTCATCGTAGGGTACTATTCATCACGCCGTTCGCCACGGCGTCCCGACGCAATCCTCATCCTCCTGGGTTGATTATTCCATTTCACCTCCGCTCCCAGCGCTCATCTCCTGACATCTTGGTATCAGAGCCACTCGCTGTTTTCCCCATGGGGATTGGTGGAGGTTTCGACGACAACTTCAAGGAGATGATGATGAAGTTCATGGAGAACACTGGCAACCAACTCAAACTGCTGCCCGAAGTTTTGGATCGGCTCGACACTCACGCCGCTAGCTTGCAGCAATCCAGAGCCGTCTTCATCGCCATGACCAACGGTTGGCACGCATGGAGGGCCAGCCCGGTAGTGAAGACGACGTCGTTGATCAGGGCGAACGAGACGCCGCAGCCTCTGCAGCCGCCACTTCATCGATGCAAAGAATGGGCGATCGCCACCGCGACTGCCATCGAGGCGCGCCGCACGCACGCTGCGCGGTCAGGAAGAGGCTCGGGGACTTCCGCCCCGGCCATACCAGCCTCCACTCCGGGGTGATTTCGGCCGGGCAGGAGGCCCTCGAAACCCACCGCGCTACATCAAATTCAATTTTTCATCCTTTGATGGCAAGGAGGATCCACTACCCAATTTTTTCGCGCACAGCAAACACCCATAGAAGATAGGGTGTGGCTCGCTACGTCCACATGACCGGCGTAGCACATCTGTGGTACATGCGAGTGGAGCGCATGGATGGTATGCCTAACTGGCCGCACTTTACTAACCTTGTCCACCGTCAATGAAATCAATAGTCTCAGAGTATGATAAAGATTCTACATCACCTTGAATTTACTTTGTCATACTTAAAGCATAAGCAACACTATTAGTTTCTTCAATCAACCTCTTGGATGGATTAATCTCCCTCCTAGGTCTGTCAACTGCAATGAATCGTTGTGGTGGCTGTTCAATAATAGGAGGATTCTCAATAATAGGTGCATCATAAACAATAATATTTTCCTTACCTGATGTGTTATCTGAACCAACAAAATGATTCACCTAAACACTTGAATTCTGCTCACTCTCAATAGGAACATTAGTAGACAGTTTATCATAAAGCACAATAGATTCATTAAAGATAATATTTCTGCTAATCACAACCTTATTTGTTTCAGGATTCCACAACATGTATCCTTTAACACCAGATTTATAACCAAGAAAGATGCACTTAACAACTCTAGGCTCTAATTTTTCATTATCAACATGAGCATAAGCAGTACAACAAAAAACTTTCAATTCTGAATAATTTGCTGGGGAAGCAGACCATACCTCAATTGGAGTTTTCTTTTAAATTACAGTAGAGGGTGACCGATTAATAAGATAGCAAGCAGTGGAAGCAACTTCAGCCCAAAAACGGCTATGCAAACCTGCATTAGACAACATGCAACGGGCCTTAGAAATGATGGTCATGTTCATACGCTCAACTACACCGTTTTGTTGAGAAGTATGGGGAACAGTGTAGTGCTTGACAATGCCTTCAGTCTTGCAATATGATTCAAATTTATTAGAATAGAATTACATCTCATTATCAGTGCGAAGTTTCTTTACCTTTTTTCAGTTTACTTTTCAACCATAGTCTTTCAATCTTTAAATGCTGAAAATGCTTCTGATTTATGCTTCAAGAAATAAGGTCACACTCTTCTAGAGTAATCATCAATAATTGTTAACATATAACTAGCGCCTTCTAGCGATGTTTTGCGAGATGTTCCCCATAAATCAGAATGCACATAATCCAAAATACCTTCTATAATATGAACCAAAGTATTGAACCTCCCCCTTGTATTTGTCAAACACACAATGCTCACAAAATTTCGGCTTACCAATGCTATGTCCATCAAGAAGTCCTCTCTTGCTCAATTATGCCAAACTAATTTCACTCATATGCCAAAGATTAGTAACATCAGAATCAGATAATGAACTTGAAATTACAGCAACATTACCTGATATTGTAGTACCTCGCAGATGGTACAGATTGACATTTTAATATCAGCTTTCATCACAATAAGAGAGTCTTTTGATACATTCGAAACTCGACCTTCACTAGAACACTTATACCCTTCAGTATCAAGAGTACTCAAAGAGATGAGGTTTCTTTTTAAATCTAGAATGTGTCTCACATCTGTCAAGGTTTTAACAATGTCATCAAACATCTTGATCTGAACTGAACCAATTCATGCAACCTTACAAGATGAGTTATTACCCATCAACATAGTAGCACCATCAACGGGTTTATAGGTGGCAAATCAATCCCTATTAGGACACATATGAAAGGTACAGGCGAAATCAATGATCTATTCATCATTAGTCTTAGCAGATCCAGCAAAGGCAACAAGAACATCTCCATCAGAACTATCATCAGCAGTAAGGGAGGCTTTACCTTCATCATCTGGTTTACCTTTTGATATATAATAACTAGTTCTCTTTTCTTTATTCTGCAGCTTCCAGCATTCAGAGATGTTGTGCCACTTTTCTTGTAATATTTGCACGACTTGTACTTGGCTCTTGATTTCGACTGGTTTTTGTAGCCATTCGAACTTTTACCTCGAGATCCGTTGTTTGAGTTCGTCTCTTTTTGCCTGCCACAAACAAACAAGTCTTCTCCTTGCGAACTTGAATTTTCAGAAGGTATCATATGTTTCATCTTCTCCTTAGCATGCAAAGCTTCATAAACTTCATTAAGCGTGAGAGTATCTCTACTATATAATATGATATCTCTGAAATTTGAAAAAGAACTAGGTAGGGAACACAAAAGAATAAGATCCAAATCCTAATCATCATATTTTACCTCTATCGACTCTAGGTCGACAACGATCTCCTTAAACACTGAAAGATGATTAAGCATAGATTCCCCTTCTTGCAATTTGTGAGACTACAACTTCTGCTTGAGGTGCATCTTATTGGTGAGATCCTTTGTCATGCAATTTTATTCCAGTTTCAGCCATAATGCAGTAGATGTCTTCTCTTTCAAAACCTCCTGCAAAATATTATTTGATAGATAAGGTGAATCTGAGATAAAGCATTACGGTCTTTACGCTTCTCATCTGCGGTCCATGTGATAGGTTGTTTCTCAAATCCTTCCAATGTATCATCCAAATCCATCTGTGCTAGCACAACCCTCATCTTGACTTGCCACAGCGAAAATTTTATGTCTCGGCCCAGGAGTAGAAGATCATACTTCAAAGTCGTTATGAGGAATAAATTCTGAAATTTGCTGATATGTGTAAACCTAGCAAAAATCAAGACATCTTTAGTACACCTTCTGTGTACGCGAATCAAAGATCTTCAAATACATAGTACATTGTGCTAGATGGAGTTTTCTGCTTGGAGTGCTTTTGTGTCTTGGTTTGCTGACTGCTGCTTGAGTGCTCTGCTGTCCTTCGTGAAGGACAGCTGGGTGAGGCTTGCTTCCGCACGCAGGCGCTCAGCAGAAGACGCGCACGGACCGAGGAAACGCCTGTGGATGACGCGCCCGAGCGAACTCGATTGAATCGACAAAGGACGTTGCTGGCGCCGTTGCTTCTGCGCGCAGGACGAAGACCCGAAGCCGACGCGAGACGGCGACGCCGAAATCAATCTACTTTTTTTTCATCTCTCTCTCAAAACCCTAATATCCTATGATCTGACACCACTTGTTAAAATTATGGACAAAAGGAGACACAAATTTTTTATGTGGAAAACCCTTGCGGGAAAAAACCACGAACGCCAACCAGCGATGATCACTATATGAGAAATGTTTACAAATTGCAGGGAAATTACAATAAGACGTCAAATCTCTCCGTGCGGCTTATAAGAGTTATATAAAAGGGTAAAAGGACTTAAAGTCCAAGTAGAAAACTTATCCGCTAATATGATAAGTTTGAATTCGACCACATTAGAAGTTCAGATCATATGAAGTGCATTTCAAAATAGAAGTTCAAATAAACCTACAACGTTACTATATCCATTTTACGATTTTGAAATTATAAAAAAGTTCGGTCCTTTGAGTTACAGCACAATGTAATACTAATTTGTTCAAAAAGGCCACAATCTTAGATGGACTTTTGACATCGCTCTCTTTCTCCTTCCATTGGATTAAACCAACCAGCGAATATCAGATGCCGCATCACGTGCCAAGAAGTAAGTGTATCTAATGTTGCATACCTTCTTCTCGCACAGTTTGAAGAGCGGCTCGAGATAGCGCGGCCACTGCTTGCAGGTGGCCACGGCGGCCTTCCCCTTGGCCGTCCGCCTCTCCGCCTCAGGCATCTCGTCCACCTCCTGGCTCCACTCGCTCATGAAGTCATGAGCCTCCTGAAGAAGGCCAAGATCTTGTCCTCGTCGCAGAGCTCCTCGAAAGGCACATCCTTCTCCTCGTCCCCGCCCTCCTTCCTCCCTGCCGCGTCGCCAGGCTTGGGCTTCGCTGCCGCCGCCGCCGCCTTGCCCCGCAGTTCCTGGATGTCGCGGAGGAAGTCGTTGGTCTGCCCCTCCCCGATCTCCCCGGCGTCGGCATCCGCGAGTGCGGCGGGTTCCTCTAGCACGGCGTGGAGGCGGCGGAGGCGCGCGGCGTCGTCCTAGCCGAAGAGCGTGGCCGGATCGCGCAGCAGCCGCAGGCGCCGGATGACCTCCTCCCTCGGGAGCGCGTCCCGGGCGTCTCCCTGGTGCTCGTACTGCGCTTCAGCGGCGTTGGCGGAGCCGGGCGAGGAAGAGGAGGGTGAGGCGGCGGGGTGGGACCGGAGCTGCTGCTTCCGGAGGAGGATCTGGCACTCGGCGAAGTGGAGGCGCGCGCGCCTCGATCTTGGCGCGGGGGAGGAGCTTGCGTCCGCCGAAGTCGGCGTCGATGAGCTGGCGCTTGCGCTGCTGCTCGCGCTTCAGGAGGTCCATGGCTCGTGGAAGCGGCGTTGGATCGGAGCGTGGTTGGCTTTCGAGTTTTCCGGAAGGGGAGGCTGCGTGCTCTGGAAGCTTCGGCTCTGGCGTTCGAAACTTGGAAGTGATGATTTTGTTTGTGGCCGGGGACGGGGAGGAAGGGGAGGAGTTCTCGCGCGAACCTTCTCGAGTTGGAGTTCTTGGGATGCGGAAAGACGCGCGATTTGGTACGTGGTTGGGCCCATTCTAACTTCTGGCCTGCTAGCTCAAGTATAAATAACAGGCTGGGCCAGATCTTAGGGTGGACTTGATGTAACTGGGGCTTCGCATGGGCCCATCCAAAGGTTATTTAAACGGGAGTAGTAAGCTGCGTTTGGTTCTGTTAAAATAAATAGGTTAGCTAACCTTAATCTAGATAGATTAGCTTAACTTGATTTTTGTGTTTGATTACTAACCTAGTTAGTCAAAAATATTGTTTGCCTAGATTAGGTCTGGTAGTGAAAAACAAAAAAACTCATGAGGGTTAGTTGTGTTGGGTTAACTTGTTCTACTTTTTGGTGGGTTAACTTAATTCTAGGTTAAAGGGTTAAAAGGCTTTGTCTAAATTAAGTTAACCCTCTATAACCCGCTGGTGTTTTTTTTAGAGGAAGTACGGAATTACGTTAGGGTGAAAAACACCCGATGCGCTGTCTTCTAGTCAAGCCTACATAGAATGTAAGGGATAAAAAATATATCTAGGGACAAGAGAATGTAACGGGATGAAAAATTGTTCAATATATCTAGGGACAAAAAGCACATGATGTTTTTTTAAGCCTCGGAAAAGCACGTGATTTTGGAGGGAGATAGGCACACAGGGAATTTTCGGCGAGATTCAACCTTGCATTATATTTCCTCCAAATTCCATATGAATAGAGGTAAACTGTACTAACATTGTAAGATTTCTAGGAGCTCATTCTTTTGCTCGGAAAGGTTCACGTAACAGATGTTTTTTTTATAAGACCCATTACCACAAAATTTTCTCTTGTGTCCTCGGTTTAGTGGCGAAACTATGATAAAAATGGAGGGTGGGTTTCAAGTACTATACAATTTATTTACTATGCAATTTATAGTGTAGTGAGAAGTGAATTTACATCATCGTAGTGCAACGACCGCCTTTGTTTCATCAAATCGTAGTGTCACCGAGAAAGAAGGGTTCCAACGCCGACAGAGAGTGGGCTCAAACCCATCCAAACCCACTCGGTGGATTCAGCCCTGCTCGGTTCCAAACAACCAGTTGTCCGTCGGACTACGATGATAGTGCCCCCATGCTTGAACTTTCAACCAATGGACGGATGCTAGTGTGGCTTGTGATACCTCTTGCCTGTGCCTGCCACGTTTCTCGAACATAACCCCAAGAGACTTCACTTTCTTCCGAAGACCGCGTTAAAAATGACTGCTCGAGTCGTCGTCGGTCCACCGGAAAAAATATCCTACTCCAGTCCAACTCTACAGAGCAGGAACAAGACTTGGAAACAGCGTACAGCGGCGGGGTGAGAGACACAACCAACCGACGGGCAGGCGGGTAAAGGCGCGCGGCAGCTACAGCGAAACCGGTCGCAAGCAAGCGGGCCAAACGACCCGTTGCCCCGAACGCGTAGCGCTCCGCCTCCGCCTCCACCGCGCCCCACGCGGACGGAACACGAGCTGCTAAAGCCAAGGGAACCAAAACCGAGGCGAACCACTTTGCGCACATGTATACAGCACCACTTCCTCGTGATCCACCAACCGCCTCCCTCTCTACTTAAACGGCCCCAACTATGCTCGCTTCTCGCTCCGCACCCCGACTCGAAAGAACTCTCTGCCGACTCGAAAGAACTCTCTGCTCCGTCAATCATCTCCTGATCCTTTTTCGAGCATCCTTCTGCTCCGATCATGGATCTGCAGGGCCCCGTGAGCTCCCCTTTCGACTGCGTCCTCCTAGGTACGTACGTGAAGGCACATGATTGCTCTTGTTGGTCAGTACAATCGATTTCTGCCATGATCGAACCGTCTAACCCTGGTGATTTTATTATTCTGGTCCGGCCGCGAAGACCTCGACGACACGCTGTACCCCGGCAGCACCGGCATCGGGCTGGCCGTGAAGCGCAACATCGACGAGTTCCTCATGGCCAGGTGCGGCCTCGCGCCGGACAGGGCGTCCGCGCTCCGGGCCGAGCTCTTCCGCACGCACGGGAGCTCCCTCGCCGGCCTCATCGTACGCACACTCCAACTTGGCCTCCTCCAACGATGCCCTCTCTACTTTCACTTTTTCCTCGCGTTGCCTTTCAACATAAGTTTTGATTTTGTCGTAAATTTCGGCAGGCGATGGGATATGACGTGCACCCGGATGAGTACCACAGGTCAGCACGCGAACGCAACGCCCACTTAATTTAATCCCCGCAAGTAATCAACGATTACGCCTCTAAATTAACCGAGCGTTGCTTTGGATGATCGGTGCAGCTACGTGCACGGCAGGCTGCCGTACGACAGGATCGCCGCCGACCCGCACCTCGCGACGCTGCTGCAGAGCATCCCGCAGCGCAAAGTTGTGAGTACTACTGCTACGTTGTTTCGGGAGCTCCTCTCCTCCGTAGTTTCTGCGAAATTCTTGCGTTAGAAGCAAATTTGACCGTGCTACCAACGATGATCCACTAATTAACCACATGTGATGGGCGGCTGCAGCTGTTCACGAACTCGGATCGGGCGCACCTGAAAAAGGCGCTGGAGCGGCTGGCCGTCGACGAGGGCTGCTTCGACGCCGTCGTCTGCTTCGAGACCATGAACTCCCACCTCTTCGGGGTGGCGGAGGAAGACGAGGCTGGCGGCGCTGCCTCTGGTGACCATCCCGTTGTGGTCTTGAAGCCGTCGGTTGATGCCATCGTGGCGGCCATGCGTGTCGCCGGCACAAACCCACGTCGGACGGTAACTACCTAATTTCCACACTTTCATTTACTGTACGTGTTGATTGTTTTAAAATTTTGCAATGTACCAGTCCAAAATGCTCTTTAGGAATCGTTTGTTACTACTACTTTGTTGTAATTAATTTGTAGATTGAGTTGGTTTTTATTTATTAAAAAAACAGAAATTCTAGCCTGAGTTCTAGTACTGAATACATGCATGTAAATTCGACGGAAAGACCGCGGGGATTTTAAAGTAAACGAGGATGATAGGAGTGTTTCGTACACCAAGCTATTATATTTCTAACCACATGTGTTTCACAGCTAGTATAGCTCTATTCCAGGATATTACTATAGAAACTTAGGGAGCATCTCTTCTTGTAATAAGCTCGTTTTTTTTATTAAAAAAATCACGAGAAAGGAACTGGGTCAAATGAATGGAAAGTGACATTTAGGTGCAATGCAAGCCCAACAACTTGAAAATTAGAAACTAATCAGGTCCTTGCCAGCACTTTGCCTTCGATGAAAGCAAAGCCTATTAGTACATTATTACGTTCTTCATTTTGCGCTCGTCAATGATCACAAAAGTAGTTAATAACTCGTTCCTGCTCTACCAGCTCTTCCTCGACGACAGCGAGAGGAACATCGCCGCGGGGAAAGCTCTCGGCCTCCGCACCGCCCTGGTAACCACTGCAACTCCACTAGGACTAATTATGTTCCGTTTGAAACGCGGAAATTTTACAGTTCTCTCTCTCCCTTTTTTTTTTATTATTATCGTGAAATTCTTGCGTCCAAAAAAGTCCCAAATTTGGTTGTGCCGCCAACTCAGTGTTGAGTGGCGTTGCTGTCCATTTGACGGGTAGGTCGATCGATCAGGTGTCCAGAAAAAAAGCATATCCCGTTTTGTGCATCGTGTGACGCCACAAGTTTGGTTTAGGCATTTCATTGTGCTTGCATTATTGGGTAATCTTGCTTGCTTTTGCGCATGCACGCTTAGCCATATAATTGGTGCTCTAGCATTTGTGCCTGGCAATCAGTAGGTCGAGACGGGGCCCGGTCGGTGATATCTACGGTATGATCCAACTCGGTTGAGCAGTGGGCTCTTGCTCAATGACTACAAGAGTAATACAAAAGAAATTGAAATCCGATTTTCATCAAAGTTTTCAAATCAACAGTGCAATGCATGCATACGTAGTGAATAATGGAGGGGGGGGGGGGGATCTCTTCTCCGAATGTTCCATTTGTATTCTGTCAGTAGTCGTTGGCCCATCACATCAATTAGTGATATAGTGTTTTGTTTTGTCTCCATGGATGATCAGGCCGATCGATCGATAGCGTGTCCAACTTTCAGTACAATCATCGTAGGACAACTAATTTAGTTTTGTCCCTGAGCACTAACATCAATTAATCTCGTCAATTAGGTTGGCAAGAGGGTGAGGAGCAAGGAGGCGGACTACGCCCTGGAGAGCATCGGCAGCCTCCGGCGAGCCATCCCGGAGATATGGGGCGTCGCGGCCGTCGCCAGCAACGACGGCGAACAGTCCGGCCACGGCATCGAGAAGACGAACAAGGCCATGAGGTCCGACCTGGACTCCATCATTCGGCCCACGTCAATCCAGGCCTAATTAATTGGTCGCTAATAAAGCTCCTAATCCTCACACACCGAATCGATCCAAACCTATCTGATATCAATAATGGGCACTAATAAAGCTCTCATATCATGTAAATTGTTCTGATTCCTGATGCGAGTGTGTGCGCGGTGTTGTCTACTGTGTATATAGTGTATATGCATGCTCCTAGCTGACAGACAGACATGTACATTTCTTCTGATCAGCACTCTGTAAAGCAAAGCAAGTGCAGGACGAGTCACGCAACGTATGTGATTCTTACGCGTTTGTGTATATATTCTAAGTCATAAATCAGAGTTGTATTCGCGATCAAATCAACAGTGACAAGTATGTGCAAACGGAAGGAGTATGTGAATGTGACTTTTCTGTGCTTCTCAGTATACTATTCTGCGTTGCAAATCAGAGTAAGAAAGGGATCGGTGATTCCGTGACGAAACAAACGAAAAAATATCGTTGTGCTCTCTGATCAGTGCGTGCTTTCGTACCACTAGCTATAGCGACTTAAATTGGACGGTGGATTTGTATTGGCGATGCGTGGGCGATGACGCGGACGGACTGGTACGTTCTAGAACTGTCCTCTCCTCTGGCACGTGTTACCTTACGCTGTACCGGATTTGTCTCGTCGCTATCCGAAATGAACCACGTCGCCGTCGCTTGAATAGAGGACGAGGACGAGGACGAGGACGAGGCGTTCTTGTCAAGTCTGATATGTGTTGGGGGGTGGTGGGGAGACGTCACGTGCGATTTTGTTGGTTCTGAATTCTTATCCGAGAGATGGATTGCATTCGGGTTATCGGATAGAGCCTGCCTGCCTGCCTTGTGTAGATCGGTGCTCCCGGTGGACAGTGCGTCGGACCTCGGACGCTTGGACAGTGAGGCTGTCAGAATGGTGATCTGAATAGGCTTGGATGTTGTTCGGTATAATTGTGAATCGTAGAATCGACGTAGAATTTAATATTCTATGTGATTTCTATTGAAGAAATATTGTTTTAAAAAAATTTACCTTGACTTTTAATGTATCTACATATACTTTTATAACTTTTGTTTATCAAAATGTACTGGAAAAATCATTTATTATTTATGCAAATTATAATAGACATGAAGAAAATAAAAAGTTAAAATTTACAATAAAAATGATATATGCAAATAATTATTTATAATAAATCAATAGAATCGAGTAGGATCATATGAATTTTTTTATCACGATTCTTGAATTTGTTTTGTTAATATTTGATAATATTAAGATTCTACCAAATCAAGATTTTATCGTAGGATCCTCGGTCCAATTAATGTGGATTGTTGAAACGTGTACGACTAGAATCAAAATTTTGAAAAGCAAGAGAGTGAAAAGAGTTGTAAATTAGGTCGTGACTACGAAGATAGCTTATTGTGCTTGTTTTGTTGAGCCGTAGCCAGTGCTTGATTGATTGTTTGTGTTGCTGCAGTGCATTTTGGCCCGCCTCTACTTCGGTTTCTAAGCTGGGTTGGAGATCATGCTCTGGGGCACGGCGATATTTACCGCCCTCCTATCCTAAACACCTATCGCTCTTCATCAATTCATCTGTACCAAAAAAAAAACCATACTTTCGATAAAACGCAACCAAAATGCACTCCGATCCCACTGCAGGTGCAAACAAGGCAGTAAAGTGAGCAAGATGGTGTATGCTGAGGATTAAAATATTCATATATTATCTTAATATATGATAAAGATCATACGTCTTCGTAGTCGTAACTTCTAATACCACCGACATAACTGGTCGAAGGTATTACGGAAGTTATATAATAAATACCCTGGTCGGACTAAGTCTCAAACCTAGTCCACGACCAGGTAAGTGCTCGTGAAGCTATGAACAGGCGTCTGGGTCGAGTCTCTGACCACACCACTCACTATGTGATGAATGAATCACGTGTTTCATATTCCACATAATTACAACACTATCACGGTTGATGAATTAATGTCTCCTAAATCATTAACCGCCAAACAGTTGACATCTTCACCAATCGCTCTCAGCTTAGTAGAACTGCATCAAGCGCCATCTCTTCCCGACCTGACGCGTCGCTCCTCAACGGATGTCTCTTCGTGGGATAACTGCCACCGCTTCATCAAGTATTTAAGGGGGACCATAGAAGGCTGAAGGGAAGGGACAACGAGACATACAGAAGACATCAAGCAAGACTTAGCAAAGTGTTATGTTTTTAGATACTCTCTGTGTTTGTAATCGTGAGTTCATAGCAATAAAGAGCAAGTCAGATCCACTCCCTGAAATCACGCATATTTTTCCTCTTTTCATTTATATGTTCATAAGATCGGCCATTTGATCGTCGACAGCTGGCGCCGTCCGTGGGGAAGATAGTGCAAAACTTCAGAAGAAGGTTCTTTGTTCAACTCATCCGCTTTCTCTATTTTCGTAACTACAAGTATGGCATGAACTTGGGATGAGGAAAACTGGTTCGACTTGGATGACTACTCCAACCTTGACATGGAAGCCTCCATTCAAGCCATGCAACATGGGGAATCTTCGTCCTCCTCCGATGGTTCGCGTCGTCGACGACAAATAACTTGAGCGGATGGATGAAGATACACCGCTGCGCCAAGAGGCGCTTCGAGGAACGGTTGTTCCGATCGGTTGAACGTCCAATGTTTTTCCAAGACCGGTTTCCCGACCGCGAAAAGGTGACAATACCTCGGCCCCAACCCGAGGGTCAATATACCCTTGACACAATCATGGTGGCGGTATTCACCAACGGCCTCTGGAAATTCCAGGGACCAACCGGCATCTGGTAACGGTGTCGATGAGACCCTCACCGGTAATGGGCCGAGTGAGGACGATAAGACTCAGTATCCGGTCGGCAATCCGCCGAATCAGGCTGAGCCCGCCGCGAAGACCTCCGAGGTTCTCATCTCCGACCGGTCTCCGTCGTGGAAGTCTCTCGGTAGAAGCACCGAGAAGTTCTCCACTAGTCACGATGGAAGCTCCTCGTAAGATCGTTCTTTGGAAGCATGAGGTCAACACGATCGGAAATATCGATCGTGATGCCACTCGCGATCCTGCACACCACCGCCTCGCCACCACCGCTAATGGAGATGGCGCGGCAATCAAGCACCACCTACCGGAGGTAGCGGAGCCGATGGGCGTCCATCGGCTAATACGCGTGGTGCAGCCCACCAAGGATGACGAGCATGACGGGGTTAGGCCAAAGGTCCAGAGGAACCGGTTCTCGAACACCAACATCTTCGATGAATCCTCCGAGACCTTCGGTATGATTCGTAACTTGTGTCGTATCCAAAATATTCTTAATATACCGACTGCTCGGTGAAGCTCGGGCTTTACCCAATTGGTGGAGCGGTATCGGAAATTCTTCAACGAATCCGTGCGCGGCGCATCGAAGCGTGCGAGGGTCAAGGGATGTCGCAAAGTCTAACGGTGACTTCATCTCAACGCTCCTCCCTCGATGAGGGCAGCATGGTCATCCGCCGGTACCTAGACCTCCTCGGCGATTCCGATCGATGGGTCATGAAGGAAGAAGGTTGTTTCAACAACGGCCTCTTCCCAGCCAAGGAGAGCACTGATTGGCCCGGATGATCTCCGTCATCATCCGAACCATGCTAATGGTCAAAGCGTCATGATAACGTCCCACGATCGGATCGGACGACGGAGCCTCGGCGTTCAAATAGAAGAAACCGATCTCCTCATCGATCCTAATCCGCACCTTTTCCAAGAAGGCGCTATGAATCGATTCTGAGTTGTCGAGCCTTTCTGCAGGGCTCCAAGTCATGCGTTGGCCTAATGGGTTCCGACCGCTAACTTGATAAATTCGATGGATCTCAAAATCCATTAGAGTTTCTCCAGATATACACCACTGCCATCAGAGCAGCTGGTGGTGATCAAAACGTGATGGCTAATTATTTGCCCACGGTTCTGGAAGGATCGGTCCGGTCTTGGTTGCTTCACCAACCGGTCGGATCTATTTATACTTGGGAACAGCTCTGCGATTTGTTGATTGTGAATTTCCAGGGTACGTACGATCGCCCTGGAAAGGAGGATGATCTCCATCGAACTCGGCAAGAACCAAAGGAAACTCTCGTCAAGATATCAAGAGGTTCACCAGTTCAAATTCTATTCCGAAATTGCGAGAATCTTACGTGATTCGCATTCAAGGCGAGTTTAAGGAATCGCGTTTACGGAGGACATCGCTATGAATCCTCCACGAACAACCGCCGAACTCTTTGACATGGCTGATAAGTATGCGTCCGCTAGTGAGGCGGTTGAATGGACTGAAGCCATTGATCGAAAAGAGAAAATCCCTCAACCTGGCCTTGAGAAGTCAGAAAAGAATCCCAAGAAGGTTTCCAAGAAGAAGAAGCACCGCAAAACGGGCACCAAAGAAGTCCTAGCGGTTCCAGATAAACCGTTCAAAGGTAAGAAGGACTATACCGGTTGGGGCAAAACCAAAGTTCCGACCGATGGCCATAATAAAGGCAAGAAGTGGTGTCCACTTCACCAACAGGCAGGGCATGACTTGCGCACATGTCGTGTTTGGCAAAAGAAGCTAGAGGATTTCTATGCAGGTAAAGGCCCACTTCCCGCAATCCAGGAGTTGGGGGAAACAAGTTCCAAAAAGGACAAGGATGGCGACGAAGAGATGGAGTACCAGGAGCCTCAGTAAGCACGGTCAATATGATCTTGGAGGTTCTTCTTCATACGACTCAAGCCGTCATCGAAAAGCCATGGAGCGAGAGGTCAACCTATCTAACCTTCGATCATCACCAAACCATCAAAGTGGTGGATCTGTGATCTCCTTCAAAGAAAGAAGATTGCCTCGTCTCATCAACTCGACCGGTAGGTTCCTATTATCGTAGAACCTACTATTAATAATTGCAAAGTCAATCGAGTTTTGATAGACGGTGGTAGCTCTTTAAATATCTTATTTTCTGGAGCTTTAGAAGATATACTGAGTTCCTAGATCAAAGGTAAAACCGGTGAAATACGCCTTTCATGGCATAGTTCCTGGTTCTACCGCCAAACCGATAGGACAAGTGTCCTTACCGGTTACGTTTGGAAGCCCTGATAACTTCCGAACGGAAAAATTTCATTTGACGTGGTTGATTTCGAAACCGCATATAATGGAATTCTTGGTCGTCCGGCATTAGCGAAATTCTTGATAGCCACGCACTACGGGTATCAAAGTTTGAAAATGCCAGGACCAAAAGGGGTGATCATGGTTCGTGGATATTGCAAAATGGCATACACATGTGATCGAAGGTCTTTAGAACTGGTCGATGAGTTACCGACCAGAAATTCTGACTCATCATCATGCGCGTGTCAAGCACCTGGACCCAAGATAACGCCCAAACCGTCCGGCCAGACCAAAGAGGTTCCACTCGATAAAGGCGCTCCTTCAGGAAACGCCATGTCAAGCAATGCTGATGGATTCTCACCAAAGGTGCTGATCGGAGCAGGACTCAATCCTAAATAGGAAGAGTCGCTCGTCTCCTTCCTCCGAGCAAACAAGGATGTGTTCGCATGGCAACCATCTGACATGCTCGGAGTCCCCAGGGAGGTGATCGAGCACAGGCTAGCGCTCCAGCCTGACAAAAATCCGGTCAAGCAGAAGCTCAGACGTTTCGCACCCGACCGGAAGGACGCCATCCAGTTTGAGATTGACAAGCTCTTAAAGGCTGGATTCATTCGTGAAGTACATCACCCTCAATGGCTCGCTAATCCTGTAATGGTTAGGAAGAGTAATGGGAAATGGAGGATGTGTATAGACTTCACGGATCTTAATAAAGCTTGTCCGAAGGATCGATTTTCCCTTCCTCGCATTGATCAACTTGTAGACTCTACCTCCAAAGCGAGTTATTAAGTTTTTAGATGCTTACTCGTGGTACCACCGATTAGTATGAGTAAAGAAGATGAAGAGAAACTTCCTTCATCACTCCATTTGGCACTTTCTGTTATGTAAAAATGCCATTTGGTCTCAAAAACGCTGATGCAACTTTTCAAAGATTAATGCAGAAAACCTTCAGCCCACAAATAGGTCGGAATTTGGAAGCCTACGTTGATGACTTGGTAGTGAAAAGTGTCAACTCCGGCGACCATATGCTTGACCTTAAAGAGACTTTCAATAACTTGAGAAGACATAACCTCAAGTTGAATCCGGAGAAGTGTGTGTTCGGTGTTTCCGCTGGAAAGCTGCTCGGTTTCCTAGTTTCGGCTAGAGGTATCGAAGCAAACCCGGCGAAGATATCGGCCATCCATCAGATGCGCCCCCCGACCACGAAGAAGGAAGTCCAGAAGCTAACCGGTTGTATGGCAGCGCTAAGTCGTTTCATAGCCAGGTTGGGGGAAAAGGGACTACCTTTCTTCAAACTTCTTCGGAAACATGGAAGTTTCGAGTGGACGACGGAAGCGAATGATGCCTTTGAAAAGCTCAAAGAGTACCTTACGAGTGCCCCGGTCTTAGTTTCTCCAAGACCAGGGGAAACACTGTTGATTTACGTGGCTGCAACGCCACAAGTCGTCGTGATGTCTTGGTCGTAGAACGTGAAAACGTCCAACGACCAGTGTATTACGTAAGCGAAGTCTTACATGGGCCAAAGGAAAGATACCCACAGGTACAGAAGTTGCTTTATAGTCTCCTTATGGCTTCAAGGAAACTAAGGCATTACTTTCAGGCCCACAAAGTGGTTGTGCCTACTGGATATCCCTTAGGTCAAGTCCTTGGAAATAGGGAATCGTCAGGACGAATAGCAAAATGGGCGGTGGAACTAGGGACGTTCGACCTCCATTTCATCTCACGAACAGCCATAAAGTCTCAGGCAATAGCAGAATTCATTGCCGAGTGGACAAACCCGGAATCTAAGCAAGGACCTGAGTACGAGCACCACGACGAGTGGACAATGTACTTCGACGGTTCCTTAATGCTTAAGGGATCGGGGGCTGGAGTCGTCTTGATATCCCCTACCGGCGAACACATCAAGTATGCCGTCCAGTTTAACTTTCCCGCTACAAACAATGTGGCAGAGTACGAAGGTTTGCTGGCAGGACTTCGAGCAGCTCGTTCGCTCGGGATTCGCAAATTGCTAGTGAAAGGTGATTCTCAACTAGTAGCGAATCAAGTAGGGAAAGAGTACCAATGCTCGAGTACCAAGATGTCTTCCTATCTGCTAAGTACGGAAATTCAAAAGCACTTCTTCGGTTTCGGATCAACATATTCCTAGAAAGGAGAACTTTCTAGCAGATCGGTTAACGCGGATGGCCTCTACTAGGTCAACCGCCTCACGGGTTTTTCTCGAGCAACTCGATTCACCCTCGGTGGTCGAGCATTCGAGAACATCGATAGTTTATATCGAGTCAATCCTATTGACTCGATAACTTAGATGCTCCACGGATCGGTGAAGATCAAGGTAGAGGCGGATGACGTCGATCTACAATTATCTTCAAGATGACCTAATTCACGAAGATGATGCGAGGTCGATCATTATAGCACGAAAGGCCAAATCATACACTCTAATCGAGCGTACCTTGTATAAACGAGGATCTCATGGAGTGTTGATGAGATGCATATCTCAATCGGTGGCATTAAGTTGCTAACCAAATTCATGAAGGAGTTTGTGGAGCACATCATTCCTCTGAGAACCACAGTCGGTAAGGCCTTGAGCAAGGATACTCATCGCCAACCGCCCTTCATGATGCAAAAGAGTTCGTGACGGCGTGCGTACAATGTCGATTTCATAGCCGACAAGTACATCAACCTACACAAGCTTTGCAAACAATCCTCTTTCTTGGCCTTTTGCAACCTTGGGGATCGGACATTCGGGACCATTCCCAAGAGCACCGGGGCTTAATTCTGTCATCATGATTGACACGTTTACAAAATGGATCGAAGCCGAGCCGATTGTAAAGTTACAAGCAAGCCGCTAAGAGGTTCATAACAAAAATGTGATTACACGATTTGGTGTACCCGATCGTATCATCGCGATAATCTGTACCTAGTTCTCAAGCAGCAATTTCCAGGAATTCTGCGAAGAACTAGGAATCAAAATCCATTTCGCTTCTGTGGCTCATCCACAGAGCAATGGAGCGATCGGCGTGCCAATGGTATCGTAATATGAGGATAAAACGCCGAGTATTCGACCGATTAATAAAGCGGTCGAGGGCTTGGGTTCAAGAACTTCCTTCGCTTTATGGGTCGTGCGGACCACGACGATCGTGCGACCGGTGAAACACCTTTCTTTTTGGTTTATGGGGCCGAAGCTATGCTTCCTCATGAAGCCTTAGGGTACATTCCCCAGGGGTGCTGGTCGTTTTCTTCGTGTTCGCCATCCGGTAGTAATACTTGAAGAGTTCCATCGTCGGTGGAATCCCCAAGTATGCTTCGCAGAGGTAGACGAAGATACTTAGGTTCGCAATGGAGTTGGGAGCGAGGTTGATCAATTCGACCTCGTAGAACTCCAAAGACTTGAGAAAGAAAAGAATGTCTTTGGAAGCTTGAGCCCGCACTCAACGTGCGCGAGGAATACCGGTTTCTCCTCCTCGCCACTTGGGCGATTTCTCAAAAGTCGATCTCCAAGGGATCAAACTCTGTCGGGTAGCAACCCAACTCTCTCCAAACTCTCAATCTTCTCTCGCGGATCGGAGATCGACCAGTTTGCGATGAGGTCCGACATGATGCTTTCCTTTTTTGGGTGAAGAACTCAAGGAAGATTTTCTTGGAGATAGAAGCGTAAAAGTTTAAAGCACTCAAATGGGTCGTTTTATAGACATTTTCATCAGAATCGACTCTTGAGAAGTCCAACGGCAAATACCTTTTCGCTGACGACGTAAAGGCTTTTTCCTTTTTCCAAAGCGGTTTCTCAACTTAAAAATGAATACTGAGACGCCTCGAATCCCACGGCATTTAATGAGAGGTGCATTCGATATGATTGCATCGGAGAACGTGTCCGCATCGACCAACATTCATTTAAAAAGTTCGGGGCTAGCTGTTGAGGATTAAAATATTCATATATTATCTTAATATATGATAAAGACCATACGTCTTCGTGGTCGTAACTTCTAAGACCACCGACCTAATCGGTCGAAGGTATTACTGAAGTTATATAATAAATACCTGGTGGGACTAAGTCTCAAACCTAGTCCACGACTGGTAAGTGCTCGTGAAGCTATGAGCAGTGTGCAGGTCGAGTCTCTGACCACGCCACTCACTATGTGATGAATGAATCACGTGTTTCATATTCCACATAATTACAACACTATCACGGTTGATGAATTAACGTCTCCTAAATCATTAACCGCCAAACAGTTGACATCTTCACCAACTGCCTCTGCAGTTAGTAGAACTGTCAAACTGCCATCTCTTCCCGACCTGACGCGTCGCTCCTCAACGGATGTCTCTTTGTGGGATAACTGCCACCGCTTCATCAAGTATTTAAGGGGGACCATAGAAGGCTGGAGGGAAGGGACAACGAGACATACAGAAGACATCAAGCAAGACTTAGCAAAGTGTTGTGTTTTTAGATACTCTCTGTGTTTGTAATCGTGAGTTCATAGCAATAAAGAGCAAGTCAGATCCACTCCCTGAAGTCACGCACATTTTTCCTCTTTTTATTTATATGTTCATAAGATCGGCGATTTGATCGTCGACAGTGTAGTAGAGTAAGAGCGGCTATAATAATTCATGTTCCTTGTTATTAAATGATGAATATATTAGCATTTAGGTTATATGAAAAGGAGAGGGTGATGAGAGAAAGTTAACTTGTTACTAGATAAAAAAAAAGCAAGTTGTTGATACTAAGTCACAAGAAACTACAAAATATTATGTTGGAGACTTGCTTGTTATCTAAAAACTTATTTTGTGGATCTCATTGTCTCATGCATATTTGTAGTAATTAAAGTCTTAGATACAAGTTTATAAAATAATCTATTAAAAAATTTATTTCTTTTTATTAAATCGAGTACTCTTTCTCCTTTTAGTAGCAAGCTAATAAACAAATCACCGTAGATGCTCTAGAACGTCTTGATATACCTACATGATATTTTTATATTTTTTTAGTAAAAAGTGACAAGCATTTATTTTTCTTTAGTAAAAAGTGATAAACATTCGAAGTTAGCGCGAAGAATTTAATTTCTAATAGGTTGCCGGGCGGGAACTTGGGGTAAACTAATGGACTGATAGGTTCGGAGTTTCTGTAGACAGGCCCACTTAATGGGCCGAGGTTGTATAATCTCGGTGAATTGGACCGTATTTGTAAAACAATACGCTTTTAATTTTAAGCTATTAAAATTACACACAAAGCAAACACTGGGCATAACTGCAACACCGGAAGCCGTAGTACCAGGAAGCACCGGGAGGCAGCTGTACCGTACGTCGGTACGTGAGCGGAAGCCAAGAAATGGGCGCGCTCTGCCTGCTCCCGTCCACCCCGCCGTCCTGCTCGTGCGGCGCCGTCCTGCTCGCGCCCGCCCAAGCTCGCGCCCACGCCTTTCCCGTCCTCCACCGCCGCTTCCGGTGCGCGACTTTCCCGTCCTCCACCGCCGCTTCCGGTGCGCGACTGCGGCTCGCGGGCAGGCGTCGAGGGCGCGCCGGCGTGGCGCGGGGTGGCAGCGGTGGCGAGGGGGAGGTGGGCAAGAACGGCGCGGAGGCGTTCTTCGGGGAGGATGGCGTGGTGGAGGACATGGACGGGTACCTCAAGTACATGTCCCTCGAGTACGACTCCGTCTGGGACACCAAGCCTTCTTGGTACTGTTTCTTTGGCTCCTTTCTCGTTTCTTGCATGTTAGCAAAATATTAGTGTGAGTATGAACTGAGGCTAAATTTTGATCTAAACGCACTTTAATCCCAGCCCATAAATGAACACTTAATCTAATCATTAGAGCGGAAGCGTGATTACGTACCCGAGCTTGATGATACCATTGCAACTCGGTCGGGGTCGACGTGGGTGAGGACAGTAGAGCGTCGGTCTGAGGAGGTGTGATATCGAGATCGCGACGGTAGTTTAGGATCTTCGCTCACCTCAGCGCCTTGATGCGATTGGGCTGTTTTTGTTGGACTTTGGTAGCCTAGAACATCTACTAGAGGCTTGCCGAGTCCAACCCTTTTATTTGGCGCTGAGTGAACGGGACCGTAACCAAATCGTTGGTTGCGCCCCCAATCAGGGCGCGTATGAGGTTTCCCCCCCTTATTTCTCGGTCGGTAGTTAGCCGAGATCAACTCAACATTCTCCCCTTTGATCGTAATGCTAACATCATAAGTCCATCCTCAATGAAACAGCGTACCAAGGTAATATATGGCATGACCAATAAAGTACCATACAACCCTAGTACTTATAGTGTACTATTACATCTTTGAAATGGATATTAATTATACTTAATGGGAGTTGGTTTGTTTTAAGGTCCTTTTATCCAGAATCAGAGGCTTTCCAATAAATCCATGCCGGCAACATGATCACGAAAGATATTAGGTGGTAATCCTTTAGTAAGCGGATCCGGAAGCATTGACTTAGTACTAATATGCTTGATACTAATGGTTTGATCCTGGATTCTGTCTTTCACAACATGATACTTAATGTCAATATGTTTGGCAGCACCAATTGACTTGTTGTTACTCGCATAAAAGACTACGGGTTCGTTATCGCAGTATAAGGTGGGTGGTTTAGAGATGTTGTCTACTACTCTAAGACCCGGAATAAAGTTCTTAAGCCATACAGCCTGCCCGGTAGCCTCATAACATGCCACAAACTCAACTTGTATCGTTGAAGATGCCGTAAGGGTTTGTTTGTAACTTTTCCACGAGATAGCTCCTCTAGCGAGTGTGAAGATATAACCTGACGTGGATTTTTTAGTATCAACATATCCCGCAAAATCTGAATCTGAATAACCAATAACTTTAAGGTTATCAGAATTCTTATATGTGAGCATAAGATGCTTAGCAGCTTGCATATAACGCAAGACTTTCTTAACGGCTTTCCAGTGGTCCGGTCCTAGATTTGACTGATATCTGCCAAGCATTCCGGTTACAAAAGCTAAATCAGGGTGTGTGCTTACTTGAGCATACATAATGCTTCCGACAGCTGAAGCATAAGGAACCGACTTCATCTGATCAGTTTCATATTGGTTCCTTGGACATTGAAATGTCCCAAACTTATCGCCCTTAACAATAGGAGCAGGCGAACCGGAGCACTTATGCATATTGTATCTCTTCAGTACTCTGTCAATGTATGCCTTTTGAGATAAACCTAATAATCCTTTGGACCTATCTCGGTGAATCT
Source organism: Hsuehochloa calcarea (assembly GCA_036346395.1). Lineage (NCBI taxonomy): Eukaryota > Viridiplantae > Streptophyta > Magnoliopsida > Poales > Poaceae > Hsuehochloa > Hsuehochloa calcarea. The sequence goes on along the minus strand of CM070597.1, from coordinate 18,852,988 downwards.
CAATGCCAAGAACATAAGAGGCATCACCAAGATCCTTCATATCAAATTAGATGAAAGAAATCTTTTGGTCTCAAACAACATATCCTTATCACTGCTGACCAATAAGATGTCATCCACATAAAGCACTAAGAAGGTAAATTTACTCCCCTTGAACTTAACATATATGTAGTTATCAACTTTATTTTCCTTAAATCCAAAATTCCTTATGACTTTATCGAATTTGAGGTACTACTGCCTCGATGCTTGCTTTAAGCCATAAATTGATTTCTTAAGTCGACATCCCATATGCTCCTTGCCCTCCACGACAAAACCTTCCGGTTGATCCATGAAAACGTTTTCTTGCAAGTCGCCATTAAGGAATGCCATTTTAACATCCATCTGATGTATTTCTAAATCATAATTAGCTACAAGTGCCATAACGATTCTGAATGAATCTTTAGTTGAGACAGGAGAAAAAATGTCATTATAGTCAATCCCCTCTCTTTGTGAGAAGCCTTTTGCTATGAGTCTTGCTTTGAACCTTTCGATATTTCCCTCAGAAACATGCTTGGTTTTGTAGACCCATTTACAGCCTGCTGTTTTGACTCTATTAGGAATTTCTACTAAGTCCCATACATCATTAGTGCTGATAGACTTTAGTTCATCCTTCATGGCATCAAGCCACTTAGGAGAATGTGCACTCATCATGGCCTCCTTATAAGAGGTGGGATCATCTACCTTCCCTATATCATTAATATCCACATTCATATAAACAACATAATCATTTGGGATGACAGATCTTCTCTCCCGTTGTGATCTTCTGATAGGTTCATTAGTTATTGCAGGAGCTTCCTGAGGCGCAGGAGACTGCTGAGGCTCATCATTAGGTGCGACATTAGGAATTTCAGAGACCTCAATAGTGGGTGTAACAACAGTATTTGGTATGATAAAGATCAACTTCACAATTGTATTAGATCAATACTGTAGTATATATATACTATTACCAACCCTAACAAGGGCTCATGGGCCTTATGGCCCATAAATACATATGGACCGTATACATATATACATAACATGGTACTGCAGGTACAACCTCCTGAAGCACATGAATAAAGGTCTCTGGGATAAGCGGCGAAGTAACATAAATCCGCTTCTCTTCAAGATCTATTTTCCTAGGCTCCAGTCCTCGTCATTCTCTAAGAACACAGCTGTTGAGGATTAAAATATTCATATATTATCTTAATATATGATAAAGACCATACGTCTTCGTGGTCGTAACTTCTAAGACCACCGACCTAACTGGTCGTAGGTATTACAGAAGTTATATAATGAATACCTGCCTGACAAAGTTCCAAGCCTAGTCCACGACCAGGTAAGTGCTCGTAAAGCTATGAACAGGCGTTTAGGTCAAGTCTCCGACCACGCCACTCACTATGTGATGAATGAACCACGTGTTTCATATTCCACATAATACAACACTATTACGGCTAATGATTTAACGTCTCCTAAATCATTAACCGCAGAACAGTTGACGTTTTCACCAACCGCCTTTACAGTTAGTGGAACCGCCAAACTGCCGTCTCTTCCCGACCAGGCGCGTCGCTCCCCAACGGATGTCTTTTCATGGGATAACTGCCACCACTTCATCAACTATTTAAGGAGGGTCATGGAAGGACGGACAAACACAGAGGACACGGGGTACAACATAGACAGCACAAGCAGAAGACATCAAGCAAGATATAGCAAAGTGTTGTGTTTTTAGATACTCCCGGTGTTTGTAATTGTGAGTTCATAGCAATAAAGAGCAAGTTAGATCCACTCCCAGAAGTCATGCACATTTTTCCTCTTTTCATTTATATATTCATAAGATCGGCGATTTGATCGTCGACAGCTGGCGCCGTCCGTGGGGAAGATAGTGCAAAAATTTCTGAAGAGGTTATTTGCTCAACTCATCCGTTTTCTTCATATTCGTAATCACAAGTATGGCAGGAACATGGGATGAGGAAAACTGGTTCGACTTGGATGACTACTCCAACCTTGACATGGAAGCCTGCATCCAAGCTATGCAACATGGGGAATCTTCGTCCTCCTCTGATGGTTCGCAGGTCGCTGACGACAATGAACTTGAGCGGATGGATGAAGATACACCGCTGCGCCAAGAGGCGCTTTACGAGGATCGGATCGTTCACCGGATCGGACGTCCGAATGTTTTTCCAAGCCGGTTTCCCGACCGCGACAAAGGTGACAACACCTCACCCCACAACCCGAGGGTCAATATACCCTTGACATAGTCATGGTCGACGTGTATTCACCAACGGCCTCGAAATTTCGTGGACCAACCGCATCCGTAACGGTGTCGATGAGACCTCACCGTAATGGACCGAGTGAGGACGATAAGACTCGATATCCGATCGGCAATCCGCCGAATCGATCGAGCCCGCCACGAAGACCTCGGGAGGTTCTCATCTCCGACCGGTCTCCATCGTGGAAGTCTCGGTAGAAGCACGAGAAGTTCTCCGCTAGTCACGATGGAAGCTCCTCGGAAGATCGTTCTTTGGAAGCATGAGGTCAACATGATCGAAATGCCGATCGTGATGCCACTCACGATCCTGCACACCTTGCCTCGCCACCACCGCTAATGGAGATGGCGCGGCAATCAAGCACCACCTACCGAGGCAACGGAGTCGATGGACGCCCACCACCTAATACGCGTGGTGCAAATTTCACCAAGGATGACAGCATGACGGAGTTAGGCCAAGGTCTAGAGGAAATTCGGTCTCCGAACACCAACATTTTCGATGAATCCTCCGAGACCTTCGATGCGATTCGTAACTTGTGTCGTATTCAAGACATTCTTAATAATACTGACCCTGTCCTGGCTGAAGCTCCGGGCTTTACCCAATTGGTGGAGCAGGTATCGGAAATTCTTCAACGAACTGTGTAGCGCACGGAAGCGTGCAGGGGGCAAAGGATGTCACAAAGTCTAACGGTGACTTCGTCTCGGCCTCCTCCCTCGGAGAGGCGACATGGTCACCCACCGGTACCTAGACCTCCTCGGCGATTCCGACCAGTAGGTCATGAAGGAAGAAGGTTGTTTCGAACAACGACCTCTTCCCCTAGCCAAGGAGAGCACATGCTTGGCCTAGATGATCTCCGTCATCATCTGAACCATGCTAATGGTCAAGGACGTCATGATAACGTCTGCGACCGGATCGGGACGACGGAGCCTCGGCGTTCAAATAGAATAAACCGATCTCCTACCGATCATAATCCGCACCTTTTCCAAGAAGGCGCTATGAATCGCCATGTGTTGTCGAGCCTTTTCGCGGGGCTCCAAGGCATGCGTTGGCCTAAAGGGTTCCGACCCGCCAACATGGATAAATTCGATGGATTTCAAAATCCATTAGAGTTTCTCCAGATATATACCACTGCCATCAGAGCGCCGGGTGGTGATCAAAACGTGATGGCTAATTATTTGCCCACGGTTCGGAAGGATCTGCCGGTCTTGGTTGCTTAACCAACCTGGTCGGATCTATTTATACTTGGGAACAACTCGCGATCTTTTGATTGTGAATTTCGTGGTACGTCGATCGCCTCGAAAGGAGGATGATCTCCATCGGACTCGGCAAGAACCAAAGGAAACTCTCCACAAGACATCAAAAGGTTCACCCGTGTTTGAAATTTATTCCGAGATTGCGAGAATCTTCGTGATTCGAGCATTCAAGGCGTGTTTAAGGAATCGGCGGTTTACGGAGGACATTGCTATGAATCCTCCACGAACAACCGCCGAACTCTTTGACATGGCTGATAAGTATGCGGCCGCTAGTGAGGCGGTTGAATGGAATGAAGCCATTGATCGAAAAGATAAAATCCCACAACCTGGCATTGAGAAGTCGAAAAAGAATCCCAAGAAGGTTCCCAAGAAGAAGAAGCACCGCAAAATGGGCACCAAGGAAGTCCTAGCGGTTCCAGATAAACCGTTCAAGGGTAAGAAGGATTATACCGGTCGGGGCAAAGCCAAAGTTCCGACCGATAGCCATAATAAAGGTAAGAAGTGGTGTCCACTTCACCAATAGGCAGGGCATGACTTGCGCACCTGTCGTGTTTGGCAAAAGAAGCTGGAGGATTTCTATGCAGGTAAAGGCCCACTTCCCGCAATCCAGGAGTTGGGGGAAACAAGTTCCAAAAAGGACAAGGATGGCGACGAAGAGATGGAGTACCAGGAGCCTCAGCGCACGGTAAATATGATCTTTGGAGGATCTTCTTCGTACGACTCACGCCGTCATCTGAAAGCCATGGAGCGAGAGGTCAACCTATCGGAACCTTCGATCATCACCAAACCATCAAGGTGGTCGGATACCGTGATCTCCTTCAAAGAAAGAAGATTGCCTCGCCTCATCAACTCGACCGGGTAGGTTCCCTATTATTGTAGAGCCTACTATTAATAATTGCAAAGTCAATCGAGTTTTGATAGACGGTGGTAGCTCTTTAAATATCTTATTTTTGGGAGCTTTAGAAGATATACAGGTTCCTAGATCAAGGGTAAAACCGGTGAAATACACCTTTCATGGCATAGTTCCTGGTTCTACCGCCAAACTGATAGGACAAGTGTCCTTACCGGTTACGTTCGGAAGCCCTAATAACTTCCGAACGGAAAAAATTTCATTTGACGTGGTTGATTTCAAACCGCATATAATGGAATTCTTGGTCGTCCCAAGATTAGCGAAATTCTTGATAGCCACGCACTACGGGTATCAAAGTTTGAAAATGCCAGGACCAAAAGGGGTGATCATGGTTCGTGGAGATCGCAAAATGGCATACGGATGTGATCGAAGGTCTTTAGAACTGGTCGATGAGTTACCGACCAGAAATTCTGACTCATCATCTGTGCAGGTCAAGCACCTGCACTCCAAGATAACACCCAAACCGTCCGACTGCACCAAAGAGGTTCCACTCGACAAAGGCGCTCCTTCAGGAAACGCCATGTCAAGCAATGCTGATGGATCCTCACCAAAGGTGCTGATCGGAGCAGGACTCAATCCTAAATAGGAAGAGTCGCTCTTCTCCTTCCTCCGAGCGAACAAGGATGTATTCACATGGCAAGCGTCCGACATGCCCGGAGTCCCCAGGGAGGTGATCGAGCACAGGCTAGCGCTCCAGCCTGACAAAAATCCGGTCAAGCAGAAGCTCAGACGTTTCGCACCCGACCGGAAGGACGCCATCCAGTCTGAGATTGACAAGCTCTTAAAGGCTGGATTTGTGGATTTCATGGGGATATGCTCCAGATCTTAGGATGATGTGACAATTGGCAATGGCGTTTACGGTTTGTCGTTTCACGCGTTTTCGACAAAGTTACTGTGCTTATCGCTCGTACGGTCCGACCGGTCCTTACACGCGGTCCGACCGGTCCCATATCGGTCGGACCAGGCCATCTGGGCGGTCGGACCGCGATGACCAAAAGTGTTCAAATCGAAATGGGCCAAAAATAGGTGTTGTAGACAAGTAAGGGGATCCCAATGCACTTGGTCTCATAATTTTTGGAGTCTCCAGTAAGAAGTTCTATTGGATTTAAGTTTCCAGAAGGTTTCGGTTTTTGGGAGCTTGAATTTCAGCTAAGTCCTAAGGGGCGGTCCGACCGGCTCACGAGGAGCGTCCGACCGCCATGGCGTGATCGACCGGCCACCGGAGCGGTCGGGCCAGAACTACTTGAACGTCGGCCAACTTCGTGGCGATGTTGTTTTGTTAGGTCAAAGTCATTGGTTTCATGGCATATGATTTGCATGATGCATGTTTTGACTAACATGGGTCAAGTTGTGAAGAACTTGTTCCGAATCGTGTTTTCTTGTCCGTGGTTGTGCAGTGGCTTGGTGGTCAACGACGGTCAACGGCGAGGAGAATCGGGACTAGACTTGAAGAGTTGAGGTCGAACGATCGGCGATGCGGGTGGGTCAACGACTCAAGCGTGACACAAGATGGACAATGGTGACCTATTGGCAAATCCATGACGCATGGTGAAGCGGTTTAGGTCAAAAGGTTAAAGACGGCGCTTCGCGAAGCGTGCGTATGTGACCCGTTTGTTAGTGGGCCTTAACGGGAGCCCAATTAAGTCAAACCCTAAGAGTTTTAAGCCTCCACTATAAATAGGAGGAGATGGTGGTCGCACCTCTTGCTCTCTCGCCTTTTATGTTTCAAAACCTAATTGTCTTTAGGGAGTTGAGGTGGAGGCTAGGGCTCTTGATGGTTTGTGGTGAATTTCGTGATCCTTGATTGTCTCGATCCATGATGGTGTGGATGTAATCCACTTCAATCACGAAATCAATCTATGCAAGGTTTGCTTGAGATAAGTCTCTTTTCGTTCTTGCTTTCAATTTGGTGATTTTAGGGCTTTCCTTGATCCGCGAGTTTGTGATTGATTCTTTCACGTGAATTAGCTTGCTGTGATATGTGTGAATCTATCTAGCATCATCTTGTTCATCAATTTCTCACGAACAAGCTTTAGGATCAAGTTTTCGTTCTTGCCCTGCTTTTAGACCTCCTGTTAATCAATTGTCAATTGCTTAAGATCGTTCCAAGAATTATCATAATATTCGATTGGAATAAGTCCTCAATAGCATATAGAAGGTGTGTGCAAAGTTTCATAAAGATTGGAGTTGAGAATCAAAAGTTTCATCTAATTACAACTTCGTCATCGGGCCGATTTTATCATGCGGATCGGTTCGAGTCGGCGGCCGATCGCCCGTCATCACCGGTCGAGCCCGATTTTGAGCGGTCCGACCGCCAAGACAAAGCAGTCGGACCGCCCGAGGCAATCGGTCCGACCGGTTGAGTATAACGATCGCACCGCCCGTCTTTGTGAGTCTTGGTAATCTTAGTTGATTTTGTTATATTGCTTAGGGTTTAATTGGATTCAATACTAGTCTTCCATTTGATCGGTATATTGATCTTCATAGCTTTCTAATAGCTAATGGAGTTAAATTGTATTGAGTTCATAACTTGTGTAAAAGTGAGCGTGCTCCTATTCACCCTCTAGTCGCCTTTACGGTCCAACAAGTGGTATCGAGCAGGTTAGTTCAATCTTGATCTTAACCGGTCACTGAACTTTGGCGATGGATAAGTTTTCTACTAAACCGCATATCTTCGATGGGCACGACTATGCATATTGGAAGAATCGTATGCGCGTCTTTCTTGAGAGCGAGGACAAGCTATTTGGGATGTTGTTAGAGCCCACTGGTTATTCTGAAATTGCTACACCTGCTTCGCAATTCTTTTTGCTAACAACAATAAGGCTAAGAATCTTTTATATGGTGCACTTGGTAGACAAGAATATGATAGAATTTGCAATCTTTCAAACTGCGCATGAAATTTGGAACACTCTCGAAACATATCATGAGGTTCGTCCCAAATCAAAAGGTCGTCAAATGTTTACAAGCGTGAGTACAATAAATTCGAGATGCGTCTGGAGAGAGCATCGATGACATTTTCATCGCTTTAATAAAGTAATTAATCAAATGAAAGTCGTTGATATTGAATATTCTCAATCGAAAATGCCACCCATCTCTTGGCTGCAATCAACACCAAGGAGTGGGAGATGAAAGCTATTGCTATAGAAGAAAATGTTGATCTTTCAAGTCTTACTTTAGAATTGCTTTATAGTAAACTCAAGACTCATGAAATTAAAAGAGTTGATCATCCTAAGAAAGATAATTTAGCTTTGGTAGCGGATCCTCTCAAAAGGCTTTTGATGACTCTTGTGAATCTTCTTCTCGATTTTCATTTGCTTGTTTATCTGCTATTCATGAAGAGGAGCTTGAAAGTATTCTGAAACAGAGTTAGCTCTTCTAGCTAAGAAATTCACACGGCCTACAATAATGTGAGAAACAAAAGAGAGGTGGTCCAGAACATGCTATGAATGTGGTGAGCTCAATCATATCCGCAAATTGCCCCAAGTCAAAGGTAAGAGCAATCATAAGGAAGGAAAGCCGACTTGGAAGAAGCCTCCTTTCAACAAATCAAGGTATGAGGCAAATAAGCTTGTGAAGGTGCTCACCGGGTCCTTGCCTCTTTTGAGGATCAATCCTTGAGCGATGTGGATCTTGGGAGTGAGGAGGACAAGGAGGAGGAGATCCTCAAGGCAAAAAGAAAGGGAAGGCCAAAGACTTCACGGCATGTGCTTCATGGTGACAAGACGACATTGATGATGAAGAGGTATCTTTTTCTTATGATGAGCTTTACGCTAAATATGATTCTATAGTTGAGCAATTGCTTAGTCAAGATGAAGCGCTAGAATTTGTTATGACAAAAATAAGAAATTAGAGTCAAAGATTAACAAATTGAAAGTAGAGCTTAAAAGCGCTAAGACTCTTGAACTCGATGAATGTTTATCTTGTCATGCTATGCATTCAAAATTACCAAGTTACAATCTGCTCATAATATTTGTGTACAACAACTTGAGAATGCTAAATCTGAACTAAATAAAATTAAAAGTGCTCCTTGTGAAAAATGTTTAGAATCTAGTAAATTGATTGCTTTTGATGTTTTTGATTCTAGCCCTTGCACTTCATGCTTAGAAAAGAACGTGAAATCAAAGATATCTTAGAAGTCGCTAGAGTCAAATATGCAAAGCTTAAGGACAATATTGAAAATACTACTTGTGCTTCATGTTCCACTCTTAAACTTGAAATTGCTTTGTATAAGGAAAAATCTATGGATAAAACTTGTGATTCTTGTGTTAACTTGAGAAAAGAAAATGCTTACCTTCATGATACATTAGAAAATTTTCTAAAGGTAAGAAACAATTAAACATGATTCTTGACAAGTCTAAAACTCCTTATAAGAAGCAAGGTTTAGGATTCAATTCTTTTCAAGACAATTCAAACCCAAAAGTCATTCAAGTCTTGGAAAAGGTTTAATTGAATTCAAAACCCAACTCGCAAAAACATCTTTTAAATCTGCAGGTTTTGCCCAACCTTGTATTAATTCAAATGGTGCGTCTTCTAGTGGTACCAAGTACCATTGCACTTATTGCAAAAAGGGTGGACATTTGATTGAATATTATTGGCGAGGTTGAAAAATGATAGGAAAAATTTTGATAGAATTTCATTCATGCAACCTAGAGCTTCTATGAGACATGGTAACACCGAAAAGAATAAACTCGGATTAGGATTTTTATCTCATGCAAATCATTATGTTTCTAGACATCCTAATTCTAATGTGTATCGATCGGGCGGTCCGACTTGGTGGTCACCGGCCTCGACTGGTTTGGTCACCGGCCCGACCGCCACAAGACAAAGCCATCAGACCGCCCATGGACAGCCTCAAGTCTCATTTTAATTTAAACATTGCTCATAACCGAATGTTAAATGAAATCAAGGATAGTACTTACGGTTTGTATACTCCTTGCGGGCGTGTGTCTCGATCTCGATTCCTAAATCTTGTTTATCCAAGGACCGAAATGGCAACAGAGGGGGTGAATGGTGCTTTAAAATTAATAACTCCCTTTCTTTGTAATTAAATAAGACCTACAAAGTCCTCTGGATATCTCAAGAAGAGTGAAGCAAAATCAGAGAACGAGAACAGAAGTTTCAGACTGTTCTGTAGAAATCGGAAGTTCCGATTCTACCCGGCGGTAGTTCCGCACTCCAGAAGTTCCGGATTGATCGGAAGTTCCGCTGCGATAGTTCGCTTTGGACAATCGGAAGTTCCGATTGTCCTGACCGAAGAACAGTGCGCTTGGGTTTTTCCCAAAAATCCAAAGTGCTCAATCTTGAATGCTCTTCTCTGGTCAAGTTTCACAGGACATCATCCTAAGCAACATCTTGACCTCATGGAGAAGAATCGCAAACAAAGATTCAACAAAACAAGCCAAAATCGGATTTCTTGAAGAAGGGGCAAGAAAGACCAAAACTCACGATAAGAGAGATTCTCAGATTCTTAGCTCATGAAACTTTGAGAATGCATTAGTAATAGCAAAACGACTCTAGATATCAAGTTTCATCTTTGTTTCATAAGATGAATCAAAAGATACATCAAAACCCTAAACATTCAATATGAACGAGAAAGAGAATAGAGAAAGGCATAAGCAAGTAATCAAAACCTCAGAGATTCATTAATAGAAATCAAAAGATTACAAAGGAAATACAGAGGAATGATTACAAGATTTTCAGTTCATTCTCTCTCAACTCAACAAACTCTCAAAAGGTAACACACACCCTTTTCTAGAGCTAACCCTAATTTTCTATCAAAGGTCTAACCCTAACCTGTGGTTCTCCCTATTTATAGCCTTGGCTAATGGGCCTCCAACCCATTAAGCCCGCTACACCCGAACGGAACCGCCTCCACTTTTGCCGCTTGCGAAAAGACCCTTCGCCCTTGCGCACCTTCCGAAGCCTCCGTACACCTTGTTGTGCACGACTCGCAACCGCTTCAAGATTCACGCCATCTTCAACACATCCCGACCGTTCGACCTCAACGCCTCCGCGCTAGTCCGGTCCACGTGTCTCGCCACGACTCCATCTTGATGCCCCGCAACAACACGCATAAAAACACATCACATAGCATTGCACAATATCATAGCATCAATATTTGTATAAGACTCAAACTCATACAAAATCAAAATCACAATTTAACCTTCTCTCGCACAGCTCGACACAATCGGAAGTTCGCACTTACCACAAATGAAGTTCCGATTCGAACATCCGCACTTGTCGAATTATCGGAAGTTCCGTGCTTACCACGGAAGTTCCGATTTCCGAACATCCGCATTTGTCGAATTATCGGAAGTTCGTGCTTACCATCGCGAACTTCCGATCTTCTAACATCCGATTTTCCAAATATTTAATTCGAATAGCAACACGAGAACACTCAATGTCGAAATATCGGACACTCCGCTACCCCTTGTGCGGAAGTTCCGATTTCCTTCACCAGACCAAAACCAGATTAATCGGAAGATCCTATTTCTAACACCTAGTTCGATTTATCGGAACTTCCGCTCCATACACGCGTAGTTCCGATTACCTAACTCAACCAGAATCACCCAAACCTAAAACCCAACTCTCAATCTAATCAACACACTTGTCAAATACTCATCACTCAGAGGGAGGACCTCTCACATGGTCTCTCAATCTCCCCTTGATGAGTATATTGACAATCACCAAAAGCATAAGATGAGTTTGAGTTTAAAGTCAACCAAGGTCTAAACAAGAGTAGTTAAGCTCAAGACCAAGTTGACAAAAGAGAAAGACTTGAGATGAGATGAAAGAGCAATTTTCGCACAAAACTCAAGGCTTTTCTCCAGAAGGCTTTTTCTCACAAAAATTCTCCCCCTTTGGCAATAAAATCATCAATATGTAGAAAAGGGAGGAAAAGACTATATGATGTTCATTTTAAGCATTAGGAGCCATGTAGATTATCCAAAATGACTATTAGAGTATTACACCAAGCCATAACACAGAAGAATGCTATCAAGATCATGACAATTGATGTATAGAAAGCTAAGACAGAAAGTCCATAATCGATTAATGATCCATTCTTTAGCGAGTCAAATAAGTCAAGATTGAAATCTAGCTAAAGATATCCAAGGATGATGCAAGCCATGTCAAATAATCTAAGTTGAACCAAGAAGACTCATCTTGAGCAGTTTAGAGTGCTACCATTGAAGAAGGACTCATTTTATCCAGACTTGGTCTCTTTTAGAGATAAGCAATTTTAGCACATTTTCTTTTTCTCAAGACTTTTTATGGTTTTATTTCAAGAAAGCAAGCTCGGACTAGGTGCCATCCACAACTGCCTCCTAAGCTTCAACCATTTTTTTTTAAAACCATGTGCTAGATCTCAAGCCTTATGCGACCACTCCAAGCAACAGACTTAAGGAGGTGATCTTAGGTCATCCAAGGCTCCCCCTGAGTTCATGCCTAGTGCAATGGCAAGCCGTCTCATGAGAAAGATTTGGTGAGATCGGTTTTTCGCACAAAAGAGATCATTTTGCTTTTGAAGTTTTTAGACCAGTGATTAGAGATAAGTCATGTTTCTTAACAAACTGACATAGCTTACTCAAAAGTTCAAAAGAGATTCAGGACTCAACTCAGCCTACTTGACATGGCGAAAATCATAAAAGGATAGTTTCAACCAGACTAGTCTCAAGAGCTATCATGACAAGATTTTAATTCAAGTTAAGCATTTTTAATTACCTTAGCATGGCAAAGACTAAACTACACATAAAAAGTCATGATAGATCTAGCAGTTTAGCATAAATCATGGCAAGATGTAAAAATAGTGAAAACAGATCATAAGGGATAATAAACAAGGCTCCATTTGATTATCATGCAATGCTTGATGAAATACACAAAAATCGATTCCCTTTAGAATGAGATGCATCTTTTAATTCAAAGTTGAGTTATGACACAATTAAGAATATGGAATAACCAAGAGTAACTCCCCACTGAACCAAAGGAACAAAAGCGAGAATCGATAAGTAAACGAGAAAAGCGCATCTTTAGAGCATAGAAAAGATATAGAGAAACTATCGCTCGCATGCATTCTTATCTACCCCATATGATTCTAGGACTATTAGGTGATCTACACAAACACTAAGGAGCAAACACTGTCCTGTCTACCCAAGGGTGGCCCGACCCTGCTAGAACCTATAAGAAGTGAGTAAGCTCTACTTAGAGAGGAAGAGACGACTAATAAGCAACATCCTAGAAGCACAAGACAAGAAGTAGCAATCAAAGCAATGTGGCAAGAGAAACACTCTAACCTATCTTTGGAAGGACTTGACCAAATATTAAAAGAAATGAAACGAGAAAGGAGTAAGCGTATAATATAATATAATATAATATAATATAATATAATATAATACATGAGTAGCACAACGCCCCTCACAAAGAATCGTAAGGACAAACCACCCCAAGCTCTCCCTCAGTGGCAAAACCGAGAGTCGCCCAGAGGCTTAGTGAAGATATCTGCCAACTGGTGCTCACTCTCCACAAACTGGAGCACAATGTCACCCTTCTCTACATGGTCTCTAAGAAAGTGATATCTGATATCAATATGCTTGGTCCGAGAATGTTGCACTGGGTTCTTGGCAATGCAAATCGCAGACGTGTTATCACAAAAGAGTGGAACGCAGTCGATAGATAGCCCGAAATCCTGCAGGGTCGAGACCATCCAAAGCACTTGGCTACAAAGAATCGGCTGCGAGAACGTACTCGGCCTCTGCAGTGGACTGCGCAACACCGGATTGCTTCCTCGACGACCAGGAGACAAGAGAAGTGCCAATGAATTGACAAGTGCCAGAAGTGCTCTTCCTATCTATCCTACAGCCAGCGAAATCTGCATCGGAGAAGGCTCTAAGAGATAGACAAGAAGAGGAGGAGTACCAGATACCATAGTCAATGGTAGCTCGAAGGTACCGAAAAATGCGCTTCACCGCCTGACGGTGAGATCGCGAGAGAAGCTCGAAACCGAGCACAAAGACACACGAAAAGTGTATGTCCGGTCTCGAGGTCATGAGGTACAAGAGAGAGCCAATCATGCTCCTAAAATCTTTTTGGTCAACAGTTCGCTGTCTTCATCTCGGATCCGTGAGCACCAGTAGATGCCATTGGAGTTGATATCGCTTTCCATCATTCATGTCGAAACGCTCAGGAGGTCTCGAGTGTATTTGCCTTGATGAAGAAAGGTACCTTCCCGAGTCTGTTTGATTTGGAAGCCAAGGAAGAAGCTCAACTCGCCCATCATGCTCATTTCAAACTCCGAGCTCATGACATCGGAAAACTGGGAAACGAGAGCATGCGAGGAGCCGCCAAAGATAATGTCATCCACATAGATCCGACGAGCGGAAGATCGGTGCCAAGGCGGCGAATGAACAAGGTCTTGTCAATTTTACCCATCTCAAAACCATGGCTCGTGAGATAGGACTTAAGCCTTTCATACCAAGCTCTGGGCCTGCTTGAGTCCATACAAAGCTTTGGAAAGCTCAGAGACATGGTTAGGGTATTTGGGGTTCTCGAACCCGTGAGGTCAGTCGACATAGACTTCTTCCTCAATAAGGCCATTGAGGAAGGCACTCTTGACATCCATCTGGTAAAGCTTGAAACCCTTAGAAGCTGCAAAGGCAAGCAGATTCTAATGGCTTCAAGTCTAGCTACAGGGGCAAAGGTCTCTTCGAAATCTAGACCCTCAACTTGAGAGTAACCCCGAGCTACCACCTAGCCTTGTTTCAATGACTAACCCATCTTCACTTTGCTTGTTCTTGAACACCCATTTGGTCCCAATGATATTGTGACCTTGAGGGGCTCAACAAGAGACCGACCTTGTTTCTTTCAAAGTTTTCCAACTCCTCATGCATAGCGTTTGTCCAAGACTCGTCGGATAGAGCATGACAAACGCCTTTGGGCTCAAATGAGGCGACAAAGGCGTAATGGAGACAGAAGAGAGACAAACCGCCTTTAGAACGTGTGACACGCTCAAAGAGGTCTCCAATGATCCGCTCAAGGATGGTCCTTTTGAATGTGTCTTGGAGGTCGGGGTGAGATGAAGAAGTGGCCTCTACCTCATTAGCGAGATGAGATAGGGACAGAGCCACTAGCTTCGAAGAAGCGAAGAAGGTAAGTGATCTCCTCGAGGTGCGGTGGAAGAAGGCACCTCAAGAGGAGGAAGAAGCTGGATCGTATACAACCTTCATCTCCGTCTTCCTCTTCGCCCACAAAGATGGACTCGGTGCTCTAAAGAACTCGAGATATCGTGGCCTAGTCCCGGACCGCCTCATCGAAGGTCACCTCACGTGTCTCTAACAACTTACTAGACTCGCAGCCTGCACTCTATAGGCACGAGAAGAAGTCGAGTAACCCGAAAGATCCCATCACAAGATCGTGACTCGAACTTATCTAGGTTCCCGCACTTGAAATAAAACACTTGCAACCAAACACACGAAAATGCGAGGCGCTGGTTTTCGCCATATCTCAACTCATAAGAAGTGCGATGCAAGAGTGCCCAAGAAAAACTCATAGAAACATGACAAGCGTAGCAATTGCCTCACCCAAAACTTCCTAGGTGTAGAGTACTCATCAAGCATCGCCCGGCCATCTCGACCAAGGTACGGTTCTTCCTCTCCACAACGCCATTTTGTTGAGGGACGTATGGAGACGAGAACGGTGCTCTACACTGCCTCACCACAAAACTCTCAAAGTAGGAATTCTTGAACTCGGTGCCATTATCGGTCGAATTGCTCGTAATGCACCGGGAGCTCAACAGAAGCCTACTAAAAGACCACGAAAAGAGTAAACGCCTCATCCTTCGAGGCTAAGAAAAACACCCAAGAATACCTCGAGAAGTCATCGACCACGACAAGTGCGTACCACTTCCTCCCATCGATCGCACTCTAGCCGGTCCCATCAGGTCCATATGGAGCGATTGACACGTGCATCCGTCATAGTCATCAGAATCGAGGATGTGAAGCGGCAACCATTTTGCCGCGCGGCAAGGAGCACAAACAAGATCCTTGACCATTTTGAGTTTCGCAAACCACGAATGAGATCGTGGCCGCTAACTCGGTCGATGATCAAATCCTATATGACCAAGTCTCCTATGCCGTAAAGTCAAATCACGGATTGAAGCAATTAAACATCGGAGAGGATCACCGAAGATCCGTAAAAATCAGCACGAAAGATCCTCCCATAACGAAATCCATAAACTAGACTACCCAAGAATCAAGAATTTTGCAATTGTTTTCTTAAAGCTCACCTCGAAACCGCCATCGGTGGTCGAGAGACCAAAGCGATTATACCGCAGCTTACTTACTAAGGCAACATCTTTTAAAATAAAAGAATCATTAATGCTCACAGTACCTTTAGCGATGACGCGCCAAATGAAGCATCTCCAAAGTGATCGTCTCATCACCGGAGCGCGGCTAGGGAAGAAAACCAACGAGACTCACCACCATATGACGTGAACAACCGAGTCTACAATCCGGATCTTTCCCTTCCCCCGCGACCACGAGTCAAACAGAGTAAAGTCTCGATCGGGTGAATCAACAGTGATTTTGGCACCCAATCTTGAGTAACACGGCGAATGATGAAGTAGTCAAGCAAGACCGACCTCTATCTACCCTACGCCTCTGTCACTCAACAAGTCAAAGATCTCACTGTTCTTTGGATCCGATTGCTATGGAAGAGCGAGTCGAAGTGCGATAATATCTCGATCTCGCCGCAGTAGCTATCTCGAAAGGAAAACGAGATCTACCTCGTGACGGCGGAGATTACGACCAAAGGGAGCATGAGGACGAAACTCGAGAACTCGGAAAACCAAGTCCTCGATGTTGCCCAAAATCATCGATGGAACAACTCTAAACCTCGTGTTGGTCTTAGGTGCACTCAAGATCCGGGTGACCACGAATGTGCCTAAGAGACTCAACACGGTCTCTACGCGATCTTGGCGCGCTGAAGCAATGATCAACTAAATGTCCATCTTTCTCGATGAAGGTGCAATGATACTTCACCTTTGAGAGGCAAGCCGCAGTGGAATCACCTTGTCGTCGAAATCCTTTGAACAAAACCCACCGACTTAAAATTGACTTTCTCGGTCCCGGCTTAGTTTTGATCACACACAGTGCTATGGTTTTGAGCACGACGGTGGATGCTTCCTCATATCCTCCTGGATATCATATCCTAGACCACGATTAAATCTGCAAATTTTAGATTTGTCTAGAATGAGATTGAGCTTCTTCTTGCCTCCTACAAACCTCTCGAGAGTGTTCATAAGATCGACACTCCGAAAGAGAGAGTGCAAGAAGAGCGAGGGAAGAAGGGACAGCAGAAGGTAAGGGAGCGTAAGAAGAACCAACAACAGAGGAAAGATTGGCTTGTGCACGCACACCGACTTTGGGGAAACAAATCCTCATCGCTAATGCATTGGTTCACGTTGCTAGGCGTCTCTACCAAACCCTTAGACTTCTTCCCAAAGACACACAATACAAGCGGATGATTGTGTCTCTAGAAGGTCCTTAGTTAGCTTCACACATTTTTCATCCAAAGCAATCAAATCACATTTTAGTTTATTACATTGCTTGCATGGTGAGCTAACAAGATCCTTAGAAGCATCTTGAGCCAATTTGTTCTTGTGATCAATCATTTCTTGAAACCGCTTAGATATCTGATTCTAGTTCAAAGCTTAACTTAGGACAGCTTTAAACAAGAAACAATAGGCTCTAGTAGCGCAGCCTTGAATTCAAAGAATTTTGTGATCTGCCTGCTTTAGGTTCATCTTGAGATTATTACAATTTTCACAAGTTTCAGTGCAGATCTAGCAACATGGTATAAAGACCTCTAAACGAATTGTCCTTAACCTCACATGAGGTGCAAGCGGTAGCCTCAATAGTAGTGGATGCAGGAGGTGCTACCCTACTCATCTCTAATTCAAGAAGAAGGCTAATGTTCTCTACCTTAATCATGTCAAGTTCGGAGGACACACTATCATGCAAGGTCCTTAGTTTTTCCATGTCATCAAGCAAAGCACGACAAGTGTCACAATCATCACGGAGGGAGCGGATGTAAGTAAAGTAAGCTCCGTGATAGTCTAGCTACTTCCTTCTCCAACACGTAACACTTAGCCCTAGACTTAGCATGAAATCTACCTAGCTTAAGAAAAGCATCATTAAGCTGGTCGTAAGTGGGACTAACCTCGTCGAGTCGGAGTACACCATTGTCGCTCGATTCGCCCGAGGGCCATGAAGCACATGCCGAGAAGTTGCCGTCGTCCTTGGGATCATGATCGCCCTTCCCATCATCGCCACTCCACCCTTCCACCTCGCCGGTGTCCAGCCGTCGAGGCGGTGAGGACGCGATGGAATGCCTTCTTTGCCTTCCCAAAGTTGCGGAACTTCTTCTTGCCTTGATCAGTCTTTGAAGGCTTCGTGTTGCGGTTCTTGTCGATGTAGTCGTTCTTGCTTGGACCGCCATAGTCACCTTTGCCCTTCCCAAGCTTGGGACGGTTTGCTTGGATGTGGTTGGGGCCACCACACTCAAACAAATCACAGACCTCCTCTTTTACCATCCCTCCTCCTCTTGTAAGCATGAGAAAACTTCCGAGCTAGGAGGGCTAGTCGCTCATCCTCAAGTCGCTCTAACGATCATCGCTATGTCACGAGAGCGACTAGGGAGAACCCACGATCGACTCGTAAGAAGATCCGAAGTAGGATCGCTGACTAAAGCCATCGATCGTGACTTCGACCTTCGAGAGACAATGTCGATCTCGTGAGTCTTGAGACGCGAGTAAAGCGCATCAAGAGTCGTGGTCGAGAGGTCCGTGCTATCCTTGATGGTAGTCACTTTCATCTCCCAAACACGAAGATCGAGTGCGTAAAGCATCATCGAGCGTTATCCGAGTCGGGGTATGTAAGACCGACCGCTCGGAGGTTGCTCAAAATCTTGTGAAAACGCCGAAAAGCACTCGCCTAAAGATTCACCGACAAGCATTTCAAATTTCATCAGATTCACGCTTGAACTGGTCTTGTCGAACCGTCTTAATCGAGTGGTGCCTCATGGTATGCATCGAGGGTCACCTGGATGTCGTAAGCGTAAATCAAATGAGAAATACGATCAAACTCATACGCTTAAACCACGAATGATTATGTTCCTTGCCTTAGCATTTGCCTCAACATCGACCATGTTTCCAAATTGATGTTCTCATCGGCAGAACAAAGAAATCTAACCTTCACCTTTCTCCGGATGGCATACCCCGAGCACGGATGTAAGTTTCCATTCGCTCTTCCGAAGGGTAATCCGGACCATCAAAAGCTGGAGGCTTGGTGGAATACTTATCCGTTGCCATGGCTCAACCGACCGTTAAGATCTATCAAGAAGAGCTAACCGCTCGATACCAATTGAAGGACCGAAATGGCAACAGAGGGGGTGAATGGTGCTTTAAAATTAATAACTCCCTTTGCCGTAATTAAATAAGACCTACAAAGTCCTCTGGATATCTCAAGAAGAGTGAAGCAAAATCGAGAACGCAAATGAAGTTTCAGATCGCTCAGAAATCGGAAGTTCGATTCTACCCGTGATAGTTCCGCACTCGGAAGTTCCGGATTCATCGCGGAAGTTCCGCTGCGATAGTTCGCTTTGGACAATCGGAAGTTCGATTGTCCCGACCAAGAACAATCGCTCGGGTTTTCCCAAAATCCAAAGTGCTCAATCTTGAATGCTCTTCTCTGGTCAAGTTTCACAGACATCATCCTAAGCAACATCTTGACCTCATGGAGAAGAATCGCAAACAAAGATTCAACAAAACAAGCCAAAATCGGATTTCTTGAAGAAGGGGCAAGAAAGACCAAAACTCACGATAAGAGAGATTCTCAGATTCTTAGCTCATGAAACTTTGAGAATGCATTAGTAATAGCAAAACGACTCTAGATATCAAGTTTCATGCTGTTTCATAAGATGAATCAAAAGATACATCAAAACCCTAAACATTCAATATGAACGAGAAAGAGAATAGAGAAAGGCATAAGCAAGTAATCAAAACCTCAGAGATTCATTAATAGAAATCAAAAGATTACAAAGGAAATACAGAGGAATGATTACAAGATTTTCAGTTCATTCTCTCTCAACTCAACAAACTCTCAAAAAGGTAACACACACCCTTTTCTAGAGCTAACCCTAATTTTCTATCAAAAGGTCTAACCCTAACTCCAGGGTTCTCCCCTATTTATAGCCTTGGCTAATGGGCCTCCAACCCATTAAGCCCGCTACACCCGAACGGAACCGCCTCCACTTTTGCCGCTTTGCGAAAAGACCCTTTCGCCCCTTGCGCACCTTCTGGAAGCCTCCCGTACACCTTGTTGTGCACGACTCGCAACCGCTTCAAGATTCACGCCATCTTCAACACATCCCGACCGTTCTGACCTCAACGCCTCCAGCGCCTAGTCCGGTCCACGTGTCTCGCCACGACTCCATCTTGATGCCTGCGCAACAACATGCATAAAAACACATCACATAGCATTGCACAATATCATAGCATCAATATTTGTATAAGACTCAAACTCATACAAAATCAAAATCACAATTTAACCTTCTCTGCACAGTTCTGGACACAATCGGAAGTTCCGCACTTACCACAGCGGAAGTTCCGATTTCCGGAACATCCGCACTTGTCAGAATTATCGGAAGTTCCGTGCTTACCACAGCGGAAGTTCCGATTTCTAACATCCGCACTTGTCGAATTATCGGAAGTTCCGTGCTTACCAAATGAAGTTCGATTTCGGAACATCCGCATTGTCGAATTATCGGAAGTTCCGTGCTTACCATGCGGAACTTCCGATCTTCTAACATCCGATTTTCCAAATATTTAATTCGAATAGCAACACGAGAACACTCAATGTCGAAATATCGGACACTCGCTACCCCTTGTGCGGAAGTTCCGATTTCCTTCACCGAGACCAAAACCCAGTTAATCGGAAGATCCTATTTCTAACACCGTAGTTCGATTTATCGAACTTCCGCTCCATACACAATGTAGTTCCGATTACCCCGACTCGACCAGAATCACCCAAACCTAAAACCCAACTCTCAATCTAATCAACACACTTGTCAAATACTCATCACTCAGTGGAGGACCTCTCACATGGTCTCTCAATCTCCCCTTGATGAGTATATTGACAATCACCGAAAAAGCATAAGATGAGTTTGAGTTTAAAGTCAACCAAGGTCTAAACAAGAGTAGTTAAGCTCAAGACCAAGTTGACAAAAGAGAAAGACTTGAGATGAGATGAAAGAGCAATTTTCGCACAAAACTCAAGGCTTTTCTCTAGAAGGCTTTTTCTCACAAAAATTCTCCCCCTTTGGCAATAAAATCATCAGTATGTAGAAAAGGGAGGAAAAGACTATATGAAGTTCATTTTAAGCATTAGGAGCCATGTAGATTATCCAAAATGACTATTAGAGTATTACACCAAGCCATAACACAGAAGAATGCTATCAAGATCATGACAATTGATGTATAGCAAAGCTAAGACAGAAAGTCCATAATCTGATTAATGATCCAGTTCTTTAGCAGGTCAAATAAGTCAAGATTGAAATCTAGCTAAAGATATCCAAGGATGATGCAAGCCATGTCAAATAATCTAAGTTGAACCAAGAAGACTCATACTGAACAGTTTAGAGTGCTACCAGTTGAAGAAGGACTCATTTTATCCAGGACTTGGTCTCTTTTAGAGATAAGCAATTTTAGCACATTTTTCTTTTTCTGAAGACTTTTTTATGGTTTTATTTCAGTAAAGCAAGCTCTGGACTAGGTGCCATCCACAACTGCCTCCTAAGCTTCAACCATTTTTTTTAAAACCATGTGCTAGATCTCAAGCCTTATGCGACCACTCCAAGCAACAGACTTAAGTGGTATCAGAGCCCGGTTAGTTCAATCTTGATCTTAACCGGTCACTGAACTTTGGCGATGGATAAGTTTTCTTCTAAACCGCATATCTTCGATGGGCACGACTATGCATATTGGAAGAATCGTATGCGCGTCTTTCTTGAGAGCGAGGGACAAGCTATTTGGGATGTTGTTAGAGCCCCGCTGGTTATTCCTGAAATTGCTACACCTGCTTCTGCAATTCTTTTGGCTAACAACAATAAGGCTAAGAATCTTTTATATGGTGCACTTGGTAGACAAGAATATGATAGAATTTGCAATCTTTCAATCACAGCATGAAATTTGGAACACTCTCGAAACATATCATGAGGGTTCGTCCCAAATCAAAAAGGTGCGCCAAACTGTTTACAAGCGTGAGTACAATAAATTCGAGATGCGTCCTGGAGAGAGCATCGATGACATTTTCAGTCGCTTTAATAAAGTAATTAATCAAATGAAAGATGTTGATATTGAATATTCTCAATCAAAATGCCACCCATCTCTTGGCTGCAATCAACACCAAGGAGTGGGAGATGAAAGCTACTGCTATAGAAGAAAATGTTGATCTTTCAAGTCTTACTTTAGAATTGCTTTATAGTAAACTCAAGACTCATGAAATTAAAAGAGTTGATCATCCTAAGAAAGATAATTTAGCTTTGGTAGCAGATCCTCTCAAAAAGGCTTTTGATGACTCTTGTGAATCTTCTTCTGGATTTTCATTTGCTTGTTTATCTGCTATTCATGAAGAGGAGCTTGAAAGTATTCCTGAAACAGAGTTAGCTCTTCTAGCTAAGAAATTCACACGGCCTACAATAATGTGAGAAACAAAAGAGAGGTGGTCCCAGGTAACATGCTATGAATGTGGTGAGCTCAATCATATCCGACAAATTGCCCCAAGTCGAAAGGTAAGAGCAATCATAAGGAAGGAAAGCCAGCTTGGAAGAAGCCTCCTTTCAACAAATCAAGGTATGAGGCAAATAAGCTTGTGAAGGTCGCTCACCGGTCCTTGCCGCTTTTGAGGATCAATCCTTGAGCGATGTGGATACCGGGAGTGAGGAGGACAAGGAGGAGGAGATCCCTCAAGGCAAAAAGAAAGGGAAGGCCAAAGACTTCACTGGCATGTGCTTCATGGCTGACACCGACGACATTGATGATGAAGAGGTATCTTTTTCTTATGATGAGCTTTATGCTAAATATGATTCTATAGTTGAGCAATTGCTTAGTCAAGATGAAGCGCTAGAATTTGTTATGACAAAAATAAGAAATTAGAGTCAAAGATTAACAAATTGAAAGTAGAGCTTAAAACTGCTAAGACTCTTGAACTCGATGAATGTTTATCTTGTCATGCTATGCATTCCAAATTACCAAGTTACAATCGCTCATAATATTTGTGTACAACAACTTGAGAATGCTAAATCTGAACTAAATAAAATTAAAAGTGCTCCTTGTGAAAAATGTTTAGAATCTAGTAAATTGATTGCTTTTGATGTTTTTGATTCTAGCCCTTGCACTTCATGCTTAGAAAAGAACGTGAAATCAAAGATATCTTAGAAGTTTGCTAGAGTCAAATATGCAAAGCTTAAGGACAATATTGAAAATACTACTTGTGCTTCATGTTCCACTCTTAAACTTGAAATTGCTTTGTATAAGGAAAAATCTATGGATAAAACTTGTGATTCTTGTGTTAACTTGAGAAAAGAAAATGCTTACCTTCATGATACATTAGAAAATTTTCTAAAGGTAAGAAACAATTAAACATGATTCTTGACAAGTCTAAAACTCCTTATAAGAAGCAAGGTTTAGGATTCAATTCTTTTCAAGACAATTCAAACCCAAAAGTCATTCAAGTCTTGGAAAAGGTTTAATTGAATTCAAAACCCAACCCGCAAAAACATCTTTTAAATCTGCAGTTTTGCCCAACCTTGTATTAATTCAAATGGTGCGCCTTCTAGTGGTACCAAGTACCATTGCACTTATTGCAAAAAGGGTGGACATTTGATTGAATATTATTGGCGTAGGTTGAAAAATGATAGGAAAAATTTTGATAGAATTTCATTCATGCAACCTAGAGCTTCTATGAGACATGGTAACACTGAAAAGAATAAACCTGGATTAGGATTTTTATCTCATGCAAATCATTATGTTTCTAGACATCCTAATTCTAATGTGTATCGATCGGGCGGTCCCATTCACGGTGGTCACCGGCCTCGACCGGTTTAGTCACCGGCCCGACCGCCAAAGACAAAGCCAGTCAGACCGCCCATGGATGCTTCAAGTCTCATTTTAATTTAAACATTGCTCATAACCGAATGTTAAATGAAATCAAGGATAGTACTTCTGGTTTGTATACTCCTTGCAGACGTGTGTCTCAGTACTGGATTCCTAAATCTTGTTTATCTGAAGGACCGAAATGGCAACAGAGGGGGGGGGGTGAATGGTGCTTTAAAATTAATAACTCCCCTTTGCTGTAATTAAATAAGACCTACAAAGTCCTCTCGATATCTCAAGAAGAGTGAAGCAAAATCGAGAACGAAAAGAAGTTTCAGATCGCTCAGAAATCGGAAGTTCGATTCTACCCGTGATGTAGTTCCGCACCGAAGTTCCGGATTGATCATGGAAGTTCCGCCTGCGGTAGTTCCGCCTTGGACAATCGGAAGTTCCGATTGTCCTGACCGAAGAACAGTGCGCTCGGGTTTTTCCCAAAAATCCAAAGTGCTCAATCTTGAATGCTCTTCTCGGTCAAGTTTCACAGACATCATCCTAAGCAACATCTTGACCTCATGGAGAAGAATCGCAAACAAAGATTCAACAAAACAAGCCAAAATCGGATTTCTTGAAGAAGGGCAAGAAAGACCAAAACTCACGATAAGAGAGATTCTCGATTCTTAGCTCATGAAACTTTGAGAATGCATTAGTAATAGCAAAACGACTCTAGATATCAAGTTTCATGTTTGTTTCATAAGATGAATCAAAAGATACATCAAAACCCTAAACATTCAATATGAACGAGAAGAGAATAGAGAAAGGCATAAGCAAGTAATCAAAACCTCGAGATTCATTAATAGAAATCAAAAGATTACAAAGGAAATACAGAGGAATGATTACAAGATTTTCATTCATTCTCTCTCAACTCAACAAACTCTCAAAAAGGTAACACACACCCTTTTCTAGAGCTAACCCTAATTTTCTATCAAAAGGTCTAACCCTAACTCTGTGGTTCTCCCTATTTATAGCCTTGGCTAATGGGCCTCCAACCCATTAAGCCCGCTACACCGAACGGAACCGCCTCCACTTTTGCCGCTTTGCGAAAAGACCCTTTCGCCTTTGCGCACCTTCCGAAGCCTCCGTACACCTTGTTGTGCACGACTCGCAACCGCTTCAAGATTCACGCCATCTTCAACACATCCCGACCGTTCTGACCTCAACGCCTCCAGCGCCTAGTCCGGTCCACGTGTCTCGCCACGACTCCATCTTGATGCCCTGCAGTCAACACAGACAAAAACACATCACATAGCATTGCACAATATCATAGCATCAATATTTGTATAAGACTCAAACTCATACAAAATCAAAATCACAATTTAACCTTCTCTGCACAGTTCTGGACACAATCGGAAGTTCCGCACTTACCACAGCGGAAGTTCCGATTTCCGGAACATCCGCACTTGTCAGAATTATCGGAAGTTCCGTGCTTACCACAGCGGAAGTTCCGATTTCCGGAACATCCGCACTTGTCAGAATTATCGGAAGTTCCGTGCTTACCACAGCGGAAGTTCCGATTTCCGGAACATCCGCACTTGTCAGAATTATCGGAAGTTCCGTGCTTACCACTGCGGAACTTCCGATCTTCGGAACATCCGATTTTCCAAATATTTAATTCCGAATAGCAACACAGAGAACACTCAATGTCAGAAATATCGGACACTCCGCTACCCCTTGTGCGGAAGTTCCGATTTCCTTCAGCCGAGACCAAAACCCAGATTAATCGGAAGATCCTATTTCTAACACCGTAGTTCGATTATCGAACTTCCGCTCCATACACAGCGGTAGTTCCGATTACCCTGACTCAGCCCAGAATCAGTCCAAACCTAAAAACCCAACTCTCAATCTAATCAACACACTTGTCAAATACTCATCACTCAGAGTGGAGGACCTCTCACATGGTCTCTCAATCTCCCCCTTGATGAGTATATTGACAATCACCGAAAAAGCATAAGATGAGTTTGAGTTTAAAGTCAACCAAGGTCTAAACAAGAGTAGTTAAGCTCAAGACCAAGTTGACAAAAGAGAAAGACTTGAGATGAGATGAAAGAGCAATTTTCGCACAAAACTCAAGGCTTTTCTCTAGAAGGCTTTTTCTCACAAAAATTCTCCCCCTTTGGCAATAAAATCATCAGTATGTAGAAAAGGGAGGAAAAGACTATATGAAGTTCATTTTAAGCATTAGGAGCCATGTAGATTATCCAAAATGACTATTAGAGTATTACACCAAGCCATAACACAGAAGAATGCTATCAAGATCATGACAATTGATGTATAGCAAAGCTAAGACAGAAAGTCCATAATCTGATTAATGATCCAGTTCTTTAGCAGGTCAAATAAGTCAAGATTGAAATCTAGCTAAAGATATCCAAGGATGATGCAAGCCATGTCAAATAATCTAAGTTGAACCAAGAAGACTCATACTGAACAGTTTAGAGTGCTACCAGTTGAAGAAGGACTCATTTTATCCAGGACTTGGTCTCTTTTAGAGATAAGCAATTTTAGCACATTTTTCCTTTTCTGAAGACTTTTTATGGTTTTATCTCAGTAAAGCAAGCTCGACTAGGTGCCATCCACAACCGCCTCCTAAGCTTCAACCATTTTTTTAAAACCATGTGCTAGATCTCAAGCCTTATCGACCACCCAAGCAATGACTTAAGGAGGTGATCTTAGGTCATCCAAGGCTCCCCGAGTTCATGCCTAGTGCAATGGCAAGCCGTCTCATGAGAAAGATTTGGTGAGATCGGTTTTTCGCACAAAGAGATCATTTTTGCTTTTGAAGTTTTTAGACCGTTGATTAGAGATAAGTCATGTTTCTTAACAAACCGACATAGCTTACTCAAAAGTTCAAAAGAGATTCAGACTCAACTCACCTACTTGACATGGCGAAAATCATAAAAGGATAGTTTCAACTGACTAGTCTCAAGAGCTATCATGACAAGATTTTAATTCAAGTTAAGCATTTTTAATTACCTTAGCATGGCAAAGACTAAACTACACATAAAAAGTCATGATAGATCTAGCGCTTTAGCATAAATCATGGCAAGATGTAAAAATAGTGAAAACAGATCATAAGGGATAATAAACAAGGCTCCATTTGATTATCATGCAATGCTTGATGAAATACACAAAAATCCGATTCCCTTTAGAATGAGATGCATCTTTTAATTCAAAGTTGAGTTATGACACAATTAAGAATATGGAATAACCAAGAGTAACTCCCCAACCAAAGGAACAAAAACGAGAATCGATAAGTAAACCGAAAAAGGCATCCTTTAGAGCATAGAAAAGATATAGAGAAACTATCGCCGACATGATTCTTATCTACCCCATATGATTCTAGGACTATTAGTGATCTACACAAACACTAAGGAGCAAACACTGCCCCTGTCTACCCAAGGGTGGCCCGACCCTGCTAGAACCTATAAGAAGTGAGTAAGCTCTACTTAGAGAGGAAGAGACACTAATAAGCAACATCCTAGAAGCACAAGACAAGAAGTAGCAATCAAAGCAATGTGGCAAGAGAAACACTCTAACCTATGCCGAAGGACTTCACCAAATATTAAAAGAAATGAAACCAGAAAGGAGTAAGCGATAATATAATATAATATAATATAATATAATATAATATAATACTGAGAGTAGCACAACGCCCCCACACAAGAAATTGTAAGGACAAACCACCCCAAGCTCTCCTCGCAGAATAAAACCGAGAGCAGCCCGGAGGCTTAGTGAAGATATCACCAACCGGTGCTCACTCCACAAACCGAGCACAATGTCACCCTTCTCTACATGGTCTCTAAGAAAGTGATATCTCGATATCAATATGCTTGGTCCGAGAATGTTGCACTGGTTCTTGGCAATGCAAATCGCAGACGTGTTATCACAAAAGAGTGGAACGCAATGATAGATAGCCCGATCTCGCAGGTCGAGACCATCCAAGCACTTGGCTACAAAGAATCGGCCGCAAAGAACGTGCTCGGCCTCGCAGCGGATGCGCAACACCGGATTGCTTCCTCGACGACCGGGAGACAAGAGAAGTGCCAATGAATTGACAAGTGCGGAAGTGCTCTTCCTATCTATCCTACACCACCCGGTAAATCGCACGGAGAAGGCTCTAAGAGATAGACAAGAAGAGGAGGAGTACCGATACCATAGTCAATGGTAGCTCAAGGTACCGAAAATGCGCTTCACCGCTGACGATGAGAGCGAGAGAGCTCAAACCGAGCACAAAGACACACGAGAAAAGTGTATGTCCGGTCTCGAGGTCGTGAGGTACAAGAGAGAGCCAATCATGCTCCTAAAATCTTTTGGTCAATGTGTTCGCCGCCTTCATCCGATCCAGAGCAACAGAGATGCCATTGGAGTTGATATCGGCTTTCCATCATTCATGTCGAAACGCTCAGAGGTCTCGAGTGTATTTGCCTTGATGAAGAAAGGTACCTTCCGAGTCTGCTTGATTTGGAAGCCAAGGAAGAAGCTCAACTCGCCCATCATGCTCATTTCAAACTCCGAACTCATGACATCGGAAACTGGGAAACGAGAGCATGCGAGGAGCCGCCAAAGATAATGTCATCCACATAGATCCGACGAGCGGAAGATCGGTGCCAAGACGGCGAATGAACAAGGTCTTGTCAATTTTACCCATCTCAAAACCATGGCTCAAAGAGATAGGACTTAAGCCTTTCATACCAAGCTCGGGAGCTGCTTGAGTCCATACAAAGCTTTGGAAAGCTCAGAGACATGGTTAGGTATTTGGGGTTCTCGAACCCGTGAGGTCAGTCGACATAGACTTCTTCCTCAATAAGGCCATTGAGGAAGGCACTCTTGACATCCATCTGTAAAGCTTGAAACCCTTAGAAGTCGCAAAGGCAAGCGAGATTCTAATGGCTTCAAGTCTAGCTACAGGGCAAAGGTCTCTTCAAATCTAGACCTCAACTTGAGAGTAACCCCGAGCTACCACCTAGCCTTGTTTCAATGACTAACCCAACTTCACTTTGCTTGTTCTTGAACACCCATTTGGTCCCAATGATATTGTGACCTTGAGGGGCTCAACAAGAGACCGACCTTGTTTCTTTCAAAGTTTTCCAACTCCTCATGCATAGCGTTTGTCCAAGACTCGTCGATAGAGCATGACAAACGCCTTTGGGCTCAAATGAGGCGACGAAGGCGTAATGGAGACGAGAAGAGAGACAAACCAGCCTTAGAACGTGTGACACGCTCAAAGAGGTCTCCAATGATCCGCTCTGAAGGATGGTCCTTTGAATGTGTCTTGGAGGTCCAGGTGAGATGAAGAAGTGGCCTCTACCTCATTAGCGATGAGATAGGGACAGAGCCACTAGCTTCGTAAGAAGCGTAAGGTAGGTCGATCTCCTCGAGGTGCAAGTGGAAGAAGGCACCTCAAGAGGAGGAAGAACTGGGTCGTATACAACCTTCATCTCCGTCTTCCTCTTCGTCCACAAAGATGGACTCGCATCGCTCTAAAGAACTCGAGATATCGTGCCTAGTCCCGGACCGCCTCATCGAAGGTCACCTCACAGTCTCTAACAACTTACTAGACTCGCAGCCTGCACTCTATAGGCACGAGAAGAAGTCGAGTAACCTGAAAGATCCCATCACAAGATCGTGACTCGAACTTATCTAGGTTCCTGCACTTGAGAATAAAACACTTGCAACCAAACACACGAAAATGCGAGACGCTGGTTTTCGCCATATCTCAACTCATAAGAAGTGCGATGCAAGAGTGCCCAAGAAAAACTCATAGAAACATGACAAGCAAGAGCAATTGCCTCACCAAAACTTCCTAGGTGTAGAGTACTCATCAAGCATCGCCCGCCATCTCGACTAAGGTACTGTTCTTCCTCTCCACAACGCCATTTTGTTGAGGGACGATGGAGACGAGAACCGGTGCTCTACACTGCCTCACCACAAAACTCTCAAAGTAGGAATTCTTGAACTCGGTGCCATTATCGCGTCTGAATTGCTCGTAATGCACCGGGAGCTCAACAAAAGCCTACTAAAAGACCACGAAAAGAGTAAACGCCTCATCCTTCGAGGCTAAGAAAAACACCTAAGAATACCTCGAGAAGTCATCGACCACGACAAGTACGCACTCACTTCCTCCTCCCATCGATCGCACTCTAGCCGGTCCCATCAGGTCCATATGGAGCGATTGACCGGTGCATCCGTCATAGTCATCAGAATCGAGGATGTGAAGCGGCAACCATTTTGCCGTGCGGCAAGGAGCACAAACAAGATCCTTGACCATTTTGAGTTTCGCAAACCACGAATGAGATCGTGGCCGCTAACTCGGTCGATGATCAAATCCTATATGACCAAGTCTCCTATGCCGTAAAGTCAAATCACGGATTCGAAGCAATTAAACATCGGAGAGGATCACCGTAAGATCCGAAAAATCAGCACGAAAGATCCTCCCATAACGAAATCCCGCAAACTAGACTACCCAAGAATCAAGAATTTTGCAATTGTTTTTCTTAAAGCTCACCTCGAACCGCTATCGGAAGTCGAGAGACCGAAAGCGATTATATGCAGCTTACTTACTAAGGCAACATCTTTTAAAATAAAAGAATCATTAATGCTCACGGTACCTTTAGCGATGACGCGCCCAAATGAAGCATCTCCGAAAGTGATCGTCTCATCACCTGGAGCGCGGGCTAGGGAAGAAAACCAACGAGACTCACCAGTCATATGACGTGAACAACCGGAGTCTACAATCCAGATCTTTCCCTTCCCAGCCCGGCGACCCTGAGTCAAACAGAGAGTAAAGTCTCAGTACTGGGGTGAATCAACAATGATTTTGGCACCCAATACTGAGTAACACGGCGAATGATGAAGTAGTCAAGCAAGACCGACCTCTATCTACCCTACGCCTCGTCACTCAACAAGTCAAAGATCTCACTGTTCTTCGGATCCGATCGCTATGGAAGAGCGAGTCGGCGCCAAGAACATGTCGATCTCGCCATGTAGCTATCTCGAAAGGAAAAACGAGATCTACCCTCAGGACGGCGGAAGTTACGACCAAAGGGAGCACGAGGACGAAACTCAGAGAACTCAGGAAAACCAAGTCCTCGATGCTGCCCAAAATCCTCAGATGGAACAACTCTAAACCTCGTGTTGGTCTTAGGTGCACTCAAGATCCGGGTCGACCACGAATGTGCCTAAGAGACTCAACACGGCCTCTGCGCGATCTTGGCGCTACTGAAGCAATGATCAACTAAATGTCCATCTTTCGATGAAGGTGCAATGATACTTCACCTTTGAGAGGTCAAGCCGCAGTGGAATCACCTTGTCGTCGTAAATCCTTTGAACAAAACCCACGACTTAAAATTGACTTTCTCACCCCGGCTTAGTTTTGATCACACCGTGCTATGGTTTTGAGCACGACAGTGGATGCTTCCTCATATCCTCCTCGGATATCATATCCTAGACCACGATTAAATCTGCAAATTTTAGATTTGTCTAGAATGAGATTGAGCTTCTTCTTGCCTCCTACAAACCTCTCGAGAGTGTTCATAAGATACCGACACTCCCGAAAGAGAGAGGTGCAAGAAGAGCAGGGGAAGAAGGGACAAAGAAGGTAAGGGAGCGTAAGAAGAACCAACAACAGAGGAAAGATTGGCTTGTGCACGCACACCGACTTTGGGGGAACAAATCCCATCGCTAATGATTGGTTCACGTTGCTAGGCGCCTCTACCAAACCCTTAGACTTCTTCCCAAAGACACACAATACAAGCAGATGATTGTGTCTCTAGAAGGTCCTTAGTTAGCTTCACACATTTTTCATCCAAAGCAATCAAATCACATTTTAGTTTATTACATTGCTTGCATGGTGAGCTAACAAGATCCTTAGAAGCATCTTGAGCCAATTTGTTCTTGTGATCAATCATTTCTTGAAACCGCTTAGATACGATTCTAGTTCAATGATTAACTTAGGACAGCTTTAAACAAGAAACAATAGGCTCTAGTAGCGCAGCCTTGAATTCAAAGAATTTTGTGATCCGCCTGCTTTAGGTTCATCTTGAGATTATTACAATTTTCACAAGTTTCAGGCAGATCTAGCAACATGGTATAAAGACCTCTAAACGAATTGTCCTTAACCTCACATGAGGTGCAAGCAGTAGCCTCAATAGTAGTGGATGCAGGAGGTGCTACCCTACTCATCTCTAATTCAGCAAGAAGGCTAATGTTCTCTACCTTAATCATGTCAAGTTCAGAGGACACACTATCATGCAAGGTCCTTAGTTTTCCATGTCATCAAGCAAAGCACGAAAGTGTCACAATCATCACGGGAGGGAGCAGATGTAAGTAAAGTAAGCTCCCGTGATAGTCTAGCTACTTCCTTCTCCAACACAGAACACTTAGCCCTAGACTTAGCATGAAATCTACCTAGCTTAAGAAAAGCATCATTAAGCTGGTCGTAAGTGGGACTAACCTCGCCGGAGTCGGAGTACACTCATTGTCGCTCGATTCGCCGAGGGCCATGAAGCACATGCCGAGAAGTTGCCGCCGCCCTTGGGATCATGATCGCCCTTCCCATCATCGCCACTCCACCCTTCCACCTCGCCGGTGTCCGGCCTCGTCGAGGGCGGTGAGGACGCGATGGAACAGCCTTCTTTGCCTTCCCAAAGTTGCGAACTTCTTCTTGCCTTGATCAGGTGCTGAAGGCTTCGTGTTGCGGTTCTTGTCGATGTAGTCGTTCTTGCTTGGACCGCCATAGTCACCTTTGCCCTTCCCAAGCTTGGGACAGTTTGCTCGGATGTGGTTGGGGCCACCACACTCAAACAAATCACAGACCTCCTCTTTTACCATCCCTCCTCCTCTTGTAAGCATGAGAAAACTTCCGAGCTAGGAGGGCTAGTTGCTCATCCTCAAGTCGCTCTAACCGATCATCGCTATGTCACGAGAGCAGCTAGGAGAACCCACGACGACTCGTAAGAAGATCCGTATAGGATCGGTGACTAAAGCCATCGACTGTGACTTCGACCTTCGAGAGACAATGTCGATCTCGTGAGTCTTGAGACGCGAGTAAAGCGCATCAAGAGTCAGGGTCGAGAGGTCCGTGCTATCCTTGATGGTAGTCACTTTCATCTCCCAAACACGAAGATCGAGTGCGAAAGCATCTGTCGAGCGCTATCCGAGTCGGGTATGTAAGACCGACCGCCGGAGGTTGCTCAAAATCTTGTGAAAACGCCAAAAGCACTCGCCTAAAGATTCACCAAAGAAGCATTTCAAATTTATCAGATTCACGCTTGAACCGGTCTTGTCGAACCGTCTTAATCTGAGTGGTGCCTCATGGTATGCATCGAGGGTCACCCAGATGTCGTAAGCAGAAATCAAATGAGAAATACGATCAAACTCACTACGCTTAAACCTCGAATGATTATGTTCCTTGCCTTAGCATTTGCCTCAACATCGCCCATGTTTCCAAAGATTGATGTTCTCATCGGCAGAACAAAGAAATCTAACCTTCACCTTTCTCCGATGGCATACCCCGAGCACGGATGTAAGTTTCCATTCGGCTCTTCCGTAAGGGGTAATCCGCACCATCAAAACCTGGAGGCTTGGTGGAATACTTATCCGCTGCCATGGCTCAACCGACCGGTTAAGATCTATCAAGAAGAGCTAACCGCTCGATACCAATTGAAGGACCGAAATGGCAACAGAGGGGGTGAATGGTGCTTTAAAATTAATAACTCCCTTTGTCAGTAATTAAATAAGACCTACAAAGTCCTCTGGATATCTCAAGAAGAGTGAAGCAAAATCGAGAACGAAAATGTAAGTTTCAGATCGCTCAGAAATCGGAAGTTCCGATTCTACCCGGCGGTAGTTCCGCACTCGAAGTTCCGGATTCATCGCGAAGTTCCGCTGCAGAAGTCGCCTTTGACAATCGGAAGTTCGATTGTCCCGACCAAGAACAAGGCGCCGTTTTTCCCAAAATCCAAAGTGCTCAATCTTGAATGCTCTTCTCGGTCAAGTTTCACAGACATCATCCTAAGCAACATCTTGACCTCATGGAGAAGAATCGCAAACAAAGATTCAACAAAACAAGCCAAAATCGGATTTCTTGAAGAAGGGCAAGAAAGACCAAAACTCACGATAAGAGAGATTCTCGATTCTTAGCTCATGAAACTTTGAGAATGCATTAGTAATAGCAAAACGACTCTAGATATCAAGTTTCATGTCTTTTTTCATAAGATGAATCAAAAGATACATCAAAACCCTAAACATTCAATATGAACGAGAAGAGAATAGAGAAAGGCATAAGCAAGTAATCAAAACCTCGAGATTCATTAATAGAAATCAAAAGATTACAAAGGAAATACAGAGGAATGATTACAAGATTTTCGATTCATTCTCTCTCAACTCAACAAACTCTCAAAAAGGTAACACACACCCTTTTCTAGAGCTAACCCTAATTTTCTATCAAAAGGTCTAACCCTAACTCTGTGGTTCTCCCTATTTATAGCCTTGGCTAATGGGCCTCCAACCCATTAAGCCCGCTACACCCGAACGGAACCGCCTCCACTTTTGCCGCTTATGAAAAGACCCTTCGCCTCTTGCGCACCTTCCGAAGCCTCCGACACCTTGTTGTGCACGACTCGCAACCGCTTCAAGATTCACGCCATCTTCAACACATCCCGACTGCTTCGACCTCAACGCCTCCTGCGCTTAGTCCGTCCACGTGTCTCGCCACGACTCCATCTTGATGCCCCGCAACAACACAGCATAAAAACACATCACATAGCATTGCACAATATCATAGCATCAATATTTGTATAAGACTCAAACTCATACAAAATCAAAATCACAATTTAACCTTCTCTCGCACAGATTACGACACAATCGAAGTTCCAAGACTTACCACAAATGAAGTTCCGATTTCCGAACATCCGCACTTGTCGAATTATCGGAAGTTCCGTGCTTACCACAAATGAAGTTCCGATTTCTAACATCCGCACTTGTCGAATTATCGGAAGTTCCGTAGTTTACCACAAATGAAGTTCCGATTTCTAACATCCGCACTTGTCGAATTATCGGAAGTTCCGTGCTTACCATCAAGGAACTTCCGATCTTCTAACATCCGATTTTCCAAATATTTAATTCAATAGCAACACAGAGAACACTCAATGTCGAAATATCGGACACTCCGCTACCCCATGCGCGAAGTTCCGATTTCTTCAAATGAGACCAAAACCCAGATTAATCGGAAGATCCTATTTCTAACACCGTAGTTCTGATTTATCTAACTTCCGCTCCATACACAAATGTAGTAGTTCCGATTACTGACTCACCTTGTAATCACCCAAACCTAAAACCCAACTCTCAATCTAATCAACACACTTGTCAAATACTCATCACTCAGAGTGGAGGACCTCTCACATGGTCTCTCAATCTCCCCCTTGATGAGTATATTGACAATCACCGAAAAAGCATAAGATGAGTTTGAGTTTAAAGTCAACCAAGGTCTAAACAAGAGTAGTTAAGCTCAAGACCAAGTTGACAAAAGAGAAAGACTTGAGATGAGATGAAAGAGCAATTTTCGCACAAAACTCAAGGCTTTTCTCTAGAAGGCTTTTCTCACAAAAATTCTCCCCTTTGGCAATAAAATCATCAAGATGTAGAAAAGGGAGGAAAAGACTATATGAAGTTCATTTTAAGCATTAGGAGCCATGTAGATTATCCAAAATGACTATTAGAGTATTACACCAAGCCATAACACAGAAGAATGCTATCAAGATCATGACAATTGATGTATAGCAAAGCTAAGACAGAAAGTCCATAATCTGATTAATGATCCAGTTCTTTAGCAGGTCAAATAAGTCAAGATTGAAATCTAGCTAAAGATATCCAAGGATGATGCAAGCCATGTCAAATAATCTAAGTTGAACCAAGAAGACTCATATCAATGCTTTAGAGTGCTACCAGTTGAAGAAGGACTCATTTTATCCAGACTTGGTCTCTTTTAGAGATAAGCAATTTTAGCACATTTTTCTTTTTCTCAAGACTTTTTATGGTTTTATTTCAAGAAAGCAAGCTCGACTAGGTGCCATCCACAACCGCCTCCTAAGCTTCAACCATTTTTTTAAAACCATGTGCTAGATCTCAAGCCTTATGCGACCACTCCAAGCAACAGACTTAAGTGGTATCGAGCCTTGCTAGTTCAATCTTGATCTTAACCGGTCACCGAACTTTGGCGATGGATAAGTTTTCTACTAAACCGCATATCTTCGATGGGCACGACTATGCATATTGGAAGAATCGATGCGCGTCTTTCTTGAGAGCGAGGACAAGCTATTTGGGATGTTGTTAGAGCCCACCGGTTATTCCCGAAATTGCTACACCGCTTCGCAATTCTTTTGGCTAACAACAATAAGGCTAAGAATCTTTTATATGGTGCACTTGGTAGACAAGAATATGATAGAATTTGCAATCTTTCAATCACAAGCATGAAATTTGGAACACTCTCAAACATATCATGAGGGTTCGTCCCAAATCAAAAAGGTGCGCCAAACTGCTTACAAGCGTGAGTACAATAAATTCGAGATGCGCCTGAGAGAGCATCGATGACATTTTCACGCTTTAATAAAGTAATTAATCAAATGAAAGTCGTTGATATTGAATATTCTCAATCAAAATGCCACCCATCTCTTGGTCGCAATCAACACCAAGGAGTGGGAGATGAAAGCTACCGCTATAGAAGAAAATGTTGATCTTTCAAGTCTTACTTTAGAATTGCTTTATAGTAAACTCAAGACTCATGAAATTAAAAGAGTTGATCATCCTAAGAAAGATAATTTAGCTTTGGTAGCGATCCTCTCAAAAGGCTTTTGATGACTCTTGTGAATCTTCTTCTCGATTTTCATTTGCTTGTTTATCCGCTATTCATGAAGAGGAGCTTGAAAGTATTCCTCAAAACAGAGTTAGCTCTTCTAGCTAAGAAATTCACACGGCCTACAATAATGTGAGAAACAAAAGAGAGGTGGTCCCAGAACATGCTATGAATGTGGTGAGCTCAATCATATCCGCAAATTGCCCCAAGTCGAAAGGTAAGAGCAATCATAAGGAAGGAAAGCCGACTTGGAAGAAGCCTCCTTTCAACAAATCAAGGTATGAGGCAAATAAGCTTGTGAAGGTCGCCACCGGGTCCTTGCCTCTTTTGAGGATCAATCCTTGAGCGATGTGGATACCGGGAGTGAGGAGGACAAGGAGGAGGAGATCCTCAAGGCAAAAAGAAAGGGAAGGCCAAAGACTTCACGGCATGTGCTTCATGGTCGACACCGATTTACATTGATGATGAAGAGGTATCTTTTTCTTATGATGAGCTTTCGCTAAATATGATTCTATAGTTGAGCAATTGCTTAGTCAAGATGAAGCGCTAGAATTTGTTATGACAAAAATAAGAAATTAGAGTCAAAGATTAACAAATTGAAAGTAGAGCTTAAAACTGCTAAGACTCTTGAACTCGATGAATGTTTATCTTGTCATGCTATGCATTCAAATTACCAAGTTACAATCATTCATAATATTTGTGTACAACAACTTGAGAATGCTAAATCTGAACTAAATAAAATTAAAAGTGCTCCTTGTGAAAAATGTTTAGAATCTAGTAAATTGATTGCTTTTGATGTTTTTGATTCTAGCCCTTGCACTTCATGCTTAGAAAAGAACGTGAAATCAAAGATATCTTAGAAGTCGCTAGAGTCAAATATGCAAAGCTTAAGGACAATATTGAAAATACTACTTGTGCTTCATGTTCCACTCTTAAACTTGAAATTGCTTTGTATAAGGAAAATCTATGGATAAAACTTGTGATTCTTGTGTTAACTTGAGAAAAGAAAATGCTTACCTTCATGATACATTAGAAAATTTTCTAAAGGTAAGAAACAATTAAACATGATTCTTGACAAGTCTAAAACTCCTTATAAGAAGCAAGGTTTAGGATTCAATTCTTTTCAAGACAATTCAAACCCAAAAGTCATTCAAGTCTTGGAAAAAGGTTTAATTGAATTCAAAACCCAACTCGCAAAAACATCTTTTAAATCT
Source organism: Hsuehochloa calcarea (assembly GCA_036346395.1). Taxonomy (NCBI): domain Eukaryota; kingdom Viridiplantae; phylum Streptophyta; class Magnoliopsida; order Poales; family Poaceae; genus Hsuehochloa; species Hsuehochloa calcarea. The sequence goes on along the minus strand of CM070597.1, from coordinate 18,815,284 downwards.
GCAGTTTTGCCCAACCTTGTATTAATTCAAATGGTGCGTCTTCTAGTGGTACCAAGTACCATTGCACTTATTGCAAAAAGGGTGGACATTTGATTGAATATTATTGGCGAGGTTGAAAATGATAGGAAAATTTTGATAGAATTTCATTCATGCAACCTAGAGCTTCTATGAGACATGGTAACACCGAAAAGAATAAACTCGGATTAGGATTTTTATCTCATGCAAATCATTATGTTTCTAGACATCCTAATTCTAATGTGTATCGATCAAGGTCTCGATCACTGTGGTCACCGGTCTCGACTGTTTAGTCACCGGTCCGACCGCCAAGACAAAGCCGCCGACCACCATGGACAGCTTCAAGTCTCATTTTAATTTAAACATTGCTCATAACCGAATGTTAAATGAAATCAAGGATAGTACTTCGGTTTGTATACTCCTTGACGTGTGTCTCAAGATCGATTCCTAAATCTTGTTTATCTAATCCCAGTATTGAGACACATCGTTCTTTTACTCCTTGATTTTTAGGATTACCGCGGAAAGGGGAAGAACACGTGGTTCGTTGACTCCGGATGTTCACGCCACATGACCGGGAACTCAAAATGGTTCACCTCTTTCACGCGAGCAACAGGTGATGACTTCATCACCTTTGGAGATGATACACAAGGGCTAATTGAAGGAACATGATCAATTAGGTAAACAACAAATTCATTCTAAAAGATGTCGCTTTGTGGACAAGCTTAGGTATAATCTTCTTTCTGTTTCTCAGCTTCTTGATGATGGCTATGAGACTGTTTTTAAGAAAAATGCTTGTCGTGTGCTTGATTCTACTGGTGAGCTTGTGTTTGGAATCTCTAGAGTTGGTAGAATTTTTGGAGCTGATTTTTCAGAATCTCTTGCTGGATCTCTTAAATGTTTGCTTACATCGCCTTCTCGATTTCGGCTTTGGCATCGACGCTTGGGGCACATTGGTTTTGATCATCTCGACACGAGTTAGCAACCTTGATCTCATGAGAGGTTTGCCTAAGCTCAAAGTCACAAAGATGTCAGATGTGCGCCTTGTAGGCATGGCAAACAAGTTGCCGCCACACCCTTCTCAGGACTATGGTTATGACCGACGGTGATGCTTGCTTCATATGGATACCGCTGGTCCCGCTAGAGTCCGGTCGGTCGGTGGAAAATGGTATATTCTTGTTATAGTTGATGATCTTTCTAGATATACTTGGGTGTTCTTTCTTACTTCAAAAGATGAAGCTTTTGGTTATTTTCATGACCTTGTTCTTCGTTTGGCTTCTGAGCTTCCTGGTGCTTTGAGAGCGATTCGCAGTGATAATGGTACGGAGTTCAAAATGCTTCTTTTGCTTTTTTTGTCTTTGAAGCGTGGTATTGAGCATCGCTTCTTCTCCACACGCCCTCAACAAAATGGCGTGGTGGAAAGGAAGAATAGAACCTTGGTCGAAATGGCTAGGACGATGCTAGATGAGTATAGCACACCGAGGAGATTTTGGGCCGAAGCTATTGCTACTGCTTGCCATATTGCAAATCGTGTCTTTTTGAGACCCTCTTTAGGCAAGACTCCTTATGAGCTTCGCTTTGGTAGAAAACCTCTGCTTCGCATTTTCGAGTTTTTGGATCAAAATGTTTTATTCTTAAGACAGGCAACTTAGATAAATTTGAATCAAGAACTTTTGATGGGGTATTTCTGGGTTATCCTGCTCATTCGAGGGGTTTTCGAGTTTTTAATACTGAGACTAACATTATTCAGGAGACTTGTAATGTCACTTTTGATGAGACTAGCCCTGGAGCTAGATCAATTGCTACAGATGATTTACAGGTGACAGAGAGCATTTTTGTGGAGGAAGATGAGGACGGCTAATGTCATTCCTCATCTGCTGCTGAGGCGCCCATATTGATACAAGAACTCGCTACGCCTACTTCACCTTCAGCTTGAGGCTCTCGCGATCATCATCATCAGCAGATACTGCGGAGGTCGAAGAAACGACATCTCACCCGGCGCCCACTTCGCATTCAGAGACAAAGATCCTCCTAATGTATAATAGGTAATCTACATGAGCGAGTCACTCGCTCCAGGTATAATGATCCAAATCTCTACTCTCATTCGGCTTTTGTTGCTTCTTTTGAACCCCACGATATATCACATGCTTTATCTGATTCTAGCTGGGTAAATGCCATGCATGAGGAGTTAGAGAATTTTGAAAGAAACAAAGTTTGGAACCTAGTAGAACCTCCTAGTGGTCATAATGTTATAGGAACCCGTTGGGTGTTTAAGAATAAACAAGGTGAGGATGGTTCTGTGGTTAGAAATAAGGCCAGATTGGTAGCTCTGTGGTTTCACCAAGTTGAGGGGTTAGATTTTGATGAGACATTTGCTCTGTGCTAGACTAGAAGCCATTCGCATTCTGCTTGCATTTGCTGCATCAAAAGGTTTTAAATTATATCAGATGGATGTTAAAAGTGCATTTTTAAATGGTTTCATAGATGAGGAAGTGTATGTTAAGCAACCCCCTGGTTTTGAGGATCCTAAATATCCTAATCGTGTTTTCAAGCTATCTAAAGCATTATATGGTCTTAAACAAGCCCCTAGAGCCTGGTATGATAGACTTAAGACCTTCTTGCTTAAAAATAATTTTGAGATGGGTAAAGTGGATAAAACTCTATTTATTCTTAGGCGTGACAATGACTTCCTGCTTGCTCAAATTTATGTGGATGATATTATCTTTGGTGGTTCCTCTAATGCTCTTGTTTCAAATTTTTCCGACACTATGTCCGTGGAATTTGAGATGAGTATGATGGGAGAGCTTAATTACTTTTGGGACTTCAAATCAAGCAATGCAAGGAAGGAACTTTCATCCATCGACGAAGTACACTAAAGATCTACTCAAACGCTTCAACATGGGTGACTGCAAGCCAATTTCCACTCCCATGGCAACTTCGATCGCTTTGGATCCGATGAGGAAGGAGAAGTCGTGGATCAACGCGAGTACCGCAAAGATGATCGGCTCCTTACAGATTTGACGGCCTCGAGACCGGACATTCACTTCACGGTATGCCTTTGTGCAAGATTTCAGCGCCTCCGAACTTCCCATCGCCAAGTCATAGCGCATATTCGTATTTACACTCTACCCTCTTATATGTCATTTGGTATTCCTGCTCTTCGCTTTTGTCCATTAGAGGTTTTTCGATTCGATTTTAAGGGTCATTTGTTAGATAGGAAGAGTACCTCGTGCACTGTCACTTCCTAGGCACTTCTCTTGTATCTTGGTCTTCTAGAAGCGCTCTTACTGCACAATCCATCACGAGGCGAGTATGTAGTCACGCTAGTTGTCAGAGCTGATTTTGTGGATGACGCCTACTTTGAAAGATTATGGGTTAAACTTTGCTAGTGTTCCTCTTTTCTCGTGATAACACTTCGCTATTAATATTGCTAAAAACCCAAAGGCAACATTCTAGGACTAAGCACATAGACATTCGCTTTCACTTCCTTAAAGATCATGTTGAAAAAGGTGATATTGTGATGCACTTCGAGAGTCCAAGCTCAATTGGCGATATTCTTACCAAGCCTTTAGATCAAACCAGATTTTCCTCCTTAAGAAGCGAGTTAGGGTAATTTATCCTTATGGGTTGGTTTGAGGGGAGTTTGATCTTTTCTTATCTTTCCTTATTCTTTTGATCTTTTATTGTTCTTTTCCAACTTAGTGATCTTTTCGAATTTTTAGTTCTTTAGGCTTTTAATTGCATCTCATTGTGTCATATTGCATTCATATAGAAACTCCATCAAGTGGTTACAACAAATGGTATGAAAAATCCAAAAGATGCATTGTAATATAAGATTTTCACTTATCTTTTAAAATTGATGAAGCTTTGCCTATTACCCTTTGGAGTCTTGTATTTCAATTCTTGCTCAATGTCATGTCTAGTTCTTTGACTTGCTAGAATTATCATGCTTTTACATGTGTAGCTAAGTCTTTGCTATATGAGCTAGAATCTTTTAAACAACTCAAACTAAGAAATTGCAATTTGTGGATGTTTTAGCGAGTTGCGTAATTAGTGCTCCTCTTGTGACATTGGCCTGCTGAATTGCTTTGTTAGCTCTTTGATCTAAAATTGACCATTACTTGAGCTTTTGTGTTCTTGAGATTCTAAACCGCTCTTGTGAAAAATGAAAATCAAGATTGTCTTATGCTTAAATTGTGCCAAACTATTCTTACGAGACCGCTTGTCAAATGACATGAACTTGGAGATAGTTTGATGAACCAGACGATCTCATAGGGACCGCTTGTCGAAATGACATGAACATCAAGATTTGTCGCCTGTAGAAGCTTAGAAAGAGTTTGTGGATGGCTCCTAGTCCGTGATCTTCTTTACTAAGATATACCTTTAAACAACTTTTGGTCGAAGCTTAGGATGAGTTTGTGGATGGCTCCTAGTCCAGATCTTGTCACTAAGTTAGATCATTAGTCAACTTCAATATTCAATGCAAATGAGAAAAATGTTGACAAATGGGCGCTATAAAATTTTGAGCAAAATGATTCAATACGGACTTGATTGACTCTTCATGTGGTCTTTGTTAGATTTTTGATCTCACTTTGACATTTTGACATGGCCAATTTCACTTTAGGATCCTCGTTGATGAACTTGTTTGAATTTGAAGCGTTGCTTAAATTGATCAAATCTATCGCTTTACTTTTGAGCCTTTGTGCTTAGCTTTGATATATATGTCTTACCATGATCTTGCTAGCTACTGCACAGCTTGATATGTCGCTTGTGCAATATTAGAGATACTAGCTTGTTCTTTTGGGTAATCTCCAAAGCTTCTTGTAATCAATAAATTGAAAATACAAAAATTGAAGCCACCCATTGCACTTCATGCATATTCCTCTTTACGCTTCTTTTGTTTCTCGCTTCTTTCTTTATTCTTTATTTGTTATCCCCGGATGAGAGGAAGGCGTGATTCCTTGATGAATCCATTGTCAAAGGGGAGAAGATGTGTTAAATGAAAAGATATTTCTTTGGGAGATGATGTGTAATATTTCTTTGCTACTCTTATTTGGAGAAGATGTGTTAATGAGAAGATTGGGGAGAAGTTTATACAAAGGGAGAAACTGAAAATTTGAAATTTGATGATCATAGTGAGGGGGAGTTCTTGAGTTGCATTCTTTTATACTCACAATGATCATAGGTCAATTGAACAATTGTTTATTCATATGGACCTCATGTGAGAATTTTGACCCGTTTCTGGAAATTAAAGTTTTTATGCTTATTTTTGCTTTGTCTCACATGCCTATACTATTCGATGCCACTTGGTCATTTTCATTGCTTTTTCTTGCTTATGGACCAAGTTGTGCTTTTGTGCGAAACCGCGAGTAAACTCGCTTTCAAACCTCTTACTTCCATTTTCTGGATAATTGCCAATGTGTTCATCAAGGGGGAGATTGTGGATTTCATGGGGATATGCTCCAGATCTTAGGATGATGTGACAATTGGCAATGGCGTTTACGGTTTGTCGTTTCACGCGTTTTCGACAAAGTTACAGGCTTACTGCTCAGGGGCGGTCCGACCGGTCCTTAGACGGCGGTCCGACCGGTCCCATATCGGCCGGACCGCCATCCAAGGCGATCGGACCGCGATGACCAAAAGTGTTCAAATCGAGTGGGCCAAAAATAGGTGTTGTAGACAAGTAAGGGATCCCAATGCACTTGGTCTCATAATTTTGGAGTCTCCAAGAAGAAGTTCTATTGGTTTAAGTTTCCGAAGGTTTCGTTTTGGGAGCTTGAATTTCAGCTAAGTCTTAGGGGTCCGACCGCTCATTGGGAGCGGTCCGACCGCCATGGGCGGTCCGACCGCTCACCCGAGCGGTCGACCCGTAACTACTTGAACGCCGCCAACTTCGTGGCGATGTTGTTTTGTTAGGTCAAAGTCATTGGTTTCATGGCATATGATTTGCATGATGCATGTTTTGACTAACATGGGTCAAGTTGTGAAGAACTTGTTCCCGAATACGTGTTTTCTTGTCCGTGGTTGTGCAGTGGCTTGGTGGTCAACGACGGTCAACGGCGAGGAGAATCGGACTAGACTTGAAGAGTTGAGGTCCGTAACGATCGACGATGCGGGTGAGGGTCAACGACTCAAGCGTGACACAAGATGGACAATGGTGACCTATTGGCAAATCCATGACGCATGGTGAAGCGGTTTAGGTCAAAAGGTTAAAGACGGCGCTTGCGGCGCGCGTGATGTGACCCGCTTGTTAGTGGGCCTTAACGGAGCCCAATTAAGTCAAACCCTAAGAGTTTTAAGCCTCCACTATAAATAGGAGGAGATGGTGGTCGCACCTCTTGCTCTCTCGCCTTTTATGTTTCAAAACCCTAATTGTCTTTAGGGAGTTGAGGTGGAGGCTAGGGCTCTTGATGGTTTGTGGTGAATTTCGTGATCCTTGATTGTCTCATCGATCCATGATGGTGTGGATGTAATCCACTTCAATCACGAAATCAATCTATGCAAGGTTTGCTTGAGATAAGTCTCTTTTCGCTCTTGCTTTCAATTTGGTGATTTTAGGGCTTGATCCGCGAGTTTGTGATTGATTCTTTCACGTGAATTAGCTTGTCGTGATATGTGTGAATCTATCTAGCATCATCTTGTTCATCAATTTCTCACGAACAAGCTTTAGGATCAAGTTTTCGTTCTTGCCCTGTTTTAGACCTCCTGTTAATCAATTGTCAATTGCTTAAGATCGCTCCAAGAATTATCATAATATTCGATTGGAATAAGTCCTCAATAGCATATAGAAGGTGTGTGCAAAGTTTCATAAAGATTGGAGTTGAGAATCAAAAGTTTCATCTAATTGCAACTTCGCCATCGGCCGATTATATTTATTGCAGATCGGTTCGAGTCGGCCGGTCGATCCGCCGTCATCACCGGTCGACCGATTTTGAGCGGTCCGACCGCCAAGACAAAGCCGGTCGATCCGCCAGCAATCGGTCCGACCGGTTGAGTATAACCGGCCGACCGCCCGTCCGTGAGTCTTGGTAATCTTAGTTGATTTTGTTATATTGCTTAGGGTTTAATTGGATTCAATACTAGTCTTCCAACAGATCGTATATTGATCTTCATAGCTTTCTAATAGCTACTTGGAGTTAAATTGTATTGAGTTCATAACTTGTGAAAAAGTGAGCGTGCTCCTATTCACCCCCTCTAGTCGCTTTTACGGTCCAACAAGTGGTATCGAGCCCTGCTAGTTCAATCTTGATCTTAACCTCATTTGAACTTTGGCGATGGATAAGTTTTCTACTAAACCGTATATCTTCGATGGGCACGACTATGCATATTGGAAGAATCGTATGCGCGTTTTCTTGAGAGCGAGGACAAGCTATTTGGGATGTTGTTAGAGCCTCATTGGTTATTCCCGAAATTGCTACACCGCTTCGCAATTCTTTTGGCTAACAACAATAAGGCTAAGAATCTTTTATATGGTGCACTTGGTAGACAAGAATATGATAGAATTTGCAATCTTTCAATCACAAGATGAAATTTGGAACACTCTCGAAACATATCATGAGGGTTCGTCCCAAATCAAAAAGGTGCGCCAAACTGCTTACAAGCGTGAGTACAATAAATTCGAGATGCGCCCCGAGAGAGCATCGATGACATTTTCATCGCTTTAATAAAGTAATTAATCAAATGAAAGTCGTTGATATTGAATATTCTCAATCTGAAAATGCCACCCATCTCTTGGCCGCAATCAACACCAAGGAGTGGGAGATGAAAGCTACCGCTATAGAAGAAAATGTTGATCTTTCAAGTCTTACTTTAGAATTGCTTTATAGTAAACTCAAGACTCATGAAATTAAAAGAGTTGATCATCCTAAGAAAGATAATTTAGCTTTGGTAGCGATCCTCTCAAAAGGCTTTTGATGACTCTTGTGAATCTTCTTCCGATTTTCATTTGCTTGTTTATCCGCTATTCATGAAGAGGAGCTTGAAAGTATTCTCAAACAGAGTTAGCTCTTCTAGCTAAGAAATTCACACGGGCCTACAATAATGTGAGAAACAAAAGAGAGGTGGTCCCAGAACATGCTATGAATGTGGTGAGCTCAATCATATCCGCAAATTGCCCCAAGTCGAAAGGTAAGAGCAATCATAAGGAAGGAAAGCCACTTGGAAGAAGCCTCCTTTCAACAAATCAAGGTATGAGGCAAATAAGCTTGTGAAGGTCAGCCACCGGTCCTTGCCGCTTTTGAGGATCAATCCTTGAGCGATGTGGATACCGGGAGTGAGGAGGACAAGGAGGAGGAGATCCTCAAGGCAAAAAGAAAGGGAAGGCCAAAGACTTCACCGGCATGTGCTTCATGGTCGACAATCGACGACATTGATGATGAAGAGGTATCTTTTTCTTATGATGAGCTTTCTGCTAAATATGATTCTATAGTTGAGCAATTGCTTAGTCAAGATGAAGCGCTAGAATTTGTTATGACAAAAAATAAGAAATTAGAGTCAAAGATTAACAAATTGAAAGTAGAGCTTAAAAATGCTAAGACTCTTGAACCTGATGAATGTTTATCTTGTCATGCTATGCATTCTGAAATTACCAAGTTACAATCTGCTCATAATATTTGTGTACAACAACTTGAGAATGCTAAATCTGAACTAAATAAAATTAAAAGTGCTCCTTGTGAAAAATGTTTAGAATCTAGTAAATTGATTGCTTTTGATGTTTTTGATTCTAGCCCTTGCACTTCATGCTTAGAAAAAGAACGTGAAATCAAAGATATCTTAGAAGCTGCTAGAGTCAAATATGCAAAGCTTAAGGACAATATTGAAAATACTACTTGTGCTTCATGTTCCACTCTTAAACTTGAAATTGCTTTGTATAAGGAAAATCTATGGATAAAACTTGTGATTCTTGTGTTAACTTGAGAAAAGAAAATGCTTACCTTCATGATACATTAGAAAAATTTTCTAAAGGTAAGAAACAATTAAACATGATTCTTGACAAGTCTAAAACTCCTTATAAGAAGCAAGGTTTAGGATTCAATTCTTTTCAAGACAATTCAAACCCAAAAGTCATTCAAGTCTTGGAAAAGGTTTAATTGAATTCAAAACCCAACCTCGCAAAAACATCTTTTAAATCTGCAGTTTTGCCCAACCTTGTATTAATTCAAATGGTGCGCCTTCTAGTGGTACCAAGTACCATTGCACTTATTGCAAAAAGGGTGGACATTTGATTGAATATTATTGGCGAGGTTGAAAAATGATAGGAAAAATTTTGATAGAATTTCATTCATGCAACCTAGAGCTTCTATGAGACATGGTAACACCGAAAAGAATAAACTCGGATTAGGATTTTTATCTCATGCAAATCATTATGTTTCTAGACATCCTAATTCTAATGTGTATCGATCGGCGGTCCGATCACGGTGGTCACCGGTCCGACCGGTTTATCACCGGTCCGACCGCCAAAGACAAAGCCGCCGAGACCGCCATGGACAGCTTCAAGTCTCATTTTAATTTAAACATTGCTCATAACCGAATGTTAAATGAAATCAAGGATAGTACTTACGGTTTGTATACTCCTTGTAGACGTGTGTCTCAAGATCGATTCCTAAATCTTGTTTATCTAATCCCGATTGAGACACATCGTTCTTTACTCCTTGATTTTTAGGATTACCGCGAAAGGGGAAGAACACGTGGTTCGTTGACTCGGATGTTCACGCCACATGACCGAACTCAAAATGGTTCACCTCTTTCACGCGAGCAACAGTGATGACTTCATCACCTTTGGAGATGATACACAAGGGCGAATTGAAGGAACATGATCAATTAGGGTAAACAACAAATTCATTCTAAAAGATGTCGCTCTTGTGGACAAGCTTAGGTATAATCTTCTTTCGCTTCTCGACTTCTTGATGATGGCTATGAGACTGCTTTTAAGAAAAATGCTTGTCGTGTGCTTGATTCTCCGGTGAGCTTGTGTTTGGAATCTCTAGAGTTGGTAGAATTTTTGGAGCCGATTTTTCGAATCTCTTCTTCGGATCTCTTAAATGTTTGCTTACATCGTCTTCTCGATTTCGGCTTTGGCATCGACGCTTGGGGCACATTGGTTTTGATCATCCGACACGAGTTAGCAACCTTGATCTCATGAGAGGTTTGCCTAAGCTCAAAGTCACAAAGATGTCAGATATGCGCTTTGTAGGCATGGCAAACAAGTTGCCGCCACACCCTTCTCAGGACTATGGTTATGACCGACGGACCGGGACGCTTGCTTCATATGGATACCGTTGGTCCCGCTAGAGTCCGGCCAATCGGTGGAAAATGGTATATTCTTGTTATAGTTGATGATCTTTCTAGATATACTTGGGTGTTCTTTCTTACTTCAAAAGATGAAGCTTTTGGTTATTTTCAAAAGATGAAGCTAACCGGTTGTATGGCGTCGTTAAGTCGTTTCATAGCCGTGTTGGGGGAAAAGGACTACCTTTCTTCAAACTTCTTCTAAACATGGAAGTTTCGAGGGACGACGAGCTTAATGATGCCTTTGAAAAGCTCAAAGAGTACCTACGAGTGCCCTGTCCTTAGTTTCTCCAAGACCGGGGAAACATCATTGATTTACGTGGTCGCAACGCCACAAGTCGTCAATGATGTCTTCGGTCGTAGAACGTGAAAACGCCCAACAACCAAAGGTATTACGTAGTTTAAGTCTTACATGGGCCAAAGGAAAGATACCCACAGTACGTAAGTTGCTTTATAGTCTCCTTATGGCTTCAAGGAAACTAAGGCATTACTTTCGTGCCCACAAAGTGGTCGTGCCTCTACCGGATATCCCTTAGGTTAAGTCTTTGAAATAGGGAATCGCAGATTTAATAGCAAAATGGGCGGTGGAACTAGGGACGTTCGACCTCCATTTCATCTCACGAACAGCCATAAAGTCTCAGGCAATAGCAGAATTTAATTGCCGAGTGGACAAACCCGAATCTAAGCAAGGACCTGAGTACGAGCACCACGACGAGTGGACAATGTACTTCGACGGTTCCTTAATGCTTAAGGGATCGGGGGCTGGAGTCGTCTTGATATCCCCTACCGGCGAACACATCAAGTATGCCGTCCAGTTTAACTTTCCCGCTACAAACAATGTGGCAGAGTACGAAGGTTTGCTGGCAGGACTTCGAGCAGCTCGTTCGCTCGGGATTCGCAAATTGCTAGTGAAAGGCGATTCTCAACTAGTAGCGAATCAAGTAGGGAAAGAGTACCAATGCTCGAGTACCAAGATGTCTTCCTATCTGGCGGAAGTACGGAAATTCGAAAAGCACTTCTTCGGTTTCCAGATCCAACATATTCCTAGAAAGGAGAACTTTCTAGCATCGGGCCATTAGCACGGATGGCCTCTACTAGGTCAACCGTCTCCACGGAGTTTTTCTCGAGCAACTCGATTCGCCTCTGTAGTCGAGCATTCCGAGAACATCGATAGTTTACATCAGTCAATCCTATTGACTCGATAACTTAGATGCTCCGCAGATCGGTGATTTATCAAGGTAGAGATCGGATGATATCGATCTACAATTATCTTCAAGATGACCTAATTCACAAGATGATGTAGAGGCCGATCAGATAGCACGAAAGGCCAAATCATACATCATGTCGAACGTACCTTGTATAAACGAGGATCTCATGGGGTGTTGATGAGATGCATATCTCAATCGGCTGGCATTAGGTTGCTAACCGAAATTCATGAAGGAGTCTGTGGAGCACATCATTCCTACAGAACCTTGGTCGGTAAAGCCTTCAGGCAAGGATACTACTGGCCAACTGCCCTTCATGATGCAAAAGAGCTCGTGATGAAGTGCGTACAATGTCAGTTCCATAGCCGACAAGTACATCATCCGGCACAAGCTTTGCAAACAATTCCTCTTTCTTGACCTTTTGCAACCTGGGGACTAGACATTCTGGGACCATTCCCAAGAGCACCCGGGGGCTTCAATTCCTGTTCGTCATGATTGACACGCTCACAAATGGATTGAAGTGAGCCAGTTGTAAAAGTTACAACTGAAGCCGCTAAGAGGTTCATAACAAAAAACATGATTACACGATTTGGTGTACCCAGTCGTATCATCACAGACAATGGTACCCAGTTCTCAAGCAGCAATTTCCAGGAATTCTGCGAAGAACTAGGAATCAAAATCCATTTCGCTTCTGTGGCTCATCCACAGAGCAATGGAGCAGTCGAGCGTGCCAATGGTATCCTAATACAGGGGATAAAACGCCGAGTATTCGACCAGTTAATAAAACGGTCAGGGGCTTAGGTTCAAGAACTTCCTTCTGTTTTATGGGTCGTCCGGACCACGACGGTCGTGCGGCCGGTGAAACACCTTTCTTTTTAGTTTATGGGGCCGGCTATGCTTCCTTCGCACTGAAAATTGGCTCGCGCAGACCGATTGTTTTAACTTGAGCAATCGGAAGAACATCGACTGACGACATCAATTTCCTTGAAGAACGAGCGAAACCAAGTTTTGATATCGTTCGGCAATCTACCAAAGAAGCCATGCGAAGGTACTACAATCGTAACGTGCAACCTCGCAACCTAGTCAGAGGTGATCCGCTTCGTAAAAATTCAGAGCCAAGCAGGGCGCAATAAACTTTCCCCTAAATGGGAAGGTCCTTACACTGTGGTCGAAGTTACCCGACCAGGCTCCGTACGATTAGCCATGTCAGACGGCAAGGTTTTGTCAAATTCATGGAACATTGACCAATTGCGTAAGTTCTTTGTTTAATTTCTTTTATTTTCTCTAAGTCTATCAAAAGAATTCTTGATAAGGGAGAATAAATAAAAGGAAAATCTTAATGAGAAAAGAAGAGGAACTCTTACTCTCTATCTCAGAGTGTTTTTCCTCTAAAGTCCTAACTCGCTCGGTTAGTCCTCCGACCGTAGCGAGGTTTTCGATCATATGCTGCATAAGTAGCATTTCTTCCATAAACCTTCTTGTGAACTTTGAGAAAGGTTATGGAGAGGATTGAAGACACTTATCCGAATTACGACATCATTGTAATCGGTACAAATTTTATCGGGCTTCGCCTGCGTCAGGCGATCCGATATTCTTCCCCAATAATCATCAAGTTCCTTACTCGCGGCAAATCGAGTTGAGAAAGGAAACTTGTTAGTTTTTTAGGGATGACCTTCAGGTATTGGAACCTGTGGAAGATCGTGATGGTCTCTACCTCCGCTCTTGCAGCATAGTGACTACTACGGATTTAGCTCGGCTTCAGAGCCGAGGTTGGCTCGGGGCTCCTCCGACCACGCCATCCTCAAGATGTCCTACCGAGGAAGACAATGGCCGGAACCACCTCCGATCACCGACTGTTGAATACGATCGGTGGTCGGGCGACCAGGATTCAGCAGATCTGCACGAGAGAAATAGAAAGTTCAATTCTACTTGGAATATACGAGGTATGCTTTTCATATAAAAGTTGTACATACCTGGTTGTTTTCTTAGTCTTGATCTTATAGCTACCGCTTAAAATCCGTTACTGCTTTTCTCTTCTTTTCAATTGTTCCCACCATCCGGAACGGTAGGTTCAATTGTATTCTCTACACTCCGATCGGAGATCGAAGCAATGTTCTCACCATCCGGTCAAGAGCAAGATCCCGACTCTGGATCGTAGTGTAGTTTCATCGTCTCGAGAACAGTGCCTCATAGACAACTAGACGAGACTCGATGATTGCCATGTATTAACAAACAAAGTTAATCGGTGAAGAATATACTTCATCTTGCGAGGTTATTTCTTTTAGTTGCTTACCTCAAGTGGCGGCGCCTCGCGATCACAAGACCGGCTCTGATAATCAATAGGCTCACATGTCTCCGTAGCCTAGTTGATCTTAAGTCCCACCAACTACACATAAAGAGGATTAAAACTGATCGAAAATAACTGGAAAGATGAAAAGATGTTAATGCGCTTACCCTAAGTCTTTCAGTCCTTTCCTCGGCACCAGCGAGTGCTAGGATTAAAGGAAAGCTAGCCTTATCATCGTTTCGCCAAAGACGCATCATTTTGATCCTGCTTCGACGTCCTCGTAAGACAAGACTATGATTACAAATGAAAGATCTTAGTTTTGCGAAAATGATCAAATCGCAAAATAATGCTGTGGGATTTTACAAAAATTACTCGATCGTAATCCTTGGTAGCATCGTCGCCACCAATGAACCGAGCATCGAACGTGCCTCGGTCTTTAAAGGACTAATCCTCCTAATGGAAAAGTCCTTACAACGTGCCGTGAGGTTAAACCTCGACACTCAAGAGATGGATAGCCTCAACCCATCTCCCAACTTCCCTCCTTCTTTGAGGAGGAACGCCAACGCGAGTTCTCGACCGCCTTCTTACCGCTGTAATACAGGCCGTCTTCTCGCGTAACCTTCATGTAGAACCAGCTTTTCTTCCATGACGACCAAGAAGACTTCGAGTACATACGAATATACTCGTCACCTTGCCGCCATGAAGCCTTAGGTACATTCCCGTGGGTGCTTTGGTCGCTTTCTTCGTGTTCGCCATCCGATAGTAGTACTTGAAGAGTTCCATCGACGGTGGAATCCCCAAGTATGCTTCGCAGAGGTAGACAAAGATGTTTAGGTTTGCAATGGCGTTGGGAGCAAGGTTGATCAACTCAACCTCATAAAACTCCAAGATTTGAGAAAGAAAAGAATGTGCCGAAGCTTGAGCCCGCACTCAACGCGTGCAGGAACACCGAATTTCTCCTTCTCGCCGCTGGGCGTGTTTCCAAAAGCCGATCTCCAAGAGATCAAACTCTGTCGGGTAGCAACCCAACTCTCTCCAAACTCTCCAATCTTCTCTCGCTCGGACGGAGATCGACCAGTTTGCGATGAGGTCCGACATGATGCTTTCCTTTTTTGGGTGAAGAACTCAAGGAAGATTTTCTTGGAGATAGAGGCGTAAAGGTTTAAAGCACTCCGCCGGGGTCATTTTATAGACATTTTTATCAGAATCGACTCTTCGAAGTCCAACTGCAAATACCTTTTCGCTCAAGCGACGTAAAGGCTTTTTCCTTTTTCCAAAGCAGTTTCTCAACTTTAAAATGAATACAGACCGCCTCGAGTCTCACGGCATTTAATGAGAGGTCTGTTCGATATGATTGCATCGGAGAACATGTCCACACGACCAACATTCATTTAAAAGTTCGGGGGCTAGCTGTTGAGGATTAAAATATTCATATATTATCTTAATATATGATAAAGACCATACGTCTTCGTGGTCGTAACTTCTAAGACCACCGACCTAACTGGTCGTAGGTATTACAGAAGTTATATAATGAATACCCTGGTCGGACAAAGTTCCAAGCCTAGTCCACGACCAGGTAAGTGCTCGTAAAGCTATGAACAGGCGTTTAGGTCAAGTCTCCGACCACGCCACTCACTATGTGATGAATGAACCACGTGTTTCATATTCCACATAATACAACACTATTACGGCTAATGATTTAACGTCTCCTAAATCATTAACCGCAGAACAGTTGATGTTTTCACCAACCGCCTTTACAGTTAGTGGAACCGCCAAACTGCCGTCTCTTCCCGACCAGGCGCGTCGCTCCCCAACGGATGTCTCTTCATGGGATAACTGCCACCACTTCATCAACTATTTAAGGAGGGTCATGGAAGGACGGACAAACACAGAGGACACGGGGTACAGCATAGACAACACAAGCAGAAGACATCAAGCAAGATATAGCAAAGTGTTGTGTTTTTAGATACTCCCGGTGTTTGTAATTGTGAGTTCATAGCAATAAAGAGCAAGTTAGATCCACTCCCAGAAGTCACGCACATTTTTCCTCTTTTCATTTATATATTCATAAGATCGGCGATTTGATCGTCGACAACAGCGTGTCTTGTTTCTACAAACTTAGTTATCCTATCATGACAGTAAAATCGATACCCTTTGGATCTTTCAGGGTATCCAATAAAATGACAACTTACTATCTTAGGATCTAATTTCCCAATATGTGGATTAAATATCTTAGCTTCAGCACGACAACCCTACACTAAGGTGTCTTAGGTACTGATTTACTGGGAACCCAATTAAGAATATGTGCGGCTGTCTTTAGTGTTTCCATCCACAAACCAGTTGATAAGCTAGAATAGCTAAGCATGCTCCGCACCATATCAATAAGTGTACGGTTGCATCTCTCAGCTACCCCATTCTGCTGAGGTTCACTTGGTGTAGAATATTGGGCAACAATGTCATTTTCCTGAAGGAACTTAGCGAAAGGGCTAGGAATTTGCCCATAAGGGGCATGTCTCCCATAATATTCTCCCCCACGGTCTGATCTTACCACTTTAATTCTTAGGTTGTGCTGATTTTCAACTTCAACCTTAAATATCTTGAATTTATCAAGTGACTCAGATCGATCCTTAATGGAAAAAATATAACCATAACATCAGAAATCATCAGTGAATGTGATGAAAGAATCAAAACCATCCACTGATGTCATAGGGAAAGGACCACAAATATCAGTATGAATTAATTCTAAGAGTCCTGTGCTGCGAGTGACTCTCTTCTTTATTTGCTTTACATATTTTCCTTTAATGCAATCAATGCAGTGGTCTGAGTTAGAGAAATCTAATGGGTGGAGAATCTCTTCCTTAATGAGACACTCCATTTCCCCATTCGAAATGTGGCCTAAACGACAGTGCCACAGTTTCGATGAAGTCTCATTATTCTTTTTACGCTTAGCATCACATACATTCAAATATACGGGAGATTCAGTAAGGGAAAGCATATAGAACTTATTTTGTCTAAAAGCAAAACCAACATCATTTGAATTAAATGTAATAATGCATTTATTGTTGCCAAAATTACATTTAAAACCTTCATCGTCCAATAAAGAAATCGAAATTAAATTCCTCCTGATGGAAGGAACATAGACTACATTATTGAGACGAAGTATGAAGTCGCTATCTAAGACTAATGAAACAGATCCAACTGATTCTACTTCGGCTTTTTTTCCATCCGCGACTCTAAGACTTCGCTCCCCCTTTCTTAGTGTTCTCGTGGTAAGGAATTCCCTTCTTGGTGAGCCACTTCAGAAAACCAACACAATCCTTCTGTAAATGCCCTGGCTCCTTGCAGAAGTGACATGTATTTCCATTAAGTGCTCCAGCGGGAGCAACACAGGGTTTAGGTGCATTGTGCATCTTAGGCCCCGACTTATCTGAATTTGGGGAGAACTGCAGCTTTTTCTTGGATTTGAAGTCTCTTTGGAACTTCCGTTTGTTGGACCCGCTAACTTGATGCATAGAGTCTTTGTTTTCAGTCTTTATCCTCTCTTCCTCCTGGACACACATGGCGATTAAATCGCTCATGCTCCATTTTTCTTTCTGAGTATTGTAATTTATCTTAAATGCAGTGTAATCAGAAGGAAGAGAAGTCATAATAAAATGGACAAGGAAACCATCAGATATCTCCATGTCCATGCCCTTAGGCTTTTCAGCCATATCGGCCATCATCATGATATGCTCTCTTATGCTGCTGGACCCATCATACTTAATAGATAAGAGCCTCTGAATTAAAGTACTGCCATAAACTTTAGTAGAGCCTGTTAATTTATCCTCAATTGAAGCCAAGTACTCCTTAGCATTTTCGGAATCAGGAATTGCTCCCCTAATCCCGACTGAGATAGAGGTCTTCATAATCTTTAGTCATAGGCGGTTGGACCGCTCCCATTTTTCAGCATTAGCCTCGTAAATTCTCTTTTTCACATTGTAATTATGCTCACCGACGGTGGGGGAAACGGGAGCGGGCACCCTTAATGTATAATCAAGGTCCAAAACTCCAAAGACAACTTGAATTTTTTCTTTCCAAGTGGAAAGTTACTCCCCATAAGCTGCTCAATGTTGTCAATTGTGGCGACAACATTCGAAGCATTTATTGCTGAACATTAAAATATAGGAAAAAATAGAAATAACATAAAGATGTATTGCATGCAATTAATCCTACGTTGGTCTGATTAATAACATGCAAAATTACAGTTCTAATTCATATCACCGTTGGGCAGAAAATGAAAAAGAACTTCAACAATTAATATGGCGACACATGATTACAAACAACATTGGTCAGTATGTAATGATGTGCGTACATAATGCCAAATTAAAATATAAAAATCACTAATCAAAATATCTCGTTGGTTCAATTTTAATTAGAGACAAATGATACACTGTTATTTGGGCAATTAACATTAATTAAAAATAGTGCACAAATTAAAGACTTAATTAAAAACACACCTTTGTTTGGTGCGAAAGACGTCCTTTGCTCGGCTTTGTGCTCGCCCACTCAATCCCGCCATTGGCCAACCGTGCACGAGCACCGGCCCACGCCCGGCCTCCCTCTCGCTTCGTTTGCGGGCCGAAAACGCCGAAGTGACTGCGCGTCGTCAACGCGATCCGTTGGATTGGATCGAACGGCCGAGGACAGTTGCGCCGTCCTATTCCCTTTGCCGGAAGCGACACGATCCGTCGGATTGAAACGAACGGCCGAGATCGATAGCTGCGCGACATAAAAAACTGACGAAATCGGAACTCCGACGTTCTTAAAAAACGTGAGTATTCCGCAGCCTCCTTTTGTTCCGATTTGATTTTGAGGGTTCGGTATTTCGTCCGATTTGGGTTTGAAAACTCGGGGTCTCGTTAGGATTTCACAAAATTGCTTAAGTCCCCTCTTTCTAAAGTGCTAACCCGAGCCAACAAAACTTAGATCCGGACGATTGCAAGATCGGTCGGGACTGATTTGGGTTCAAAAAGAGCTAGGGAGTGCTATGATACCAAATGTGAGTAGGAACTGAGGTTAAATCTTGATCTAAACACACTTTAATCCTAGCCCATAAATGAACACCTAATCTAATCATTAGAGCGGAAGCGTGATTACGTACCCGATCTTGAAGATGCCGTTGCGACTCGGTCGGGGTCGACGCGGGTGAGGGCAGCAGCGCGTCGGCCTGAGGAGGTGTGATGTCGAGATCGCGACGGTGGTTTAGGATCTTCGCTCACCTCAGCGCCTTGATGCGATCGACTGTTTTTGTTGGACTTTGGTAGCCTAGAACGTCTACTAGAGGCTTGCCGAGTGCAAGCCTTTTATTTGGCGCTGAGTGAATGGGACCGTAACCAAATCGTTGGTTGCGCCACCGATCAGGGCGCGTATGGGGTTTGCCCCCTGATTTCTCGGTCGGCAGTTAGCCGAGATCAACCCTAGCGGTCGGAGTTGAGCAAAATATTAGTAGAAACTAAAATTTACGGCCATTATTGCGTAAGCATTTGATTTGCTTCCTGCATATATCAGGGAAATATCTCAAATTTGTTATCTTAGTTGTTGTGAATTGTAGGTTGCAACCAAACGATCGGATACGGTAATACTGTTGTAAACCTCAATTTCTGTCCATCTGTCCAGCGTGAAAGACATACCTTCAATTGTCCACTGAATCTTGTTATAGAGTCTGCTCCATTGCAAAACTTTACTGTAAACAAGCCATGACTTAATTGATGTGCATCGATTTATTATCAATTTTCTTGCTTGTCGTTTCTTACACAATAACTCAACCTCCAGAACATATGGTACTGGAGCTAAGCAAGTGATATCAGACTATCAGATTGGTAAAAAAACAGCTTTTAGATTTTCCTCAATTCTTCTAATGTTGTCTTTTTGTTGAACATTTACAGCTTCACCCTACAACTATATCTTCCGTAATATTTGCTCTAATGGTTGAGTCTGGTCGTTACAACTATATTTTGCCCCTTCTCAGGTGCCAGCCTTGGACAATCTTGCTTTCTGGAACTATTGCGGTTGCCTTTAGTTGGGTGCTCATCCACTCGATTGTAATTACCGCAGGAGTTTCGTTTGTAATATGTGCATGGTGGTACATATTTCTCTACTCCTATCCTAAGGTTGGGCACCATTTTCTTAGCAATTTTTTTTTGCCATTTTTTATCTTGTAGATGTTTGGTTAGAGGTTGGTCTTATAAGATGTGTAACACAGGTTTCAATTTAGTTTGTTCTACAATCATGAAAATTTGCAGACTGTTAGTCAAGGAAGATAGAAATAACACATTTATTTGATTTTAATATAACTCTTATGCAACTCATGAAAATTTCCGGACTGTTAATCGTATAAAGTATCAGCTTTTTAGCACAGGGTGTTCTCAAACTGCAAATGCCACACTTTATTTTTCTTACCCCGATTGCACATCCCTGAATTTACTGGAATATACCAGATACAACTTGCATTGCATTATATTCAGCACAAGGAATCTCTGTCTTGTTGGTCTGATGGCTAGGTGTCAGGCTAGCAAGTACCAAATGCAAAGCCTTGATTTTTGCTTACCTGTAAATGCGAAATTTTCTCACCATTTGAGGTTTGACATAAGTACAGGACTGCTAACGGACTGGCTCCTAAAACCTTCTTCTAGTTCATATATCAAAACAGATGAGTTAGGAGCATTGCCTATGGTAATAATTCCAGCTGCAGATTATCAGTTATAAGCATCAGGCATTTTCTACTTTCCAGATGGATTTTTTTTTAAAACGACTGTTCGGATTTCCATTAACGAGAACGGAAACAAAATACAGAGTTCTGGGACCCTTTTAACCACCTAATAGTTCTTTCATCCAAATCATTTCTGTGATCTGACACATATTCTTAACATTATTTCTGCAGTTTTTGTATTACATGATTGCAAACATTGCGCACAGAACGAGATAGGACTAACCCTGTGACTTGTCAGGCATACACCGAGATGATAGCTGAGAGAAGAAGAAAGGTGGCCAGTGGTGCTGAAGATACCTACGGGATGGAGAAAATCCAGTGAGGAATTTCCAGCAGTGCTGCCGCAGACCTGTCTTGTTCCTAGTACTGCTTCCAGAGATAGTTAGGAAATGGTTGTGAAGATAACAAACACCATTGATTTGTAGAAGTTTCATCCATCAGAAATTGCTACATGGAATCATTCTGCTCTGCTTGTTCAGATAAATATGGTCAGCTCTGTATATGTGTTCAGTTCCATAGCTCATCTTGTAATTTCGGTCGCCTGAGAGTAAGCTAGGTATTCTCATCCCGCCCAACATGTCCAAGCCCGGCCCAAATGTTCCTCAAAGCAGCCCAGTTTTGTCTCTCTACGCTGCCTTGCCATCAACAACCGAAAAGCTCTCGGAGTTCAAATCATGGGAGGATGAGAGCGGCGGTCCGCACGAAGCGGCCGCCACCGCCACCGCCACCGCCGGCGAAACCGGTCACAAGGACGAATTCGGAGGAGTCCACCTCCCCCCTAACCCTCCCGCTGAAATCATTCAAGTTCCGTTTGGCCAACGGTCCGCCGCTCGCGCCCACGGCGAAAGCCTTCAAGTCCTACGCGGAGACCTGCGCCTCCCTCCTCCGCCTCTGCCGCGCCACCGCCACCACAAACAACGCCACGCCCGCTTCCTCCTCCTCCAGCCTGCCGCTCGCCCTCTCGCTGCACGCGCACGCCCTCCGCTCCGGCCTCGCGGCCGACCGCTCCGTCGCGTCGCACATCCTCACCGCCTACGCTGCCTTTGCCCGCACCGCGGAGCGCGACCGGGCCTTCGGCGACTGCGTCGCTGCCGATGCCTCCTCCTCCTTCACGTACGACTTCATGGTGTCCGAGTGCGTCAAGGCTGGGGACGTTGCTTCCGCTCGTAGGCTGTTCGACGGAATGCCCGAGAGGAGCGTCGTGTCGTACACCACCATGGTGGATGCGCTTATGAAGCGAGGGTCTGTAAGGAATGCGGTGGAGCTGTATGAGCAGTGCCCGCTCCGCTCGGTTGCCTTCTTCACCGCAATGATTGCGGGGTTTGTCCGCAATGAGCTCCACCATGATGCTCTCGACATGTTTCACGACATGCTCAGCTGCAGTGTGTGGCCTAATGAGGTCACTTTCGTATGTGTGATCAAGGCGTGCGTTGGTGCAGGTGAATTTGATCTGGCCATGGCTGTCGTGGGGTTGGCGATTAAATCAAACTTCTTTGAGAAGAACATCAGGGTACGCAATTCTTTGATCACGTTGTATCTAAGGATGGGAGACGCAGCTGCAGCCCGCAAGGTGTTTGATGAGATGGAGGTGAGGGATGTGGTCTCGTGGACTGCATTGCTTGATGTGTACGCTGAGTTGGGTGACCTTGAGGGAGCTCGACAGGTTCTCGATGCAATGCCTGAGAGGAACGAGGTTTCCTGGGGTACTTTGATTGCTAGGCATGAGCAGAGAGGCGATGCAGCAGAAGCAGTGAGGCTGTACAGTCAAATGCTGGCTGATGGTTGTAGGCCAAACATTTCGTGCTTCTCTAGTGTGCTCAGTGCTTGTGCTAGCCTTCAGGACTTCAGAGGAGGAACAAGGATCCATGCTCATACCCTAAAGATGGGTTCTAGCAGCAATGTGTTTGTATCCAGTTCTCTGATTGACGTGTACTGCAAATGCAAGCAGTGCACAGATGCACAAAGGATTTTTGACACCCTCCCACAAAAGAACATTGTGTGCTGGAACACTCTCGTTTCAGGTTATAGCTGCAACGGGAAAATGGTGGAAGCTGAGGAGCTCTTCAAGATGATGCCTGCAAGGAATTCAGCTTCATGGAATACAATTATCTCTGGTTATGTGCAAAATCGACAGTTTGTTGATGCGCTAAAATATTTTACCGCAATGTTGACTTCAGGGCAGATTCCAGGGAAAATTACCTTCCCAAGTGTTCTTCTTGCTTGTGCACACTTGTGCTCTTTAGAGATCGGCAAGATGGCTCATGCTAAGATCATCAAGCTTGGAATCGAGGAATGCGTCTTTATAGGGACTGCGCTTAGTGACATGTATGCCAAGTCAGGGGATTTAGAGAGCTCCAAGAGGATATTTTATCAAATGCCCGAAAGAAATGATGTCACTTGGACTGCCATGATTCAAGGACTTGCTGAAAATGGTTTTGCAGAGGAGTCTATTATGTTATTTGAGGATATGATGGCAACTGGAATAGCACCAAACGAGCATACTTTTTTAGCTATTCTATTTGCTTGTTCCCACAGTGGCTCGGTGGAGCAAGCCATCCATTATTTTGAAACGATGCAGGCATGGGGCATTTCACCTAAAGAGAAGCACTATACGTGTATGGTTGATGTCCTAGCTCGAGCTGGTCGTTTGACAGAGGCAGAAGATCTTCTGATGAGGATTCCAAGTAAATCAAAAGCAAATTCATGCGCTGCTCTTCTGAGTGCTTGCAACATTCACAGGAATAAGGAGATCGGTGAGAGGGCTGCAAAGATGCTTCATGAGCTGGAGAAGGATAATACAGCAGGCTATGTGCTACTCTCAAATATGTATGCATCTTGTGGAAAATGGAAAGATGCCGCTGAGATGAGGATAATGATGAAAGGGACTAGGCTTAAGAAAGATGGAGGGTGCAGTTGGGTTCAAATAAGAGGTCAATTTCATGCCTTCTTTTCTTGGGAGGTGAAACATCCACTAGCATCAGAAATTTACGAGATTTTGGATCTGCTGATGTTTGAATTGACTACTTGATCTTGTTGTGCTACCGATGAGAATCTATGACCAAAATGTGAACTCTTATTACTTCTCCAGTATCATCAAGATGAGATAGCAGGATGGAGTTGTTTCTGGAAAATGATCTTAAGAAAGTTGAATTAGGCTCCACAACAGATAGGTGGTCATGTTGATGCATTGAGTTCAAGAAATAGTCAAGGCCTCAATGGTATCCGCTTCTAAAACCAAGCGCCAAAATCTATGGGCACTGTAATGAATGCATTCACAAAAGATTCACTGCGAAAGAAATGTAGCATACTTGGTAACTCAGGCAGATTTTGTTGGTACGTTGATTTTGAGCAAAATTATCATTATTTTGCTACTTCACTTTTCAGATAGCACTGTGACATTGCATATAATACATAAAAGTTGGAAGGCAATTTTATCTGGGCCAAAAAAAAGTTCATTTAACAAGTCTTGTGTAATTTGGACACCTCTGTTCTCATTTCAAATGGAGATCACTGAGGTCATACTCCAAAGCATGTAAATATGCTACTGTGTTGAACTTCAGGAAGATCTTCAGAGTTCTCATTCTGAAGAATGATGTGCCTTACATGCCAGGTAAATAGTTTTAACACGACAATGCTGTTTTTCCATTTTGCAACATGCTTGTGAATTATCGAGGGATAAGACGAGTATTCTTACTCAAGCAGCTTTACCTGATTCCTAAATCATGTGATCGTAACTATGTTAAGGATCTTTCATTTGGAGGCTAACTCATGTACTCATGATGTAGGTCTCAGCTATTTAGCCGAACACTTGGACGACGTAAAAGTTCATCTCTCGGCCCGGATGCATACGTGCAAACTACGTGCAGTGCAACGATGGAGAACTGGCTCTCCTGTTTCCTATCTCTAAGGTAATCAACTAAGCACTGGTTCTTAGTAAATGCTTTAAGAGCAGTCAGGTTGCTCGGTGTGTCCTGCTCCCGGAGAGAATAACATCTGACATACTAGAATAGTTGAATAGTTATTGTTAAAAGGATTTCATGCTAAGCTCTTGCTTTGTACTACAATTTGGTCTTGAAACATTGTGTGGATATTATGGGATATGCTCACGATCTTAGGGTGATGATACAATTGATAATGGTAGAAAGAGTTTGTCGAAACACTCATTTTCGGCAAATTTCAGATACTGTCAGGCAGTAGACGGCCAGACCGACTAGAGTGGCGGTTAGACGGGCTTTGGTGGTGGTTTGACCGGCCACCTCTGGTGGTCAGACGTCTGATCGGCCATAAAGGTGTTGTTCGAATTTTAGGTTGGACCAAAAATAGAGGGTGTAGGCAAGATAGCATAGCCGGTCTGATTGGGCATAAATGTGTTGTTGAAAGATCTAGACCCGCCATTATGAGTTAATGGATTGTTTTGGTGATTAATGACAAATCCAAATATGAGACTAACTCTTTTATCTAGTAATATCTTGTGTAGTCTCATTTGGATATAAAGGTGAAATTCAATGAGGTATGCAATCGACATCTTAATCTTATATATTGTTGCATTCCTCGAATCCAAAATATAGGTTGAACTCAACCATAAGTTAAACTTGAATATGTGCATATGTTCTTATTACACATTTGTGTATGCACACATTTAGGGGGAGTTCACTCTATATTTTGTGGTTTCATAAGTATTGATCCATATTCCATTCTCCTCATATATTAAGGATCATTACTTTGAAACAAATCCTTTGAGTATATAAAACTTGTGTAGTTCATATATATTCATATTGCTTTATATTCAATTATTTGCAATTGTGTTGTGGGACTAATGTGTGTGCTAAGATGTGTTCAAGGCTTAGTCCCGGAGTCTGAATGAAGACATGAAAAGGAAATGCAAAGATGGTAAAAGATCAACTTAGGATCATGCATTCTCTTTTGGTTTGGTTTCAAAAGCAAAATCTCTTTCTCTGTGCACAATCGGAAGTTCCGGCGTTATACTAGCGGAAGTTCCGATTATCGGATGGTCCGAAAAATGCGCGGCTTGATTTTTCCAGAGAGCATCCGGTTTCGGAACTTAGCCGATTTCTCGAGGTGTGGAAGTTCCGCAATGATAAGAGCGGAAGTTCCGATTATCGGATGGTCCCAAAAATGCGCGGTTTGATTTTTCCAGAGAGTACCCTTTTTAGGGACTTAGCCATTTTCGCAAGTGCGGTAGTTCCGCAATGAAATGAGCGGAACTTCCGATAATCGAAACTACCGCATGATAGTTGGCGGTAGTACCGCACCTTTCTACAATAGCTTGTTTAGAAGCATTTGTTGCATGTATATCTTGATAATTATTGTTAATCATTGTGGGACTAACATTTTTCATGAGTTGGATGAATAGGCTATGTTCTAGGGTGACGAAGACTTTGGATGACATCATGAGTTGATCGTCATCAAGTCAAGGTTCAAGAAGAGGATGTATCGTGTGTTGATGCATAACAAGATCTCGAAGAAGGAGATGATCATGAGTTGATCGTCAAATCAAGAGAAGACCCATCATGTGTTGATGGAGGTCAAGTAAAGGATGCATCATGGGTTGATGCATGTCAAGACGATGACCCGGACTTGAAGTGAAGATGTGCGTCATCAAGCTTCAAGAAGATGCTCATGGCAAAGGTATGACTAGCTAGGGCTAAGGATGTGTTCCTAGTCTTTTACCGGTCTTGGTGTTTGGTTGGAAGACCGGATTGCTAGTATAGGTTGCCGTACTATTAAGAAGGGTCTTGTCTAGTAGCTTGAGTCTCATCATGTGTTGATAGCTCAATCTTGCTTGCTCTAGCTTTACATGGCATGATGCTATTATTTGCGAATGTGTTTTGCAAATAGTTGAGGCTTATGCAGTTAATCCTTGTAGCATGTGACTATACTTTTGCGAATGTGTTTTGCAAATGGTTGAAGTCCATGTACCTACACCTTGTGGCATGATCTAAGTTTGCAAATGTGTTTTGCAAATCGTTGGGATTCATGCATTTTCCCTTGGCATGGTCTAAGATTGCTTATTGCTATTTATTTGGACTTAGATCATGATAGTGGCTCTTTGAGTTGTGCTTTTGATTTGATCAAATGTGTTTGAGATCAATCAAATAGGTGGGTTGTGTAGCCCTCTGAATAAGCTTTCCATAGAGTCCGAGATCACTCAATTCGACATCGGAGTCAAAAGTTATGACATCTTTACCGAGTATCGCCTGTGCTGAAATTGGGCTGCGGAAGTTCCGATTTTTATCATGGAACTTCCGATAATCGGAAGTTCCGATATTTGTCTTCTGGAACTTCCGCACCAAAAGTTTTAACGGCTATTTTTGAGCCGTTATGCACCTGCATCGACCCATGAGCAGAGAAAACGGAAGTTCCGATTTTTGCACGCGGAACTTCCGATTATCCCGATTTTGGGATTTACGCTCCCAACGGCTAGTTTTTGTGTGTGGGCTATAAATACCCACCTTGGCCGGTTGAGAGACAATCTTTGGCATCCCATTTCACTCACTTGAGCTAGTGTGAGCTTCTCTCTCAATTGTGCATGTGTTGCACCTTGTGAGCAAGGAGGAGGTCTCTAGTTGCATGTGTTGCATCTAGAGGTGGATTTTGTATCCACTTGAGCTTGTGCATTCGTTGCACGTGGTGAGAGTCAAGCAATGGGTTTGCCTTGTTACTCTTGGTGTTTGCTAACACCTAGACGGCTTGAAGGCGTCGTGGACCGGTGATCTTCTCAAGAAGCTTGTGAGAAGGCCCTGCGTGTTGTGAGTGGTTTGGTGCTCGCCATCTCGGAGTGGAGGAAGAGCAACCATAGTGGAGCGAGGTGTTGGTTGGTTTGGAACCACCCAAGTGTTGGACTTACCTCGAGGTGTGTGCTCATTTGAGGAGCCGGTCCAACGTGGTTGGGCTTACCTCAACGTGGATTAGGGAGACCGCAAGTCTCCGAACACCACGTAAAACATAAGTGTGTCCATCTTGTTTTTATCTTGTGCTTTACTTTGAGCAATTTACATTCTTGCTTTAATTGCTTATATATCATTGTATGATTGCTCTCTTGTATTGTCGGTGCACTTAGTTGAGCCTAGCTGATTTAGGTTTTAATTGTGCAAAACCAATTCGCTATTAGCTTCCGCATTTATATATTGGTTTAGCCCGATAGATTTTTAAAACCGCCTATTCACCCCCCTCTAGTCGGCCACCTCGATCTTTCAAGTGGTATCAGAGCTTGGTCTCTCATTTATTAGACTATACGTCTAGAGAGTAAAGGATGACGACTAGAGAAACAGTGCACCTAGGTAAAGCACCTATCTTTGATGGTACAAATTATGCTTATTGGAAAATCCGCATGATTTGTTATTTTAAGGCCATGGGCCTAAATATATGGCGGATTGTAGATGCGGGTTTTTCTCCTCCAAAGGATCCTCTTGCTCCAACAATTGAGGAAGAGAAATGCTCGCATCTCGATGCTCAAGCTACTAACGTTTTATTTAGTGCTTTGAGCATAGATATTTTTGATGCCATATGCAATCTCAAGAGCGCTCATGAGATGTGGACCAAAATTCAAGATAAATATGAACTGTCCACTTCCACAAGTGAAGATTGCACATATGAACGGTCGTCGGGAGAAGAATGCTCAATCTCAAACTCCGACGATTATGAGGACTCCTCCACTTCCTCCACATCAACTCGATGCTTCATGGCTCAAGGTAATAATGAGGTAAACGAAAACGATGAGCCTTCATATGATGAGTTGATGGATATGCTAGAAGAGCTCAATGAATATTTAGGAAAGGAGATATTGAAATTCAAA
This sequence comes from Hsuehochloa calcarea, assembly GCA_036346395.1. NCBI lineage: Eukaryota > Viridiplantae > Streptophyta > Magnoliopsida > Poales > Poaceae > Hsuehochloa > Hsuehochloa calcarea. The sequence continues at coordinate 18,786,929 of CM070597.1, read as the reverse complement.
GTTTTGAAGAAAGAGTATGGCTCTCTTCAAAATGATTATGATATTTTAAAAGATGAACATGAAATTCTCCTCCTAAATAATCTAAATAGCTCTAAGGTGGACATATGCATTCAATGCAAATTATTAGATGATATGGCATACTTAGCTCCTACTTCATGCATTTCATCTAAGGTTAGCATATCCACCTCTTGTGAGGATTTAATTGATATGCCTTGTTGCTCCAAAATAGATGCTCCTATTTCCTCCATATCTTGCAATACTAACATTGTAGAGGAAAACAATGAGCTCAAGGCCCAAGTTAAAAATTTGAAGAATGACTTGGAAAGAAGCCAAAAGGGAAAGGCCACTCTCGACGATATATTAAGCAAGCAAAGACGCTTGCAAGATAAGAGTGGAATTGACTTCACTCCTAAGAAAAAGGAGACAAGCAAGACAAGGCACAACGCAAGGCACACGAAGAATATCAAGTGCCATGGATGCAAAGGAAAGGGCCACTTCGCCTCGGTGTGTCCTAACAAGATGAATGACAAGCAATTGTCATCAAAGAAGAGGCAAACAGGCAAGAAGCAAGTGAAGAAGGTAAAAGATGAATACAAATTTCGAACTTGCTACAATTGCCGGGAAAAGGGACATATGAGTAAGGATTGTCCCAAAGGTATCACTCATAAGCCCATTATTTATAATGATCATTATTTGCTTAGGAAGGATATTAATGGCAATGTGTTTGCTAGGAATGTTAGTTCACCTAATACTTTTGTGAGGGCCATTTGGGTGCCCAAATCTATTGTGACTAACATTCGTGGACCCAACCAAGTATTGGGTACCAAAGTACGCTTAAATGCTTAATAGGTACTTGGAGAGGCATTGGAGGCTTGGCTTATTCATATAAAGATGAATTCCATCATATATCAAATTGGAGCCAAGTTTGAGGATAATCGTTTCACATCGAGAACCATTGCCATCTCGGTAACAAGTATTTACATTGAAATATCTAACCCCTTTATGCCTTGTGTAGGTTACATTTCATGAAAATCTTATTAAAAGGGGTGCTCTTGCTCTATGTTCATAATGTTGTTATTAATATTTTGAGCAAGTTGGGAGTGGCACATTAAGGGGGAGTGCTAAATCATAGCCATGTATATCACATCCCTAAATGTGCCCAAATAAATTAAGTGCTAGTATTGCTTTTCAAAAATAAGCCTTTTAGCCAAAAGTCAAAAATTTGATAACTATTAGTAATTCTTTGAAAAATTAATTGCAAAATGTATACAAATGCTTTTGAAAGGTTTACCAAAGGTTTTGGCTTTAGAAAAACCTATTTTAAGTAAAAATGCATTTCTAGCCAAAATCCTACATTATAGTATCTTGTTTTTGACATAAACTAGATTTTTGTGTAAAATCTATTCTAAAAGGAATTTGAAAATCTTGCCAAAAGGAAAATCCTAGAGTTGGTTATTCTAAATATTTTTGGTATTCAAAGGATTTTCAAAAGACCAACCTAGAAAAAGATATTTGATTTTCAAACTCGTCCAAAATACTACTATGACCTAAGTGGTCACTTTCTAGAACTTAAGTGAGTTTTTCCATATGAACCAAAATTCTTCATATGAATATGTTCATAATGGTATTTATGACTCATACATGCAATTGGATGCTTTAAAATTCATCATTTGCTCAATTTGGATCTTTTGATGAAAGTTCATGGAAATATGTTTCTTTTCCGAAAACCAAAAGCTTAATTTATAAAAACTATTTTAAATTTTATTTTTATGGGCTATATAAGTTGGAAATACTCCAAAGATGTTTATTTGATTGATTGTGCAAAGATTTGGAGTAAAATACAACAATTCCTTCTTTTCTTCAAAATTCCAAGATCAATCCACGAAGTTCCGGAAAATCGGAACTACTGGCGTTATAATCGAGGAACTTCCAAGTCGATGCGACCGCAAGTTAAACGGAACTTCCGATTTTTCGACAAACAGACCATTTCATTCCAATTCAATTCTAAATCTTTTGTGGCTACTTCCAGTGATCAAGTTGATCCTCTATATCCTTGCTAGCTACCCACTAGTGCTATTCCCTGATTGCAAATGCAAATTGCATCTATCAAGTGGTATTCTTTTCAAAAGTGGTAGCTTCTTCTTTTGATCATCTTGATCTTGGCATGAGTCTCATCTTTTCAAATGATATCATCTTATTCGTTAAAATGGTATCCACAATTCTCTCATGTCAATCAAAATTCTCTCTTCTCTTTGGAATACTTTCATGGAAGATCAATAGAAGAGAAGTTCGAGCACCTTGCAAAATTCAATTATGGATGGATATAGTATAAGAGATGACAAGATGGATGATGAACCTTTGTGTGTCAAAGGAGAAAGTTTTTTTTTTTGAGCCTTTGTGTAAAGGGAATTTTTTTTTTGTGAAAAACCTATTAATATTTTTGGGCTTAATAAAATAAAAAAAAATTGGGTAAAGTATTAATATTGGGAAACTATTTTACCTATTTGCTCAAAATAATTTATTGGATCTTGTGAATGAATGTGTTTCATTCTCATTTGCTTCATTTGGTATTCTTGGAGTGACATTATAAATCATATGCAAGATTAGCTTTTCAAAATCAAGCCTTCCATTCGAAAGTCCAAATATTTTTTACAGGTGGCTTTTTGCTCAAAACGGTCAATCTTGTGAAAAACTACACAAAAGTATCTAAAAATGTATTTCAAATGTTTTCAAATGCTTTTGAAGTAAAAATTCCTACTTTGGAAACAAAATAGAAAATTTGGCCTCAAAAGGATCTTATATGATCTTGATTTTGAATTAAATGACATATTTCCTTAAATCAAAATCTATTGAGTTTTTGAAAAAAATTTCAATACCAAACTCATAGGGTTGGTCATTTCAAACATTTCTCAAGTTCAAAGTTTTTACAAAAGACCAACTGTTGAAAATCTATACTCATTTGAAATTCACCGAAAAACTCGCTTTGACCCAAAATGACCTATTCTTGCATATAGTGAGTTTTGCTATTTGAGCCGGATTTCTTTGTGTATCTTGGCTTGAAATAGTATTTCTAACTCATACAAAGCTAACAAAGTGAAAAACTCCATGAAATCCAAATTGGTTTGCATTTTGGATCTTAAAAGCAAAATTGCTCTCTTTATATACCTTCAATGCGCATTTTGCCATATCTTTTGAAAGAAAAGTCCTTTTTAAAAAATTCTTGTTGGAAAACACTCTAAATAGTCCAAAGTTAAAATCTGGAACTTTTCAAAGAATTTGGACTTCATTTGTAAAAGTTTTGACTTTTCTTCTCTTTAAACTAAAATCTTACCTTCAAAGCTTAAATTGGCATATCTTTTGATTGGAGACTCCTTTTTTGAAAATTCTTCTTGGATAAGTTTCTCAGGAGTCTAAAGTTTATTTCTGCCAAATTTGAAGGTATTTCGACTTGAATTGAAAAAGTTTTGACTTTTTCTCTCTTTGCTCAAAAGCTGAAATTTCAGATTTGTGCATTGTTTTGAGAAGATTTGTGAATTTTGTATCTTTAAATGGGTTCACAATTAGAGGAAGCTATAATAATGAAATTTGATCCTCTATAGTGGTTCTATGTTGAAAAAAAATCTCAAATTTATTGGAACCATTTTACCCATTTTCTCCGTTGTCTTTTGAGGCTCAAATGAATTGTCAAAAATCTGAAAATCCTGAATTTTTCAGTTTTATGAAACTTTGCTATTTTCATATCTTTAAATTGGTTGACATTTGGTTAAGCCTCCCAAAATGAAAATTGTGTGTATATGCCAGCACTAGCTCCATGATTAATTTCATATTTTTCTGAGCTTGCTTCCACATATTTTCAGTATTGGCCATCTTTGATCTTCTCGTTTTGGAATTTGAAAATGTTCTTGAGAAGACTTCAAAGGAGATTATTTGAATGTATTTCAAATATCATTTCAAGTAGTTCTCAATATTCTGATTTAAAAGGGGAAAATGCTATGATCAATAGGTTTATAACCTATCTTTGGTTCTCCTCTCATATCTTGAGAACAAAATCTCCTTTGGTCATATAAGTTCAATTCATACTTTTTGTGACCAACCTCGATATTTGCAAGTGGTATCGATTTGCAAACCTCCCTTTGTGTCCTTTTTAGTGATTAATGCCAAAAGGGGGAGAATATTTGTATCAATACTCTTCCATTTGGATGTTTGAGTTGTTTAAAATGCTAAAAAGGGAGAGAATTGCCAAAAGGGGAAGTGCATTATTTGTTTAATCTCATATCATTATTCTAATGCATCTTTAAATTTCACCTTATGACGTGAATAGACATAGCTCATTAGCTTAAATTCTCTGTTATGTCCATTTATATCCAAATGTTGTTATTGAAAATGGATTTGTCATCAATCACCAAAAAGGGGGAGATTGAAAGATCTAGACCCGCCATTATGAGTTAATGGATTGTTTTGGTGATTAATGACAAATCCAAATATGAGACTAACTCTTTTATCTAGTAATATCTTGTGTAGTCTCATTTGGATATAAAGGTGAAATTCAATGAGGTATGCAATCGACATCTTAATCTTATATATTGTTGCATTCCTCGAATCCAAAATATAGGTTGAACTCAACCATAAGTTAAACTTGAATATGTGCATATGTTCTTATTACACATTTGTGTATGCACACATTTAGGGGGAGTTCACTCTATATTTTGTGGTTTCATAAGTATTGATCCATATTCCATTCTCCTCATATATTAAGGATCATTACTTTGAAACAAATCCTTTGAGTATATAAAACTTGTGTAGTTCATATATATTCATATTGCTTTATATTCAATTATTTGCAATTGTGTTGTGGGACTAATGTGTGTGCTAAGATGTGTTCAAGGCTTAGTCCTGAGTCTCGAATGAAGACATGAAAAGGAAATGCAAAGATGGTAAAAGATCAACTTAGGATCATGCATTCTCTTTTGGTTTGGTTTCAAAAGCAAAATCTCTTTCTCTCAGCACAATCGGAAGTTCGGCGTTATACTAGCGGAAGTTCCGATTATCGATGGTCCGAAAAATGCGCGGCTTGATTTTTCGAGAGCATCCGGTTTGGACTTAGCCGATTTCTCGAGTGCGGAAGTTCCGCAATGATAAGAGCGGAAGTTCGATTATCGGATGGTCCAAAAATGCGCGTTTGATTTTTCCAGAGTACCCTTTTAGGGACTTAGCCATTTTCGCAAGTGCGGTAGTTCGCATTGAAATGAGTGGAGCTTAGTTAATCTAAACTACTGCATGATAGTTGGCGGTAGTACCGCACCTTTCTACAATAGCTTGTTTAGAAGCATTTGTTGCATGTATATCTTGATAATTATTGTTAATCATTGTGGGACTAACATTTTTCATGAGTTGGATGAATAGGCTATGTTCTAGGGTGACGAAGACTTTGGATGACATCATGAGTTGATCGTCATCAAGTCAAGGTTCAAGAAGAGGATGTATCGTGTGTTGATGCATAACAAGATCTCGAAGAAGGAGATGATCATGAGTTGATCGTCAAGTCAAGAGAAGACCCATCATGTGTTGATGGAGGTCAAGTAAAGGATGCATCATGGGTTGATGCATGTCAAGACGATGACCCGGACTTGAAGTGAAGATGTGCGTCATCAAGCTTCAAGAAGATGCTCATGGCAAAGGTATGACTAGCTAGGGCTAAGGATGTGTTCCTAGTCTTTTACCGGTCTTGGTGTTTGGTTGGAAGACCGGATTGCTAGTATAGGTTGTCGTACTATTAAGAGGGGTCTTGTCTAGTAGCTTGAGTCTCATCATGTGTTGATAGCTCAATCTTGCTTGCTCTAGCTCTACATGGCATGATGCTATTATTTGCGAATGTGTTTTGCAAATAGTTGAGGCTTATCTGATTAATCCTTGTAGCATGTGACTATACTTTTGCGAATGTGTTTTGCAAATGGTTGAAGTCCATGTACCTACACCTTGTGGCATGATCTAAGTTTGCAAATGTGTTTTGCAAATCGTTGGGATTCATGCATTTTCCCTTGGCATGGTCTAAGATTGCTTATTGCTATTTATTTGGACTTAGATCATGATAGTGGCTCTTTAGAGTTGTGCTTTTTGATTTGATCAAATGTGTTTGAGATCAATCAAATAGGTGGGTTGTGTAGCCCTCTGAATAAGCTTTCCATAGAGTCCGAGATCACTCAATTCCGACATCGGAGTCAAAAGTTATGACATCTTTACCGAGTATCGTCTGTGCTGAAATTGGGCTGCGGAAGTTCCGATTTTTGTACTGCGGAACTTCCGATAATCGGAAGTTCCGATATTTGTACTGCGGAACTTCCGCACCAAAAGTTTTAACGCTATTTTTTGAGCCGTTATGCACCCGTACGACCCATGAACAGTAGAAAACGGAAGTTCCGATTTTTGCACGGCGGAACTTCCGATTATCCTGATTTTTGGGGATTTCTGCTCCCAACGGCTAGTTTTTGTGTGTGGGCTATAAATACCCACCTTGGCCGGTTGAGAGACAATCTTTGGCATCCCATTTCACTCACTTGAGCTAGTGTGAGCTTCTCCTCTCAATTGTGCATGTGTTGCACCTTGTGAGCAAGGAGGGAGGTCTCTAGTTGCATGTGTTGCATCTAGAGGTGGATTTTGTATCCACTTGAGCTTGTGCATTCGTTGCACGTGGTGAGAGTCAAGCAAGGGGCTTGGCTTATTACTCTTGGTGTTTGCCGACACCTAGACGGCGTGGAGGCGTCGTGCCCGGTGATCTTCTCAAGAAGCTTGTGAGAAGGCCCGGCGTGTTGTGAGTGGTTTGGTGCTCGCCATCTCGGAGTGGAGGAAGAGCAACCATAGTGGAGCGAGTGTTGGTTCGGTTTGGAACCACCAAGTGTTGGACTTACCTCGGAGGTGTGTGCTCATTTGAGGAGCCGGTCCAACGTGGTTGGGCTTACCTCAATGTGGATTAGGGGAGACCGGCAAGTCTCCGAACACCACGGTAAAACATAAGTGTGTCCATCTTGTTTTTATCTTGTGCTTTACTTTGAGCAATTTACATTCTTGCTTTAATTGCTTATATATCATTGTATGATTGCTCTCTTGTATTGTCGGTGCACTTAGTTGAGCCTAGTTGATTTAGGTTTTAATTGTGCAAAACCAATTCGCTATTAGCTTCCGCATTTATATATTGGTTTAGCCCGATAGATTTTTAAAACCGCCTATTCACCCCCCCTCTAGTCGGCCACCTCGATCTTTCAGTTGTTCGAATTTTAGGCTGGACCAAAAATAGAGTGTGTAGGCAAGATAGAGGATCTTTCTGTACTTGGTTTCATAATTTTTGTAGTTTCGAACCAAAAGTTCTATTCATTTTAAATTTCCAAAGAGATTTCGGATTTCCAATAATGAAATATGGCTAAAAACTTGTGCTAGCGGTCAGAGCGGCCATGGGTGGCGATATGACTGGTTTTACCCTGTTTGCTGGCTGGCATAGCGGCGATGTTCGTAGGTTAGGTCAGTTTCATAAGTTTCAGTGTATATGTGTTGAATGATGTATATTTTGACTAACATGAGTCAAGTTGCGAAGAATTTATTTCTGAAATCAATTTCTTGGTCTATTGTTGTGCAGGAAGTTTGGAGATCAACGACGAGGATGGTCGAGACTAGGCTTGGAGAGCTAAGGTCCAGAACGATCGAGGATGCCAAGTGAAGTTAGTGGAATCAAGCATGACCATGGTTATTAAGGCGTCGCTTAGGCAACGCCTAAGCGGTAAGGCGTTGCCGTGGGTCAAAGCGTCGCCCCGCCTTGTCGCGCATCCTCCCTGTCTCGGCATCGCCCTCTCCAACCGGTCAAAGCTGGTCCTCGGCAGTGCGCGGTAGCTCTAGGCGAGGTGGCGTGAGGGGAGAGGCGACTAGAGGGGAGAGGGGAGATGGATGAGGAAGAGAGAGGACTGGGCTAACCTAACCATCGCCGCCGCCGCCTGGCCGCTGCTACTATTGCTCGCCACTACCTATGCGACCCGCGGGGCTAGAGGATGGAGAAGGAAGGAGGTCTTCGTGTGAGGAAGAAGTGAGGGGAAATGGGAGCTCTAGTCTTGGAAGTTGGATTGCAGTGAATTTTTGGAGGAAGAAGTGAGAAGAAAGGAGGGCTTAGGAAGAAGCAGTGGATTGTAGTCGGAAGAAGCGAGAATTGCAGGGGAGGACCAGAGAGATGTGGGGACTGAATTGCAGAGGAGGACCAGAGAGAAGTGGGGACTGTAGTGGTAGGAAAATGCACGCCACAACGTTAGATATTTTTTTTTCTACTGTTCTTGTTGTCCACCTTTTTTGCATGTGCAGTGGCTTGAACTTTGGGATCTTCTGCGGCATTCCAACCTTTTGCTTCTAACTTGCTGCCGGCTGCTCTGCACTACCGCCTAGTTGCCTTAGGATGTGTGTAAGGCATCGCCTCGCCTCGCGCCTTAGTGCTTAAAAGGTGTGAGGGTGGGTCACCTCGCTATCGCCTTAATAACCACGAGCATAACACAAAATGGACAAGGATGACCGAACGGAATTTGGTGCGACGGGTTGTATCAAGCTGCGTGGGGATCGGTGCAAGTGCCATGATAGTTTCAGTGGGGGTTGGATAAGAGACTTACCGACATGAAGAGAGTCGTTGATTAACCTACATATGGCAAAACATGGGATTGCTTTATGAAGATTGGACTCGGCCTTTGGAGAAGGATCGAGAAGGAGTATTTTGGTGAAGTCACCAAAATATTGTCTTAGTGACCTTTGGCTAAACCACGGCGAAAGACAGCGCAAGGAGAGACAGTTTAGGTCAAATGAAGATAAAGATCATAAAGAAACGGATTCGGAAAGCCCGGTTCATCATCCTCTTTGAGAAGCGTGCGTGATTATAGACACATTTGTGTGTGGTCTTAACTGGTGTCCGTTAAGGTCTTCTCTCTTAGCATAGCTTTTACTATAAAAGAGAATGTCTAGATGTGGAGTTCTCAAGTCTCTCCAAGAGAAAAACCCTAATTTATGATTTGAGGATTTTGAAGTAGTCGAGGTTAGAGTTTGTGAGAGATGGATTGATTGTGTGCTTAAGTGTTGAGCTTTTATCATCTATAGTGGAATGCCTATAAACTAACATCTATCTTAAATCAATCCAAGCAAGATATCTTTAAGATGAGTCTCTTCTTGTTCTTGTTTTTATCTTTGATGACTTTTAAGTTTTAGTGATTTTTTGTTTTCCTTTGGTTTCTTGTTGTGATCTTGCTTGCTGTGACACGTGGGAATGCATCTAAGATTATCTTTTACCCACGAGCAAGTTTTGAGATCAAAGTTTGATTTTTTTTTTATGTTCTTGTGCCCTCCTCCTCATCTATAAAATTTATGGAACTTTGGTCTTGATTTTCCCGATCGTCGATTGGAATAGCTTCTCAAAATCCATGGTTAAAATTTGAGGGGATTTGGATTACTAGATTAAAAGTTGAGTCGATTTATGTTTTTGATTTCGTGCTGATTTTCTTGTTCATTGTGCTGGAGGTCAGGCTGTCCCTGTTGAGAGGTCAGACCGCCAAACCTGAGAGGTCTAACCGTCCAACTCATCTTGTTTTGAGTTTTTATTGTTTTTGTTGTTGTTGTGCTTCGGGGTTTTGTTTGAATATAATATAAGATTTTCGCTGTGTTTGTACGTTGATCTTCGTAGATTTTATAGATATTGAAATAAAAATTGAGTTGAATTCGATTAAAATGAAAAGGAGATAAAACCCATATTTACGGACTCTCGTCGCCGATTGGGTCCAACCCATTTAATCACGCCCTAACTCATTGAATCGAATTGAACCATAAGTTGGTCGGTGAAAAACAACTAATCAACTAATGGCTCGGATCTGCCGTCGTGTAGGAACGACTTCACTCTCAAATTGTCGGCCCAACTGAGCGGAAGGGGCACCTCAGCAGCTCGGCAGTTCACATCGGAATCTGGTTTATTTCTTCCTAACCCGTCCGCCCCTTCGACCTTTCCCCACGCGCAGTCCGCGTCCGCATCGACCAAAGCGCAGTCCGCGTCGCCCTCGGCCCGTCAGGTGCGTCTCCTAGTTCCTAGCTCCTTCCCTCACCTTTCCTCTCCACTCATCCACTGACACTTATAGCGCACCAATTCGCCTTTACTGCTCTTCTGGTTTGAGCTGCAATCAATCCGAGTTCCTTCCTTTCCACTGGTGTTTGATCTATCTAACCGGGCTTTGGCTGGTCTGGTCTCGCCGGTGCAGCGTTGAGGAGAGAGGACGGAGGCTGGCGACGGCGATGGAGCCCCTGGAGATGGCCATAACGATCATCTTCGACGCGCTGCTGCTGGTGTTCATGGTGAAGCTCTTCTTCGCCATGTTCCAGATGAAGCTCGTCGTCATCCTCTTCTACCTCGTAATCCTCCTCTTCGCCATGGCCTTCTCCGGGCGAGCACCCAGTAGCTTCTAGCTAAGAAGGAGGTGCCGATCTTTTATTTTCTTTGATTTTCCTTTGGTTCTTGAAGGATCGGTGAAGTTGTACAGTGCTTCATCCTTGAATGAACCGATCGTCTCGGTTTTTGGTTAAGATTTAAGAATGGAAGTTTCGAGTCCAAGGCTCAAATTATGTAAACTTCGTGAAAGAAAAACTATGAGCCCTAGGTGCAAATTATGTGAATTTACTTGGGAGAAAAAAACTATGAGTCCTAGGTGCAAATTATATGAATTTACTTGGGAGTTTCTTCTGTGGTTCGATACTGTTTCCAACTAGATCCGTGGTGTGTGCTGTAGCCTTTGCGGGGTGTTCTTTTCCTCCTTTTTGAGAATCTGGGATGCTCTTCCTATGGTTTCCTAGTAGACCATAAATAGAGCAGTCTAAAGATCCCTAGGAAAAGGATGAACAGTGTTGCTTGCAAAAAAATCTTTTAGTTATAATTTTGTGATTAAGTTGTAAAAAATGTTACAGCATCCGCTATATTAAAAATAGATGTCAATTTACAACATGGTTTTAGTTTTTTTCTTTCAAATTAATGTTTTTCGCCAAATACATCTAGCAATTGATTATCCGTAGCAGCTATATATATATATACACACACACACACACTACTAACTAATACTAGGAAAAAAAACTTAAAAAATTGAGGCATGAACTCTTTTGCTCGATACACACTTATTTATTTATTTATATATATATATATATATATATACACTACTAACTAATACTAGGAAAAAAAACCTTAAAAAATTGAGGCATGAACTCTTTTGCTCGATACACACAGGAAATTATAGGACCGCAGGAAACACGTTGCATTTCATCGAGGGTTTCTAATTTCTCCGGAAACCGTTCACCTCGTCATGTGACTAAGTGACTTCAATTATTTGAGAAGCTCCCGGAGATGCCGAGGTGATAGTCTATCATCGTCGCTTCACACGACACTGAACCCTTTGTTCAATACTGCTTTGATAGAAAAATAAAAGGACGCGTCATCTAGTAGGCTAGAGCTGAGAGTCGAGTCGGTCATTTCCGGCCAGCCCGGCCCATCCGGCATAGTCCAAGCATGGCCCGATACGACACATGGTAAGCCTGGCTGTCACGGCCGCTTCGGGGAGCTTCGCATGTCGGAGATCGCGATCGTCCTTGGTGCCGCTGCTGCCGTTGAACTGGATGACGGCTCGCCTCCCGCTGCTCCGCTTCCCGTCACGCCTCCTCGTCTCCCGCCGCTTCGCCTCCCGCCGCTGCCGTTGAACTGGATGACGGCTCGCCTCCTGCCGCTATGCCTCCCGCCGCGCCTCCTCGCCTCCCGCCATGCCTCGTCTCCTGCCGAGCCATGGGGGGAGAGAAGAGTCGCGGGCGCAGGCAAGGGGCTAGCGGCCGAAGGCCACGCCGGCCGGGGAGGCGGAGCACAAGTGCTTGCGCGTCGGAGTGGTCCGGGGAGGCGATGGGACGCAACGAGTGCGATGGGGGCGGCGGCCTCGTGGGAGGTGACTGGGGTGAGGGGGGCAACGGGGGCGAGGCGACGGGGGGCGAGGGAGGCGACGGCCGCGAGGGAGGCGACGGGAGGGAAGGAGGCGACGGGGGCGAGGGAGGGGAAAAGAGGGAGAGAGAGAGCGCAGCCAGCCTGAGAATCGGGGAAAAGAGAGAGAGGGGGGTGTAAGATCGAGGATGCCAACTAAAGGGGGTGAATAGGCGGTTTTAATTTTTTTTTTTGCTTAAACCAATATCTAATGCGGAAGATAATAACAAATTGGTTTTGCACAATTAAAACCTATATCAACTAGATTCAACTAAGTGCACCAACAATATATGACAATTGATAAGGATTGCAATTACACGAATAAATAGGCAATTAATACAAGGAACGTAAATTGCAATAGTAAAGTATAATAAGATCAAACCACAATAGACACGACGGTATTTTACCGTGTTGTTCGGAGACTTGCCGGTCTCCCCTAATCCACATTGAGGTAAGCCTAATCGCGTTGGACCGGCTCCTCAAATGAGCCAACACTTCCAAGGTAAGTCCAACCACTTGGACCGGTTCCAACACGAACCAACACCTCGCTCCACTAGGGTTGCTCTTCCTCTACTCCGGAGTTGGCGAGCACCAAACCACTCACAACACGCCGGGTCTTCTCACAAGCTTCTTGAGAAGATCACCGGACACGATGCCTCCACGCCGTCTAGGTGTCGGCAAACACCAAGAGTAACAAGACTCAATTTTCACTTGAACTAATCAAGTGTCAAAGCTCAGTGGATACTCAATCCACAACCTAAGGCAACACATGCACTTATAATTTGCTATCAAATCTCACTAAGTGCAACACATGCACAAAAGAGAAGAGAGGGTTTGCTATTAGTTCAAAAGAATGTATAACAACACTAGCAACCTTTGCAATGGCAGCAACAACTTCCTCCAACCAGTCAAGGTGGGTATTTATACCCCACACACAAAAACTAGCCGTTGGAGGAAATATTCCATCGAATTAGAGAGGGGCCGGTCTGACCGCCAACTAATGGCCGGTCGGACCGTCCAAGAGCCAACGGCTATAAAACTAGTCGTTGAACTGCCGACCGGTCGGACCACTGCAATATCGGTCAGACCGTCAAGGGTGGGTAGTAAGACCGCCCACGGAAAATCAGCGGTGTCCAAAAAGTGTTTCTCTGAAAAAAACGTACCGCGAGTAAATCTGGTACTTCCGTTTTTCAGTAGTACCATTTTCTTAACAGCGGTACTACCGCACATTGAATCGTCTCAAAAGGTCACCGGTTCGACCGCCCAACACATGACGGTCCGACCGATTTAGCACCAGTCAGACCGGTAGACCCTGGCAGTTAGACCGCCAGACCACAGAGGAGTTGCACTTTGCAACACTTCAATTTGCAAAACGCATTTACCAAATTGAGTACAATCCAAACAAGATTTATAGGTGATATTCTCACAAGTTGCAAAACACATTTGCCAACTTTTAGAATCAATACCACAAGGAATAAGGTACATGGACTTACGTCATTTGCAAAATACATTTGCAAACTAAAGTCACATGCTACAGGGGTTATGCATGAGCCTCGACTATTTGCAAAGCACATTCACAAATAATAGCATCATGCCTAGATGAGCTAGAGTAAACACAATGAGCTATCAACACATGACTAACTCAAGCTACTAGTTAAGACCCCTCTTAATAGTATGACAACTTATACTAGCAATCCGGTCTTCCAACCAAACACCAAGACCGGTAAAAGACTAGGAACACATCCTTAGCCCTAGCTAGTCATACATTTGCCTTGAGTATCTTCTTGAAGCTTTATGACACACATCATTACTTCAAGTCCGGGTCATTTACTTGACTTGCATCAACTTATGATGCATCCTTTGCTTGACCTCCATCAACACATGATGTGTTTTCTCTTGTCTTGACGATCAATTCATGATCATCTCCTCTTCTTGATAAGCGTCAACTCATGATGCATCCTTTACACCAAACTCTTGACTTTAATGTCATTGACACATGATGACATCCAAAGTTTTCATCACCCTGGAACATAACCTATTCATCCAACTCATAGAAAATGTTAGTTCCATAATGTGATTACCATTAGTTACCATAACAAACCATTATCACATAATAGCGGGACAAGATACTTCAATCTTTCCCTCATTGGTAATTAATGATAACCATTTCAATTGTACATAAATTAAATGTAGATGATTTAATGTAACACAACATGAGTATATATGAACTACACAAGTTATATATATATATATATATATATATATATATAGGAAAATGGTTTGGTACTCCTGGGAGTATGTACTCCCATCTCTCATATACCACTTAAATCGTATGATAATACCTCTTTATCTATTTGAGTATACTCCAATAATGATTATAAGATACCCCAAAGTGAGTTCTATGGAAAAAAATCATTAAAGTCCATCTTTTATAGCTAAATTTGTGTATATACTTCTTTCATATATGAAAAAGGGTATATAGCAAAAAATAAAGGACCCCAATGAAAAAATTTCAATCAAGTCGCATTGGAGTATCTTATAATTAATATTTAAGTATACTGAAAATGGTAAAGAAGTATAATATATTTATTTAAGTGGTATATTCGAAGCGGGAGTATGTACTCCCGGGAGTACGTACTCCGGGAGTACGAAACGGGCGTCCTATATATATATATATATATACAAGAACTACACAAGTTTTGTATACTCGAAAGGATATGTTTCAAAGTAAAGATCCTTAATATATGTGGAGAATGGAATAAGGATCAATACTAATGAAACCATAAAATATAGTATAAACTCCCCCTAAATGTGTGCGTACACAAATGTGTAATAAGATCATATGCATATATTCAAGTTAAACTTATGGTTGAAGTCAACCTATATTTTGGATCCGAGGAAGGCAACAATATATAAGATTAAGATGTCGATTGCATACCTCGTTGAATTTCACCTTTATATCCAAATGAGACTACACAAAATAATGCTGGACAAGAGAGTTAGTCTCATATTTGGATTTGTCATTAATCACCAAAACATTCCATTAACTCATAATGGCAGGTCTAGATACTTCAAGAGGCCAGGCGGGATTCCTAGGAGAGAGAGGGAGGGGGAGAGAGGGGGGATCTTTCAAACGGGCAAGCACAGTTTGACACGACTCATTGTTTCGCTTTTGAGAGACCTTGTGGTCGTGTCTCCATGAGAGTGATGAGTATTTGACAAGGGTTTCGGTCAGTCGAGTTTGGTTTGTGTGGTCGGACCATGTCGTTCTGCGCCGTCCAGCGTTTTAAGTGAAGTCTTTCAATTCTTTGTCGGGATAATCGGATCGTCCGTGTTATGGCGATGACGATCATGCAGCGGTTGTACCGATTGGTAAATGGCGGTTGAAGAATTCCAGAGAAGTTGTTTTTTGAGTTCTGGTTTTCATTGGAAATCGGAACAACCGCAGTATTGAGCGATGACGACCGAGCGCGGTTGATCCGCCGGTAACATGGCGGTTGTCTGGATTATATTGTGAGGTTCGGCCATTTTGGTGATTTGAGTTTTGGGATAGGTCATATCCAAGTGTGTTCATGCATATGTGTTGCATATTGCATGTTTGAGCTAACGTTGGGTCAAGTTGTGAAGAACTTGTTCCCGGTTTTGTGTTTCTTTGTGTGTGTGGACTGCAGGACATCGGGTGGAGTCGTGGCGAGACACGGTGGACCGGACTAGGTGCAGGTGGCACTGAGGTCGGAACGGTCGGGATGTGTCGAAGACGACGTGGACTCGAGGTGGTTGCGAGGCGTGCGAGACGAGGAGCGCGGAAGCTTCCCAGAAGGTGCAGGAGGGGCGAAACGGGAATTTCGCAAGGCTGCACAAGCGGGAGCGGGCTCAGTTGGTTTTAGCGGGCGTAACGGGGTGGAGACCCGTTAGCCATGGGCTATAAATAGGATGGAGGGGGTGCTGCTCAAACTGATCACTCCAAGGGTTTTTAGGGTTTCCTTTAGTCAAAATAGGCTTTAGAGAGTTTGTTTTGCTTTAGGCTTTAGTTGTTGAGAGTTGTTCCCTGCTTGTCCCCTTCTCTTTCTTCAAGATGGCTGAGTGTTCTTGAGTTTTGAGAGCGGGAGAGGATGAGTTGAATGCTTGTAATCATTCCTCTTGTTTCAATGTCCATGCGTATGGGGATGTATTTATTTGTATTTCGCTCTTGATTCAAGAAATGAAAATCTGAAGTTTGCATTCCCTGTTCTTATTTTTCCTTCGATTCTCTCTGTGATGGACTTGTGAGCTTTTCTTTTTCTTGTTGGTTCTTGCTAGTGAGCTGCAAAATGGATTGCTCTATGTTGGGATAGTGCCCCAAGATCATTTGATCGATTTTTCCAAGAGCTAATCTTGTTAAATCTCGATTTCACTTTTGGCATCCTCTGTTCTTCATTTCCTCTTCTAGGGTTTTTGATGAAATTCTTGATTTCCTTGAGGATTTGGCCTAAGACTCATGCTAGCATGTCCTGAGGTTATTACAAACCTTCTTGCAAAATCTCATGAGCCAAGGTTGAGAGATTGTGGAGCATTTCGGTTTTTGCCCGGTCTTGCATCCTTCTTCGTTCAAATGCAAGAAGATAGGAACTTTGGAATGGATCTCTGAAATATTTGTTTGGAATAGGTTCCTAGTGTCTTTAGGGAGGTGTGGTTCAAATCTCGTAGAGTTTGGCCAAGCGGTTCAAAAGTTACGTCGATTTTCGCTTTGAAACCCGAGAGGTTTTTGCTCGCTCCATGACAATCGGATGAACCGGCTTAACACGTGGTTAGATCGATCGCGGTACAACCGCCATTTGCTCGATTGTATGCCGATCAGGTACAACCGCCGCTTGCCCGTGGTTGTACCGATTGTCCCGATTTCTTGGTTCTTCCTCGCTTTTGTTTGTCGAGCTTTGGGGTGAGGAGTGGATTCAACATAAGACTTCCTCTGTGCTTAATCATTGATCTTCATAGCTCTCATAGCTATTGGAGTAATTTACAAGTTGAATCCATTCTTTGCGAAAAAGATTAGGTGCTCCTATTCACCCCCTCTAGTCGCCTTCCGGTCCTTCAATTGGTATCGAGCGGTTAGCTCTTTTCAATAGATCTTAACCGGTCTCAAGAGCCGTGGCGATGGACAAGTACTCGACCAAGCCGCCCGCTTTTCGATGGCATCGATTACCCCTTCCGAAGAGCCGAATGGAGACATACATCGAGGCCTGGGGTATGCCATCCGGCGAAAGGTCAAGGTTCGATTCATTGTTCTGCCGATGAGAACATCAATGCCGGAACATGGTCGATGTTGAGGCAAATGCAAAGGCTAGGAACATCATCATCCGTGGTTTGAGTCGTAGTGAGTTTGACCGCATATCTCACTGTCGTCCGCTTATGATATCCGGGTGACCCTCGGCGCATACCATGAGGCACCACCTGGATCAAGGCGTTCGACAGACCGGTTCAAACGAGAATACAACAAATTTGAGATGCTTCTTTGGTGAGTCCCTAGATGAGTGCTTCGCGCTTTCACAAGATCTTGAGCAACCTCCGAGCGGTCGGTCTCACATACCCGACTCGGACAACGCTCGTCGGATACTTACGGCACTCGATCTGCGTGTGTGGGAGATGAAAGTGACCACCATCAAAGACACGACAGACCTCTCGACCTTGACTCTTGATGCGCTCAGACTCACGCCTCAAGACTCACGAGATTGACGTTGTCTCTCGAGGTCGAAGTCACGATCGATGGCCCCGTCACCGATCCCAGCTCAACCGGTCTATCTTCCGAGTCCTCTTGCAATTTCTCCTTGTCGCTCTCGTGACATAATCGATGATCGCTTAGAGCGACTTGGATGAGCAACTTGCCCTCCTTGCTCGTAGATTCTCCCACGCTTACAAAGGGAGGAGGGACGAGAAGAGAGGAGGACCCGTGATTTGCTTTGAGTGTGGTGGCCCCAACCACATCCGAGCGAACCCCCCAAGCCGGAGAAGGGCAAGAACGACTACACCGACAAGAACCGCAACAAGAAGCCTCCACTCGGGCGCCAAAGAAGAAGAAGTTCCGCAACTTTGGCAAAGCCAAGAAGCTCTTCCACCGCGTCCTCACCGCCTTCGACGACCTTGACCTCGCCGAGGTGGAGGGATGGAGCGACGATGACGGACGGGTGACCAAGAGCCCAAGGATGGCGGCGACGACTTCTCCCAATGTGCTTCATGGCCCTCAAGGGCGAACTCGTGACAATGAAATGTACTCAGACACGACGAGGTAGATCCCACCTACTGAGCAGCTCAATCATGCTTTTCTTAAGCTAGGAGGTTTTCATGCTAAAGCTAAGGCTAGGTGTCTTTGAGTTAGAGAAGGAAATAGATAGATATCACTAGAGATTATTGCTCTTACATCCGCTCCTTCTAGTGATGATTGTGATACATGCTCGCTTTCTTTGGTTGATATGGAGAAGTTAAGGACCTCACATGATAGTGTGTCCTCCAAACTTAATAGTGTTAAGGTGGAGAATGTTAGTCTGCTTGCTGAGTTAGAGTTGAGTAGAATGGCTGTTACCCTACTTATTACTGATGAGACTACTTCTCCCACCTCATGTGAGGGTAAGGACATTGCTGCTAGAGGATCTTATGCCATGCTCCTTGATCTGCCCGAGTCTTGTGAAAATTGCAATAACTTGAAGATGAACTTAAAACGGGCAGATCATAAAATTGCTGAACTACAAGCTTCTTTACTTGAGCCGATTGTTTCATGCTTAAACTGTCCTAAGTTAACTGCTGAACTTGAAGCTGTCTCCAAACAGTTTCAAGATATGATTGATCATGAAAGGAAGTTGGCTAAGTTTGCTTCTAAGGACCCTGTTAGCTCACCATGCATTACGTGTAACAAACTAAAATCTGACTTGATTGCTTTGGATGAGAAATGTGTGAAGCTAACTAAGGACCTTCTAGAGAAGCCACATTGTGTTTGCAATATGATTGTGGAGAAGGGAGAAGCCCTAGGGTAAGGATGAGACGCTTAGCAACGTGAACCAAGCGGCTAGCAGAGGACTGCTGTTCCTTGAGTCGGTGTGCTTGCACAAGCCATTCTTTCCTCTGCTGCTTGGTTCTTCTTTTGCTCCCTTACCTTCTGCTTTCTCTTCTTCCCCTGCTCTTCTTGCACCTCTCTCTTTCGGGAGTGTCAGTACCTTATGAACACTCTCGAGAGATTTGTAGGAGGCAAGAAGAAGCTCAATCTTATTCTAGACCAATCTAAGATCTGCAGATTTAATCAGGGTCTAGGATATGACTTCTTTGAGGGCATGAGGAAGCATCCACCTGCCGTGCTCAGACCCATAGCACCAGGTGTGATCGAGACTGAGCCCAGGACCGAAAGTCC
The DNA here is from genome assembly GCA_036346395.1 of Hsuehochloa calcarea. Lineage (NCBI taxonomy): Eukaryota > Viridiplantae > Streptophyta > Magnoliopsida > Poales > Poaceae > Hsuehochloa > Hsuehochloa calcarea. The sequence goes on along the minus strand of CM070597.1, from coordinate 18,767,547 downwards.
ATTTCAAGTCAGCGGGCTATGTCCAGGGTTTCGACGAGAAGGTAATTTCACATGTCGCTTCTACCTCTCGGAAGGTGAAGTATCACCGCACCTTCATCGGAAGGATGGACACACGATCGATCGATGCTTGAGCGCGCAAGATCGTGCGTAGAGACCATGTTGAGTCTCTTAGGCGCATTCAGGGTCAGCCCCAGACCTTGAGTGCACCTAAGACCAACACGAGGTCTAGGCTTGTTTCTTCTGATGGGTTTGTGCAGCATCGAGGACTTGGTTTTTCCGAGTTTTCTGGTTTTCGTCCTCATCTCGCTTTCGATCGTGACTTCCGCCGTCCCGAGGGTAGATCTCGTTTTCCCATCGAGATAGCTACTCGTGGCGTGTTCAACATGTTGCAGTGTGCTCCGACTCGCTCCTTCGTAGCGGCCGGACCAAAGAACACCTTCGGTCTACTCTTAGACCTTCCGCTTTGAGTTCTGAGAGCGTAGGGTAGATAGGCGTCGATCGTGCTTGACTACTTCATCCGCCGGCGTGTTATTCAATATTGGGTGCCAAAATCATTGTTGATTTATCCCATCTTGAGACTTTACTCTGTTTGACTCAGTTCACGGGTAGGGAAGGAGAAGGTTTGGCTTGTAGACTCGGTTGTTCTCGTCATATGACCGGAGACTCCGTTGGTTCTCCTCCCTAGCCCGCGCTCCAGTGATGAGGCGATCACCTTCGAGAGCGCTTCGTCTGGGCGCGTCATCGCCAAAGGTCTTGTGCGTATTAATGCTTCTTTTATTCTTAAGGATGTTGCCTTGGTTAGTAAGTGCGGTACAATTTGCTTTCCGTTTCTCGACTTACCGATGACGGTTTGAGGTGAGCTTTAAGAAAAACAATTGCAAAATTCTTGATTCTTGGGTAGTTTGGTTTGCGGATTTCGTTATGGGAGGATCTTTCGTGCTGATTTTTACGAGTCTTGGCGATCCTCTCGGTGTTTAGTTGCTTCGAGTCCCGCGACTGCCCTTCGGCATAGGAGACTTGGTCATATTGGATTTGACCATTTGACCCGAGTTAGCGACCACGATCTCATTCGTGGTTTGCGAAACTCAAGATGGTCAAAGATCTTGTTTGCTCTCCATGCCGCACGGCAAGATGGTTGCCGCTTCTCATCCTCCGTCCACGATTACTATGACCGATGCACAGGACAATTGCTCCACATGGATCTGATGGGACCACTCGAGTCTGCGATCGGCAGGAGGAAGTGGTATGTGCTTGTCGTGGTCGATGACTTCTCGAGGTACTCTTGGGTGTTTTTCTTAGCCTCGAAGGATGAGGCGTTTCGCATTTCCGAGGCCTCTTGGTGAGGCTTTCTGTAGAGCTCCCGGTGCCTTACGAGCAATCCGCAGATGACAATGGCACGGAGTTCAAGAATTCCTACTTTGAGAGTTTCGTGGTGAGGCAGTGTAGAGCACCGTTCTCTTCTCCATCGTCCCTCGTGAGAATGGCGTTGTGGAGAGGAAGAACCGTACCTTAGTCGAGATGGCGGGGCGATGCTTGATGAGTACTCTACACCGGAAGTTTTGGGTGAAGCTATAGCCACCGCGTGCCATGTCTCAAATCGAGTTTTCTTGGGCACACTTGCATCGCACTTCTTATGAGTGAGATATGGGCGAAAGCCTAGCGTCTCTCATTTTCGTGTGTTTGGTTGCAAGTGTTTTGTTTTGAAGTCCGGGAACCTAGATAAGTTCGAGTCACGTTCTTGTGACGGGATCTTTCTGGGTTACTCGCCTTCTTCAGCGGGCTTATAGGGTGCAGGCTGCGAGTCTAGCAAAATGGTAGAGTCTGTGAGGTGACCTTCGATGAGGCCACCAGGGACTAGGCACGATATCTCGAGTTCGTTAGAGCGATCGAGACCATCTTCGTGGATGACGAGGACGAAGGAGACGATGGTTGTCTACGATCCCGCCCTCACCCACTCCTTGAGGTACCATCTTCCACCGCACCTCGAGGTGATCGACCTGCCTTCGCTTCTTCCGGAGTTAGTGGCTCTGTTCCTACCTCGTCGACTCATGAGGTAGAGGCCACTTCTTCATCTCTCCCAGACCTCCTAGACACATCCGAAAGCTCATCCTTGAGCGCATCATTGGAGACCTCTTCGAGCGTGTTACCCGCTCAAAATCTGCTTATCTCAGTTCATCTCCATTACGCCTTCATTGCCTCCTTTGAGCCCAAAGATGTTTCTCATGCCTTATCGATGAGTCATGGGTCAATGCCATGCATGAGGAGCTAGAAAATTTCGAGAGGAACAAGGTCCGTCGCTTGTCGAGCCCCGCGAGTCACAATATTATTGGGACTAAGTGGGTGTTCAAGAACAAGCAGAGCGAGGATGGAGTGGTTATCCCAAACAAGGCTAGATTGGTTGCTCGGGGTTTTCCTGTGTTGAGGTCTAGATTTCGAGAAACCTTTGCCCTCAGTAGCTAGACTTGAAGCCATTAGAATCTCGCTTGCCTTTGCGCCTTCTAGAGGATTCAAGCTTTACGGATGGACGTCAAGAGTGCCTTTCTCAATGGCCTTATTGAGGAAGAGGTCTACGTCCGTGACCTCTGGTTTCGAGAACCCCAAATACCCAAACCATGTCTTCAAGCTTTTCAAAGCATTGTATGGACTTAAGCAGCCCCTGTGGCTTGGTATGAGAGGCTTAAGTCCTACTTGTTAAGTCATGGTTTTGAGATGGGTAAAGTTGACAAGACCTTGTTCATCCGCCATGCATGGCATCGCCATACGCTCGTCCGATCTATGTCGATGACATTATCTTTGGCGGCTCTTCCCATACTCTGGTTTCCAGTTCTCGGATGTCATGAGCACCGAGTTTGAGATGAGTATGATGGGTGAGTTGACCTTCTTCCTTGGCTTCCAAATTAAGCGGTCTCGGGAGGTACATTTCTTCATCGGGAAAGTACACTCGTGACCTCTGGCGCTTCGACATGAGTGATGGTAAGCTGTGTCGACTCCCATGGCTTCTACAAACCTATCTTGACCTGATGAGGATGGCGAGCCGCTTGATCAAAAGGAGTTTCGCAGCATGATTGGCTCCTCTTGTACCTCACCGCCTCGAGACCGGACATACATTTCTCTGTGTGTTTGTGCGCTCGTTTTGAGCTTCTCCTCGCGTTTCTCACCGCCAAAGGTGAAGCGCATCTTCGATACTGCGAGCTACCATTGACTATGGTATCGGTACTCTTCTTCATCTGTCTTTCCTTGAGAGCCTTCTCGGATGCGAACTTACGGGTCAGAGGATAGATAGGAAGAGCACTTCGCACTGCCAATTTCTTGGCACTTCTCTTGTTTCTGGTCTTGAGGAAGCGATCCGGTGTTACCTGATCCACCGCAGAGGCCGAGTATGTTCTCAGCGGCCGATTCTTTGTAGCCAAGTGCTCTGGATGGCTTCGACCTGCGGGACTTTGGGTTAGTTATCGATAGTGTTCCACTCTTTTGTGATAACACTTCGCGATTAACATTGCCAAGAACCCAAAGCAAAGATTCCGACCAAGCACATCGATATCCTGTTCCACTTCCTTAGAGACCATGTAGAGAAGGGCGATATAGTGCTTGATTTGTGGAGAGTGACCACCAGTTGGTGACATTTTACCAAGCCTTTGGATAGTTCGAGGTTTTCACTGCAGGAGAGCTTGGGGTGGTTTGTCCTTATGGACTGTAGTGAGGGGAGCTTTGTGCTTTCTTCGCTTTACTATTTTGATTATGCTTCTGTCTCATTTCATCAGATTGCATTTTATGGGTGCATTGGGGTTTAGTCCTTCTAGCATAAATTAGAGTGATCTTCTCGACTAGTTGTTTAGACTCCTTGCTCTTTTCTTGTGACCTAGGGTTACATTCATTAGTCGCTTCTCTTCTCTCACTAGGTTGAGCCCACTCACCGCTTTCGAGTTCTAGCAAGGGCCGGCCGCCTTTGGGTAGACATGGTACGTGTTTGCTCCTAGTAAGGTAGATTACCTGGTCTAATAGTCCTAGTGTCATATGGGGTAGATGAGAGTCGATCTAAGCCATAGTTGCCTCTATATCTTATCTATGCTTTAAGGACGCCTACTTGCTGCTTTTCTTTTCCACTTCTCGATCTTATTGCTTTGGTTCGGGGAGTTCTTTTGGGAGCTTACGGGCTTAATATTGACTTAACTCAACTTGAACTAAAAGTTGCATCTCATGTTGAGGGGAGCTGGATTCTCTTGCATTCTAGCATTCGCATTGTAATATAACAACATTGAGCCTTGACTATTATCCTATTATGACATGCTACAATGTTTTTACACCTTGCCATGACTTGTGCTTAGCTTGCTAAATTTATCATGACTTCATATGTGTAGACTAGCTCTTGCCATGATAAGTTAATTAAACTTGCTCAACTTAAACTAAAACTTGTCGTGTTAGCACTCGAGATTAGTCTTTCTCGAGCTATCCTTTTATGATTCATGCCATGTCAAATAGGTTTGGGTAGAGTGATGAATCTCTATTGAGCCTTAGAAAGAGCTGTTTTAGTCTCTTGATGATGCATGAGTTAGTACAACTTGTTAAAAAAAAAAATCTCTTTTGTGCGAAAAAACTGATCTCACCAATTCTTTCTCATGAGACGGCTTGCCATTGCACTGGGCATGAACTCAGGGGGAGTTTTGGATGACCTAGACCACTCTTTTAAGCTTTTGTTGCTTGGGATGGTCGTAGTGAGGCTTGAGATCTAGCACATGGCTAAAATGCCATTTGTCAAAATTGGTTGAAGCTTAGGAAGAGGTTGTGGATGGCTCCTAGTCCAGGACCTTCTTTACTAAGATAGACCTTTTATCAACTTGAATATTCATTGCAAATGAAAAATAGTTGAAATTTGGGCTTTTGACAAAAGTTGAGCCAAATGATTCATTCTTGAGCTTCTAGCACTCTATTCGGACTCAATGTTAGCTTCCTTGTTACGCTTAGCTTATTGACATGGCCTGCATCATCCTTGGATATCTCTAGTTAGACTTTGCTCATTGATGACTTGACTTGCTCTCTAAATGCATTACATTTGATTGTCATCTATGTGCTCTAGCCGGCTTATATGTATGTTGTTATGATCTAGATAGCGTTTTATTGAGTTATGGCTTGGTGTATTACATGTTGGTCATTATGGATAATTCTCATGGCTCAAAATGTTTAAATAAACAAACTTGACCATTTTCATTCATTAACATGTCATATTCTCTCTATTGCATCTTGATGCGTTTATTGCCAAAAGGGGAGAATAGAGAAGAAAAGTCCATTGGGAGCAGTTTAGAGCTTTGAGATCAATTTGCTCTTTCGGTTGTTGCTCTAGCATTCCTTCATCGACATGGTCATTAGCTTCATTTCATTCCTTGGACCATGTTGGATTTTCAAACTCAAACTCTTCTTAAAGCTTTTACGAGTTTGTCAATATTCTCATCAAGGGGAGATTTAGAGACCTTGTGGTCGTGTCTCCATGAGAGTGATGAGTATTTGACAAGGGTTTGATCGATCGAGTTTGGTTTGTGTGGTCGGACCATGTCGTTCTGCGCGGTTCACGCGTTTTCGTGAAGTCTTTCAATTCTTTGTCGGGATAATCGGATCGTCCGTGTTATGGGCGATGCGACCGCGAGCGGTTATCTGGATTGGTAAATGGCGGTTGAAGAATTCGGAGAAGTTGTTTTTTTGAGTTACGGTTTTCATTGGAAATCGGAACAACCGCAGTATTGGAGCGATCGGCCGAGTGCGGTTGATCCATTGGTAACATGGCGGTTGTCTGGATTATATTGTGAGGTTCGCCATTTTGGTGATTTGAGTTTTGGGATAGGTCATATCCAAGTGTGTTCATGCATATGTGTTGCATATTGCATGTTTGAGCTAACGTTAGGTCAAGTTGTGAAGAACTTGTTCCGGTTTTGTGTTTCTTTATGCGTGTGGTGCGGCAGGACGCCGGGTGGAGTCGTGGCGAGACACGGTGGACGGACTAGGTGCGAGTGTGCGAGGTCGAGCAGTCGGGATGTGTCGAAGGCAGCGTGGACTCGAGGTGGTTGCGAGGCGTGCGAGGCGAGGCGGAAGCTTCCCGGAAGGTGCGGGAGGGGCGAAGCAGGGAATTTCGCAAAATTTGCACAAGCGGGAGCGGGCTCGATTAGTTTTAGCGGGCGTAGCAGGGTGGAGACCCGTTAGCCATGGGCTATAAATAGGATGGAGGGTCTTTGCTCAAACTGATCACTCCAAGGGTTTTAGGGTTTCCTTTAGTCAAAATAGGCTTTAGAGAGTTTGTTTTGCTTTAGGCTTTAGTTGTTGAGAGTTGTTCCTGCTTGTCCCCTTCTCTTTCTTCAAGATGGTGAGTGTTCTTGAGTTTTGAGGCGGGAGAGGATGAGTTGAATGCTTGTAATCATTCCTCTTGTTTCAATGTCCATGCGTATGGGGATGTATTTATTTGTATTTCGCTCTTGATTCAAGAAATGAAAATCAAGTTTGCATTCCTGTTCTTATTTTTCCTTGATTCTCTCTGTGATGGACTTGTGAGCTTTTCTTTTTCTTGTTGGTTCTTGCTAGTGAGTGCAAAATGGATTGCTCTATGTTGGGATAGTGCCCCAAGATCATTTGATCGATTTTTCCAAGAGCTAATCTTGTTAAATCTCGATTTCACTTTTGGCATCCTCTGTTCTTCATTTCCTCTTCTAGGGTTTTTGATGAAATTCTTGATTTCCTTGAGGATTTGGCCTAAGACTCATGCTAGCATGTCTGAGGTTATTACAAACCTTCTTGCAAAATCTCATGAGCCAAGGTTGAGAGATTGTGGAGCATTTCGGTTTTGCCGGTCTTGCATCCTTCTTCGTTCAAATGCAAGAAGATAGGAACTTTGGAATGGATCTCTGAAATATTTGTTTGGAATAGGTTCCTAGTGTCTTTAGGGAGGTGTGGTTCAAATCTCGTAGAGTTTGGCCAAGCGGTTCAAAAGTTCGTCGATTTTCGTTTTGAAACCCGAGAGGTTTTGCTGCTCCATGACAATCGGATGAACCGGGCTTAACACTTGTGGTTAGACGGATCGCGGTACAACCGGCCATTACTCATGGTTGTATGCGGATCGTGGTACAACCGCCGCTTGCCCGTGGTTGTACCGATTGTCCTGATTTCTTCGGTTCTTCCTCGTTTTTGTTTGCTGAGCTTTGGGGGTGAGGAGTGGATTCAACATAAGACTTCCTCTGTGCTTAATCATTGATCTTCATAGCTCTCATAGCTATTGGAGTAATTTACAAGTTGAATCCATTCTTTGCGAAAAAGATTAGGTGCTCCTATTCACCCCCCCCTCTAGTCGCCTTTCCGGTCCTTCAGCTTTCATTCAGATCGAGAGAGGCCAGGTGAGGGAATCAAGGGAAAAAGATAGAGGGAGAGGCAACATTCGAAAGCTTAACGTTCAGAAGCTCAACGTTCGAGAGCAACTCACCGTGCCTATAAAAATCAACTCTCACCAAGCATTCATCGTGCTCACCGTGGCTACAAAAATCAACTCACTGTCCTCATTTCTTCACCATACATACACTCTCATTTATTCACCATCCATCAACTTTTATTTCTTCATCATCCATCCACTCTCCTCATTTCTTCTACATCCATCTACTCTTCCCATTTATTCACCATCTGCCTATCCATTATGCTACCAAAGAGTCGAAGCACCAAGGAGCTCCCAAGCGGTATGCTACCGAGGAGTCGTAGCACGAAAAGGGTAGCAGGGTGACTTAGTGTAAGCTCTTGCCGCCGCTCCCCTAGTCCTCCTCCGGCTTTGACTTCCATTGATGCTCGCCAGTTCTCGCCAAGCATGGGAGACTACGGCATGGGTGACTGTCATATGGACGGTACGGAGGGCTACGAGGAGTATCAGGGCGGTCCGGAGCCAGTGGGGACTCCAGAGTTCTCTCCTGCGTCCACGGACGGCAACATTAGCGGGTCTGGACGAAGGGCAAATTGCTGGAAGCACATGACCTAGAGCCAGGAAATCCAAGACGGCCAAACGGTAGATATCGCAACCTGTAATTATTGCCAAGCTAAATTATCTGCTCGTACAGCTACAGGGACAGGACACTTGAACCGGCACTACAAAGCATGCCTGCGTAAGATCGGGGCACAGAGCCGAGGGGGAGGAGTACAAACGCAGCTAAACTTCAAGGCCCATGGCTCTGTAAGTACTTGGGTATACAACTCGTTTTCTGCCTATGGTAAAATTGCTAGATATATTGCTGCGGAAGATCAACCGATTAGGATGGGTGAAAGTCGTCCATTCAAAAGAATGATCCAACGCGGCTTTTGCCCACAGTACCAACATGTTAGTAGGAGAACCACTACATCTGATATTTTACAGATGTATCATAAGGAACTAGCAGAGCTAAAAGAACTATTCCTACAAGTTCAGTTCTCTTTTGCTATAACTTCATACATCTGGACATCATCACACCAGAGAAGTGCATACCTTAGTGTTGTAGCCCATTATTTAGATGATAATTACAAGCTAAACAAGAGAGTCATAGGGTTTAAGGTAATTAACGAATCACACACAGGAGAGGCCATTGCCGAGCGTATACTACGTGTACTTGATGATTTTAAGATAAATAATAAGATTGCTTCTATAACTCTTGATAACGCATCAGCGAACACTACTGCTATGAACATGCTCACCCCAAGATTGCAGACGTATATTGGTGGTTATGTTCTCCACCAGATATGTGTATGCCATATCTCGAACCTTGTTGTTCAAGATGGTATGCAAGCGATTGGCGGATTTTTGAACAGTATGTCGCGACGCCGTTCGCTACCTCACAAATTCCCCACAAGTGGCAGCCAGGTTCGCGGTGTACTACGTGACCAATGGGAAAGAGCTAAGAAAATTCAGTCTTGACATGAAGGTGAGGTGGAACTCGACCTATATCATGTTAAAGAAGTTACAAGGGTATGAACATGTCATATCCGTTTTTATCAATGCTAACTCTCAAGACAATGAATTGGTAGTTACTAATTCAGATTGGCAGATTGCTAGTCATTTTCGAGAGTTTTTAAAACCTTTTTATAAAGCAACAAAGATGTTATCTGGTGTTTATTACCCTACCTCTCCCTTAGTTATAGAATTTATTTGATTAATTGCAGATAAGATTGTCAAATCTAGGAAGGATCCCCTTTTAGATCATGCTGTCGCACTAATGGAGGAAAATTTTATTAAATATTTCGGTTCTATTTCACACGTGTATTGCTTTACTGTCATTTTCGATCCTACAAAAAAGTTGCTAGGTTTGCAAATCGGTATGGAGGGAATATGTGAATGCCTCGGTCTTGATTACTCGAAAGCTTTTGCACATATCAAAGAAGAGCTTTTTCATGTTTTCCGCATGTATCATGACAAATTCGGCAGCAGCGTGAGATCAGAGACCTCACAGCAGACACAACAAGGAAAGAAAAGCTTGACATCCCACCTGTGGAAGAAACTAAAGGGCAAGTCCAGTTCTTCGTCTTCTCAGTCTCAGGTAACCCCCTTGTGGAATTCTGTCTCAGAGCTAAACCACTATATTTTGTAAATATCGATCCTGATCTTTCCGGTGGAAAGATAGACTTGCCGAGTGGTGGAAGAACAACAAGCGGATATTTCCTGTGTTGTCACATTTCTCACGGGATGTTCTGCTGGTGCCGGTGTCCACTGTCTCTTCAGAAGCAACGTTCAGCCTGACAGGGAGAATAATTGAAGAAAGAAGATCATTACTCACGTCTAGGATGGTGGAGGCAATCACATGCGCCAAGGACTGGGAATTGGCTAAAGAGCGGCAACAACATCAACTATAGGATCTTGAGATCGTGCAGGCGTACGCTGACCTCGAACGCATAAACAATCTCGGCATTGATGAGTAGTTAGTATGTACACATATTGTTACTGTACTATTTTTCTTACTCGGGGAACCCCACTCTGGGCATAAGGTTTTTAACGAGGCAGTAACATTGTATCTGTAAAATATCAAGAAAAATTCAATTTTCCCCCGAAATATTTACGTGCCCATATTTTTACCCATTAATTCAATTTTAACTATGTTTTTAATGAGACGGGTACGAAAGGAATGACGGTCGCCGCCGCCATCGCTGCCTCCGCCGTCTATAGTTATTTAGGGCTGAACTTGAGTTGGCACGATACGACCTCAGAACAACTAATTTTGGATCGTGTCTGAACCTGACGGGAGCTGAGTCTGACCGGCCCAATGCCCGCCTCTATAATAGGCTATCACCATTCACGGATTCACTCATGACTCCTTTGCCATGTGCGGCCCATCATACTACGACTTGCTTTCTTATATCAGCCTTTGTACTACAGTACTGCTGTCCGAGCTTTCTTCATGTACGAGTACGATACCCATAGTCGTGCTAATAATATTAGCTCCTCTTGCGCTCCAAAAGAGAGAAAGAGAAGAAGAAAAAATCGTCCTAGCAGTAGCAACCGCTGATGCTGAATTGACGTCACGCGCTCACTGAAGCTAAAACTCGCAGAATTTACGCTATAAAGTAGAGGAATCAATCAATAGGTTACTGTCATCCGTTCGCCTAGAGCAATTCTCACATCAAGATTGCAACATGAATGAAAGCTTGTTTGGAAGAATCACATCATAACGACACTACAAAATACAAATTAAAGGCCATTGCATTGCATTACAAATTAAATGAGCCTAATAAAACCCGTTAGAATTAAGCTCACTTATTGCACTGTTCATCTCGTCAGTCTCCTTTCCCCTTGTTGCTGCTGCTCTTCTTGGCGGCGGCGTAGGCGGCGCCGTGGAAGTCGAGGAAGAGCGCGAGCAGGGACGCGTTGAAGACGGCGTTGAACGCCCACCCGGCCACCCCCTCGCAGCCGCCGTCGGCGAAGTGGAGCCACAGCATCACCGCGGACGCCGCGAAGCTGAAGAGGAACTGCGCGATCTGCAGCTCCGTGACGGCGCGCTTCCACCGCGGCGGCCACCGCAGGCCGAGGCTGCAGCAGAGGTAGTACCCGTACATGACGACGTGGACGGCGGCGTTGGTGACGAGCGCGATGGGCATGAGGGACTGGCGCGTGGCGAGCCAGAGGTAGCACATGGCGATGACGACGGCGTGGTGGTAGACGTGGAGCAGCGTGAGCGGGCGGCGGGCGAGGAGGATGAGCAGCGTGTCGCCGAGCTCGTAGATCTTGGAGAGGTAGAACACGTGCGCCCAGAAGAAGACGGGGCCCGACGGTGGCGTGGCGCGCGGGAAGCAGAAAGGCCACCTCCAGGAGGGTGCCGTGGCCGCGGCGGAGAGCGCGCAGCCGGCGGCCATGGCGGCGGAGAGGGCCAGGAGTACGGCGTTGTGGAGCGCGGAGGCGGCCCGGAGGGCGCGGGGAGCGGGGGACGGGATGGGCAGGACGCGGCGGTGGAGGAGGAGCACTGCGGCGAGGTAGGCGCAGACGGCGGCGGCGGCGAAGGACGGGGACGCGGCGAAGGTGCGGCCCGGGCGCCAGTGAAAGGAGGCGACGGCGGGGCGCTCGACCAGCAGCCACCGGGCGTGGCGCAGCAGCGCGGCGGCCATCGGGCTAGCTCCAATGGCGGCGCCGGCTTGTCCTTGTGTGGTGGTTTGGGTGACACGTAGAGCAGGAGAAATAAGCGAAGCAATCGCCAGGCGGATGAACTTGGCAGGCGTACGTCAGCATGGTGGGCCGTGCTGCTAATTGTGGCGCGGGTGTGTCGTCACGGGTGGACCAGAGCCAAGGGGTTCGCATGGCATAAGTGGAAGCGTCTCATGATGACGGAAGCGAACGGAGGAAGAGGGGACAGTGGGCAAAGTGTCTCATGTTCAGTCCACTAAGGCTCTAACCCGTGGCAAAAGTTAATCTCTTGTGCGTCTGGGCAACGTGAAGTGAGAAGGCCGTGGCTGCTAGTTAATCTAGCATTGGGCCCCAGGTAACATCCTCCGCGTTGCAAAGGTTCTCTTCACGAAGAATAGTTTACCCCCCTAGTCAATAGCCATGGTGTTATAGTCACTAACTCTCTAAATAAATAAATAAAAACGGTCAATCTTACCGCCTAGCATCATGGAACAGGTGAAAATTGTTGAGAAATCCTAATTTTAGGGTTGATAAGTATAATAGTGAAACTATCATCGGTGGATTTTAGTCTTTAAATAGGATCTTATTTTTACTCAGAAAAGATCAATATATCAATAAAGAGGTTCTCTATGTTGTGTCTACATCGTTTGTCTATCTGTGGTTGTTCATATATTGTGTGGTGATTGGTTGTTGAATTTATATGATTACTACATTTTTCAACACGCTATCAGCACAAATAGCTCTAACCAAAACCGTATGTCGCCGGAATTTCATCTTTCAATATATTGTTTTTGATTTGAATTAATATGGTTGATTAATTTGCATCGGTTTAGATCTTTTAAACTTCTAATTAGACTCGTGATTAATTAGCATTCTAAATTAGAGATTAGCCCGGTTGGATCTGATCTGTACTGTTCATTGTAGTAGTTACTGTTTATGCATGAATACAAAAAAGCGTCGACCGGCTTCGGGCCGAGCCGCTGTCGGCCTGCCGCCGGCACTCCCCGCGACCGGTGACGGTGTACTACTACCCGTCGCCACATCGTCAAATAGTATTTCACATGCACCATTCATCGACTCACCGAACCACCGAGAGCTGCAAAGGGTGGTGATCGCGACGGTTGACACCTATGTTTGAAGCTGTGTGTGCTGTGCTACGCTATGATTTCATATGAAAAAAATATGAACTTTTTTCTGGTATATGTGATAATGCATTTTAAGCTGCGAGTGCGATGTAAAAAACAAACATAAAATATCCAAATAATATATATATATATATATATATATATATATATATATATATATATATATATGTTTTAAAATAGTATCAAACAATGTTGGAAACTATTTTTTTAATCCATTTGCGCCTCTCGCTGGTGCCTCGCACGCCGTCCGTGACTCTAGGGCATGACAGTCTGTCCCCTTGGGACCGAACTCGACCTAGTCTATATCCCACGGGTTCGGATTTCACATATGGCACATGATGGAGAGTCTTCCCCCTGAGGCACAGTGGAGGGTGTCAGTTTTGCTATTTACGTAGGGAAATGGTCAAATTTGCTATTAGTACAGTGAATAGTGCCATATAAACTAAAAACTCTGCCAGTTAGGAACCCAAGTCCATCTTTTCATATTTTTTCTTGTTGTTTGGGCTGAGTTAGGCTGACATTGTTTGGTTTGGTTAGAAGCTCACATACAGAATATCAAAGCATCACCAGTGCCACATTTTCGGCAACGAGAAGCTTCTGATCTGTAAGGGAATGTGATGGACCCGTGCGGCAGTTGGGCGGAGAACCGGAGACGAGCTGCAACTAGGCAGACCTGGCTTAGGATGACGGCGTCGGACGGAGACGACGTCGCCGGAGGCGAAGACGTCGATTTGTCCAACAAAGATGGCATGTGGAGCGTCGCAGGTCTGTGTGTCGCCGTGTCGGTCATGTGCGGTTGCGCTGCCCGTGCATCGTCTCGCCGCCGGAGATCGAATCCATCCATGCCATGGCGATCACTGTTATATCCGGTCGCCGGAGTTCGAATCAAGCCCATGGTCGTGACGACCGCAAATGCGCCCTCCACGATGACGGCCACGGCTCAGCGCGGGATCCGGTCGTCTTCCACTACTACGGCACCAGCCCGACACGATTTTTGTGTGCCCAACTCGACGGAGCGAGTGGCAGGTAGCGACATGCTCGGGACCTGCGGCGGTGATGCTGGCTGTGGGGTGCAGGACTGCAGGCTGGAGGTAGAAGGAGGATTGGCAGGGGAGAAGTTGGCTGAGAGGAGAGTGTGTTTCTCTTTCATGATGGTCCATCAAGCTTTACCCTTTTTGCAGACTCATCCACGTGTTGACCAGGGCGTGTTGACGTGGCAAGACCTCCCTAAGAGAGCTTCACGTTGGCAAAACCACGCTCCAAAACCATGTTAGGGGATTATTTGCTCTAGTTTTAAGAGTTTAGGGTAAGATATCCAATTTTATAGTTTAAGGGATTAAGTGGCCGAAGCACTATAGTACAGGGGGTAAACCAAATTTATTCCTTCTTTTTAGGAAAATTTATCAAAATGACATACATTTATTCTGCCTTCTGAAAAATGTCAATAAGTTCTGCAATAGATTATTTGCCGCATCTTATATTGGCTCTTCGTTAATTTGCCCTTTTGAATATTAAATCCATATTTTCGGTTTAATGATCCTGGCCCACATGCGAAAGGACCATTTTGCCCCTCTGGTCGGTAACGCTATCTTAACCTAGCTGGGTCTAGTCATCTCGGACCAGCCATCCCAAATCCTATCCCCATTTGCTCCGCTCCCTTCTTCGCTCAACCACATGTCTCTCTCGCTCGCGACCACCATCTGCTGGGGAAATCTCTCGGCACGACTGTCTCGGAGACCAGTACGGTGGGAGAAATTCGGCGACAGCGAAGGGCTCAATAGGTATACTCCCTTCCGAAGTACTTTCTCTTCGTCTTTCCTTGTTTCGTTATTGATTCAATTTGATAAATCCGGTGAATGTGTGAACCCTAGGTTTGAGGATGGAGCCGGTCTGAGCTTGATGGAGGCTTCGGTTGGTGGAGGAGTGTGTATAATGGAGGAGCCGGTTGGTGTGGGAGCGTGCGCAGTGGAGGACCCAGTTGTTGGAGGAGCGCCCGCAATGGACCCAAGGGGTAGGTCACTTCCCTTTCGATTATTTTCGATGTACTGTTTTTGGGACCCCCCCTCCATCTTAGTTTAGTCCAACGAAGTATACAACGTAGTAGTCCCCCTAACCGTAATAATCTGTTGTGTGATTGTCTAGTAGGATTGAACCTAAATGAGCCTTTACAATAGCTATTAGAGTTCCATCGTACTTTGCTAGGCTTGACAACGGTAGTCAATGCAGATACGGGCGACAAGATCTAGAATGGGTTGTTGATTTGCGCGGGTTTACCTTTCATAAGTTGATGGATTAGTTGGGAGAGAGACAAGTTAGGGATCATCTCAGGAGGCCCATGTTTGGTGCAATGATTTGGAGTGCGGTGGTAGAGTGGAAAGGGTTTAACACACCTTTGAATTGTTGGATGTCTTTAACAGTCATAGCAGAACGAAATAGGTTTGCTTCTTAGTGGAAATAGTAGACAAAGCTTCCAATCTGTCTAGCCAGTCTAGTGTTCTGATCGGCCCTTGGTGAATGAGTGTCTTTGGGACTACCATCAGAGCAAGAAGATGCAGATGTTGCTCTAGCAGCAACAGCAGTGCATGAGGCTGAGGACCAAGGAAATAACTTGTCCTCACCAGTTAGGGTGGACTGGTCTACTGTCAATATTGATCAAGGACCTAATGAATTGGACAGAGATGTTGCTATGATTGAGGATGACATGTTTGTTCTTTTGGGCTTGAGGGATGAGTCTGACATAGCAAGGCATGAGGCTGACATAGGCAGGGTAGGGGCTGATTCTGGTGCTACACCTGTGGATGGCACTGAAGCGGCAACTATTCTTGCGGATGGCACTAATGGGATAGCTATTCTTGTGGATGATGACATACTTGAGGAGCAGCACATCAAGTACGACAGGGATCATCCCAAGATGGAGATGGCATCATGTTTCCATCCTTGAAATATTTTAGATTAGCCATTAGGCAATATGCTATAAATGAGCAGTTTGACATCTTCACTGAGAAAACTAACCCTACAAGGTTCATTGGGAAATGTAAGGCTGAAGGATGACATTGGAGAATTGTAGCTCGCAGGACCGCAGATAAGAAAGCTATAAGGGTACTAACTTTTGTGCTAAATCTTAATGTTGCATATATGAACTATTAACATTATTTGCTTATACTTACTGATTTTATTGTTTGTGCAGGTGTCAAAGATAGTCAATGATCACCTATGTTATTCAAGCAGTAGGATCAAGACTAGTATGGCATCCCAATCCTGGGTGGTAGACAAGGCATTATCTATACTGAGGAACCATCCCAATATGAGAGCCAAGGAGATGCAAAAAAAAGCTACAAGATGATTACAATGTCACCATGGGATATGACACATATGGAAGGGGTGAAAAAGGCAGTGGATGAATTGTATGGTGCTAGGAATAGAGCTTTCAGTTTTTGTACAACTTCAAGGTTGAGATTAAGCTGAGGTCTCCGGGAAGCATTGTAGAGATTAACAATAAGAGAGTGAAAGATAATGTGTACTTCCATAGATTTTTTTTATTGCATTTAGGCCCTATATTGAGGGGATTTTAGAAGATGTAGATCATATATTAGCATAGACTCAACTGTTCTTAATGGCAAGTGGAATGAGCATTTAGCATCATGTACAACCTTAGTTCCCAGTAGCATTTGGGTTCATTGATGGAGAAAGTGAGGATAACTGGACATGGTTTATGAGACAGCTCCAGATGGCAATAGGTGAACTTCCTAACCTGGCTCTGTGCACAAATGCTTGCAAGGGTTTGGAAAATGCAGTCAATGAGGTTTCTCCTTACGCTGAGAAAAGAGAGTGTTTTAGGCACCTGATGCAAAATTTTGTGAAGAAATTCAATGGTAACTGCTTTGGACATATGTGGCCTGCAGCTAGGGCATATAAGTAAGTTGTTTTTGAATACCACATGAACAAGGTTTTTGATAGCATACCCTCAGGTGGCTGACTATCTTCAAAGGTATAATGTGGATGAGATGTGCCTTCAACCTAGACATCAAGTGTGATTATATTAACAACAACCTCGCAGAGTCCTTCAACAATTGGGTGAGAGATGTAAGGACCTGCCTCTGGATGAACTTACATACAAATTAAGAGAGATGGTTATAGTGTTGTTTGAGAAGAGGAGAAGGATTGGGGAAAGGCCGCAGGGGAGTATTCTACCAGCTCTCTTACAACAATTGAGGATCAAGTCAAGGGGATTAGGCCACCTGAAGCCTCAAACATCTGCCAATTGGATTGCACATGTGAGGGACACTAACAACATCAACCTTAGGCATGTTGTGAAGACATCTACTCATGAGTGCACTTGGCCTTGAGTGGCAGTACATAGTTAAGCTTTGTAAGCATGCATTGGCATTCCTACCATGTCCGAGGAATATCAATACGGAGGATTATGTACATGAGTACTACTCACTAGCAAGGTTCAGAGCTGTTTATGAAAGGGAAATTGAACCATTAGCAGACAAGTCTCAATAGCCAAAGGTGGACATTGGCTTTCAGCTGCTTCTTGCAGTAGCCAAAAGATCTACTGGAAGGCCTAAGCAATTGAGGATTAAAAGTTGCTTGGAAAAGGGGGTAAGGGAAAGCAACCAGTTTAATTGGGTAGCCTAAACATGTGCAAAAGATGTGGGGAGCTGGGACATAGGCATGCATATTAAATTCAATGTTTTTTTGGTTTTGAAACTGATACATGAACTATTGTAATTGTGGCCTCCACACAAGAAGTCTAGAAAAGCAAGAAAGAGCGCAACAAGAACAAAAGGAGCAACCACTTCAACAGTTGGAGGTCCTAACATATCAACTAGGAGGTCAATCATCACCATGCCTGCTATACTGAATGAAAGCCTTGGTCCTGTCACAAGGTGCAATACTCTTATTTGTTCCACTTTAATATACATATGCATTTATGACTAAATCATCTTCTTCCAGGCAACTTGCACTGGCTTTGGGAGGTAAAGCATCTCTAGCAAGACCTGTCAAGAAGATGACCCCAAAGAAGAAGAAACATAGCACCTAAGAGAAGTTATGTATTAGGGTTGCATTTAGGATATTTTGGATAACTGGGAGAAGTTATGTGTTAAGATTACATTTTGGATATTTTGGATAACTGGGAGAAGTTATGTATTTTGCATTCTATCATGCTGAATGTATTCTGGATGTACTGAGTCTGTAATGTTGGATTCTAGATTATGCATGTTTGGATGACCTGCAATGTTAGAAGTGTTTCATTTGAACTCAATCCATTCTTGTGCTAGCTGCTTTCTATCAGTAGTCGGGACCAATTGAAAAGGGAAGCAATGCACTGGAAAAATGACAATACGAATTGAAAGCTCACAAAATGAAGCACTTCACAATTTACAATACCAATTGAACTCGGTCCAGTCGAACTCAGTCCAGTCTGTGAATAGTCAGTACCAATTGACAATACCAATAGAAAAACCGAAGCACTGCATTGGAATAAAATACAATACCAACTGAACCATTTCAGAATTGACAAAATGGAGCACTTTCTATCACTCAATCCATTCAGGGTACAACAACATAGTCTTTCTGTCCATAGCATCCATTTAGCACCATAACCAGACAATAAACAGACATAATCGACAATAGCATCCATTTACCACTATAAGCATCCATAAGTCTGCATTGCATAAGCATCCATGACCATACATTACTATCCATAATCATTCATTATAGCTAGACAAAAGCAGCTATCCTAACACAACAAATACTACCATCCATTACATAGGGCACTGGCTACTTCGCTAACACAACGCACACTAACAGGCAAAGGAACACAACAAGTACTACATTCACAACTATCTGCATCTCTGCTATCTTGTTCAGCTTGCTCAGCTCCACATCCTCATTGGAAACAAAAGCCTTCAACACAATCATATCTTACTTCTACCAAGCAACGCTGGCATTCAGACCATCCAACTCACCCTTCATAGAATTATAGCCTTCCTTGAGGTCAGATGTAACCTCCAGTAGATCTGGAATGGCATCCTCAGTGCATGTAGTGTCCTCATGAAGAAGCCCCATATCCACCACGTACTGCTTGTACTTGTCGATCCACAAGAAAAAATTGCAACCATTCGAAACTACTAAGCATAAAACGAATCCAATTTAGCCCAATCAGTACCAATTTCCTTCTCTAAAATCGCACAACCCTAAAACCCTAACCACGACGCAACTGTAAAACCCTAGCCATGATGCATCCCTACTTAGTCAAAATTCTCCCTAAAAATCGCCCTACCTGATAACCCTCGCCGCGGTGCACCCCTGATCAGTACCAATTTCTCCATAATTTCTCCAAAATCGCCCAACCATACAACCCTAGCCTTCCGCTATTCAACCCAAATCAGTGCCAAATGCAACAAATAAAGAAAAGGAGCATACAACTTACTCTGGCTTGATTCCTCGGATACTTGAAGAAAATCTTCCCTGGGTTGTTCTTCGTCTTTGAGGTGAGCTCCACCACCTTCTCCACTCCGCAAATAGGGCAGTCAATGAGGGGGAAACCTATATCCGGTGCCCCAGCAACGGTGCACGACTAGGGGTAGAGTGGATGCCATATGATCTCCCCTCAAACATTTGTAGCTGGGCTCGGAAGAGCTCACCACCGAGAGATTGCCCCGGCAGATGGTGGTCGCAAGCGAGAGAGATAGGTGGTCGAACGAAGAAGGGAGCGGAGCAAAGGGGAATAGGATTTGAGATAACTGGCTAGACCCAACTAGGTTAGGGCAGCGTAACCGACTGGAGAGGTAAAATGGTCCTTTCGCGTGTGGAACAAGGTCATTAAACAGAAAATATGGATTTAATATTCGAAAAGGGCAAATTAACGAAGAGCCAATATAAGATATGACAAATAATTTATTGCAATGAACTTAATGGTATTTTTCAGAAAACAAAAGGTGTGACACTTCTGCAAATTTCCCTTCTTTTTATTAGTTTGAAACGTGCTCCACCGTTCCTTTGGTGATGGATGCTTAACATTTTGAAACATGGTGACAGACGATCTGATGGCTCAGATGTGACTTCTCTTTCTCTAGGAGAGTTGTCATTATATGCAATCCCAATCCCCACGGTAACCCAACCAAGCTACGAGATGGTATGCTCAATACTCGCATCGAAATTCATTTGCCGGGGGGAGTTCAGTGCTCACAAAACAGTTTTTAGCCTAAGTTCCTTTCACGAATCCAAGCCCAAAGGCGGGGTTCTTTTCCGATCTGTTTTCTTTTTAGAATGTGTTTTCTGAAGTTCATTTATGTTGCATAAGCGTGGCATTAATATTCCCTTCAAAAGGGTACATGATCACCCTCGCTACAGGGTGTTATTGTAGCACCCTCTGGAATTGTAAATCCTGATGGTTGTAAGCTGATAACCACTGACCAAAAATCCACTGCCTGCCTAAAGATACAGGATGGTTCTAAATACTGACTCAAATTAATAGCTGCAAGCGAAATTTCCATGCGCCACTAATGCTTCAATCCCAACTACATCAAGCATGTTGATACTTGGAAAACATTGTTGATTGTTCTGCCAAATTTAAAACTTTACAGCACAAGAAAATGAGGAAAGATAAAATTTGTTTTAACTTGAGCTAAAGATATGCCTCCCGAAATATAAAAGCATTCAAGAAACATCAGCATGAAAGAATATCTACACGATTAACAGGAACAGAGTGAGAAACAGGAGGGAATGCAAATGATTAGCTTGAACTATACCAAAATTACATCGCAAATAATCATTCATTACTAAGAAGGAAACTACTCAGGTTATCAACACTAAAACTTTACTCATCTCTTTCAGGTAGCAAGGCAAAATATCTTTTGCAGTCGAGGCACATATGATTCGCACTTCAGTGACAAAAGTTCTCCAGGTAATATAGAAAATTACACCGTTTGGTTCTCCGGAGCAAAGACTTTGGTTTCTCATAAAACATGTCTGTCAACATGGCTCAAGATATTTTTGCATTCCCGTTTCAACCAGCTAAACTTCAACTATCATATGGCTATGTAACATTCTTGATGGCGTAATTTTGATAGGCTAGAAAACTACAAATTTACTTAGGGCTAAATATGCAAATAAGAAATTGATCAGTCGAACCTAACTTTCAAGCAAATTCTTTATGTCCTAGCCAGTAAGAAATGACTTTTGATTTCAGAATAGTTTCAAAATCACCTATGCAGCATCATGAATGGAGCCATACACAGCCTTCCGATCCAGGAGCATATATCAATAGAACAGAACCAAAATTTCATTCCATTAGAGCACAAATCTAAGCACAGTGGCCATCGAATTCATCGAGCATTACAAACACACAGATTTAACCTGAGGAAATAACATCGGGGCAAGGGAGATCCCCGAAAAGGCTCAGAAGCAGCAGTCGCAGTCGAAGGGGCAGAGCGCGGTGCCGCCGGCGTCGGCCTTGCCGAACCCGATCTCCTCGGCGGAGTATACGGCGAGCCCGTCCGCTGTGCGCCGCCGCGGCCGCTTCTCCTCGGCATCTTCGTCGTCGTCCGGCTCCCTATCCTTGCCCCTACTCTCCTTATTCTTGCTCTTCTTATTGCTGCCCCCCTCGGCCCTCTCCTTGGGCCTCTTGGCCCCCGCGGCCTCCTGCTGCGGCTTGCGCTTCTTGCCGGACTTGGCGACCTGGAAGATCTCGTCGATCTCGTTGCCCGCCTTCTGCTTCTTCGGCTTCTTAGCCGCAGCCGCCGCCGCCGCCGCCCGCTCTTCCGTGGGTTCCTGAGGCTTATTAGGTTTTCGGTCGGAGAAGGGGGGCTTGGCGTCGATTGAGGGGTTGGGGGCGGATGGTTTCTTCTTCTTGTGGGATTTGGTAGCCATTGGAGGATATGGCGTGGGGAATTCGCTGCCGCCGCCCCAGGGGAGGAGTAGACAAGAGCCGATGAGGTTTTCGGGGGTGGCGGCGAGGAGGGTTTGCGAAAACTGCGAGGGGGGACTACTGCAGGCTGGGGAGGAAGATGGTGGGTTGAGGCGTTGAGCAGAGTTCTCCGTGGGTTGGCTGGCCCAGCCCACACACACTTAAACCTAAGCATGCCTGTTATGAAGCATGTTAGCCCAAAAAAAAAAGTGAAACACGTACGAAATCTCTTTGATAAGTCAAATTAACAACGGATTCAGTGAATTTATAAGAAAAAAATTCACAAATGTAGTTCCTTATCTGCAAATCTAGATGCGTCCCTTATTCTGAAATTCGAGCTTCTATCATCCGAACAGGTCGGAACAGCTGCGATCTCCGGTTCAATACAAACCAACTGTACTGCATATGAAACAAGAAACCAAAGCCAATGAACCGCACGACCTTACCTCGGGTCTTTGCACCATACGAAAGTTGGCCGGAGGCGAGGTGCCTGTACAACGAAGAGCATGTTCACTATATGAAGAAACGACAGTTCGCACCAAAAGGAAATCAACACTGGGGCCCCCCGGTGCGCAGGAAGCAAACACGCTCAACAGAGCTCTTATATCAACTGAGACATGTCAAGCAGATATATGCCTAATTATCAATAAACAATAAATGACGAAAATCCTTCATCATTTCATAATTTATGAGACTTCTGAGCAATCGATAGTTCACAATAAACCATATCACATATGTACAGTTGGCGCAATGAGTTTTGTATTTACAAATTGCTGATCATTGCGCATGATCATGATGCCACTGTTCTTTCACACTTCACAATGCCTTCATAACAAACTTTGCGGACACGGCGGTTTCTTTTGCTGCCATTTTCAGGACAGTGCGACTTCGGTACAGCCTGCATCCAATCAAAAGGTAACAGTCAAAAGAACAGCCATCTGATACCTAAGTAAATATTATTTATATATGCAGATAATGTCTTTTCTGACAAAATTCACTTAACAAAATTGTATCCTGTCCTACCATAATTAGACTCTTCTGAAGATAATTGACCATATAAGCAAAACAAATTGTAGTGGTAAGAATTTTTATATAAAAAACACCATAACATCATAATGTTTCGCAATTATTACTTTCAACACAAAAATAAATAAATAAGATGATGAATCTCAACAGCAGGTTAGCATTAAGCAATGCCGAGCAACAAAAGGAAAGAAAGTAGTGAAGTTTAAAACAACAATACAACAAAAAAAAAAGCGAAGAATGGTGTAAACTTTTCAGTTGCATGCACACTTAACTATTCACTTGTAAAACTAACATACAAATATGGCATGGTGAGAACATTACCCTACTAATGTGATTCCCCAAGTTGCCAATATGTAAATCACTTTTCCAGCCTCCCAGAAACTTGTCCATTTCGTCCGATCTTTCATGGTACTCAATGCAATTACAACTGCTGCTGACAAGTTAGAAGTTAGAACATATAAAACATACACTAAATCAAACCAAAAGGCATGTCAAGCATACTAAAACTCCCAGAGATACAAATATCCAATAAGAATGTAGCCATGTGACCAAGAAATCTTTGTTTCATCCCTCTTTATATAATGAACTATTGTTCTTTATATAATGAATTATTGTTCAAAGAACTTAATAGGTGCTGCAGGCAAATAAAAAAATCCAGAAATCAAGGGCAAAAAACAAACTAAGGCACAACCTCAACCAAAGTAACAGCCAGCCTTCAAATTGTCACAACTCACAATCACTTTCCTGTCTCTAAAGATATTATTAGGGAAGAAATCCATATGACCCCCTGAAGTATGGTGGTGCAACCACTTAACCAAGGTTATTAAGTCGGTAAGTCGACACTACCCTCCTAGTTATCGACTAGCTGACTAGTCGACTGGTACTGTTCATATGACATGCATCATGAACATAACAAGCACGACATAATCAACGTAAGTCCACGACAATAAAATAAGTCCACATTCCACAAGCTTAGAGTCTAATGACGTAACATAAATCCACAACAATAACAAGTCCAACTCTCATCTCTCAAAAGTTATCCATCTCGAACTCATCTAAATTAGTAGTAGCATTCATGTTCTCTCTATCACCATCTTCGATTGTTCTCTACAAGAATGTAGTTAACACAGATCTGTTCAAATACCGAGAGAACGGATTAAAAAGGAACAGGTCCAACAAAGTTTTAGCTCCAATGTACACTAGTACATCAACCTATCTATATATTCACGCCTCTTCCCGACCCCCCCCCCTACTCCCTACTTCCCCCTCCCTCTCCTAATCTCTGGCGACTGGCTCGGCGGCCCGATCTCCCCCTCTCGCCGGCGATCCGAGATCCCCTTCCCGGCGGCTCCCCTTCTTCCTCCCCGGCTCCCCTCCTCCGCCTCCAGCTCCCTTCTCCTCCTCCTGGCTCCTTCCTCACAGGGAGGGGGAGGTGGGGGCCGGGTCGAGGCGTGGGGAGAAGGGAGTGAGGGGCCGAGAGGAAGGGCCGGAATGGAGGTGGAGGTGGGAGGAACCGGAATGGGGCGGAGGGCATACTTGGATCCGGAGTGCCATGGCGCGACAGGGGATGGAGGTGGGGCGGTGGCCGAGGCGACGGAGGCTGCGACGGCCGGATCTGCCTTGAGGGAGAGGGCGAAGGCCGTGGCCATGGGGCCCCTCCGAGGGCGGCGGCGACGGGAGCTGGAGCTCTGCTTTCTCTGGAGTCACTCGTGAGTGTGAGTTCAGGCGCCCTCCTCCTCCTATCTCTTTGCCGCTACCTCGGCGGTAGGCGCAAGAAGTCAGTCGCCGCCTCGGTCGGCACTTCTCCGGCGACTTGTCGACTAGTCGATGACTTGATAAGCATGCACTTAACCCTTGACCTAAAAACCCGGCTATTTAACCCCATGACGTTGCAAAACCAGGTTACTTAACCCCCAATGGCTGTTTTGCAGGGTGATTTTGCTTATGTGGCACTTGGTTAGGGTGGTTTCGCCACATGGGCGGCTGAGTCGGCAAGGTGGGAGGCGAAGCAATCGTCGATCTACACCTACAACATCGGGGGGCACATCTACGACATGAAATGGAGCATGTGGAGCGACAAGAAGTACCGCCTCACCATCGCCAGCCTGCTTGAGCAACTCGTCAGCCGCGTCAAGGTCGTCCAGCTCGACAAGTCCTCCAGCAACATCGCCACTGTGCTCTCCTTCTACCACCCCTTCCCACCCACCAAGACCATGTTCATCCTGGACCCACACGCCATCCACCCCGACCTGCTCGCCACCTCCGTCCTCCTCCTCCTCTGCATCTAGTGTGTCATCTCCCCAAATGACGACGATACCAATGCTGGCAACTCCAACTCCGGCTCGGTCCACTGCGTCAAGCGTCGTAAGCGGCGTCGTGCTGCCGGCGATGGCGAGGAAGCCGGCGAGTGAGTGATAGCCCATGCCCACCATTGGAGGCTTCGGTCGTCGCTGCTGCCTCCATGAAGCATCATGCTGCTGTCCCCATCTCCACCTCACGTCGTTGAGGGCGAGGTCAGGAGAGAGGAGGTTGGCACCGGGGCAACGAAGAAAAGGAGGTAGCACCGCCACCATGAGGATGCCATGGTGATGTGGGTGACCATAGGAGGTGGCTTGGGTGGAGGATGAAGATTGAAGAGAGGGGAGGGGAAGATGAGAGGAGGAGGAAAGGTAGTACTCACTGACACGTGGGTGCTATTGTGTAAGGAATATTTATATGCTTTATTTACATCAGCCATGGTAGCAAAACCACCTTAGGGGATTATTTGCACCGGTTTTAGAAGGTCAGGTCTAGGATACCCGATTTTTTACTTGAGGGTTAAGTGACCACACCACCATACTTGAGGGATCATATGGACTTCTTCCTATTATCAGCAACGTTTCGGTATATGCTTTAGTAAGCCTATTTGTGACACCCTAGAGTTTTACACTAAACTTTTTGAGGGACTAGATGTGATAGAGGGATGATCTCCATGGTGCCTCCTCCAACAACTAAATAGATCGATACAAACAAAAATATAGTATAATAACCATATGCTCATCATAACATAGCAGTGCAGTTGAAATCAGAAACAGAAACAATATACAGAAAAATCAACACAGTACAACATTTTTCTTGGCATGTGTGTCTCCATTATGGTGAAGTTTCTCATTGCGCTAACTAGGTGGACTTAACCAATTAACCCCTGTGCATCATTGTTTTCAAGCAATGATCTAAGAGACATTAGAAAGATTTAAAATTTAACTTTAAGAACAACAGCATGGAGGATGGTCATACCCTTTTGCAGCTCTGCCTGTGATAATGACTGAAGAGAACATAACAACAAACAGTTAGAGCAATGAAGTAGTGCTGGAGGTGATATTCAACAATTCTTGAAAACATAATACCTTGGACTTTGGACCTTCAAGAATGCACCTAGCAATAAATGTGGCAATAGCATCGACGATGTCATTGTCATTAACCATTACATAATTTTCATTGTCAATTCCACTAATTTCTTCCAAATTGCCCCCAGCATTATCACAAGCAACCAAGACCCATGACCCATTCCTCCCATCACCATTAGCATATGGAATATCTCCAACTTCCACATCTGGTTTTCATTAGAATAGAACAGAAAGAGCTTAAGTTGGTAACAATTGGCAGAATGTAATAAGTACAAGAGCTAACAATTGTCTAAAGCATGGTTCAGGAACAAACTTCAAAGGGTTTAGCAAGGATGAACATGTCATGTTGCCAGATGATACTTCAGTATGTTGACGCAATGACTCGCCTCGTACTTTCTCAAGATGAGCAAGGAAGCTAGCATTGTTAGCTGCCACTACAAGACGATTATGCAACTGCATCATAAAATCACATCCAAGAAAAACAAAATCAACCCAACATTAAAATCAAGTGTAACAATTATAAGCTGGATAAGCATTTGATTACATAAAAATGATTTTCTAGGCTGTTCATCTTGATTCCCTATCTTGGATATATTAGCCCGTATCTCACAGTAAGCTTAATCACCCTCTGTAGTCTGTAATAGCATAGTGTGGAATGCTGACAGGTAACGTGACCTGAAACACTATGGCTATAACTCTCGACACCACATCTACAATAATAAATCTCCTCGTAATAAGCCAAAAGATGATGGATGACACATTACAATTTGTGCATACTATATCATGTAAAATTTTGGATGCATAGATATTGCTAACTGATAATCCTGTACGATCGTGCCAATTCACTACATCATGTAAAATTTGGGATGCATAGCTCTTTCTAACTAATAATCATGGACTATCGTGCCGATTCCCATAGGAAAAAGATGGAGTAATAATCTACAAGAGCGTCAAAGAGAAGGTGTGAGCCTGTGAGGGGCTCACGTCGGGAGGACGCTCCTGGGAGACGCAGGGCACGCCTTGGAGCTCGCGGAGGAGGGCGAGGTCGTCGGCGAGGCGGGCGCGGAGGATGGCGTTCTCCGCCCGCAGCCGCTCGGCCTCCCGCTCGTCGGTGGCCTCCGCGGGTGGGGGCTCGGCACCGTCGTTTGCCGGGCTGTGGCAGGGGCGGCGCTCGTAGGCGTAGCGCGCGACCTCGGCAATCTCGACGAGCGTGTGGGCGACCTCCAGGGGGATCTTGTGCGCCGCCGCGGCCAGCGCCATCGCCGCCTCGATCGATCGTCCGGTCTCGTCGGGGGACGCGAAGAGGGGATGCGGAACCAGGAGGACGACGGCGAAACAAACCCTAGCCACGCACCACGCACGCAACCTCAGTCGTCGACGGTGTACGAAGTACGAACGACTGGGGTTGTTCTCACCGAAAGAAATCGGGGATTCGGTCACGTTCGGGTGGGCCCAACCTAAATCCTCTGTAGACTTGTTGGAAAAAAAATTCAGTAGAGATGGTCTTATGTGAGACCCTACTCCATTCACCATTCACCGTCCGTTCGAAAGTGATTTGGAGGGATCAACGATGATGAGCACGTGAGACCCTCCTCTGTCAAATTTTGAATCCAAGAGATGGGTTTGCTTCCAGAATAAGCTAGGTGATAGTTATGATTGTCTAGTCACATTCATTGACGGATATTTTTTCTTGTTGAAGAGTTCATCGTGTATCCACGGAAAGAAATTATATGGGACGGACTCTTAACTTCAAACTTTTAAGGCCCCTCTTGGATCGGTGTCAAGCGGGAAAACCACTCTCAAAGCACCATGCTCCTTTTCCCATGTATGGACTCCGTTGCTGCTGCTAAACATGTTCTCTCTCCCACACTCCTACTTTCTCTTCCTACTGTTTTCGGTGATTTCTCCGGCGAGAACAAGGGAAACGGTTTAGTCTCACTATCGCCTACAAAATCCATGGCCCACGACTCCAGTGTGCTTCCGCAGGGCCAGAAGTTCTTGTCCTCCTTCCCATCTGAGCAGCAGCCATTAATTCATGCCTGCTGTTTCTTCTAACTAGCTGCTAGTGAGACATGAAATTAGAGTGCTTGATTCAAATCGAGAGGAGCAAGCAAGTGTTTTTAGCCTAAGCAGCAACCATTAATTCCTCTCTATTGTTGCTGCTAACTTGCTGCTAGCGAGACAGAAAAAATCAGAGGAGGTATGACTCAAATTGACAAGGGCAATCAAGCGTTTCAGGCCTCCTCGTCGGCCGCTCCGCCACTTTTACCGTCACCTCCCCATCCGAGGTCTCCACGCTCATCCGTAAGCTCGACTGCCTCGTTGTCGCCATGGCCGTGCTCCACGCGGAGCTCGAGACACTGGTTGAGCTCGAGCAATCGGTGCAGAATCTCTCCATCGCCAACCATGGAGAGAGTAGGGGTGGAAGAGAGAGAGAGGAGAGGAAAAGGCTCAGCAGTGTCAATGGAGTCTTCACTCTTTAGGCGTTGGGGAAAAAAAGCTACTTTGAGATTGATTTTCACGAAATTTGGACATATGTAATACTGTGTAAATCCGAAATTCCAAATTTAGCCCCTATACGAAAAAAATTCCGTTTCTAGCCCCGTTCGATGGCGGGATGCGTCGGTAGACGCGTGTCCGATCGTGCGGTGTGGCACCGCACGCGCCTGCTATTCATCTGTCGTGCGGTGCCACAAGACGATCGCCTTACATCTGCCGGCCGTGTGCGGTCCCATACTGCGCGACCAATGCTGTGGTGCCGGTCGTGCGGTCCCATACCGCACGACCCGAATGCACTCTCCCGACCGCGCGTCTCTTCTCCCGGCCGCGCGTCTCTCTGCTGTCATTCCATCCGCCAGAAAGCAAAGCGGCCGGGCACGGCCACTCGCTAGCACAGCGCGTCGGCTATTCATTTCTATGGCCCTTCTCCATGAGCAAAAGATCGGCGTATATGTTGGCATCTGAAGGAAGAAGCTCATTTGTAGTTCATTCAACCGAAGCGAGGCGAGAAAGGCGATGGCGAGGCGAAAGAAGGAAGATTTGAGTTGATTTAGTTCGGAGCGTGGTTTGGCAAGTACAAAAGTTGTAGATCGTCTCGTGAGCTTCAAGAAGAGGTAAGTTTTGTACAGTGTAACTAATATTTTATGTATGTCATTAGTTTATAATTAAGCAAACCATGTTTGGTTAATGTTATTTTAGGTCAATCTTTGATACGCTATGTATTTGTAGCAAATCTAACATATGTTAGGCATGATGTATTGTAGTGTATGTAATATTATACTATGTTTTTGAGAACATACGTATTGTAATGTAGTTTCATGTTGTGCGAAAATATGAACTTGTAGATTTGTAGACGGTGAGAAAGTACATATTTTTAGAGCATTTGTAGGTGATAACAATAGTAACAGGATTAGAAACATACAATTAAATGCGGTTAGGGAAGAAGTGGATATAGTGCGGTTGGTGGTAAAAATAAATTGAAAATAAAGTGCGGTGGCGGGTGTTTGATGAATACGATTATTGCATGTTTGAAACTAACATGGTTGATTATGCACTTAACATGTAATGGGAATTTGGCATGAATCGAAACAAGCTTATCTGAGAACAATAGTGAAAATAAAATAACGTTGTAATGTAATTTTCATATGAATTAGAAATGGAAATAAAAATGAAGTGAATATGTAATTTGATGTATGTTAGAATTTAGAAGTAAAATAGTTAGAAGTAAATTGTAGATTTATAAATACCGTCTTTATTAATGTTACAATGGGGTAGTGGGGTGTGATGATCTGATTGTTGCATGTTGTGTAATGAGATGGTTGATTGTGCACTTATGTTAGATGTACGCCATGGTGACATTCAAGACTTGTTCGTATTCTACGGTAGTGGTCTCGTCTGTGACGGGCGTATGGGGCGTGAACTGTCTAATTGTGGCCGGACCGTGATCCGGGCACCGGTCTGAACGCCATGAACTTGTCGACCTACGGAGGTGTGTCCGTTCGGCGTTCGATCGGCTGCCGGAAGGAAGAGATTCGGATCGAGGCGTTATATGCGTCAATGGTGGGTGATGCGGGGAAGAATGTGGCAACCGAAGGTGACCAGCGATGCCTCGTGGGCCAACTACATGGAGGTTGTGTGCAACCACGATCTTTGCGATATATGCGGACCAATGGTATATGTCGAGTTAAGTGGAAGGACGAATCATCGCCATGGGTGGCTCGATCTGCATGGTGCGAGATGTAGTGCACAGGTTCATCTTGGCGGTCATGAAGGCGCTTGTGCGAGGAGAAGATGTGGGCGAGAAGTGGGTGATGAAGACCTCGGGAGGCATGCGGAGAATTTCGAGCCAACGAAGGTGTGGAGGAGAGGTGGTGGGCGCCCGTATTGGTATCATGAGTACCTTGGGGACCAGTGGAAGAAGTGGGCGGAGGAGGAGGAGGATGAGAAGCAGGCGATTACGGAGAGGGCGGCGATGGCGAAGGCTGCAATTGGAGGGTGGTAGGTGGTGTTGTGACCACCGGCGGTGCGTCGTGCCATCGGGCCGGGCGACAACGCGGCGGCATCTCTAGTTCTCGCCACGAGCGGAGGAGGAGAATGGGGGTTGGCGAGGCACACTCATTTTGGGGCGATGCTTAGTAATAAGAGTCTTTATCCGGTGAGCTATTGCTAGATCTGCCGTGAACATGGCCGGACGTATCGGGTGCGAGTCAAACCAGACACGTACATTGTGAAGTGTGTTGGCCAGGTCTGTCTTGGCAAAATTCGTGCCACACGGTTCAAGAAGCGCGAGCGAAGTTCGGATAACGGTCTTTGCATGATCACGATTGTGAGCTTGCGGGGCGATCGTAAACACCGCAACATGACATCGGCATATGTTGCGGGTGGTGAACCACCTCATCGTGGCGGATGTATCCATTTCTCCGAAGGTTATAATGGCGAAGTAGCAAATTCGGAGGATTGAGGTGAGCTACAAGAAGGCATGGAGGCGAAGCGAAGGTCTTTGCCGTATGTTTGGGACGTCACGAGGCGTCGACTGGTCCCAAGAATCTTGCGACAAATCACGAGAATCAAATCGAGCACGTACATTAACAGCGGGAGAGGTTCATCCTCTGAGGGGCGAATCTGTTATATTCTTGACAGTGTTACGGGCCTTCCATCGAGCGATACAAGGCTTGGTCGTGCCGTCCGGTGCTAACGATAGGCGGGGCGTTCATATCCGGCAAGTACAAGGTACTATCCTCACATGATTCGGCGGACGCAAATGACCGATTACTCGATGGCATTTGCAATTGTGGAGAATGAGAATACGGATAGGCGGCTTTGGTTCCTTGCCAATGTGAAGCGAGCCATAGTGCAAGGTCGTCCGAAGTGTGTATCATCTCGGACCGCAATGCGAGCTTCTTTATCTGCGTTGCGAGCGATCTGAGAATGGGGCCTTGACCCCCTTCGATGGAATGATCTGAAGAACCGTTGGTGCATGAGGCATCTTCTGCGAACTTCCACGAAGGTTCCGTAGCAAGGACTTAATGAAGATGTTTAGAAGCTATGTGCGCGAACGAAGCGGAAGTTTGACACCTTGTGGAGCAACTCGATCGGGAGGCTAGTAAGCATGTC
The DNA here is from genome assembly GCA_036346395.1 of Hsuehochloa calcarea. Classification (NCBI taxonomy): domain Eukaryota; kingdom Viridiplantae; phylum Streptophyta; class Magnoliopsida; order Poales; family Poaceae; genus Hsuehochloa; species Hsuehochloa calcarea. Next base: position 18,735,867 of record CM070597.1, on the reverse strand, counting down.
GAGACGGAAGGGGCCGTGGAGGAGGCTCCACAAGAGTTGGAATGTTCACACAATGGGTTCAATCAAATGCACGACTTGGAGATGTGGTCTTTGTTGCACGACACGGGCGAGTATGGGATCATGACAACTAATATGTCGGAGGTTTACAGGAGTCTTGAAGGCGTCGGATCTCTACCAATCACGGCAATCGTGGGCGAGAGCTGGAACCGTCTTGTCGGGTATTTTGTCAATAGAGCCATGATGGCGAAGAAGCACCTCGGCGAAAACAAGCGCGCTACTAGGTAATGCGGCGTATATGGGGAAAAAGATGGAGAAGAGTCGTTCCCACATTGCTCGACCCATTGATGGCCTAAGGAACAAGTTCGAGGTTCGCCTCGGCGGAAATGCGTCATGGGTCACATCGGAGGGATCGCAAACACGTATGCACGATTGATGACAAAGCATCTTGCACACGCAACAAGCCCGACTTCTTCACAAACCGTGCTCCCATGTGTATGCGACTGCGGTATGGCGACAGCGTCGACCGGTACATCTCATAGTACTACGACATGCGGCACTTGTATGCAACACAGGAGTCTGAGTTTCATTCATACGGGGTATATATGCACTATAGAAATTATGGCGGGGAGGTAAAGTGGTTTATCAATTTCAAATATCAATGCAACTCCATGCTATATGTCCACATGCACTTCTTTTCCGATATCAGGTATAGCGTGAGTGAATGCTCGCGACAACATTCACTCTCAAGCCCGTTCCTCCATAAGGATCGGGGACCTCCTCCACTCCCGTGGAGTTGTGATCATCAAGATCACCTTCTCTTATGCAAAGATGCTTATGAATGCAAACATGCAATCTCCATCATAAACATCATATCCAACTTTCCATCATGCTCATCAACAAAGATATAAACATACCAATTCATTGTTTGCAATTAAACCAAATAAAAGCACAACAATAATGGTAATAGAAGATAAAGAAAACAGTGATCGATCATTGATCGCTGTCTACCATGCACTTGCCTGTACTAGTTGCGACGCACGATTTGGCTAGCAGATGGCAACAAGCACGACGCTTCTCCTACATTAAATACACACATCTCAATACAAGCTACAGCATCATAAGAATCACAATCAATATACATCGCTCCTACACGTCCCCAAATATACCACATTACGCCGGTACCGAAAAGTTACCCCTTGCTGCCTAGGCACTAAAACGGACGTAACTTTTGACTCAGAAGTCCGATCACCACAAACCACCCCATTCTGGATTCTTTATAAAATTATCCACATTTTCTTAGATTACACCGACTTCTAATTAACTCATCTAACCCTCCGTATTTAGCTCCGAAAGTCGATCTGTCCGCTTCGGAACAGCAGACTTACTAAATTCATAACTTTTGTTTTACTCAACCAAAATGCGCGTTCTCAGATCCTACAGAATCATTGGACAATTACCTACAACTTTCATGTAGATCAAAAACACTAATTAAGCTGTTTACTATTTTTAATAACCAATCTACCAAAACAGCGCCGAAAGACGACAACCCTAAAAACAGCGGCCTGTCGAAAAACATAACTCTAATTATACTCGTCCGATTGACATAATAAAAATTCTATAGAAAGATATCGGAATTATCTACAATTAACTAGTAGATGACGTTACCAAAATTTGCCATTAAAATACCCGAATAAATTGTACAATATAACAGCAGGTTAACATACTCATTAATCGACCTCTCAATTTAACCTCAAATTATAATCCCTAATTACCCTAGGAAACAGAGAAACGAACATTGTATTTCGTTACTGAACATGCCTTTATGCACACATACATAACACAGTTATACTAATTCATTTTCTAGTCGTGGCTGAGCAAGAAACAAGAAATACAAAAAAAAAGAAACTTACACAGGGCAATCACTTCGGCTGGAAAAACAGCAGCAAAACAGCCGTCCCGCAGATGACAGCAACTCGGCTGTAGTCCGGCTTCTCTGGCGGCAGAATCAACTGAATCGCGGCGTGCGTCGGCGATTAGTATCCCAGGCGATGCACTCCGAGAAAGCGGCGGCGAAAGAAAGCGGCCGTGAGTTGCGGCGAACAAGGAAAGCCGGCGATGTGAAAAAGCAAGCGAGGCAAGCAGGCGATCGGCAACCCAGCTGGCTCCACGCGCTGTAGAAACAGCAAGAAAGCGGCAGCAGGGCAAAAGCAAAGCGCGTACGGTATGACAGCAATTCAGTAGCGAGGAAAAGGCGCAAGAAAAAAACGATGCGAGGCGGCAAAAAATTCCAGGAAAGCAAACTGGCGGCTAGGGTTTTCAAGAAAAATTACAAATCTATTTATAGCTCAACAAAATTCTGAAAATACTCTATTTTCCCAAGTTCTTTTTATTTAATTACACCCAGGCCCTTAAGAGGCTAATAATTAATTAATTATTGCTAGTATTTAATTAATTACTCTCCGACCATTAAAACGCGATTATTAAAATTAATATTATTTTTCAGAGTATTACATTCTACCCCCCTTAACGGAATTCGACCCCGAATTCTACATCACCGTTCTACTCAAATAAAAACTACACTGCTGAAATTAAACAACAAAATAACACATACCCGACGTGAACAACTCTGGGTATTGCTCGCGCATGCGAGACGCCAACTCCCAAGTCGCCTCTCTCTCAGATTGATGCGTCCACAGCACCTTGACGTATACCAACGTCTTGTGCCTCAGCACTCATCTCGTCATTTTTCGGTACACTCAACTGACAGAAGTCGAAGGTACGGTCTTACTTGGTGGTCAACGGCTCTAAGAAAACCTTGTAATCCTGATCCCTCAAATACTACCTTGACATCGGGTTATACAAAATGTTGGGTGCCTGCATGGACACGAGCGGTCCTAACGATACACTTTCTTCCAAAAATCTCCACAACTTCCGAAACAAACTAATGTAACTTGGGCCAAACTTCGCTTTGGTACCAAACCACACAATCAGTACATAACACACGTAACTCATGTCCTGCTCCCAATCAACCACTTCACATTTGCAAGGAGTACCTCCTTTAACCAGAACGCACAACCAAACCGGTTTCAAACAACCTCTTTATAAATAGAACCCAACGAAAACAAAGGATTCTCATCGCAATCACGCGTTACCAACTCCCCATTAGAATAGTCAAATCCAAAATCAAAGATTCATCACAAAAACCTTTCCATTTTCCAAATAGGCTGTTTGCAAATAAACACCACGTAAGCCAAAAGAGAAAACATTCGAATGCCAAAATCAATCACTTTTTTTCTTTCCCTAAATTAGAAAGAATCACATGCCAACGTAAAGCCAACTCAAATTGTAAATGACCTCTGTCATAAACACACGGCTCAAACAAGGATCAAAAGGGCATTTCACTACCCGAGGAATCAAAAAAAAAAATTTTCTCAATTTTTTTCTTCTAGGAATAAACTCTCTCAAATCCTAGGATTTCAAATCATCACACTAACTCATTCCTCTTAACTGGTAACCTCAAAGCGATGCTCAACCTGAGAGCAACAACCGCACCCATTTAGAGAGACTCTACTAACCCATAAAAAGATACTATAGTCCCCTCCTCTACCAAAGAAACTATCTTGACAAATGATTCCCAACACCTCAAATAAAATCTACACCCACAATCACATCACCTCCATCTTTTAAGGATAATCAACTTGAAATTCTCTACCCACACACACTGATTTAAAACCAAAGGATTCTATCAATGACCATCATACTATTTGGAATCCACTTTTGTTCTACTACCTCTACACATGATCATTGGGCAACCAAGATTCTAGCATAAAACACATGCTCAATTTCAACAGCCAGGACTCCTAAAGTGACTTCTGGTATACTTGATAGAAATCCGCACATTCGCTGTCTAGAATTCCCACAATCCAAACAATATCCTCAATCATTAATATCGAACATCATCACGAATCAATTGACTGCCCAAAACGATTTACTTTACTAATCTTGGACCCTCAATAAACCACACCATTCAATTTCACCTACATAACCTTGCAAAGTATACCATCACAATATCCCAACTGTTCGATAATTCCAATACTCCACCATCATGAACAAATATTCTCGGATCACTATTCACTATAGGTTCTACTAATTGTAACAATATAATCAGTTTTGCCCCAACGACCATAATTCCTTTTAGATCCAATTCTCTATGAGATTTATATCATGAAATGAATTCATCCTCTAATGTTCCTCAATTAACTTGCAACCCAGGGTCTCACAACATCATATACTTGACCACTATTAACCAGTTCCCAATATACACTCTTTAAGGTTTTGTAAAACAAATCGACTATTCTTTTCTCAAAAGAAGCGACAAACAAAAAGTTTTTTTTTTTTTTAAGGACCAAATCACATTAATCACTTAAGAACCAATAAAGCTTTCCGACTCGTCACTTGCTCAAACCAATTTCATCTACCAAATAAATCGTGAACTCCAAAAGTTCATGAATTCAAAACTCCAAACCTTTCATTTAAACGATATTACGAAAGGCGATCAAATTACATTCTTTCTAAAAGAATCATCACCACACGAAGCCACAATCCCTTACAGATAGTCTTACTAACATTAAGAATAATACACTCTTAACACGATTCAATATCGTCAACTCTTCCATTAATAAGCCCCGAAAAATTCACCAAATTATTCCGTACTACTTTACCATCACATCTTCAAAAATGAGATTATACCAAAACCATACAACCTCACTACAACAACTACTTTATATTAGAAGGGATCCACTACACAATTAAAAGATTTTATCAAAACCCTTTCATCACGGGTATGCTATTGTCTGACTATTCCACAATTGTCTAGGTATAAGCCACCTATTAAATCACACCAGCTCAACTCTTAGTGATGCTCAACACCAAACTTTAACACTCAGCAATTGCACTCCAACCATTGTTATTATCAACTAGCTTTCTTATGATGTCTAGCTGCTACCTATTTTCATTTGCGAATCACTTGAATATTTACCAACACATATCCAGTTGTTCCTCCTCACATTTAGTTTTCAACAAAATCACCCTAAATCTTCAAAAGTCAAAATCTTCTCTCGATCAAAAGTCTCAACAACACTATAATCAAATTCATCGTGTCATTCTATAAAGAAGAACTATCCAGAACTCCTCCTGTAAATTCTAGATCCACTGGTATTCAATCCCTTCAACCTTTTTGTACACAATTCCAATAATTAATCATACTAAGGTATATGTAAAGCTATCAACCAAATATGATCACCAAGTGTCTACAGTAAAGATAACACCACAAATAATATCTATTAAGGCAATAACCTAGCATCTCCTCGAGTTTCCTTTTACACACAATTAGATTAATCCATTGGTACCAAATCCAATAAATTCAACAAACTAATCCATTTCTTGTCCAAGCCGGTTCATCTACGTTCCACACTTCTTAATAACTCCTATGACTCCAATTAGGTATGGACATACTCTTAGTCACTACTCAACTCGTAATTACTCTATGACAATATCAAATTAATCAAGTTCAATTCTAAGGATTTGGGTTAAGGCCAATCATGCATCACGCATGATCCAGGCACGATACTCATACCTTATCAATGAACTTCTATGTTTACCACCTCTAGCTTAAACATAACAAGTCAACACAAAAGGATTTTAACTCTTTTGAAAAAGAATAGGCATTAAACTTCAGACTCAAATAATCCAAAAGAAATACATAAAGCCAAAGTTTTCACATGTTAAAGAACTTGCAATGAAAACTTTCAAGTATCCGAATACCAAGTGAATAAATAAGTCATATTTTCCAATAGGAAGGGGAACTCCCACGAAAAGATCAATCTTTTTAACCGATGTTCACACAAAGCAACAATAGATCAACGATCATGAGAACAAGTAATGGCTTTATGGAACCAAAGGAGACCAATGAAATATCACCATTGTATTGTAAACACTATCTCAAGGAAAACTCATCAACCGCAACTATAACGAATTGCCCAAAATTCAAGCTCAAGGAAGAGAACAACTTTTATAAAGAAACTAACAATACCTTAACTAGAATCAAAGTGCTACCTCTCTATTCCCATACAGAGGGGGAACGTAAAACCCGAGCACAACACATCTCAACGCCTCGGGGGCCCAGAACCCGCGCCCGCCTCCAGCATGGCACACGACACGCCTTTCCTGCAAGTATAACCACAATAACAAGAGCTCAAAGCTCAAATAAACTCACCATCAATAAACATGACAGCGTAAAACATTTGACTCCTAACCTCGGAATGTCAAATTTAGGTTGTTACCATTAGCAAATTTTAGTTGATTTCAAACTAAAACAAATTTTAACAATTTTAGTTTGCTAAGTTGTTAACATTCACCACGGACCAAAGCCTGAACCAGTAACCATCAACCGAGCCGAATGCCACTAAATACCTTCCAATTAAATATTGCCACTTTATAAATTGCAAAAACAATGTAATCAAATCCAGGACCACAAGAGAATGTAAGTTTGGTCACAGGAAAGAAGAGGACATTACAACTATTAATACGAATTTAAGCGAGCTTGAATCCAAATTAGACAATATCATCAAGGAATCCAACTGTCAAACACAGTCCATTTAACAATAGGAAGAAAGAATTCATGGCGAATGAGCCTGTGACAAAAACGATCTCGGATGCGCGTAAAGAACAAAGAGAAGGGCCCGCTTGCTCGATCGATGACAAAAAAAGAGGTTCAACTCTTTGCAGCAATGCATGTACATCAGTAGATCACATATTGCATGCTGACAAAGACGACTCACATGCGCGATGACATGACAAAAGGGCCCATTTCGCGCGATGGGACTGCCGACTAAAAGAACTCACTTTGCAGAATATGAAATAGTTGCAGTAATTGCGACATGATAAATAGAAACTAGGCGGAAGGCTAAGGAGAGTCCAAGAAGAAGGCACAATGGGAGGAAGACACGCCAACATAGCAATGTATGCTGGCTCGCGAGGAACAAGCAAAGGCTGCTGCACTACTAGTCGCTCATAGAATGAGCATTCATTTTTCCCATTATTAAATATCACTTTCCTTCCTTTGCTTAATTGTTCTTATCACGTTGTTTTCAAAAAATTTCTTTAAATTTTCTACAATAAAACAACATACCATGATCGAAAATTGTTATTATCGTTCAACATTTTTTCACGTCGACAATCTACAAAAATCACAAATACATCAATCATTACTTCACACATATTTACGTTCAGTACTCTACCAAACAAAATTTTCAATTTTCTAAAATGCAACAAAAATCACATAAGCTATAAACTAGACTCTACATCAAATTCAAATTTTTGAAACAACATTTCATATATCCAAATTTATTTTTATTGTAAATAACTCAATAATACATATAAATTCTTATACTAAATACATATATCAAACCCTAAACAAAAATTTTGTGCGTGAGGTCGTATGCATCGAACGCGTCATGCGGCGAGCGTCGTCGTGCGATCGGGAGGCGAGGTCGTCTGGCCGGTGTGCGGCGAGAATCGTGCGTCTGGCCGCACGACCGTGCGAATCTTGATCGTGCGGTGCGCGCCATGCACGACTCGCATCGTCGCCGCCGGTAAACTTCGCGTCGGGAAGAGCGCAGTTGGAATTTTTTTGCACCGAGAGCTAAATTTGAAATTTTAGATTGCTACGGCGTCAGATGTGTCCAAAATTCCACTTACACTACGTGGCACAAATATGAGAGGGACCTTAAGGGGTAGGAGTTAGGTCCCGGTCCCATATAATTTCTTTCCTTCGCGATTCAGCAACAATGATCTGTCATGCTATTCGCTAGATTGCTAGTTTATTACTAGTTCTATGTAATCATCATTAGTCTTATCAACCTTTTTAAGGAAAAGCCTGATTTATATTAGTCTCTGTACAAAGCTCCAAGATTTATATTGTAGTCTAGAAAAAGCAAGAAAAATTACAGCAAAGTTTTGGAGAACCGAACCGCAAACTGTGTAGCCTTCCCTTGTGCATCGATAGGAAATGCATCTTGTCGGAGTTATCGGTGTAGCATATGGGATTGTACCTCTAGATGGGGGTAGGCGGCAGGGGGAAGACACAGTGGCCGGAAAGAGGCGTTCGACCAGCAAGCAAGGTGTTAACCATCAAATCCACAAAGGGAAACTTATTTAGAGGTGATAGAACTAACGTCGGGGCGAGCTGGGGCAGACCTACCCCAAGGTACCTTGATAATTGACCAGAGCGGCGGCCACCATAGGAGAGAGGACTCGAGCTCAGAGGAGTGGAGAGAAGGGAAGAAGATGAAGGCGTTCTGTGATTGCTTCAGGCGTGAAGTGAAGACATGGGGGACTGGGCCTGTAGATCCTAGATGTGTAACTTGTGCTGTAAGGCCCACAAGCAACAAAGGCCCAATTTTAATAATCCTAAGGCCTCGTTTGGTTCGGGGTTAGGAGGTGGGTTAGGGGTTTAACCCGCCAAACACCTTAGGTTAGGAAGGATTAACTTAACCCGGTCAAAGCCTTTTAGTCGTCTTAACTCAAGCATCTATCCTCGACATAGCTATCAACCACAATCAACAATACAAATGAGCTCAAAGCTCAAATAAACTCATCCATCAATAAACAATGTAACTAAGCGTAAAACTATATTCGCATTCTCTCTAACCATCGGCACTAGTGTGTCAAATTTTAGGTTAGTTAACCATTAGCAAATTTTAGTTGATTTACTAAACTAAAACAAATTTTAACAATTTTAGTTTGCCTAAGTTGTTAATCTATTCACCACGGACCTAAAGCCCGCTCGATACTAATCAGAATAACCCAAATTTCAACACCGAGCCCGAATGCCACTAAACTACCTTCCAATTAATAATTATTGACACACTTTATAAATATAGCAAGAAATCAATGATAATCAAATCCAAGGACCACAAAAGAGCAATGCATAATTATGGATCATGAGGTAATAAATAAGCAATGGAAATTATAACGTGTAAATAATCCAAAGCAAAGATCAACCAATGAATCCAAATTAAGGAAGCAAATAGTCTAGTCCAAATGATATCCTAAACATGATTCAATAACTAACATGTCCAAGTGTAAACCAATATGGAATGAAAAGATTATCATGGCGAATGATCATGTGATGTCCATGTGCTCTACTCGCTCTCAATTACGGCATCCTCGAAGATCACCTAAAGACAACAATAGAGCAAGGGTGAGTCCACGACTAAGCAAACACATCAGATACGCATACAATAATATATCAACAAAGATTCAATAACTTCATTATCATCACATGCACTTCTATTCACATTCTCATTTATCAATTTCAAATATCAATGCAACTCCATGCTATATGTCCACATGCACTTCTTTTCCAGATATCGAGATAGCGTGAGTGAATGCTCACGACAACATTCACTCTCAAGCCCGCTCCTCCATAAGGATCGGGACCTCCTCCACTCTCGTGGAGTTGTGATCATCAAGATCACCTTCTCTTATGCAAAGATGCTTATGAATGCAAACATGCAATCTCCATCATAAACATCATATCCAACTTTCCATCATGCTCATCAACAAAGATATAAACATACCAATTCATTGTTTGCAATTAAACCAAATAAAAGCACAACAATAATGGTAATAGAAGATAAAGAAAACAGTGATCGATCATTGATCGCTGTCTACCATGCACTTGTTCGCATTTAGTTGCGACGCACGATTTGGCTAGCAGATGGCAACAAGCACGACGCTTCTCCTACATTAAATACACACATCTCAATACAAGCTACAGCATCATAAGAATCACAATCAATATACATCGCTCCTACACGTCCCCAAATATACCACATTACGCCGGTACCGAAAAGTTACCCCTTGCTGCCTAGGCACTAAAACGGACGTAACTTTTGACTCAGAAGTCCGATCACCACAAACCACCCCATTCTGGATTCTTTATAAAATTATCCACATTTTCTTAGATTACACCGACTTCTAATTAACTCATCTAACCCTCCGTATTTAGCTCCGAAAGTCGATCTGTCCGCTTCGGAACAGCAGACTTACTAAATTCATAACTTTTGTTTTACTCAACCAAATGCGTTCTCAGATCCTACAGAATCATTGGACAATTACCTACAACTTTCATGTAGATCAAAAACACTAATTAAGCTGTTTACTATTTTTAATAACCAATCTACCAAAACAGCGCCGAAAGACGACAACCCTAAAAACAGCGGCCTGTCGAAAAACATAACTCTAATTATACTCGTCCGATTGACATAATAAAAATTCTATAGAAAGATATCGAAATTATCTACAATTAACTAGTAGATGACGTTACCAAAATTTGCCATTAAAATACCCGAATAAATTGTACAATATAACAGCAGGTTAACATACTCATTAATCGACCTCTCAATTTAACCTCAAATTATAATCCCTAATTACCCTAGAAAACAGAGAAACGAACATTGTATTTCATCGAACATGCCTTTATGCACACATACATAACACGCTTATACTAATTCATTTTCTAGTCGTAGAGCAAGAAACAAGAAATACAAAAAAAGAAACTTACATTGGCAATCACTTTACTGAAAAAAGAAGAAACAAATTGTCCCCGCAGATGACAAGAACTCGGTCAGAGTCCGCTTTCTCGCGCAGCAGATCACAGATCGACGCAACCGGCGCGGAGTATCGTCCACTACAAGTGCACTCACGAGAGAAGCAAAAGAGAGAAAGAAAGCAAGACAAGATTGGCGAAGAAGAAGGAAAGCAAAGCAAAGAGCGCATAAAGCAAAGGGGCAAAGATCAAGGCGTCGAATCCGGCATAGCCCACGCTGCTGCTCAGCAAGAGAAAACAGCAGAGAAAAGCGGCAGCAGTACATGGCAAAGAAAGGCGGACACAGAGACAGAATTCCAATAGCAGGAAAAGGCGCAGCAAGAAAAGAACGGCCGAGGCAGCAAAAAAAATTCGTGAAAGCAAATCAAGGCTAGGGTTTTCAAGAAAAATTACAAATCTATTTATAGCTCAACAAAATTCAAAATACTCTATTTTCCCAAGTTCTTTTATTTAATTACACCTGTGCCCTTAAGAGGCTAATAATTAATTAATTATTGCTAGTATTTAATTAATTACTCTCCGACCATTAAAACGCGATTATTAAAATTAATATTATTTTTCAGAGTATTACAAAGAATACATGGACATGGCACAAATGCGCTCAACAAAGTGTTGTTGGCCCAAATCGAAGACGAACACACGCTAACGCAATGGAACCTCGAACGCGAACACAAGAACACAACAAAATTTTTGTGTCACCGAACAACAAAGAACTTTTCTCGATTTTCTCTTGCTCTATTGCTCTTGTTGTTCAAGTTATAAGACCATATGTGCCCTTATATAGGCCGAGCACTTGGATTCTTTGATTCATCTTGTTTCCAGTAGGAAACCTACTTGACTCACATTAGGAAACTAAAACTAAATATGGAAAGCTAACAAAGGAAATAAACTAAATTGATATGATGTCGATTGCATCAGATCCTAACACCCTATACTTAGCAAGTCTAGATTAATTTCCAACAATCCCCTAATCTAGACTTGCCGACTTAACTTGTTGCAATGGTCTCAACTACGACTTGCCCAATCGATACTTAGACAGATGGCGAAGACACCTCCTCAACATCCCGGACACTTCCACTTCTCCTCTTGCGCCGGCTGGTGCACACACACGAAAAAAATTCCAAATAAGCCTACCAGGACAACCACAAACTATTGCAAAAGAAATACCATAAAAAGAACGAAAGAGAACAGAGTTGGAACATGCTAGAGAGACAAAATCAATGGTCGAACGGTATCACACCCTAGAATTCACAAGTAATGGTGAAAAAGTGGAAAATAAATTCTCTGAGAAAGGGCCTCCGTAAGGCCCATCTCCCATGGCTGTCCAACCATTCTACCTACACCCACACACTACAGTGGTATCTCACGTGATAGACGACCCTAGGGGAGGGGCCTCACTAGAGCTGGAAAAAAGCTCGAGGCTCGCAAGCCTGGCTCGGCCCGTCACGGCTCAGCTCAGCTCGGCTCGGGCTCGTGAATTTTCAAGCCGAGCCGAGCCGCCTGTCCAGCTCGCCAAACAAACAAGCCAAGCTCGGCTCGCGAGCCTAATTTGGCTCGGCCCAGGCGAGTGCGGAGGGTGGAGGCGGTCGCCGAGCTTGCTGTTCTTGCGATTTCATTTGTTAGGAATAGGATGTGCTTGTTTAGGATGAACTTATGCAATGAATGAGTCTTGTAACTATTAGATGAACTGGAGCAATTATAGAAAATTTTGTAATGAATTTTGGATGTACCGCTGTTCTGGAGTTTGGCTCGCGAGCTCAAACGAGCCGGCTCGAGCCTGATCACGAGCCGAGCCGAGCCACCCTTCAGCTCGTTTAAAAGCAATGGCCAAGCTTCTTGTTCATCAGAGCCAAAAGCGAGCAGTGAGCAGGCTCGTTTCCACCTAAACTCACGGATAATTTCTTTCCTAAAAAGTGGCAGTGGATGGGTGTAAAAGGGTCTAGGGTATGTATACTATGCAGAGCCGGTGCTAAAACCCAGTGAACCGGGGCTAAAATGGTGAGAACCGACCCTAGACAGGTTTAAACTGGGTTGGGTTTGGTTCGAGGGCTCGGTCTAGCCAACTAGAGTTCCAGCTTGGTCGGACTTGAGCGGCGGAGCTCTTGATCCGGACAGCCTGGCTCGGGGAGTGGCTCGCGGCTCAACAGTGTTGTTGGCCCAAACTGAAGACGAACACACGCGAACGCAATGGAACCCTCGAACGCGAACACAAGAACACAACAAAATTTTTGTGCCGCTGGAACAACAGCAACTTTTCTGATTTTCTCTTGCTCTATTGCTCTTGTTGTTCAAGTTATAAGACCATATGTGCCCTTATATAGGCTGAGCACTTGGATTCTTTGATTCAACTCGGTTTCCGAGTAGGAAACCTACTCGGACTCACATTAGGAAACTAAAACTAAATATGGAAAGCTAACAAAGGAAATAAACTAAATTGATATGATGCTGATTGCATCAGGATCCTAACACCCTATACTTAGCAAGTCTAGATTAATTTCCAACAATCCCCCCTAATCTAGACTTGCCGACTCTAACTTGTTGCGGCAGTCGGTCTCAACTACGACTTGCCCAACTGATACTCGGCACAGGATGGCGAACACACCTCCTCAACATCCGGACACAACTCGGGATTGCGAACACACCTCCTCAACGTCCCATACTCAACTCAACAGACTCGACTCAGGACGACGAACACACCTCCTCAACGTCCCGGACTCAACTTAGCATCAGAGTAACATCGGCTCGTATTCAGCATCGGCCACAATTAAATGCGCCTCCGCTTTCTCCTTTATGGGATTACGGCATTCAGAAACGAAGTGCCCGTAGTCCTGACAGTTGTAGCAGCGAATCTTCGTCTTGTCGAACTTGCGATTCTTCATGCCAGAGTTGTTGGCGCCCTTTTTATTGGACCTGGATTCCCACTCGTCACGAGTGAGTAGTAGATGCTCACCTTCCTCGTCGTGCCGCCGTCCCTTTGTGTGTTCCTCGTATGCCTTCAGTCGCCCAACCACCTCCACAATCGTCATCGTCTTCATATCAGCAAATTGCTCAATGGTGGAGACGATCGGCAAGAATTTTTTGGGCATGGCACGAAGAAACTTCTTCACGACGGTGCGCTCCTCCATCTTGTCTCCGAGGACACGAATCTCGTTGACGATGGTGGTCAACTTCATGGTGAAGTCATTGATGGACTCAATCTCCTTCATCTTCATTACATCGAACTCACTCATGAGAGTCTGCGCTTGTGCCTCCTTGACGCGGTCAACGCCGACGTGCATCTCCTTCAGAGTGTCCCAAGCCTCCTTGGCCGTCTCATATTCGGCCAAGACCATCATCATGGCCTCGGGCACGTCTTGGAATATGGCAGCGAGAGCCATCTGGTCCTTGCGCTCATTGACCAGCTCTTTGCCTTCCACCGCTGCCCACAACCCTTGTGTGCGCATGAACACCTCCATCTTCACCGCCCAAGAGCCATAGTTGGTCTCAGTGAGCATTGGGTATTGGAAGGTTACTGAACCCACCTTCACCGGTGCCTTGGATGTCGCCGTGTCCGAGGTGTCGTCACTGTCCACGAACTTCTGCGTGGACGGCATCTGCTGCGACATGACGCACTACACCTCGTGCGCCCGAGGCGTAGTGCCGCAACCGCCGAGAGCCGTCGTCGCCCGACCGAGACACGCGTTGCCCGTCCACGCCGCAGAGCTTCTCCTCGCACCTCGCCTCCTCGCACCTTACTCTGATACCAATTGTTGGCCCAAACCGAAGACGAACACACGCGAACGCAATGGAACCCTCGAACGCGAACACAAGAACACAACAAAAATTTTGTGCCACCGAAAAAACAGCAGTTTTTCTGATTTTCTCTTGCTCTATTGCTCTTGTTGTTCAAGTTACAAGACCATATGTGCCCTTATATAGGCTGAGCACTTGGATTCTTTGATCCAACTCTGTTTCCGAGTAGGAAACCTACTCGGACTCACATTAGGAAACCAAAACTAAATATGGAAAGCTAACAAAGGAAATAAACTAAATTGATCCAATGCTGATTACATCAGGATCCTAACACCCTATACTTGGCAAGTCTAGATTAATTTCCAACAAGTGTCGGGGCCCCGCGATGAGGATGACGAAAGGGAGGTTTGATGTGGTCTATAGGGAGAGGGGAAGGCAAGATGAACTCAATTCGGAGGAAGGAGCAAGGTGGATGGAGAATTTTGGGAGTTTTTGGCGGTGGTTTGAGGGAAAGGCGGCGGCTCACCGTAGAATTCGTCGGTGTCGGGGGAGAAAGGGAGCGGCGATGTGATCTGGAGTGTTGGAGTGGATAGTGAGCAGGCTTACCATGAAGCAAAAGCAAGAAAAGGGGAAAGAGCCACTGCACTGTGGTTTTTATACGGTGGCGGCAACGGAGAGTGCGAAAGCGGGATTGTACGGGGCTGCGCGTGGGTGGAGGGGATTGAGCGGCCTGCAGGAAAGGTACGGCTAGGATAGGAAAGGATTGCGGCGGCGCAATTTGCGATCATAGCGTCGCTTTTGCCGTCTTCTCGAGGTGGTTGTAGAGACTGCGGCGAAAACTCAAGAACAAAACGGGGAAAACACAATGAAAACTCAAGCAAACTTAAAAGATTTCCCGAACAAAGTTTTATGCAAATTTTGAAAATTTTGGGACGTCGCACCACCCCTAGTTGCAAGCGGCGGCATGGCGTGGGCGGTGGGCGTACGTGGTTGTAGGCGGTGCAACACACAGTCAAGGCCTCAACGCTCAAGGGGGCAAGGAGGTGCTGCGTGGGCGTGCAGGAGGTAGGAGGCACGACATGGCGAGCGGCCAGGTGTCTAGGTTGGTAGGTCTGCATCATGCCTCCATATTTTTTTATTTTAAAAGTTTGCCCCAATTCTTCTAAATTCCTAATTCTTCCGCTGTTCGCTATGGCAGTATACAACATCGCGAATATGCGAAGCCAACACCATGAAGATTGTGGCAAAGGGCACTGTCAGGACCCAGTAATGTTGATCCCAATTTCTGGAAGAATCAGAACCGATTAACAGCAGAATTGAGGAAGAATTGGAGGACATCAAGGGAGAAAGGAAGAACAGAGAGAAGGAGAAAGTAGAGTAGCTATTTAGGGTTTCATTTAATCGATAAAAATTCTAGTTCCTTACAAGACCATCGCTTATACACACGCGAGGCCTGCCAGCAAGTAACGACAACGAAAATAACAGAAAGCTACAGTGAACAATAACAACAAATTACGAAACGAGAAACATTAAACTCCATCATCCTCGCGGTCTGCGATTGAATTAAGACTCTTCAACTGATCAAGTCGTGGACCGTCCGATTGAATTAAGACTCTTCAACCAATCAAGTCGCGGACCGTCCGATTGAATTAAGACTCTCCAACCGATTAAGTCGTGGACCGTCCGATTGAATTAAGACTCTCCAACCGATCAAGTCGTGGACCGTCCGATTGAAAGGGTATTGGGAAATCATAGCCATCTGTTAACTGAAATAAACTGAACTTCATCAATCTGTATCCAATTCATTCAAATCCTGACAACCTTAACATCCTTGTCCTCAAGGATGGAACTCTGGGAAGATTCGGGAAATGAAGTTGCTCTTTCTCCATAGTGCCCCCTAATGCTGATGCATGAAATGGCTTCAATAACTGTGCTTTCAGGTCTATTTTTAAACCCGCATATAGTCGGCCTTTATACCTCATGATTCCACTGTGTAGTGTGAAGGGTGAAACTGCATTAGTATCAATTCTTAACTTTTCTTCTAACTCCTTGCACCTCTCATCTCCTTGATAGCTCGTCAATACTTCAGAAATTCATTGAGGGATAGCTACTGTGAGGGCCATTGTTCTAGAGGAGTATTGAACTCTAAACAAAGCATCAACAGCTTTGTTTTCCTTTCCTTTTCTGTACTCAACCCTATAATTGTACCCAAACAACTTAATCAAGAGTTTGTGTTGGATTCCTTCAACCAGTCTCTATTCATGGATATACTTGAGGCTTTGCTAACCAGTTTTGATGATAATACTAGCCTCAATCACATAGTGCTTCCATTTATTTAAGGCTTCTAGAGTTGCTATTGCTTTTTTTTTGTCATAAGTTGACATTGCAGCTGCCTTATGTCCTAAAGCCTTGCCCATATAGGATATGAGTCTTCCTCTTGCATAAGCACGACCCCTAGTCCATAGCCACTAGCATCGGTCTCCAGCACAAAGGGCTTAGAGAAATTTGGTAATGCTAACGCTGGTGCATTAGTTAATAATTCCTTAATCCTTTCAAATGATTCTTGCAATTCTTTTTCCCACTGAAAAGCATTCTTTTTCAAGGTATTGAACATTGGTCGACAAATGATGTTATAATTTTCCACAAACCTTCTGTAATACCCTAACAATCCTAGGAATCCCCTCAACTAAGTAATATTCTTAGGAGTAGACCAATCTCTTATTGCGTGCACCTTACTAGCATCAGTTGCCACTTCTTCCTTACTAATCAAGTGACCCAAGTACTCTACTTGCAGTTGCCCAAATGTGCACTTGCTCAGCCTAGCTCAAGACCTCCAGTACTGCTTAAAGGTGTTTCTTGTGCTTCTTCAGGTTTACACTGAATATGAGTATGTCATCAAAGAAGACGAAAACAAACTTCCTGAGCACCTTACTAGCATCAGTTGCCACTCCTTCCTTACTAATCAGGTGACCCAAGTACTCTACTTGCAGTTGCCCAAATGTGCACTTGCTCAGCCTAGCTCAAGACCTCTAGCACTGCTTAAAGGTGTTTCTTGTGCTCCTTCAGGTTTACACTGAATATGAGTATGTCATCAAAGAAGATGAAAACAAACTTTCTGAGATATTTAGCTAGCAACTCATTCATCAGGGATTGGAAGGTAGCTGGGGCATTATTGAGTCCAAATGGCATTACCAAGAATTCAAAGTGTCAATTGTGAGTGCTGAAAGCAGTTTTATGAATGTCATCTGGATGCATTCTTATCTGGTGATACCCAAATCTAGGTCCAATTTTGAAAAATATTGAGCTCCATGTAATTCATCTAGCAGATCCTCTATTGTTGGTATGATATATTTGTTTTTAACAGTTTGTGCATTCAATTGCCTGCAATCTATGCATAATCTCCAACTCCCATCTTTCTTCTTTACAAGAATGGCTGGTGAGCAATAAGGGCTAACACTGTGCTTGATTGTTTGAGCCTTGAGCTGTTGCTCTATTAACTCCTCCATAGCATTCTTTTTGTGATGAGGTAACATGTAAGGCCTCACATTGATTGGCTTAACCTCAGGTTTGAGGGGTATAGTGTGATCACAATTCCTGTAGGGAGGCGACTCTTTCGGCTCTGCAAATACTTCAGAATACTGGTTCAAAATATCTAGCAACTCAGGGTCAATACATTTCACTTCTTCCTTTGCTTGCATTTCTTTCGCATAGATTACTGGTCCTACCCCTCCTTTGTCCATTATTTTCAACAACTTGTGTGAATTGATTAAACAATCATGTTCTGGCTTAGTTTTATCTCTAAAGGTTATACTCCTTCTGCCATCTTTGAAAATACAAAACTCCCTAGTCTTCAGATTGATACTAACTGGACTATGATTAAAGATCCAATCACTGCCAAGTATGGTATCATACCCCTTGAGGCATAGCAGTCTGAAGTCGGATGTGAATTCTTCTCCTTGTATAGTATAACTACAACCATAACACATAGCCTCACTTGCCAACAACCCCACATTAGCAATTGCAATCTGGATAGGGGAATGATTGTTGATTTTGCATCCTGCTTGTGTTGCCACCTCTGGAGTCATAAAGGTTGTGGTACTCCCACTATCCACCAAAGCAGTGGTGTAACACTCCCTATCTTTACTCTTAGTGTGAAAGTGTTTGCTTTTGAACTTGTTCCTTGAATGGCATGCGTTGAGATTTGCACTTCTGTCCTAACCTCCTCCTTGCATTCAGGGCTACATGGTGGAGTACTAAACTCCGCTTCCTGATGTTCCTCACACTCCCCCTCTTCATCATCAATAGTTATGAAATGTATTTATTTCTTGAATTTGCAAACTGCTCGATGCTCAGGTACCCATGGTTCTTAATACTTAAAGCATTTCCCACTTATCCACTTATCAGGTCCAGATGCAGTAGTGGATGTACTCCTTATCCCAATATCCTTCCGGTTAAAAGGTTTACTACCTCTTGAAACATTACTGCTCTGAAAATTAGTATTCCCTTTCGAAGTATTAGTCCATGATTCAAATTTCTTGTACATTAGTAATTCCTCATAATTTCTAGCATGAGCATATGCATCCACTAGTGATCTTAAGCCAAGAGACTTCAACAGTGTCTTGATGTAATTCTTCAACCCAGATACAAAAAAATTCGAAGTATTCTTCTCTCAAGTTAGGATTACTTCTTTTCACCCTTGCCATTACTTCTTCAAATTTATTAACATAACCCAAAACGGTACCTATTTGCTTCCAGCTCCTAAAGGTATCAGCTACATCAATCCTTCCTTCCACTGCAAATCGTTTACAAACTAAACCACAAAAGTGAGCCCAAGTCATTCCAGAAGTATCTATATCATTACTGCTAATCCATTGATCTGCCCTTCCTACAAAATATATTTATGCAATTTGTACTTTTTCTTCAACAGGGGGTTTTGACAACTCAAAACACTTCTCGGCCTTCCTAATCCAAGCTTCTTGATTACCACCATCAAATTTAGGAAATTTCAGCTTAGACCCCTTGTTGAATGCATGCCCATAGTAAGTCATTTCCCTTCCAAAGCCATACTGCCCAGCCGGTGCCTCAGGAGGTCTAGGCCAGTAGGGATCTTGTCGAGTGTTTTTTATAACTTATGGTTGAGACCATGCATACCCATGGGGTGGCACACCTATGTTTGTCATATTGACATACTGTGGTCCCATGTGGTTACCGCCATGACCAAGTGAGGTCACTACTATTGGTGGAGTTGCTAGTATTGAAGGATATGATGCCATGTGTTGAAACCGAGGATTGAACCGATGACTGCAATTACCTGAACGGGGTAAGGGTGGAGTAAACAAACATCCACTTTCTGGGGTGATTGCTGTCACATCCCCAAATTAATAAAGAGAATTATTATGCATTTCATTAGCATGCATCATGATTTCCAGCATTTATATTAAATATTGCATTTGGAAAATCTGTGAAAGGAATTAAACTTATGCTATAATTGGAACTACAAATGAAAAAGCAAAACAAATGCTATTGAAATTCCCCTGGAATTAATTTATTCAAATACTACATTACTTATCATGAATTAATATAATTTTTCCCAAATTTTTGGGAAGAGTTTGAACCCTGATAAAATTCAAACACAACCAAACAACATAGCTTAAGTTTGAATTTATAAAACACAAAGGATATCATAAACAGTATGATATTATAATTTTTATGAACACTAGACTATCCCAGGAACCTCTGGGAATTATTTCAGAATTTTTGGGAATTTATTTCTATTTATAAGGTCTCAGTCAAAGTAGAGGAATTAAATTAATTATCAGTCAAACCCTAAAACCCCAAACCAATGGATACTATTCATTGGGTCCGAGTCCGACCCAGGCGAGCTGACTCGGCTGAGTCCACTAATTGCACCAAGACACGCAGTAGTAGGATCTAAAGATCAGCGGTCGATTTCTTACCCTTGGCGGTTCAAAACCCACGTTATATCCCGTGGTTCGATCCGTCGAGCGATTCACGTGAAGCCACGTCGTCCGTTCCTTTTCCTCGCCGTGAGTCACTGCGCCTCGGGCCCACCGGTCGGCACATCTTCTTCCTCGGGCGGGGCTCGCGCGAGCATTTCCTCCACGCGGCGCGCTGCCTGCTCCTCACGACCTCCACCGCGTCAGTTGGCCTATCCCCGCGCATCTCCTCTGTGTACCGCACTCGCTCCCACCTCTCACTGTCCTTAATACCCTCTCGCCAGCTCTCAATTCCTCCATCTTTCCTCTCGGGTCTGAGGAAAGAGGAGCTCGCTTTCGTTCTCCTCTCCGGTAAGCTTCAACCGGGTCATAGCCCTCGGTTCTTTGCACCCTGCCGTTTCCATTTTGGCTAATCTTAGCTCCTCGCATTGCTTGTAGCTCCTTGGCCACCTTGAGCTCTCTGCAGTGTCGAGCGCCCCGAGACCTCATCTTGCGGCTTCAATCCGGAGGTATTGACCTTATTCTTGCGCGTCCAATTGTGCTTTGGTATATCTTAAGTACTTCCCCTCAATCGATTTCATTAATGTCTCTCAGGGTGTGTCGGATTTTGAGATTTCCCTTGTTGTCGGCGGCTGACATCATCTTCTTCTCCCGCTGGTGGTAAGCCCTTTTCCGATTGCTAGCATATGCACCTTCCTCTAAGTATCCTTGAGCTAGCGTAATCGTTCTTTTCCTCTCTGTTCACGATTATGGCTCTTGCTTGAACTCGTCGCCGCCGTCATCTCCTTCCACTCGTGAAGCTCCGCGACTCGGCATCCCGAGTTCCTCCTCGGCTTAGGTAACACGCTAATAGTGCCTAGGACACGGTTGCATGCTTATTTAGCGCCGAGCACCTACGTGCCGTTGCCGGTGTTCTCGATCGTACGAGCATGCGCCGCCCGCCGGCTAGCTGCCGTTGTAGGCCGTCTCGGTGGTGTGGGTGCTTCCTTTGGTGCGCAATACTATTGCGCACTGTTATGTTCATTCACACGCCGCCAGTGGCACCCACAATACCGTGGCCGCCGGCAAGCCGCTGATCACGTTGTCGGACGCGGACCAACAACGTAGCTAGCTCATTAACCCTTAATGGCAATCATTACCGATTAAGCGATGTCTTAACGCATTAATAAGTCTATTACATGTGGGCCCGTCCTAAAACGTGCGTTAAGCAAAAAAGGAATCCTTATAACTTGAATCATTCTTGGCCGTTGGATGCGAAATCGACGGCTCGGACCCTCGGCCGTCGGACCGGCCGATCTCGCCCTCGTGTGGACCGTTGGATCTAGATCCAACGGCTCCACTCCACGGCTCTGTTTCACCTACGCTTGCGTGCTGGGTCGTTGACACGCGGGCCCATGTCGTCGGCGGCACGCGCGTGCGTGGCGGGAAATGGCATGCTTGCGGGCCCACCGTCCGTGGTCGCGGCTAGGTAGCACCTCGGTAAGAAAAGTTTTGAATGCTTTATAAAATCCCGAATGTAATTATTTACAAACCGAGAAATGTATTTAACTTTGAAAAATCATAACTAATTCATTTCAACTCTAAAATGGATGAAACCATACGGTATTTTTCATTTTAGATGAACTTAATATTAAAATTGGTTTCAAGTATGTCTCTGTAACAGAGAACATTAAATTGGAAAATGAGCTATTGTCATCTTTATTTTTACAAAGAAAATGTTAATAACTTTATAAATTCATAACTAAATATTGAAAACTCAAAATGAGTCAAACTCAACTATTACGGACTTGTAATAATATTGCCAATTTATCCATGTAATCATTATACTCACTACTACTCTACAAATTTTGCTCAAAAATTTAAATACAATGAAACGATGTGATTCAAATTAAAATGGATTTTTAAAAAATGAACTTGAACCCTTATAACTTTCACATGCTAAATCCAATTGAAGTGAATCTTCCACCTAAATTCATCTAAAATCATGACTTAGCTACTGTAGAAAAATCATGCATTTTGAGCACTTTGAATTTTTGAGTATTTCTGTTTATTCGGTATTATACTTAAATAGATCCGAAGCCATCGATATTGACTTATACGCTCTTGAGGACAGCAGCTAGCATACCAGCAAGGCAAGCATCATTTGAACTTTCTTTTGCATCATATTTGATCCCGATTTTTGTTAAGTTAGTGCAATGATATTTGCTTGCATGCTATTTTATTAATGTCGCTATTTTTGTGTTGAATAGTTAGATACATCCTATTGTCTTGTCATTGTGGTTATCCTTAAATTATTCCAGTCTGAAATGCTTAGGATAAGTTGTGTGACTTACGTGGTATGTGTTGCTTAGCCATGCAAGTCTAGAACGATAGTTTGATTGGCGGGAATAACCCGACAGTCATGGGACATACAAACTTTATAACTTTTGGTTTATTTCAGATCTTCGTATCTGTTTCAAGAGTTAAAATTTTGTCATTTAAAATGAGATTTGGGTGCGGACAAGTGGATGCTAGTGAAGGTGCCTTCGTGCGAGATTGGGTATGTGGATTGTCTTGTCTAGACCAACAAGGACCGAACTTTGGTAACGTCGTTGATTCAAGTACATTCGTGCTATCACATGCGGGTTGGGAGCCGTATGGTTAAGTAGGGGAAGGTTTTATTGTGTTGAGCCCCACGGTGGTTTTGTGAGGCCATAGGGCGTTAAACCCTATGTTCCTTGGTAGATAGGGCATATAGACCGTAACGTCTTATGTCGCCTAGGAGCCCAAGGTTGAGGACTTAGCATAATGAAATCTTCTTGCTAAAAATGACCATATCTTGATTTACAGTAGGCATACCATAGGAAGTATGCTATTTTCTGAGGCATCCGGAGGCTTAACGGGCTAATCAAGTCGTGTGGGTAAGTAGTACACCCTGCAGGTATAAATCTATTCGAATAGCCTCGTCCTAGGTTATGGACAACACTTGAGTTCGGGAGTTACTATTGTTAGACTTTGACATATTTGTTTTGTGGAAAAACTTGGGATTGTCACGAATGGGATATTCATGCTTGTGTTGTAGCAAAGTGGATGACCACTTTGTTAAATTGTGTACTTGTTGTTGTATCAAAGTGGACCGCCACTTTGACACTTTTATGATTCATTTGTGATTCATGTTATTACTTATTCATGAGCTTTACTTCTACTTCAAATCTGATTTATAAATGGGCACTTGGAAACTAGTATGTGTAGGTTGTTAATTGTTGCGTCTCTTTTGCAAAACTAAGTAAATATGAGCCATCCTTTGGAACAACCTCTAGCATACTACTTTTTATTGTGTAAGACTTGCAGTACCTTTGTACTCAATGATGCTTTGCAATTTCGGTGATGAAGGATTTGAGCGGTGGAGCTCGTTAGCGTTGACTTAAATGGCGTTGACGAATAGTGCTATCATTTATCTCGGTCGGTTCTTAGATGGGTTATGGGGCATACCATCTTGGACTTTTGGTTTATTTATATTGCTTCCATTGTTACTTTATGATCTCATTTGAATTTGGCGGTCGGTAGTTGTAATAGTTGCGGACTTTAGCAACTATATCGTCGTCTTTTGAACAATTAATGTATGAATGTTGTATGGATGTGATCAACGTTGTATGAAGAGTATGAGCATATTGGTCGCTGATCTTGGGAGCCAATATGATCTTGTAATCGCTGTTCGTGGATTCCCATTTAACTCTTTAAGTGTCGTGTTTGGTGGTTAGAGAACAGACAATCATGTAGTGCTTTCATGGTGGAGCGTACGCATGATCGCTGAGGCTCTAGTTTTGGTTGAACCTCTCACTTATATGTAGTTAAGTTGGAATCCATTTACTTGAGGCCTAGAGTTATGTCCTTAAGACCATGCTTAGTCTCGGTCTTAGGGAGATAACCCGGGGGTCCTCACAATTGCTATCCTTCCTTGTGTACTAATGTTTTCCCCAAATTGTTGATGTCCAAGATGACTGCCAACACCCTCTAATCCAGTAGTCGGAACCGCTGCTTCTCTGGGTTCTCGTTGTTCTTGATTCACCATCATCAGATTCAGTAGATTATCCATCTGCTGCTGTATATGAATAGTGTTCTCTTGCATCTGAACCTGCATTTGTCTTATGCTATCGCCCAACTGTTGATTCTGAGTATTAATCTTTAATAACCTTCCTTTAATTTATTCCACTTCATTTGCCAAATGCGACTCCATTCCTTCTTCTCCAACAGCATGCTTGGCTCCCTTCGGCATCTTGTACAAATCTCCCATTGATGATAGATCTGGTATTTTATAGAGAGAAGTCAAGACTCTCTCAAACCCTCGCTACCAGTTAATTCTTATTCGGATTCAAAGCTCTAATCTGAACTCCACAAGCTGGATCCAGAATTTTACACAGGAAACTTGTTTTTCAAACCCTTTCCACTCATGAACGGCTCAGATCTGAACTGATATGCCAAGGATAGTCTGGCTCGATACCAAATATCAAGACCCAATAATATTGATCCCAATTTCTGGGAGAATCAGAACCGATTAACAGCAAAAGTGAGGAAGAACTGGAGGAAATCAAGGGAGAAAAGAAGAACAGAGAGAAGGAGAAAGTAGAGTAGCAATTTAGGGTTTCATTTAATCGATAAAAATCCCAGATCCTTACAAGACCATCGTTTATACATCACGCGAGGCCTGCCAGCAAGTAACAATAACGAAAATAATATAAAGCTACGGAGAACAGTACGACAAATTACGAAACAGGAAACATTAAACTCCATCATCCTCGTGGACCATTCGATTGAATTAAGACTCTCCAACCGATCAAGTCGTGGACCGTCCGATTGAATTAAGACTCTCAAGCCGATCAAGTCGTGGACCGTCCAATTGAATTAAGATTCTCCGACCGGTCAAGTCGTGGACTATCCGATCGAAGAGCTATTGGAAAATCTTAACCATCTGTTATCTGAAATAAACTGAACTTCATCGTTGTGTATCCAATTCCTTCGTATTCTGACAGACACCGTTGCTACTCCAGTGGGAAGTAGAGCAGAGGAAGCAAGACTCCCATCTAGGGAAAAACGCGGTTCCTGCTTTACGAGTCCAAATCCCATATCCAAACGGATCCGCCGGAGGAAGCCGACAATAGTTGGGCGACGACGGGTAGCGACCGGCAGGCAGTACCTCCACGGGGAGGAAGGCCGGATCTGCTTATTGAGGTAGCCGGAAAGCTAACAATTACAGAGGATATCTCTCGAGCCGAACATCCAACTCGAATCCGGTTAAACAAGAACTTTGCTTACTAGTATAACTGTATAAGCAAAAAAATCTAGAATGAACGAGTGGAAAATAATACCAGCAGAGAACCCTGCGCACTTTATTTTTTGGAGACGAACCTTGTGCACTTTAGAAAGAACGCGATACTAGTAGAATGAAAACTCCCAAGTTACCACCACTAGTTGATGACGATGTGCAGGCCATGGAAAGGCTTCCCTAAATAGAGTGAGATTATAATAGAACAAGCTGAGCTATTTGGGTTACACACACCCCAGAATACGCAATTCGCTGATAGAATGCTACACAATGCAGCAAATTAGTGTTGTACCCAGGTACATAGCAGCAGTCTGCAGTCCCATTTGCTATACATTATTTGTACAATATATGCCAGCTACCACAAGACTAGGCACAAACTTAGAGAGAACTAACCAGTCCCTAATTGATACTACGCCATCGATCATTTACAGTAGCTCATACACTTCTCTGGTAACGAGATTTCAGAGAAGGCGACCCTTTCTCTTCGAAAAGAGCCTTCGGACCGGCAGAATCAGCATCTCCACTGCTTGGCCAGACTAGAGGCATCAGCTGCTGCTGATATGTGTTTGTATTGTCGCATATGCCGAGTTTGATGACAAACGTAGCAGTGCAGCCTCTTCCTGTTCCTTCACTATCCAGCCAGATGTGCCCGCCCATCAGACTAACAAACCTGCATAGGATTTTTGGAAAAGTTGCCGAGTTTTAGAATGAGTGTGTTGTGAACTAGCACAACAAGGGGGTAAATATCCGTAGGAGGGAGGTCGAACGGTGACAACTCGAAGTAGAACGACACTGGATGAAGGAGGACACCGATTGAGAGAGGAATAGATCTAAAATAGCCGGTCAAGGGAACAACCACAACCGGACTTTAGAGACTAGTAACTTGTTTATTCATCTTTACTTGATTGATAATGGATATATGTTATCCCTTTTGTAGGAACGACCGGACGACCCCTAAGAAACAATCTCAATTTCTAAGGAAACATATCTCTTCATTCAAAAAAAGGAAACATCTCTACTAGATTGAATATATCTATAAGGAATTAAACCCAACTAGCAAGAAAACTAACTATTTGTATCTCTATTTCCCAACTACCAATGCACCCGCGGACCATCATGAACGGTACACCGTTGCTACAGTATCAAGTGTGCTATTCACCATCGTCAACAGTATCCCGCGCCCATGACAGAGTGAATCACTAGGTCCTGATGAACCACTACACATCAAAGTAAAAAGTCTTTGTGTATTGCTTCAAGAGAAGCTGAATTACCAAACACAAGATAACATAGAAGGGAAAACTAGTAAGGAGATGGAGGTGTACCTCTTACAAATGGCAAGGCCAAGACCACTGCCACTGTATCCTCGGTTTACTCCAGGCTGAGTATGAGCAAATTTTGTAAATACATGGGGTAGATCCTGAGGGCTAATGCCACACCCTGTATCTTTTATCTGCAATAGAAAAGTAACAGACGCTGTAAAACAATCAACAAAATTGGTAGATAACTACCTGATTATACACAAATTTGTAGTTAGATTTTTTTATCAACCAGTTATCTGGAAAACTCTGTCATGTGTGAGAAGTCACTGGACGTGGTCCTGGACCCGACGGCGTGGAGGAGCCGTAGCATGCCGCACGGCTAGGGCAGGAGATGCGCACAGGGGAGAGAGAGAGAGAGAGAGAGAGAGATTGGATTTTCAGATTTTCTTTCACAATGCATACCGAAACATTAGGGTCTCTTAAATAGAGATTGTGGCCTAACAAGTGGATACTAATTCTATCTCTTAAGGAGAGTAATTGAAACTAACTCTTAAAGAGAGAAATTGGAAACTAACTCTTATCTCTTAAGGAGATCTAATGAACCTAAACTCTGCATGAGATAACTATCCTGATTTACATGGCGTTTCCGAAGATGGAGGACAATCCTGCTGCTGAACGCTTGCTCCTGCGCCCATGCCGCCGCCGCCGCCGTAGCCCTTCGTTGGCTTATGGCGCCGTGAATATGTTAAGCCCCACATGACATGACATGTTTACAATCTGTAAGCATAAAACCCTTTTTTTCCAGTTCCACTCTCAGGAACACCGTTATCAGCTAAACCGGAGTTTTTAGTATAGTAAGTATGTGTGCTTTTGTGATGAAATGGTTTAACTACATGTTGTGATATCCATTATCTCATATATTTATGTTTCCGTTTAATGCTGTCTGATTTTTTGCTAACGCGATTTAGGTCCCTTTGGCGTAGTTCCACTTAGGCGACTCAAGCAAGATGCGTTGGACCTAGACAGAAGTGACGCAGCAAGTCATATGGACAACTAGAGGATGATATGATGAAACAATCCTGCCAAGCTTCATGATGCAGAGGCGTAGAGCATGCCAATAGTGACCCGTAATGGCCAGAAATGGGTAATTTCACACATGCATGATGTATTGAAGTGTTTTGTATTTAAATCTTCTTGATTTCTGGATCCTATGGTGAGAACATGAGCTCATACCCTTGCCAAGGCAGATCGTTCACACAAGTCTCTAGAATCGTTACCTGAACTTTCAAATAGAAATGGTCATCACTTGCAGCTGGATGAAAATCTGGAGTTCTGAACTCTCTTAAAGAATCAGGTTTCACGACGGAAGCTAAAAGTGTGATGTGGCCCTCCTTGGTAAACTTAACAGCATTGCCACAGATATTCAGAATAGTTTGCATTAGCCTCTTTTCGTCACCAATGGCACATAATGGCAAATCTGGCGCCAACATAACCGACACAGACAGTCGCTTAATAGCTGCAATTGGTTTGATGAAACTCATCACCTGTAAGACCAATGAAAAAAATTCAGGCAAGCACACTATGCATATAGACATTAGACAACCAGAAAGGATAATGTTGCAGACCTCTTTGAAGACAGCATGAAGATTGAATGCTCTAATCTCCAATTCAAGGCTACCATCCTCAAGTTTGGAAAGATCTAACACATCATTGATGAGTGTTGCTAAAAGATTGCTGCTTTTCAATACCGTTTCCACCATTAGACGCTGCTCAGGAGTGAGTTCAGTTTCCAAAAGTAAGGAGGAAAGAGCTATTATTGCATTCATCGGTGTTCGCATTTCATGATTCATAACAGCAAGGAAATCATTGCGAGCACGGATGGCCATTTCAGCTTCTCGCCGAGCTAAATCCAGGGCAACATTTTGCTCCATTAGTAAATCACGTGCACGCATGGACTCTTCAAGAATAGCTGCATGGGAGAGTGCAACAGCTACCTGAAGAAAGAATGAAAACAAATAAAATATCTGCTTACAATATTACATTATCGTTTCATAATGTATTAATGTTAGATGAACATGTATTTGTCTTAGTATTGTATTTTCTTTTTAAAAAAAAGAAGGCACTGAAATTGATAAACCAGTAGAGGAATCACTTTCAACTTGCTAGTTGGTTTCATTATCCTTTGCTTTCATGGAGACAAAAAAAATCTTAGAATGGTCTGATGATATTTGCAGAAGTCCCTGAACTATTCATCAGTACATCATACTTGTGAATACAATTTGCTTTACATTTGAAGGGTGTCTATTAATTAAAAAATCATGAATATATGACTTTGAAAAAGATATTAAACATCATTTTTTCACTCCGGTGAATATATATGTTATAAATAACCATAGCTAAAAGAAAGAGCATTTACCTGATCGGCAACAACCTCAACAAGCTCCAACTCATGCACATGCCAATTCCTTGCACTATCAGATGGAAGCATCAGAACCATAATTGCATAGCTTTTTGCTGAAAGCTCTGGCCAGTCATTTATTTGGAAGTTTGAAAGATGTAGAAGAGGTACCCGCACTGCAGCCACTTCTGGTGGAACATATCGTCCTGTAAGAGGTCGAATACGTGCTAAAGGAGATGTGTGGGGGATTATAATTGCTCGATTGCTACTGAACACTTGATTGACAACAGGAAGGTTAATTGATATAGATGACCCAACAGTAATCTGGTGGCACAGAGTATGAGAAAGCTGAAGACTTGAACCACTTCGTAATGGCATCCACAAGGCACACTCTTCCAGACCCAATGTCCTTCCTAGCTCAACAAGAGTGGTATTCAAAATCGTATGTCTATCAAGTGTGCTTCTAATTTCATGAGTGAGCATCCTAACATGTCTCCCGGTCTCTTCCTGTGTCCTTATCAAGCCCATCTCCCTATCAAGCTCTTCAGCTTTGTTCTTCAGAAACAACTCCCTCGTTTTCACACTCAGCAGGTCAGGGATGATATGAACAAGCATCAAAGCTGTTGCGCATGAAACAACAGCCGTTGAAACCTTTGCTACTGTCATGACCATAGCGACAGTTTTCGTGTGCGTGGTGAAAGTCCACAGGTTTATGAGATGCGTTGCTCCACAGAGGACTATAAACGCACCAAACTGGATCAAAACCCATCTGTACGGAAAGAATGACGACTTCTTCACGAAATAAATCAACTCCAACGGGATTGAGAAATACGCGAGGGCTATGAAGAAGTCCGAGATGTACTGATACTTGATGAGGAGCTCATCAGTCGGCCAAAGTGGCTCGATGCAGTCACATCCCTCCATCCCCAAAGCTTTAGTATTGCATCAGTTCTCACAACATTCCCTACAGAATAACAAACATATATTTGAGTTTCCGTCCAACCCAATCATACCTAGCCCTTGAAGAGTTGTCATATCGGTTCGCGTTTTAAAAGAACAGGACACACATAACATAATTATTAAGAAATTGTGGCAATAAGCTGGCCATGAACACACCGAAGATGCTAACAGAGCACGCAAATCCCACAAAACGAACCAAACACCATATCAATTAGCATTT
This sequence comes from Hsuehochloa calcarea, assembly GCA_036346395.1. Taxonomy (NCBI): domain Eukaryota; kingdom Viridiplantae; phylum Streptophyta; class Magnoliopsida; order Poales; family Poaceae; genus Hsuehochloa; species Hsuehochloa calcarea. Next base: position 18,705,367 of record CM070597.1, on the reverse strand, counting down.
CCAATCGGCCCTCGGCCCCCATTCCCATCATCCAAATCAAGATTCAGTGCTCCCACCCCCCATGTTAGCATAGCATGCTATCTCAAATAACTTCCCTTTTCCCCATTCCCCATTCCAGCAGCACAGCACGACCCGCCAAGGACCCGGGCGCAGATACCAGCAATCAGAACCAAGAAAGCTCAGAAACGCAGCAGCAAGCTGCCGCACCTCCGATGCCTCCCGGCGCCTACCCTAAAAATCCCTCTCCCCTTGACCACCACTCCACCACTCCCCACCGCTCGTGCCTCCCGATCAACCCAAGAAAAGAAAAGAAAACCCAGATCTGAACAGGGCAGCAGGACACGCCAAGAAGAGAGCACGAGCAGTGTAGTACCTCGAGCGGCGGCGGCGGCGAATGGGGGAGAGGACGGCTGCCGAAAGGTGGGGGAAAGGAGAGGCTAGGACGAAGCGGCGCTGAAAAGGGAAGGGAAGCCAGATGCGCAAACAGAGACAGGCAGCTAGCCAAGCCAGTGGAGTCGTTTAGTCCACCCCACCCCCACCCCACCACCCGGGGAAAAAATGCAAAAAAGTCCAACCGTGGCTGGTGCCAAGTGCTAACTAGCCTCGCACACACCCTTGTTGGCGTTTCTTTTTCCAATCGCTTTTGTCTCCACGCTAACGCTAAGCTGCCTGCCTCCGGCGCCAAACGTCCGCGGCTACGGCTCCGGAGCGGACGACGGCCAGCGCGGGACTGCGGCGGCTAGCTGTCGTGTGGCGCGCGGTGTGTTCACGTGGGATGGCAGCGACAGCGGCGGCAGGAGAAGGTGGTGTTGAGGCTATTGTGCGGGGCGGGGGAGGGTATGGTAGCTTAGAAGTAGGGATGGTAATGCCCTCATTCTTTGTTCTACAACGGGTTCACTTATTAGGGATTGTAGTTGGGTTTTTTTAACAGTGATATTAATATACAAATACAATTCTTCATCAGGTGAAGTAGAAATAGGACTATTCCTCTACTCTCCATCCTGCTACCCGCATGGCCCCGATAACTATTTGATACGTGGGTGATTAGCTTTCCTCTGTTGCTTTTTTTGGCAAAGAGTTGTATGTATATTTCTTCTAGTTCATCTATATCATATTGTATTCTCGTAAGATGATAACTTGTGATTAATAAACTTTGGTTGTATGTTCTACAAATCAGTTCTTCATGAATTTGATGTTAAGACAAAAGTCACTCAACCCTCTTACTCTGTAGTTAATCCAAATGGGTTAGGCTTAGGGCTCATAAGTTCATGACCTTATTTGTTGCATCTGTGTTGTTTGATGGGAGTACTTATACAGGTGAAGTTGCAGCAAGGAAGACGCAGAGCAGAAGACAGCTCGTGCTGCAATCAAAACAATTTTAGTTAACTATTATGTTTGTGTAAGAGATGTTGGGGATCCAACTTTCCGATATGGATCCCTGTGGGGCTCCGATAACCCGATGGGGATGGGGAACAAGGAGAATAGCATCTGATGACTTGAATGGGGATGAGGAATGAGGATTTTTTCTTCTATCAGGGACGAAGATGTTCCACCACTCCCCGACGGGGAATGCCCCGTTGCCATCCCTACCTGGTAGGGGCACGGTCGCCATCGCCGTCGCTGTCGGCAAGGGGATTGGCTGGATTGGAGCATGTATGTATTGCTTGGAAGCGGAATTTTTTCTTTTTTTCCCACGGGAGGAGGTCTTTGCGATGCGGCAGATGGTTCCGCTTCCAGGAATGAAACATTCGGTTTATCCCACCTGTTCAACTGCACTTTCGTTGTATGCCACACTTTTCTTTTCAATTTTTATCTGTGTAACGCAAAATTTATTCAAAAATACCGGTGTTGTTACTTTCTGGAGATTTGTTGACCTCTCCATCTCGGTTAAGTTTGAAACATATCAACTTCCAAAATCTGCCCCTAAGTATGCTTCCTCCTCTTTACTCACCTGAACCATCCCAAACCTTAGCAATGGTGGCTATGACCCTAATCCAAATCCACCTACTTTAGGCCAAATTTAGCCCCAATCCACTTGGTATAGATGTGATTTCACTCCTAGGAGTGTTGGATCTGGGTAGAAGCAAGCAGGTCGAGGATTTGGAGCAGCGAATCGAGGCATGGATAGTTCGTGGGTTCCTCCAGGTACGTGCATCTCACTCCCCTTTCCTCCTCCATTGTTGTTCTTTGTCTTCTCCTCTCTGTAGGCAATGGGAGATTTCTTGATTTGGCTTTCTTGATTTGGCTTTTTCCCTTGTAAGTAGTAAGGTGTAGTTATGATTGTAGGATGGATCGACAATGTGACAATGCTAGCAATTTGGGTTGGTATGTACCTTAGCAAGCCAAATAATGAGCCAATGGTGAAGCAGAAGGGGAAGACATTAAATATGACTATTGACCACGCGAAGTATTCACTTTTGCGTCCAACTGAAGATAATATGAAATGAATTTAAAGGGGGGGGGCTCCAAGCAATTGGTTAACATGCTATTCAAGAATAATAGCAACGATGAAAATATGACATTAAATACAAATGAGAACTTAATAAGAGCTTTCAACATGCATAAGAATGAACACTTAGTGAACATTAGTGTTAACATTGTTGACTTTGTCGAACCATTGACAGCAATGCCTAGTATAGAGAAACCTACATAAAGTAGGCAACCTACATCCAAATCCAAATAAACTGGGCAACAAGTGCAACCACCACTACTTGATTACTTGCACCCCTCCAATTGCATATGCATAACCCCAAAATCTAACCAACCGACTCAAACCTCAAATGAAATCCCACCGACAAAAACTGCACCCACTCCTATAGTCAACCTTGAGGAGGAAGAGAAGACAGAGGATTCAGATGCTGACTCACAAGAAGTTCATAGTGAAGACAAGATAGATGACTTCAGTTGGCTGAGTTTGTGATAGGGTGTTGGACTGATTGAAGGACTAACCTGCATCTAGGCCCAAAAGCTTTGTAGGACTAGTTGGATGAGCATTACCACATATCAAGTTGAAATATGGTAGGGTCTTTGCTGGTAAGGAGATGGCACTATACAAGATTTTTGGCAAGTGGTCTGAGAGCTACCCCATGGTGTTCGCTTTCAAGGAGGAGTTGTTGAGGACAAACCCTGGTAGTATAGTAGAGATTGACATAGAGATTTGCAACAACAATGTATGCTTTAGAAGAATGTTTGTTGCATTTAAGGCTTGCATTGATGCATTTCTCAAAGGATGTAGGCCATACATAGCGATAAACTCAACACACCTCACTGGTAGGCATCGAGAGCAGCTTGCTGCAGCTTGTGTAATAGATGGGCATAATTGGATGTACCCTATGGCCTATGGAGTAATAGAGTCTGAGTCAACAGATAGTTGGGAGTTGTTTGTACAAAACATGATAAGAGCAATTGGGTGCCCACAAAGGTTAGTAATATACAAATGTTGGGAAGGGCGTAGGTGCTGCTATCTATAAGGTTTACAATGGTGTGGAGCACAGAGAATGTTTTCGGCACCTATACAAGAATTTTAGGATGAAGTTCAAGGGAGATGATTTTGAGAAGAATATGTGGTCAACTGCCCATAGTTACACAGTACACGGCTACAACAAGCATTGGGAGGTGGTGGCTAAACATCCAAAAGTGTTCAATACTTGAAGAAAACCATATGCACTTATGGGCAAGAAGTAAGTTCTCGTGCGTCTCCAAGGTGGACTATATCAACAATAACCTATCAGAATAATTTAACAAGTAGATTAAGAAGTTCAAGGGTCTTCATGTAATTGATTTGATGGATAAGCTTGGAGAGCTTATCACGAGGAAGTTTGAACGTAGGAGGAGAGTTGGGGAGAAGATGACTACAAAGATCCTACCAATTATCATTAATAAACTTGTTGTGTTGAGTAGGACACTTGGGAAGTATGAACCAATTAGGAACAAATGAAACATGTGTTGTTAGTTCAAGAGACCCAAAATGGAATATAGTAAAAGATGTGGTGAATATTGAAACCAAAACTTGCACTTGTGGGCAATGGTAAATGACTGGTAAGCCATGCAGTCATGCATTGGCTTTCGTCTACTCACTTAAGGGTTGTGATTTGGAGACTTATGTGCGTGGCTACTTCACAGTTGAGAGGTTCAAGGTAACTTATGAGGGAATCTTTTACCCTATGACAGACGAAGGTAAATAGCCTCCCGTGGATCTTGGCTTTAAACTTCATCCACTTGTGATAAGAAGACGACCATATCGACCTAGAAATCAAAGGATTAAAGGGTCAGAACCAATCAGGGGAAGGGAGTAATTATCCTGTTGCTCTTAAACCTACAGCAACTAAAAAAACTCCAAGAAAGATTCTAGTGGATCATCGAGGCAGGTTTACTTGCAATTGTTTTTTATTTTGCTAAAAAAACAAGATAGTTCATACTACCTTTTGCTCTAATTTTTCTAGTGTTGCTACATCCAAGGCTAGGACAACCAAGAATAGCAAGAGCAAAGAGGTTGCATCTATTTCATATTATAGTTGTTCTCTTGGTGACCATATGCTTTGTTGTGGTATGATGTTGCGGTGTGAACTATTGTCTTTTGTTAAGATTGTTCTGCTATATGGACTTCCTGAAGTATTTGGTACTCCATGGACAACTTGTATTCGTTTGCACGTAATATGGCATTATATGAATCACTTGTTAGTACTTTCTATATGAGCTGCTATGTGATATGTTATTATTTTGGCAAGGTGGACCATGTGATATGCTACTTTTCACTTTTGAAAATCATTGCACAAAGATGGTTAGCAACATAGATTCAACTCCATTAAATTACATAGACTAGTACTACTACATTGCACTTGCTCATGCTACATGCATTAAGCATTACATCCATTACATCCTACACTACTTTGAATTTATGAGGACATGCATAGGCAGAATCAAAGCAAAATCTTGCATGGTAGTTTCACGTTGTCTACACCGGTCTTCTTTTCTTACACATTTCTCCTTACTTCTTGCACGCTGTCCTTCATTGCTTGCACATTGTCCTTGAAAGAACCTGTTGCTTCTAGGTGAGTATTCAACTTCTCCAACTTCTTGCCTAACTTCCCCATCTCCATGTCTTGATGTATGTGAATCTCCTTATTCACATATGCCTCGAGCAAATCTTCCAGCAAATAAAATCCACAATCCTCATATTATGATGCAAATATAACAAAAAGGCAATAAAGAATGTGAAAATATCAAAGAAATTAACAGGAGTACAAGTATTCAAGAATCAACTCACCTTACAGTTAGCAAACCTCAGAAACTCACGATTCAGATTCTTGTCAGTATTGGACTTGTACCTCAAAGGTTTGATCCCACAATCGCAGCGAAACTTCGACTCTTTTGGGTGTTGAAGCTACCTTAGCTACATTGGCTCATGCCTCCGCTTTGAGCCATGGTGTCTACCTCACTCACTCCTCAATTATGTCCAGGCTTTATTGCAATGGACAAATATTTTTGGCACCAAATTTTCCCTAAAAAACTTTAGTTCTAGGCGCCAAGTTCTAGAATGACATTTCTCAAAACCTCCGGGATTCGAGTGTCATTTCCATAATTATTCACTGGTTATTTGTCCTAGCCAAATACTTTGACCTGACACCGTGAGAGCTCTAACATGTAAGAGAGTTATGACAGTGGTATTTTTCGAACAAGTTTTACGTCTGTTTGGTATAGACCGAATTAGGCAAAAAGCAGTGGTATAAGCCGAAAGTGCAATTGGACTAGTGACATAAACCGAATGTTTCCCTCCGAGAAAGAAGCCTTTTGCCTTTGGGGCCGGTAATTAGTGTTTTCAATGGTAATTAGGCACATCAAGTTTGGCTTGGAAAGTGAGACTTATGCTATGCGTAGTCGCTGCAGGTCACTAGTGAAGGCACATGTACAACAATACAACTAGCACTCTTTCCTTTTTCTTTCCCCACAGTAATCCTAGTGTTTCCTCCGTTTAAAAACACAAAGAGCATCTCTAATACTTCACATTGGAGTTGACTCTGTCAACAACTAGCCGACATGGAAGGAAGAGAAGTTGCGTATAAAAGCAACCGCATGGACAAAGAAATAGAGGTGATGAGACTTAAATCAAATGGCAATAAAGGGAAAAGTGATCGAGGGCGTCGGCGGAGATGGTTGTGATGACGTGGGAGTAATTAATTTTATGTTTTAGAGTTTATAATGCAAATGTTTGGACAAAACTATAACCTAATAAAACAAATTTGAAATACAAAAAAGTTTGTAGACCCAACTAAAAGGCAATAGTGCGGATCTAGGGAGTTTGTAAAGATGATGTGATCTCTTCCCTTTGTTAGGGACCATCTTATAAATAATACATTAGAGATGCCTTAGCACTCTCTGTATGCATTATTGTTTTCATTTGTACCCTACAAAACTACCGTGTGGAGATAAGATAACATGGAGTGGTTAGTTGTAATGGTAAATATTAGTAGGTGTGTCTAGTATGTCTCCTCTTTCCTTGATTCCACTGTATTTTTTAAAAGTGTAGAATTGTAACTACGTGTCTTATTGATTTATACTTTATCTCTAGCTACTTGCATAATAGTCTGAAGTGTTGGTTGATTTGGTGTTGTGCTTTGAATAAATCATTTGTCAGAGTTTATTGAAAATTTATAAAAAGAATGTTTTTACAACAGGTGGGCTAAAATACTAGCACAATGTGACCCACTAACTAAAGTGGGGGAAAACAAATCTACTCTTAGGATCACATGCCCATTTCTTTCTCTCTTTTTCAAATGGCAATGAAAGCTAAATCTGACTAACTTGCCTAACATCCTATTTTAGAAATACTTGGCAAATTTGGATTTGACCACGAGGCATACTACCCCCAACCAAAATCTAAACCAAGTCATTTCTCTTTTATCCAACTCCTACACCATAATAAACTAAAAACGGGCCCAGCACACGGACACAGATCCTCTGTTGTTGTTGTTATAACGGCACCAATGTGCCTTTACTTTCATTCGATCGTGCATTACGAATAAACGAAGAAGATTACATGTTCCTAACAAAGTCATTTGTCTCTCCCTCTCCGGAATACACCGTAATCACTCTGAAACCTCGATGAAGTAAAACAACAAGCTCTATGCTCTGCGAGTCCCGATTAGCTCAGCTAGCAAGATATGCAGCTCAAGTACCCAGGGGCAGATTCAGACTCCTAGCATAGTGAGCCAGCATAAGGCGTGCAAATATTAGTAGTGTATAGTCTAAGTAATTTTAGCTCAACCCGAGTAATGTATAACATGTTAGATCTAGAATGTTAGTCAGCATGGGGTGCGATGAAATTCTGGATCCGCCACTGCACGTTGGCAATCAAACACAGTTGCCGCTGTCTTTCCTTTCCATTGCGCTGTGTGTTGGTTATGGTGGGAGGATCGAGTGGATCAACCGGCCAGGCGGAACTGAAGCACTGTCCACATGAAAGTATAGTGGAAGTCCTCGTTTGCTAAGTCAAAGTAAAATAGTTTATTTATTCAGAGTTTTGCATAGATTCGAAGAAATACCTTACTCATTTGGATGGTACTTGGGACAAGATCATCTCAGATATTTTGTTGGAAAGGAAGCAATTGAGAGCATACAAGATAGAGAGCGCCATTTTTTCCTCCCCTTGCTGAGTAGTAGGAAGCTCAGGGAGAGGAAGGAGTTACGCTAGAGATGGTGGACCAGCAAAATCATGTCGCTGCATTCCAAAACAATGGGCAGATCAAGATAAATGCACTACAGTAGGAACGACAAACGATATGACTCCCAGCGCACCGGATAAAATTGGAATGTTCAAGGAATCCCTGGTGCACTTTGTTCTAAAAAGATCTCCAACGAACACTCACTCGTAGCATAACTATGGCCCAAACGGCCAACCAGTAAATTTTACTCCTAGTCCAAACTACGAAGCGTCCCATCGGTCCAAGATCACACCGAGGTTAGATTCCCCATCGCCATCCGCCACACCGCCGCCGCAGGTAAACTCGCACGCCCACGCCATCAGCAAGACAAACGAGGAAAAAACAAGATAAACGAGCCCACCCGGCGGCATCCGACGCGAGCACGATTACACGATAGCGCACCTTCCCGCACACGTGCGCGAGCTCAGGGTAACATAACGAAACGGACGCCGTCTCTCCCCGTCTGCGCGGGCTCGCTCACGTTTAAAGCTTGTTAGATTGGTCCTGCCGGCTCGAGGCACGGTGTTGTTGGTCCAGCTCAGGCACAATATGACTCATATTGTTTATGGATCGTGCTAGTCCGACACGAGAACTTGTGTTGTGCTTGGGCAGTTACTCTGGCATGGTGGGCTAGCCTGACACGATACAAACAGTGTCGGGCCTGGCACGAGCCCGACATGATCCATCTGACTCGCGTTTCGAGTTCAGAAGTCGTAACGACATAACCATTCCGAGAATCCGAGTTCAGAATCATCAAGAGATGTCTAAAATCCAAAAATTGAAAGCACACAAGCTTGAGAGAATTCAGTGCACCATTCATTTGAAATTAAGCTTTCACACGCATACGAAATATGCAAGCATTTATAGCACAAAAATTGCTTAAGACATCCATGGACCATGATCCATCTAGCATCAAGCTTACAACACAGAAGTGAACACAAAATGCACAAAAATTGTCTTTCGCAGATAGAAACCACTTAGAATATATGAATCTCATATTACATTAACAGATTAACTCGTTACTAATCACACCAAATGTACTACTGTGAATCTATAATAACAATTCAATAATCTATTTCACTCGACGAAAATTGCAATATCCATCCACCCTGCACCTCCCTCGTCTATACAGCAAGTAGCAATCCAAAAAAACCAACCAAAGCAATAAAAAATTACCACATGGCAATAAAAAATTACCACATGGCAATACAAAATTCTTAGCTTAGGCATATGTAATCATCAGAATCAAGAACCCACAACCAACTCCAGGAACAGGCCATGCGGGGCGAAGGGGTGTGGAAGGAGAGGGAGAGCGGAAGAGGTAGAGAGGAAGAGGGGGAGGGGAGGTGGCGCGGCGCTGAGGGAGGAGGCGGCGCGGGCGAAGGGGCGCGGAGGAAGAGGGAGAGCTGGAGAGAAAGAGGGGAGGAGGAGAGCAGTGCGCAGCCGTGACCGAGGAGGAGGCTGCATGGGCGAAGGCGCGGAGGAGGGCGAGAGGCGAAGCAGCGGTGGTGTGGCGTCTTGGTAGTGCCCAAGCTCAGGCGCCTTGCCACCTGCGAACAAGGGCACATCAGTGGATGTAAGGGGAGAGGGTTGGCCTTGAGCGTGGCGGAGTGGGAGGCAGGCTCATGGGCCGTGCCTAGCACGGCACGACCGACTAAAATCCAGTCGTTGGGGCATTGCTGACCATTTTATTTGACCGTTTGGGTATTTAAAAATAGCAAGAAAAAAATAAAAAAATCATGATTTTTTTCTATAATAGCCACCATACTCCCCTCATTCAGCACCCTCAATTCCTTATTATATCTTTGAAATTATGTTGTGCAAATTCAAATTCAAATTCGTGTTGAGCTAATTTGGCAAAATTCAAAAAAAATACCAATTTTTTAAAAATTCAATTTTTGGCAGCAAGTCAGCAAAAGAGGTATAATACTTTTTGCATACTTTTATTTTTATTGATTACTATGCTAAGATGAAAGTAATAATAGTGTTTGTTTCGATTTTACAGTTTTCGTTATGGACAACTCTAGTTACAATAGCTTTGCTGTTGGTGATTACGAACTTTCACAGGAGGAAATTACATCCATGGAGGCAGCTGCGGCTGCCTCAAGCCAATCGAAAGGGCAATACGAAGTTCTGTCATCAGGGTCCACGGCAGCATCAGGGTCCACGCCAATAGGAGCAAAGAGATCGAGGGCGTCTACATCGGGAGTGTGGGAGAATTTCGACAGGAAAACCAAGCAAGACACACAGGGAAATGTGGTATCATATGCTATTTATAAAATTTATCACAATGAATTGTCTGCAAGGTCTATAGGTGGAACAAACACTTGCTTAGACATGCTACAAGATGTAAGGCCAAGTAAGGATTGGTGATGGGACAGATGCAACTGTGGTACAACTCTGACGGTACATTACGTAGCTAGGACTACGATCCCGAGGTAGTCCGTTAATCTCTCTGTCATTTAATTGCTTCTATAGATTTACCGTTAGACTTTGGGGAGTCTGTTTATTTACAAAATTACATTAGGATTGCGCATAATACTAGATTTTCTTTCGTTTATAGACAGACAACAATTAGGGATCTAGTAAAATACTACAATGAACATTGTAATAAAATAAAGAAACTATTTAGTACGTGCACATTTTCGGTGGCTCTGACCTTAGACATATGGAGTGGTCGAACTAGGGAGAATTATCTTAATGTAGTTGCATATTGTGTTAATGACGACTGGTAATAGAGAAAAGCATTATAGATTTGAAATTAATTGATGTAGCACACATATGTGAGAATATTGCATATTGTATTATCAAAGTCGTGGAATACTTTGGTCTTACAGATAAAATATTCTCAATTACTTTAGACAATACCGCTTCGAACTCTAAGGCCATGGATATTCTTACTTCAGTGTTGAGTACATACACTGATTCCTTCTTGTTACATCAACGATGCGCTTATCATATTATCGACCTTATAGTCGAATGTAATTTGAATAGGTTGAGTCCGTATATTAAAACTTTTCGCGATGCGATTTCTTTCTTGAATAATTCTAACGTAAGAATAGCACAATATAAGAACTTATGCAGGACGATGGGTGTACGTCCAAGAAAGTTCGATTTGAACACGCCGGTAAGGTGGAACTCTACTTACCTAATGCTTAAGAGTCTTTTACCATACAAGAGCACTTTTTCTGTTTTTATTTAAACACACTATTATAGTACTGACGGTAGTATACTATTGACAGAGCAATATTGGTTCGTTGCTGAGAAGATACTGTAGTTTTTAGAATTTTTTTATGAAGCCATTGTTGCTTTGTCCGTTGTCTACTATCCAACATCCCCAATCATTATGCATATTATTTTACAGATCACTACTCAATTAAAAATGTATGAAAAGGACTTAGTTTTACACGATGCTATTGTTGTCATAAAAAGTAAATACCTTAAATATTAGAGAGAAATCCCTTACCTATATGTATTTGTATTTCTTTTAGATCCTAGAGGTAAAATTAATGCATTTGGTAGTGTACTTGATCTTCTTAGTGATGTTACAGGGCTAGACTATACTAACTATTTTGTAGAAGTTTATTCTCGGTTATACGAGGTTTACCAAAGGTATGAAAATAAGTTATAGGGAGTTCGCTCGCAACGACCTTTAGTAGCCACCGTCTCAAGTAGCAAGATAAATATATGGGGCAAGATCTTTGGTGTCTCTTCCTCAAAGTCCAGGTCTTCTTCTTCTACACCGCCGTTTGTTTAGCTAAAACCCATAAGGAGTAGCGAACTATTCACCTATCTGGACAGCGATACGATTGTTTTCAACTCAGAAGGCTTCGACATTTTGCAATGGTGGTAAGCCCATAAGTCAACATATCACGCTTCCTTGGATGGCGGCCACATATCCTTCATCTCCATCCATCGTTGACTCTTCAAACACGAGCACAAGTAAAACATTGTTTTTAGGTAGTATACAATTCTTATTAAAATTAATGATATGTTCATTAAGGAGCAGGTTCACCTGAGATTGTAGTTTCTTGGCTCGTGCTCTTGTTATTGGTCTGTTATTGAAGTCTCATTACTAGCTTTGGCATTACTAGCGATGTCCTCGTCATCCTCCCCTTCTTGAAAAGGAGTCGACCTCGACTCTGTACAATCTTGTCCAAAGAAGGTGATAGATCGGCAACATTAAATGTAGAACTTACCCCATAGTCATCAGGAAGCTCAAGCTTGTATGCATTGTCATTGATCTTGGCAAGAACTTTAAAGGTCCATCACCACGGGGCATCAATTTGGATCTACGCTTATGCGGAAGCGATCTTTGCGAAGGTGGACCCACTAAATCACTGGTTCAAATAGCATTTTCTTTCTAGATTTGTTAGCTTTGGAAGCATAAGCACGTACCTTCGTTTCAATTACCTCTTTAGTTGTGGCATGGGTTTTTCACAAAATCGTACGTGTAGAAGCCTCCATATTTGCGTTCTTGTAGTGGGAGAGGAAGTAAATCAAGAGGCGTAATTGGTTTGAAGCCGTACACTACCTCGAATGGGCTCAATTGAGTTGTAGAATGTCACATACTGTTATATGCAAACTCCACATGGTAGACAATCTTCCCACTCTTTCAAGTTCTTCTTTATCATGATGCGTAGCAGCGTTGAAAGTGTGCGGTTCACCACCTCAGTTTGCCCATCTGTTTGTGGGTGACAAGTCGTTGAAAATAATAACTTTGTCCCGACTTGGCCCACAAAGTCTTCCAAAAGTAGCTCATGAACTTGGCGTCGCGATGCGAAACAATGGTTCTTGGCATTCCATGCAATCTCACAATCTCCTGAAAAACAAATCACTACATGCGACGCATCATCGCTCTTATGACGAGGGAATAAAATGTGCCATTTTAGAGAACACATCCACAACAACAAAGATGAATCCCTTCCCTCTTGGTCCTAAGCGGTCCTAACACAAAATCCATGCTAATATCTTCCCAAGGAGCACTAGGAGCAGGAAGTGGAGTATACAAACCATGTGGATTGAGTTTTGATTTTGCCTTATGGCAAGTGATACATCTTTGAACAAACCTCTCGACGTCTCGCCTCATCTTTGGCCAATAGAAGTTATCGGCTAACATCATATAAGTCTTCTCCTCCAAAATGCCCCATCAATCCTCCTGCATGAGATTCTGCAACAATAACAAGCGCCTGAGGAATCCGGAACACATAGCTTATTCATGCGAAAGAAAACCATCATGCATATGAAATTTATCCCACCCTTTTCCATCTTTGCAATTAGAATATGGGTACGCAAATTCATGATCGGAAGCATATAATTCTTTCAAACTTTCCAACCACAGTACCTTTACTTCCAATGAGTCAACGACACATGTTTTCTAGACAAAGCATCATGCCTTTCTTATATTTGATAATGTATGGAAGGTCTCAATGAATTCTACCCACTTAGCATGTCTACGATTCAATTTAAGCTTGCCCCTTTAAATATTTCAAAGATTCATGATCGGAATGTATTATGAATTCCTTAGGCCAAAGATAATGTTGCCAAGTTTCCAACACACGCACAAGAGCATATAGTTCTTTATCATAAGCAGGATAATTCAATTGTGCACCATGAAGTTTCTCTTTGAAATATACAGCGGGTTTTCTTTCTTGCATTAAAACACCACCAATACCTATTCACTAGCATCACATTCAATCTCAAAGTTTTTGTGAAATCGGGTAAAGCAAGCAATGGTGCTACATCAAACATTTCTTCAATTCATTAAAAGCTTTGTCTTGTTTGTCTCCCCACTCAAAAATCACTCCTTTTTAGTTAATTCATTTAATGGGGCAACAATGGTCTGAAATCTTTCACAAATCGCGATAGAAACTAGCAAGCCCATGGAAGCTACTGAATTTGACTAACATTCACGAATTGGCCAATTTCTAATAGCTTCAATTTTAGATTCATCCACTTCAATGCCATGAGCTGAAACAACATAGCCTAGAAACACAACCTTACTAGTGCAAAAGTACACTTATCAAGATTGGCATACAAGCATTCTTTCCTAAGCACTTCTAGCACTTGTTTGATGTGTTCAACATGATCTTCAAGCAGGGCTATATATCGAATATCATCAAAGTAAACTACCACAAATTTACCAATGAAGTGTCTCAAAACATGGTTCATTAAAGCGCATGAATGTACTAGGAGCATTGGACAATCCAAAAGGCATCACTAACCATTCATACAAGCCAAATTTCGTTTTAAAAGTTTTTCCATTCATCACCATGTTTCATTCTTATTTGATGGTAGCCACTACATAAGTCAATCTTAGAAAAGATAGTAGAACCACTTAACTCATCAAGCATATCATCTAACCTAGGAATAGGATGGCGATAGCGAGCAGATTATGTTGTTAATAGCTCTACATCTATGCACATTCTCCAAGTACCATCTTTCTTAGGAACAAGAATAGCAGGGCGGCACAAGGACTAAGGCTCTGCGTCGTACCCTTTGTCCAAAGTGCTTGCACTTGGCGCTGAATCTCCTTAGTTTCTTACGGATTTATGCATGCAGTGATCGATTGGGAAGAGGGCTCCGGGACTAGGTCAATTTGATGCTCAATACCTCGAATAGGTGGTAGACGGTGGGTATCTCCTCCGGAAACACGTCGTCATAAACACGCAAAACTTGAGAAATAGCACTAGGAAGAGATGTTAAATCATTAGTAGAAAGCAATGCATCTTTGTACAATAATACAAGGTGCATCAAAGCGGGATCATCTTTCATCTCTCTTAGATCGGTTGGTGGCTATCATGACTAAGTTTTCTCTCCCTCACTCTTGCTTTTACCTCTCGGGTTTGGCTTGTGGCTCTCACTCACCTTTTGTGGAATCACACTCTTTGGTTCTCTCCTTTCTCACTCTCAACTTGCACTTGATCTTACGCACATTATCATTTACAATTTGAGAAGGAGTCAGCGATAGCGACACCACTTGTTTTTGTTCCACAAAACTTGTATTGGTTAGTTCTTCCATCATGAATCACGGCATGATCATATTGCCATGGCCTTCCTAGCGACAAGTGACATCGTCCATAGGCACCACATCACACTCCACCGTATCTCGATAAGTGCCAATTTCAAATTCAACATCCACGGTGTATCCACACTCAATGAACCTCTCTCATGCGACCCTGGATCGATATGGATGTGGGTGTTTCTTGTACTTCAACCCAAGTTTATTGCAAAGCTCCTTGCTAGCCAAATTCGACAACTCCACCATCAATGATTACCTTACAAAATTTACCATCTTTGCTAACTTGAGCTCTTGTATGGAATAAATTGCGATTGTTTTCAACTCAACCTTTGTCGAGACACACACAAGTATAGGACCAACAGGGTTCACAATACTCTATGTCTTGCTCCTCCTCATGTGCATCACCATATGTCCCTAAATCGGCATAGTGATCATTCTCTTCTTCACTTGCGAATCATATTCCCCATTCTCTAATATCAACATCGCCTTGTTATTTGGGCAATCCTTTTGCATATGACCACGGCCAAGGCATTTGAAGCATTGTATACCGCTACTCTTATTTGTAGAACCCATAGAAGAGGAAACACTAGTCTTCTTTGGTTTGATGGCCTTCTTGCACAGGAGTGGCTTCTTCCTTCTTGCTAGATGATGTCAAAGCTTGAACCACCACTTGGAGTGTTTGTTGGCTTATTTGTGATTTGGAACCATATCTTCCTCCATTGGGCGGTGTCGTGCGACAAAGGATGTTGATCTTGCAAACTTAGCATCCTCTTGCAATTGTCGTTACGCCTTTGTAGCTTGATGCACTAACTCATAAAGATTGGCTCTTCCATCGCATATGCGCACCACCACGACATTTAGACCACAGCAATGGTGGCAAGCCCATAAGTTAACATATCACGTGTTATTCATACTTCCATTGGCGCATTATATTATTGAGCCCTTGGTGTAGCTCACGTTGAAAGTGTTCATGGAGTGCCCCAAATTGATATTGTTGCGAAGGCACAGTGTCATTTGTCCCACCACTCTCATCATGGTGTTCTCCTCCACGACATGGTTAGCATGAAGTGTATATCCTAGCAATCTGAAATTATTGATGTTGTAAAATTAAGTAATAATCCAAACTAGAATACTTTGCCTAAGTCTTGATCCAAAATATTTAAGTGAAGTATATGAACACATGCAAAGATTAATGTGACTCGATGCAAACAAAGGAATGAGCTAACTAGAGGCAATCTGAAATTAAAGATTAGATAGCTCGTTTTGCACCAAGTACTAGGAGAGCGCTAGCCAATTGCAATGATATGAATGTAAAGTGCGAGATTGCTCAAGAGATTAAACTACACAATCTGAATTTATGGATTAAGGTCTCACCCAAATTCGGCCAATGCTTTCTTTTCTTTCTTTCTCTGCCTTTTTTTTGCTCAACTTCCTCTTTTTTTTCTTTTTTTTTCAAAGGCCAAACTAGGTTTAATTGTTCTTTTGGTTTTGCATAGGTCACAAAAATTCAACAAGGTGTGAAGTACTCAAGAGCGACCCTAGATGCAATATTCAACGACTAGTCTCAAATGATGAAAAGAATATCGTGATTTTTTTTGGATTTTGGATTGGACACAAAGATTAGGCTACGGAGATAAAGGCGAGCGATCGACACCTAAACAAAAATTCTAATGGATTAAAACTTAACAAAACGAGCCGTAGTGATCCCGTTGCCAATGCAGAGTTAGCACTCTATAATTCGCCCAACCACACGTCTTTGAACTTCACGACCAGGTGAAGTTCTATCGCTCCCAATTCAGAAAGAATATTGCAGGAGAGAAGAACAAGTCTCATAAGTGATATGGTAGATTTTCCATATACTTCTAACTATGAGCGATTATTCATCAGTAGACTTGTGCTTCCTTGGATGGCGCGATTTTCAACACAACACTCATTGTGGTAAAATCCGAGTTGTTCATTAAGAGAGATTGTGTTCAAAATTGAAGTCTCATTACTAGCTTTGGCATTAGACAATGACACGTTATAACAAGGATGTATGTAGAGCTATAGTTTGTACTCTTTTATGACTTTGTTAAGGTTTTCTCATTTGGAGTTTTTAGGTTGTACTCTTTTTACTTTGTTAAGGTTTTCTCATTTGGAGTTTTTACTTGGCGAAGCTTTTAACGAGACAACCAGTTAAACATTAATAAAACTCTTTATTATATTTTCAATATGATTGTCTCTTTTTTCAATTTCCATACCAATTTTTGAATTCTACACCTTTTTTGTTTTTATAATTTTTTCGAGCCTAATGGGCTAAATGAGCCAACCTTATCCTGCTGGGCCAAACGGACTCGTGCTGGGCCAGCATGGCACGAACGACCGACGAGTCGTGCCTGGACCGCCTCCCCAACACATGGGCCAGCCCGGCCCGACCCATCCAATAACCGGGCCAGGATGGGTCTTGCTTAGATGGGTCGGTCGGGCCGCGATGTTCATTTGGCCAACTCTACTCACGGCTCACCTGGCGCCGACTTAGACTTAAAAATTGAGTTTTGGCTCACGTGAGCTCTTCTTAAATGAAATATAATCCCACGACCGAACGACAAAAATGGTACTGCGACAGATAAATACCATGTGTCTTTTGTTGGGCTCCTAGTTCGCTAAAGTCACCTTCCGCAATCTTTATATGCGACATGCCACCTACCACGCTTCCCGTTCGCGATAGGATGATATGGAGGCCTACCGTGTATGGGATAGCGGAAAGTGGTCTCCGCAGACCGGGTCACGATAGGTAGAAATTATGATCACAGTGCTATTTTGATAAATTTATCGGAAAAAAACTATTTTACTGTTGTAAATCGAAAATATGCCAATTTAGCAATAGACTAAAAAAAATCCAACCACCGTCCATCCCCTCGCTTTCCATGATTGACCCGGCCGAAAGGCCGAGAAAAATACTACTCCTGCTGTTGCTCCTTTCGCGGGGAGAGGGAGGAGAGTAGGGAAAAGGGAGGAAAAAAATCTGGGGCGAAGTGGGCGGCCGCGCCGCGCGCTGGGATTGGTCGGCGCCAGCTTGCGCGAGCACCCGCAACGTGGTGATCCCGTCCCATCCCACCCCACCATTCCCTCCCCCACCCGGCCCCAGTCGCCTTCTCCTCCCTCGGCTCCTCCCCCTTTCCCCTCTCTCTCTGGAATCGTGATCTCGTTAGCTTCACCACGCTATCGCGGAGGCGGATCGGATGGGCTGCGGTGCGGGCGGGGTCGATGGTGCGCGATCTCCATCAGTGGCGATGAGCTTCAGCTGCTGGTGAGGTACGGCTTCGTGCTTGCTTGCTTGGGTTGGTTTGCTTAGTTGCTTGGGAGAGCTTTGGGTTAGTGGGGGGAGTAGCTGTGAGGGCGCGCCGATCTGGCTAGGCCAATTGAGCTAGAATTCAGCTGGTTTGGAGTTTTGGCTTTGATCCGTCTTTAGATTGATTGGGTGGTGATCCCAAGTAGAGTAGAATTTCTTGGGGTGTGAGTTCGAGGATGATACTGTTTTGGGGGCAGGTAGCGTTCCTCCAGTTTGCTGGAAATGGAATGGTTGGTTTAGGTGAATATTGACCTTTTTGTGCTTTGAGTTGGTCTGATCGGGGCTCTTTTTGATTCATAGCTAAGTAGCTAACTGTTTTTGGGAGCGAACTTTCATAGGTAACTGTGTGAGAAATATGCTACTGCGACTGTTTATTCTGCTAACACAACAACAAAAAAAGCCAAGTAATGTGACGAAAAAGGGGTGTTCCAAAATAACCTTCATGTAGAGTTAGAAATGCAAATTCAGTTGCACTATAATTCCCTCAAGATTCGGGAAAATTCCGGCATTCCAAACGGAGCCAATGTTTTGATCAAGGCATTAGAATGTTTCTATGATTTATGTCAGCCATAGTTCTATTAGGACTTCTTTTTTATTTTCACGAAAAAATTCAGCTAGATAAGTCCTACTGATGGAGCAAAAATGGAGACTTGGGCTAGAATGATGATTGAATCTTGTTGGGATTAAGTCTGTTTTTCCTTTGCACTGGTGTCATTATACTTGCATACTGTATGACAGCTTTATCCACCTTGTTGCAGATCTTCTAGAATGCATTTTGTGGCCTTTTGAGCTATTCTAGTAAACCTTGACATGGCCAGTGCAGAGACAAGCAAGGGGAACATCCAGAGGTGTGCTAATTCCCATTTCTACTTTTGCTATACCTTATTTTGGTTGAAACGGGAAGTGCTTCAATGTTTTCCCTGCATATTGAAAAGCACAATAAAATGGGGGCCAGATTTGCAACCACCCACTACTCTACTAGCTGCATTGCTTTAAGATTTGTGCAATTTAGTTTTCAGAAAGATTGAAGCACTACTCCATAGAAATTTGAATACGAGTAAAGAGTGCTGGTAGCCTTATTCTTTTCTTTCTGACTAGGGGGAATACCCTTCCAAATGGAGAAATCTACGTGGGCAACTTTGGTGGGTTAGTTCCTCATGGATTGGGAAAGTATACGTGGACAGATGGAGCCCTTTATGATGGTGAGTGGGATAAGAGCAAAATGACTGGCAGAGGAATAGTTCAGTGGCCTTCAGGTGCATCCTATGAAGGTGACTTCCGTGGGGGTTTCATCGACGGAACAGGCACTTTCAAGGGAGTTGATGGCTCTGTTTATAAAGGTTCTTGGAGGATGAACAAAAAACATGGAATGGGGACAATGGTTTACTCTAACTCTGACATTTATGAAGGTTTCTGGAATGAGGGTTTACCAGATGGATTTGGTAAATATACATGGGCAGATGGCAACATCTACATTGGAAGCTGGAAATCAGGTAAAATGAATGGCAGAGGAGTAATGCAATGGATAAATGGTGATACTCTTGACTGTAATTGGCTCAATGGGCTGGCTCATGGGAAAGGTTATTGCAAATATGCATCAGGAGCATGTTACATTGGTACATGGGATAGGGGACTCAAGGATGGTCATGGTATATTTTATCAACCAGGAAGTAAAGTGCCTTGCAACCTTGAAGTTTCTGAGTGTGTAACAAATCATGATGGTACTAGTGCTTCAAGTTCTAGTAATGAAAAGATCAATATTGGACTATTATTTCTATTGCAAAAACTGTGCAACAAATGGAGATTACATAGATTTTTTCATTGGCCCAGGCACATTTCAAATGGCACCACACCAATTTTTGATGATAATTCTGGAAACTATTTATCACAAGATTTATCCAATAACTCCTTGTCAAATGACAAGTGTCTACAAGACAGTGAAGTTGATAAAGATTTGGTCTATGAACGGGAATATGTACAAGGAGTGCTTATCTTGGAACAGCCAAAAGGCCAAGATTCAGGAATGTTGGACAGCGGGGAAACACAGGAAAATACCTGGCAAAAACAAGCTAGAGGACCGATGGAGACTATTTACAAGGGTCACAGGAGCTATTACCTAATGCTTAATTTGCAACTTGGCATCAGGTAAGTGCTTAACAGCACGAATGCATCACTGCAATTTTTGTGCTATATGAATTTAGCTGTGGAGTTTTACCTTTTGTGGTTGTTGCATTTTTCTGGTTTATCCTGCATATATCTATTTAAGAATTTAGCATTGGTGCACCTTCCATTGAGATGTGCTGTTACTACTTACTACATCTGAATGAAGCAAGCTATGCAAGTAGGATTGATTGCTTGTAGTTGTAGCTTTCAGACACCAAACACTTATTTTAATAATTCAAGCACAGCATTACTATCTGAAGGATCAGTAGCCCATACAGTGGTGAAGAGTAACAATTAGTTAGAATATTTTGGTTATTTGAGTGACAACAAAAGTAATTACTCTTTTCAAGAAAAGAGGTCATATCAGCACCAGGTAATTAATGTGGTCCATGTTGTATAAAACTGGGTAAAAAAAATTCGAGGAAAATAACATACTACAATAGGATACCACATACTACCCCTCCATACATGTATACTTGGCACTTCTATCAAAAAATATATTCACAAATGCTTGTCATTGTCACATTTACTCGATATATTTTCCAACACTGCCCCTATTAAATATGTCTATACCATCCAATCATCTCTTTAATTTTGTTAATTTATATATCATTGTAATATAAAGTTACTAGTCTATTGTATATGACAGGCCATGTAGCCCATGTATGAGTGTATATACAACCCCTCATAATCAATAGAGAAGGCCAATGTGCCATTCATAATCTAATATGGTATCATAGTAGGGTTAGGGTTAGGGACTGGACCCGGTCTGGATGCCGCCATCCTCGTCGTCACCGACGAGCCGTCACCGGCGTCCTACTTTTCTTCCTCTCCCTTTCTCGTGGTTCGCTTCTCTTCACCGGTGCTATGTTTTCCTCGATGCTCTGTTTTCCCGTCGCCGCCGGTCGGATTCAACTGGATCTGTTGCCGATAGGTTGTCTCCCGTTCGAATCTGGTGCCGATTAGTTGCCTTCCGCTCGGATCCGCCACCGATTGGTTGCCTTCCTCCCGGATCCATTGTCACTGTCGTCGCCTAGAGCTCGTCGTCGCCCAGCTATGCTTCTTGGAGCTCGTCGTCTCCTCGACTTTCCTCTGAACCCGTTGCCCTGCTTTCTCGGTGCTCTGCTTCAGTTGCCACCGCCCAGCTCTCTCGGTGCTCTGCTTCAACTGTCGCCGCCCGTCCCCCGGCTCCCTTGGTGCTCTACTTTAGCCACCGCTACCTTGTGTCTGGCTCTCTCGACGCTTTGCTTCAACTGTCGCCGCCTTGTGCTCTGCTTCGGTCTTCTGCTGAAGACTGCTCTCGGCTGCAGCTGCTTTGTCTCCATCGGCAAGAGCACTCATGGCGACATTTGACCCGTTCATTGGTGGTGGTGCTCTCTTGGCGTCCGATGTCAAGCTTAATGGCCAGAACTACCGAGATTTGGCCTCCTTAGTTCGCATGCTGCTTCGATCGATTGGACTTGCTTCACATCTCATTGAGGATTGCTCACCACTTCATGATATTGATCCTGTAGGAGCTCGTGCTTGGCAGGTTGCAGGTTATCGTGTGATGGGTGTACTCTACATGAGTGCAGAGGTCCCGATTTGTGCATCATTCATCGATATGTCCTCTGCCAAGGAGATGTGGGGGTACTTGCATCAGCGATATCAGTAGACTAGTGAGGCACTTCGTTTCTCGCTTGAACGGCGTCCCACTGACCTACAGTAGCAGGACATGTCCATAGAGTACTATAGTGCATTCACCAGCATATCCAGTCAGTTGCCATCTATGACTCCCAGGCCTTGTGTTGGGCGTGAAGAGTGTTCTGCTAGCGAGCGCTATGGGCAGCAACGTCTCATGTTTGCTTTTTTTTTATGCATCTTCGGTCTAAGTTTGAGTCTGCTCGTTCTTTGCTACTTGGTCGAGCACCTCTTCCAATCATGAAGGAGGCGTTTGCTGCACTGTTTGCTGAGGAGACCCGATTTCGCTCACTAGCTGCTTCTTCTGCAAATCTCACCCACATAGTCTTGGCAGCTCCTCATTAGCATGGTCTAGTGGTTGTTCCACCTCCCACAGCTACAGTTTCCTCTGGTTAGATTGTCTGCCCCCACTACTTGAGTACTGGACATAGTACTGATCGCTGTTTCAGACTCCTTCACGAGTTACTGGCTGCCTATCGAGCCAAGTGTGTTGTTGGGAGAGCTTGTCGTACCTCTGGCCCTCCGTCTACTGGTGCTCACACAACTGATGCTGCAGTTATCTCCACTACCAGTACTCCAGGATCAATTTCTGCTCAGTCTTTGTTGGGATCTCCTGGTGGGTCTGTTGCACCATAGTCAGGTACTTGGGTTTTCGATTCAGGCGCTTCTTTCCATATGGCATCTTATGGTACCCAACTGGTGGCATGTAAGCCTGTCACAGAGGGTGTTTGTGTTCGGACAGCTGATGGCACATCCTGTTTGGTTATCAGGGCATCTCTTTATTCCTCAGTCTACTGTTCCTGATGTCTCTCTTGTTCCTTAGTTATATTTGAATATCATGTTTGTTGGTCAGCTTATATGAACTACTTTGTTAGTTTTGATGATTCTTCGTGTTCTATGCAGGATCGTCAAACCAGGGCTCTCGTTGGTATTGGTTGTTGCTGTAGAGGAGCTCGGGGCCTCTATGTGCTGGATCATTTGAGTCTTTCTTAATCATCTGCTTCGATTCCAACTGGATCTGCTGTCGGATCTGCTTCTACTACCTTCTATCAGTGGTACCATCGTTTGGGTCATATCGGCTCGCGTCTATCTACTTTAGTAGGTCAGGGTGTCCTTGGTGTTAAGAGTATTGTAGATTCTACTTTTCTCTCTTTCTCTCTCTTGGCCCATATGGCCCTTGTAGCCCATGAGGCCCATGTATCTTTGTCTATATATATCTTCTTCATTAATGAATAAGATGAATAGTTGTGAATAGCAAACCCTTGTTTAACATGGTATCAGAGCTTACTTGATCCAAACCCTAACCCTATCATTGTTCTGCCGCCGCCGCCGGTTACACCGCCCGGATCTTGGTGAGCCGATCGGTAGCCTCCTCATCTCATCTGGATCGCGATCACAAGATCAGGAGTCCTGAAGCCGGCGCTGCCTCTCCATCGCCTCATCCGGATCATGCACGAGCACGAGATCCAGCGTCGCTCCTCCGCTGCGCCGCCGGCTTGAGGATCCGCGCCGCTGCACCTCCTCGCGCCGCTGCACCTCCTCGAGTTCGCTGCACCTCGCTCGAGATCCGGCGTCGCTCCTCCACTGCCTCGTCTCATCGTCTCCTTTGCTTCGTCGGCTCGCAGATCCGCGCCGCACACGTCTCCTCGAGCTCCGGATCTGCGCCGCCGGCTTGAGGATCCGCCGCTGCACCTCCTCGCGAGGATCCGCGCCGCTGCACCTCGCTGGAGCTCCTCGTCCTCAAGCTTGGCTGGAATCCGGATGGTATTTTGACTCTGCCTCTTTGGACTCTGTCTTGGTATCGTCACTCTGCTGCTGCGCTCGTGGATCTCTGCTGCTTGGTACATCCATTGCTCTGCTGTGATTGCTCTGCCTCACACTTATGTTGATCGTAGATTAGTCTTCTTTGTGTGATTAGTCCGCTGATTAGTACTACTCTTGTTGATCTGGCGATCGCTCTCGTGATTGGTATTGTTGTGTGGTATGGCTAAGTCCGACTCGATGTTTGGGGCGCCTCATCTCTAGTGTTTACGAGATATCAAGCTCGATGGGTTGAATTACCGAGCATGGGCTTTCTCGATCAAGACTACTCTTAGGGGTTATGGTTTGGCCTCTCATTTGGTGATGATCCTCCCGATCCAAAGGCCGTTGATCTTTGAAATTAAAGGCTTGGCATAAAGAAGATGATCGTGTCATGGCCAGGCATTGTCTTTGAGTGTTGATGTTTCTCTGCGGATGAGTCTTGAGTATCATACTTGACCAAGCAAATGTGGACATACTTTGAGAAAAGATATATTCGATCCAGTGGTGCTCTTCGCTTCACATTGCTCAAGAACATTCATAGTCTTCAAGCAGCTTTGATCGATCGATGGAGGAGTATTACGATTGCTTTCACTCACATCACCGGTCCTCTAGAGTCTATGACAGAGAAAAGGTCTTTGTTACTGTCAGGTCTTGTCTTGCTAAAGATGAGTATGCTCGTGACGCTCATGTATCGATTTGTGATGGGGCTTGATCGGAGTTTGAGCTGTGCGTACTCGATTGCTCAACTATCCCACTCCACCGACTTTGATCAAGCGGCTCTCTAATTTGATTGCGGAGGAGGCGCGTCTTCATTCTCTTATGCTGTCTCGGGATCCTCACCACATCTTGCTCGAGTCTCTCACGGTGATGCGGATCTACGAGCGACACCCACGGGAGTGATGGTTTGTTCCC
This sequence comes from Hsuehochloa calcarea, assembly GCA_036346395.1. NCBI lineage: Eukaryota > Viridiplantae > Streptophyta > Magnoliopsida > Poales > Poaceae > Hsuehochloa > Hsuehochloa calcarea. Next base: position 18,680,757 of record CM070597.1, on the reverse strand, counting down.
ATTGCAAGAGGATGGTCATCATGTTGACAAATGTTTCAAGTTACATCCAGATCGACTTATTGCCTATCGTGCTGAAGCGACCATTTGGCCGTCGTCGTGGAGCACCTCTTGGGCCTTCGAGCACTCATCGGGCGATCCACTCACGACACATCCACATCTACTGTACTTACGGATCGATTATGCGCTATGACATCGCTTGCACCTTCGCTTCTAGTCTTTGCTCATCCTTGGGTTCGGATTCAGTGCTTCGTTTCATGTCACATCTGACAGCTCTCAGCTTGTTGCTCGTATGCCCGTGGTGATCCTACCTATGTTCACTGCTGATGGTACACCTTGCTCTATTACCCACTAGGGCATTCTCTCTACATCTTGCTTCTCTGTTCCTGATGTGTCTTTTGTTCCTCAGCTATCTATGAATCTTCTTTCAGTTGGTCAACTAACTAATATGAACTGTTTCATTGGATTTGATGATTCTTCTTGTTTCATTCAGGATCGTCAGAGCAGGACGAGTGATTGGTTACGGCCATCGCCGTAGAGGCTCTCCCAGTCTCTATGTCTTGGACACCTTACATCTTCCTTCCACCATTACGTCGAAGGCATTGGTGTCTTCTGCTATGTCTTCATCTCAGTCTCCTGTTGGGTCTTCCTTCAGCAAGTGGTATCATCGACTTGGTCATCTTTGTGGAGCTCGCCTCACCACTTTAGCTCACCAGGGTTCCTTAGGTCATGTCACTGTTGAGTCTAGTTTTCATTATCTTGGTTGTAAGTTGGGAAAACAACTACAACTTCCATATCGATAGTACCTCTCGGTCTTCTGATCCTTTTGATTTGGTGCATTCAGATGTATGGGGTCCATCTCCTTTTGTTTCGAAGGGTGGTCATAGTTATTATGTCATATTTGTTGATGATCACTCTCGATATACTTGGATCTATTTTATGAAACATCGTTCTCGATTGATTTCCATTTATCGCCTTTTGCTAAGATGGTTCATACAGTTTTCTTCTTCCATTCGTGTTTTCCGCTCGACTGGAGGAGAGTATCTTTCCTCGACCTTTCGTCGATTTCTTTCTTACGAGGTACTCTTCCTCGGCTCTCGTGTCCCGTGCTCATGCTCGAAATGGTGTTCTTGGCGCAAGCACCGTCACATCATCGAGACTGCTCGCACTCTTCTCATTTCCTCCTTTGTCCCCTCTCACTTCTGGGGGGAAGCGGTCTCTACAGAAGTCTATCTTATTAACCGTCAGCCCTCTTCTAAGCTTCAGGGCAAGTGTCCCGGTGAGGTCTGTCTGAGCACCCTTCACTATTCTCATCTTCGCGTTTTTGGTTGTGTGCTGCTATGTCCTTCTAGCACCTCGTGGCGCACAAAGTGAGCCCTCGATCGATTGAGTGTGTTTTTACGGGTTCTGATCCCGAGCATAAGGGTTATCGTTGCTATGATCCCTCAAAGACGTCGCATTCGCATCTCGTGATGTGACTTTTGATGAGGGCGTCCTTTCTTTCATCATTCTTCTCCACATCCCACTTCTTCTTCCACAGATTCCACTTCCTTTTGTGTCTACCTCCCATTCATTCTCCGGATACACCTTCTCCGGATACACCTTCTCCGGATACACCTTCTCCACGGTTTCACCTTCTCGTGTACCTTCTCCACCAGCCCACGATTTAACACTTCCACTCTTCCTTCCACTATAGTCGCCGACAGAGAGTTCCTTCCGATACTACATCCTCCTCTCCTCACTTTGATCCTCGGCCAAGTACCATCGACTCGACGATCGTTCTACTACATCACGATATGCCCTACGTGATCGTTCTTCTATCGAGCACCGAGAGATGGGGTTTTTCTCGTCGGTGCGATGGTTGTAGAGTACCTATCGGAGGTCATCGGTGTACGAGTGGCGATTGGCTATGATAGAGGAGCTCACGGCATTAGAGTGCACGGGCACTTGGGATCTTGTTCCGCTTCTGTCTGCGAGTCGCTCCTATCACTTGCAAGTGGGTGTACAAAATAAAGAACAAATCGGATGGGTCGATGAGCGATATAAGGCTCGTCTTGTTGCAAGAGGTTTTCAGAGCTTATGGTCGAGATTATGATGAGACTTTTGCTCCGATTGCTCATATGACCACGGTCAGTACTTTTATTGCGATTGCGACAATACGCACATGGACTATATCTCGGATGGATGTCAAGAATGCTTTTCTTCACGGTGATCTACATGAGGAGGTCTATATGCGACCACCCCCAGAGTTGAGGCTCCTACGGGCTATGTTTGTCGCCTTAGGCGTGCTCTATATGGTCTCAAGTAGGCTCCTCGTGCTTGGTTCGAGCGTTTGATTACGTGATTCGAGTCTTTGGTTTCACTTGAGTGAGCATGACCACCCTATTTGTTCACACTTCTCGGAGGTCGTACTTTGCTTCTTACGTATGTAGATGATATGCGATCACGGGAGATGACATGGACCACGTGGTTTTGTCAAGAAGAAATTGAGTGAACAATTTATGATGTCCGATTTGGGAAAATTGAGCTATTTTCTAGGAATTGAGGTTCATTACGATGGTGATGGCTACTATCTCTGTCGGCGTCGCTATGTTCGGGATCTACTTGCTCGATCGGGATGACTGATACTCGATCTTCTTGCACACCCATGGAGCTTCACTTGCGGCTTCGACCTACGAGGCGGTGTACCCGATGATTCTTCGCTATAAATCGACCTTGTTGGGAGCCTTGTCTATCTCACGATAACGGGCGGACATTGCTCATCTTTGTTCATGTGCTCACCCGGTTTGTCGGTGCTCCGCCTCGATTCATTATAGTCATGTTCTTCGTGTCTCGAGATACTTGAGAGGAAGCTGCGTCGAGGCGTCATTTCTATGCCGATTCGAGTCGGCTCGGCTCCACGCTTACTCGACTCTACTTGGGCGAGTGATCCTGGCGATCGCCGATCATCATCAGCTATTGTATCTCTCTTGGTACTTCGCTTATTGCTTGGAAGTCAAAGAAACAGATCATGCGATATCACGCTCTAGTGCGAGCGAGCTCGAGCACTTGCGCTACAACATCGAGATCATTTGGCTTCGATGGCTCTTGGTGATCTTGGTGTCCTTTGCGACAATCCTACCCCTCTTTTGTGACAATACAAGTGCCATTCAAATTGCCAATGATCCGGTCAAGCATGGTGACAAAACACATTGGTGTTGATGCATCCTTCACGCGATCTCATTGTCGTGATTGACCATCACCCTCAAGTATATTCCTCGAGCTCCAAGTTGCGATTTCTTCACTAAAGCTCGGACTAGAGAACATCATCGACTTCATCTACTCAAACTCGGTGCATCGATCCTCTGAAACCTTCAACCTTCCTCCCGTCTTGTTTAGTTTTCCTCCTGGTTATGATCATCTCCGTGTTTTTTGTTGCACTTGCTATGTCCTTCTTCAACCATGTGAGCACACTAAGCTGACTCTTCAGTCATTTGAGGGTCTTACTTGGATATAGTCTTGAACATAAAGGATATCGGTACGATGATCCCTCTGCTCATCGTATTTGCATCTCTCGTGATGTCACATTTGTCGAGGATCAACCTTTCTTTCACTCTACCACCTCTCATTTGAGGGTCTCTTGGATATAGTCTTGAACATAAAGGAGTCTCTCCTTTTTTGCATCTCTCGTGAATCTCCCTCCTATTCCTTCTCCAACTACAGAGTCGTCTTCTTCACCTTCTGCACCTTTCACCTTGCCACTAGTGTCCACTGTTCCTCCATATCCTCTCCACTATAGTCGTCACTCCTAGCCTCCGACTATTACTTCTGTTCCTGCTCCTTGGACACTCCGGCCAATACCACCGAGGTTCCTGTTGATGATCCACAGCCAGTTGCACTGATGTATGCTTTACGTGATCGTACTACCATTCCTTCTCTTGATCGACATGGTTTTCCTATTGTTGGAGTTGTTCAGGAGCTTTGTACTTATCAGGAGGTAGCAATTGTTCCCGAGTGGCAATCAGCTATGTCTGAGGAGCTTGTAGCCTTAGAGCACACTGGGATCTAGGAGCTTGTTCCCCTACCTTCTTAGGTTGTAGCTATCACTTGTAAGTGGGTTATAAGGTCAAGACCAAGTTCGATGGTTCAATAGAGCGCTATAAGGCACGTCTGGTTGCTCATAGTTTTCAGTAGACTCAGGGTCGTGATTATGATGAGATTTTTGCTCCCGTGGCTCATATGACTACTGTTCGGACCTTGGTTGCAGTTGCCGCGATTCGTTCCTGGACTATCTTATAGATGGATGTTAAGAATGCTTTCCTTCACGGTGATCTTCATGAGGATGTACACATGCAGCCACCTCCTGGTGTGGAGGCTCCACCAGGGCATGCATGTCGACTTCATCGTGCACTTTATGGTCTCAAGCAGGCCCCCCGTGCTTGGTTTGAGCGATTCAGTTATGTGATTTGTGGTGCTGGTTTCAGTCCTAGTGACAATGATCCTGCTTTGTTCATTCACACATCTGAGCGTGGATGTACTCTTCTCTTGCTTTATATGGATGACATGTTGATTATCGGGGATGATACATAGTATATTGCTTTTGTGAAAGAAAAACTTAATGAGAAGTTTATTGATTGAGGTCACCTCCACAACTGCTAGTTATTATCTTTCTCAGCATCGTTAAATTGAGGATCTCATTGCTCGGCCAGGTCTCACTGATACTAGGGCAACTCACTACTCCCATGGAGTTGCATGTCCAGCTTCGTTCCACATATGGTATTCCTCTTGATGATCTCTCTAGGTATCGTCACATTGTTGGCAGTCTCGTCTATCTCACTGCCGCCATGCCAGATATTGCTCTTGTTGTTCATAGTCTTAGCCAGTTTGTCAGTGCTCCTACCTTAGTTCATTATGGTCACCTGCTTCGTGTGTTGCGCTACTTGAGGGGCACTATAACTCACCGGCTATTCTATTCATCTTCGAGTCAGCTTCAACTCCATGCTTACGCTGACTCCACTAGGGCGAATGATCCTGTTGATCGGCAGTCTATCACTGGCTATTGCATCTTTCTTGGGTCCTCTATTATTGCATGAAAGTCTAAGAAACAGACCGCAATCTCTCATTCTAGTGCTGAGACCGAGCTTTGTGCTCTTGCCACTACTACCGCAGAGATTATCTGGCTGCGTTGGTTGTTGGCTGATCTTGGTGTTCCTTGTGATGCTCCTATGCCTCTCCTGTGTGACAACATCGGAGCCATTCAGATACCAAATGATCCTGTGAAGCATGATCTGACCATGCATATTGGTGTTGATGCCTTATTCATACGCTCACATTGTCAGGGCAGCACCATCCTCCTTCAGTACGTGCCTTCAAAACTTCAGGTGACAGATTTCTTCACAAAGGTACAAACTTGCGAGCATCATCGTCTTCATCTACTCAAATTCAATGTTTCTGGCCCACCTTGAGTTTGAGGGGGAAGGGGGGGGGTGTTAATATATATATATATCCTTGTAATATAGAGTTACTAACTTACTAGTCTATTGTATATGGCAAACCCATGCAGGCCCATGTAGCCCATGTATGGATGTGTGTATATAACCCCTCATAATCAATACAGAAGGCCAAGGTGCCATTCATAATCTAACAAATTTCACTGCCTTGTTACCTTGTTGTTTGTTCTTGTGATATTAGCAATTAGAGGGTACATAAGTCATATTTTATTCCAAACATGATTATCTTAGTACATGTAATTTGGTTGAATTTTTTTCGTGTTTTCCTTATAACAGTCCTTTCCATCACTTAACCACACAATACTGCTGTTCAGGTATACCGTGGGTAAAATCACCCCTGTACCTTTGCGTGAAGTTCGTTCAAATGATTTTGGACCTAGAGCACGGATAAGAATGTATTTCCCTTGTGAGGGCTCCCAGTATACCCCTCCACACTGCTCTGTCAATTTCTTTTGGAAGGATTATTGTCCTATGGCCTTCCGGTATGTCTATTTCCAATTTACTAATTATACAAGAATTTAGCATTTCGTACTGTTCTCCTATTATTTCATCTTATTGGAGTTATTGGATGTCGCAACTGTGAAAGTTCACCCATCCCTAATTGAATATGGGGATGAGCTCTGTGGGAACCTTTTTTATGATTTAATCCATTTTTAAAAATATTTTAAAGATAACATCTCCCAACTTTATTTTCAATTCTGACCTCTTTGGTCACGCCACAACGCGCGGCGTGACAAAAACACACTGACACGCCACGTACCACGGCGTGACCAAAGTTGTCACGATAGCCCTCCGAGCCGGCATGCGCCCTTTTTGAGTTAAGTCCTGTCACGCCAAGAGGGGCGGTGTGATTGTTTGCTACGCCAAGGTTCGTGGCATGACAACGTGCTTTTGCGGCGCCATGAGTTGTGGCGTGACCAAAGGGGTCAGAATTGGAAATAAAGTTAGGGAGAGATTATCTTTAAAATATTTTTTAAAAATGGATTAAATCATAAAAAAAGTTTGCTCTGTGGTTCACCCCTCCCCAATTGACTGTAGAAAATGGCGACAAGTTGATTTTAAAATATTGTTAATTTTTTCAGCAAAAAAGAAGCAGAATTTCATGGTTAGACACCCTGTATGTTTAAGTAAATAAGATTTGAATTAATCTGTTATTAAACGTTCCAGAAACTAGCAAGAATCTCGTGGTCAAAACAATTATGAAGTAGTGTGGCTGTTCTGAAGTAGGCAAGTAGCAGCCATAGCATAAGAGCTCAGTTCAAACTGAAATATATGATGAGAGTAATATTGTCTATTTCTAACACGTTTCATAATTAAACTATTTTTAATTATTTTATGCATGTAAACTGTAATGGTACAATGTTTGTGGAAACAGTGCAGGGTGATACATAGTTACAGACTGCAGAGAAAATTGCAGAGGCTTGGGACTTTGATAGATTCTTTGATAGATTCTGCTGACTAATTCTTCGATTTTTCTCCATAGGTGATCTTATAATTCTAACAAATCTATATTTGCCAGGAATCTTCGAGAAATGTTTCATATTGATGCTGCAGATTACATGATGTCTATATGCGGGGGTGATAGTCTAAAGGAGCTTTCTTCACCTGGGAAAAGCGGCAGTATTTTCTATCTTTCACAGGATGAACGCTTTGTCATAAAAACATTGAGAAAAAGTGAGCTGAAGGTACGGCCCTCAAGGTTGTTTACAAAAATGTGGTTTTCCTGTTTGTTATGTGGATGAGCCATTACTATATTTACAACCAGGAAAATTTTCTTGCACTTAAGACTGCTATTCAATAATTCAAATATGAGTAAAAGTGGTGTTACAGGAAACAAAACTGATTTATATCCTTGTTGAGTGATAAGATATGCCTACTGCAGATTGGTTTGATGTAATACGTATTGCAGATACTGTTGAAGATGCTTCCAAAATATTACAACCATGTAAAAGCTTATGATAATACGCTCATTACAAAGTTTTTTGGCGTGCACAGGATTACTCTAAAAGCTAGAAGAAAGGTACATGATAATATTCATGTTGCACTATTGTTGTTTAGCTCGTATGCATTGCCATAGTTAATGCTATGTATGGTTTCATTGCAGGTTCGTTTTGTTGTAATGGGAAATATGTTTCGCACTGAGCTGCGAATCCATCGTAAGTACGACTTAAAGGGCTCTACACAAGGCCGATCAACAAAGAAGCAAAATATTAATGAGGACACGACACTAAAGGATCTTGACCTATCATATGTTTTTCATGTGGATAAACCATGGAGGAAGGCAATTTTCAGGTAAGCTGCCACTTTCTCGATCCATATCATTTTTCTAAAGATCTTAGTATAGTCTCTTTCCTGGTTCTATCTGTGGTACTAGTTTTAAAAGTCAGTGTTAAGCCTTATCTTTTATGACGTTGCCGCTAGAGATTATTTTCACTGGGTACTGCCTTGTTGAAAATACAAAGCAAAGAAAGTAAACGTACTAGATTGCTACTTCACTCCCAAGACCAGGGAAAAATTTCCCGGCCGGTAACCGGTAAAGATCTTAGTATAGTCTCTTTCCTGGTTCTATCTGTGGTACTAGTTTTAAAAGTCAGTGTTAAGCCTTATCTTTTATGACGTTACCGCTAGAGATTATTTTCACTGGGTACTGCCTTGTTGAAAATACAAAGCAAAGAAAGTAAACGACTTGTACTAGATTGCTACTTCACTCCCAAGACCAGGGAAAAATTTCCCGGCCGGTAAGCCGGTTACCGGCCGGGCGGCGGGGAAAAAATATCAGCCGAATTTTTTTCGGTTTTCCTTTGTTTTCCGTTTTTACTGGTTTTCCAACCGGTTTTTCCGGTTACTGCCCGATAACCGGACCGGTAACCGACCGGGAGGAATTTGAATTCAAATTGTACCTTATGAATTTCAACCGGGTTTTAGCCGGTTTTCCCGGTTCCCAGCTGGGAACCGTTACCGGGCCCCGAACGGGATTTTGCCCGGTAACGGTTCTTTGATCCCTGCCCAAGATGGTGCCTACCGAGATGGTTTCTACTATTTGAATTTCGTCACTTGATTTATTTTTCTCGAGATGTGAAGAATGCAGACATTGAATAGTTTTTTTTTTGGTAGAGAGAGATCAAAGAGGGGCAGTAAATGAGAAAACAGTGTTTGTGCATATATAGATGATGGAATGCCAGCTCTCTAGTTAAGTTTGACATATTACTGCACCATTTCTGCTGTGGTATTTTTTTCTGGAACCAGTTGGGAACTTAGGAACACATGGAATTATTGGTGATAAAATCTTGAATGTTGATAAATATACGATTTCAATGATTAAGTGCTGACTGCTAACTACTTTTGCTGACCATTTTCAGGCAGATAGCTCTTGATTGTATGTTCCTGGAATCCCAATCTATTATCGACTATAGCATGCTATTGGGAATCCATTTGAGAGCTCCCCATCACCTGAAGACTGCCGCATCATACCAGAACACCCTTGAAAGCAGTGGAATTTCGGTTGCAATGGACTGTATGTACCCAACCTCAAGTACAGCTGAGTTCAACTTATGTTACATTCTTCTAAAATTGTGACATTTTCTTTAATTGGTTGTTGGAACAAATACCTCAGATTGCACACACTTCTACCCTCCATTTTGTTTCTTGTTTCTCTGTATTGATGCTGATTGCCTACCTTCAGCTTTTGGCTTCCATCCGCTGCCTAAGAGTTACAGCTTGTCTTATTCACCTTAACCAGATAGTGTTCCGATGCAATATGAGGAGAAAAATTCTTCAAAGGGATTTCTACTAGTTGCTCACGAGCCAGGTTCAACAGTAGGTGGTTCCCACATTAGAGGAAGCATGGTTAGAGCATCAGAAGGTGGTTACGAAGAAGTTGATCTTGTTTTTCCAGGCACCGGAAGGTATATTTGCTTGACTTCATCTAAAACATTTCACAGTTCAACTCGTCGTTGAGTACATATGTTGCTGCACAGTCCTGGAAATTATAATTCGGAATCCAAATTGAGATACTATCTAGTAGAGCTATTACACTCCTTCAGGAAAACGTCTAAGCCTGCAAGATCACTGTGATAAAGTACATTGCTAAAGCCTTTTTACCATTTATAGATGTAGAACATGTGCAGTTGCAAAAAAAAAAAAAAAAAGTGGTACGAAAAACACAGGTTTGTGCACAACTGCACATAAATTTTGCAATGTAAGTTTATCTTGCTCGTCTTTTTTGTACAACGGACATATGATCACATTTTTGCATAAATTTTCACTGGTGCACATGTGTGTATATGTTCTACCTCTATGTTTTTGAGAATTTTTTTAAATGTGCAATTGCCCAAACCAGAATGGATGCTGATGCACATAAGTGCAGAAAAATAGCATTCTTTTATTTATGTCAACAAGATTCTTCTTTCTTTTTCGTTTCTTGAAACCTAAGTTGTAAGTTCTACATGGTTCTTAACCAAGATGAATTCTGTTTCTGATTCATGTGTGATCTACTTTCAGGTTCCGTGTGCAGTTAGGGGTGAATATGCCAGCTCGAGCTCGGAAAGTGCGTGAGGACATGAACATGGAACTAGAAAGTACGGACAGCATTGAGGAGTATGATGTTGTCCTTTACCTTGGTATCATAGACATACTGCAGGAGTACAATATGCCAAAAAGAGTTGAGCACGCCGTGAAATCACTCAAGTTCGATCCCCTCTCAATATCGGCTGTTGATCCGAATTTGTATTCGAAACGATTTGTAAGTTTCTTGGAGATGGTTTTCCCTGAGCAAGACTAAATATACCATGAAAAGTAAATAGCAGTAATGCCGATGTTCAATTTTTCCTGTAAAGAATTAACATATTCTCCATTGGAATTACTCAACAGTCAAAATAGTTCCTGTGCAGCTCCAACAATTATTTCTTAGTTTATCGGTGATTATTCACTTTTGTACGTCACACACGGCAAACTGATTATCTTTATTATTATATAAAGAAGTACCCGGTGATGTTGAGTCTGTCATCTACCTTTACCCTTTTTGAGTTAGTGGGATTTTTTATAGGAGATATGTATCTATATGCATATATTACTATAAATATCTTCATCGATAATTGGATCATCTATACATATGTTTTATGATAAGACTTTATGTGACTTGTCGATAGAATAAGAATTATATATGCATATTTTAAATGTAGGGATAATTACTTTATATATTTTGGTTTTTTCAAGTTTGGAATTTGTATATATTTATTTGAGATCTGTTGCAATGAATATACACTCTATATAATCTTAAGAGTGACCATGGCATTCCACTGGTCACTGGTACATGGCCGCATCCTTGCATGTGTCACTGTACATGCACTTTCTCCTCAACTATAATCTTTTTGATAATGTAATCTATTTTTAAAAAATATTTTAATGGTAACATCTTCATAACTTAATTATTAATTTTGACTCCTTTAATCACACAACATACTATGATGTGATCAGATATCACACCAAAGAGCAGACGATGTGACAGTACTTATTTGCAAAACAACGTATTTTTGACAGACGATGTGACAGTACTTATTTGCAAAACAACGTATTTTTGACACACCACACGCTTGTGGCATAGTTAAAAGGGATCAAAATTGTAAATAAAATTAAAGATACATTATCTTTAAAATAATTTTTAAAAATAGATTAAATCATATAAAAAGATCCCTCAGCTAGCTCAATTTCAATTGGAAGGTTACTCGTCCACATTACGAGCTGCAAAAATGTCAACCACATCCAGCTAGTCAATGTTCACCGGATCAGAACCTGGTGAATCCACCAGGTAGACGCCCCCATTTTAAAGAGATGGTAGTATTTAGAAACGACGATACAATAGTTACCAGTATATGGCCTCAACGTCAAACAGCTCACAGCCATACACATACATGCAGTCCCAAGAAAAAGGGCAAACTAAAACGATATCGAACCGCAATGCCTACATGCCTAGCTCGCAAATAAGCTGCCTATTGCGCCTCCTCAGGTACAGGAGCTCCACCATCAGTAGCTTCTTCAGGCGGCTTGGTGGGGTCCTCGTTGATTGCCTCGTTGACGCGAAGGACTTCATCCATCAGCTCATCTTCCACGGCCATGTCCTCCGCATCCTCATCATCGTCATTGCCACCGTCGGGGATCCGCCGAGTCTTTGGACCATGCTCCGCCCTGTGCGTGTCCAGTTCCTTATCCATTTCTTGCATGTTAGCAGGCCCGTTCCCTCTCCTAGCATTCCGGGCATTCTGCAACCTTTCCAGCTGCCTCTCAACATTAGACATATATTGCTCCTCAACTTGCTTTTGAAATTGAGTCAGCTCAGCCCTGCGTACAGATTTCCATTCTTCAAATACCTGCAATAATTAACAGCAGTTTGGTTCATCCGGAAGACAACTGGTAGCTAAAAAGAATAAATAGGTTGTCTCAAAATATAAAAGGTGATCCTGGGAAAATTGCAAGGACGTGCTGGAAATCAGACTGTTCTGACAATGTGTGAAACGCCAGTATGAGCCACCACGCTCCATACTTGGAAAGCATGTAAAACTTCATGTGAAGAACACTGACGGGCGTTTAAGTAGTGCAAGTCTACCTACACCTCCCAATGTGCTTTCAATTATAAAGCTACTCATGAACCAAGATGATTCTCTGCACGTGCAAATGATGGATTGAACGAAATCACCACAAAGTTCCCTGATGAAATTTGGAATTCATGTAACAACAAAATGCAGCAGTAACAGACTTTTGCATGCAGTGATTTATGTGTGAGTCAACACTTTTAGGCAATGCAATGAACACTATTAAGAAAACATAGATTATAAAGGTAAATATAGCAATATCATGTTCAATATTTGTAAATATAATAGCCAGCAACCAGCTATTTATCGTTAATTCTCAGGATCCGCCAAGTTCTTCTGAGTGATCAGCGACACTCACCAACTCAGGCTGGTTTTCATAGTCAAAATTTCATATTTTTCCCAAAAAATTAATCTTAATAGGGGAGAATTTCATAACTCATTGATCTTTTTGGTACTCACCAGGGACCAACCAATTTACAACAGATTGGATTTTGTTAGGTTAAAACCATTACGTGGCCTGAAACTACCAGGATTGGTCAAAGACTGATGATGCAGGCATGAGGCATTCTGGTGGTTGCCTATTATCTAATTCGGATCAGTGCATACAAACACCACAGCAGCAAAACATACAATTTTGTGTCTATTTGTAGCAGCATTCATTTTCATTGTGTACATATGTAGTGTTCCAACGTCCAAGTGAGTTGTACAGATGGTTTAAGTGTAAAAGAAAAGGTCGATGGTAAATCATCCTTGAAAAATGTACAAATTATGAAGTTTTCGGAGTAAATTATGTGTAGAAAATACCTTTTCCTTGTTCTGCTCAACAATAGCCGGATCATCAATGATTGGTTTAGCTGGCATGTAATAAATAGGTGGTTCGGCTTTTGTCCTGCCAAACACAAATGGAGTCAAACAAGGAACAAATGTAGTTTGATAGAATAGATATAGAAACCCCTATGGACGTCAAACATCAAGATTTGCATACAATCAGAAACGTATCTTCCCTCAATTTAATTGTCAATATGGATACTTTTGGACCAGAAATAAAATTAACCTGCAGCATGCAGAAAATAAGAACAGATTCATCAAAAAATAGAATAGAATAATTACATAGATAAATATTGCACAGCAACACAACCGAAGAAAAAAGGATCCCAATCATGGATCGAACTCAAAGTGAAGAACGATGAAAAGCAGTAAAGTTACCTTAAGAAATTGGACAGCTTTTTGTGATGCTCAACCCACTGAATGTACAACATCTCCAACCTCTTTTCTTCTGCCTTAGCAGCTACTCGAGCACGAAGTGTCTAAACAAGAGCATCTCAGGATTAAATCATTTGCAATATCAAGTTATGAACAAGTCAATTTAAAATGTGTGAAATTATGATAGATGCATGCAAGTCGTGAAACACTGCACAAGATTTTACCATATCACGCCTACGCTTCTCTGCTACTTGCTCCCGCTCTTGCTGTCGCAACCTTTCACTTTCCTCACGAGCCTTTTGATCAGCCTACATTCAATATTCCATGATATGTTGGGTCTAATAGTGAGAATATAATCAAAACTAGATGATCTTCAGCCATTCGTGGAGTCTTGATATCTCTAAATATCTAATAATATATGTGAGCCACAGCAACTTTGAAAAGAAAACACTGAATTCCTAGAAAATGAAAAAGATCATCTGGCTTATGGGATCTCTCAGATATCTTAAGTTTAGTTAAGGAATTACAACAAAATAATTTAAGATGAACGATTCAACTCATTAAGATTTATGTAGTTCACTATTGCCATTCATGTGAATCTTCTACCCCTACGGGCAGAGCCCCAGCCCCTCATGTTTGAAATTTACATGATGCACAGTTCCAAAAATCCTCCCAAAACCATACATGTAGTACATGTAATGTTATGCACACAAGCAAAATATCAAGGTTCAATTCGTCCGTGCTATAGAGAACCAAATAAACAAGCAGTGCGGATGGGGGGAGCCTATCAGGGTAAAATACAAGTATATGAAAACAAAACTTTAAAATAAATTATAATTAAAACTGTGCACTGAATAGAGTGCTCCTAGGGCTGAACTGAGACCTCGGGTATAAAAACACTAATTGCAAGCCAACCGAACTAACTTTCATTACTGTGGTTATCAGGATATAAGTTATATATAGTGTGTTCTGTGTGGGTCCGCTCCTGGCCCATAGGCAACACTACTACACTAGGTAATTTCAATATCACATCCATATATGAAAGTCACTATTCTAATTAGCACATATTATTATGTGAAAGAAGTAGCTGCTACTGAACACCTGTCACTACATGAAGTTTAAGCTATATAGATAGGCACAAGAGAAATGGGTAATACCTTCCGCTGAGTCTCTGATCTGCGAATAAAAGCCTCTGTGTTGGACAGCCTTTCGTCCTCTTGCTGAAATTTCTGCATTGCCAAGCACGCGGAAGGATTAAGAACCAAAAAAAATGAAATATTGACAAACAAAGGTAAACACACGCAAATATCTTATATAGATAGATTATAGAATCACCAGCAGATTTTAACATTCAAAAATGAGTTGCAATCCTGGAAATCGGACAAACCATGTTCGCCTTAACTAAAAGTGATGTTCAGCATGATGAGGATTGAGGCATCCATGCCAATCTCCTTTGGCGCTACTCACTATCACCACCTCTGTTGGTTTCCAATTTGACTTGAAGAGTGATCATTCATCTTAGTTAATTAAAAAGTTGTGTTTGCATTAAATTTGTTATACATATGCTGTTACCATTAGCTAGCAGACAAACTATTGCTTATTGACCATATACTTGCCTGCAAATACCAAGCATTTGGTATTAGTGAAATAGTGGTATAAATCTAGCGCATGGCATGCAAATGTCAGTCCACAGATCTTCACATCAAGCGCTTACTCAACTTAATAGTTAGACATAAGGTCCTCAAATACTCAATGGAATCTTCTGTCCTCGTCATAATGAAAGATCTAATCAAGTCAAGGCTTCAATGCATAATGTGAATTTATTCAGCAGATAATTCAAATTAGTTCCTTCCTTTTATTCAATAAGGTGGTCTCTCTCTTGTGATTTTTGTGTCTATATAGGCGGAGGTGCATCCAAGAAACAATGGTATAAGTGAAAATTGGGAAGTGCAATTAAAAAGCTCTTGGAGAGCAAATTGCAGAATGGCATCCAAATGACTCTTTCAACACAAACCAAAAATAGGAAGCCATATATGCAGTTTTACTGGATCAGTTTTCAAAGAGTCAGCAAAAAAAAATCATCCAAGACAAAGCTGCAGAACATACTAATAAAGCTATCAAAAGGTATGAAGTAATACTTATTTTGAGGATGAAAGAACGAGATAAAGCAGTAGCTCCTTTCTTTGAAGAAACAGGTTAAAGCATTCACTTGATCAAAATATACCATTGGTTTGCTTCGAACATTGCTATGTGAAAGAAAAGCTGTAAGCAGGCAGTGTTATTGAAGTAATGGTGGTTTCAAAGATTCTCACAAACTAAGGGCACTGACTTGTGCGGACTGCGGCCACACAAATTGACATGTAAGCACAATAAAGTTGTACATTTCCTTTTACAAAATAAACCAGACCTTCCATTAGCTCACAGCATGAACCAAGCATGGGAAATCAACTATAAGGGTATTGAGGATTAAGTGGTTGTTCATTACTAACTTGAAAATTTTGGAAGAATCAGATACAGACAATTAATTATAACTGTCCCCAGTAACACTGCACCTCTCTGCATAATAAGCAATTCTGGGGATCTCCATGAGATTTAAAGAGAAAGGGGTAAGGAATTGGATATAAAATATGTGGTCTACTAGAACCATGCCTAATGGTCAGGCCTAATAAACAAAACTAGGAATGAACTGTTCACCAAACCAATGAACTGTTCACCAAACCAGCCAAGAGTTATGGGATAAAAGAAGTATGAAGATTTGATGTTGGGAGACCTTCAAACTAATTGGGAAGACTTCTTAAGTGGATGAAACAAGCAAGACACTGCACATCCCTAGCCAAAGATAATTTTTTCTTGCTGGCAGCAGAAGTTGCAGGGAAAAAATGGCACCTTGAAGGAATGAGGGCTCACTAGCCTTTAGTACCTCCATTAAATTGGTACCCAACTGGCAGGTTAATTTAACATGTCCAATGACACATTCGCCAAGTAAAAGCTAACCAACATATATTGAAATAAAAAGGAATTACCACAATCGCTTAACACATGTGTTCTTTCATTATGCATCGGAAGAATTTGCTACCTCTAGCGTGCCGACAAGAAGCTTCCCCAGCATCCTCTTGTTCCTCCTGACCAAGCTCGGGTCCTCATCCTTGGGAAACTCCCTCGGGAGAGGCTCTGGCAGAGGCACATTAAGCTCCTGCAACCAAACAATACCATCTAAGCAATCTCTCCACAGAAGCACACAGAACCCATCAACAAGCAAACCCACAATCCCCTCCTGACTCCCGTAGCCCCTACTCACCATCCTCCTTGATATCCGATGGCTCCCATCCCTCAAGAACCCACCATTACTGGCACCCCTCTTCTCACCACCTTCAGCAGCAGCCGATCCGTCCTCTCGGCCCTCTGCTTCGGCATCCTTCGCGTCATCCTGCTTAGCTTCAGTGTCATCCACCTCCGTTCATCACGCCAAACAAAGAGACGAAATTTTAGGGTTTTCGATTAACAAACTACAACAAAATATAAAAACAAAATAGGAATAAAAAACAAAGGCCGATACTTTAACCACGGCAGATAGCAGCCGACGCTTCGGCGCAGGTTGGTCCCCCGACTCCGCAGCCTACATCAGAATCATAACAAAAAAAAAGGTTATGCGCATCAATAGCGAAGGGGAAAAGAATGAGATGTAGGCGAGAAGCGAACGGGTCTCGCGAAGCCGCGGAGTGGGCGGGGGCCGGCGCCTCCGCCTCGCCGAAGGCCGCGGGGGTCGCGCAGGCGCTCAGTGATCTGCGAGAGGGAAGGAGAACACGAGAACAGGTCAGGGGAGATGCCTCGGGGACTATGGAAGGTTCGAGAAGGGTATGGGAGAGACAGAGGGACCTCTCGGTGCTGGCGCTGGAGCTCCTGGAGCTCGCGGCGGAGCTCCTCCGCCGTCTTCTCCGTCGCGGCGGCCATCGTCGTCGGGCAGGGAGGGTTTGGCTGCGCGGGGATGGGGTAGGACCGTAGGAGGCGTTCGGGGATCGGGGTTTGGGTGCCCTATTCTAGGATGAGGAGGCTCGCTGGGGGTGATATCCACCGTTGGATCCTGCATCGCACGGTAAGGAGTACCACACGTGCACCACGTACCCTGAGCCGCGGTTTCCACTTTCCAGTGCAGTGCTTGTTCGTTGCGGTCGGGCCGTGGTCAGGTCGGACGGGGCGCGTTCGGGTCAGGCGCACACATCGGGTTCGGTTGATTTGAGACTAATCCCATCGAGCTTGCTCCATCAGTTCTCTCTGTTGAGTTTTTAGTGTAAGTTACCACGGTTTTCTCGCTTTCCAATTAGAGAACGCTTCGCTGGGTTGTCGGGCACGGACTGACGTGACAGGTCGGGGTTTGTGTGTGATTTTAGAAACAAAAGAAGAAGGATCACACGTAATTTGCTTTCCAATTAGAGAACACCTCATTTTGTTGGTCATTGTGTTGTCGAGCATCGACTATCGTGACAGGTCGGGGCCTGCGTGTGATTTTAGAAACAAAAGAACATGTAATGTTGATTTGGTGCCTAGACCAAAGTCTTTTTTAAGGATTGCACGTAATTATGGTTGTAACGTACACTCGATAACATTCCGAAGGGAAGAGTGATGAAAATTGAACACATATTTCAGTCCAACCGGTGTACCACTGTTTCAGAATTCAGGTACATGATACCTTTGATTCTTGTACGGAGCTAGATAACCAAAGGAAACAAAAGCAAAAAACGGCTAACACAAACCTGCTTCTCTCTTTGATCGATACCATGGTCGTTGGTGCTTGGGTAACCACAATCTAATTGCAGCTGATCACACGCACAGGGTTTTAAATGGAAGACAGACAAACAGTTCCGGTTGATGCATTCTTCATATATGGTAGTACAAACTACACATACTTGAAAACTACAAGTATGTACAACAATGATGTCAGGTAATATTGCCAAATCGCTTTCTGCTATGGTATGTGCTTCATAAATTGAGCACAGCTAAGGTAATTTGGTATTGGTGGGATCGCTGAAATAATGCGCAGTTCTTCACCTAGGGTTGGTTCAATCACTACTACCGCTGTGCGAAACGGAAGGAAATCTGATATGGTGCAATAGCTGAAACATTGGCCAAGTTTGCTTCACCTATGGTTTAAGCGCTAAAACCCTTGTGGATGGAACTCCAGGGGTTGGAGGGGACGCTCGTGCAAGCCTGCGCAGCAACCTTTTTGCCATCGCTTCAGCACGGACAGTCTTCAGAACCCTTGGACCACGCTCAGAGCCAAACAGAAGGTTTCCGATCAGCTCGACACTGTTGTCAACATGGGATCTATGGGCCATCACTTCAAGCAATTGCTTCCGAGCATCGTTTTTCTCAGGGAAGTCCTCAGCCAATTTCCGGTATTACATGCGAGATAAAAGAACCAAAGTTGTATGTGTTCTGAACCGATGTCCTGTCCTTGACCTGCTCAACCAATAAGTTACATTAGGCACATCGAAGCATTGTTGTAAGTTTAAGCTTAAAAGAAATTGAAGTCCGGAAAACTCACCAGCTTGTACTGCTGCTTGAGAGATTCAGTTCGCAGGTTGTGGACATCACTGTCAACATTGAAAGTTCCAAACTATTAGAGTACAATTATAATGGCTAAGAACTGCAAAGAAAAAAGTTTAGCATTTCACTTCAAACAAATGACCAAGGATTTTGATTCCGGGTTCAACTCTTAACATGGGGAACTGCTAAATGTACATGTAGTACCATGACAGCCTACATGAGAATATGTTAGTGACCGTCTGTTTCAGTTTCACATAAATTCGACTGTATGCAACATTCAGAGGCATGCGTAGCACTAAAAGTAAAAGAAGACCAAAAACTCCATGGTCTTCAGATCTGCTTTGCAATCATTGTTTGTCGGCTCCAGCCTACAGCCACCTTAGTTCCGATCGTTCTCGCCGTTGACCGTCGTTAACCTGCAAGCCACCTGCACAACAACAGACCAAGAAATCATTTCCGGGAACAAGTTCTTCACAACTTGACCCACGTTAGCTCAAAACATGCAATATGCAACATTAAAACATTGAATCTCAGAACTTGACATACAACGCCGCCAAGACGGCCGACGAATAATTAGAAACCGGTCTAACTACCATACATGGCCGGTCTGACCGCCCTCAAACCGGTCGGACTGATTTGTCTTAGCCGGTCAGACCGCTAGTATGGACTTAACCAAAATTTCACCCTGGAAAACCGAGAGTTCTCTGGAAATTTCAAACGAATATAACTTTTGAATGGATGCTCCAAAAAATATGAGACCAAAAGCATGAGACTCCCCTCTCTTGCCTACACACTCTATTTTTTGCCTAGCTCCAAACTCAACCAAAGTTCTCGCGGTCGGACCACAGACAGAGCCGGCCGGACCTTGACCTCTTCGGCTTGACGGTCATTGCCGGTGCTTGGCGGTCGGATCACTATGGCTGCCTGATCGATCGCTAATTTGGCGGTCGACCGCTGAGACTCGACGACTTTGAAACTCTTCCGAAAACGCGAGATTCGGCAAACCAACAAAGCCATTACCAATTGTATCATTATCATAAGATCATACACATATCCCCATGATATCCACAGCTACCTTTGGCAATCCTTTGTTTCCTTTTCTTGTATGGCAAGACATGGTTGTAGATTGACTCTCATGATCCTTTGCCAATTGTAATTGTTGTTTGTATGATAATATAAACCCCTGCGCACCGGCTCGTTTGGTTGTGTGCCATTGCCTCTCAATTCAATCTAGGTTGCTTCGTTTACACTTTGAGCTTGAGGACGGCGGCGGCAGCGACCTAGTGATGGAAGGCATCGATGATGACCCAGTTGGGCTTCTTGCCATTGTCGGAGCATGTGGACCCCAAGAAATCCGAGAAGGGTGTGGCGAGCCCGTCGAAGGCCTTCTGGTGGAGCTCGAACTTTTCGTAAGGGAAGTTGTTGGTGGACTCGGCGCCGTCGGGGAGGCCATTGATGCGCGAGAGTAGCAGTGCCACGAAGTCGACGCGCAGCGCCGCGATGGTGCTGACCGCGTGGAAGGAGGGTGATGTTGCGCGGCGTGGAGACAAACGACACGCGGTGGCCCCGCGACGACCGGTGCTCGGTGAGGTTGAGGCAGGGGAGCAGGTGACCAAAGGCAAGCCACGGGAAGATCACGACGTGTAGCTGGGAGGAGGAGCTGCTGACGTCCATGATGACAAGGCAAGCGTGCACAGAGGAGTTCCCGTGCTTAGCTCGCGGGCGTGCAAGTGTGGAGTGCCGTGGGGAAAAAGAATCTCTACTACCTAAAAAACGAGTTTATGGTGGTCTATTCTCCCCCCTTCCCTCCACTCACAATTTCATTCGAGCCGACAGTGGGGACGCTCCCAAATCCTGATTTTATTTCGCTTCTGCAACCTCACTCGACTCCCTCCAATCCCAATAGTGTCGCACCCAACCCCTCTGTCCTCTCCTCAACTCTCAACTGCGCCGCCCCACGCAAACAACCATGTCTCCCCTCCCCATCTCTATCTCATCTTCATCACCCCTTAACACATCCCGGGGTGCCAACTAGTCATGGTGAAGAACTGAGAGTAGCGGTGGCGAGTGTTGAGAAGAGCAGTACCAGATCTGGCCAAGGATACGCACAACACATCGACGACATGATTTTGATGTGTTGGCCAATTTTGTCGTAAGAGAGAATGAAGGCGACAATGGTGATGCGCTCTCAGATCTGGTGGAGTGTCAACATCGCGGCAGCCCCAAAAGAGATTGAATTAGGAAGATGAACAAGTAGGTGGATATGGAGATGGGGAGGAGCACCGCTGGTCGCCCGGCCAATGCTGCGACGACGTTGGTGATCTCCCTCCAGGCCGGTTTGTCATCAGTGCAACGTCGTGGCTCGCACACGGACGCCGTCACTGACACGAGACCATGGGCTCGGGTTAAAAACCCTAGCGCCGTCGGCCTTATGGGTCTAGTACCACACGTGTGCCTCCTCGTTTGTAGCCCATTGGGCCAGGCATGTCCCAAATCGACTGAACTGGATGGGATCCGGTTCGGACGAGGCAATTTTGCAGAAAAACACTTGGTTTTTGTATTACCTACATGTCTTCGGTTTATTAAAAATAGGTCCTTCCAAATTGGAAAATTACAGAAAAAGACCCTAAAACATATAAAATTTTAACTATATCGTGTCATCTTAATCATGTTTCATTACAACGTACGAATACTCGACTAGTACAAAGAAACCGACTACTTGGCGGTGGTGCGTGTTTACAGTGGCATATTGACTCATATTTACACGCAACTGGAAGCACGTAGTGACGTAGGAATTGACGTTTCTGTGGATCGAGGCATACATATTTGGCCGGTTGCTTTGATTTGGCATGTGATGTCACATGGCAACTTGCCCGTGGCTCTAGATTTCAGGATTAAACTAGCAGCGTTCTTCGGCGATTTCTCTTGTGATGACTCGACCATGCGCGTTAATTTGTTTTTGGGGACGGCATGATACGATTCTTTTTGTTGTGATCCGGGCACACACATATCACGCGCTCGTCTGTGTTCGTCGTAGGTGTGAAACATGATGAAGTTGAATTGGTAGCTGCTCGAAGTTGGTATCGGCAGGATGGCTACTCGAATTTACGGGCACAGGAGTTGAGACAGATGGATCTATCTATTACACAATAAATAAAAGCTTATGACATGTGGTTAAAGGCTCTAATTAAAATATAACAAATCAAGAAATTCTCACAAGAAAAGAAAAGAAAACACAACCGACCATTAATTTGGTAGGCCCTAATTAAAGCTGAACTATATTAACCATTTTATATTATTAAAAAGAGAAAATCATTGAAATTTTCACAAAGCAGCCCTTATTCTGGCGGTCCCCAATTAAGTTGAGCTCTCTCTCTATATATATAAATAAATAATGTTAATGAGTAATTGAGTGTTAAGGTGCTAATATCAATCTTGACCGTTGAATCACGAAGAGTGTTTAATGCAGGACATTGGATGTGGGATCATGCATGTTGTTTAATGCAGACACATTAATGAAGACATATTGGAGGTGGGAGCATGCAAGGTGATTAAATGGTTTAGGGGTAGGAGCCCGCATTAATCTTAATTGTTCTATCCAGATCCAACGATCAAGATGACATTAGCACTCAATTACCTATTAGCACTAGATATGCCCCCCCCCACACATATATATAGAGAGATAGAGAGGGGGGACATTTTTCTATTCCCAGGTGTAGTTACTCTCTATTCCGTATTTCACAACGTAAGGAGAATCTTGTGCAACCGAGAGTATGTCTATGTAGTATACGAGTATATAAGATCACTTATGTGGTATTTATATATTTTTAGGAGTGGTACGTATAATTTTTTTTAGACATACTTCTTTTTATATACGAATACAAATGTATGTATAAAATGTGCTAAAAAAATATAGACTCTTTTACAATTTTTTTAATGTGGTTCGTATTGAAATATCTTATAATTAGCATATGAGTATACCCAAAGTGATAAAAGAGTATATCATTTTTATGGTATATTAAAGGAAGTGTGTGTGTATATATATATATATATATATCACTGTGCCGCTTCCGCTAGTTTCGTCCAACTGGGCTGTACTGGGAATTTTTTTTTTCCCAGACTGGATGTACTAAAAAATCGGTCCAACCAGATCTTGATATTACCGGCCAGCTGGCAGCCTAAAATAAGCAAACAACTCTCTCTCTCTCTCTCTCTCTGACACACACACACACACACACACACATATCACTGTGCTCATTACGCCGAGATCCGCTTCCGTTAGTTTCGTCCAACTGGGCTGTACTGGGACTTTTTTTGCCCAGACTGGATGTGCTTAAAAAATCGGTCCAACCAGATCTTGATATTACCGGCCAGCTGGCCAGCCTAAAATAAGCAAACAACTCTCTCTCTCTCTGACACACACACAGAGTGCAATATTAATGCCACCTCATCCAGTCAATCCACCCAAGCAAGTGGCAATTGCTTTACTTCACAGTTGAAGTCTTGAAGAGTAGACAACCCCAAACTTTGGACATCGATCGACCAGCCTATTTTTCATCAGAGTCCAACAAGCACGCGTCACCCATCACGTCAAAGCCGTTTTCCCCCGTGCCACGCTCTCGGGCTATCTAAACCATCGGAAACACCGAGATCGAGCCACCAGTGCGAGCAAGCACTGCCTCGTTACTAGCTCAGCTGCCGGGCGGGGGCGGCGGATCGATGGACTGCAACTCCTCCCAGTCCGGGCTGCACGTCGTGATCTTCCCGTGGCTCGCGTTCGGCCACCTGCTCCCGGGCCTCGAGCTCGCGCAGCGCCTGGCGTCGCGCGGCCACCGCGTGTCGTTCGTCTCCACGCCGCGCAACATCGCCCGCCTGCCCGTCGCGCCCGCTCTGGCGCCGCTCGTCGATTTCGTGGCGCTCCCTCTCCCACGCGTGGACGGCCTCCCCGACGGCGCCGAGTCCACCAACGACGTCCCTTTCGACAAGTTCGAGCTCCACCGGAAGGCGTTCGACGGCCTCGCCGCGCCCTTCTCCGCGTTCCTCGACGCTGTGTGCGCCGAGGGGGGCAAGAAGCCCGACTGGGTCATCGTCGACGTCTTCCACCATTGGGCCGCCGCCGCGGCCGTCGACCACAAGGTACTATCCACCTAAAATGACTCGGTCGATTTGGTGATTTCATCGATGTGATGAAACGCGAACTGTGCTTGTAGGTGCCATGTGCGATGCTTCTCCTCGGCCCTGCCAACGTCTTTGCAGCCTTCACCGGCCAACGCCAGCAGGAAGCCACAGGGGAAGGACGACCGGCGGCAGCACCTAGGTTCGAGACGGAACAGATCAAGATGTACACCACAGCAGGCGCCTCGGGGATATCCATCTCCCAGCGCTTCTTCTTGACCCTGCAGAGCAGCAACATCGTCGCCATGCGGACCTGCGTCGAGCTGGAGCCGGAGGCCCTCCCACGCCTTCCGACATTATACGGCAAGCCGGTCGTCCCCTTCGGCCTCCTGCCGCCGTCACCCGACGGAGGCCGCGCCGTCAGTAAGGACGGAAACAACGCCAACATGTCGTGGCTCGACGCGCAGCCGGAGGAGTCAGTCGTTTACGTCGCGTTGGGAAGCGAGGTACCACTAAACGTCGGGCTGGTGCACGAGCTGGCCCTCGGGCTGGAGCTCGCCGGGACGCGCTTCCTCTGGGCCCTGAGGATACCCAGCGGTGTCCTCGACGCGGACGTCCTTCCTCCGGGCTTCGAGGAGCGCACGCGCGGCCGCGGGCTCGTGACGACGGTGTGGGTTCCTCAGATCAGCATACTGGCGCACGGCGCCGTGGGCGCGTTCCTGACGCACTGCGGGTGGAACTCGACCATTGAGGGTCTTCTTTTCGGGCATCCTCTGATCATGCTGTCCATCCTTGGCGACCAAGGGCCGAATGCGCGGCTGATGGAAGAGAGAAAGGTCGGGATGCGGGTGCCAAGAAACGAAAGCGACGGATCATTCGACCGTGAGGGCGTCGCGACGGCGGTTCGGGCTGTCGTGGTGGAGGAAGAAGGCAGGAGGGTGTTTGCAGCCAATGCCAAGAAGCTGCAAGAGATCGTGGCGGACAGCGAGTGCCACGAGAAGTGCATCGATGGATTTGTTGAGCACTTGAGATCTTACAGTGAGTGAAGAATTTCTGTCCAAGATGGTGCCCATCGCTACGGTATCCGTGTATGTGTCTACGCCTGTTGTTGTTGGTTTCGTCGATTACAAATTAGTGGATATATGCATACTGAATTTCCAATTTTGGGGTTCGTTTGGTTTGGCATCTTAGCATGAGCCATGCAGTGACCCCAAGTTTGGAGCAGCAGTGAGCAATATCTTTCTTTCCCTTTCTAAACAACACTCGCAAGACGCAAGAGCACGCAAAGCATTAAATTGCTCTCGGTTCACCATTTACGCCATAAACAAGTTAAGATCATTCAATTCAACGACCTTGCACAGCAATAAGTTGTAGTGGTACTTCTGTACCGGAGAAACCAAACAAATCAACAGATGTCAGTGTCAAATAGTTTGTACGGGCTCACCCTGCGATTCCTTCCTGGGTGTGTGTATCACAGAGGTGCCGTGCGCATGCGTGCTCCTTCAAACCTCATACCGGGTTATTCAAAGCTCCGACCCGACACTCTAGGCCCAAAGCCCAAAACGCGACATATTTTCCTTTCAAAACATTAATCACATCATCTTATAACGGAAATTAGGCCGAAATATATGTACTAAAACTCCTTTGTTGTTTATTGTTGGCACGGGCAGGGCCGGAGCCCAGCAATACCAGGCCGGGCCGAGTTGCAAGTCCACGCGCAGGCCACCACGAGACGAATCTACGCAAGTCGACATACGTAAGCGGAGCTCCAATTATTAACCCTGCCTGTCTTAAATAAAACTTGTACTGTAGATGGAATCTTTTTTTAATTATTTATTTTTTTAAAAAATATTTTAAAGGTAGTCTCCTTCAAACTTTATTTTTATTTTCTGTTCCTTTTAATCATGCCATGACCCGCGGCGTGATCAAACTATACTGTCACACGCCACCGACCGCGGCATGATCAAACCGTGTTATCACATCATAGACCTCTTTGGATGTGTCCATTTTTAGACCAAGTCATGTTAACCAAAGGGGTCAGGATTGAAAATAAAGTTAAGAAAAATTTATTTTTAAAATAATTTTAAAAAAAAATTTTAAAATAAAAAAGACTCCTATAGAGTGGGATGACAATCAGACGCGGCGGGCACAAGTAGTGCTCGCCTATACTTATACCCGCGACCCTAATTTTCCCCGTAGTATATCCGCAAAGGACGACGAACGAAGAACCTCGTCCATACATGTTGCTGTGGGCATACCTGTACCCACAAACAGTTGTTTTCAACTAGGTATGAACGACATATCATAAAACTCTTAGGAATAGTGATCTCTTAGCTTGTTCATTCGAAGGATCTAGCCCAATAATTCTTTTCATGTCTGTTGAGGAATAAAAAGACAATACTCAGCACTGGTGAAACTTCAAAAATGATATCAAAACTAACGTTTATGTGGAAATGCAATGACGTGAAATTGATGATCTAAGCACAGAACGAAGACAAAATCTAACCACCGATAGCTTCATCGTAGTGTTCGAGCTTTTCACGTGCTTCTCCCCTCCAGAGCAAGGCTTTCAAGTATGAATGATTCATATGAAGTGCTTCCGTGCATTCTTTAATTGTTTCGTTGTGTTTTCCCTAAATTACACGAAGTCAAAACTGGGGTTTGCTTGTAATAAGATATGAATAAAATAAAATAACCATATTTATTAGAATATGCTGGTCCAAGCAAATACTTGAGAGATCAAAATCATGAGTACAAAGCATTTAAAATTTATACTAGTCAAGCATATTATTTTGGCAAAACAAAAAAATAATGATAAATGATTTCGACAACCAAGCACCAGCCAAGCCTGGCTTAGTCTAGCAAGTTAATGTACCATAATTCTCAACAGTGTTTTATAATTCTCAACAGTGTTTTCTAGCAATTTCATTCAAGAAAGTAAGGACATAACTGCTGTATATCAAGAAGGGAAAACTATTGTTGTTGTTTTTCTTTTCTTTTTGAAGTAAAAAAGGTAAAGCTAAGGGATAACTATTGTGGTGGTAAGGTACCATCTTTCTTTGATGGGAGTAAGGCACCACTTTCACGTAATAAGCATAACTATGACAACACTATTGCATTTTCATACCAATGAAACAGGAACATACAAATACTTTTCTATATCCTCCAAAGTGATGGACTGATCAGAAAAACAGCTTACCAACTTCAAGAAACACACAACACGATTTGAATGGCATGCAGAGCGTATATCTTTGACAGATTCCAGCTCAGCAGCGATTTGCAATGCAATCTCATATTGTGATAGTGCATCCTCATATTGTCCAGCAGCAAAAAACTTATTTCCTTCTGCTTTTGCATCATTTGCTTGGTGTCTAGATTTCTACAACAAGTAGAAAGGGCAATCATATACTAGAATGCAATAAATCAATCTGATCCCAAACTATAAAAAAAATTCAACAATATAATAAGATGCAAGATTCCAAATAGTAGCTTCCACAAGGGAGGCGAGTGGCGGCGGCGGCCACTAGAGGGAGGGAGGCACGGGAGGGAGGGAGGCGAGCGGCGACGGCAACCACAGGAGGGGGAGGCGAGTAGCGACGGTGACCACGGGAGAGAGGGAGGCGAGCGGCGACCACAGAAGGGAGGGAGGCGACCTCGGGAGGTAGATGAGATGGATTGGGGATGGATTTGGGGCTGGGTCGGGGTTGGGGTCGGGGATGCTAGCGAGCAGCGTTGTCGGCTGAATTGAGTTATGGAGAGATGAGATGGATGGACCCACCTGTCAATGTGATCGACGGGTAAATGGGCACCTGTCAATGTGATATTTTCAGGCCTAGGCATCCAAATCGAACGTGTAGGAGCACGAGCAGCATTGCCCGCGTCATCATCATCGCCCCTGCGTGCAGCATGAGTAGCGCCACCGTGTCGCCTCCTCGCTCAGCCTCTGCCGTTGAGCCGCCTCATCACTCCGTCTCCGCTGCTCCTGCCATCGACACCTGCGTTGTCGACAGCATCGCCAAACACCACAAATGGGTTGTCATCATCGGGAATAGGAGGATGATGGTCGTCGGTGGCTGGAGGAGTTGGCGTCTGTGGTGAATTTGACGATGAGATGGAGATGGGGAATGTGAGGAGAACAAGAGTAGTGATTTGGGATGACCGGATCAAACCGGTTTTAGAATGGTTATTATGAAAGGGTATTTTTAGTTTTTACGTTTTGTCCTTCTCAAAGCATTTTTTTAACTTTTACGCTTTCTTTAGGCTCAGGTCGCCAACCAAATACACCTTATCCCCTAGTTTGCCTGACTAGACAGAAATTATCTACTTTCCAAACTACCTCCACGCACCACTTTTCTTAGGCCCAGACTCATCGACCTCCGTGATGGTAAATCGGCCCCCGAGCCTTTTCGATATTCCTCTTCTTCTACCGCGCTTGGATATTCCATAGGACAACGTATCAGACGCATGACACGACGATGACGAAGAATGAGTGGAAGATATCTTCACAAGAAATAGAAGTTCTGACACGTATGAACATATTATCATAAGATTCGTTCTCTATGTGTATGGGTATACATACCAATTTATAATAATTGGGATGTGTATGGAAGAAATTAGGACCGATACAATGACATAATTGATATATAAACATGTAAATCCTCCAAATCATTTAAAAGGAATAATATGCTCAACACAAACATCATGTGAACAAATGAAATCAACATAAAGCTAAGATTTAACATCTTGATGTTGCTCTCAGATGTACAGTAAGCATTCAAGTTGGAGCTCAAGTTCAAACTTGATTATCAAAATAATTTCAGTACAATGCTATTATTATCACAGGGCATTCATCTCAAGCCCACCACACAACATTGCAATATATTCCAGTAGTAGTATCAAAACAAATACCATATGAGTCATTGACTAGAACAAATACAAATTCCTAAAATAAGTACAACACCTCATACTACTCAGTATTTGAACCTGATACCAGCGCAATTATCATGAGTCCATGAGGACCATGACAACATGACATATTATTGATAGAAAGAGTGGGGGAAAGGGGCGTTGGGGTTGGCAACTCGACATTGGTTACCTTTGGGCGTCGAGGAGAAAGATGAGCAGGGAGCAGCAGGGCAGCGTCGAAGGGGAGGCGTGCCGAGCTCGGGAGAGGTGGAGGCGACGCGTGCTCAGGGGAGGGGAGGAGGCAGCATGCTCGGGGGAGGAGGAGGCGATGCGTGTTCGTGCTCGGGGAGGAGGTGGCGGGCTCGGGGAAGGAGGCACGCCTGGCTCGAGGATGAGGCGGCGTCGAGGACGGCGACGACGGGCTCGGGGGAGGAGTCGCTTCGGGCTTGAGGAGGAGGCGGCATCGAGGACGACGACGACGGGCTCAAGGGAGGGGGAGAGTTGAGAAACTTAATCATTTGAGTGGGGGCGCGGGAAAACCCTAGAGTCCGAATATAAATAGGGTTGGACATCATAGACGGTTCTACCGAATATAAATAGGGTTGGACATCACAGACGGTTCTAAAGTTGAACCGTCTATGATAAATAATATCATAGACGATTCCAATAAATAACTGTCTATGATAGATTGTGTATCACAGATGGTTTATAGATGAAATTGTCTGTGATATCTTATGTATCATAGACGGTTTTTCCTAAGGATCCGTCTGTGATATCTGATGTATTACAGACAGCTTATCCTAAGGAACCGTATGTGATAGCTTATGTATCATAGACGGTTTTTAGATAAAATCGTTTGTAATAGATCATCACAAATGATTTGTAGATGAAACTGTTTGTGATATTCTTTTGTATTGGTAAATCTAGTTTTTTGGGTAGTCTTAGAAAATGCTAGGCATACCTCTGAAACAAGCAGAAACACAACAAGTACATGTATACATCTAATTCACATTGATTTTAGAAACAAGCATATCCATTTCACAGTACAAATCAATTAACTCAAATGAACTAAAATTAACCATTTAGAACATATACAAACATTGTTCAATCTTTAAAAATTTGCTCTTGGTGACGAACGACACGTATGTAGCTAGTTTCGTCACGTTGTTCTTCCTCGACCCTTATGCTATTTTCAAAAGGAGACAACTCGTTAATTTGATTGCATTCTTCCTCATCCACTACATTGTTAACTCCGACAATCCTCCTTTTTCCATGAAGAACTATGTGGCACTTCTTATTTGCCTGGTTGGTTACATAGAAGACTTGAACAATTTAGTTAGCAAGTACGAATGGTTCATCTTTGTATCTGACATGTTTGAAGTCCACGGTAATGACGCTGTACTTGTTAATCTTCACCTGTGGGAGATGGACCCAACGACACCAAAACGGAGAGATCTTGAAAAGCATGTAGTCGAGCTCCCAAATCTCCTCTACGAGTCCATAGTAGGAGCTCCTCAGCCCATCGGTAATGAGCGCATCAATGCGGACACCGTTGTTCTGGTTAGTGCTAATTATATCCTAAGCCTGCGTATAGAATATGTACATATTTATGTCGTATGCTTGCCATGTAACAACTATAAATGTTGGCCCTTTTGCCAACCATGTCGGCATATCACTTGACGAGCTCCTAGCAAGTTTCTCCTTCAACCATTGGTTGAACCGACTGTTGTGCTGTTTCGTGATCCAAACATCCGGCCGCTCCGGATTATGTTGCCGAAGCACGTCCTTGTACTGGTCGATATACAAGGACACTTCAGTTATGTGTTGTAAGACCGTGAAATAGGTTTGAGCATATGCATCAATATCTGGAGTGATTGCTTTCCTTCTGATGATCGCGATACCCTCGAGCCTCCCCTCATGGCGAGATTGAGGCACACCTATTGGTTTGACCTGAGATATATAATCGACGCATAACTCAATGACCTCTTCGGTTGTATAATCTTCAACGATGCTACCCTTTGACCTAGATCGATTCCGTACATAGGACTTGAGAATTCCTATGAACCTCTCGAACGGGTACATACTACATAGGAACACGGGCCCGCACATCTTTATCTCCTTCACAATGTGAATAATGAGATGTACCATGACATCAAAAACGACAGAGGAAAATACATTTCAAGATCATATAGAGTCATCAACACCTCGTCCTGTAGAACATCTAGTCTTTTGGGATCGATGACCTTGTAAGCAATTGTGTTAAAAAAACACAATATCATGATTGTCTCTAGGACCTTGATTGGTAAAATACTTCTAATTGCAACAGAGAGTATCTGTGTCATCAGCACATGATAATCATGAGACTTCATGCCAATTAACTTCAAATCTCCATCGAAACAAGTTTCTTCATGTTGGGAGAGTAACCCGACAGAACTTTCACACCATATAAGCACTGGCATAGTTCAGTTCTCTGGGCCTTGGACAGAGTTTAACAAGCAAGGGGGAGGTACGTTCGCCCTTTATCGGTGCTAACTCAGTTTGATGTCCATATCAACCAAGGCAAGCCCTGGGTTGACACCATCCTTTTTTTGTCACGAATGTTCAGTAAGAGACCAATCCAGCTGTCATATATATTCTTCTCTACATGCATGACGTCAATGCAGTGGCCAACTTGTAGGTGCTCCCAATAAGGTAAGTCCCAAAATATTGATCTCTTCTTCTAGATGTTCTTCTCACGGGTCCTTAATTTACCTCTCTTTTCGAGCACAACATCTAAATCCTTAACCATATTATAGACCTCTTTTCCGCTTAAATGCCTTGGAGCTAAACTATCCTCATTCCCTCCGTCGAATTGTTTCTTCATCCTACGGTATGGGTGAGCCCTCCGAAGGAACCTACAGTGATGCATGTACATAGTTTTGCGCAAGTGCTTCAACCACATACTGTCGATACCATCTAAGCAGTGAGTACAAGCTTTGGCCCCTTTTGTACTATGGACCGATATGTTAGCAAGGGTAGGATAATTATTTATGGTGCAGAACAACAAGGAGCGTGAATTGAACTTCTCTCATTTGTACGCATCCCATACATGTACCCCTTCAATCCACTTTATTTTTAGATATTCCATCAGTGGTGCTTGGTACATATCAATATCATTCCCAGTTGATTCGGCCTTCGGATAAGTATCGATAGTAAAATATACTTTCGCTTCATACACAACCAAAGAGAAAGGTTGTAGATACAGAGAGTCACAAACCAAGTACTATGTCGGCTGCTCATGTTACCAAAAGTATTTATTCTACCTGTACTCAATCCAAACCTTATATTCCTCGGTTCCGCACCGAAGTCTGCAAACCTCCTGTCGATGTTTCTCCACTAGGCGGAATCAACAGGGTGTCTTAGCTTTCGTCATTCTTACACTCCTCCGAGTATCAATGCAACAGTTTTGCATCCTTTGGGTTCGCAAAAACCACTTCAAACGGGGAACTACAAGAAGATACCACACCACCTTAGCAGGAGGTCCTTTCTTCACCTCGATCCCCTCACCGTCATCTGATTGATTCTTCGCTTGTATCGGGATGCGTTGCACACCGGACATACATGCATGTTTGCATACTCGTTACGATAAATGATACAGTCATTCGGACATGCATGTATTATTTCTACTTCCATTATCAATAGACAAAGAACATTCTTAGCTTTGTAGGTGATTTTGGGCAACTCGTTTCCCTCCAAAAGTATGTCCACTAAGAGACCTAATGACGCCGTGAAACTCTTGTCGGACCAACCGTTGCTTGCCTTCAATTTTGGTAGTTCAAACACGGATGACAACCTTGTGTATTCCTGCTTGTAGCATGAGAACAAAGGTTTCTCCGAGTCCTCCACCAAGCCCCATAATTTAACATATTCCCTCTCGCCACAGTTCTTGTCTACATCGCGAAGCATTTGATCCAGATTGTCATCGTGTAGCCTATCCGAGTTAGAACTACAATCAACATCATCTGGCGGTATATCGTTGACTTCGTCAGTGATGTCGTTATTACTACCTTCCTGTATAATTTGCTCTTCACCATGACTAGTCCAACGTGTATAACTCTTTTTTAAACCATTTCGAATCAAGTGTGTTTCGATCTGCACTCGGTTCTTAAACATCTTCAGATTCTTACAGTCAATGCATGGACAGTACATATATTTCATCTCCTTTTTCAATATATGCTCATCGACAGCTCTTGTAAAAGCAGACACACCATTAATGTACTCTTTACTTATACGGTTACCAGCGTACATCCAGCTTCGGTCCATCTACGCGACACATATATCAATTTGGTGTTAATTAATTAATTAGTATACTGTAGATGCAACTTTTGATATGTCATTTGAAATATGTATTTCTAATGAACTGAAAAAACTGCAATGCACCCTAGGGTTAAGTTATTCATCACAAACACATTATAGATAGCCCATACCCAACTTCAGATGGTAAGAAGCTAACACTTGCAAAACAACATAAAAAGCTAGATCTAAACCATATTCAATTATCTCTTTACCGATCTAAACCATCTTCAATCTCTTTACCAAGTTTGATCTAGAATATAATACAAGGAACAAATTACGTACTAACCATCGATAGTCAAGAACAAATTACCAATTCCGCGGCCTCCTTTCACCAAATCACCTCAAAGCCCCACCTCCAACAGCAGCAGCGAGAACAGAGTTGTAATTTAAGATAGATCGATTTGTGAGGGTCGGATCTGCAATAAATGATATTATCACAGATGATTTTTAATACAAACCGTCTGTGATGAGAACGAGAAGTCACAGACGATTCATGTTGAAAACTATCTGTGAAGTATCATAGACGGTTCTGTTGCAATAAATGATATTATTACAGATGGTTTTTAATACAAACCGTTTGTGATGAGGACGAGAAGTCACAGACGATTCATGTTGAAAACCATTTGTGAAGTATCATAGACGGTTCTGAACAAGAACCGTCTATGATATTTAGTAATATCGCAAACGGATTTTTACATGAATCGTCTGTGATATTACATTTTATAGAACTCACATATCTAACAGGAAAATTAACTTATCTAGAGCACTTAATGTCTTTCCTGGTAGTAGTTTTTATTGCCCTTAATTCCAACGTACGTATACCAATTGATCAAATCAAACAGCATCACTACTATACATCTGGCCTTGCATGTGTAGGTGGCTTAATGAGCCCATGCTGGGAAGTTACCAACTTTATGGACAAAGGTTTGGCAACTGGTCGTTGGTTTCACCAACCAGTAGTAAGCTAATCGCCGACAATGATGTGCATCCTCCGGTATAAAGGAAGGGAAAGTTGAGGCGCAGAGAGCCACGCCATCTCACCCTGATTTCCTGTGCCGTCCGATTCCGCGCGCCCTTCCTTTGCGTCCGTCCGATTCGCCTTGCGTTTTGCTTGCTTGCTTGCGATTCCGTCACGTTGGAGACCGTCCGATGCTCTTCCTCCTTCCTTCTTCGTCGTATGATTCTTCCTGGCCGCCTCGCTATCTTCGCGTCGCTCCCACAACCCACCTCTCATCCCTCTCGGCTCTCTCTCACACCCCCTCTCTCTCTGCTCTCCTCACCCGACGGCCGACGCCTTGCCCAGGGCATTGTGGCCATCGTCGGCCTCGCACGAGCTCCGCCTGAGCCCCGGTGCTGCCGGGCCTGATTGTCGGTGATGTGGCCAGGGCACCACCGCCTTGGCCTCTTCGTCGGCCTTGCCGGTGCCGACCTCCTCGCCTACCACCCCCGCTAAGAAGATCCCAAGGCTCCTTCTTCCCCAGCCTCACTTCCCCCTTTTCTGCTTGATGAATTTGGATCTAAGGAAGCCCAATCGGTCTGTCTGTAAGGTTTCTTCTCAAACATATAACTTAGACGCAAATCTCATCTTTCTTCGTCTGTACCAGGTAACAATGCATCTCCATGTGAACCATTTTAATCCAGATCATGACTCCATCTATATGTTTGCTTAATGGTTTATTTCTCTTTGCAGTTTGAGCCACAAAGGTTGAGCGTACAGATTGTAGCCTGGATATTGATCAAGGTCAGATAACAACTAATGATTACATCAATTTTATTAATACAATATTTCTTGGTTCGCTTCCAACTCTTTATCTCTTTGTATGTTGTTCTATTCACAGGCTCGCATGGCAATGCCAGCCCTTGAATTCAGCCTATGTTTTTTTTAATGCTGAACATGTAGTATGAAAAGATAGCCTGACCTCCTGTGTGTATCCTATGGATTCAAACTTTTTTCATCCCTTAGATATTTATGTTTTGTAAGCAAATGCTGTCGACCATGCAACTTATGAGTGTCTATAATTAAGAAGTATTGAGTTATCTGTCAATACTTAGTAGTCATTGATCTATTTGTCATGGAAGCTAATTGTTATATTGACCTTCCAATAATATTATCAGATCTGTAGACCTGGAGATGTGCAGTCTTTCATATTGGCTTAGACTTGTAGTTGATGTAATAAGCATATTCAGTTATTTACTTAATATTTGGTATACGCTCATATGGAATTCAAGAATATTATGCAAAGGAACATGTATTCCCATTTTGAAGTATCCCTTGTGGTTATTGAAAAATTTAAATTTTGCATCAGACAAATTAGTCTTACAGATGTATAACATGACAGACTTGATCTGTCCTGTTGCCTTTTAGTTGTGTGT
Organism: Hsuehochloa calcarea; assembly: GCA_036346395.1. Lineage (NCBI taxonomy): Eukaryota > Viridiplantae > Streptophyta > Magnoliopsida > Poales > Poaceae > Hsuehochloa > Hsuehochloa calcarea. Next base: position 18,645,209 of record CM070597.1, on the reverse strand, counting down.
CTTATGCTCCTTTTATGTTTGGTCTTCCAAATTTTTCTGCTATTATGTGGAGCTGACTTGCATGCTCTTTTATTTTAGCAAATGGAGGAGCAATTCATGACATTGTTGTTTCTTTCTCACTACCTGGAGGTACACACTTGGTCTGACTATGTGACTAATGTATAGATGTCTAAGAACTACTGTGGAATCCACTGTTAGCCTCAATTAATTTGCCTACAGGCTGCTAGGTTCCGTCAGTTTTGGGATGAGGCAGCAAAGAACCAAAACATATTGGATGTTGTTCCAGGTATAGGCATTTCTTGAGGCATTGAAGCATTGTTGGTAATATTATATTGTAAAGTCTTATGATAACTTCACGTTTTCTATTGTCATTTCTTTCCACCGAAAAGGGTGCCTGCTGGCTAGAATTTTTATTAGTACTAATAGGAACTTGCTATGGAGTTTTTCAATTGGATGCCATCTTATGCCATTTTTTTTGTATTCTTTTGTTTCCATATACAGATTAAGTTTTACTAACACTATTGAGTCTTTTTGCAGGTTTTGAGCAGGCAATCCAAGCCTATGCGATTCATGTGCTCTCCTTGACATACCAGAAAATAAGCATAATTACACCTGCTGTTATAAAATTATAAAATTTACAATAGCGATTCATGTGCTCTCCTTGACATACCAAAATACTAAAAGGGATTGTAATTATAAAATTTGCCTTTGCTGCGGATGATATTATAAGTAAGCATGGTGCACCTGTTGAAGAATAGGTTGAATTATGTTTTTTTTGGGTCAAAGATGAATGTCAATTTTATTGCATTTATGATTTATCTATCTAGCCCTTTTTCCTACTACACAGTATGGACTATTTTTCTCAATTTTTCGGCTTGTACCAACTTTGTGAATCTGTACTCTTTCAGAAAACTTTGGCTTCATACATAAAGAAGTATGCCTACACAAATGCTAAAACCGAAGACCTATGGTCTGTTCTTGAAGAGGAAACTGGGGAGCCCGTTAAGGATTTCATGACTACATGGACTAAGCAACAAGGATATCCTGTTATATATGCAAAACTAAATGGACATGATTTGGGACTTGAATAGGTTTTCTGACAGATCTCTCATTTTCATATTGTTTCTTACAAATATACATGGACAACTGAGTACACATATACATACATGGCTTGTTTTTGTTCCTTGCTATAGCTGGACTGGTCATGGTCAGGATTACTTCTTTCTAGGACCTTTTCTTTTATTGGTACCTTTAATTTTATGTTATTTTGTTTTGTTCTTATAGTTGTCTAGGTGTTCTCGCATAATCCTATAAACACATTTAGGACTGTTGGTGTATTAGAACCGATCTTACGTAAAGATTATTTGATTCGGGGGGTCTCCTAGAGATGAAATCACGCAGAGTGGTTGACACGGGATGTTTAGACAGGTTCAGGCCTTCTCCGGAGAGAATAATAACCCTAATCCTGTGTGGTGTGGTATTCTTGATGATCAAGTAAGAAGCTAAGACTATTACAGAGAATAGTACTTGTATTTCCCCTTGACTCGCTCTATTTCGCTGTCCCCTTCGTCTCCCTGATTGATGCCCTTATATAGTCGTGAAGGAGTAGCCGCTGTCTGCGAAGAGGCGCCTTAATTGAGCCATAATGGGCGATGATGGCGATAATTACCGCGATTGGCTTCTCACGCCGTCGGCGATTATCATTCGTGAGATAATGGGGTATTTAAGCACTTTTACTACGCGGAATAATAATGCGTGCAGACCGTTCGGATTCCTTAATCAATTGGACCCACTTGCCTGTAGGTTTGATTATAAGGTGGTCGTGGTTTGCCTGGTCGTAGGAGAACTTACGACCAGGTAGTAGTCGTAAAAGGTCTTACGACTATGTAGTGATCGTAGAAGGACTTACGACCATGTAATGGTCGTAGAAAGACTTACGATCAGGTAGTAGTCGTAGTAAGACTTACGACTATGGGGGGTGATTGTAGAAGATCTTACAATCACTTGGTAGGCCTCTCCCTTATAAAAATAAGGGGTATTTCTGGAGACTATGTGACATCATTTTTACCCATAATAAGAATTATAGATAATAGATAAAATGAGGATTATTAGATCCTCGTCAAGGACCAACATGCAAACCACCTTAATCATAAATTCAGAACAATAATGACTGAAAATGGGAATAGCATGGTGCTACTTTCCTTTGTTGTCTTAGTTTTCGTTTATGATCTGTTCAATCAAAAGTATATATAGCATATCAGTAAAGCTGATAAGATCTGTGTATCAATATACATAGTCCTTGGACCTTGCAATTTTTGTTATGCTGGAGTATTCTTAGTGTTGTATTTTCTCAAACTTTAGCCAATATCTTTGTAATATTACGGACTCGAAAGAAATAAAACTACCAAAATTGGTTCTGCCTGTCAACCTCAATACAAGTAATTTGCTAAATTCTTTGTTCTGTTACAGACACAGTTTTTGTCGGATGGATCATCTGGTCATCTGGTCCTGGCATGTGGATTGTTTCTGTAACATCATGCTGTGGCCTGTGGCTCATATGATCTACATAAAAAGTTTTTTTGAAAGGCAAGACTGATAAGATGCATATAAAAGACTTTACAGCCTCCCAAAGTGCAGATGGAGGGAAGGGCTAAAACTTTTGGATCAAACTGAACATTTATCAAGCTAGATTATATAGAGTTTACTCTCTTTTGTTTCTCTTGTTGCTTGCACAGCTATAGTCCCAGTTCACTGGCTAAGTTTTTTTTTTTTTCTGTTGTTTTTGTTCTTCTGTGCAGTCTGCTCATAATACTTTTCAGTTTTTACCCCCTTCTTCGCTCACATCGCCTCGGCGTGCCTTGGCACGTACAGGGCTACTAGTGTGTGTGTATCCAAAAAGTGTCAGTCCGAAAGAATCACCGACAATGATGTGCATATATTAAATGACAGCATGTAATTAAATCCGAAAGATTGTCCTGCCTATTAATTAAATTCTAAAAAATTAATTAGTCAGAAACGTCGTGTAATACTTTGGTAGTTTCTGGTGTTGAACAAATTAAGTACGTACACAAAATTGTTAGAATTTATAAATAAGAAAAAAAAATGCATGCTAATATAGCTGTAAATGACAGTGATTAATAAAGCTAAAACGCCCTTTCACTGCGTTAATAATGTTAATGATAGCTAATGAGGGGAGGGATTTATTTTGCACGGGCGCAATGACGCGATTCAAAGATACTAAGGCGATAGAAAGGAAAGGAATGAAAGGAAGATTCTCGGTCCCAATGTTCAATCACTTGCGTCGTGTGCCTTTCATGTTCTGTCGTTTGTCTCATTGTTGTTTGCTATATACATATCGTCGTTGTCTGTAGTATCACTGTATCAGTTGATCTTTGCTATTCTTCCTGGATCTGATAATTCAGATCTACCTAATACTATAATACTGTTCACCCTTAACATCAGAGTATGCCAATCCAGACGCCACGCCGTAAACGCGAGCAGATGTTATGGGGCCGCTACGCGAATCGGGTGGCGGAGAAAAATGCCTTGCTGCACTACCACGGTCAGGGGAAATTTTGGTTGTTGGGGTACGTGGTTCACAGTCTCTCTCTCTCTCTCTCTCTGTTGTTGCCGTGCGATTATTGCTACCACGGTCAGGGGTTGTTGGGGTACGTGGTTCACAGTTTCGCGCCGCGCCACGCCACTTGTCCTTATAACCAAGGCGCGCGCTCATCACTCTCCGGACCAGACCACTACATATCCCTGTCTTTCTCGCGGTCGCCGATGGACGCCGACGTCGACCCGCTGCACTTTGTCGTCTTCCCGTGGCTCGCATTCGGCCACCTGCTCCCCTACCTCGAGCTCGCGGAGAGGCTGGCGGCTCGCGGCCACCGCGTCTCCTTCTTCTCCACGCCGCGCAATATCAGCCGGCTCCCGCCGGTCCGCCCCGCCGTGGCACCGCTCGTCGACTTTGTGGCCCTGTCGCTTCCCCGCGTGGACGGCCTCCCCGAGGGAGCCGAGGCCACCACCGACCTCCCGGCCGACAAGCTCGAGCTCCTCCAGAGGGCCTCCGATGGCCTCGCCGCGCCATTCTCCGCCTTCCTCGATGCCGCGTGCGCCGCCAAGGGCGGCAAGAAGCCGGACTGGATCATCCTCGACACCTTCCACTACCTGGCCGCCGCCGCCGCCCACGACCGAAAGGTCCCGTCGGTGATGTTGCTCCTCTATTCCGCCGCGACGAGCGTCCTCTTCGGCGTGCCGCGCGTGTCCACGGTCGGACACGACGCTTTGGGGATGTCGATAAGCCAGCGCTGCTTGTCAACCTATGAGAAGTGCAAGGTGATCGCCCAGCGGTGCTGCGTCGAGCTCGAGCCGGAATCCGTACCTCTCCTGCCGAACATCTTCGGCAAGCCGGTCGCCTCTCTAGGCCTGCTGCCGCCACCTCTTGGGGGCAGTCGCAGCATCAGGACAGACGGAGCGGCGGCCGAACGGGGGCACGAAATCGTGTCATGGCTCGACCAGCAGCCGGCGAAGTCCGTTGTCTACGTTGCGCTGGGGAGCGAAGCGCCACTAAGCACCGAGCTAGTGCACGAGCTTGCTCTCGGGCTGGAGCTCGCCGGGACGCGCTTCCTCTGGGCTCTGAGGAAGCCCAGCGGCGTCCTCGACGCCGGCATCTTTCCTCCGGGGTTCGAGGAGCGCACCAATGGCCGTGGTCTCGTGGTGATGGGATTGGTTCCCCAGACCAGGATACTGGCGCACGGTGCTTTGTGCGCGTTCCTGACGCACTGCGGGTGGAGCTCGACTATCGAGGGGATGCAGTACGGGCACCCACTGATCATGTTGCCATTCTTCGGAGACCAAGGGCCAAATGCTCGGCTTATGGAGGGGAAGAAGGCCGGGGTGCAGGTGCCAAGAAACGAAAAAGATGGATCGTTCGACCGAGACGGCGTCGCGGCGGCGGTTCGGGCCGTGGCGGTGGAGGAAGAAGGCAGGAGGGTCTTTGCGGGCAATGCCAAGAAGCTACAAGAGCTTGTCGCGGACAGTGCATGCCATGAAAGGTACATTGATGAGTTCATTCAGCTGCTGCGATCCTACAAGGAGTGATGTTTTCCGGAAGTATGCATCGGAATGTTCGCGGCGAACAATGGTCGTACGAGAAAATAAGTTGTCGCTACCTTGCCCCCTCTACTCTGTGTTCTGGGAGCGCGCGCGCGAGATGTCTTTGTTTTGTTGCTAAGTCAGCTAAAACCAACGCCCGTGCTGGGTGTGTTTTCTTAGGCGAGTCAAAGTCCTGAATATGCACACATTATTGTGTTTGGTTGAGTGAATTCAAACAATTTGTTTTGAATAGGGTCGTATAGATTTTGATAATATTTTTTAAAATATATTGTATCGAATGGTTTCATAAAAACGGACAAACCATGCAGTACAAGGATGAGCGCGCCCCTGTTACCCCCCTCTCTTTATGTATACGTCACTGACCAGTTGGTCACGCCAATTAGTGGATAATTAAAATAATTAAATAATCATTTTGTAATTAAGATAAGTTAATAATCGTGCTAATGCTCCTCTGTACAACTCATTTAACTTCATCCCTCAAACCAAACAACATCTTCAACCATCCGGTACCATCTCATTCGTACAACCAAACAAAATATTGAATTATCTCATCCCACTAACCAAACATATAAATTATATCATACCACCCAGGATCATATCAATCACCCTGTACCATCCTATCCAATTCACCCTAATTCACCCATCCAAACACACTTTTAGTGCTAGATTTTTCCTAAGGTGAAACAGCGAGGACGATCTGTACTAGATTAGGAGAACTGAGGTCCAGAACGATCAAGGATATCGAGTGAGGTGATTGGACTTAACCATAGCACAAGATGGACAAGAACGACCGAGCGACGAGTTCGGTGCAATGGGTTGCATCAAGCAGCGTGAGGGTCGGTGCAAGTGTCATGATGGTTATGGTGGGAGTCGAATGGGAGGGGCTTGCTGACATGAAGAGAGTCATTGATCAACTTACATGTGGCGAAGCATGTTATTGCTTCATGATGATTTGACCCAGTCTTTGGAGAAGGATTAAGAAATAGTATTTTGATATATTCGCCAAAAATATCAGGTGGTGACCTTGGAGAAACCACGGTGCAAGACGACACAAGAAGATGCATTTTAGGTCAAGAGAAGATGAAGATCATGAAGAGACAGATTCGGAAGACCCGGTTTGTCATCCGCTTTGAGAAATGTGCGTGAGTGACTATATTTTGTGGAACCTAGTTTCTTTGTATTGGCAGCAAAAGTTAGTAACAGATCGACGCTAGGAAGTTCCTTCTAGTGGTTAGTACCACGTGCAGAGAGGAAAGATTTCGACTGGGTGATGTTACCCTCCTTCGACCAGTGTAAAGAAAACCAAGTGTTTAAAAAGTGGTCAATTTTTTTTGAAGCATTGTTCAATGAAAATTTTAAGAAAATAAAGATTGAAGAAATCATAAACTTTATTGAGAATGCAAGAGGTTACACATAAAACTTACGTAGCTGATCAATGTTCCTTGAATTAGAAAGAACTTTGTCATGTTCCATTGCTAGTCGTACCAAGTCCGGCCCGCGTGACTTTGACCACTGTGTAAGGACATTCCCACTTGGGGAAAAGTTTGTTCCAATTAGACATGGTTTGAATCTTTTTCAATACCAAGTCACCTACGGCACGGCTGCGAGGTTGGACCTTACGATCGTAGTATTTGCGTAGGCTTGTTGGTAGACAGCCGAATGGATTAAGGCTTGATTCCTCTTTTCTTCGAGTAAGTTGATGTCATCAGCTCGAAGTTGTTCTTGGCCGGAGTTGTTGTAATTTTTGACTCTTTCGAACGAATCTTTAGTTCAGGTGGAAGCATGGTTTCAACACCAAAAACTAAGAAAAAAGGTGTTTCGTCTGTAGCCCGAATAGCAACCGTGCGAATTGCCCATAATACTAAGGGTAAATCTTTTACCTAAGCCCCGAGCACTTTTAAGTTGGTCGAAAACTCGAGTTTTAATTCCCTGCATAATTTGACAATTCGCCCTTTCGACTGCCTCATTGCTTTGTGGATGAGTGACAGAGACATAACATAGATTGGTACCCAACTCTTCGCAAAATTCCTAGAATTTTACGCTCAAAAATTGTGTACCATTATCTGTAATAATTCAACTTGGAACTCCAAATCGAGTGATCACATTTTCATTATAAATTTCTTAGCTACTTCTGTTGTAATCCCAGCCACGTGTTTGGCTTCAATCCATTTTGTGAACATATCAATAGCTACAAAAAGGAACTTGAAACCTCTTGGTGATTTTTGGAACAGTCCTAGGATATCAAGACCCCAGGTTGCAAAAGATCAAGAAAGAGGTATGGTTTGTAATGCTTGAGCCGATTGTTGTATTTGGCTACTATGAAACTAGCATTGTACACATTTCTTAGTAAGCTCTTTAGCATCATGAAGGGCTGTTGGCCAGTAAAAACCTTACCAAGAGGCTTTTCCAACCAACATTTTGTAAGAAACATGTGTTCCACAGATGCCTTCGTGTATTTCTTGATGGAGATTTAATCCTGCTTTCTGCGATATGCATCACATAAGAACCCCTTGAATATCTCTCTTGTAGAGGACTCCTTCGACCAAAGTATACATTTTGGCCTTACGGGATAAACGATCAGCCTCAAGATCATCATTGGGTACTGTACCCTTCTAAAGATCCTCGTAGATGAAACTCATCCAAGTATCCTCCTATTCTAGGGAGACTGTCTCAATAGGAGATGTCTCTAGTATTTCAACCAAAGACGACTTCTGGAGCTGTTCCAAGAAGACTCCTTGTGGTACTTGTGATTAGGAAGAAGCCATTCAAGCTAACTGGTCGGTGAGGAAATTATCAGTTCGAGGGATATATTGTACATCAAAATTGAAAAAAAATGCTTTTAAGTTTCCTAACTTCCGATAAGTACTGAGACATGGTCGTATTAGAGCATTGGTACTCTTTTCCAACCTGATTCATAACCAATTGAGAGTTTACTCTCACGAGTAGTCGTCGAATCCTGGGCGCTTTCGCTGCTTTTATTCTAGCCAATAAACCTTTGTATTCTTCCATATGGTTAGTAGAAGGAAAATTTAAATGAATAGTATAATTTAAGATTTCTCTTGTATGAGATACCAGGACCACCCCAACCCCCGAGCCACTTAACGTAAGTGACCAATCAAAGTACATTGTCCACTGGTCGTGGGATTAGTACTGGGGTCCCCGAACAGGTTCATGATTTGTCCATTCGATGACAAAATCTGCCAAAATCTGGGATTTAATGGTCATTCGAGACACCAAATGGAGATAAAACTCCCAAGGTTCTGTAATATCCCGTTTAATTAAAAGAAATTAGGGAGATATTTAAATGGATTAATTTAAGAGGAGAATAGGGGAGAGGGGTTGGGCTGGCCCAAGGCCCAATTTGTGTTCATGTGGGTTTCCGAGAGGAGGGCCGACTACCAGTTAAAGGAGGAGGGCAGGGTTGGAGTGATCCCTAGCCGTCAGCCTTGCACTGCACTTGCCTGCTGCCTTCTGGCCGCCGCCTTAGCTAACCACCCATGTACAAATTGTCGAACTGCGTAGGCTAGCGTTCGCTGCTAGCCAGCCGTGCACACGCTGTCGTATAGCCGATGTCGCCCGTTGGCAGGGCTGCTGCCTATCGCTTTGATGGCAAGAAGTGCCGCTGCTATGTCGCTTTGATGGCAAGAAGTGTCGCTGCTACTAGCTGAGGCGTTGCTGCCGATGCATGCATGCATGTGTCTTGCTACATGTTGATTGCTACTGGTGCAACTAGATAGTTGATGCTTGATCTTTTGTGCATGTCAATAATCTTAGCAACAGTAGAGAGGAAGGAAGGGAAGGGAGGAAGGAAGAGAAATAAACAGGAAAGGGGGAAGCGAGGGGGAATCTCGCGGGAAAATAGTGTTCCTTGTCGCGGTCTCTGGGTAACGGTCATGTTTTCCCTCTCGTTGTTTATTGTATCTAAAGTTTTAAAAATGAGATTAGAGAGGGCATTAATAATGTCTTGTCAGGATCTGAGTTTTCTTCGTGTGGGCAATGATATGGTTATTACCTCTTTGTTTTGTTAAATTAATTAGAGATTATAATCCAAATTAGAGAGAGATGCAGTACGTGCTCGTAAGGTCGATCGAATAGTAGATTGGTTTAGCCTGCTGTACTGTTGTACTATTATTTCAAGTATTATAGAGGCATAATTTTAGAATCTCATATACTAGAGAGTTGTAGAGAATTTCGATAGCTTTCGGTAGAATTTTTATTCATGTCAATCTGATGCATAGATTGTGATATATGAATTTTATAGTTCTGCTATCCGGTAGAGATTGTCGTTTGTTGACAGTCTGTAGTTATTAGTAGATTAAAAATAGTAGGTGAGTAAATCTGGGAATTTTGGACGTCTGTTATCCAGAAGATGATAGATCTGTATTCGTGTAAAGAAATAGGTTAGAAAACGGTAGAATTAGAGTGCCATCATAACTAGAAAAATATAGTTTATTTTGTGAGGATTCCAGAACATCTTGGTTGGATGAATTTGGAGTTAGGATGAATAAGATAGAGTCATTTTACTACCGGGACAGCGGGTAGTGCGTCCCGTAGATTTCAGTAGATTTTGACATGTTGGTGCTGTGATGATGTGATTTTGATGATATTTTTGAGTGTGTGTTATTACTTGCTTGTTTAGGCACTGTGGCCTCATGCGCCGTGCCACAATTTTTGTCATCCGGCTTCGAAAGGCTAAGAGGCAAGTACATGGTAGAGTGGTGAATAATGGGTTGTTCGCTCTGATCATTGATATTCCTTATCATGATATTTATTATGGTTTTGTTAAGGTAATTCTTATACATGATATTGATGACCTTGAGTGAATGTGATTATGAAATTGAGTTAATGAGAATGAGATTTTGAGTTAATAAGATGAATTATGTTGATGAATAATTAAAGATATTGCATCATTTACATTCATCATGACAGGAGTTGCACGAGCCAGGTCGATGAGAAAGTCATGTAACTATTCCGGTGAGGTTAGTGAGAAAGATACATGACTAATCCAGAGTGCTCTAGATAAAATCCTACTTCGGTAGGGACTTCACGGGAGTGAAGGATAGAGTGTGTCATCGACGGGTGAACACTCCACTATACCGGTATCAGCTGATGAGATGCATATGAGCATGAACATGATGGTGCATTCGCATATATGAGTAAATTGTTAAATTGTGCAACATTACTTATATGGAATGTGGCTTGTTTATTTGAATATGAGAATGTCATTAAATAAATAGATGATGATGGTAGCCTTGATTATGGTTGATAAACTGTTGTTTATGGATTTATTATGTATTTGACTGAGTCTTAGACTCATTCTTGCTCTATTGTTGTTTTTAGGTGATCGTTAATGGCGTTTCACTCGAGAAGGGCTAGCGCACTTGGAATCATAACCTGCATCCAATTATTTGATTCATTGGACATGAGAAATTTTTAGTATAGCATGGTGATTTATATTTAGGAAATGATGGTCTTGAATAACCTTAGATGATGGGTTAGAGTTGAATATTCATTCAATAGACCTTATTCGATTGATTTTGTGTTGTTCTTGAATTATTATCTTGCTATGCTTCCTAGAGATTAATTATCTGTGATTGTTATTTCATTATACTTGTTTTCCTATGACCCATGGATGGGTTTTATCGTTGCGATGCTTGCTCTAATTTATTATAAATTGTTGTTAAAATTGATAGTTAGTGGCATTCTGGGCTCCGCGTTGGGCTGTGGTGTTACAAGTTCAACCGACCATTTTGCCATGAGCCCCGCTGCTTCCCTGTTCTGGAGGATCTCTCCTAAGGGAAACTCAGACGACACAATTAACTTGTGTGCCAGAAAATAATGCATTAGTTTCCTCGAAGACAGGAGGAAAGCATATAGAAGCTTTTGGACTGAGGGTAATGCTCCTTAGACTCATGTAAAACTTCACTAACCTAGTAAACTGGTCGTTGAATATTTTCACGTTCTGCAACTAGTACTGTGCTCACTGCTTGTGGCGTAACAGCTAGATATATTAAGAGTGTCTCTTATGATTTCAGAGAAACCAAAACATGAGTACTCATAAGATATATCTTGACATCCACAAAGGCATAGTTTGCCTCCTTTGACTACTCGAAATCCTCATGTTTCCTCAGAAGTTTAAAGAAAGAAAATTATTTTTCTCTCAGTTGTGCAATGAAACGACTTAAAGTCGCCATGTATTCTGTGAGCTTCTTGACTTCTTTCTTTATGGTCGGAGGGTACATTTGTTCAATGGTTTTTATCTTTTTAGGGTTTGCTTCGATTCCCCATGCAGAGACAATGAATCCAAGCAACTTTCCGAAATAGACTCCGTACACACACTTCTCAGGATTGAGTTTCAAATGATGTTTTTGATGTTGTCCGATGTTTCCTACAAATCGAAAATATGATTAAGGCGTATGATGGTTTTTACAACCAAATTGTCAACATAGGCTTCCCAATTTCGACCTAGTTGAGAAAAGAAAGTCTTTTGCATCTAGCGTTGAAAATAAACGCCATCATTTTTAGACCAAATGACATTTTGACCTAGCAAAATATTCAAAATTGTGTAATAAATACGGTCTTGTCTTCATCATTTAGGCATATACTTATCTAATGGTAACCAGAATATGCATCTAGGAAACTTAATATTTCACAACCAGCAGTAGAATCAACTAACCGATCAATATAAGGAAGGGGAAATCGTCTTTTGAACAAGCTTTATTAAGATCAGTAATGTCTACACACATACGCCACTTACCATTAGACTTTCTAACCACTACAGGGTTAGCCAACTACTCTGGGTAGTCGACTTCTCTTATAAAGCCTGCTTTAAGTAGCATGTCCAATTCAGATCTAATGATATCTCGTCAATCAGGTACGAATATCTGTAATTTTTGTTTTACGGGTTTGTTGTGAGGCTGTAGAGCTAGCCTGTGCTCAATCACCTCCACGTGGACTTCGGGTATGTCGGATGCTTGCCACGCGAAGACATATCTGTTTGCTCGGAGGAAGGTGATGATGGTGTCTTCCTATGTAGGGTTAGAAGTGACCCCGATGCGAACGGTTTTTGAAGGCTCCCCTGTATTTAGTAGAACTTCTTTGACGTGGTATTTCGACTTTGCTGCAAATTTAAGCTTCGACTGGTTGGTCGAAGGTTGCCCCTTACTTGCTTCTCAAGTTGGTATTTAGCCAACCATCTTGAGGAATTGCATGTAAGTGCCATCTTTTTATCACAGTAGACTATGATTACTCCTTTGGGACCATTGTGTATGTGATGCTTGTATGGATTTTTCATAGCTTGCATGCCATGCTGTGAGATAGCCATTGAGCTACATATTATCGTATAACAATCTACGTATCGACTTGTGATGCTTGATATTATCCGATGTAATTCATTGCTAGCTCTTAGGAATAATTGCTTTGTAGATGAATGCATTCGGAGACTTCAAGCATGGTGGTAGGAGGACAGGAAACATGCTGATGGAGATCGTCTTGATAATTAGGGCTGTACTATTTCACAATTTAATTTGATTATATGTGAATGTTTGTGTTTATTCTTGTTATGCTATTTGATCATATTTGATCATTAGATGTTTTAACATGATAGAGTAGTATCTCTCAAGAATAATTAAGTAAAATTGACGTCTTTTCAATTACTGCGCCTATCACGATTTTTATAGTTAATTGGCAGGTCTACCAAAGTATGGTGCCATTAATTATCTTAATAAGATAGGGTGGGCATTGGACACCTATATGCATAGTATTGGTTTAACTTGACAAGGCTATCAAAATAGTTTTGGGCTTTGGGCGTGGTGTTGGTTGCCGAGGCATAGAGATTCCACCCAACAAACAAGAGTCATATGTGATATAATTAGCAAGAAGTTGCTTACCTTAATCGCTAGGTTTCTAGTAGTGATGCCAAAGCTCACTAGGACTTAATGATATTAGGATCTTGATCCCACTATGTGATGCTAGAGGGAAATATGGTTTAGAACATATAGTGGACATATCATTTATTAAATTATTTAATAGAAGATTTGCATAAACATAGTGCTAGATTTTTTTTACATATATTTCTGTTGTAGATTATGTCACCTAATACTTCCTCTACATCTACATTTAATTTCCTATCAATTCTTGAGAAAGAAAAATTGAATGGTACAAACTTCATTGACTGGTTTCATAATTTAAGAATTATTCCCAAACAAGAAAAGAAGGAATATATTCTAGAGAATCAACCGGAATTGTATGAAGAACTGAAGCACCATAACACGAAATTGTCAGCCAGGGCTGTATCAACGCATTGAAAGTTTAGCCAACCATCCAAAGTCAGATTAGAGAAAAAACTAGAGGATGAAGATATCAAGGAAATCAAGAAGAACATGAGAAGAGGCAAAGCACCAGGATTTTCTGAGGACGAGCAGGGTACAGTTTTGTTTGGAAACCGTATCTGTGTACCTAATCATCAAGAAACAAGACAACTGATTTTAAAAGAAGCACACGAATCACCTTACTCCATCCATCCCGGAGGTACCAAGATGTACCAGAATCTGAATGAAAAATATTGGTGGGTCAGCATGAAGCGAGAAACCGTGGAGTTTGTTGCACGTTGTGATGTATGCCAGCGCGTTAAGGCAAAACATCAGAGACCCGCTGGTTTGATACAACCATTACCAATTCCTGTGTGGAAATGAGAGGAAATTGGTATGGATTTTATCACTGGACTTCCTAGGACCCAATCGGGATGTAATTCCTTTTGGGTGATAATTGACCTACAGAAGCAACAAGTTGGCAGAACTGTACATGGCTAGGATCGTCTATTTGCATGCAGTACCCAAGAAAATAGTGTCAGACAGAGGTTCGCAATTCACATCAAGATTTTGGCAGAGCCTACATGAAGCTTTGGGAACCAGACTCAACTTCAGTACAGCTTATCATCCCCAAACAGATGGCCAGACAGAATGTGTCAACCATATTCTAGAAGACATGCTTCGAGCATGTGCTTTAGACTATGGAAGAAGCTGGGATAAGAACTATATTCTAGAAGACATGCTTCGAGCCAGTTGCTGCATTAGCTATTGGTGCTATACAATTAGCTTAACCCTCAGGATTAGTTATGGAATGTAATAATTATTATTATGTTCCTGGTTTAAGCAAAAATATTATTTCTACTTCATGTTCAAGAGCAGAAGGATATGAGTTCAGAATAAAGAACAATTATTATTCAATTTATTGTGAAAATATGATTTATGGCCATACTCTATTGGTGAATGGATTGTATGTTTTGAATATTGAGGATGAGCTTATCTATAACATTAATGCTAAGAGACTTCGACCTAATGATTTGAATCCCACTTTTATTTGGTATCATCATCTAGGTCATATAAATAAGAAGCGCATAACGAAGCTCCATAAAAATAGTCTTCGAAACTCATTTGATTTTGAATCGTTTGAAACATGTGAATCTTGTTTACTTGGCAAGATGATGAAGACGCCTTTCACGACTAGAGGTGAGAGGGCAAGTGAATTATTGACCCTTGTATATACAGATGTATGTGGACCAATGAGCACGTCGGTTAGAGGTAGTTTTCAGTAGTTCATAACTTTTACTGATGACTATAGTAGATATGGTTACATCTACTTAATGAGGCATAAATCTGAATCATTTGAAAAGTTCAAAGAATTTCAGAATGAGGTACAAAATCAACTTGGCAAGACAATTAAATATCTACTATCAGATCGTGGAGTTGAATATTTGAGCCATTAGTTTGGTGATCATCTAAAGAAGTGTGGAATTATTCCACAACTTACTCTGCCAGGAACGCCTCAATGGAATAGTGTGTCTGAACGACGGAACTGAACATTGTTGGACATGGTTGGGTCAATGGTGAGCCAATCTGATCTTCCATTGCAATTATGAGGATACGCTCTCGAAACAATGGCTTTCACATTAAATAGGGTTCCATCAAAAACTGTGAAAACAACACCATATGAGATATGGACCGGGAAGAGTCCTGGATTGCCTTTTCTCAGGATATGGGATTGTGAGGTTTATATAAAATGTTTGACGTCTGATAAACTTACACCCAAGTCGGATAAGTGCTTTTTTGTGGGGTATCCTAAGGAAAGTAAAGGATATTATTTTTATAATCGGGTTAATAACAAAGTGTTTGTTGCCCGAAATGGTGTCTTCTTGGAGAAAGAGTTTATTTCCAAAGGAGTTAGTGGGATCAAGGTGTAACTCGAACGAATTCGAGAAACATTCAAAAATATTTCAACTCCTACTGAACCTCTACAGGATGAACAAAATGTTGTAGAACAGGTAGATGAGGCATCAGCCTCACGTACATAAAAAATGTCACGTCAATTGCCTATAAGGTATGGGCATGACGTTTTATTATTGAATAATGACGAGCCTAAATCTTATGCGGAAGCGATGGTGGACCCAGACTCTGAGTCATGGATAGAAGCCATGAGATCTGAGATAAAGTCCAAGTATGATAATCAAGTTTGGAACTTGGTTGATGCACCTGCTGGCGTTAAAACCATCTCAAGCAATGATGATGTATAATCCAAAGAGCTGAGATCAACATAGTTTCCTACATGTGTAATAATACACTTTAAGGTTGCCAAACGCTACTCGTAACTAGATTGTTATAAAGGTAGCTTTCGGGTATGCTGTGAAACATACGGAGGAATATGACTGGTCGGATATGGGATTTGCCCATCCTAACATAACAGGAAAGACATCTTTTGGCCCCTCGATATAGTCGGATAAAAAAAGTGAATGCCCATACCACTAGTGGTCGAAGATTTCGACCACATGAAATTATTCGATACTCGATTGATAAAGTATTGAACAGTCCATGAATGACATAATATCTCACATGGAGTTTAATCAGATATCGTGAGGCAAAAGGAGTATGCATGAGCAGATCATTCAATTCGATCAGACACAGACTAGTTGTATGAAGATACGAGCTAGTCACAGATTGGCAGAATATAATCACAGAGTGGTTGAAACTTGGTTGTGAGGAATTACAAACTGGTCGGGACTAAATATGAACTAGTCGTATAGAGACACAAGCAGGTCATAAGTCATAAGAACCTGGTGATAGATCATATTGCATTAAGGTTCGTCCGATATAATTTGTGTGTATTCGGGAGTCGTTATGTCCAACTAGGAACCACTAAGGACTTGTGGTCGGAAAAGGTTTTCGAGTCACAACCAATTATGCATGAACCTACAGGGTCACACATTTAATGGGTTGAAACAAATGTGTTCGGAAGGATCTAGACCCGCCATTATGAGTTAATAGAATGTTTTTGTGATTAATGACAAATCCAATTATGAGACTAACTCTCTTGTCTAGTATTATCTTGTGTAGTCTCATTTGGATATAAAAGTGAAATTCAACGATGTATGCATTCAACTTATACTCTTATATATTGTTGCATTGCTTGGATCCAAAATATAGGAATAACTCAAGCATAAGTTTAACTTGAATATATGCATATGTTTTCTTTAGATATTTGTGTATGCACACATTTAGGGGGAGTTTATTCTATATTTTGTGGTTTCATTAGCATTGATCCATATTCTGTTTTCACATATATTTGGAATCTTTACTTTGAAACACATCCGTTTTGCGCATACAAAACTTGCGTAGTTTTTGTATATTCATATTTTGAGTATATAGAACTTGTGTAGTTCTTGTATACTCATGTATGGAGTATAAAAAACTTGTGTAGTTTTATATACTCATGTTGTGAGTATATAGAAGTTGTGTAGTTCTCGTATACTCATATTTTGAGTACGTAGAACTTGTGTAGTTCTCGCATACTCATGTTTGAGTATATATAACTTGTGTAGTTAATATATACTCATGTTCTGTTACATTATCTACATTCAATTTATGTGCAATTGAAGTGGTTATCATCAATTACCAAAAAGGGAAAGATTGAAGTATCTTGTCTCACCATTATGAGTTAATGGTATGGTGTGGTAATTAATAATAATCATATTGTGGAACTCACATTTTCCATGAGTTGGATGAATATGTTATGTTCCAGGGTGATGAAGATATGGGATGATCATGAGTTAATTATCAAGTCAAGATTCAAGTAAAGAATGCATCATGTGTTGATGCATATGAAGAGCTTGAAGAAATGTGAATCATCTTGTGTCGATGATGTTTAAAGAGAAGACCCATCATGTGTTGATGGAGGTCTAATGAAGGATGCATCATGTGTTGATAAATATCAAGACTTAGAGTAAAGGATGCATAATGTGTTGATGCACATCAAGTCAAGAGAAGAACCATCATGTGTTGATGGAGGTCGAGTGAAGAATGCATCATGAGTTGATGCATATTCAAGAGAAGAACTTGAAGAAAAAGAGATCATCATATATTGATGATTATCAAAGTCAAGGACCCGGACTTGAAGTGTTGATGTGCGTCATCAAGCTTCAAGAAGATGCAAGGCAAATGTATGACTAGCTAGGGCTAAGGATGTGTTCCTAGTCTTTTACCGGTGTTGGTGTTTGGTTGGAAGACCGGATTGCTAGTATAGGTTGCCGTACTATTAAGACGGGTCTTGACTAGTAGCATGAGTTAGTCATGTGTTGATAGCTCATTGTGTTTGCTCTAGCTCATCTATGCATGGAGCTATTATTTGTGAATGTGTTTTGCAGATGATTGATGCTCATGCATTTAATGATTGTAGCATGGGACTATAGTTTGCAAATGTGTTTTGCAAATAGTTGAAGTCCATGCACCTTAGCCTTGTGGCATGATGCTGTTATTTGCGAATGTGTTTTTGCAAATAGTTGATACTCATGTTTGATTTCTTGTAGCATGTAACTTAAGTTTGCAAATGTGTTTTGCAAATGGTGCAAGTCCATGTACCTTATTCCTTGTGGTGAGTATTCTAAAAGTTGGCAAATGTGTTTTGCAACTTGCTGAGAATATCATGTTTAAATCTTGTTGGACTTGCACTCAAATGGCCGAATGTGTTTTGCCATTTGAGCGAAGTGAAAAGTCTTGAGTCTCTCTAGAGTCAGCGATCGATCGCCTGAGGTCACCGATCGGCCGGTGGCATATCGATCGACGCCATGTGTTGGACGGTCCGACCGATTTCCCCTTGAATTGAATTTGTGTGCGAAAGTACCGCCCTTGATTAAACAATACTACCAGAGAGCAGAAGTACCGGAGTTCTCGCGGTACGTTTTCTCCAGAGAATCAGCTTCTTGGATTGTGCTGATTTTCCTTGGGCGGTCTGACCGGCCAACCTTGGCAGTCTGACCGATATGGCGGCGGTCCGATCGGCCGTGAGTCCAACGGCTAGTTTTATAGCCGTTGGCGCATGGGCGGTCCGACCGGCCATTCGTTGGCGGTCGGACCGGCCCTGCACAGATTTGAGGGAATCTTTTCTCCAACGGCTAGTTTTTGTATGTGGGCTATAAATACCCACCTTGGCTAGTTGGAGGAGGTTGCTGGTGTGATTGTGAGTGCTATACTCAGTCCTTTGAGCTAAGAGTAAGGCTTTCTTCTCATATGTGCATGTGTTGCACTTAGTGAGATTTGAGAGCAAACCCTAATTACATGTGTTGCCTTAGGTAGTGGATTGTGTATCCACTTGAGCTTAGACACTTGATTACTTAAGGTGAGAGTTGAGATTTATTTCTCTTGGTGTTTGCCGATACTTAGACGGCGTGGAGGCGTCGTGACAGGTGATCTTCTCAAGTAAATTTGTTTCTACAAGGAAAGTCTTCTGAACGACTGGCGTTCGATGGAGTTGCCCTAGTACGACTGCCAGAATGGTGTTGTCGAGTCCGCTCAAGCCTGACCATCGTGTCCCGAAATCTTCGCGCTATCTCTTGAGCAAAGAGGTCATAGCCTGGCGCTTGTCCAAGCTCTTGAATCTGGTTTTCGATCAGGTCATTGATCTGTTGAAGTTCTTGAGCTTCCACTGACCGGTATTGGATGCGCCCAGGTAAAGTTCTTTGGGTTGCAATTATTCTTCTTCAGGTGGTTTCAGGATCATCAACATCTGAGCCGGCTAGAGCATGACTCAGAGAAGAGCGATCATTTCTAGGATTTCGGTCGTGCTCATGAAGGTGGTGGTCCTATTCATCACCGGAGGCATCCTCGTCATCACCACAAGAGCCCGAAGTGAGCGAAGTATCCCCATCCCTCCTCTTGGAGAGAGATTAGGATCTGATGGGAGAACAAATACCTCCTCGATGCTATTATCTCCATTTGCGCCTGAGTCCTCCTGATTCGAGGAGTAGTCGAAAGACAATGCCTCGCGACTTGGAGCAATCCCCTCCAGAAAGGGGAATTCTGGGTTATAACCTTATCCAACTAGTGTTGAACCGTGCGAGGGTGCAGTGAAATCCAGAGGAGAAGCGGGCTCGACAATGCACCTCATGGTGGTAACCAAAGGGTGACAGTTATCAGCTGTTGGTTGAGTCTCAGAATGATTTATTCCAGGACTTGTTGTGCTAGATCGGACGTCCTCAGACGAGGTTGAACATTTGGAGGGGAACCCTCACTGTGTTCTGTACTCGCCGTGGCGCCATCCTGACCCTGGTCGGATGGACCCTTGCCCTTTGAGGAGTTTGGTTCCTCATTTGGGTGTAATATTGTGGGGGATAAAAATCCCTCATCAACCTTGTCTGAGGCATAGTCTCCTGGGTCTGGAGAAAGATCCGTTGCCATCGAACAAAATGATACTATGCTCATACTCATAGTAGGCATCTATGTCTAGTTTTGCGTAGTCTGCCAAATCGAACCAATTCTCCTCATTCCATTCTCCTGCCATGAAAGCATCAGAATTGAAAAATGAAGATAATTTATCGAAAAGGAAAAACCATAAGATCCCCACGGACGACGCCAGCTGTCGAAAAGGAAAAACCGGAAGATCCCCACAGACGGCGCTAGCCGTCGATGGTTTAGTATCGATCTTACAAATGAGCGCTGGCAACTTTCCTTGAATTAGATCTACGCAGAAAAAGACATATGAATTTATACAGGTTCGAGCCTTCTCCTGAGAGAATAATAACCCTACTCCTGTGTTATTGTATTGACTATGCTTTACAATACGGAAGAAATCACTAGAACTAGGAGTTAATGGCTTTTGTCTGTTGATTGTATCTCTGATCGATTCGAATCTGATCCTCCTCTGTCCACCGACTTTACCCCTTATACAGCGCATGAAGAGGTGTAACTTATTCACACCAAGAGGCACCTCGTCGTTTGATGTAATGCTCACATTTAATGGTATTTATTGTCAGAGACTAACCCTCCCACATCACCTTGCATTTATGTCAGAGACAGAAGCTTAATACATGCAGTTACCTAGAGAATAACAACACATATTAACTACTGGGTGTTTTAAACACAACACATAAGTGTCCCTAGTCGACCGGGCCAACATGTCTATAGACTTTGTTGACTATAGGGTAGTTGTAGCTGACATGATCGTAGTAAAGCTTACGACCATCAGGTGATCGTAGTAAGACTTATGACCATGAGATGATCGTAGTAAATCTTACGACCACTAGGTAGACGTAGAAGTACTTATGACCATGTAGGGTGATCGTAAAATGGTTTACGATCACTCGACTAAGCTTCTCTCTTATTAACTATAAGAGGTATTCTTACAAATAACATGAAGGTATTGCTATCTATAATAATAATTACAGATATATAAATCAATTAAGGGAAAATTGGTTCCTGTCGATGATCTAAAACCAATCTTACGTATGATTGTTTGATTCGGTTGGTCTCCTAAGATTGACCACTCCCAGAGAGAATGACACAGAGGTTTTTATATAGGATGCTCCCCCATATCCTCTGTGAGGGTAACCGCAAAGTTACGACCACCAAATGCTGATGGAGTTCCGGAATGATAGCTTCCAGAACTTGCCTCGCTAGGTCAGACTGCCTGAAGTGGACTCGAACATTCGGATGAAGAACTCTCATCATGTTGTGAGCCTGCCTGGCTGCAGTCCTGATTGTGGTCGGATAGACCCTTGCCCTCTGAGGAACTAGTCCCTTAGTTGGGCGTACTGTTGTGGGGGAAAAGGATCCCTCCTCAACTCCATCAGTGGCATGGTCTCCTGGATCTAGCGAATGATCTTTGGAGGCGGCATTACCATCGGATGAAAAGGTACTCGGCTTGTAGTCGAAGCCGGCATCCATGTCGATGTCTGCATAGTAGGACAAGTCGAACCAATTCTCCTCGTTCCACTCTCTTGCCATGGAAGCATTAAGGAAAAAAGAGAATTTGTTGACAATGAATCACCAGAAGATCCCTACGGTCGACGCCAACTGTCAGTGATCTAGAACCGATCTTACGTATGATTGTTTGATTCGACGGTCTCCTATGATTGACCACGCAGAGAGAATGACACATGAATTTTTATACAGGCTCGAGCCTTCTGCTGCGAGAATAACAATCCTACTCCTGTGTGTATTGTATTGAATATGAGTGTTCACAATAAAGAGGAAGACTAATGACTAATGCCTTCTGCTCCTGATAACCATCTCTCCTCCGCCTTCTGATTCCACCCTTTATATAGTACTTTCGAGAGCGGCGGTTTCTCGATCAAAGGGCTCGACGCTTGAGATGATGAAGCGATTCTCGAAGATTATGGTGGAGTAATGCGTCCCCACGTCGCTAGGTGATTATCATCAGGATAGAGAGATTAACCATGGAGTTATTTCTGGGAATAACAACGTAATTAACTACCTCATATCGGCTTACACGTCTGTAAGCTCCTATCGACTAGAGACTTGACGAGGATTAAAACCTCTATTTATTATTTATTACATAGAGATCATACGTCTTCATGGTCGTAACCCCTAAGGCTAACGACCTCACTGGTCGTAAGAATTCCAGAGGTTACATAATACCCAACTTGGTCGGACATGGTTCCAAACCTAGTCTCCGACCAGTCAAATGCTCACAAGGTTTTTGAACTGGTTTCTGGATCTAAGACAAGACATATACTTTACCGTGTGACGAATGGAACATGTGCTATATATTCCATACCACGCGACGCTACGACACTGGAGTACGATTACATGACTCTTTGACATATAACCGCACAACAGTTGATACATTGTCAACTGACTCCTCTCTCCAATCAGACACGCCAATTCTTAACAGACGCCTCTCCAAGGGACAACTGCCAATGTTTCATCAACTACATAAGAAGGACCGTGGAAGGAGAAGAGGAGGGACCGAAGAGAATCATCGACTGGAATCACTCTTAGAAGATAGTCAGTCGATTAGATTGCAAGGCCCTAGCAAGCATTGTGCTCCAGTGTTAGGGGAGTTAGTCTTTGGTCTAGATTACATATACACTTTGTAACAGCCAGTTCATATCAATAAAGAGAAGCCCCATTCCTTACCAGGAGATACGTGCCACTTTTCCTCTTTCTTTTTATATACTCATAAGTTCGGTGATTTGATCGTCGACAGCTGGCGCCGTCCGTGGGAAAGAAGGCGCAATTCTCCTGAAGAAGTTCTTCGCTCATCAAATCCTCGCTCACCCTTCACGATCGCTCATACGATTATGACATGGACTTGGGACGAGGAGAGTTGGTTCGACTTGGATGACTACTCCAATCTCGACATGGAAGCCTGCATTCAGGCTACGCAAGAAGATTGGATGTCATCATCTTACTCATCCGCCAGTTCGCAGGTTGCTAGCAACCACGAGGACGAGCGGATGGATGGGGATGCACCACTGCGGCAAGTGGAGCTTCCCGAGGGACAGGGCTCTCCGATCATTTCGGAATGTCCGAAAATCCCTCCAAGACCGGTCCTTCCGATCGGCCAAAAAGGTGATGAATCATCACCCACCAATTCGAGAAACCATACATTCTCAACACAATCATGGCTGATAGGTACTCACCAGCAGCTTCTGGAAATTCTAGGAGCCAACCGACATCTGGTAACAGTGTCGATGAAACTCCCACCGGTTATAGGCCAAGTGGGAACGATAAGGCTCAGCAACCCGCAGGATCAGGCTGAATTCACCACGATGACCTCAGGGGGTGCTCATCTCCGACCGGTCTCCATCTTGGAAGTCTCTGGTAGAAGCACTGAGCAACTCTCCACTAATTACAGTGGAAGTTCTCCGGAGGACCGCTGCTGGAAACACGAAGTCAATGTGATCGGAAATTCTGATCGCAATACCGTGTACGGTCCTGCACACACTGCCTCGCCACCATGTACTAATGGAAATGGCACGGGCAATCAGAAACCAATTACCAGAGGCTACAGAACTGATGGACGTCCATAAGTTAATACACCTGTCTCTGCCCCACCAGCGATGATGGATCAGAGGGGACCAGGGGCGAGGTCAAGAGAAGGTTCAGGTCTACGAACACCAACAACCTCGATGAATCCTCCGAGACCTTCAGTAACGATACAAAACCTGCAGTGTATTCAGGATATCCTAAATAATACTGACCTTGCTCTAGCAGAGCTCCAGGCATTGTGCATTTAATGGGACAGGTATCTGAAATTCTTCAACAAACCGTGCAACGTACGGAAGCATACCGGGAACACAGGACAATCCAAAGTCAGACTATGACTTTGTCCCAACGTTCCTCCCTCGGCAGAGGGCAGCATAGGTATGTTGGGAATCAATCAGTACCGAGACCTCCTCGACGATTTCGACCAACGAGTCATGAAGGAAGGAGATTGTTTCTTTCCAGCACGCCTTCCCCTCGTCGAGAGGGTTATTCGCTTGGCCCCGATGATATGCGACATCGTCTAGGCCGAGCAGGTGATCAAGGGCGTCATCTCGACACCCATGATCAGATTGGAGCAATGGAGCCCCGGCTTTCTAATTTAAGAAACCGATCTCCGACCGATCACAATCCAGCACCTTTTCAAAGAAGGCGCCATGAGTCAGTCACGGGCTGTCGAGCTTTCACTGCAGGGCTCAAGGCCGTGCGTTGGCCTAATAGGTTTCGACCGGCCAACATGGATAAGTTCAATGGGTCCCAAAACCCATTGGAATTTCTCCAGATTTACACCACCGCCATCAGAGCTGCGGGTGGTGATGAAAATGTAATGGCCAACTACTTACCTACGGTATTGGAGGGCTCTGCCCGGTCGTGGTTGCTCAACCAGCTGGTCGGATCAATTTACACTTGGGAACAACTCTACGATCTTATGATCGTAAATTTTCAGGGTACATACGACCGCCCTGGAAAGGAGGATGACCTCCATCGGATCCGAAAAAACCCAAAGGAAACTCTTCGTCAGCACATCAAGAGGTTTACTCTGGTTCGAAACTCAATTCCAGAGGTTGCAGAGTCTTCGGTAATTCATGCTTTCACGGCAAGGTTGAGGAATCGGTGTTTTACGGAGGATATTGCCATGAATCCTCCACGAACAACCGTTGAGATTTTTGACATGGCTGA
This sequence comes from Hsuehochloa calcarea, assembly GCA_036346395.1. Taxonomy (NCBI): domain Eukaryota; kingdom Viridiplantae; phylum Streptophyta; class Magnoliopsida; order Poales; family Poaceae; genus Hsuehochloa; species Hsuehochloa calcarea. The sequence goes on along the minus strand of CM070597.1, from coordinate 18,620,640 downwards.
CAGGTACGCAGCCGCCAGTGAAGCGGTTGAATGGAGCGAAGCCATAGATCAAAAAGATAAAACACCACGACCTGGCCCGGAGAAGCCACAAAAGAAGCTGAAGAAAGTTCTCAAGAAGAAGAAGCACCGCAAAACAGACGGTAATGAAGTCCTGGCGGTCCCATATAAGTTTACCAAAGGTAAGAAAGACTATACCAGTCGAGACAATACGAAAAGTCCGGCAGATGGGTTCAAGAAGAGTAAGAAGTGGTATTCACTTCATCAACAGGCAGGGCATGATTTACGCACCTGTCGTGCCTGGCAAAAAAAGTTAGAGGATTACTATGCAGGTAAAGGCCCTCTCCCCTCAATACAGGAATTAGGGGAAGCAAGCTCCAAGAAAGACAAGGATGGCGACGAAGAGATGGAGTACCAAGAGCCTCAACATACGGTCAGTATGATCTTTGGGGGATCTTCGTCGTACGACTCGCGACGTCATCTGAAGGCCATGGTGCGGGAGGTCAATCTTGCAGAGTCTTCGATCGCCATCAAGCCTTCAAGTTGGTTAGACACGGTAATCTCCTTCGCCAAAGAAGACTGTCCCGTTCCATCGACTCGACTGGGTAGGTTTCCTATTAATAATTGCAAGGTTAATCGAGTTTTGATAGACGGAGGTAGCTCTTTGAATATTTTATTTTCGGGAGCATTGGAAGAAATGCAAATTCCTAGGTCCAAGGTGAAACCGGTAAAATATGCATTCCATGGCATAGTTTCTGGTTCTACCGCCAAACCGATAGGACAAGTGTCCTTACCGGTTACGTTCGGAAGCCCTGACAACTTCCGAACAGAAAAAGTTCCGTTTGACGTGGTTGATTTTACAACTGCATATAACGGTATTCTTGGTCGTCCGGCTCTAGCAAAGTTTGTGATAGCCACGCATTACGGTTATCAAAGCTTAAAGATGCCAGGACCAACAGGTGTCATCGTGGTTCGAGGAGATCAGAAAATGGCTTATGCGTGCAATTGAAGGTCTTTAGAACTGGCCGATGAACTTCTGATCAAAAACACTGACCCAAATGCAATGCGGGTCAAACGCTCCAGACCCAGGGAGACACCCAAGCCGTCCGACCAGACAAGAGAAGTATTTCTCGACAAAGACGTTCCTCTAGGAAGCGTCAAGACGGGAGATACTAATGAATCTATCTCAAAGTTACTGGTCGGAGAAGGACTCAACCCGAAATAGAAAGAGTCGCTCGTCTTCTTCCTCCGAGCAAACCGGGACATGTTCGCTTGGCAGGCGTCCAACATGCCCGGAGTCCCCAGGGAGGTGATTGAGCACTGGCTAGTTCTCGGCGACAAGAAACCATCAAGCGAGTTAAGGCGCTGCTACCGATCGGAAAGAGGCAATCCACTCAGAGGTTGAAAAACTTCTCAAGGCAGGATTTATTCGTGAAGTCCATCACCCTCAATGGCTCGCCAACCCTGTAATGGTTAGGAAGAATAATGAAAAATGGCGAATGTGTATAGGCTTCACAGATTTAAATAAAGCTTGTCCATATGATAATTTTCCTCTTCCCTGCATTGATCAACTTGTAGATTCTACCTCCGGGTGTGAATTATTGAGTTTTTTGGATGCATATTCAGGGTACCACCAGATTAACAAGAGTAAAGAAGATGACCAGAAAACTTTCTTCATCACTCCATATGACACTTACTGTTATGTTAAGATGCCCTTTGGTCTCAAAAATGCTGGTGCGACTTTTTAAATATTGATGCAGAAAACCTTTAGCCCACAAATAGGTCAGAATCTAGAAGCCTATGTTGATGATTTAGTGGTAAAAAGTATCAACGCAGGCGATCACATCCTCGACTTACAAGAAACTTTCAATAACTTGAGAAGGCATAACCTCAAGTTAAATCCGGATAAATATGTGTTCGGAGTTTCCGGTGGAAAACTTCTCGGTTTCCTAGTTTCGGCTAGAGGTATTGAAGCAGATCCTGCGAAGATATCGGCCATCAACCAGATGTGTCCTCCGACCACAAAGAAAGAAGTCCAAAAGCTAACTGGCTGTCTGGCAGCGCTGAGCCGTTTCATAGCCAGATTAGGTGAAAAAGTGTTACCTTTCTTTAAGTTTCTTCGGAAGAACGGAAGTTTCGAATGGACTAAGGAGGCCAATGATGCCTTTGAAAAGCTCAAAAAGTACCTTACGAGTGCCTTGGTCTTAGTCTCTACGAGACTGGAAGAAACATTGTTGATTACGTGGCTGCAACGCCACAAACTGTCAGCGGTGTACTAGTCGTAGAACGTGAAAACGTACAACGACCAGTATATTACGTAAGCGAAGTCTTATATGGACCAAAGGAAAGATACCCACATGTACAAAAGTTGCTCTATGGTCTCCTTATGGCTTCAAGGAAACTAAGGCATTACTTTCAAGCCCACAAAGTGGTCGTACCCTCCGGGTATCCCCTTGGTCAAGTCCTTGGAAATAGGGAATAAACAGGACGAATAGTAAAATGGGTGGTTGAACTAGGGACGTTCGATGTCCATTTTATCTCACGAATAGTAATAAAGTCTCAGGCAATAGCAGAATTCATTGCCGAATGGACAAACCCTGAATCTAAGCAGGAACCAGAGTACGAGCGCCACGATGAGTGGACGATGTGCTTTGATGGTTCTTTAATGCTTAAAGGATCAGGAGCTGGAGTCGTCTTGATATCTCCTACTGGCGAACACATTAAGTACGCCATCCAGTTTAACTTTCCCGCTACAAACAATGTGGCGGAATATGAAGGTTTACTGGCAGGACTTCGAGCAGCTCATTCACTCGGGATTCGCAAATTACAAGTGAAAGGCGATTCTCAACTAGTAGCGAATCAAGTAGGGAAAGAGTATCAATGCTCAAGTACCAAGATGTCGACTTATCTGGTAGAAGTACGAAAACTCGAAAAGCATTTCTTCGGTTTCCAGATCCAACACATTCCTAGAAAGGAAAACTTTCTAGCAGACCAGTTGGCACGGATGGCCTCCACGAGGTCGACCGTGCCGCCTGGAGTTTTTCTTGAGCAACTCGATTCACCCTCAGTGGTCGAGTATTCCGAGAACATCAATGATAAACATCAGATCATGCCCATTGATCCTGATAACATAGATGCTCCACAGATCAGTGACGATCAGGGTAGAGATTGGATGTCATCGATCTACAATTACCTTCAGCATTACCTAATTTCAGAAGATGATGTAGATGCCGATAGTATAGCACGAAAAGCCAAATCATACACTCTAATTGAACGTACCTTGTACAAATGAGGATCTCATGGAGTGTTGATAAGATGCATATCTTACTCGGATGGCATTAAGTTGCTAACCAAAATTCATGAAGGAGTCTGTGGAGCACATCATTCAAACAGAACATTGGTCGGTAAAGCCTTCAGGCAAGGATACTATTGGCCAACTGCCCTTCATGATGCAAAAGAGCTCGTGACGAAGTGCGCACATTGTCAGTTTCACAGCCGACAGGTACATCAGCCGGCACAAGCTTTGCAAACAATTCATCTTTCCTGGCCTTTTGCAACCTGGGGACTAGACATTCTGGGACCATTCCCAAGAGCACCCGGGGCTTCGAATTTCTTTTCGTCATGATTGACACGTTTACAAAATGGATTGAAGCTGAGCCAGTTGTTAAAGTTACAACTGAGGCTGCTAAGAGATTTTTGATAAAAAATGTGATTACGCGATTTGGTGTACCCAGTCGTATAATCACAGACAATGGTACTCAATTTTCGAGAGGCAGTTTTCAGGAATTCTGCGATGAGCTTGGAATAAAAGTCAATTTCGCCTCTGTTGCTCATCCACAGAGTAATGGAGCAGTTGAGCGTGTCAATGGTATCATAATGCAAGGGGTCAAATGCCGAGTATTCGACCAGCTAATAAAGCGGTCAGGAGCTAGGGCTCAAGAACTTCCTTCTGTCTTATGGGCTGTTCGAACTACGACCAGTCGTGCGACCGGCGAAACACCATTCTTTTTAGTTTATGGAGCTAAAGCCATGCTTCCTCCAGAATTAAAAATTGACTCTGCTCGTACTGATTGTTTTAATATAAACGATCAGGAGGAATGACGGCTCGACGGCGTCAATTTCCTTGAAGAACGACGAAACCAAGCCTTGATACGTTTGACAATCTATCAACAAGCCATGCGAAGGTACCACAACCGTAAGGTGTAACCTCGCAGCCTAGCTGTAGGTGATCTGGTTCTCAGAAAAATTCAGAGCCAAGTAAATCGTAATAAACTTTCTCCCAAGTGGGAAGGTCCTTACACTGTGGTCGAAGTCACCCGACCAGGCTCGGTACTATTAGCTATGTCTGACGGCAGAGTTTTGTCCAATTCCTGGAATATTGATCAATTGCGTAAGTTTTTCGTTTAATTTCATTTTCATTTTCCTTTAAAATTTAATAAATGTTAGTTAAATTCAAAGAAGTAAGTGATGTTATTTGTATGATGGTATCCAAATTTGGTTGGCGCGGTTCATAAGCTCAAGATTATGAAGATTATATTTTTATTTTATTTTCAAGATTATGTTCTACTCTTGTTTGGCTACTGGTCGGGACACGGAAAACCTCCTAGTTGAAGTCTCTCCTTTTTCGCATGTGGTTCCGCCCACTGGAAGGAGCTTCAGCGAAGGTCTTTTTCTTACGATCCTCACTGCCAGTCGGACTAGAGCATGAGCACGTATTGCGAAATATACATTATATCTTCATTTCTTAGTGGTTCATTCTGACTAGCGTTGAGTACTACATAGATAAAAAACTGATTATCTTTCGTTATATATGTTTTTTCATATAATTTTTTCTCTTATCAAGGAAAGTCTTTTTTTCTTCCGACCACATATTGTCTTACTATGTACTTGATTATGAAAATTAAATTTACAACTAGTCGAAACCTAGCACTGGTTCCGACCAAAAAATATTTTATAGTATTATCACTATCAGTTTTTCAACGATCGGTACAAACTTTCAAACAATGGTTAAGACTTAAGTTCATATTCTTGGCCTACTGCTTGTATAGTAAAGTTCTTCTACTATAAAACAGTCGGGGGCTAGTTAATATATGAATATCCATAAGTCGACCGGATGAACAAAAGATTTCATTGACAAGAGAGAGGTAAGTTTTTGTATATTTTTGCATACTCTATTTTTTGCAGGTTTTTTACTACTAGAGATTGCACATCTAATCACTGCTTGATGGAGATCCGACCTCTATTTCTTCTGCAACCTTGTCTCCAAGAGGTTTAACTTCCTTGAGAAACGTGGTCGCCTCCTCAGGCAAGCAGTTGAAATCTTTTTCAATAGCTTGAAGATTGGTAGAGCGGTCGGACGCCTTCAGTTTTGCCAAAGCAAGACTAACTCCACTGGTAATAGATTCTTTAACAGATTGGGTATAATTCTCTCTTGTAGTCTTGAGCAAACACTTAAGGTCCTCCAAAAGGTGGACAAGGTAATTTACCTTTTCCATTAGATCATTTAAGGAGGACAATGTTGATCCTGATCCCATATCAAAGATCATTTTATTGAGTGCAGTAATCTTTAAGTCGAGATTAAGCATGATTGCTGCCCCCTTGTCTTGCTCAAATTCCAAAGCTTTCTTCGCTTTGACTAATGCTTGATTTTGTTATGAGCAAGCAAAACAAGTATTAAGCAAGAAGGACTAGAAGAGATATTAAGTCAAGTTTAGGACTAATTACCTTCGGCCTTCTTCTTGGATTTTTCCAAGATTTCTTTATTTCTGGTCGTCAAGTCTTCGATCGACCGGTTCTTAGCTTGGTTCTCTTCTTCAAGCCTTAGTCTTCTGGCCTTTTCGGCCATAGCTTCTTCTTTTATTTTCTCCAAACCTGTCAAGTATGATAAGGGAGGATAATTAGAAGAGAAAAACAAAGGCATAAAGAAGGAAAAGTTAAGTAGGAGAGTTCTTTACTCTCTAATTCGGACTGTTGTTGCTCCAGGATCTTTAGTCGCTCGGTCAAGCCTCCGATCGCAGCAAAGTTCTCAACCATATGCTGCATAGATAGCATTTGCTCTTCAAGTTTCTATTGAACTTCAGATAGAGATATAAGAATGGTTGAAGACACTTACTTGAATTGCCACATCATTATAATCGGTAAATTTTTTATCAGGATTCGCCTTTGCAAGACGATCTGATATTCTCCTCCAAGCTTCATCAAGCTCCTTATCCTCGATAAATCGAGGAGAGAAAAGAAACTTGTTAGTTTGGGAGGGATTGCTTGCAGTGATCGGAGTCTGTCTTGGATCTGTAGAAGTGCCTACCTCCACTGATGGAGTAACAATCACTACAGGATCTAAGTCAGAGTTCGATACTGAAGCAGTTTCGGGGGCTCCCCTAACCACTTCTTCCTCAGAGTTTCTTGCCTGAGGAAAGCCTTAGTCGGAAGTGCCCTCAATCACCTGGCCTACTGGAATGACCTGGTCGGAAACGACTCGAGCTCCAGCAGATCTGCACAAAGGAAAGGAAGTTCAGAGTTTAAAGTTCACTGATGATATAAAAGGTATGCATTTATACGATTATTTCCATTTAAAACATGCCCGGTCGTCTTCTTTATCTTGACTCTGTAGCGCGCCGGCTTAAAGTCTGTAGCGCTTGCTTTTCTTTTCTTTTCAACCGATTTTACCAGTTCTAAACTGGTAGGGTTGGTTACACCCTCTGCGTCCTCCAATGGAAGATCAGATGAACTACTTTCGACCAATTGGTCGAGAGCAGAATCCCTGATCGTTGGATTGGATGGTGCAGGTTTATTGGTCACCAAAACAGTTGACTCAACAGCCATTGGCAATTCTTGAGTAACTGTATGAGACTCGATGACTACCTCTTGATTTAACAAACAAAGTTAGTCGAGTGATGAACATATCTTTTCATTTAAACAAAAAATGCTTCCTTCGGTTACCTACCTCTGCACGATCACTAGTGATCGTAAGACTGGTCGGGTCATCAAATGGCTCACATGTTTCCGTAGTCTCATTGATCCTCAGACCAACCGACTACATATCAAAGAGGTTTTTCAGGTAAACACCGATCGGAAGAGTTTGTAAAGATGAAAAATAATTAACATGCTTACCCGGAGTCTCTCAGCCCTCTCTTCAGCAGTAGTAACTGCTAAGATCAGAGGGAAACTAGCCTTTTCGTTAGGCTCTCCAGCACAGATCATCTTGATCCGACTTCTGATCTCATCAGGAGACATGGCTGTAATAAAAAGAGAGGTCTTAGGGTTATGAAAGCAATTGACTAGAAAAATATATTGGTCGAATTCTAACTGGGATCTACCTTCTCTAGAATCCATGGTCGCATCATCACGACCAATGTACCAGAGCATCGAATGTGCTCTGGTCTTCAAAGGACTAATCCTCAGCATGAAAAAGTCCCTTATCACGTGCCAAGAGGTTAAACCCCTGACACTCAGGAGATGGATAGCATCAACCCATCTCTCAATTTTCTCCTCCTTCGAGGAGGAACGCCATCGCATGTTCTCGACAGCTTTCTTACCGCTGTAATAGAGGCCATCGGCCTGCGTAATCTTCATATAAAACCAACTCTTTTTCCATGACGACCACGAAGATTTGGAATACATAGAAATGTATTCATCAGCCTTCCCGTCATGGAGATGCAAGGTGCACTCTCCAGGTGTACTGGTCGTCTTCTTCGCGTTTGCTAGTCTGTTGTAGTACTTGAAGAGATCCAGAGTTGCTGGAATTCCCAAGTATGCTTCACAGAGATAAACGAAGATGCTAATGTTGGCTATGGCATTGGGGGCCAGATTGATTAGTTCCACTCTATAGTACTCCAGAACTTGGGAAAGAAAGGAATGAACTGGAAGTCTGAAGCCACATTCAATATATGCGAGAAATATCAGAATTTCTACATCCTCACCGCTTAGAGAATGTTCCCCAAATGCTGATCTCCATGAGATCAGATTTCTGTCGGGTAGCAGCCCAACCTTCTCCAAATTTTTCAACTTCTTCTCACTCAGATTGGAAATTGACCAGTTGGTAATAAGATTCGACGTGACGATTTCTTTTGGATGAAGAATTCTAAGGTGATCGGAGATGGTTTCTTGGAAGATAAAGAGGAAAGCAGAAGGCATAGAAACCCTAACACCCTGTGCTATGGGGTTTTTATAGCCACAACACTGTAACCGCTTCAGGAAAAAAAATCCAATGAACAAAAATCCTTTTTAACCAGTGGACAAAGAAGCTTTTCAACTTCCAAGGCAATTTCTCAACTTTAAAAATGAATACAGACCTTTTCGGTTACCACAACATTTAATGAGGGGTCTGCCCGATATGACTTCATCGGGAGTAAGTGTCCACACGACCAATTCATTTAAAAGTTCGAGGGCTAGCTGACGAGAATTAAAACCTCTATTTATTATTTATTATATAGAGACCATACGTCTTTATGGTCGTAACCCCTAAGGCTAACGACATCATTGGTCGTAAGAATTCCAGATGTTACATAATACCCAACCTGGTCGGACATGATTCCAAATCTAGTCTCCGACCAGTCAAATGCTCACAAGGTTTTTGAACTGGTGTCTGGATCTAAGATCAGACATATACTTTACCGTGTGACGAATGGAACATATGCTATATATTCCATACCACGCGACGCTACGACACTGGAGTACGGCTACATGACTCATTGACATATAACCGCACAACAGTTGATACATTGTCAACTGACGTCTCTCTCCGACCAGACGCGTCACTTCTTAACAAACGCCTCTCCAAGGGACAACTGCCAACGTTTCATCAACTACATAAGGAGGACCGTAGAAGGAGAAGAGGAGGGACTGAAGAGAATCATCGACTGGAATCACTCTCAGAAGATAGTCAGTTGATTAGATTGCAAGACCGTAGCAAGCATTGTGCTCCAGTGTTAGGGAAGTTAGTCTTTGGTCTAGATTACAGATACACTTTGTAACAACCAGTTCATATCAATAAAGAGCAGCCCTATTCCTTACCAAGAGATACGTGCCACTTTTTCTCTTTCGTTTTATATACTCATAAGTTCGGTGATTTGATCGTCGACAAGACTAGTTGTAGAAGAACTTACAACTAGGTGATGGTTGTAGTAAAGTTTATGACCATAGACTGATCGTAAGAGGACTTACGATCAAGGGATAGTCGTAGAAAAGTTTACCACTAGAGACTAATCGTAGATAAATTTATGACCAGAGGATGCTCGTAGAAAAGCTTACGATTTTCTCCCGTGTAGATAAAGGGTATACTTACGAGAAGTGTGAAGATATTATTATCTATAACAAAAATTATAGATAAATAAATAAAATGAGGATTATTAGATCCTCGTCAATTTCATACCACGAAAAGTTACGTATTTTAAAAAATAGCATTAAAAGATTTATGTTTCGGTTTTTAGCACCCAAAGTTTGTTCGGTACTATTTTTTAGCATTTCGTTCATTCTTAACTCTGGCTCCTCTGGTGGACGTGAAATGAGGTCAATGCCCTCTAGCTCAATGAATCGGTTCCCTTTGCTAGCAGGAGCGGAGCCAACTAGGTCCACCCAGTGTCACAGTACATCGGATCCTAAAAAAAATTCAGCATATATTATATGTATATACTATGCGTGCACCCCCTAACTCAAAAATTGTGCACTCCGGTTCAGCCTAACTTCTAGTCTCTTGGCCAAAATTACTATTTAATAAAATATTACTTAAAAAATTATATATATTATTATATGTACAATGAAGTAGTGATCCCGTCATTTTAGTTCTGTTCCGCCCCTGTTCGCTAGCATCAATTATAACGAGAAGAGCGTCGCCGTTGCATGCAGCGAGGAATCTGGTCGGCACTGGCAACGAGCGTCGTGGGCGCCGGCGGCGGATCGTCACGATGGGTGGTGACCGACGCCATGATGTGCTTCACGGCAACCGGCGGCCGACCTTACGAGTCACCTCGCCTACTCTGGATTTAGTTTCACGTCGAGCGGTGTCGGATTGTTGGGGATCTAAGAAATTGGGGATTGTTGGGTTGTTTGATGCCCACCTCCATCGACGCCGACTCCGCCACCTCCACCAATGCATCAACGCCGCTGCCCTTTTGACACGCCGCCGCTCGACACCGTTGGGTGGCCGGCCTCGCTGGTTGCTAACTGACAAGCTCCTCCCCGAGTCCCGACGTTAGTGGAATTGGGGATTGCTCCAAAAGAGCCGAGCTCGGATGGGAGCCATCGAAGGATTTGGGGATTAGTGGTAGAGCATCCCCTCCCCCCGCCCACTTTTTGCTTGAGACGAGATGTTTGTGTAGGTATCGAGGCGGGTAGATTAGATCTGATGACGGGGATCCAGATGGATGCGGTATTCATGTGAAATGTTTGATGTATGGAAAGGATTATCTCAGGTAATTATCAAAGCATAATCACATTTTACTTTTCACGGATCATCAAAATCTCCCAGTAGTTTTCAGGCACACCAACAAACAGCCCCCAGATTTTCTTGGCAGGGACACCAGATGATTGTAGTGCTTACCAGTACAGTACAGAGCTTTGTTCAGCGTCCACCGGAGGAGCCAAAAGAACTGATAAATGGACGGAATGCTAAAAAACGGAACGGAGTAAACTTTCGATGCTAAAATTTGGAATGGACATCTTTTGATGTTATTTTTCTAAAACACGTAACTTTTTATGGTACGGAATTAATTTTCCTTTTAATTAATTAAAAATTATTAGATCCCCGTCAACACTAATAAATCATTTATCAGGTTGAGATAGAAATTGACGCAATGAAGTGGACTTGGTTACAACTTGACAACCACAAGGGCGGATGATAAACAATTTAATTAATTAATAATTATTCGACCCTCGATAAAGTCCAATTTTTACCGGATGCTCCCACTCATCCCAGCCTGATGCGCTGATCTTGTTGGCCCATACGAGAGAAGAATGTGCTCAAACCATGAGTGTTAGAGTATGTATAATAATGTAACGTCAATTGTCTGTAAGAATTGTTACGTAGGATATTAGATGATATAGATGAGAAAGAGAGAGTATGGAGAATTAGGTCATCTCTTATGCAGTAGTCGACTGTAACACGAGAAATAAGACACATTATACATGAATGAGTTGTTTATAGAGACATGTAAAAATACAACCCATTTGTAGGAGTTGTATTTAGTGCTATCTATAGATGATATAGAGATGTACTATAAACAACAACTGTCTATACCATTGTACATACCCTTAGTGGCTGATTGGGCGTCTCGCTTTGTGCGATGGTACATCGTCTAGACAGTCTCACAGGATCCACACATGTTTGGCTATCTTGCATAGTCATAGGGTTAGGATTTGTTTAGTTGGACCAAAATCTCTGTTCATTTATATTGATGGACCAAAATTTTAGTTTAAATTCTCGACCTATATACATTGATGGGCCAGAATTTTAGTTCAAATTTATGACATATCTACGTAGATCCCAACCGAGAATGAACCCTTAAAGGCATTGCATGTATGGATACATTTATGTGGCCTGACGTAGTAAAATTGGGGCCACCGTGTATGTATGGAAGCCGTACTACGGATGGTAGCTCCAAATTGACGCCAGCAGCAACTTCTAATTAAGGTGGTGTTTGGTTGAAAAACTGTAACACAAATACTATATGTCGTTTGGTTCAAGGGAGTTAAACAAGTGTGAATTGTTATCCTAAACAGAAGTTGCAGAAGAGTAGTATGAATAGCAACTCTCCGACCCCAATTCGCACACAGTATCAGCGCAACGGTAATTAAAAAAAAATGCAAGGTTGAAGAAGACAATTCTGCCTAGAAGATATGGTAGGCACACAAATTTTTGAAGTGGTGCCCAGATTTCACATCAAAATCATAAAAAGGAGACGGAAGAACAGATAAAAAACTAAGAATAAAAACAGATTGGAGGGAAGATTCAAAACAAAATTGATGGGAAAACTTCATCTTGATTAGAGATTAATCACTCATCTATCGTCTTAATATATATGCTAAGGGCAGTTTAGATTACCAGAGCTAATTATCTAATCTACTCATCAGATTGGATGATTCATTGAAGAAGGAGTGGTGCAAAGTTTATTGATTGCAAAAGTTGAAGATCCCTTGTGTTAACAAAAGTTGGCTAGCCTACAAGATACAAGCTACTTTTGGGAAAACAAGATACAAAGTAGAAGACTTTTTTTTATTATGTTAACAAAGTCAGCATACAAAACGATTGAGTTGCATGCATAGAGATCATGGTGAAGCTTCGAAACATGCTATAGCAGGATCAACACACAAATACGCAGATTAGCTAAAAGTGGGTCGAAAATACTTATATGAACAAAACTTTACCAACATGTCATCCCTATGCATGCATATATGCCAGCTCTGGCCAGCTGACGGCAATTCAACTCTGCAGTGATCTACGTGAGCCGGAGGCCCTCCAGGGCCTTGCCGCCGCCGCCGCGCCGACGCTCCCAAAGGCTCGGCTCGCTGTCGTAGACCCTCGCGGGCCGCCTCACCACCGGCAACGGCGGGTCAAACGCGCGCACCGCCGTGGCTGCACCGCCACCACAAGAACTCCTCGACGATGATGAGCCACTCGGCACGTCCCTGACCTTGGAGGACGCACGCGACGTCCTCCCCCTCCGCCGCCCGAACAACCCCATCACGAGCCTCCCCACCTTACCGCCCGAACCCCTGGCGGCCTGAGCGGGCGTGCCTGGGCATCTCCTTCTCCCCTTGACCTGCCCCATGCAGCCGATCCTCGGCGACGCCGGGAGGGTGACGTCGGCCCGTCCGGCGTGGTCACGGCCATCGGCCTTAGCCTTCTTGTCGTCCTGCACCTTTTGCCACACGGACGGCGACAGCAGGAGCGGCGAGTAGGCGGGCGCCGCCGGCTTCTTGGCGGCGTCCCTCGACGGCGGCGGAGTAGCCTTGATGAGGAGCCATGTTGGCGTCGGCGCCTTGATGTGGTGGTGGTGGTGAAGTGCCGCCATGGAGATCAATGCTGCCGGTCCGGTCACCGGCGCAACACCGAGCAACTGGCGTTTGATGCGCTGGGTTACGAATTAAGTGTTCGCTTATATGTATAGGGAAGGGGATTCGGTCTACTAATCCGTACAATACCGATGAGACAAAAATAAGTGCCAAATTAAAGTTGTTCCAAGTCAAGTCGTTGTTGCGAGCGAAGCAGCGATCACGACTTGAACAGGATCGAGCGCGCGTGATTGGCCCGTGCTATATATTTACTTGGTCGTTAGCTTATGTGGAACGGTTAGCCGTCGCTCTTGCTCCAGACGTTAAAAATTCGGAGGGCACCGAACTTCCTCGCGCTGGCGACGTCAGTTCTGCTTACTTTTGTTGCCGAGTGATTAATTTGGTTTTGCTAGCTACCTCTCTAATTCAAAGCCAGTTGGCTTAATGAGGTTTTTAATCTCATTAAAAACTGACTGCGCCCAGAAATTGACACCTATATATGGACCTATGGCTAGCAATGAGGTTTTTAATCGGTGCGGTCCGATATAAACTTAGGTTGAAATTGCATTTTTCTGATGGCCACAACTTTTTTTGGCTGGAAACCATGGGGTACGTTTTATAAAGTGGACAGTATGACTGCAGAGTTTGACAGCCAGCTGTCAGTCCATATAGATTAGCGAGCGGGAAAGAATAAAACAAAATAGAATGATACGACCTTCAGCACGTACGTGAAGAATATCAACAGTCGTAGCTAGGACTGACCAAATCCAAGCCCTACCTAGCGTGTGTAGACCTGGAATTTGGGAGTAAATAACTGATGTCTTGTTTAGAACACAAAAAAATTATCTATACTCTTACAGGAATTGAACTGTTTTATATAAAATTCTTACATTCCAAGCGGCCTTAGGTGTCACGGTATCATCGGTCTATAGCTGGTCTAGTCACTCGAGTGGTTGACGTTGCTACGCAGTCTTACTCAATCGTCATGGCAGATGATGATTTCTACCGTGCATAAAGTTTCGGTGTTCCTTTGGATCTCTATGGAAATTCCTTTTTTTGCGTTCTTGTCATGCACAAAAAGTTTGGTGTTTCATAGACTATTTTTCATTGCGCTACGGAGAAACAATGTGCTAAATCTGTTGTGCTGTGATCAATCATCATCAAATTGTGTGGCAGGTCACAAGTATACCAAGCGTTGGAACTTAGGCGCGACATTAGTAAATTCATCATCAGCTCTTTCGCGGGATTTTTTTTAATTACTTTTCATATTTGCTGAAAATTAGTTTCGGACACAATTATGTACGTACGTGAAAATTCAACTTCTACCAGCCGGATTACTACTTGGGAGGAAGGAGCAACTTCTACTACTTGACTTAGCAACTATTATCTAGTGAGAGTAACAACTGTATCATCACTGTTACTATGTCCTCAAAACTTATGTAGTATAGATTTTTTTAAGCTCGTCGTAAGGAGCACAATGATTTAAATGGAATACAAATCAGACGTTAGTGAAAAAGATATGTTCATTCGAAGCTTTGTTATAAAAACGAATATCCTACCTGTTAAAGGAGGGGTTTTCAGGCGAGGTCAGACGGGCCACGTCGGCCCGAAAATTTTCCCCCGCCGGATCCCACGCATCGCCTGTTGCCGGCCTCACTTTTTTTTTGGCTTTGCGTGCCCATTTGCTTCACCCTGTCGCTGCGCATTTCTTGCTTCGGCCGCGTAGTCCTTCGCGATGTTCCACGCGATGTTCCACTTCCTCCCTCCACGTCCCTATCCTTGTGCGGTCTGATCTAAGTCTTCGATCACACTGGTATGTGGCTTTGACAACACTGGTCTAAGACCCTTTTTTCTAAGACTTCGACCACCATAGTCTAAGATTTCGACACACTAGTCTAAGACCATTGGTCTATGCCTTCGACCACATCGGTGTAAAGCTTCGACCACACCGGTCTATGCTTTCGACCACATTGATCTAAGACCCCTGATCTAAGACCACTAGTCTAAGGCTTCGACCACACTGGTGTAAGGCTTCGATCACACTGGTCTAAGACCCATGGTTTTAAACTTCGACCACACTGTTCTATACCTTCAACTACACTGGTTTAAGTCTTCGACCACACTGGTCTAAGACTACTAGTCTAAGTCTTCAACCACACTGGTCTAAGACTACTAGTCTAAGTCTTCGACTACACTGGTCTAAGGCTTTGACCACAGTGGTCTATGCTTTCGACTATACTGGTCTAAGACCCCTGGTATAAGACTTCGGTCTAAGGCTTCGACCACACTAGTCTAAGACCATTGGTCTATGCCTTCGACCGCACTGGTTTAAGATTTCGACCACACTGATCTAAGCCTTTGACCACATGTCTATGCCTTCGACCACACTGGTCTAAGTCTTCGATCACATTGGTCTAATGATTCGCCACACTTGTTTATGACTTCGACCACACTGGTCTAAGACTTCGATCACATTGTTCTATGCCTTCGGCCACACTGGTCTAAGACTTCGACCACCCTGGTCTAAACCTCCGGTCTAAAACTTCGACCAAACTGGTCTAAGACCACTGGTCTATGCCTTCGACCATACTGATTTTATGCTTTCGACCACTCTGATCTAAGTATTCGATCAAACTAGTCTATGCCTTTAACAACACTGGTCTATACCTTCGACCATATTGATCTAAGACCCCTGGGTCTAAAACTTCGACTACAGTGGTCTAAGGCTTCTACCATACTGGTATATGACTTCGACCACACTGGTTTAAGGCTTCGACCACATTAATCTAATCCTTCGACCACCCTAGTATAAGATTTCGACTACACTGGTCTATTGTTTCGACCACATTGGTTCTAGTCTTCGACCACACTAGTCTAACACCGATTTATACCTTCAACCACACTGGTCTAAGATTTCGACCATACTAATTCGAAACCTCTCGCCTAAAACTTCGATCACCGTAATCGAAAAATTCGACCACTCGAATCCTTTTTTGACGCGCCATGGCGCGCATAGGCAGCTAGTACACATCAATTGGATTGCCTCGTACTATCTCTGTACACAACCAGTTCGTTGTCATCGTGCCATAGAGCCATCAAGATCGACGTGTCTCTGACTCGAATGGATCCGCACACCATTCATCGCGTTGAACGGCTACGCGTGCCGTTGCGCATGGTGGCAAACGCGTGTAACAAAGCAATATGTAAAGAGACGAGAATACTTTTGGTTTTGTGATTTATTTTTTTATATCAAATTTTGTATTATTTACTGTTTCAACTACGGTTTATTATTTCGTCTGATTATTGTTTACTGTTTGCAAGCATATACTAATTCATATTCTAATTCGATAAGTATCATAACAAAAATCCATAACAAAACAAACACATGTTGACGAGGATCTAATAATCCTCATTTTTATCTTTTATCTATAATTCTTATTATGGGTAAATATGATATCACATAGACCCCAGAGGTACCCCTTATCTAAAAGGGAGAAGTCCAATAAGTGGTTGTAAGTCTTGCTACGACTATATCATGGTCGTAAGTCTTTCTACGACCACTACATAGTCGTAAGTCCTTCTACGACTGCTACCTGGTCGTAAGTTCTTCTACGACTGCTACCTGGTCGTAAGCTCTTCTACGACCAGGTAAACTACGACCACCTTATAATCAAACCTACAGGCGAGTGGGTCCAATTGATTAAGGAATCCGAACGGTCTGCACGCACTATTATTCCGCTTATTAATGGTGCGTAATTACCCCATTATCTCTGGGAAGATAATTGCCGACGGCGTGAAGAAGCCGAGGCGCCGATAATTACTGCCATCATGCGCCTCAAGCATCGGATTAATCAGGCGCATCTCCCGCAGGCCAAAACGGCTACTTCTTCACGACTATATAAGGGCATCGATCAGAGAGATAAGGGGAGAGGGACAAGAGCCACTCAAGTAGGAACACAAGTGCTATTCTCTGTAATAGTCTTAGTCTTTACTTGATCATCAAGAATACCATACACACAGATTAGGGTTATTATTCTCTCCGAGAAGGCTCAACTCGCCTAAACATCCGTGTCAATCCACTCGCGTGATCTTATCTCTAGGAGACCCCAATCAAACAATCTTTACGTAAGATCGGTTCTAATACACCGGCGCTGGCGCCGTCCGTGGGGATCTTCCGTAATCTTTTGTCAACATACTCTCTTTTTCCAATCTCATGCAATCATGGCGGGAGAATGGAACGAGGAGAACTGGTTTGACTTGGCGATTCGCAGACGTCGACATGGATGCCGGTTCGATTATGAACCGAGTGATGCATCCGCGATGGTGATGTTGCCTTGAGATTATTCTCCAGAAACCATCCCATTAATAGAGTTGAGGAGGATCCTTATCCCCACAACAATACGCCCAACAGAGGAGCCATTTCCCTCAAAGGACAAGGATCAATCCGACCAGACCGCCCCGGGAGGACTCACAACGCGACGAGAGTTTTTCTCCAAGTGTTCAAGTCCCTTAAGACGGTCCGACTTGGTAAGTCAAGTTCGGGAGCCACCATTCCAGACTCCACCAAAGATCTAGTGATTCTCTCTCTCGTGGTAACTCCAGAGAGGTGGGATCAAGCATGCTTTTCTCGCAAATTCGACCGCCTCCCGCAGATCTCATTTGCGAACGGAGACGATTATAACCCGAGTTCCCCTACGAGAGGATTACTCCAAGTCGCCAGATGGTGTCCTCGAGCACTCCTCAAGCGGGAGGCCTCGAGCGCAAGTGAGAATCATCAACGGAGGTCTTCGCCCTTCCCCAAATCGTGGTCACCTCATGGAGGCCGAGATAAGGACACTCCCGAAGATCACACACCGCGCCTCGTGGTAATGGCAAGGGCACCACCGCTGGCGAGAGGACCAACACTGATGAACGCGAGGAAATCCTCGACATTCTCGCACTCCACTATGAAGGCCTCAAAGACTCGAGGAGGAGGATTTTGATGTCGTCGAAGAAAGAAAATTGCGATCCGTAAGAACTTGCTCGGGCACATTCAACATCACCGGAGGAGGTACAAGAACTCCGAACATCAACGACTTGCTCGAGAATCCTACCAAGAGCTTGCTCGAACGCCAGGTACGATCTCTTTGTCAAGAGATTACGCAAAGACTTCGAATGTGATGACAAGACCGAGGTACCTCATCGACAACACTCGTGTAGTCGTAGCAATACGACTTCCTCGCCTACTATCAATCGAATATTTCACGAGGAATCGACACGATCATAAGTCGAATCGATTCCCTATTCGAGAAATACCTTTCGATCACCAAGATCAAGAAGCCCTCAAGAGGTGATCATTCACCACTTCGACAAAGAAATTCACAACGAGTGGAATACGAGGAGTATTCTCCTCGTGAAGAACGAGGCCTACTACGTAGCAGTCACTGTTACAGGGTATCGTCAGATACGATCACCGGTGACATTAACCCTTCTTTTCTACAAAGAAGGCGCCAAGAAGTGATTACCGGATGCCGCATTTTCGCCGACCTTCGAAAGCGATTCCACGCCACCTCATTTTCGACCGGTGAATATGGAGAAATTTGATGGATCTCAAAATCCCATCGAATTTCTTCAGATCTATACAACACCGTCCGAAAACAGGAGGAGGAGAGCATGTAATGGCGAATTACCTTCCGATCGTGCTCGAAGGATCCGCCGATCGTGGTTATTAAACCAACCACTCGAGTCGATCTACTCTTAGCAACACCTCGTGATCTTCTATGTGCGAATTTCCAAGGCACATACAACCGCCGAAAAGAAGACGACTTGCACCGATAAAACAACAACAACGAGACCTTGCGTCAATTCATCAAACGCTTTAGTCGTTCAGAACTCAATTCGGAAATTTCGATTCTCCGTGATCGTGGCTTTTAAGCAAGGAGTCCGCAGAGAAGAATAACGGAGGACATTGCTCAATCCTCCCAACATCAAGGTCGAACTCTTCGAGATGGCCGATCGATATGCAATCGCTTCGAGGCGATGAGTGGAACAACACTATCGATCGAGAAACATATACTCCTCGAGAGCCGTGAAGTTGGTAAGGATAAAAAGCAAAAAGTCCAAGAAGAAAATAAAAATCAAAACCACAAGCCGATGGTTCCAAGGAGGTTCCGCCGTGAAAGATGGAGAGCCCCAAACCACCAAGTCGCACTCGATCAAGGCAAAGGTAAGCGCCTCGATCGTAGGAACGACAAACCAAGGTGGTGTCCTTTTCATAAAAGGAAGGACATGACCTCCATCGCCGAAGTTTTCCAAAGAAAGCTCGAGGACTACTACAACGGCAAAGCACCACTCCCTACTCTCGGCGGGTAGGACATACGAGTGGCCAAAAGTCGCTTGGATGATGAGGAGATGCTGCTCCAAGATCCGCAACATACCGTTGAGCACATCTACGGAGGATCATCGGATACGACTCCAAACGACAACTTAAAGTCACGGACGAGAGGTAAATTCTCTACATACTCCTCGTCAATAAATTACCAAGTGGTCGGAAGTTACCATCTCTTTTGAGAAGGATGATCGTCCGATCACTATGAGTCGATCAGTCGATATCCGATTGTGGTCGAACCCACCATCAACAACCGTCGGGTCAATCGAGTGTTGGTTGATGGTGGCGCTTCTTTGAACATATTATTTACTAATGCCCCGGACGAGATGCAAGTACCGGACAAAGGTAAGGCGATGACGATACTCCTTTCATGGAATTGTACCGGTCTTCACCAAACCTATTGGCCAAGTTTCTCTTCCTTTAACATTTGGCTCACCAAGTAATTTCGGACGAGAAAGTCTCCTTTGATGTGGTCGATTTCGATCGGCATATAATGCCATACTCGGCGACCAACTTTGGCAAAATTCTTAATGGCTACTCATTACGGGTATCAATGTCTTAAGATGCCAGTCCCAAAGGAGTGATCACCATTCAAGGTGACAAAAGATGGCGATAGTCACTGATCGCCGATCCTCGAGATGGTTGGTCAAATACCAACTCGAGATGAAAGTCACCTTCGACTAGCAAGTCGAAGCCTAAAGCCGCACCAAAGCCGAACGATCAAGTCAAAGAGGTTCCTCCGACGCAGAAGAACCTCAAGACTGCTCGCACGGGAGACTTCCGACCCCAAATAGGAAGACGCCCTCATTACCTTCCTCCGAGCTAACGCAGATGTCTTTGCGTGGCAAGCATCCGACATGCCCGAGTCCCTGTGGAGGTGATCGAGCACGTGCTAGCTTTACGGCTGATAAAGTACCGTAAAACAAAAATTACGGAGATTTGCCCCGATCGACGAGATGCTATTAAATCGAGTTGATAAGCTACTTAAAGCGGGCTTTATAAGAGAAGTCAACCACCCGAGTGGTTGGCTAACCTGTAATGGTCAAAAAGTCAAACGGCAAATGGCGAGTTGCGTGGACTTTACCGATCTTAATAAAGCTTGTCCAAAAGATGATTTCCTTTACCTCGACGATCACCGTTGATTCAACCGCAGTTGTGAGATATTAAGTTTTTAGATGCATATTCGGATACCACCGATCAATATGTGTTTAAACGATGAAGAAAAGACCGCATTCATTACTCCATTTGGTACCTTTTGCTATGTCAAAATGCCATTTGGTCTAAAGAATGCCTGCTTCTTTCAACGCTTAATGCAATCGACTTTTTCATCTCAATTAGGCCGAATTTGGAAGCCTATGTTGATGATCTAGTCGTAAAAGCATTAAGAGACTTAATCATATCACCGACCTACAAGAAACATTCGACAACCTCGTAAAGCACCGCTTAAAACTCAATCCGAGAAGTGTGTGTTTGGAATTTCTTCAGAAAATTGCTTGGATTCCTAGTATCCGAACGAGGAATCAAGCAAATCTCAAAAATAAAAGCCATCCTCCGGATCGCCCTCCAAACACAAAAAGGAAGTCCAAAACTCACTGGGTGCATGGCGGCTTTAAGTCGCTTTCATCGCACGACTAGGAGAAAAAGGACTACCTTTCTTTAAACTTCTCGAGAGACATGAAGGTTTTGAGTGGTCGAACGAGGCAAACATTGCCTTTGAGGATGTCAAGAGGTATCTTCGAGTGCTCCTGCTCGGTTTCTCCAAAGCCGTAAGAGACGCCTTAATTTACCTAGCCGCCACGCCACGAGCGGCAAGTGCAAGATTAGTCGAGAACGTGAAAACGCATAACGACCGGTTTACTACGCCGTGAAGTTTTACACGGCCTAAGGAGCGTTACCCTCGTGTCCAAAACTTCTATATGCCCTCCTCATGTCTTCGAGGAAATGCGGCATTATTTTCAGCGCACAAAATAGTCAGGCTTGCCCGAGTTTCCTTTGGGAGCAATCCTCCATAATAAGGAAACAGCGGGACGCATGGCAAAATGGTCAATCGAACTTGGGGAGTTCGACCTCCATTTCGTGTCCCGAACGGCCATAAAATCCCAGATCTTGGCAGACTTTGTCGCCGAATGGACAAATCCTGAACCTGTTCAGGATCCCCAGTACGATTCCCACGACCAGTGGATGATGTACTTTGACGGGTCACTTACTTTAAGTGGCTCGGGGGCTGGGGTGGTCCTGGTATCTCCTACCGGAGAAACCTTAAAGTATGCCATACAATTAAACTTTCAGGCTACTAACAATGTGGCAGAGTACGAAGGTTTGCTAGCTGGCATACGAGCTGCGAAAGCACTCTCAATTCGTCGACTACTCGTGAGAGGAGACTCTCAACTAGTCGTGAATCAAATTGGGAAAGAGTACCAGTGCTCTAACTCAACAATGGCTCGGTACTTATCAGAAGTACGTAAGCTAGAAAAACATTTTTTAGGTTTCGAGGTATAATTTATCCCTCGAAAGGATAATTTCCTCGCAGACCAACTTGCTCGGATGGCTTCTTCCCGATCTACAGTACCAAAAGGAGTTTTCTTGGAGCAACTCCAAAAACCGTCTCTGGTCGAAGAATCAGAAACACCTCCTCTTGAGATGGCCTCATTAGATTACGATAAGTATCATAACAAAAATCCATAACAAAACAAACACATGTTGACGAGGATCTAATAATCCTCATTTTTATCTTTTATCTATAATTCTTATTATGGGTAAATATGATATCACATAGACCCCAGAGGTACCCCTTATCTAAAAGGGAGAAGTCCAATAAGTGGTTGTAAGTCTTGCTACGACTATATCATGGTCGTAAGTCTTTCTACGACCACTACATAGTCGTAAGTCCTTCTACGACTGCTACCTGGTCGTAAGTTCTTCTACGACTGCTACCTGGTCGTAAGCTCTTCTACGACCAGGTAAACTACGACCACCTTATAATCAAACCTACAAAGCGAGTGGGTCCAATTGATTAAGGAATCGAACGGTTCGCACGCACTATTATTCCGCTTATTAATGGTGCGTAATTACCCCATTATCTCTCGAAGATAATTGCGGACGGCGTGAAGAAGCCGAGGCGCCAATAATTATCGCCATCATGCGCCAAGCATCGGATTAATCAGCATCTTCCTTGAGGCAAAACGGCTACTTCTTCACGACTATATAAGGGCATCGATCAGAGAGATAAGGGGAGAGGGACAAGAGCCACCAAGTAGGAACACAAGTGCTATTCTCTCGTAATAGTCTTAGTCTTTTACTTGATCATCAAGAATACCATACACACAGATTAGGTTATTATTCTCTCCTGAGAAGGCCCGAACTCGCCTAAACATCCCGTGTCAATCCACTCTGCGTGATCTTATCTCTAGGAGACCCCCAATCAAACAATCTTTACGTAAGATCGGTTCTAATACACCGGCAGCTTGGCGCCGTCAGTGGGGATCTTCCGTAATCTTTTGTCAACATACTCTCTTTTTCCAATCTCATGCAATCATGGCGGAGAATGGAACGAGGAGAACTGGTTTGACTTGGCAGATTACGCAGACGTCGACATGGATGCCGTTTCGATTATGAACCGAGTGATGCATCCACGATGGTGATGTTGCCTTCGGAGATTATTCTCCAGAAACCATCCCATTAATAGAGTTGAGGAGGATCCTTATCCCCACAACAATACGCCCAACAGAGGAGCCATTTCCTCAAAGGACAAGGATCAATCCGACCAGACCGCCTCAGGAGGACTCACAACGCGACGAGTTTTTCTCCAAGTGTTCAAGTCCCCTTAAGACGGTCCGACTTGGTAAGTCAAGTTCGGGAGCCACCATTCCAGACTCCACCAAAGATCTAGTGATTCTCTCTCTGTGGTAACTCCAGAGAGGGTGGGATCAAGCATGCTTTTCTCAAAATTCGACCGCCTCCCGCAGATCTCATTTGCGAACGGAGACAGATTATAACCCGAGTTCCCCTACCGGAGGGGATTACTCCAAGTCGCCAGATGGTGTCCTCGAGCACTCCTCAAGCGGGAGGCCTCGAGCGCAAGTGAGAATCATCAACGGAGGTCTTCGCCCTTCCCCAAATCGTGGTCACCTCATGGAGGCCGAGATAAGGACACTCCCGAAGATCACACACCGCGCCTCGTGGTAATGGCAAGGGCACCACCGCTGGCGAGAGGACCAACACTGATGAACGCGAGGGAAATCTCGACATTCTCGCACTCCACTATGAAGGCCTCAAAGACCGAGGAGGAGGATTTTGATGTCGCCGAAGAAAGAAAATTGCGACCCGTAAGAACTTGCTCGGGCACATTCAACATCGACGGAGGAGGTACAAGAACTCCGAACATCAACGACTTGCTCGAGAATCCCACCAAGAGCTTGCTCGAACGCTGTGGTACGATCTCTTTGTCAAGAGATTACGCAAAGACTTCGAATCGTGATGACAAGACCGAGGTACCTCATCGACAACACTCGTGTAGTCGTAGCAATACGACTTCCTCGCCTACTATCAATCGAATATTTTCACGAGGAATCGACACGATCATAAGTCGAATCGATTCCCTATTCGAGAAATACCTTTCGATCACCAAGATCAAGAAGCCCTCAAGAGGTGATCATTCACCACTTCGACAAAGAAATTCATAACGAGTGGAATACGAGGAGTATTCTCCTCGTAGAACCGAGGCCTACTACGTATCAGTCACCACACGGGTATCGTCAGATACGATCACCGGTGACATTAACCCTTCTTTTCTACAAAGAAGGCGCCAAGAGGTGATTACCGGATGTCGCATTTTCGCCGACCTTCGAGCGATTACCGCCACCTCATTTTCGACCAAGTGAATATGGAGAAATTTGATGGATCTCAAAATCCCATCGAATTTCTTCAGATCTATACAACACCGTCCGAGCAAAGCAGGAGGAGGAGAGCATGTAATGGCGAATTACCTTCCGATCGTGCTCGAAGGATCCGCCGATCGTGGTTATTAAACCAACCACTCGAGTCGATCTACTCTGGCAACACCTCTGTGATCTTCTACAGCGAATTTCCAAGGCACATACAACCGCCGAAAAGAAGACGACTTGCACCGATAAAACAGTAACAACAACGAGACTTTGCGCTAATTCATCAAACGCTTTAGTCGTTCGTAACTCAATTCCGAAATTTCGATTCCTCCGTGATCGTGGCTTTTAAGCAAGGAGTCCGCAGAGAAGAATAACGGAGGACATTGCTCAATCCTCCCAACATCATTGTCGAACTCTTCGAGATGGCCGATCGATATGCAATCGCTTCGAGGCGGTCAGTGGAACAACACTATCGATCGAGAAACATATACTCCTCGAGAGCCGTGAAGTTGGTAAGGATAAAAAGCAAAAAGTCCAAGAAGAAAATAAAAATCAAAACCACAAGCCAAGGTTCCAAGGAGGTTCTCGCCGTGAAAGATGGAGAGCCCCAACCACCAAGTCGCACTCGATCAAGGCAAAGGTAAGCTACCGATCGTAGGAACGACAAACCAAGGTGGTGTCCTTTTCATAAAAAGGAAGGACATGACTCCAAGAATCGCCGAAGTTTTCCAAAGAAAGCTCGAGGACTACTACAACAAGAAAGCACCACTCCCTACTCTCGAAAGGTAGGACATACGAGTGGCCAAAAGTCGCTTGGATGATGAGGAGATGCTGCTCCAAGATCCGCAACATACCGTTGAGCACATCTACGGAGGATCATCGAGATACGACTCCAAACGACAACTTAAAGTCACGGACGAGAGGTAAATTCTCTACATACTCCTCTCACAATAAATTACCAAGTGGTCTGGAAGTTACCATCTCTTTTGAGAAGGATGACCGTCCGATCACTATGAGTCGATCAGTCGATATCCGATTGTGGTGAACCCACCATCAACAACCGCGGGTCAATCGAGTGTTGGTTGATGGTGGCGCTTCTTGAACATATTATTTACTAATGCCCCGGACGAGATGCAAGTACCGGACAAAGGTAAGGCCGACGATACTCCTTTCATGGAATTGTACGGGGTCTTCACCAAACCTATTGGCCAAGTTTCTCTTCCTTTAACATTTGGCTCACCAAGTAATTTCGTGACGAGAAAGTCTCCTTTGATGTGGTCGATTTCGACACGCATATAATGCCATACTCGGCGACCAACTTTGGCAAAATTCTTAATGGCTACTCATTACGGTATCAATGTCTTAAGATGCCAGTCCCAAAGGAGTGATCACCATTCATGTGACAAAAGATGGCGATAGTCATGATCGCCGATCCTCGAGATGGTTGGTCAAATACCAACTCGAGATGAAAGTCACCCGACTAGCAAGTCGGCCTCAAAGTCGCACCAAAGCCGAACGATCAAGTCAAAGAGGTTCCTCCGACGCAGAAGAACCCTCAAGATCGCTCGTGACGGGAGACTTCCGACCCCAAATAGGAAGACGCCTCATTACCTTCCTCCGAGCTAACGCAGATGTCTTTGCGTGGCAAGCATCCGACATGCCCGAGTCCCTGTGGAGGTGATCGAGCACTGTGCTAGCTTTACTACCGATAAAGTACCCGAAAAACAAAATTACGAGATTTGCCCTCGATCGACGAGATGCTATTAAATCGAGTTGATAAGCTACTTAAAGCGTGCTTTATAAGAGAAGTCAACCACCCGAGTGGTTGGCTAACCTCGTAATGGTCAAAAGTCAAACGGCAAATGGCGAAGTGCGTGGACTTTACCGATCTTAATAAAGCTTGTCCAAAAGATGATTTCCTTTACCTCGTGACGATCACCGTTGATTCAACCGCAGTTGTGAGATATTAAGTTTTTAGATGCATATTCGATACCACCGATCAATATGTGTTTAAACGATGAAGAAAAGACCGCATTCATTACTCCATTTGGTACCTTTTGCTATGTCAAAATGCCATTTGGTCTAAAGAATGCCGTGCTTCTTTTCAACGCTTAATGCAATCGACTTTTTCATCTCAATTAGGCCGAATTTGGAAGCCTATGTTGATGATCTAGTCGTAAAAAGCATTAAGAGACTTAATCATATCACCGACCTACAAGAAACATTCGACAACCTCGTAAAGCACCGCTTAAAACTCAATCCAGAAAGTGTGTGTTTGGAATTTCTTCAGAAAATTGCTTGGATTCCTAGTATCCGAACGAGGAATCAAGCAAATCTCGAAAAATAAAAGCCATCCTCCGATCGCCCTCCAAACACAAAAAGGAAGTCCAAAACTCACTGGGTGCATGGCGGCTTTAAGTCGTTTCATCGCACGACTAGGAGAAAAGGACTACCTTTCTTTAAACTTCTCGGAGACATGAAGGTTTTGAGTGGTCGAACGAGGCAAACATTGCCTTTGAGGATGTCAAGAGGTATCTTCGAGTGCTCCTGCTCGTTTCTCCAAAGCCGTAAGAGACGCTCTTAATTTACCTAGCCGCCACGCCACAGCAAAGAAGGCAAGATTAGTCGAGAACGTGAAAACGCATAACGACCGGTTTATTACGCCGAAGTTTTACACGGGCCTAAGGAGCGCCCTCGTGTCCAAAAACTTCTATATGCCCTCCTCATGTCTTCGAGGAAATCGCGCATTATTTTCAGCGCACAAAATAGTCAGGCTGCCCGAGTTTCCTTTGGGAGCAATCCTCCATAATAAGGAAACAATGGACGCATGGCAAATGGTCAATCGAACTTGGGAGTTCGACCTCCATTTCGTGTCCCGAACGACCATAAAATCCCGTGATCTTGGCGACTTTGTCGCCGAATGGACAAATCTCGAACTCGCTCAGATCCCCAAGACGATTCCCACGACCGATGGATGATGTACTTTGACGGGTCACTTACTTTAAGTGGCTCGGGTCAGGTGGTCTGGTATCTCCTACCGAGAAACCTTAAAGTATGCCATACAATTAAACTTTCGTGCTACTAACAATGTGGCGAGTACGAAGGTTTGCTAGTCGGCATACGAGCCGCGAAAGCACTCTCAATTGCCGACTACTCGTGAGAGGAGACTCTCAACTAGTCGTGAATCAAATTGGGAAAGAGTACCAAAGCTCTAACTCAACAATGGCTCGGTACTTATCGAAGTACGTAAGCTAGAAAAACATTTTTAGGTTTCGAGGTATAATTTATCCTCGAAGGATAATTTCCTCGCACCAACTTGCTCGGATGGCTTCTTCCCGATCTACAAGACTAAAAGGAGTTTTCTTGGAGCAACTCCAAAACCGCTCTCGGTCGAAGAATCGAAACACCTCCTCTTGAGATGGCCTCATTAGATTACGATAAGTATCATAACAAAATCCATAACAAAACAAACACATGTTGACGAGGATCTAATAATCCTCATTTTTATCTTTTATCTATAATTTTATTATGGGTAAATATGATATCACATAGACCCCAGAGGTACCCCTTATCTAAAAGGGAGAAGTCCAATAAGTGGTTGTAAGTCTTGCTACGACTATATCATGGTCGTAAGTCTTTCTACGACCACTACATAGTCGTAAGTCCTTCTACGACTGCTACCTGGTCGTAAGTTCTTCTACGATCGCCACCGGTCGTAAGCTCTTCTACGACCGTGTAAACTACGACCACCTTATAATCAAACCTACAAAGCGAGTGGGTCCAATTGATTAAGGAATCCAACGGTTCGCACGCACTATTATTCCGCTTATTAATGGTGCGTAATTACCCCATTATCTCCGAAGATAATTGCCGACGGCGTGAAGAAGCCGAGGCGCCGAATTATCGCCATCATGCGCTCAAGCATCGATTAATCAGGCGCATCTCCCGCAGGGCAAAACGGCTACTTCTTCACGACTATATAAGGGCATCGATCAGAGAGATAAGGGGAGAGGGACAAGAGCCAGTCAAGTAGGAACACAAGTGCTATTCTCTGTAATAGTCTTAGTCTTTTACTTGATCATCAAGAATACCATACACAGGATTAGGTTATTATTCTCTCCTGAGAAGGCTCGAACTCGCCTAAACATCCCGTGTCAATCCACTCTGCGTGATCTTATCTCTAGGAGACCCCCCGAATCAAACAATCTTTACGTAAGATCGGTTCTAATACACCGACACATGTCTTCGGTAGAAAAACAATAAGAGGTCATTGGCCTGCTCAACATCATTGCAATCAAGTTCATGCTTTTGTTTCCTCACTCAACCTGGTATAACATCACTCTGCTGTTTGCCGATGTCATCTCTAAGCCTCAAAAGTCATAGCAACTTCAGGACTTCAGGAGAATAGACAAGAATGATTCATACACAAAATGTGCTTGGTCACAGTAATACACGAAGCAGAAAATGAACCTGAGACAACCACAACCAAGATATTGCACTGATTGATTTCACATACTCAAGCAGTCAAGCTAACAGTTTATGTAACAACTAAAAATTGGGCCTACAAGGTAAACAATACCTTCGGCTATCCTGTTACAATTCGATGAAGACTTCTTTTTTTGGGTGCCATGCTGATTTCTAAATGGCAAGAACACATGAAGCTTCACCAAAAAATCAAAGATGAATCAGCCTATTTCCCGTGAGGTTCTCTTCTCAAGACTGACCTCAATCTCATCAAATATCTGTTCTAGTCTCCAAGACAATACCATCACACATTCACAATAGTCTGTTAAGAGATTTGATCAAAAGCTTGATGTTCTTCCTCGTTGCCTCATCAGTAGTGAAGCCAGATACGTGTGAGCTGATACTCTGAATGTATGCACACAAAGAATAAATTATGAGACTGTTGTAATAGTTTGAGAGTAAAAGCTACCTAAAATATTATCAAAGATCAAACCTCAATATTCTTCAGAGCAATAGATACATGAGTTACATGAATCCCAACAGCACAAATCAATAGGTCATAGATCTGTCTTACCTTGATGTCGCCTGTGTCGGGGGTGAGGTAGCCAGGGCAGAGGTCGGTGGAGAGGTAGCCGGGGTCGCACACGCCGGGGGAGAGGACGAAGAGGTTGCGCGCTTCGGGGTTGACCGCCAGATGGGAACGGAGGAAGAAGATGCCAAGGTCGGGCCGTGGAAGAAGCGCTCGCAGAGGATCGGGCCAGGGAAGAAGAGGCCACCAGGGAGGAAGAGTCGCCGCCGGGGACTTGGTAGCTGCCGCCGCCTCTGCAATCTATGGAGCCGCCGCCTCTGCAGATTTCTGTGGTGAGGGGGCTGCGAAGGGGTGAGGGGATGTGAATGGGTGCGAAGGGGTGGGGGGGGGGGGTTGGCGGGTGGGAAGGGTAGGGTAGTCGTGTGGCATTTTACGAGTAATTTCTCTCAATTTTTAGGTGTATTGTCTATTGTTGGCCCACAGTTCCCACTTAGAGTAAGATTTCATTTGCTCCCGAAAGTTGTATTAGAGGCTACTCCACTCCAGGTTGCTCCAACTCCAAAAATTTTATGGAGTTAGCCTATTTGGCCAGCTCCACCTACTCTAACTAAGAAGCTGGGAGTTGGAGCCATACCAAATAGGGTCTTAGTTGCAAACTCTGCAATTTGGGATGTGGCATATGAAATTAAAAGCAGGATTATAATTAAATGCTTGTGCTATGTTAGGGACCGCCTGTTAAACGGTTAATTAAATTTAAACCCTAGCTAATGCGATAATTATCCACGACAATCCTTAGCACAACGTGTTTACACTTTATGTCCCCCTGTTGTTTAAATAGAAAACATTAAACAAACCTGTAAAAGCAGTGACTGACATATGGGCCCGAAATCCCACTCCACTAAGGCGATGAACAATGGTGCCACGTAGGTTGTCTATAGCGCATGTCACCTCGGATTTGTGCTTACCTGGAGGGGGGGGGGAGAGGAGGTCAACGATAATGCATCAGACAGCTTCAGCGTGTGAACCAAGGCACAAACAGACGAATTCGTGTCGTTGTATGTAGCTTGTCTACTCCACACACGTTTTGTGAGCCTAGATGTTGGAGAAACAACCACCATGGCCCAAAGGAGACAACGACTGGCTCAACGACCACCGAGATGACGACTGGGACGGTAGCTGACAGGCGGAGACCACTATGTCCTACAAAGAAAGCGACATTGACCTAGATCTGGTCATGTCCCAAGCCGTAGGCATGCTAATGTTGACGACGATGCACGGTTTTGGAGATGACCACAATTCGATAGCCATGGCTTATATTTGATCAGATTTGCATGCCATCACCTTGGATCCAACTAGATCTAAGGCGTGGTTGCTGGATTCAGCCTCCAGTAGTAGCGTATGCGAAGCAGGCTAGTGGCTTGATCGGCGGCTGGTGGAGGCGGTGCAGTGGAGAGTGAGAGGAAGGCTAGTGTGGCGGAGAGATAGTTGTTGTGGAGAAAAAGAAGAAGGCCAACGTGACATGGCAGAAAGCTAGTCATGATGGAGAGGGAGAAGAAGAAGGCCAGCGCGGTGGAGATGGAGGGACGACGGAGATTGAGGGAGGCCCGCCATAGACAGAGCTTGAGTTGGCCATGGATTGAGGCATGGCCAAGGAGCTCGAGTCGGAGCTCGGTGGTTGTTTGTAATTTGGGGAAAGTGAGTTGAGGGAGAGAGAAAGGACAAATGAGGAGGATAATATCGAGTGGGCCCAATTGTGATTAAATTTCTTAACTAATAAAAGAAGGGATTCACCCCCGAGCAGCGGGGCGGTCCCCACACTAAGAGCGAACTTTATCCGCGCTGTTGCTCCTATTATCCTCTGCATCTCCCTCCCTAAATCGTTTGGTTGCTTCCCCAACTGCTCCCCACGACGCTCTCCTTCTCCTGCGCACACCGCAAAAACACCTCCAACGTCCATCTCTATCTCACCTCCGCATATCCATCTCCATGCCCTCGCAGCGCCCACACCGTCCCCATCCTCTCGACCTCTGAGAACTATTTTTGTAGGATTCGACATAAGGCAATGAAACACTTTCATTTACTGGGATATATATAGTTACCTGTCAATAAGCACTTTGTGGATATCATGGGGATATGTTCCAGATCTTAGAATGATGTGACAATTGGCAATGGCGTTTGCGGTTTGTCGTTTCATGTGTTTTCGACAAGTTTCAGAACTGTCAGGCAGTAACTGGTCTGACCGGTCATAGCGTGGCGGTTAGACCGGTACCAAATCGGTCCGACCGGCCATAGGCGGCGGTCGGACCGGTGAACATAAAAAGTGTTATTTTGAGCTGGGCTAAAAATAGAGGGTGTAGGCAAGATAGGGGATTCTATTGCACTTGGTCATATAATTTTTGAAGTCTCCAGTCAAAAGTTCTATTGGATTGAAAATTCCAGTAGGTTTTGGTTTTCAGAGGCTAAAAATCGGCTAAGCCATTGCTGGCGGTCTGACCGGCCATGGTCGGCGGTCCGACCGACCCTAGGGTCGGTCTGACCGGTTTCCACTTGGTTCGTCGCCCGGTGTGGCGGCGATGTGCAGTTGTTAGGTCAAAGTCATGAGTTTCAGGGCATATATGGTGCATGATGCATGTTTTGACTAACATGGGTCAAGTTGTGAAGAACTTGTTCCCAAATTCGATTTACTTATCTATTGTTGTGCAGGTTGCTTGGTGGTCAACGACGAGGATGATCGGGACTAGGCTTGGAGAGCTGAGGTCTAGAACGATCGACGATGCCGGGTGAGGTCAATGTACTCAAGCGTGGTGCAAGATGAACAAGTGTGACCTATTAGCTAATCCGAGGCGCAAGATGGCGCTAGGTGTAGCTAGTTAGGTCATGAGGAGATAAAGACGGCGCTTTAAAATGCGTACGTATGTGTCCCGTTTGTTTTGGGCCTTAACGGGAGCCCAATTGGGTCAAACTTCTAGAAGGTCTAAGCCTCCACTATAAATAGGAGAGAGTGGTGACTGCACCACCTCTTCGTCTATTTTGTAATTCTTGTAAACCTTAATTTTCTTAGGGAGAGCTTTTGTGGAGGCTAGAGCTCTTGATGTTTCATGTGATTTTCGTACTCTTGGATTGAGCTTCATCCTCCATTGATGGAGTGGCTGTAAGCCCTGATCATATCAATTAATCAAAGGAAAGTTTGATCAATGTTTTGTCTCATTGCGTTCTTTCTCTATTTGATGATTTTAGGTCTTTCTTTGATCCGTGAGTTTTTGCTTGGTTTCTTCACATGATCTAGCTTACTGTGACGTGTGGAAATCTATCTAGGATCATCTTAATCATCAATCACCCATGAGCAAGAGCTTTGACCTAGTTTTCGTTTTGACCTATTTTTGAACCCTTCTTCGATCAAACGAAAAAGGATCTTGATTCCTCTAAGAATTATCATAATCTTCGATTGGAATAGGTCCCTGATATCATAGAGAAGGTGTGTTCCAAGTTTCATCAAGTTTGGATTAGTAGATCAAAAGTTTCATCTATTTGCATCTTCCTCAACGGGGTTGTTCTTCTGTTCTGGAGGAAATCGGTCAGACCGCCCATATCCACCGGTCAGACCGGTCGAAAATCGGTCCGACCGCCATTTAGGCAGTGGCCCGACCGCCAGTAGATTGTTTCACTTCAATCTTTGTTGATTTTGTTCTATCGCTTTGTGGTGTTTATTGGATTCAATATTAGCCTTCCGCTGTACTGATATACTAATCTTCATAGTTTTATATAGCTACTGGAGTAAAGTTTTATTGATCCATTATTTGTGAAAAAAGTGAGCGTGCTCCTATTCACCCCCCTCTAGTCGCCTTTTCAGTCCAACAAGTGGTATCAGAGTCCGGTTAGTTCAATCTTGATCTTAACCGGTCACTGAACTTGGCGATAGATAGATATTCCACAAAGCCGCATATCTTTGATGGGCACGACTATGCCTATTGGAAGAATCACATGCGAGTCTTCCTTGAGAGCGAAGGACATGCTATATGGGAGGTTGTTCTAATCCCTCTCGTTTTGCCCGAAGTTGTTACACCGGCTTCAGAAGCCCTTTTGGCTAACAACTATAAGGCTAAAAATATCTTGTATGGCGGGCTTGGGAGACAGGAGTATGATCGGATTTGCAATCTTGAGACTGCGCATGACATTTGGAACACTCTCGAAACTTACCATGAGGGTTCATCCCAAGTCAAGAAAGTATGTCAGACAGTCTATAAGAGTGAATACAACAAATTCGATGACATTTTCAGTCGCTTTAATAAAGTGATAAATCAAATGAAAGCTGTTGGTATTGAATATTCTCAATCTGAAAATGCCACCCAT
This sequence comes from Hsuehochloa calcarea, assembly GCA_036346395.1. Classification (NCBI taxonomy): domain Eukaryota; kingdom Viridiplantae; phylum Streptophyta; class Magnoliopsida; order Poales; family Poaceae; genus Hsuehochloa; species Hsuehochloa calcarea. Next base: position 18,587,063 of record CM070597.1, on the reverse strand, counting down.
CTCTTGGCTGCAATCAACACCAAGGAGTGGGAGATAAAGGCTACAACCATTTAGGAGAATGTCAATCTTTCTGATCCGACTTTGGAGCTGCTCTATAGCAAGCTTAAGACTCATGAGATTAAGAGGATTGATCCGCCCTAAAAGGAAAATATGGCTTTGGTAGCAGGCCCGCTCAAGAGAGCATCTAATGGGTCTTTTGAGTCTTCTTTTGAATTTTCGCTTACAGGTTTATGTACAATCCATGAAGAGGAGTTTGAGAGTCTCCCTGAGGCTGAGCTGGCCCTCATAGTAAAAAAGATCACACAGGCCTACAACAATATGAGAAACAAAAAGAGAGGAGGTCCCGTGACTTGCTATGAGTGTGGTGAGCTTAATCATATTCGGGCAAATTACCCCAAGTTGAAATGTAAGAGCAATCACAAGGAGGGAAAGCCAGCTTGGAGGAAGCCTCAATGGAACAAACAAAGGTTTGATGTTGCCAAGTTGACGAAAGTCGCTCACCGGGTGCTTGCCGCTTTTGAGGATCAATCCTTAAGCGATGTGGACTCCGGGAGGGAGGAGGACAAGGAGGAGGAGATCCTTCAAGACAAAAAGAAAGGGAAGGCCAAGTACTTCACCGGCTTATGCTTCATGGCCAACTCCGTTGATGACGACAATAATGAGGTACCTCCTTCCTATGATGTCCTTTCTGATAGATGTGAATCTATGTTTGAGCAACTTATGAGTCAGGATAAGGCTTTAGAATATGTCATGGCTAGGAATAAGGATTTAGAGTCTCAAATAGATAACTTGACTTTAGAACTTGAGAATGCTAAAAGTCTTGAATTTGATGAATGTTCATCTTGCCATGCTTTGCATTCAGAATTTGCTAAACTGCAATCTGCTCATAATATTGCCTTGCAACAACTTGAAAATGCTAGGACTGAGCTAGTTGAGGTTAAATATGCTCCATGTGAAAAATGCTTAGAGTCTAGCAAGTTAGTTGTTTCTGGAGCTGTTGATTCTAGCCTTTGCACTTTCTGCTTAGAACGCGAACATGAAGTCAAAGATATCTTAGAAACAGCTAGAGCTAAATATGCAAAGCTTAAGGACAGTATTGAGTCTTCTACATGTCCTTCATGTCCAGCTTTTAAACTTGAATCTGCTTTATATAAGGACAAATATGCTAGAGCCATTAAAGGTAAAACCTGTGAATTATGTGTTAATTTTAAAAAAGAAAATGCTTATCTTAAGGATACATTAAAATTTTTTTTCTAAAGGTAAGAAACAATTAAACATGATTCTGGACAATTCTAAGACTGCTTATAAGAAGCAAGGATTAGGATACAATTATGTTCAAGATAATTATAAGCCAAAAGTTGTTCAAGTCTTGGAAAAAGGGTTAGTTGAATTTAAAACCCAACCTGCAAAAACTATTTTTAAATCTGCAGATTTTGCCCAATCATCTGTTAAATCAAAGGGTGCTTCTGCTAGTGGTATTAAGTATAATTGCACCTGTTGTAAAAAGGGTGGGCAGTTGATTGAGTTCTGTTGGCGTAGGTTCAAAAATGATAAGAAAATTTTTGCTAGAATTTCATCTAATCAACCTATAGCTTTTATGAGACATGGTAACATAGAAAAGAATAAACCTGGTTTAGGATTTGTGTCACATGCTCGTCATCATGTTCCTAGACAGGATAACTCTCATGTTACTTTAACCATTACTCATAACAGAACTTCAAATAAATTCAAGGATAGCACTTCTGCTTTGCATACTACTCGCAGACGTGTGTCTCAGTACTGGGTTCCTAAGTCTTGTTTAACTAACCCAAGTATCGAGACACATTGTTCTTCTGTACCTTGATTTTTCAGGATCACCACGGAGAGAGGAATGACACGTGGTTTGTCAACTCCGGTTGTTCACGCCACATGACCGGAGGCTCAAGATAGTCCACCTCCTTCACGCGATCGACGGGTGATGATTTCATCACTTTTGGGTATGATAGTCTTAAGACCTTTTTTCTTAAGAATGATTTTGAGATAGGTAAGGTAGACAAGACGTTGTTCATTCTTAAGCGTGGTAATGACTTCCTGCTTACTCAAATTTACGTTGATGATATTATCTTTGGTGGTTCTTCTAATGCTGTTTGTTTTAGCTTTTCTGAGACTATGTCCAGGGAATTTGAGATGAGTATGATGGGAGAGCTCAATTACTTTTTGGGGGCTTCAAATTAAGCAATGCAAGGAAGAGATCTTCATCAATAAGACGAAGTACACTAAGGACTTGCTCAAACGTTTCGACATGGGTGACTGCAAGCCAATCTCCACTCCCATGGCAACTTCGACTGTTTTGGATCCAGATGAGGAAGGAGAAGCCGTGGATCAACGCGAGTACCGCAAAGATGATCGGTTCCTTCAGACTGACGGTCTCGAGACCGGACATCCACTTCACGGTCTGCCTTTGTGCGAGGTTTCAGGCGTCTCCGAGAACTTCCCATCGCCAAGCTGTTAAGCGTATATTCAGGTATTTACACTCTACCCTTCTGTATGGCATTTGGTATTCCTGTTCGTCATCATTGTCCATTCGGGGGTTTTCTGATTATGATTTTTCGGGCTGTCGGCTTGATAGGAAGAGTACCTCAGGCACTTGTCACTTCCTAGGCACTTCTCTTGTATCTTGGTCTTCTAGGAAGCAGTCTTACTTGCACAATCCACTCATCGGTCGAATATGTAGTCACAAGAGTTGTTTGTAGTCAGATTTTGTAGATGGTAACCACTCTTAAGGATTATGGGTTAAATTTTGCTAGTGTTCCTCTTTTCTGTGATAACACTTCTGCCATTATTATTGCTAAGAACCCTACGCAACACTCTAGGACCAAGCACATAGATATTCGCTATCACTTCCTAAGAGACTATGTCGAGAAAGGTGATATTGTGCTACACTTTGTAGAGTCCGAGGCTCAACTGGCTGATATCCTCAACAAGCCTTTAGACCCAACTAGGTTTGCCACCTTGAGAAGCGAGTTAGGGGTAATTTATCCCTATGGGTTGGTTTGAGGGGGAGTTCGATCTTTTCTGATCTTACCTTGTTCTTTTGATCTTTTCTTGTTTTTTTTCTGAACTTATTGATCCTTTTGAACTTTTTAGGTTTTTAGGCTGTTTATTGCATCTCATTGTATCATATTGCATTCATATGAAAAATACAACAAGTGGTATGAAAAATCCAAAAAGATGCATTGTAATATAAGTTTTTCTGCTTATCTTTTAAAATTGATGAAGCTTTGCCTATTACCCTTTGGAGCTTTAGTATTTCAATTCTTGCTCAATGCCATGTCTAGTTCTTTGACTTGCTAGAATTATCATGTTTTCACATATACAGATAAGCCTTTGTTGTATGAGCTAGAACTCTAAAACAACTCGAACTAAAAATTACAATTTGTGGATGTTTTAGCTACTTGCGCAATTAGTGCTCCTTTTGTAACATTGGCCCTGTCAGAATTGATTTGTTAGCTCTTGAATCAAAAATTGACAAATAGTTTTATACAGATTTATAGTTTTAATTTGGGCAAACCAAACAAAGATGAGGCAACGGTTTGAATTAGGAGCTATTTGTAAGAATTATATCTTGTTGATTTTGAGTACAGTTATTAGATCTTTTTGATAAATATAGATCTTTCTGTTAAGAGGTTGTCTTATTTATACACTAGTTCTAAGGGACAACTAACCTTATTTATGCTGTTAGCATGCAATATTTAATTGTGCACAAGAATTGGTCTTGTTTATGTTGTTAAGGGGACTATTGGGTATGTGGTGCTCCTTATTCAATTTTAAATACTCAAATGGAGAATTGGTTGATACAAATAGTTCATGTAGCACTTCATGACTTATTAATGCATCTACTGATAATACATCCTTTACCACTATCTTGTTGTTTAATGAAGTTCGTTTTGTAGAAGGTATATGTGGTTCATGTTACCAAACCTGATCAAGTTATATCAAAGCAATATTTCTTTAGAGCTAATATTGTATAAATCTTAGAAGTAATATATCATACGAGGAAGAGTGAGTATCCTTGTAGCTACCAAGTTCATATTGTAGCTAATAGGGTTCATAATCTATACTACGGGATACCTGATGTGGACAACCTGAGAATGAGGAGGATTTATCTTTAGAATGCTCTTATTCTCGAGCTATTTGTTTTCAGTTCTAACTCCCACGGTCCTACTTTGGGTTGAAGACACACAATCAACAATTCCATCGCAAGTACATTACACACGCACTCAAAATGCTTATTATTTAGCTTCTTGAATGTATATTTTGCCTTCTTTGGATTCTTTGGAAATCTAGAGATGACCGCCTTTTCAAAAAGTTGAATGGTATGTGCATTCTCATTCTATCAGGCAAAAGCACACTAGCTAGATCACTCAATGTGAACTCAGGCAAGAGATGGCAACACCCTTAAGTCCTCCGAGGCTCAAAAGGTTGAAAGGTTCAGCCAGACAAAAAGACCACTGCCATTCGATATATGATCAATTGCTTGCTATTTTGATACTTTTGGAAAGGGGATTGGCAAAACTAGAATTCAAACAGCAAGCAGTTCTTGACAAAGTTGGTACATGCTATTTTAGTACTGTGGCTGAGATTTATGTAGTTCTATCTTATCTTAATTAATAAAAGAAGAACTTTACTCTTGTGCAACAAAATAATTGTCCCACCCAAAAAAAAACTCGCCCCGACTCCTCCCGCTCTCCCGTGCACGTCCCACGCCCTCCCAACCTCCAAAAAACCGCTATGGAAAGATTGGACAAAACTGCAGACCAAAACTCCACGACATCTGCAACGCTGCCTACGACAGCGTTGACTAGGTGCTGCGCTAGGAGCGCCTCGCCGGCATCGCGGAATCCGTGCTTCTCACCCCTGGGGAGATCCATGATGGCTAACTCCGCCGCACGTGGAAGGTGCACTCGAACCTCTCGGTCCTCCTCATCGACCACGACGCGGTCGCGGGGGGAGGCGGTGGCGTCGCCTCCTTCCTCGTCTCCTACCGCAACCGCTCCTTCGGCCACGCACGCCCCCTCCCGCGCCGCAGTTCTCTGCTCCTCCTCCCACTTTCGCTTGCTCTCATGGAGTGTGTCTCATCTCATCTACGATTCTTTTTTATCCGTTGTAACGCATGGGTATCTAGCTAAGACATGATGATACGGTGAATCAATTCATTCATATACATGTTATGTTTTGTTTACCTAAAAAACATTATTGGTTCGTGGTTCTGGCTGCAACTGTGTGCATGACTTAATCTATTAGAACTGTTTGGTCTAACGTCAAATGCGCGCCTAAATTTTTCAATATAAATATGTGGTTTTTGCTTGCTTTGAACAACACTTTGAGATTTTGTTCAAATTTTTTTTGAGCCATGCAATGCAATACAGAATTGTTCTGCATTTTTAACTATTGAAAGATTTCAGAGAAGCCGATTCAGAAAGTTTCAACTTTGTACGTATGCTTCACACTATATGAAAAATATTTAGTTTAAAATATGAGATTTTGTTGTAACACACGAACACCCTATTAGTATATTTGAAAAATGGAGATTAAATGTTTGGTTACCTCCATTGCATTTGCGTTATATGCGTTATCTTTATTCTAATCTGTAGAGAACATGAATTGGTTTTATAGACAGCTACTGTATGCCCTAACTTGCTCGCGCCTTTTGCAGAAAAACCCTGAGTTCTCCGACCATATCATTTTCAGCCCTCCTGTTGATCCCTTCCTTGTCGTCCCCCAGTCTCTCCAGGCCAGGAGGCACGCGTAGCAGATCTATGGTTCGCGCGCCCCCTCCACGCCCCCACCGCAGCGACTCGCCGGCGCACAGGCGCTCCCCTGATCGGGATCCGACCACCGCATCCGCTTGGCCCCGCGAGTGACCCCACAGGACTCGAGGCGTTTGTAACATCCCTATTTTCAGAGCTTGAAAATCTTTTAAATATTGGTAGCAAGAAAATTCATCATTTGGATTTATTTGAATATTAAATTAAAAAGCTTAATATGGACTTTAAGGACAAACTGATTTAATGTGCTTAATCCCAACATCAGCAATTGTCAAAACTATTTTATTTAGATTCTATATGCTTGGATATATTTTATAGAATTTTCTGGGATTTTTCCAAAGTCATTTGCTAATTTCTATTTGCTATTTGTATTTTCTCGATTTATTAAAAATAGAAATCTAATTTAATCTTTGGAATGTTGTTGGGCCAAACCCAACACTATTCCATCGCCTCGCCCACTCCCTGCCGCCGCCTTCCTTCGGCTCGGATGAACGCCAGGTCCTTCGCATGGCGATCGCGACGCGACCGCGATCGCGCCCGCCTCGCTGTCTCACCGCAGATCTCCATCGCCGGCCGCTGCCGCCATCGCCGCGCCCGCTTGCTTCGCTGACCGGTGGACCCGCCGCCGCCGCTCCAGCGTCGTTTTCGCCCCGATCTCTCCGCCGCCTCGCCCGCGCGCGCCGCCGCTTCGCCGGGACTCGCGCCTCGCTATAAAAGCCCCGAGCCCCCAATCTCTTCGCTTCTCTCTCCTCGTAACCCCGAGTCGCCGCCTCGCCTCGCCTCGCTCGCGGCGCGGCATTGCCTGAAGACCGCCGCCGCCGCAACTCGCTACCACCGCTTCTTCCGCCGTCTCGAGCTCCGCTGGCCGTGCAACCACCGCCTCGAAAAGCGCAATAACACGGCTTCATCTCGCCACCGACGCCGCCGAGCGCCTTCACTATTGCCGTGCCGTCCGACAACGCGAGCTTCGCCGCCGCCTCCTTCATCGCCGCCGGTGAGTTCGTAAGCACCAGCGCTCCGCCGCCACCTCTAGTAGCATCGCCTTCTCTTGGCGACCCGCTTGGTGCTTTCCGCCGACCACCGCTCGTTGGCATTGTCCGCCAAGAAGCCTCTCGGCCGCGCTCCTCCTCTGTTCCCTTCGGTGAGACGTGGCGCGCTCAGTCATCAGCCCACGGCCGGCCACCGAGGTGGCGCCACAGTGTGCCGCTGCTCACCGCAAGGGCGCCGCTCCACCGCCACCTTCACTCCTGGCTCGGTGGATTTGGTCCACCGTGAGTCGAGAGGTCGACAGTGGGCCCACCTGTCAGTACGGATTTTAATTAAATTCTTTTTCCCGCCTGACGCAAGCATTGCGCAATAATTCGATTTTCCTTTATAAAAATAATTCGGGAAATTCGAGAAAATCCAAATTAGGGTTTTATTGATTTTTCCAATCTTCCAAAGCCCATATCTTTTGCATCCGAAGTCCAATTGAGCCCATTCAAATTTGTAAATTTATATAAAATTCAGATCTATTTATTTATGAATTTTATTTAATTTTTGGAGTTTGTTTTGCCTCTGTTATTTATTTGTTTTGTTTCTTTTGTCTCGCTTGCAGTAGACGCCGATACTTCGGGAATTTTGCGTAAGAAGGAGCACCTCAAGACCAAGACCAATATCTAGATCTATTCCAAGGCAAGTTATACCTTTGATCATGTTGAACCCATTTTTCAAAATACTTTGTTTCAATGTATTGCATTCTATTTCAAGTATTTATTTAAATACTTTTGGGTGTAGTTATTAAATCCAAATTGTTATGTCACCTTGTCTATTGTATGTCATGATCTTTTGTCACCCTAGGTTGATTAATTATTAGTTGGTATTATTGTAGCACCAACGTGGGTTGGTTAGATACGATTAGGCTGCTTAGCCATGCCACGAGTCATCATTTCATGTGAGAGTTGCAATTATAAACTTGACTAAGTGATTATGGAACCGTGTGATGAATCTGTGTGTCTTGTGTGTCATTACTCGTTGATGGCATGTGTTGCACTTAATCAACAGGTGGGAAAAGATTTAGACCGAGGCAAGTGGTGGATTCTGTGTGAATGGTGGAGCTGTGTGCTTATTAAACTTTGTGATTTGGGAAAATCGAAGTCTTGCCTTAGTCAATTAAGGACTTAACTTTGTGCGCCATTGAACTGGCCTCACTGCATTACCACATGCCTAGTATGGGCCGGGCCTGACTTAGTAAGTTATGGAGTCTTGACATTGACAACTCAAAGTTGTATTTAAGCTATGTGATGGGTCGGAGGTGTGATATGTCACATCGCGGACGGTTCGTCCGATCCTCGCCCAATGGTGTGTGTCGCTCCAAGGGTGTGTGTACAAATTGACTACAGAAAGCACACCAGAGTGTCATTGTTTGAGATGAAGTCTCAAAGGTTTTGTTGTGATCAACTCGATCCGGTTGGTTTCATCGTGTGGGTAAAGTGTACAACCTCTGCAGAGTGTTTAAACCAATCTATTCGAATAGCCGCGTCCTCTGTTATGGACATGCTCGGAATTTCACACGAGGGGTAGATTTTCATAAAACAATTGGGAAGGGTCACCGTGTGAGATAACTTGTTCACCGTGTGTGAAAGAACTTGATTAGACTGTGTGTCCTTTGTGAAATCAATTGTTAACTTATTATTGTCTATTTGTTTTGAATTACGCTTTCAATCTATTATTTGTATTCAATTGCAAATGTTGCATTTCGCAAAATAACCACGTAAGCCATTCCTTTGGAATAAGCCATCATGTATAAATGCATTCTGTGGTATGACTTATGTAGTACGGTGTGTACTCACTCTTGCTAAACAAATCAATGTATGGAGGAGTCGTCACCGCTTTTGAAGAGGAGTTCTACGAAGGTTGAACGTTAGGGTCTTGATCCCGCCATTGTTCGTGGTAAATTGATGGGAGCCACCGAGTTTATTTCGCTTCACGCAGCTTTATTTCTTTATTGTCACTTTGCATGGCTTAATAAATGTAAAACTCGACCGTAAGGTCCCAACAGCTATTTGTTATTTGAATGTACTGCTTATTCTTATATTCGTTGTATGGATGTGATATTTCATCAATGTTGACACTGTGCACTAGCGTGATCCTCGACTAGTGCGTAATACACGAGGGTCCAGATTTGCATATTTGGGTCCCGACAGAGGTGGTATCGAGCCATACCGATCGTAGGTCTTGACCCTAGTTAGATTGGCCGCTCTTAGTGAGTCCAAACTATTTTCTAAAGCAAAATTAACTTACAAGATTAATTGAACTCTTTAACTCATCTCATGTCTCTCTTGACTCAACTATTGTCAAATTCTTTCTCTCCCATTGCTTTAAAGTTGTTTTCATATCCTTGTCCATCTTGACAGATGCCTCGCCTTCAGAGTTATGGAGAGCGCAAGGGAGGACTTGCCGCCGAGCTTTGGAAGTTGCTACAAGTACTTGGAGGGTTCGATCGTCCATTGTACCGTGGCGTTGCTTGGATTGTGAACGGCCGAGATCGTGGAGTGATCTCGCCATTTGACCGCTCACGCCAGGCGTAACACCAAGGCAAGCAAACCATTGAACATCTCACCGGGAGTATTTGGATTGAAGCAATCCAGAGTCTTCACGCCTTGCCATCCCGAGGATCTCAACATCTACTCGAGCTTCGTGACACGCTTTTCGTTATCATCCCCGCACTTCCGACGTGGATCTTGCCGCACGTTTTCCGCTTCACGGAGGAGAAGACAACGCCACCGTCGGCATCTCGCCCGATTCGCCACGCGCCAGAGGAATCGTTGGAGTTAGCCGCCACAGAGTGGAGGTACCTATGAGACTCTTCAGAGAGTCAAGAAAGGATCGCCATATTAGAAGAAACTCTTTATGGACGACACGAAGAAGACATCAAGAGGAAGACCCGTAAGAAGCTAATGGACCTACCGAACCGTAAGAGCCCAGAGGCGCAGAGCTGAAGCACCAAGAGCACTGCACTGTGGACACTGCTCCTATTGCACCATCCCCGGACATCGATCGGTTCATGAGGATGCCACCACTTTCAGTCTACAAAGAAAGGGAGCACCGCCAAGGTCATGGAGGCTATTTGATTGAGTAGTCTGTTCGCGTTGTTTCGTGCTTAGCGTTTTTCCACAGGCGGAACGACCAACCAAAGCCCGGTTGCCGGAACTTGAATGAAGAACCCCAATAAAAACCAAATCAAGAGGTTTTTTAAACCTCGCGGGGTTTGCTGTCGAAAAGGGATATATGAGTTCGGCACCCCCGACCCGGAACAACCCTAAGAATTTTCAACTGGTAATGAAGAGCCAGTTCCCGGGGTGCAACCATACTCTGGAAGAGCCAAAAATTTGTAAAGCCCTTAAAGTATGACTTTGATTCAGGCCATTCTTTGTTTGGAATTTTGCCGCAAATTGGAATTATGACAAGATCCGGTTATGTGTGGGGGGTAATTCAAATTGGATTTTGGGTATACTCAAGTGAGTTGATTTGAACCTAAAGTTCGAACTCGGACCAAGTTCAGGGAGGTTGGTTTAAAAAAGGTGATTTGGGCAAAGTGACAAGAAGATACCCAGGAAAGAAATGAATTTTAGCCACCCGATTATAATTTGGTAGTCCTTTGAAGGCGTTTTTTGGGGTTTCGAGGAAATTTACGAATTTCAGAATTGGGAAGGGAGGAATTATTTTTACCTGTGGAGAACAAATTTAAGAACCCTTGGATCCGTAAATTTGGAAATAAGAAGGATGAAAACCTTTGGAAAAGGTTTTGAAATTTTTTAAAAGGAAAGGGTTTGCAAAAGAAAAGGTATGGAAGGATTATCTTCCTAAAGGACCATCAAGCAATCCCTTGGAATGGAATTTTTCACCCAGAAAGGTGGGTTTCTAAACCTGCATCATTAACCTTGAAAATTTTCTAAGGATTACCAAACCGAAGGGTTGGATTAAAATTTTTATCTGTCTTTTATTCTAAGCCCTGTATTTCATGAACGATGAAAAAGTACGGAATTTTGGAAAGTTAGGTGTTTCATTGAGAATTTTGGTAACTAAAGTGGAAAAGGAAAATTTGGGAATTTGATTAATCCAGAAAAGTCGGAGGCTCTTTAGAATTCGAAGTTGCTTTTGGAAGAAGAAAGGATTTTTTTTAATAGAAGGAGTGGATTACCGGGGAAAGGCGAAAATTTGGGAAACCCAAGGATAAATTGACTTGGGAAGGCATACTTTGGTTTCATTAAATTCTAAGATTGTAAATTTAGTTTTGAAAAAGAAGAAGAAATTTTTGGGCTTTGGGAAGTTTTCAAGAAGAAAAGGGGACAGGGTCTAGGGGATAAGTAAGGAGAATTCGGGATTTTCGGATTAAGTTCCTTATGAAAAAGGGGGGGTTTTGCAAGGTTGGCCCATGGGCACCACCCATATTTGGAAAGGCGTAAATTTTGAAATTTAAGGTCAATCTCCCGGTGCAGGAAGTTCGAAAAGACAATCAATTTCTCGTCGTTTGAACATGAAGGGATTTAATTAATGGTTATAATCGGAATCCATTCCACGGAAAAGGCCTTATTGGAAGTTTAAGACCCGCCTAGGAAAAGGTTGTTTGGAAATTGGGAGAATTCCTCACAAATTGTTAAAGGTTTGTGGCCTTTGAAGTGCTCCTGGAAACCGTGAAGTCAACCAAATACGGTTTGTTTCGGAAATTGGAAGGAAAATTTAAAGATTTCCAAGAGTGGGATACTTTGGTAAGGGGTTTGGGAAATTGGTTTTCGGGAACCAGATGTATTCTTACCCGAAGATAAGAGTTCAAAAAAAGTTTTGGTCCAAATAGGGGGTCCATTCGTTTTACGGGTTTGTCAAAGTAAAGCAACACAGACGGGGTTGCTCACCCTAAAAAAAATGGGTGGGAAGAGCATGGATTTTATTGGGAAAAGATCTCAGGTAAAAGAGGGAATGTGGATTTTAATGTTCCACGCCGATTAAGAACTTTGGGCCGCTTGCAAAGTTTAAGTAAAAATGGAAAGCAGGGGCCTAAAAGGAAGGCGGTCAGGTTCTTCACCTTTTCGGGGAGTTCTAAAAAGGGGTCATCAATTTTCCTTAATCCCAAAAGGTGGGCGAAAATCAACAATTTGAAATATTTAAAAAATTTAAAGCTAATGACTTGGGAAAATTTTTCAATTCCACAACAAATTTCAACTTTAAATTAATTTTAATTTGGTATTTTAAAAATTTTAATTTAAGCATGATTATGTTGGGGTTTTTAAAAAAAAATTTTTATTCGGAAAAGGTTAAAAAGCTCCAAAATTATCGTTGAAATCCCCGCTTTCGGGTTTTGTACGGTTCTCCTCGGTTTGAACCCACCGGCTTGCTGGTTTGGGCCATTCAAGGGGGCCCGGGGGGCCGCGTTGGCCCCGACGGTTGGGGGAGCTGGTTTTTGCCTGGAAAATTCTTCGGGCGGCGGCCGTTGCATTAGGGAAGGGGATCTCCTCAAAAGCCCTTTTAGGTTCTCCCCGAACTTTCGTTTGCGCCGTATAACCATTTGGGGAGAACACTACGTGAAAAAGGTTCCGGTTCCCAGTTTTCCTGTGGGAACCCGGGGAAAGACTTTGGGGGGTTTTAACACCCGGGAGCAAAACCCTTTCTTTATAAAAATAATTCGGAAATTCGAGAAAATCCAATTTAGGGTTTTATTGATTTTCCAATCTTCCAAAGCCCATATCTTTTGCATCCAAGTCCAATTGAGCCCATTCAAATTTGTAAATTCATATAAAATTCAGATCTATTTATTTATGAATTTTATTTAATTTTGGAGTTTATTTTGCCTCTGTTATTTATTTGTTTTGTTTTCTTTTGTCTCGCTTCATGAGTAGACGTCGATACTTGGAAATTTTGCGTAAGAAGGAGCACCTCAAGACCAAGACCAATATCTAGATCTATTCCAAGGCAAGTTATACCTTTGATCATTTTGAACCCGTTTTCAAAATACTTTGTTTCAATGTATTGCATTCTATTTCAAGTATTTATTTAAATGCTTTTGGGTGTAGTTATTAATCCAAATTGTTATATCCACCTTGTCTATTGTATGCCATGATCTTTTGTCACCCTAGGTTGGTTCATTATTAGTTGGTATTATCGTAGCACCAACGTGGGTTGGTTAGATACGATTAGGCGCTTAGCCATGCCACAGTCATCATTTCATATGAGAGTTGCAATTATAAACTTGACTAAGTGATTATGGAACTGTGTGATGAAACTGTGTGTGCTTTGTGTGCTATTACTCGTTGATGGCATGTGTTGCACTTAATCAACAGGGTGGGAAAAGATTTAGACCGAGGCAAGTGGTGGATTCGTGTGAATGGTGGAGCTGTGCTTATTAAACTTTGTGATTTGGGTTAAAACTGGAAGTCTTGCCTTGGTCAATTAAGGACTTAACTTTGTGCGCCATTGAACTGGGCCTTACTGTACGACCACATGCCTAGTATGGGCTGGGCCTGACTTAGTAAGTTATGGAGTCTTGACATTGACAACTCGAGTTGTATTTAAGCGTGTGATGAAATTTGGAGGTGTGATATGTCACATCGCGGACTGATTCATTGCATCCTCGTCCAATGGTGTGTGTCGTTCCAAGAGTGTGTGTACAAATTGGACGGCGATAAAGCACACCAGAGTGTCATTGTTTGAGATGAAGTCTCTGAAAGGTTTTGTTGTGATCAACTCTGATCCGGTTGGTTTCATCGTGTGGGTAAAGTGTACAACCTCTGCAGAGTGTTTAAATCAATCTATTCGAATAGCCGCGTCCTCGGTTATGGACATGCTCGGAATTTCACACGAGGGTAGATTTTCATAAAACAATTGGAAAGGGTCACCGTGTGAGATAACTTGTTCAGTGTGTGAAAGAACTTGATTAGACTGTGTCCTTTGTGAAATCAATTGTTAACTTATTATTGACTATTTGTTTTGAATTACGCTTTCAATCTATTAATTGTATTCAATTGCAAATGTTGCATTTAACGCAAAGTAACCACGAAGCCATTTCTTTGGAATAAGCCATCATATATATAAATGCATTACGTGGTATGACTTGCGAGTACGGTGTGTACTCACTCTTGCTAAACAAATCAATGAAGTGGAGGAGTAAATCACTTTGCTTTTGAAGAGGAGTTCTCGAAGGTTGAGCGTTAGGGTCTTGATCGATCGGTTGCTGTGGTAAATTGATGGGAGCCACCGAGTTTATTTCGTTTCACCGCAGTATCCACCCCGACTCCCGAGGGGCGAGGCGGCGAAGATGGTGATCAGCAGGCAGCTCGTGCTGACCTACCTCTACCTGCTAATCTATGTCTGCCTCTCGTCGGGAGTCATCCTGTTTAACAAAGTAGGGTTCTTCTCTTCTAATGCTGATTTTGCCACCGGAAGCCATGCTATGTGGTAGAGTAGAGCAAATGCTGTCATGATGAACTTAAGATCCATTTTGTTCCTAATGTCATTTACGAAGTGTTTGTTTCCTTTTACAGTCTAGTGTGCTTTACATAATTCTGATATGAACGCATGCTACATTGCTACTTTGATTGGCCATATTACAATGCTTGTTTTCTGTGGGTTTTTTTTTTTTTTTTGGGGTTGTTAGGTGAATCAGGGTTTTGCTACAGCACACTGTCAGTAATCTGTAGTACAATGTGGGTTTAAGGCGTAAACAATTCGAGGAATCTTGTATTCGCGTGCTGATAATGCAGATCCATTGCTTTGTTTTTTTTTGGGTATTACATGCTTGCTTAGATATTAGTGGACCTTTGATTATGAGAGGTGACATTTGACTATGAAATTAATGCACTCAATTTTTTTATTGTTACAGTGGGTCCTATCTCCAAAGTACTTCAAATTTCCCTTCCCTATTACCCTTACAATGATTCACATGGCATTTTCTGGAGTTGTGACGTTCTTCCTTGTCCGTGTTTTTAAGGTTTGCTTCTCTATGCCATTTGCCTGTTATAGCCTTCCATGGTCGTTGTATACCATGTTGTTTGTTCTGTAATGAATAATGACGTCCTTGTTTCAACCAAATGACATGTAAAGTGTTAATTTTCAAGTGACAATTATTCTTGTGCAAGAACAGACAAGGAAATTTTGGGTTGCAAGCTTTAAGTTAAGTTGTTAGTTTGTCTGGTGACGTCATTTGGTTTTTCCTAGAGGAGCTAATGGAGTCATCTTGCTATTTTGGTAATGCAGGTTGTTGCACCTGTCAAGATGACTTTCCAAATGTAAGAGAATTCACTTTTGTCTCTTCATTGTGTATGAATTTGATTCTTAATCATTATGCTCCCCTTAATGCAGATATGCCACATGTGTAATTCCAATTAGTGCCTTCTTTGCCTCAAGTCTTTGGTAAGCTAACCGTAGGCAAGATGGAATTGATATTTCATCTCATTGTTTCTCAAAGGCTTCTTTATTATATTCCTTCATGCAAAAGCATGCATATGTAGGCATGTACAAATGTATGCGGAATTATATATGGCTAGAATGGGAAAACATCTTAAACTAAATTTCACTATGAATATTGCACAAATCATATGATACGTGCAGTGTTGGTGTTTTGCGATGACCTAATAGATTGTTTTGAAATGATAATGTGTTACTATTGATGTTGTTTGCAAACCTAACTGGTGTTGTGGAGTTCTTTCTTTGGGCTTGTCTTTTTCCACTATTTGCCTGGTATACTAGTTGCTCGAATAATATGACTTTTGTATCATGTGAAATTGGTGACATACAGTAGCGATATTAGTTGACGGGTTGTATGGACAAAGGAATGCTTTCTATATGGGCTTTAAGCCTTTAACTTAATTTGGTTATTTCTGCAAGTGGAATGCTATATACCAATTACAACTTCGTTAATGCCTGACACTAATATGTGAAGTATAATTTAGTAATTTACTAGTTTTCTATTCTTAAGCCCCCATACAGTTTTTACTGTGCATGGCAATTTGCTAGTTCACTGTAGAGTTGTCTTGGATCAAGTGTGCGAAGGATGCCTTTCCCTCACATAATATTCATACAGTACTTTGATTGGTTTTGGTTGTTTATTTTACAGGTTTGGCAACACAGCGTACTTGTATATTTCAGTTGCCTTCATTCAGATGCTTAAGGCCTTGAGTGAGTTACCATGCACCTCCCTTTAATTATTGAGAAAATTACATGGTACTGATCTGAGTTACTTTGAAATGCAGTGCCTGTGGCAACATTTGTAATGGCTGTTCTATGTGGTACTGACAAATTAAGATGGGACCTTTTCTCGAACATGGTGTTGGTCAGTGTTGGTGTTGTAGTTTCATCATATGGCGAGATTCATTTTAATGTGATAGGAACATTATACCAAGTAACTGGCATTTTCGCGGAAGCCCTCAGGCTGGTTCTAACACAGGTCCTCCTCCAAAAGAAGGGGTTAACTCTAAACCCTATTACAAGTCTGTATTACATAGCACCTTGCAGGTACCAGATACTATATCTGAAATTCTGAATATTTGCTTGCTTGGTTGATATAGCTCTGGCAACTATTGTTGTAGGAGATTACAATTTTTCTCTTACAGAATCCTTGTAAAAATACGAGGATTATGATTTCTGTCTTACAGAATACTTGTACAAAAAAAATATGAGGGCTGTCATTTTCTTAAATACCTTCAGTGATAGCAATGGCTTAGAAAGATATATAATTATGTTGAATTGAAAGGAGTTAATGGCACTTTGTTATTTTAATATCTTACAATTAACATTGCGCTGTTCACTACTCTAGAAAACAGTTGGATCACATTTGTGTTCATTGTATACTTGTATTGGCATTTTAATTTATCTGAATGTCTCTGAAGCGTCCGACAAATATGATTGCAAACAGGAAGTCCTAAATAACTTAGTTGATAAACTCGTTTAGTAACAAAGGACAATTTTGGTCGTGTGGCATAGCTTCAATAGGTATGCTTTTTAATGCATGATAGATGATTGGATAGGGATGCTAACTTAAGAACTTGAGATGACAAGAGATTGAGGCCATGCAGCTACTATTGCAATATATACACGTAAATAAACCTTTTGACCTTGTAATTGGTTTTTGTATGATCTTGACATCCAAAAACACTATATTCTTTATGTGGATCAATAGTTTTTGTACTCATTGTGGAAACATTTTCAAAAAGCGTATCAAAATTATATATGCTCCTCTTAGGCACATGCTCAAACTATGTAATGTGTGCAACAAACGCATTCCAGAGGTTTATGACAACTTTCTCTAGGACTCTTGTATGCGTAATTCCTTGTTGAGAAGCATACAAGAGGTTGTTAGGAACAAACATTTGCTGCCTCTAACATCTCTCGAGGACTCAGTTCAAATGAGTTGGCAAAATTAATCAATGTGCTTCATTTACTGAAACTCCTTTTACTTTGAATTCATTGGTGAATTTAGATTCATAAGAAATATTGGTTCGTTTATTAGAAACAGATGTTCAATAAACCATATTTGTATGTCGAAGGGCTTAGGTTATATAGGATGACACATTTACTCAAGGTTTCAAAGCATAATGATTCACAAAGTACTCTACTGTACAAGGGTCTTACACTTTTACCACTCGATCAATATCCACAAACTTCTTGTCAAAGGTGCTTTACTGGGACCATTCGGTTTTAAAGCATATTTTTTCATAGGAACCATTCAGGAAAATTATGTTTGAATGTTTTACATTGTGGTTTAGTGTTGCTTCTTTCAATCAAGAAGTTAGTCTAGCTGATTCAAGTTTGTTGTAAGCTTTGTTAGCTGAATTGTCGTTTCCTTGTAATGTTAGCCTGATACACTATCTCTGTACCTTTTGAAGTACATACATCTAAAAGCATTTGGCTTTTGGAGGCATTAGAATACCATTCGCTCATAATGATTCAACTTAAAGTATGAACTCTCTTAGCTTGTTCCACAAGAGTCTCTTATATCATCAGAAATCCAACCATATGTGCTCTAGTTCCCTAAAAGTTTAGGTAATATAAGTTGAGTACAAAATACTAATAGCTTGCTTAAAGTTTGTGCTAGCTCAAATATGCTGTGGACATATCCTTGAGATTGCAAAGTTAGGGCCTTCATTTTATCATTCGTTGCCAGTCACTGCTATTTCTTTCCAGCCTTTGTGATTTGGGATTATTATGAAATCCGTTCTTCGATACAATAAAATATTTCATGTTCTGTATGTCTCTAAAATGCTTGAACCTTTTTTCTGCATGCAATTTCTTGAATGTATTGTTCATTTATGCAGTTTCATCTTCCTATTTATTCCGTGGTATTTACTGGAAAAGCCAGAAATGGATGTCTCTCAAATTCAGTTCAACTATTGGATATTTCTCTTGAATGCAGTTTCTGCATTTGCATTGAACATATCCATATTTCTAGTTATTGGAAGAACAGGAGCAGTCACTATCCGAGTTGCAGGAGTTCTGAAGGACTGGATACTTATTGCCCTCTCAACCATTATCTTTCCTGAATCTATTATTACAAGCCTCAACATAATTGGATATGCTGTTGGTAATTATGTATTCAGTTTTCCCTAGAGATAGAATTTGCATCTGAATTCTGGAACAATAAGTTGATAATTTTATTTTAAATATGTATGTTGGGATTAAACTTCTTAATTAGTATTTATTTAATGTGTAGCTCTCTCTGGCGTTGTCATGTACAATTATTTGAAGATGAAAGATGTCAGAGCAAACCAACTTCCAGCAGATAACAAAGGTCAGGGTAATATTCTCACTGGTCACTGCACTTTTCGTATTTAGTTTTCTTGAAATTATTTAGGTCTTTCCCTTGTTGAATACGTTCATCAGACATCAAGTGAGATCTTTATTGTATCACTACAAATAAGTACAGTATTCCATGTTTCATTTTCTTCACATTGTTTTCTCCTGTCCCGGCTTTTGTTCTTCGTTCTGTAAAACACCGCTATTATTACAAAAATTGAATCGTCTTGCCCCGGGCATGTGCATCGTGTTGTTGTCACCATAGTTACGGATTCGCTATAAAACCCCGCGAATCGTGAACCGGATTCATCGAATCCGATCCGGTTTAGCGTCGGGTTCGTGTTCGCAGTGGAAATTGGAAGAAAAAATGGCGAACTACGAATCTAAATCCCGTACCGTGACTCGGACAAACCACGTTTCTAGTAACTATGGTTGCCACACAGGACATATGAGGTTTTGGACTAGAAATGGCTGTTTTTCATTCCTATGTTCTCTTGCCATTTCATACATGTCTTGCCTCGTTTATCTCCTGTTTCTTCAGCTTATTCTTGTTCTTCTATCATCTAACCAACTTTTACGACCATCCGAGTGTCACACACACCTGACATGCGGTTTCTTCCACTTAGCTTCCACTAAAGCTGATAGAACCTACAGTCCAATTTGTATCATACGGTCACAAACACCTTATTAATCCATGAAGTTTACTTTTGGAGTTTGGCTCTCCTGGAGATTACAAGTTGGATACCTCTTTAATAGTTTGGGAACTCCCCATTTTGTTTACTACCTTGACGTAATCCAGGAGTGAGAAATAACAGTTGTAACCAAATAATCCAGGAGTGAGAAATAACAGTTGTAACTTGTAACCAAATGGTTGCCTTCAATTTCTAATATATCCACGCAACTGTTGAAATGTGTGTTTTTTTTTGTGCAGGATAAGAAGATTTCAAACATATACAAATCTGTCAATTCCATGGACAGTAATGATGAAACCGTCGTTGGAGGTCTGGCATCAGAAGCTGTGGCGGTTGACGAGGAAGCCAATTTGATTCCTTCGTCACGCCTCTCCTATGTTACCTGGACACAAACAGGCAGCTTCAATAACAGATGACCATCATTTAAGTTTTGAGTTGGTTGTGGGAGCAAACTTCGTCCTAGATCGACCATCCTATGCTTTCCTCCAGGGGAGTCTCAAAGAGGAGTGTGCATATCAACTATGAGAAAGCCGTTTTTGGAAGCTCTGGCGATTAGTCCTGTATGCGCGCTTTTCTCCATGACATGTTGCTCGGATCTGGAGGTGAATTAGCAAGAGTTGCAGAGATAGGATCATAACTTTTGATGAGTATTTGGAGACATTTGGTAGTCTGTGTTAGATATACGATGCCTCTTAACCCAGCATGTCAGACCATAGATGGTGTAAAGCATTTTATAGATGCTCGTTTGAATTGCAGTTTTGTTTCCTTTTCTCAGTCAATGTATATCTGTTTTCATTTGCCTTGAGTACTACCAAGTGTGGATTTAATATGCTAGAAGTCTACTGCACCACTCTTTCCGTTGGGTATCATATTTGCATGTCCAGTATCGGATGTATCTGTCAAGTTTTGTCAAATTTACGAGCTTAAACACGTGAATTAAATTTATTATATTCGTCTATTAGCAAGAGGTTCCCGTTTACTCTATGCGCCTGGCCAGTTTACGCATGGTTACCGCAGTACTGCCGTACTGGCGTCGATTTTTCACTGAACCAATGTGTTGTCCCATTATTTGCCCCGAATCTACTTTGTTGTTGTCGATCAAAATTCGTAAGGAGTAAGGCGCGGATTGTGCTTTTGATAGCAAAAATTGTGACTTGTGAGCTTGCTATGGCCAGCCACCGGGGCCGTACCGTCCGGTGTGCAGGATGATCAAAACTCACTAATTAAAGGGTCCTATTTTCAGTTTAATCTTTGATCATTAATTGGTTAATTATTGTATTAGTAAAAGTTATCCCTTCAAGTTTCTCTTTCTCCTTTCATTTTCTTTTATTGTTGCACAAATACGACTATTACTGTCTCCTAGTTATCTTAAGCAAAATTAATGCTTCCCCGTTTGAATTTTCTTTTTGACGTTGGTGCCATTTATTGTGGGTTCAAGGTTTTAAACATACAATTTTTCCTCTCAAACTTGTGTTGTTATCTTGTACTCTTAATCTTTGTACATCATTGTTATTGAGCTCTGGTGTTGCATCACTTATTGGTCGTAATGGACCATTTGTGCTACGTTCAGGCCATTGGGAACTATACGTGTACGGTTGCGACTGCGTTTAATCATTGTTCTTAAATTTTTAATAGTACTTCACTTATTAGTGCAATTCTTTCTTGTATTTATGCATATAGGTAGTGTTCTATTTTTCGACCATATTTCCTAGAAATTAACTTTGATAATAACATTGGTGAGGTCACGTCGATTGTTTTGTGTTGAATATGCTACCTTAATGGTAACATCGACAACATTGATGTTCATTTTTCGTATATACAGTGTCTAGCGATAAATTTTAGCACAGAGCCTCTAAAATGCTAGCTACAACCCTGCCAGCCACTTGGCATGTGACCTTGTGTCTGATGTTTGCACTTGTGTGGCTTGAAACTTTAGACAAGGTATTCTTCCATGGACTAGTTAAGAGAAGCTCAGACTCCTGTACTCCTTCTGTTCAAGAATACATGATGTTTTAGATATTGACATAGTTTCTAGTAGCTCATTTTGATCATTATTTTTCATATGATTATGGTAGTAAAAATGATAAAATTATTATATTATGAAAATATTTATAATGATAAATTTAATAATACTATTCACTCATGATCAATTTAAATAGTTTTTCATATATTATTAATCAAAGTTAGATAAATTTGACTGCATATTTTCCAAAAACGAGCGGTCATGGGCAACCTCACATTCATCCTTGCACAAAACAGATAGAGACTTT
This sequence comes from Hsuehochloa calcarea, assembly GCA_036346395.1. Taxonomy (NCBI): domain Eukaryota; kingdom Viridiplantae; phylum Streptophyta; class Magnoliopsida; order Poales; family Poaceae; genus Hsuehochloa; species Hsuehochloa calcarea. The sequence continues at coordinate 18,565,532 of CM070597.1, read as the reverse complement.
TCAATTTTTACCACGTACCTCCAAGTGTGATACCATGACTTCATTGCAAATATCACAATTTTCGAATTCGTTTCCTTTTTAAGAATTTTAAATCGTTCGCGACATATGTTCGTTGTCTTGATTCAAATAAAATAAAAGGTGAAAAACGTCAACAAGATGTTATTTGCCCCAATAATGCATAAATAGCATGAATATCATTTTCTACTTAATTTTTCCGTGTTTAAATCAATCATTGTTCAAATTTTAATCGATTAAAAAACTCCTTGAAATGCAATTAATTAAATATATATAGCAAATAATTACAAAATACACAAAATTTTAATATCGATTACAACTTTGTAGTATGTGTATAGAGAAAAAGTTTGGAGCATATGAAAGAAAAATAATTTAATTGGAGAGAGTTAGGAGAAGAGAAACACATGCACATGAAATATAGAAACCACATTTGCCGAGAGCTGGCCCTCGGCAAATATTTGCCGAAGCGGCTCGGCAAAAAGTTTTTGATAACTGTTCAGGCCTCGCATTCATCAATACCTGATAATATTACTTTCGTGCTTACACAAATAAGATAGAAATAGCCTCTTAACAGCCATTCCAATCAACAACAAAAAAAAAGTAGCAATGATGGTGCTGATTTTGTCCAACACATGGTTCTTGACTTCGTGTGCCTCGAACAGCCAGCTCGATTGCAAGGGAGGTGCTCCAATTTTAAATCACATTTTTTTCTGAACAGTTTCCTGTTGGAAATAACCAGATGTCTTACAAAGAGTTGGAAGAGAAGGCAAAGGTTTGGAAGCAGTTTTTACAAACATCGAACCAATAAACAGAAACCTACTACAAAACATCAACTTTAACTTCCAAGGACCAATATTAAAGCACACGAAAGGGCAGATAGATATAATCGACCCTTCATTTGTTCTTTAATATATAAAATTACTCACCCATTGAAGTGGTGATGCAAAGCACCTCCCGCCATTAACCAAATGTACAAATTATGCAGCTGCACAGCGAGTTAAGCTTCGGCCACTTTGGTCGTGTAGCAATGTAATGCATAGGTGCCGTAAAACACAAGACAGTAGTAATAAATGGAGGTGAATAACCTGTCATTTGATTTGTTATTCTACGTATTCGCAGCCATACATAGGTGCCGTGAAACACACACACTCTGTAAGAAAAAGAAAAGACAGTCGTAATAAATGGAGGTGAATAACCTGTCATTCGACTTAATTTGTTATTCCACGTATTCGCAGCCACACATCACAGGATATTACCATACTCCCACTACCGGCCACCACTAGTCCACTAGTCTATTACAAGAGTTGTTTTTCTCCTATTATTCTATTTGCGGTAAAAACCAGTTCGACTCCTTGTCCAGTCCAAATAGGGGAGCACAAAACAAGGCGTCTACCAACTCGCTACCCCCGCCACTTCCTCCTTGGTAAAACCCTAGCTCCATCCCCTCGATCTCTAAGCTCAATTCAGTTCGATTCGATTTGGGCTACGTATGCTACTCGAATAACTTGGCTTTAAGCCTGGTTGAAGTTCTTGGTACGGAGCTATCCAGATTCGGACTTAGCGTAGCTTAGGTTTCTGTTTTGTTGCGGTGGTGCTATTAGCTTCGGGCTCGAAGATCTGATTTAGTCAATTACTTCGGTTTACTTGTTTATATTTTTGCTTGTTAATTGTGGATCATGTGCAACTTTCTGTAGAGTCATTCGAGAGGAGGGAATGGCGAATTACGTATGTTTTGATACTAGTCTATGTGCTAGACTTCGTGTTGGAACACTTTCTTGAACATTATCCATAGTTCCCTCTCGTGGGTTTGGTTGGGGGAATTCTCTCTCTGGAATGTTGCAGGTGTATGTATGCAAGGAGGCTATATTAGAACTTGATGAGGATGCTTTTTCTCTGAGTGTGGCAGTTTCCATGGTGTCATTTTGTTTGCATGATATATGGTTTGTAACTTTGCATCATGCAATCTTAAAAAGTTTTAATACATGCCAGCATTGATTCTTCATGGGATTTGCCTCTCTGCTCCAGTAAAGGGGAAAACTTAACGAAACTTTTTAAACGTGACGGTTTAATTAGGTAAGGGCATAGTTTTCCTTAGAATAATTAATCACATTAAAACCGGATACCAAACTGATGGGAGAAATTCTGGATGGATGCCAATCTCATCTCTCCCTCTCTTTTTTTGATGGGGATGGCAACCTCATCTTATTTTGCATCCTTCCATGTATTCTACACTAATCTATCTTGATGCTACTTGCACACACCCCTTTTCAATCACCTCTGTGCACCTCACAGCAATCCCCCGTGACTATTGCTGCCATCTCTTAACGGCTGCATGTGGTCATGCCAAATCATCTGTGCAGCATGTCTGCCACGATGGCTCACTCTGTTGCTAGTAACCGTGTTGGAGAATTAATATTAGAGTTTAATAAGAATTCAAGTCGTGTGCAAGTCGAGAGTTGTATTAAAATCGGATTGTAAACTTTAACACTACAAATAAAATGTGCGGGGGTACCAAGGGCCATCCATCCTAACCCGAGCAAAACCCTTACCTCAAGAACCGTGGCCACCATCTAGTATCACTTGATCCGCCGGCCACCGTTGTATCGTTGCACGTGGTCCTCCGCAACCAACCGGGTTGTGTGTAGGCAAGCCGGGGCGGCGGAGTGAGGAGGTGCAGAGGTAGCTCGGTGTCACCATCATCACTGAGGAGGAGAAGCAGAGGGAGGAGGAGAGGCTGTGAAGGAGTAGGCGGGATCCGGGTCGGCTCGGCCATACAGAGGTGAGAGAGAGGAGCGCCAGGTGCGGGTCACGGGCGAGGAAGGCGGCGTCATGAGCGACATTAGAGAAGGTGGCAGCCTGGCGGTGGCGACTGACATGCGGGTTGCGAGCGTGGAAGGCGGGGGCACGACGTCGTGAGCAGTAACAGAGAAGGTGGCAACTTGACAGTGGCGACCGATGTGCGGGTCATGAGCGAGTAAGGCAGGGATGCGGCGTCATGAGCGGCAGTAGAGAAGGTGGCAGCTTGGTGGTGGCGGAGCCGAGGCCTAGCGGGGATGAAGGTCGAATGTGGCGGCTTGTGTTGGAGTAGGCGGCGGCCCAAGTGACGGTGCCGAGGCAGGAGCGTGTGGCGTGGAGAAGCGGAAGAAGCAGAAGTAGCCGAGGGCGGCTTGAGGCTGTCGGATCCAGCGGCCCACGACCGAATTTGGACCGGCTCGACTAGAGAGAAGTTAGAGGAAGAGAGAAGGAGGTGAGAGGTGCTAGAGGAAGAAGAAACAAAGGAGGAGCAGAGTGCTGTGAGAGGAAAGAAAAGGGAGAAAGAGGAGAAGAAGGAAGGAACGAAATTGGGCTGCTAGCACTAGGGGGAGAGGAAGGGGAGAGAGAGGAGGAAAGAAGAAGGGGGGAAGGAAGGAAATTAGGCTTCTGGGTGTTGATCGGGGAGGAGAAGAAGGGAAGGAGGAGCTACTTCGGACTGCAGGTCGGGGAGGAGAAGAAGGGAAGGAGGAGCTGCCGGTGTGGATCTGGTGTGGCATAGGATCTGGTGTGACATGATCTGGTGAGGTCTGGTGTGGCATAGATTTTTACGAGGCGTAGCGTGTGTTATTGTTGTGGTGGTGATGCTAATGGAGGTTGTAATGGATAACACGATTCTAGTGGTAGAGTTTTATGGTAAGTAGAGAGGCCCTAAAACAAGGGGAGAAGATTGTTCAGGCGGTGGCTTTGTTGATTGTACTAATGATGGAATTGGTGGTAGGCACTACAACAAAACTGACTCGTGGGTGCGACTTGTTTGTATAGTAGAGACGTTTTTTCACCCCTAAGCACTTGTAGAAGCGTTTTTAAAATGTCTCATAAATGCTCTCTTATGTATCGTCGCTATGACAATAGTGATGTTTTCTAAAGCATCTCTACAGGGTATGCAATGTTATGTAAAGACGTTGCACTACGTCTTAATAAATAAAATATAAAAAATGTGTGAACGCTTGCAAAGGTTGGTACTCAAACTCTAGACCTAATGGGAAATACTTTTCTTAGACTTGTCACACTAGCCACCTCAACCCCACGTGTTTAGTTGTGTGTTGCAATATTTATATGTAGTTCTTTTAACATATATCAACCATCAAAAACACCTCTAGAGAGTTGGAAAGCATCTCAAAATAATGTCTTTACACAACATAACCTTTAGGCGAATTAGAGAGTGTCTCTACAAGATAATTTTTTTTTGTATGTTTCGAAAATGTCTCTAGCATACAAAATTTTAGGGCAATTTTAAAAGTGTCTCTAAAATGCGCATCTAGACTATATAACTCCTTATTTTATAGACATATTGAAAAGCATCTCTATGAGGGGGTTTTCTTGTAGTGCGGTCTCGAAGGTGGTGTTGACGTTTGTATTGGTAGCAAAGGTACTCATTGGAGTTAGTGTTAGTACTGGTAGGGGATATGTTTGTAGTGGTAAGTGTTGGATGGTGGTGATGAGTTCGATGGCGGTGATGAGCTCGACGATGGTGATGACGAAGCAAGAGCTGATAGTAGATCCAATGGAGGTTATGTCTAGCGGCAACTACAGTGATGGTATTGGTGTCGTGCGTGGTGTTAGTATGAGTGCCAGAGATAGTGTTACTGGAGAGGTCCGGAAGAGGATTGAGACTGGAGTTAAGCATAATGGTATGTAGCGGAGGTAGAGGTGATGGAGGTCGAGACTGGGGGTGTGTGGGCAGAGGTGGTGGAGGCCGGGGGTGGCTGGGAGCATATGGAGGAGTAGGAGGTTAAGGGGTCTTGTAGGGTGGGGATGGATTTGATGAGTAGGAGGTTAAGATCTTTGTGATGCTAACTATAGAGATGGTAGGTTTGATGGAGTTTGATGTATTGTAATATGCAACAAGATAGCGTAGTTATATCATGATGAGCAATGTTTGATCTTTAGTGAATAAAAGTTCAAATTAGCTATAGAGTTAATGGTAGGTAAACTTAACACTATAAATAAAAAATGTGAGAATTTCAAAAGACACACACCCACTATTCATGAAATTCTACAACACGGCAGTGTCAGCCGCACACAGTTGAGAGGTAAGCTTTCGAGGGTTGATATGAGAACAGAACTGCAGGGTTTGCTCAGTACGAGCATGTCCGCTCTCCATCTTTGTCATTCTATTCTACTTTACTTTTTTGAATAATTGCTTGTCGCTTTGCCTAGTGCTTTCAGCCATTCAAGTCACTCTTTAAGATATTTTTTCTCTCTTCATTACATGGCCCAAGAATCTTGTGTCTGTTCATCGAGAGCGAGAGTGGGAGGGTCTTTTGCGTCATTATTTGATTTCACTGCTCCATTTTTGCTACATATTGAGAACTAGATAAAAAAAACATGTACAGATCAAAGCATGACAGAATTGCTTATTATCTGTTTGAGGGCTCATAACTCGTTTTTTAGTATGGAGGCTGATTTAATATTTGTCTATCGTATTTCTTACTTTTGAGCACACGATATTGGTTACTACTGCTAGGATTGCTCCAATACCCATGACATAATCACACAAGTAGCTGTTTAGACAACCATGAATATGGTACTTTGCTCTACGGGTTGTTACGAATATATTATGTGTATTGAAGAGATCTAATGGCAATATATATAGAAGTACAAGAGAGATATAACATATATAGATAAGGCATATAAGAGTCCATATTCTAACTCCTATTCTAACATATCTCTAACACCCCTCAAATGCAAAGCGTATGCAATAGCATTGTATTTGAAAATGGTTGATACTAAAATATGATAAATCCAAAGTCCGAGTCTTGGTAATGTCGTCGTAGCATGCAACTCTTGGAAAATATGTCGAGTATCAAAAGACCTCCCATCCGGTGTCGTGCGACGGCTCATAAAGCACAAGGTGCGTGAGCAAAGTCGATCGCGTAATACGACGAAGAAGATGATGAAATCAACAAATATAGAGAGTTGTCAAATCAAGTCGAATAGGAATAGGTGAAAGCATGACGGCGCAGATCGTAGCCTAAGACGGTGGCGGCGCAGTGCACAAGAAGCGCAACGAATGCACAGTGCAAAAGAAGCACAACGCAATGCATAAGAAACGCAACAGAGGCGCAGTGCAGAAAAAGCGCGGCGCAATGCACAAGAAGTACAACGAAAACGCAGTGCGGAAGAAGCGCGGCGGCCTTAAAAGCTTGGGGCGGTGAATCTGCAGCGACTCGAAGAAAATAACAGCGGGAGCGGCGGCTGCTGCCATGCATAAGATAATTCATATACTTTTATGACTGACAATAAATTTATGGACTCGCATGGCTTATACGAACTCAAAGAGAGAGTGATACGGACTTGGATGGATGGACACAATGGAAGAACGACACAAATAATAAAAGATAGCAAGGATAACTAGTAGTAGTGCTCTTAAAACAACGGAACCAAGAATCCAATCTTTCTCGAGGCAGTAGACCAACGTAGGCCGTAGCGCACGATCGATCGATCGATCAATTGACCTCGTCATGTCCGGCGACACGGTGGCGGCGGAGGCGAGTGGCGAGTTGGAGAGGAAGCCCGGCGGCAGTAGCAACCGGATTCAGGTGTCCAACACCAAGAAGCCCCTCTTCTTCTACGTCAACCTGGCCAAGAGGTATTTGGCAGCAGTAAAACCCAATCTCAATCTCTACCAACAGCTGCAGCACACAAAACTGAGCGGCATGCTCCTCAATGGCCTTGACAGCCTCACGGAGGCCCTTCGCAAGCCCATCATGAGCACTAGACTTTTCACCACGAGCTGCAGAACAGTCATCAAGTCCATCAGCTCTCCAAAAAACTGGAATCAGGGTAGGTGCCTCAACTGGGGAGCCTCCAGTCCATCGCAAAAACCAAAAAAAAAAAACCACCACCAACAAAAAGATGAAGGCGGAGGACACCACCGAGAGGCTCAACACCCCCTCCGTCCTTCAATACCTCGAGCCTACTCACGACCACCACTCCACCGCTCAAATCTATCCCATCCACCCGAGGAGGACGTCGATGGAAGAGAGGAGGTGACGACGTGCGAGCGGCATCCCCGGCGGCGGCGCTGGCCACCGTGGCCTTGCGGGTCTCGGAGGACGGTGTCCACGTGTGAATCCGGGTCGGGGTCGAGGTCGGAGAGGCGGGCCGCAGCAATCCCGAGAAAAATATCGGCGGCAGGAGGCGGATCGATATATCCGCGAGGCGGCCGGGCGGATCCGGCTGCTGCTCTAGGTGAGTCTCCGAATCCAACCGGGGAGAGGGACAGGCGGCGGCGGCCTGATCCAGATTGGATCAGGATGGCGATGGCAGGGGGAAGACCAACGGGGGCGGCGAGGCTCGACCAGAGACGACGAGCTGACCTCGTCGGATGCTGCCTCGGCTGGAGAGCGACAGCGGTGGCGGAGGGAGAAGGCCGGCAGATCCAACGTCGTGAAGGTGATCCCCCACGCTCCGCAGCGGAGGAGAAGGCCGCCCCGGGAGTGAAGATGGCTCCTCCCGGGGGCAGCGGCAACGGCGGCGACGACAGGAGGCTAGGATGCGGCGCAAGTAAGAAACCCTAACCCTAACCTTCGCTCTGATACTATGTTACGAATATATTGTATGTATTGAAGAGGCCCAATGTGCAATATATATAGAAGTACAAGAGAGATATCATATATAGATAAGGCATATAATAGTCCATATTCTAACTCCTATTCTAACATATCTCTACCAAGCTGATTTAATATTTGTCTATCGTATTTCTTACTTTTGAGCACACGATATTGGTTACTACTGCTAGGATTGCTCTAATACCCATGACATAATCACACAAGTAGCTGTTTAGACAACCATGAATATGGTACTTACTGTTGCAGACTTGCTGCCCTACGGGTAATTTGTGAATTTTGGACAGTCATGTGCACTTAATTACAATTGTATTTGTTCAAAACTTGATGAAGATCATATGTTAGTGTTGAAGTAAAATGGTTGTGCAGCTACCATAACATGTTTGCATCTGTGCTTGGATGACATCGGATACAACCAATCTTGTTTTATCACGTAACGGTTGTAGTAATCTCTTCGTTAGACTTACTTGACAGATTCTGTTTTCCTGTCTCTGTCATCTCTCTTAGTCTTTACATTTTTTATTAGTCGTTACATTTGGCATTCTACAGGTGATACCTGGGATACACCTATACTCCACTCTTATGTCGTTCCGTACACGATACGCGATACAATATCGCAGAGTATCGGTGGAATTTACGTTTAAAAATAAATAATAAAATCCTGATACATCGTTGATGCATTGTGGTATGTTTTTGATACGCGAAGCCCAACACTATTCATTTGAAAACCCAAGAAAAACCCACCCAACATCAATACTCACATGACTAACCCTAGCCCCTCCTGCCCTCCTCCATACGCACAGCCGCCCCTCCTCCTTCAAACCATATGCCGTCGCCACCCCTCCTCCCTCCACCGCTGCTCCTCCCTCTCCGCTCCTCCTCCTCCCTCCGCCGCCCCTCCTCCAAGCCATCCCATCTGCCACCCCTCACCCTCCCTCCGCTCCTCCTCCTCCCTCTCCTCCACCCCTCCTCCCTTCGCCACTCCTCCTCCCTCTCCGCCGCCATCGCTCCTCCTCCTCTCTGCCGCCACCGCGGCCCCTCCTCCTCCCTACCGTCGCCGCGGCCCCCCTCCTCCCTCCGCCGCCCCTCCTCCTCTCTACGCCGCCCCTCCCCCCATCGTTGTCGCTCCTCCTCCAAGCCCTATCGCCCGACACCCGACGTCACTTGGAGTGCATTCCTCCTCTGGTCCTGATTTATTTGCATGGACTGAGGAGGAATTGAGGAGCTCGACCAGCCCGAAAATGGCTATTTTCAAATAATACATTGTTTTCATAAAGGTAATCTCATTGTTTCAATCTTTCGTAGCATCTATACATTTTTCTAATTTTTAAATACATATATACTCGCCGTATCGACATATCCTTATTTTTAGGGAATTGTGTATCATTGTATCCTTATCGCCGTACCGGTATCGCGTATCGGGGCAACATAAGGTGATACAAGTAGCCTACTTTTGTCAAGATGTCTAATGGTCATGAAACCGACAATAACATTGAGATTTGGAAGATTAAAAAGTAAGGCACTGGTGTCTGCTAGAGGAAATGTCACAAGCATGATCTCACAGATTTACTGTACCCCCATGTGATCAAATATCCCGTGTGACCAAGACGTTGGCACCTGGCAGCCATCACCTCAGCTCAGCAGAGGCTGAAGCTGTACAACAAGGTTCCCCCAAATGGATTGGTTCTCTAAACTGGAACAATTGTTACTGAAGATGCAAAGGAAAAGAAAGTTACTATTGATTTTGAGCCCTTCAAGCCTATCAATGCATCATTGTACCTTTGTTACAACAAGTTCCACACTGAAGCTTTAAATGAGCTCTTGGAATCTGATGATAAGTTTGGCTTCATTATTATGGATGGTAATGGAACTCTTTTTGGCACACTGAGCGGCAATACTCATGAAATGCTTCACAAATTTACTGTTAATCAATCTCCCGAAGAAGCATGGAAGAGGAGGGCAATCTGCTCTGCGTTTTGCTCAGCTTCGGATGGAAAAGCGTCATAATTATGTCAGAAAGAGCTGAACTTGCTACACAGTTCTTCATCAACCCAACTACCAGTCAGCCCAATGTTGCTGGACTAATATTGGCGGGTACTGCTGATTTTAAAACAGAACTGAGTCAATCTGACATCATGTTTGATCGGTGCCTTCAGGCCAAAATACTTAATGTGGTTGATGTTTCGTATGGTGGTGAGAATGGTTTCAACCAAGCCATCGAGTTATCAGCTGAGATTCTAGCAAATGTGAAGTTCATACAGGAGAAAAAGTTGATTGGGAAGTACTTTGAAGAGATTAGTCAAGATATTGGGAAGTATGTATTTGGTGTTGATGATGTTATGAATAATGCTTGTATTCAATATGAGGCCAATGGGCCAATATATCCTTCGCTTTGAAAGGGGTCATCGATACTATATCATATTTATAGATGATTTCTCTCGCCACACTTGGATATATTTCATGTCTTCTCGTAGTGAGGTCTTGTCCATCTATAAATAGTTTGCCACCATGGTTCGCATACGCTTCTCCACTCCTATTCGTGTTTTCGTCGACTACTCGGCGAGTACCTCTCTCATCACCTACGCAGTTTCCTTGCTGAGCAGGGCACTCTCGCTCAGTTCTCTTGTCCTGGTGCTCATGCTCAGAATGGTGTTGCTGAGCGCAAGCATCGTCACCTTCTTGAATCAGCTCGTGCCCTGATGATTGCCGCCTATTCCACCTCACTTTTGGGCGCAGTGCTTTCCATCGCCACCTATCTCGCCAACATCCACCTTCTTCCGCTTCTTGCGCAATCCCTATTGAGCGCCTCGTGGTCTCCTCCGACTACTCGCCTTCGTCTGCTTTGGTGCGTTGCTACGCTTCTCCTCGCCTCGAGAACGCACCAAACCGATCGCCTACCGTTGAGTGTGTCTTTCTGGGATACAGTGCCGAGCACAAGGGCTATCGGTGCTGGGATCCTGTTGGTCGACGGATGCGGATTTCTCGGGACGTCACTTTCGACGCAGTCTCGCCCTTCTACCCATGTCCTGCTCTCCTTCGGCTTCCTCTGTGGAGTCTCGTCTTTTTGACTTTTCCAGATACACCTATCTCTGCCTTGCCCTTGTCCACCGCCCCACTAAGTCTCCACATATTTCTCCCGTGGCCTCTCCGCCATTGTCGCCGCTGTTTCGCCTCCTGCGGCTCCTCGAGCTCCCCACTACACTCGCTACACTCGCCGACCTCGTATTGAGGATCTTCCGATGAGACCACTTCTCCGATGTTTCATCTTCTTCGATGCTCCATCTTCCCCGATGGGCCGTCTTCTCCTCGCTACGCCTCCGCGATCGCTACGATCGGCCCCGCCTGCTTTGCCTTTGCGGCGCAGCCTACTTGTGAGCCTCGCTCTCCACCGGATGTCATTACTCATCCCGAGTGGCAGATGCCATGGCCGAGAGATTGCGCCTCGAGCGCATCGGGTACTTGGGATCTTGTTCCTTTTTCCATCTCACTCGCCCCATCACATGTAAGTGGGTCTATAAGATTAAGACTCGCTCGATGGCTCTCTTGAGCGCTATAAGCGCGCCTTGTTGCTCGTGGCTTCCAAAGAGAGCATAGTCGTGACTACGACGAGACTTTTGCCCGTGGCCCACATGACCACCGCCGCACTCTTCTTTCGGTGGCGCCTGCTCGCCACGGTCTGCTTTCGCCTTGATGTCAAGAATGCCTTTCTTAATGGCGAAGTTGCGTGAGGAGGTCTACATGCATCCGCCACCGGGTATTCTGCCTCGAGGGCATGGTCGCCGCTTCGCTCTCTCTATGGCCTTAAGCAAGCCCTCGGCTGGTTTGAGCGCTTCTCCTCGTGGTCACTGCCTGGTTTTTCAAAGTGATCATGATCCTGCGCTCTTTGTCCACACTTGGCGTGGCGAGGAGAAAACGGCCCATCGGGGAAGATGAAGCATCAAAGAAGATGAAACATCGGAGAAGTGGACTCATCTGGAAGATCCTCAATCTGGTCGGCGAGTGTAGGCGAGTGTAGTGAGGGGCACGAGGAGCGCGAGGGGCAAGCGGCGGCGACAATGGCGGAGAGGCCACGGGAGAAATATGTGGAACACGGTGGGGCCAGGTGGATGAGGCAAGGCAGAGATAGGTGTATCTGGAAAAGTCAAAAAAGCAGAGACTCCACGAGGAAGCCAAGGGAGAGCGAGGATGTGGGTAGAAGGGCGAGACTCGTCGAAAGTGACATCAGAAATCCGCGTCCGTCGACCAGCGGGATCCAGGCAAATAGCCCTTGTGCTCGACCTTTGTATCGAGAAAGACACACTCAACGGTGGCGATTAGTTTAGTGCGTTCGCGGCGAGGAGAGCGTAGCAAGCGCGACCAAGCGGTGAAGAGGCGAGTAGTCGGAGGAGACCACAGAGGCGCTCAATAGGAATTGCATACTGAAGAGCAAAAGAAAATTTGGATGTTGTGAGATAGGTGGCGGTGGAAACGACCTCCGCCCAAAAGTGAGGTGGGATAGGCGGCAATCATCGAGAGCACGAGCCGACTCAAGAAGGTGGCGATGCTTGCGCTTCGGCAACACCATTCGAGCATGAGCACGGGACAAAGAGGCGGCGAGAGTGCCTGCTCGACAAGAAGCTGCGTAGGTGATGAGAGAGGTACTCGCCGGTAGTCGGCCACGAAAAACACGAATAGGAGTGGAGGCGTAATGCGAACCATGGTGGCAAAGCTGTTTATAGATGGACAAGACCTCACTCTGAGAAGACATGAAATATATCCAAGTGTGGCGAGAGAAATCATCTATAAATATGATATAGTATCGATGACCCCTTTGAAGCAGAAGGCGGGACCCCAAACATCGAGAATGAACAAGATCAAAGGGCCCATGAGACAACGACTCACTATGATGATAAGGAAGGTTGAATCTGTTTGCCTAACTTACGACCACGACAATCTAAAGAGGCGTCTCACAGAGCAGATCCCGAGAGACCACGGCGAACTAGGGCCGGCAGGGCGAGATCCACACGAGATGGCCAAGGCGGTGATGCCGCTGCTGGAAAGAGCTTCTAGAGCGGAGTGGCGAAGCGGAGAAGGCTGGCGGCGGTGTCGTGGAAGGAAGGTGAAGCCATCAAGCTCCCAAAAACGCTGTGAGTCAAGGCAGAGAAGTCGAACCAGCGAGCTCCGTGTGATCCTGAACACAACAAGAGTCGAGTCGAGAATGACTCGATAACCAAGATCGATGTCACCCGTGAGAAAGAAGGCTGCATGGTAAGGCGAGGAACATGAGCAACGAAGGAACATGGAAAGATGAGTTGCTTAGGGTCCTCGACGAGAGACGAAGAGAGAGTACCATCGGTGATAGAACAGCGGGAGATTCAAGAGGTGTAATGAAGGGCCAAGTAGAAGAATCGAGGAGTCATGTGAAAAGATGCTCGAATCAAGAATCCATGGGGAGGTCTTTGGTTTGTGGAGGTGGTGGTTTCGCGGTGCAGAAAAGTCGATGTGAAGCCGACAAAACACATCAAGGAGAATCTGAAGTAGCAAGCGGCGTCGAAATGCGGCTATCTCACCTTTCGATGAGAGAGCTTCTTTGAAGGAGTCGATCTGAGCGTCGATGTAGAAGTCACGGTGCTAGTAGAACGGCGTGAAAGATGCCCGGCGCTTCTTATAGCTTCGGAACTCAATGTGGCCGACCTTATCGCGATAGGAGCGATGAGGCGGCCACCGTCGGATGGAGCGCTGGCGAGCGACCACCACCACAGTCGGCGCCGAACCTGGCGGCCCATTTGTTGATGACACTCTAAAGGCTCTTTTGTTGAGACATTGCTAGTGTGGGAAAACCTTGATGTCAACAGATATGTTCTTAAGAACAGTGCATCCGGAGAAACTATTATAAAGCATCTGAACAAAGAGCAAGAACAACACCATAGCAATTTCCATGATGTGAGAAATAATGGGTTTGAGATTGAAGAAGACACAATGTTGCAAAGAGAATCTCACCAATAGAATCGCTAGCTCTCTATTTATATAAGAGTGCTGGATATGCTACAGTGCATACGCCAATACAGTTTCATGAGACTACAACAACTGAATCATATATTCAGAACCGACTATACCCTAACCACTTATATGCGATGTGATTGAATTAGGTAATTACAGATAATCTATAGATATACAATCTAATTCCGTTAACAGACCCCCTCAATCACAACACGTATTTTCTAAATTAAGATGTCGTCGATTGTTGCTGAAGAGCCGACTCGATAAGGGCTTTGTGAAAATATCAGCCAACTGATCTTGTGAGGAGATGAATCTGATATCCAGCATCTTCCTTGCGACCCGTTCACGAACGAAGTGAAAATCAACCTCAATGTGTTTCGTTCGCGCATGAAAAATAGGGTTAGTTGAAAGATAAGTGGCACCAAGGTTGTCACACCACAATACGGGTGATCCGGGTTATGATATTCCTAGTTCCCCCAACATGGACTGAACCCAAATCAATTCAGCCGTTGCATTTGCTAGTGCTTTATACTACAATTCGGTGCTTGACCTTGAAATGGTAGCTTGTTTTCTGGCACTCCATGAGATTAGATTCGGACCAAAAAATACTACAAAACCACTGGTGGACCTTCTATCATTTGAGCTCCCTGCCCAATCAGCATCTGAAAATGTGCTAAGGAGCATTGATGCAGAACGAGTAAACTTGAGTCGACTGTGTGCATATGCTTGGGATATCTGATAATATGTTTAACTGTACTTCAGTGATGCTCAGTTGGGGCTTGCAAGAACTGACAAACTTTATTCACGGCAAAGGATATATCATGCCGAGTGATTGTCACATACTTCAGTGCGCCAACAGTGCTGCGATATTGTGATATAGCATCCCCCGTCAATGGATTGCCAGAGAGCTGTGACAACTTATCTAAAATAGCAAGTGGAGTGGAGACAGGCTTGCACTTGAGCATGTTAGCTCGCTGCAGGAGCTCCCCAATGTATTTCTTCCGAGACAAATAGATACCAGTACCATGCTTGATGACTTGTATGCCCAGAAAGTAATGGAGATCTCCTAGATCTTTGATGACAAATGCCTTGTTCAATTTGCGCAGAAGATCATCAGTAGCTTGAGACAAAGAACTAACAACGATAAGATCATCCATGTAAATGAGGATATATACCATAGTACCTTGACTATTGTAGATGAAGAGAGATGTATCTGCCTTTGAAGCCATAAACCCCAGTTCTTGAAGATGAGAGCTGAGACCTGGGTACCATGCCTGTGGCGCTTGCTTCAGGCCATAGATAGCTTTGTGAAGCTTACACACATGTTGTGGATAACAAGGATCTTCAAAGCTAGGTGGTTGACGCATATACACTTCTTCATGCAGTACACCGTGTAAAACTGCATTCTTCACATCGGCTTGGTCGGTTTGATAGCAGGCATTGGAAATGATAAGGCGAACAATGGTCGGTTTGATAGCAGGACTGAATGTGTCCTCATAATCCGTGATGTTACTTAAAGCCTTTCGCAACTAACCTTGCTTTCTGCCACTCAAGTGATTCGTCAGCCTTTTGTTTGACTTTAAAGACCCGTTTTTAATAAATTAGGTTGCTTCTTTGTTGTTGTGGAACTAGCTGCCAAGTCTTGTTCTGAAGAAGAGCATCAAATTCTTCTTGCATGGCAACTTTCCATTGTGGATTGTCAAAAGCATCTAAATGAGAGAGCTCAATTTAGCCTATGCTAGAAAAGCTCTTCCTCGCACTGGATAACGCATAGTGCCATCATTGTATTGTTTGGGGTACAACGATATTGTTTTGCAGTCATTTTTGCATCTTGTGCTCTTGCATGTTCATGTTCTCTGTAGACACATCAATGGAATCAGTAGCTTCAGGAGTATTAGTTGTGTTCAAAGAAAGACTATTATCACATTGGTCATTGGAACACATAGATTCTGAAGGAGAAGTATTGTCAGATGGTGTCAATAGTGATGGCAAGGATGGAATAGAAGGGAGAAACACATAATTGTCTATGACTGAAGGATGTGGTACAGGCTGTGAGGAGCTGGACGAAAATGAAATGTGCGTTCATCAAACACTACATCCCGAGAAATGTATACCCGACTAGTTTGAACATGTAGACACTTGTATCCTTTGTGTTGGGTGTTGTAACCTAAGAAGACACATCACTTGGAGTGATACTCAACTTATGAGAGTTATATGATCTTAGGTTTGGCCAACAAGCACACCTAAAGATGTGCAAGAAGGTGTAGTCTGGCTTGATGTTGAGGATGAGCTCTAGAGGAGTGGAATTGTTGATGACACGGTTGGGTAGTCGATTAATGAGATACCCAGCAGAAAGAAATGCCTCATCCCAAAACCTAAGAGGAACTGAACCGTGTGCCAAAAGAGCAAGACCAACTTCGACAATATGATTATGTTTCCTATCAGCAGATCTATTTTGTTGATGTGTATGTGGGCAAGAAACAAGATGATGAATGCCAATCTTGTTAAAGAAAGGATGAAGTTGTTGATATTCTCCACCCCAAATGGTTTAAACACAGAGGATTTTTATGTTAAGGAGACATTCTACATGTTGTTGAAACTGAAGAAATACTCCTAGAACATCATATTTGAACTCGAGGAGATAAATCCATGTGAATTTGCTATAATCATCAATAAATCTTACATAGTATTTAAATCCTCTTACAGACCAGCGTGACGGCCCCCACACATATGAATGGATGAATTCCAAAGGTGCTAAGAAAACATTATTGGAAGAAGAAAACGAAAGTTGATGGCTTTTAGCCATTTGACAAGCATTACACACCGAATGTGTGTCTTTATTGGAGGAAACTAAAATACTATTATTCTGGAGAGTCTGCTGGACGGTGGAGAAGGAAGGATGACCAAGGAGATAGTGCCACTACTCTTGCGTGGGCTTGAACTTGTGACTCAACAGAGCTTTCTTGAATGAAGAAATTCTTGTCGAAGAGATAGGTTACAACCCTCCTTCACACGTGCCCTTAAGATGAATGCTCCTCGTGACTCGATCCTTTACAAGAAAATGATCAGGATGGAATTCAAAGAAAACATTATTGTCGGATGTAAGATGATGTACATAAAGGAGATGTTTGCTAGCATCTGGAGCATGGAGCACATTCTTAAGCTTAAGGTTTTTGACAGGACTTGAAATAAGAGATTGGCCAATGTGAGTAACAACCAAACCTAAACCATTTGCAGCTTGAATTTGCTTCTTGCCATGATACTTTTCACGCATAGTCAACCGATCAAGGTCATTAGTGATGTTGTCATTTGCACCCGAGTCAATGTACCAATTTGCATTAATGGAGTAGGATGGAGTGGTGGCGAGTGCAGCAGTCAGGCCTTCATCAGTGTTATAAAAATAGGGCAAAAGTGAGACACAAATTTTTACGTGAAAACCCTTGCGGGAAAAACTACGGGTGCCAACCGGCGATGATCACTATATGTGGAGTGTTTACAAATCGCACGAGATTACAATGAATCGGCTCATCTTCTCGTACGGCATACAAGAGGTATATATAGGGGGAGGACGTAGAGTCCAAGTAGGACACTTATCCTCTAATATGGAAACCGATTCGGACTCTTCCAAATTAGAGAATTCGGATCACAATTTCAACAATCTCCACCTTGAGACGAATTTCCTCTTGTAGCATAATGAAAAAACTTCAATCACCAGAATATCTCCACAATAAGATAAAAAACACCGTGCGCCAAATAATCTCTAGGACTAAACTGTAATACCAACTAAGGTTGAGCAAAGCTCAAACTTAGTAACAGGAACTGGCTTCGTCATCATATCAACTGGATTATCATGAGTACTTATCTTGCACACATTGACATCACCTTGAGCAATAACACCTCGAATAAAGTGATATCTCACATCAATGTGCTTTGTTCTCTCATGGAACATTTGATCCTTTGTAAGACATATAGCACTTTGACTAGGTAGTGCAAAAGTTATCTCCACAAAGCTCAGTATACAAACCTCTCAACCAAATGGGTTCTTTACAAGCTTCAGAAATAGCCATATATTCTACTTCAGTGGTAGATAAGGCAACAGTAGCTTGTAAACTTGCCTTCCAACTAACAGCACAACCACCAATGGTGAAAACATAACCTATAAGAGACCTCCTTTTATCCAAATCACCAGCATAATCAGAGTCAACATAACCAACAAGTTCATCTCTAGAATTCTCAAACTGCAAACGAGCATTAGAAGTGCCACGCAAATATCTGAAAATCCATTGAACTACTTTCCAATGCTCTTTTCCAGGATTAACCATGTATCTACCGACAACACTCAGTGCATGAGATAAATCAGGACGTGAACAAACCATGGCATACATAAGAGAACCAACTGCACTGGAATATGAAACTCTAGACATGTACTCAATATCATAATCTGACTCAGGACATAAAGCCGAAGATAATCTGAAATGTGAAGCTAATGGAGTACTCACTGGTTTTGCATCATGCATATTAAAACGACGAAGGAACTTCTCAATATAACCTTGTTGACTAAGGTATAACTTGCCAGATTTCCTCTCTCTCTAATAATCTCCATGCCAAGAATTTTCTTTGCTGCACCTAAGTCTTTCATCTCAAATTCCTTACTCAACTGTGCTTTCAGTTTTGCTATTTCTGACTTATCTTTTGCAGCAATCAACATATCATCAACATAGAGAAGTAAATAAATAGCTAAACCATTGACAGTCTTTAAATAGACACAACTATCATAATCAGATCGCTTAAAATTATGAGAGAGCATAAAAGAGTCAAATCTCTTGTACCATTGCCTAGGAGATTTCTTCAAACCATAAAGAGATTTCTTTAATCTACAAACAAGGTGTTCTTTTCCAGGAATAACAAAACCCTCAGGTTGGTCCATATAAATATCTTCTTCCAACTCCACATGTAAGAATGCAGTTTTAACATCTAATTGCTCAAGTTCATAATCATGCATGGCAACAATACTGAGTAAAGTGCGAATAGAACGATGCTTCACAACTGGGGAAAAGACATCATTAAAGTCAATACCTGGAATCTGGCTATAGCCTTTAGCAACCAACCTTGCTTTATACCTTGCTGGTTCAGTAGAAGAAATACCTTCCTTTCTTTTGAAAACCCATTTTCAATGAACATGCTTCTTCTCCTTTGGCAATTTCACCAGTTCCCAAGTGCCATTCTTCTCAAGTGACTCCATCTCATCATGCATGGCAGTTATCCACTTATTACAATCAGTGGAATCAATAGCCTCAAAGTATGATAAAAGTTCTACATTACCTTCAATTTCTTCTGCCACACTCAAAGCATAAGCAACAATATTAGCTTCTTCAATTAACCTCTTGGTTGGATTAATCTCCCTCCTAGGTCTGTCAACTGCAATGGACCGTTATGGTGACTGCTCACAAATAGGAGAATTCTCAACAATAGGTGCATCATGAACAACGATATTTTCCTTATCTGATGTGTTATCTGAACCAATAAGATGATCCACCTGAACACTTGAATTATGCTTATTCTCAATAGGAATATTAGTATGCAGTTTATCATGAAGCATAGCAGATTCATTAAAGACAATGTTTATGCTAATCACAACCTTACGTGTTGCAGGATTCCACAACTTATATCCTTTGACATCAGATTTATAACCAAGAAAGATGCACTTAACAGCTCTAGGCTCTAATTTCCCATTATCAACATGAGCATAAGCAATACAACCAAAAACTTTCAATTCTGAATAATTTGCTGGAGAACCAGACCATACCTCAATTGGAGTCTTATTTTCAATTGCAATAGAAAGTGACCGATAAATAAGATAGCAAGCAGTGGAAGCGGCTTCAGCCCAAAAACGCCTATGCAAACCTGCATTAGACAACATGCAACAGGCTTTGGAAATAATAGTCCTATTCATACGTTCAGCTACACCATTTTGTTTAAGAGTACCAGGAACGGTGTAGTGCCTAACAATGCCTTCCCAGCTACACCATTTTGTTTAAGAGTACCAGGAACGGTGTAGTGCCTAACAATGCCTTCAGTCTTGCAATATGATTCAAATTCATCAGAACAGAATTCCATTCCATTATCAGAGCGAAGTTTCTTTATCTTCTTTTCTGTTTGTCTTTCAACCATAGTCTTATACTCTTTAAATGCTGAAAATGCTTGTGATTTATGATTCAAGAAATAAGGCTACACTCTTCTAGAGTAGTCATCAGTAATTGTCAACATATAATTAGCACCGCCTAACGATGTCTTGCGAGATGGTCCCCATAAATCAGAATGCACATAATCCAAAATTCCTTATGTGGTATGAACTGAAGTATTAAATCTCACCCTCTTGTGTTTACCAAACACAATGCTCACAAAATTTTAATTTGCCGATGCTATGTCCATCAAGAAGTCCTCTCATGCTCAATTCTGCCAAACCAAGTTCACTCATATGCCCAAGGCGCATATACCAAAGATTAGTAGCATCAGAATCAGATAATGAACTTGAAATTACAACAATATTACCTGATATTGTAGTACCTCGCAAATTGTGCAGATTGGCAGATTTAATATCAGCTTTCATCACAACAAGAGAGCCTTTTGATACCTTTAAAACTCCACCTTCACCAGAATACTTGTACCCTTTAGTATCAAGAGTACTCAAAGTGATGAGGTTCCTTTTTAAATCTGGAATGTGCCCCACATCTGTCAAAGTTCTGATAATACCATCAAACATCTTGATCTGAACTGAACCAATTCCTGCAACCTTCAACAGGTTCATAGGTGGCAAACCAATCCCTATTAGAGCACATATGAAAAGTGCAGGCAGAATCAAGAATCCATTCACCATTGGTCTTAGCACATCCAGCAAAGGCAACAAGAATTTCTCCATTAGGACTATCATCAGCAACAAGAGAGGCTTTACCTTCATCATCTGGTTTACCTTTTGGCTTATAATAGCCAGCTCTCTTTTCTTTATTTTGCAGCTTCCAGCATTCAGAGATGTCGTGCCCACTTTTCTTACAATATTTGCACGACTTGTACTTGCCTCTTGATTTCGACCGGCTCTTATAGCCGTTTGGACTTTTACCTCGAGATCCATTGTTTGAGTTCTTCTCCTTTTGCCTGCCATGAATAAACAAGCCTTCTCCTTGCGAGCTTGAATGTTCAGAATGTACCATATGTTTCATCTTCTCCTTTGCATGCAAAGCTTCATAAACTTCATGAAGAGTGAGAGTAACTCTACTATATAATATGGTATCTCTGAAATTTAAAAAAGAACTAGGTAGCGAACACAAAAGAATAAGACTCAAATCATCATCATCATATTTTACCTCCATCAACTCTAGGTCGGTAACGATCTCCTTAAACAACGAAAGATGATCAAGTACAGATCCTCCTTCTTGCAATTTGTGGGAGTATAATTTCTACTTAAGGTGCATCTTACTGGTGAGATCCTTTGTCATACAAATTTGTTCCAGTTTCAGCCATAATGCAGCAGATGTCTTCTGCTTCAAAATATCCTGCAAAATATCATTTGATAGATGTAGGTGAATCTGAGATAAAGCCTTACGGTCTTTGCGCTTCTCATCTGCGGTCCATTCGATAGGTTGTTTATCAAATCCTTCCAATGCATCATGCAAATCCATCTGTGCCAACACAGCTCTCATCTTGACTTGCCACAGTGAAAATCTTGTGTCTCGACCCAGGAGTGGAAGATCATACTTCAAAGTCGCCATGAGGAATAGAACCTGAAATTTGCTGGTACTGATCAGTGTAAACCTAGCAAAAATCACGACTGATTTGGTACACCTTCTGTGTATGTGGAAAAAAAAATCTTCAAATATCCTGATGCACTTCTCGTCTGGACGTAGCAAAGATCACTGAAATTGGATGTAGAGAAAAAAAATCTCCAAAAAAGATGATGAGAACCTTGTTGTGAGGATTAATAAAGAATTTTTTTATATGGAGAACTTGGTCCAATACGTGAAGCAAAGATGGCTTGGATGCTTGGTACTGGCGAACGGACCTCAAGCACTTACTCTACGTGAAGCAAAGATGCATCTTGGGACCTGTGCTTGGTGGAGTTGTGCAACTTGATTGCTTCGGTTATCGTCTGCCTGCTGGTTCGCTGCACGTGTTGCTTGACTTTGGATGGCGCTGATTGGACCGAGGAACTGCGTTGCCGCTTGCGGACCGTGACGATGAAGGATGACAGCTTCGGACGCCCACGCGCACAGACCGAGGACGCTGCGCCGCGCGGGGTGAGTGCCGATGCAGTGGATGACTTCGGACGCTGTGCGCGCAAACCGAGGCGGCGAAGAGAGCCGAAGCAGAAGCCAAATCAAACTACTTTTTTTTCTCGTGTCTCTTCAAACCCTAATAACCAGGCTCTGATACCACTTGTTAGGAAAATAAGGCAAAAGCGAGACACAAATTTTTACGTGAAAAACCCTTGCGGGAAAAAACCACGGGCGTCAACCGGCGATGATCACTATATGTGGAGTGTTTACAAATCGCACAAGATTACAATGAATCGGCTCATCTTCTCGTACAGCATACAAGAGGTATATATAGGGGGGGACGTAGAGTCCAAGTAGGACACTTATCCGCTAATATGAAAACCGATTCGGACTCTTCCAAATTAGAGAATTTGGATCACAATTTCAGCAATCAGATTGGTAGGAGTGGTCAAAGCGATGGTAATATTTCATTGCAATGTGTCCCATCTTCCCACACACTTGGCGTACAGGGCGATTTCCTCCAAAAGAGCCATTCTTGTTGTAATGGCTGCCACCACCTTGATTGTTGTTGCGCTATGGTGGGTTACCTCTACCTTTATCGTGACCCCTTCCTTTTGGAGCATTGTTGATGTAGCCACCACGATTGTTCTTGGCAATGGAGTTCACCGAACTATATTCAATCTGCACACTATTGTGTTGTTCCAGAAGTAGCTCAAAAGATAACAGATGAGCATACACATCATTGAGTGACATATCATCTGATCTTGTAGTGATTGAAGTGACTAAGGAATCATACTCTTGATCCAGGCCAGCAAGTAGATATGTCACAATCTCTTCATCTCCCAGTGGATTCCCAATGGAGGCAAGAGTACCTGTGAAGGTTTTTACCCTATCAAAGTACTCTGGTGCAGACAAGTCCTTCTTCACATTGGCGAGTTGCATCTTGATCTGCATAACCTGCACACATGACTGTGAAGAGAATAGTCGCTCCAGCGTTGCCCAGACTTCACGAGCAGTGCCAAAGAACAAGACTTGTGCTAGAACCGTCTGATCCTGCTGGATCCACTTGATGTAGGCTGATTTTTTGACCTGCATTTCGCCTGCCTTAGTTGTCATTGAGATCAACCTTTCGGGGCACGCTGTAATCCCATCTATGAAGCCAATGAGCAGCTGGCTTCATAAGTATAGGAGGAATTGAGCCTTCCATAACATATAGTTATCGCGACCTAACTTGGCATTGATCAAGTGTGCAAAGGAAGATGGGGATGGGAGCAATCCAATGGAATTGGAGATGGAACCAGAAGTGTTTGAGACGACGAAAGCTGAAGAGGAGCTTGAGGTTGTCATCTCTGCTATGAATCAGAAAGGCTCTTATACCATGTGATAAATAATGGGTTTGAGATTGAAGAAGACAGTATTGCAAAGAGAAGCTCACGAATAGAATCGCTAGCTCTCTGTTTATATAAGAGTGCCGGATGTGCTACAGTGCATCCGACAAAACAGTTTCAGGAGATTACAGCAGCCGAATAATATATTCAGAACCGAATATATCCTAACCACTTATATGCGATGTGATTGAGCTAGGTAATTACATATAATATATATATACACACAATCCAATTCCGTTAACACGTTATTAATCTACCAATGCTGAGTTGGAAGTTCAGGAGAACCTCGCTTTTGGAATGATTTGCTAAAAAATAAAAAAAGTTTGGGTGCACTCTTGAATTTGTTACCAACCAATCTCAAGAGGGGTCACAATTTTGTAGAGGATTTGATGGCTTTGGTGGTATCTTGCGCTATCGGTTGGATATTCGTTCTTTTGATGAGCTTTCTGATGATGAGGGTGTCTACGAAGACTCTAATTAGCAAATAATTGATCACATGCCTGTGATGGACCCTCGAAGGATAGTTCTGAATTTTGATCGATTATTTATTTTGGAGTACCTCAAAAGAATCTGTATGTTTTGTTTCATCTGTGCACCAGCTTATGATTTCTATTGTTAACCATATTTTTGTTAAATGTTTCATCCTTTTGTTTTCAGATCCAGAGACTGGTGAGCGCAGGCTAGCTTCATATTATGTTTTAAAATTTTGAAATGGTACTCATCATATCAACTTGTTGATACCTCATATTCTATCGTTCTATCGACTGTGACTCTGTTTAAGTGTTGGAAAATTAGTGTTAGGGTTTAATAAGAGTCCAAGACATGTGTGAGTCAGATTATAATCTTGAGCACTATAAATAAAGTGTGTGGGGATCCTAAGGAACACACACAATTATTTTATAAAATCCTACATGGTATCAGATCCCTAATCCATTGTCATCTGTAACCCTAACCCACGAACCCGACTCACCTACCGCCGCCCCCCTCAATCCGCCCTTCACTACCTCCACTGTTGCAACAGGGCGCCACCACATTCATCTTGTGGGCGCGCTTGAGCCACTGTCACCGCCTAGAGAGGCTACTACCGCAGTTGTGTCGTGCTAGCCGCACGCGAGTACTGCCGTAGCCTTGCTAGCCGCCGCCGCCGCTCGGGTCAGCGGCCGCGCGAGCAAGCTGGGGGTGTGGGGAGGTATGGCCTGAGAGGACGACTTGGGGCGGCGAGTTGCGGCGACGGAGGATCCGAGGAGCTTCGCCATCGCGAGGTCGAGGCGGAGGAGGTATAGAAGGAGAGAAGGCAGGAAAATCGAAGGAGCGGAAGAGAAAGGAGGGGGGAGGAGAAGACGACGCGACACATGGGAGGGCAGCGAGGGCGCCTGCTGGGAGAGCCAGAGGGAGAACAAGGGATCTAGACAGGGGAAAGAAGAAGAGAGGTGAGAAGAAGAAGAGAGAGAGAGTCAGGAGGCGTGCGGGAGAAGGAAGAGAAGGAAAGGAGGAAAAAGGAAAGGAAGAAAATGGGAAAAGGAAAGAGAGAGAAAGGAAAGAAGGGAGAGAGAGAAAAGGAAAGGAAAGGAAAGAAATAGAAGAAAAAAATATTGGGATCTGGAAGGGAAGGAAGAGGAGGAAAAACAGAGGTGTATACAGGTGTGTTGTGCAACTACTGGCCTGCTGTTTGTTGCTGATTGGTGTTGTTGTGTTCGTGGAAAAGACGTGCGACATAGTTTGGTGATTGGGATGTGTAAATTGAGAGTTTCTGAGGCTGCGTGTGCTATGTTGGGGAAAGGAGAGAGAGACTAGAGAGGATGAGGTTGATATTTGAGAATTTGGTGTGGTCTGGTGATCTGGTGTGGCAAGATTTGGTGTGGTGTGGTGTGGCAGGATCTGGTGTGGTCTAGTGTGGCATATATTTTTGTGAGGCGTGGTGTGTGTTATTGCTGTGGTGGTGATGCTAACGGAGGTTGGAGAAGCATGGAAGACAGGAGGAGAAGATTGTTCAGATGGTGGCTTTGGTGGTTGTGCTAATGGTAGAATTGGTGGCGGTCTCGAAGGTGGTGTTGACGTTGGAGTAGGTGAGGAAGGTGCTCATTGGAGTTTTTGTTGCTACTGGTAGGGGATGGATTTGTGGTGATAAGTGTTGGATGGTGGTGGTAAGTCCGATGATGATGATAAGCTCAATGATGGTGATGACGAAGCAGGAGCTGGTGGAGGCTATGTTGAGTGGCGGCGAAAGTGAGGGTATTGGTGTCGTGAAGTGGTGTTGGTATGAGAGCCAGAGATAGTGTTGCTGGAGAGATCCGGAAGATGATTGGGACTGGAGTCAGGCGTAATGGGCTATGGCAGAGGTAGAGGTTGTGGAGGTCAAGACTAGGGATGTGTGGGGAGAGGTGGTGGAGGCCGGGGGTGGCTGGGGGCATGAGGGTAGAGGAATAGGAGGTTGAGGTCAGGGCAGCTAGTAGATGGTGGAGATGAATTTATTAACATCTCTGGTAGTATTAGTGGTGAGCAGCTTTTGATCTTTGTGATGACATTAGCTATAGAGTCAACGGTAGGTTTGGTAAAATCTAGTAATGATATTGCAATATATAACAAGATGATCATAATTGTTATCCCATGCCCATCTTAAGGGGGAATGTTGGAGAATTAATGTTAATGTTTAATAAGAGTCCAAGTGGTATGTCAATCGAATTATAATCTTGAGCACAATAAATAAAAAGTGTGAAGGTTATAAGGGACACATAATTATTCTTTGAAATCCTATGTTCAGATTTTATTTTCAGCTAACGCTCGAATGGTAGGGCATTGCGAATTTATATATTAAATATAAGTTCTTGTAAGTTGTAAGTTTCTTGTTTTGCACTTTTCGTTAACGTGCTGCTTTAGTTGTGCGTCCATGGTGGCTGCTGGCTTATGGTTTTCATTCTTCCTACAAAGTAGGCTGTTATTTTGCTTTTGCTTTGGGTTCTGACAATATGGATCTGAGAAACCATTTATTCCCAGGCAACTCTTGATTGAATCGGCAGTATCTATGTCAGTAGCAAGATTGAATTGGATTCAGTGTTTCTTTTCCTATTCATGTATCATCACACCATTCTACATCATACCAAAAAAGAGTCAGTATGTATTCTACGTGCATGCATGGAACATGGTCATTTCTTTGGCAATGCCTTCTCCCACCCCCCACATGAATCATCGCAGCAACTCTCCTGGCCGATCACCCTGTTGAGCTTCCTCCCCACGCAGCTCGCCGACGCACACCCGCCGTCCCTGGCGTTGTCGAAGTCCGGCACGAACCCCATGAATATCGGCGGCTGTGAATCGCGCCGCGGCTGCCCACCACCGTCCGTCCCGTACTGCTTCTCGACGCCGCCGTCCTTGCGGAACCTCACCTCACACCCGCCGGCGTGCTCCTCGCAGAAGAGGTTGTCGTGGCCCGGGTTCCCGAACACCCGCACGCCGTGCGCCCAGCACCGGTTGGCGCCGCGGTACGAGCACAGCACCTCGAACACCTCGTCGCCGCGCACGGCGGGCAGCGTCAGGCGCGCCGCCGTGCCGCTGGGGATGTTTGCGCGCGCCGACCACACCGAGTGGCTGTGGTTGTGCTCGCTGAACCCGTGGCATAGCAGCTGCACGTTGCCATCGGCGAGGTCCAGCTCCTCCCCGACCTCCTGCTGGTTCGTCATCACGATCAGGCGCCGGCCCCCGCCGGCCACGAAGGGGGTTGACAGGTGGCGGCACCGGAACCGGAAAAAGAAGCTGAGCGCGACCGCCGCGGCCATCGCCGCGGCGAGGGCGACGATCTTGACGGGCGCCGTGGCCATGGCGATGCGATCGCGGTGGTGCGCGGACGGTGCTGGCGCTTAGGATTGCGGAGACCGAGCGGTAGGTACGTGTCCGGACGAGGCTGGCATGCGAAATGGTGCGTGTTTGCTTCATGCATGTTTCGATATGGTTTTTGGTCCAGGCCAAAATGGATTTACCGAGGGCAAACTTAGACAGCGGACAGAGAGGAATGATCGTGTTTTGTTGTAGTTTAGGAGGCGCACTGCCTAATTTTGGGGTGTTGCTTGGCTGGTTAAATTTGCTTGCTAAGGTGTACGGGTGAACCAACTCGTTTTTTTCTAAGAATAATGATGTCAAGCAAAACTTCAACAACAACGGCAGCAGCAAGAGAGAAAAAAAAGAGATCAAATTTGAACAGACATGAAATACTCAAGATCACACTATCCTGATCGAACACTAAACAAGATTTAGCTGTGCCGTCTTTTATTTGGGACCATTTGGTAGCCTAGAACAGAGCTGGCTCCGAATCATGGCGCCATCCGAACAGTAGGCAAAAACTGAACAGGATGATGATAACTTCAGGTTGGTCTCAGACTCAGTGCTTCCCCTGTAGCATGTCCCGGAACCAGTAGGCGGACGCCTTCGGGTGCCGTTCGAGCGTGTTGAAGTCGACGTAGACGATGCCAAACTTGGACGTGTAACCTGACATCCACTCGAAGTTGTCGAGGAGAGACCACGCGAAGTAGCCGACCACGTTTGCGCCCTCGTCAATGGCTTTCTTCAGCTCGGTGAGGTAGCTCTTGTAGAACCGAACCCTCGTTACGTCGCGCAAGTACTGGTCGCGACTGAGGTTTCCAGGTTGATCCATTCCTGGAAACATGATGACAAGATTGGTACATGCATCCCTTGATATGCAGCACGTTCATGTGAAGTATTGAATATCAAATCGAGATATGGAGTTGTATCGAGTACCGTTTTCAGATATGACGATTGTTGGATTTCCATACTTCTGCTTGATGTAGTTCACACATCCGTACATCCCCGTTGGGACAATGTAAAGCCAATTAGAATTTGCCTGTAAAGATCCACGAGTTAACAAGGATTTATCATGTTAGTTTTGAACTTGTCAGTGCAGATATGCAGCGCTAGAAGAAACTGAAGCTGAAGAAGGTTACAGCTAAGAGCTGCATACCTTTGGTCCAATTGGTTTGCCATTTCTCTCAACTGCAAAATGTAGGCGATAAAGGATAAATTGACAATATCTATAGTAAATACTTTAATGTGAAACCAACAGTTTAAGGCCAGAAACTCACAAACATATGAAACCTGCCAATCGGCTGAGTAGCTAGTCGGTGTCTGCTGCAGCAATTTCTGGCCCTTCATGTAGCTAGCTGTGTATTGATTGATCCCAATATAGTCTGCTGAGCCCTTGACCAATTTAGCTTGATCAGGAGTGAACCTGGGCAACCTCTCTTTCACAAGGTCTTGCATTATCTGTGGGTAGTGTCCATTTATTAATGGATCAAGAAACCTGCATCCAATGCAACCGTCGATGGCATTAACATTGATATATTTTGTATGAAACTTAAGAGGCTTTGTCATAGGATACTTGTATGGCCTTACCAACCAATATGGAAGTCCCTGGCTCTTTGAGCTGCTGCTTGGTCTTCAGTTGAGTTGGTAAGAGCTTCATACCAATTGAAGTCCAGAACTATTCCAACCTTGCCTTGCTGAGCTGCCTACATTTTTTAAATTTTATTTCGTTCTTCCATCAGCAATTTAGACAGAAAGAAGCTAATGACAAGTCAAACATATCTGAAAAACTGGACAGCCAGAGATCCCCCAATTGTGTACTTTAACCTTCTCAAAGGGGGAAAGAACTATGTATTTTTAGAATATTACATACCCAATGAATTAAGAAAATAACACTCATTTCATGGCTCTATAATAGAATAAGAATAATGAAAGCACGTCGGGGGCATGGTTCCACAATTAATGCACATTGACCCAGCCACACTTGATTTAGTAAAAGAAGAAAAATGTAAACTACACTCCCAAGTCCCAAACGCTGATCATATTACAATTTACTCCTACAACTGTTCTATGAGATTCTTCTTCAAGTAGAAAAATACCTGATACTTATTCCGGTATCTTCCAACTGCAGCAGCATGTGATAAGAGAAAATTATGAGCAACAATGTAAGGTTCTGTTGCCGAGTTCCCACCGGCAGCACATTTGGTGCACCTTTGAGGAGGATTTGTCCCTTGGTCATAACCAAGAAGTGTTACTATCCTTGGCTCATTGAATGTAAACCAGTGCTTTACACGATTGCCAAAGGTCTTAAAACAAAAGTCAGCGTAGTCTGTAAATAGTTCCCTACAAAACAAATAGTATGAAGATAATCTAGCGCTGCTCTTTGTACAACTTGTGACATCAGAGATATAGCATGCTGCATTTACCTAGACTAACATATATTAACTAGAGTGCTTGTATGTTCTGCAGTTTTCCTTTGGTAAAACATAGAAAAACTTCCACATGCATAATTGTAATTTGTCAAAATGTGAAGTCATTATTAGTGAAAAATTTATTGTAAAAACAATAACTGGTAATTTTTCCCCGCCATTTATATTAACATGTATGCTTATAATTCTCAATTACAAGTCTACAATAACTCAGAAATGACAACACAATTCTAACACATGAGTAGATGGAAAGATTAATTATTAGTTTGACTTACGCCATCTTTGCATTTAAAAAGCCTCCATACTTCTTCTCAAGTGCAAGAGGGAGATCATAGTGGTAAAGATTGACATAAGGAGTAATGCCTGCTCAAGGAAACATTCAGATATGAATGTAATCAGGTTCCCATGGAAGTTTCAGAGGTCGAAATTTCTATGATTAGTTATGTTGTACCTTTCTGAAGCAGGTAGTCTATCAGGTTGTTGTAATATGCTACACCTTCTTCGTTAACCCTTCCCTCACCATCTACATGATAACATAAACCAAAGATGCATCAGTGGTAGTAACAGCTTGTCCTTCATTCAGAAAGATATTGGAGGTATATAGTGTGCTACAACTTGAGTCAAATTTTGTGTACCTGGGAAGATCCTGGACCATGAGATTGAAAACCGGTACGCATCGAAATTCAATCTTTTCATGAGATCAACATCTTCCTGTGCGGGAACAAAAGGACTAAATGTAAGGCCCTGGAATTCTTTCTTGATAAATACTTGTATGCTTTTTCAAAAAGAAAGTTTTGCATATTCTAAAGCGTTTACAGTTAATAATGCATTTGGAGGTGCCAATCAGCCCAGCTTTGTGGATTGTAATCTATCTGGTGTTTATTTTTTGAAGGAATGATCTATGCAGTGTTATTTACTTATTTTGAAATAATACAAAAGTTTCACTTATTATCTAGCAAACTTGGTCAGCCAACTCTTTTCTATTTACCAAAAGAAGATAGACGTTGCCATTAGCTTCTATAGACAAGTTATACTAAAACTTAAAGACGATAGTTTACGTTTCACACAGTACTCTAGAGAACCCAAACAAACCGTAAAAGCAACCCTTTTGACAGATTTTTTGCAGAGAAACCAGCAAACTAGAAGGCTCCAATAAGACTAGTTTTCAGAAAGTTGCATTGCTGGTATTGTTCGTAGCAGGCTCGTGACTCGAATGTGAGCTGGATAAGTGATATCCGGACGAGTATGACAAGATAGACAAGACTCAACAAGATGGCGATAACGAGTCGGATCGGAAAGAGGCTCGCCATCGAGGGTCGGAGGTGAACATTGAGCTCCATAGGAGTCTCAACGGACGATCGATGAGAGAGGCACGATCAAGAAGATCTGAATATACTTCTCTTGGGACATAAAGAAACCATCACGAGTGGAAGTAACCTCAATCCCAAGGAAGTATGAAGAGGACCAAGATCCGACATAAGGAACCTTTCACTAAGGCGAGCCTTGACAAAGGCAATGTACTCGAAGTCATCTCCGTAATGATCATATCATCAACATACTGAAGGAGAAGAGTCAGGCCACGAGGCGAAGTGTGGACAAAGCGCGCGAGATCATGATCACTTCTTTGAAAAGCCGGCGGTGACCACGAGAGGAGAAGCGCTCAAACCGGCGAGGGCTTGCTTAAGACCATAGAGAGCGGCGAAGGCGACAAACCATACCCTCGAGAGCAGAATACCCGGTGGCGGATGCATGTAGACCTCCTCACGCCTTTCGCCATTAAGAAAGGCATTCTTGACATCAAGTTGAAAGCAGACCCGATGGCGACAGAGCGCCACCGAAAGAAGAATGCGCGCGGTGGGTCATGTGGGCCACGAGGAGCAAAAAGTCTCGTCGTAGTCACGACCATGCTCTATTGGAAGCCACGAGCAACAAGACCAACGCCTTATAGCGCTCAAGAAAGCCATCGAGGCGAGTTTTAATCTTATAGACCCACTTACATGTGATGGGGCGAGTGAGATGGAAAAGGAACAAGATCCCAAGTACCGATGCGCTCGAGGCGACAATCTCTCGGCCATGGCATGCTGCCACTCGGGATGAGTAACGACATCCGATGGGAGGCGAGCTCACTAGTAGTCTGCGCCAAAGCAAAGGCAAAGCAGGCGGGGCCGAATCGTGGGCGATCGCGGAGCGTAGCGAGAGAAGATGGCCCGTCAGGGAAGATGAAGCATCGAAGAAGATGGAACATCGGGAGAAGTGGGCTCATCCGGAAGATCCTCAATCTGGTCGACGAGTGTATCACGAGTGTAGTGGGGAGCTGAGGAGCGCGAGGAGGCGAAGCAGGCGGCGATAATGGCGGAGAGGCCACGGGAGGAATATGTGGAGGCGAGATAGGTGTATCTGGAAAGGTCAAAGGGCAGAGACTCCACAGAGGAAGTCGAAGGAGAGAGCGGGGCGTGGGTAGAAGGGGCGAGACTCGTCGAAAGTCATCAGAAATCCGCATCCGTCGACCAGCAGGATCCCGGCAAATAGCCCTTGTGCTCAGTACTGTATCCCGAAAGACACACTCAACGGTGACGATCGGTTTGAGTGCGTTCGCGGCGCGGGAAGCGTAGCAAGCGACCAAGCGAACGAAGGGCGAGTAGTCGGGAGAGACCACGAGGCGCTCAATAGGGATTGCGCCACGAAGAAGCGAGAAGAAGTGGATGTTGGCGAGATAGGTGGCGATGAAAGCGACCTGCGCCCAAAAGTGAGGTGGGATAGGCGGCAATCATCGAGGCACGGCCGACTCAAGAAGGTGGCGATGCTTGCGCTCGGTTAACACCATTCGAGCATGAGCACGGGACAAGAAGGCGGCGAGTGCCACGCGGCAACAGAAGCTGCGTAGGTGATGAGAGAGGTACTCGCCATTGATCGGCCACGAAAAACACGAATAGGAGTGGAGAGCGTATGCGAACCATGGTAGCAAAGCTGTTTATAGATGGACAAGACCTCGCTCACGAGAAGACATGAAATATATCCAAGTGTGGCGAGAGAAATCATCTATAAATATGATATAGTATCGATGACCCTTTCAAACGAAGGGAGCGGACCCCAAACATCGAATGAACAAGATCAAAAGGACTTGAGACAACGACTCACTATGATGATAAGGAAGTGAATCTGTTTGCCTAACTTACGTACGACAATCTAAAGACCAGAAACTCACAAACATATGAAACCTGCCAATCGGCTGAGTAGCTAGTCGGTGTCTGCTGCAGCAATTTCTGGCCCTTCATGTAGCTAGCTGTGTATTGATTGATCCCAATATAGTCTGCTGAGCCCTTGACCAATTTAGCTTGATCAGGAGTGAATCTGGGCAACCTCTCTTTCACAAGGTCTTGCATTATCTGTGGGTAGTGTCCATTTATTAATGGATCAAGAAACCTGCATCCAATGCAACCGTCGATGGCATTAACATTGATATATTTTGTATGAAACTTAAGAGGCTTTGTCATAGGATACTTGTATGGCCTTACCAACCAATATGGAAGTCCCTGGCTCTTTGAGCTGCTGCTTGGTCTTCAGTTGAGTTGGTAAGAGCTTCATACCAATTGAAGTCCAGAACTATTCCAACCTTGCCTTGCTGAGCTGCCTACATTTTTTAAATTTTATTTCGTTCTTCCATCAGCAATTTAGACAGAAAGAAGCTAATGACAAGTCAAACATATCTGAAAAACTGGACAGCCAGAGATCCCCCAATTGTGTACTTTAACCTTCTCAAAGGGGGAAAGAACTATGTATTTTTAGAATATTACATACCCAATGAATTAAGAAAATAACACTCATTTCATGGCTCTATAATAGAATAAGAATAATGAAAGCACGTCGGGGGCATGGTTCCACAATTAATGCACATTGACCCAGCCACACTTGATTTAGTAAAAGAAGAAAAATGTAAACTACACTCCCAAGTCCCAAACGCTGATCATATTACAATTTACTCCTACAACTGTTCTATGAGATTCTTCTTCAAGTAGAAAAATACCTGATACTTATTCCGGTATCTTCCAACTGCAGCAGCATGTGATAAGAGAAAATTATGAGCAACAATGTAAGGTTCTGTTGCCGAGTTCCCACCGGCAGCACATTTGGTGCACCTTTGAGGAGGATTTGTCCCTTGGTCATAACCAAGAAGTGTTACTATCCTTGGCTCATTGAATGTAAACCAGTGCTTTACACGATTGCCAAAGGTCTTAAAACAAAAGTCAGCGTAGTCTGTAAATAGTTCCCTACAAAACAAATAGTATGAAGATAATCTAGCGCTGCTCTTTGTACAACTTGTGACATCAGAGATATAGCATGCTGCATTTACCTAGACTAACATATATTAACTAGAGTGCTTGTATGTTCTGCAGTTTTCCTTTGGTAAAACATAGAAAAACTTCCACATGCATAATTGTAATTTGTCAAAATGTGAAGTCACTTTTAGTGAAAAATTTATTGTAAAAACAATAACTGGTAATTTTTCCCCGCCATTTATATTAACATGTATGCTTATAATTCTCAATTACAAGTCTACAATAACTCAGAAATGACAACACAATTCTAACACATGAGTAGATGGAAAGATTAATTATTAGTTTGACTTACGCCATCTTTGCATTTAAAAAGCCTCCATACTTCTTCTCAAGTGCAAGAGGGAGATCATAGTGGTAAAGATTGACATAAGGAGTAATGCCTGCTCAAGGAAACATTCAGATATGAATGTAATCAGGTTCCCATGGAAGTTTCAGAGGTCGAAATTTCTATGCTTAGTTATGTTGTACCTTTCTGAAGCAGGTAGTCTATCAGATTGTTGTAATATGCTACACCTTCTTCGTTAACCCTTCCCTCACCATCTACATGATAACATAAACCAAAGATGCATCAGTGGTAGTAACAGCTTGTCCTTCATTCAGAAAGATATTGGAGGTATATAGTGTGCTACAACTTGAGTCAAATTTTGTGTACCTGGGAAGATCCTGGACCATGAGATTGAAAACCGGTACGCATCGAAATTCAATCTTTTCATGAGATCAACATCTTCCTGTGCGGGAACAAAAGGACTAAATGTAAGGCCCTGGAATTCTTTCTTGATAAATACTTGTATGCTTTTTCAAAAAGAAAGTTTTGCATATTCTAAAGCGTTTACAGTTAATAATGCATTTGGAGGTGCCAATCAGCCCAGCTTTGTGGATTGTAATCTATGCGGTGTTTATTTTTTGAAGGAATGATCTATGCAGTGTTATTTACTTATTTTGAAATAATACAAAAGTTTCACTTATTATCTAGCAAACTTGGTCAGCCAACTCTTTTCTATTTACCAAAAGAAGATAGACGTTGCCATTAGCTTCTATAGACAAGTTATACTAAAACTTAAAGACGATAGTTTACGTTTCACACAGTACTCTAGAGAACCCAAACAAACCGTAAAAGCAACCCTTTTGACAGATTTTTTGCAGAGAAACCAGCAAACTAGAAGGCTCCAATAAGACTAGTTTTCAGAAAGTTACATTGCTGGTATTGTTCGTAGCAGGAGTGTAGGACACATATTGATGCATGATAACTAGTTACAGAATCCAGCTTTACCTAGTTGTCATGCATGACTATTATTACGGCAAGTTATTATAATTACTTATACAAGAGGCTAAGTTATTATCTATATATAGCTGGTGATATTTGTTGTAATAACCCTGTATCTCTATTCTTTTTTTTCAAAACGCGCAAAAGGATTGGGCATCATTCCATTAAAACGAGATAACAAACAACAACAACAAGAACGATTACAAAGCGAAAGAACAAAAAGGAACGAAGAGCTAAAGCCTAAAACAAACTAAAGACTGAAACCAAAACCAAAACGAAAACTCAGCCGAAGATTGGGCACCATAGAACAGGCTAGGCTCTACCGAAGCCAAGTGAGAGGCTAAGGAGACTACTCTGGGGGTGCCAGCGCCTCTAGTAGAAGAGAAAACGCCATGCGCCATTGGCGATACTCCTCACAAGCCCTGGAGTGGAGTCTAGGGTTAGGGTTTCCATGGGTTGTGATCATGGATGAAAATCCCGGCCGGTTACCGCCGGTTACCGGCCTTACCGGTCAGGTCCGGTAACGGAAAACCCAGCCGGTTTTTCCTAGTTTAGCAAATTCAAATTCTAGTTTTTAAATTTTGGCTGGTTTTTAAGCAAATTCAAACGAATTTCGTCCGGTTTTTTTCCGGTAAATCCGGTAACCGGCCGGTTACCGTTACCGGCCAGTCACCGATAAACTGGCCGGTTCCGAGTTTTTTATCCTTGGTTGTGATACCATGTTAGAATAACCCTGTATCTCTATTCCAAAGGACAATATATCATGTACATGGTGGGGCAATATGCAAAAAACACCCTAAGCTATATACATATCTAACAATATTCAAGGTACCTCCTTCGCATTAGACATCTAGAAAATCCATAATAATCCTTAAATCGGGATTAAAAAATTCCTAGAAATTCTCTCATTAATTGAGAGAAAAAGAGTAGATCTACCCTACTTATTTCGATGGGGTCAGATTATAACGGTGCCGATTAATCATACATAAATATTACAATTGTTACAGTTGTAACAAATACACTATATTTTCCAAAAGTATTAGAGTTATATAACAAATACAATATGTTGCAATATAAATATTGCCGCACCACGCAATTCCCCTAGTTATTACTAATATAACAGCTGAAAAGTATCTCCATTCATTAGTGGGCTTAAAGACCAGATGGTTCTCATTTACTTCTGATGTAGTACCTTGTAGCGATGATATTGATCTGTTGCAACGTCTGCATTTTGATTTCCCACAACATTTCCTGTTCATTACAACACAAACTAAGAAAATGTTAGTGTGGATGGATTTCACAAGTAGGACCACGAGTTTGACAGATCAAGATCAGACAAATTTTGAATGTCACTTTAAATTCTAGGTCCAGTGTTCAGCTGCCAATCTATGTAAGGACAAAGATGCATAGATCTGTATCAATTTTCAATATGTACTACCAATCAGCACTGAGTTAGTCGTCGTCCAACATTCCATATTCGATACATAATTTTAGCAAAATGCGCCTTGTGATCTTGTCCCTTCACAAATGTCCTAATCAAGAAGCCATATGCCCACATCCTTATCAGAAATTATGGCCTCATGTATCCATCATCGCCGTTCCCGGCCAGAACCAACCGGTAATTAATCTATATACCTGTTCAATTAATAATTACGCCGCTTGCATGAAGTTTCCTCACGCTACTGATGACAAACTACCATCGTAAGATAGTGCGGTTGTTGTACTACTACTAAGCATACTACCTTAACTGACATGAATGACGCTGACATCACTCTCTCGTACTAGTAAGCAGCGGATACTACTAGTATCGATTTCGAAGCAGAGTTGAGTTTAGGGGCACAAGTAAAGCACTGTACTAAGCAACAAATTAATTTACCTGGGGTGTGCGCGAAGGCGTCCCAGATGGACGGCCCGCGGCCGCCGGACGCCGCCATGCCCTCGACCTGGTACGCCGACGTCGCCGTCCCGAACACGAACCCCTTGGGGAACGCGGCCCGGCTCAGCCCGCCCAGCGAGTTGGCTGCGCGGACGCGAACCCCATCGTACGCTACCAGCAAAGCAAGCAGCAGCAGGCAACTCGCCCGCCGAGCGGCCATCTCGCTGCCGACCTGCGGAGCTCTCGCCGCTCGCGCGCGCGCGAGCAGAGCAGCAGCTAGCGGCAGTGGCAGCTCAGAGAGTCACAGGTCACTACTCCCACTTGCTAGTGCTGGCACAGTAGCACTCCCTACCTCCCAATCCTATCCTAGCTGCTGCTGCTATTTGTGCGCGCGTCTCCTCAATAATTGTCGGTGCAGTTGGAGGTGGAGCCGAGCGGCGCGGGGCATCTTCCGGACGTGGATTTAGCGGTGCGCGCGCCCGAGGTTTGACGTATTCGGCGTAGGGACCGACGGGTGCCGGTGCCGGTGACGGTGACGGTGATTAATCCGCGTGGGTCGCGTTGCCCGCATGACGTTCCGCGGGAACGAAATGATGATGGCCAGCTCACGCCTGTCGGGTAGGTGGCGCAATCTTTTCACGGAATCGGCGCATACGGTACGTACGTTCCTCGAGCCTGGCACGACGAACCTCTCGCGGTTCGTGCGTCGCGTCGGTTAACCTCTCGTCTGCCTGGCAAAACTGCGGGTCCTTGTAGTTCTTACTGGTTTTCGCCTGGGAAAGGAACTTTCCTGATGAGTGAGGGACTTTCCATTCCATGTGTGCCGTTTTGGAAGAACAGGACACGCGACGCGACGCGTGCTTGCTTCCCTCCGTCTTTAGTGGCAGTGGCATTTTTCGTCGAAACAGCTACATGCAAATTTGGTGAAGGTTCGACTGAGGATAAGATCTAGTCCCAATAGTTCAATCACTCCTCATCCATACGAGTCACGGTATACATTTTCTCACGTGGGTCATGGTCTATGGATACCTATGATCAGGGATATAAAAAAATCGTACTGGCTTGGATGTGTCGAAAAATAACGGTTCAAAATATTTTAAACGTAAACTCTAAATTTTGAATTTAAAATCTTAAGCAAATGATTGCTACTACCACCGTCTGCTATTTGCTTGTGTGAAACCTAATGAAAGTATTAGTGTTAACTGATAATTAATGAAGATAAATCGTAAGGGAGCCATGTGATAGTCACTTGCTATCAATCCATCAACTTATTCCTTATTGGCAGCCAACGGCCATACAAGTATTGAACTTTGTCATGTTGTATCACTACAAGGATTCCTACATATTGCAACAAAAAATAAGTTATTGTAAACAGTCCATATTATTGCCATAATTAGTTATTTCACAGTATTATTTATTTGTTATCACTACAATTTATAATTGTTGCAATAGTTAAAAATTGTTGCAATAAAACATTTGTATCACAACGAAAAATAATTCATTGCAATAAAATATTTTTATCACAACGAAAAATAATCCGTTGTAATATGCAATAGATATTACCACGCTTTTATTTTTGTTGTAATATTTATAAATATTGCAATAAAATATTTAGATATCATGTCTCTAAATATTCCTTTCCCTCCCAAACACTTAATTCACATGTAAATCTTATCTCCAATACTTTGTTTCAAGCCAAAGCTATTGGTGTGAAGATCTTGAACCAAAGAAGCCTATGTAGCAATACAAGTAAATCATATAGAGTGAGACACAATATTACTTGATGCTCATGTAGCTTCACCATAAATCTTGCGCTACATCAAACAGACCAGCAGCCATGTTTCAGGTCTATCTCTAGACCTGTTAGCATTAAATAATTAAATTTTGCATTGAAGTATTACATTCCAGATCAATCAAGTATTAATAAATTGGATCCGTCTATTAAAAATTAGACAGTTTTTTCTTCCAAAACAGTGAGTTTTTTCTACCGTCGGATGGAGATCCAACGCCCCAGATTTAGCACCTCCCAAATCCTATACAAGCAGTCCATCCCCAACACCAACCCGATGCCTCCACATGATCCGCCGCCGCCGCTCCACACGCATCCCAGTGCCTCGCCGTCGTCATCCCCGATGCCGGCGCGACCCGCTGGCGTGCCCTCTCCGCCGCCGCTGTCGCCTCCTCCCCCCTCCTCTGCCTCCTTCGATTGTTTTTCGTTGGCCTACTCCAGTCAGATCTGGATTGATTCCCATGGATAGGTGTAGATCTGAGAAAGAGATGTCTTGAAGACGACCAGGAGAGGAGCGTAGGAAGCACAAGGAGCTCGTCCACACGCTGCCCCTGCATCGTCCATGTCTAGCGGCCATCAATTGGTACAGTTCAACCTCCTACTTGACTGTCTCTGCATTGCACGAGCCTTTCGGATTGATGGCCGCATCGTCAAGGCCCAGATATGAGAAACTCCCAACGAAGAAAGGTAATCAACCCCCTTCGTATTGGTTTATTTATTAAACAAGATAATGGAGATTTGATCTCGAGAATTGAAGTGCGCGAAGCTTATATTTGGAGAAATGGGTTCTTGTGATGTATTTAGGGGAAACACTCTGTTGGGGAATCATGAAGCTTTATCTTCAGTTCTTGGGTTTCAATCTGCAGTACAAAGAGATAATAGCAGTACATGAAGAAAGCAAATCGTGAACCCTTTATTGCAAGTGTGAAAAAGGTAATGCTGTGTTCAAGATTAGCACTAAACTGCATGTCTACTTCCAATAGTACTGGAAGAACTTGAATTATGACAAGAACGTTCAAATGTGTGATGGCTTAAGTAATCTATTTTTATTCTCAAAATCCTGTAAAGAAGCTCGACCACGATGTCAACATTCAGGATTTCTTAGGCATCAGGTAAGAATCTTAAGCTGAACCAAACAGGACCTTCAGTTCTTGGGTTTCAATCTACAGTACAATTACAAAGAGATAATAGCAGTACACGAAGAAAGCAAATCGTGAACCCTTTATTGCAAGTGTGAAAAAGGTAATGCTGTGATCAAGATTAGCACTAAACTGCATGTCTACTTCCAATAGTACTGGAAGAACTTGAATTATGACAAGAACGTTCAAATGTGTGATGGCTTAAGTAATCTATTTTGATGGCATAAGTAATCTATTTTTATTCTCAAAATCCTGAAAAGAAGCTCGACCACGATGTCAACATTCAGGATTTCGTAGGCATCAGGTAATTCTCTCTTCAATATATGTGCAAGTGTTCTATTCACAATATATGGGCTTTGCACTGAGAAAGATTGCTCTGAGGTCTCTCTTCAGCATGCAGGTGCTCTATGCCAAGTTCGAAGTTCTCTAGTTGGATGCATTGTTTCAACCTATGGATGCTGCCTTTAGCCCTTCACTAGCTAATGGAGTTCTGTATGAATCTTTATGTATTTTTATACTGGGACATGTTGAGACATGGATAAGTGTGAGCTTTTGGGAATTCATGAATAAATTTGGACTTGGTTGTGCTATTTATGTATATATGGTCTGAGACCTTTGATTGATGTGCTATTGGTGCCCAAATCATTAAGATACAATGTGTTGTATGTCAGAATACTGAGGAAAATTGAGTAATGAAATGAGCAAATATGTGCATTTTTTTTCATTTTTGTTCATTGCTTACTTTCTGACGGTTTAATTGATACCGTCAGAGTAAATATAATCCCTGATAGCATAATATGACTATGGCGATAGGCTATTGCCATGAAAATAATAGCATTGTAATAGATTATTGCCTTAAAATGAAATTGTGGCGATAGGCTATTGCCATGAAAATAACCTCGTTGTGATACATTATTGCCACAAAACTATGATGATAGGCTATTGCTATGAAAATAATCTGGTTGCGATAGGTTATTACC
Organism: Hsuehochloa calcarea; assembly: GCA_036346395.1. NCBI lineage: Eukaryota > Viridiplantae > Streptophyta > Magnoliopsida > Poales > Poaceae > Hsuehochloa > Hsuehochloa calcarea. Next base: position 18,524,652 of record CM070597.1, on the reverse strand, counting down.
ACGAAAATAAAACTGTGGTAAAAAGCTATTACAACGAATTGCTAGTTGTTGCAATATTTCTAATGCAACGATAACATATTGTGGCAATATGTTCGTAATGGCACAACATGAATTGTTGCAAAAGTACAATGAAATCGTTGCAATATCATGGTGAATTACCACATTTTTAAAATCATTGCAATAACCTATTACCATGCGACTTATTGCAATGACTGTCGGCAATTTTGCCACGATTTAATCCGTTGCAACAAATGCTTATTGCAACGATTTTGGACCTAATGCAACAATTTGAGCTGTTGGAATATTGTGTTTCCCTTGTAGTGTATCAAATATATATTATATAGGCAATATATGTATCAAATAATTATGTACTTGCATCAAAAGAAGTTGATGATTTCATATCTATTTTCTTATGAAAGCAAAGTCGAAAGAAATAATCACGTACGCTCTCAAATGCTAGAAATTCCCACGTTAATTGGTAAAAAAAGATAAAGATCTACATTATCGATCGTGGTGAGTCCAAATTATAACAGTCTATATCAAAAGAAAGAGTTCATGTCAAGTACAATAAAACTGAAATTCAAAGTAAAAATAAATAAAATAAACAATTTGATTTTCATACGAGTTTCAAAGTAAAAGAGTCCATGTTAAGTACAATAAAACTAAAATTTAGAACAAAATAAAATAAAATAAAATTTAAAATTTGATTTTCATACAAATTCCTAAGTAAAATTCCTAAATAATTATAATTCAGAATAATTAAAAAGTTACAATTAGATTTGTATACAAAATCTAACAAAAATGAAATTCAAAATAAAATAAAATAAACAATTTGATTTGGATATAAATTATAATATTATAAATCGAATAAAAACTTAAAAATAATTGACAATTAGATTTGTATACGAAATTCAACAAAAAAATAATTGAAATTCGGAATAAAAATAAAATAAAATAAGCAATTTGATTTCAATAGATATTCCAAGGTAAAATCCTTAAATAACTGTAATTCAGAGTAAAACTTGAAGAAAAATACCAATTGGTTTCGGATACAAAATCCAAGGGAAAACAACGGAAATTCGGAATAAAAATAAAAGAAAGTTTACAATTTGATTTCCATACAAATTCCAAAATAAAATCCCTAATTAACTAAAATTCAGAATAAATTAAATAAATTTAGCAATTTGATTTGTACACAAACTCCAACAAAAGTAACTAAAATATTGTATAAAAATAAAAGTTGTAACGAGAATGGCACAGATAGTGTCGGATGAGACACAAAAGAAGCAACTACGTTCACTATCAAAATCATGTGTTTCTATTATTGCTTTATATGGAATAAAAATAAAAAATAACTAAGATTTTGAATAAAAATTAAAGGTTATAACGAGAATAACACAAATGATATCGGGGAGACCACAAAAAATACAATGGTATCGATCTGTCTTGCAATAGGATATTGACCCACGGGAAGCGAATAAGCAACGACGGAGATGAGGACAATATCATGCTGCTCACATTAGTCGTTCAACTAGCACAATGTCGTGCTGCTCGCTAGAGCGATTGAAGAGAAAGTCTAGTGTTGAAGGAGCCAAAGGTCGCGATCACAAGTGGTGAGCGTCGGCGTTGTTGAAGAAGTTAGTAGCTAAAGAAGCTCGATGATGGGAAGCCCTGACAGAGAAGAGATGAAGTTTTGTATTGAAGATGAGCTATGCATGATATGGGGTTATCGGGTAGCTAGGAATATGCCATCATTGGTGAGGGCACATCGTCGCCGACGATTGCAAAAATATTATCCATATCGTTAGACAATTATTAAAGCAGATATGTCAGCATCACTGAAGATGATAGGTTGTCGCGGTTAGTGGGGAAGCTACAACGTTGAGTTGGCTAATGTCGAAGAAGAGGAACGATCGACACGAGAGGAGATACATCGAGCATATATAATATCATGCATTCATATGTACATGCATGCATCCATACAAATAGAAGCGCGGGCTTACGGAGGCGAGAGTAAAAATCTTAGAGTAGAGAAGGCGCAGTCGTAGGGAATAGGCTCGGGATCACTGGAGAGAGCATGACATGTGTACCCAACTGAGATCAACGATAGTTGCATGCGTATATGTGTTGATGTCGCAATGGTTAGGCAATAATTGAGAAGAAGTAGAAGATAACTATGTGATAAAGTATTGCATTAAAAAGGGTAGCAACTGAGAGGGATCGATCAAGATTTTGGTTTACCGTTAGAGGTTGAAGCAAAAAATATATGACAATGAGAAGAGATAGAAGACACGGTTCGGTGGGGTAGCTGGCATGTAAGGGGATAAGTTCAAGGTAAGTCGCCTATGGTGCATCGATATATGCGTGAGCAATGTACTATAATACTATGTAAACTAATAAGATAATTTGCTGCACACATAATCAATACATTGCTTGAGATTAAATAGAAGTACTTGTGAATGCATACAATTTGGAAAATGTAACTAATTACTAATAGAGTAAGAACCACTGTTATTAAGTCACGTAACTAGTTGACAAGTCGGTACACAACCTCCAACTAGAGTCATCGATTCGACTAGGAGGGCTAGTCGCAACTAATTGAGATTTGCTATCCGCCCGACTTCAATTTCAAATAAAGCCATTCATCAAGAAAAATTTGTTACGATCAAAACAAGTAAGTCATCAACTCATCATCATGGTTATGTTGTTCATCCCTTTATTTCATGATTTACAATATGTATATGTGTTTAATTGTTATACAACTTAGTATATTACATACCCTGCTTAAATACTTTTTAGTCATTGGACTAGTCGTGGCTAGTCACGACTAGTCGGTCAACTAATCGACCAATTTGACAAGTCACCCCTCTTGCGACTCGACTTTACAACTTAATAACCTTGTCATCCAAGAATAGAAGTATGCAACTACATAATTTATGCATGATGGAGAGTGATTAGTTTCTAAAAACCCCAACGACTTATTATGCTTATTTTTTTTTCCATCAAAACTCATATTTCAATTATATTCATCAGATTGCATTCTCCTTTAATTTATATTGTCATTTCTAATATTTACGATATCTTAAAATCTAAATAGCCAACCAGATACGTAAATATATTCTCAATCATTTATACAAACTTTAAAATAAATTTAACCACATAAATATCGGGCCACAAATCGGCCACATGTTTAAATTGGTCAATATCATTTGTCTGATATAGAACTGGTAACCAGTTATAACCGATACCATTCGAGGTCCGGTAGTTTTCGAATGCTTCCGATGATATTGATACTTAGCTCGGTACTAGCCGGCGTAGTCAAACTCTCTACTCGCAATACAGCTTATCAATAAAACAGTCAAAGCGGTAACCACAGTAATACAGCTTATCAATAAAACAGTCAAAGCGGTAACCACAGTTCAATCTATGCAAAACTGCAAACACACGAATAGCATTACCACCATAAGCACGTACTGCACGTTACCCATACAGATCTGGCTCTGAATCATAGTGTCCACTACTGCACTGGCGTGCAATAGGTCAAATTGAACAGGACGACCTGATCAGGTTTGTCTCAGTTCCTCTTCGCTGCAGCATATTTTAAAAACGAACATGCTGATGGCGTCCACTACTTATTACGTACTGCTAGAGTGCCAGTTGCTACATTAGGAAAAAGAACTTCTACAACGAGGAAAACAGGAAGATGGAAGGAAGAAGCAAATACAAGGAAACCAACAGAGGAAGCAAAAGCCGAGGACTACTTGAGGTTGCTGAACCAGCTGGATGGCTGCTTGAAGTGCCTGAACCAGCTTGAGCGCCGTCTGTAGTGCCTGAACCAGCTTTTGAACCAGCGCCAGAAGCCTGCAGCATGTCTCTGAACCAGTAGGCTGAGTCCTTCGGGTATCGCTTGAGGGTCGTGAAATCGACATAGACGATGCCAAATTTGGATGTGTAACCTGACAACCACTCGAAGTTGTCAAGAAGAGACCACGCAAAGTAGGCGACCACGTTTGCACCATCATCTATCGCTTTCTTCAGCTCAGTTAGGTAGTTCTTGTAGAAGTCAACCCTCACAGTATCATGCAGGAACTCTTCACGAGTGAGATTTCCAGGTTGATCCATACCTGTTACCATGGCACCATAATTTGTAGATACAATTCAATGAGCAATGCATGTAAAATTTCAAGTTAAAGGAGATAGGTCATTTCAAGTACCATTTTCTGATATAATGATTGTCGGATTTTTGTACTTCTCTTTTATGTAGTTCACAGCTCCATACATGCCTGTTGGGACGATGTAAAGCCAATTAGAATTTGCCTGCACAGATTGATACATCACCACAGATTCTCATGTTAGCTTTGCACTTGTCAATCTTGTAACACTGATAGAAGGAACTATAATTGAAAGTGGCAAGAGGAAACAGCTATATATACCTGCTGTCCAATTGGTATGCCATTTCGTTGAACTGCAAATTTCAAGGGAGGGTGAAAAATGATATCTTGACACTTACTGATACATATAAAACTTGAATCATAAGTCGGTAACTCACATATAAATGAAACATGCCAATCGGATGAGTAGCTTGTTGGTGCTTGCTGAGGGGTTGGTTGGTCTGTCATGTAGTTAGCAGTATATTGATTGATCCCAAAATAATCTGCGGAGCCCTTGACTAACTTAGCTTGTTCAGATGTGAAACTAGGTAACCTCTCTTTCACAATGTCTTGCATTGTCTTTGGATATTGTCCATTTATTAATGGATCAAGAAACCTGTATTGTCATAATTGATTTATCAATATGGGAAATTCTTGTTAGACAAAAACCTTGAGATTTTGTCACAGATTACTGTTAGGGTCTTACCAACCAACATGGAAGTCTCTGGCCCTTTGAGCTGCAGCTTGGTCTTCAGTTGAGTTGGTCAGAGGTTCATACCAATTGAAGTCCAGAACTATCCCAATTTTGCCTTTCTGACTTGCCTAAATTTTAGAACAAAAAAACTTTTCTGGGTCAGCTAATAAAATTTTACATGACAAGCAATACATTGTGACATATTTGGCATGCTTCAAGAGCTATTTTCACTATGAACTGTATATGCTATTGCATTGTTCCGAATCCGAAGAGCAAGTAAGCTCTGGTACACTTGATTTGGTTTGTCAACATATTAGAAATACATTAGTTTAGTAGACAAAAATGCTTTCACCAATTTCACTGTCATGCTGCACAAACCACAAGGTAAACCAAAAGCATTTGAACTTGCAGGCATAAACTATCCTTTTTGAAGAAGAAAAATATATATTAACGAGAAAAAAAATGCAGACTTTACTCTAACCATTACAGTTAGATCACTTGGTAGTCAGCACAGCATGCAGTTTACAAATTCAAATTTTGAATTTTGAATTTTAGTTGATTTTAAGCAAATTTAAACGAAATTTTTTCTCAGCAAGATTCCGGCGGTTCCGTTTCAATCCACAGTCAAGACAACATGCAAAAACAGATTTTTGCAAGATAGATTGCAGTACAGGATAGTTTAATCAATTCCACTAAAAAGCTAATTTGAGAAAATACCAAAGAGTATAAGGACACACTCATCTGCAGTACAAAAAGGGGGAGAAAAGGAAGAGTGATGAATTTTGACCAAACTTAATGCCCTTTTGTTGATACTAGACTGTAGGAGATTATAGCTGCTGTCCATCAGATGGTAAAGATGGAAAAATACAAACTATCAGTTTACTCAGGTAAGCATTAAAAAACACAAAAAATTAGTGCTGACAGGTTGGGTTAATTGTTGCTAACATACAAATTATCGTGTTACTAACACTGGAATATGTCGTCAGCGCAACTGTTTCTTTTTTTCTTCTTTTTCAGTAGAAAGTACCTGGTACTTGTTGCGGTATCTCGCAACTGCGGTAGCATGAGATAAGATAATGTTATGAGCAACGGTGTAAGGCTCTGTTGCTGAGTTCCCACCAGAAGCGCATTTGGTGCATCGGTTAGGGGGGTCCGTCCCTGTATCATAGCCAAGTGCAGCTACTATCCTTGGCTCATTGAATGTGAACCAGTTCTTGACTCGATCACCATAAGTCTTGAAGCAAAATTCAGCATAGTCTGCAAATATGTCCCTACAAAAAGCATATTATGAAGATAATCTTCCATGCTCCTTGTATAAACTGTGATAAGCATTTACGATATATGTACCTACATAGCATATGCAAATTAAAGGAAAAACTTCTGTGTTGTGATTTTTTTATGAACATGTAGTTACTCCAAAATGGCAAGGCAATTCCAACATATGAGTGGGCAAAAAATAAAGTAATATTTACTGTGACTTACACAATCTTTGGGCTTAACCAGCCTTCATACTTTTTCTGAAGCGCAAGTGGGAGATCATAGTGGTTAAGATTGGCGTAAGGGGTAAGCCCTGCTCAGTTTTGCAGGAAAATATGATTATGTTCCCATAACGGCTTCGAAGGTTGAACTATTATGTTTGAAGTCATACCTTGCTTAAGGACATAGTCTATCAGATTGTTGTAATATGCTACACCTTCTGTGTTAACTCTTCCCTCCCCATCTAAATAAACCAAAATGCATTAGTGGAACTAACAAGCAACTTGTAACTCATCCAGCTAACCAGTTCAAGTAGATGCCATAGCTAGAGTCAGATTTTATGTACCTGGGAAGATCCTGGACCATGAGATTGAGAACCGATATGCATCGAAATTCAGGCTTTTCATGAGATCAACATCTTCCTGTGCAAGCATAAGAACAACAAATATCAGTCTGACAAAATTAATTCTTGGGTCAAGATTTTTTTAAAAGGAAGTGTTTTGTGATTTTCTAAAGGCAATAAGGCATAGATGCTAAAGCAGTTTGATGCAGTAAGCTTAGCAACGTCAAACTAAGGCCAAACTTGAGCTTTGCTCACAGCCAAACACAGGTAAACACCAGCAACTGTTAAGACAGCTTGTTTCCAGATTTGAGTGCACTTGGAATCATCAATTTTTTCACATTTGTTTATATTCAAAATTAATATGGATAGCAACTACACAAATGAAAGCATCCACAGGGGCATGAAAATAAGTATTCTGATCCATCAATTAACTGAAAGATTAAGCACTAGATTTTATCCACATGTAACCTAAATGGGATTTAGAAAACAGAGGTGGGTCTCATTTGATTCTCATGTACCTTGTAGTGATGATATTCATCTGTTGTAACATCTGCATTCCCATTTCCTGCAATATTCCCTGTTCATTGCAACACAAAATAAGAATGGTAGCATCCACGAATTTTGTAACTTCGAGCCTGTAGATTTCATCCGTCAGCTTGAGACACAGTTTTCAGTGGTTCTACCCCTAATTCTTTAAGCCAATTGGTAACGCCCATCCCATACTTACTAGACAATCCTACTGTAAGTATTTGCAAATATGAAGTTTCTTCACACTACTGCCGACAATGGAACAGCTAGATTGTCCAATATTGTGCCCTGTTGCAAGACCCATCTACCGCAAAACCCTAGCTAGTCAAAATTAAGAGTTCAGAATGTCAAAAGAACCAAAATGCTTTACTGCAAGGCTCAAATTAAACCACACCCAATCGGTGACTAAGTCCAGCATGGTACTATAACTATGTGATGGACTCATGGTACTACCACTACCAGTAATCTTGGAAAAAAAATGTTTAGATCAGAGGCAGCTTGCAAGAATGAGTGAACCATGTTTGCGCACAACAAATTGTTGCTTCAGCCTTAGCTCCCTAAGAGATGAAGGATTATTTGCGGGATCTAATTGACGGGCGGGCTTAGTAAAGTAAAGTAGTACTCGTAAAGCCGTAATGCATTATATTACCAGGTGTGTGGACGAAGGGGTCCCAGATGCAGGGCCCGCGGCCGCCTGACGCCGCCATGCCCTCGACCTGGTACGCCGACGCCGCCGTCCCGAACACGAACCCCTTGGGGAACGCGGCCCGGCTCAGCCCGCCCGAGTCGACCGCGGCGCGGACGCACGCCCAACCATCGCAAAGCAGCACGAAGGCTAGCAGCAGCAGAAGCGGCGCCGGGACGCAGCGGGCCGACGGGGCAGCCGCGGCGCCGGCACCCATCTGAGCTACCCTCCGAGCGAGAGCGAGCGCGAGCGCGAGCAGCAGCCCAGTCTCGCTTCAGTCACTCTCCTCGGCGGAAGTGAGCGGCTTTTGGCAGGTTGCGACTTTTGATACTTCCGGTGTTATTTTATTCCTGTGCTGGCTACTTTTTTTTTGCATGTGATGTGATCCTTATAATTGCCGCTGGTCGGTCGATCCACTGGGTTGGTGGGCTGACGCTGATTAGCCGAGTCTGCCCGCGCGGTGCGCTGATTGGGTTGGGTTGCAGCGGGAGGCGTGCGTCGCGGTCCTCTCGGAGGATGTGATGGCTGTCGGTGTGTGGCGCCGTGGGTGCGATCTGCCAATCGATCTGACTGCTCGGTGGTGGATCCGCCCGCCAGCTTGGCCGCAGCAGAATTCGCGGTCTCCGTGGGTGGTCGTGACTTTGTGAGCTGTGATGATGGTGCACGGTAATGCCGTACCGTACTGCCTCGATCTTATCTGGAGAGATGGTAGAACAACTTGCGAAAAGTTGGGTGATGAGGCCTGAGGGTTGATAAAAGTTAGTACTTGGGGATAAGATGAGCAGCTTGCTCTGTTGATTGGCGGAGCTAGGAGAAGCAAATACGTATAGGCGTATACAGTGAAGCAAGAAGATTTGCCATGGCAAACCGAGCAACCCACCAGACCACGCGACGTCCACGACAAGTTTCCAGAGGCAAATGGTGAACAAGTTCGAATAGTCGAATAGATGTGAACACTGAACAATCTACGTGCGTACACAAGCACGCGGTGCACGAACAACATGGCTCGGCGAAAGCTTCGCCAAGCAGATGTATTTATGAAGTTTTAAACCGCGCAAGCAGCACACGCTCTCTAGCTTTTCCCTCTACAGAATGGAGGCTGTCTGGCTGGCTAACGCCCCCGGCAGTACAAACAAGGGTGCTTACTTCTTAATCTTAATCATCCTTGTAGACAGTACCAATATACATGTATCTACCAACACCACGGACTTAGCACTCGAAGTACTTTTACTAAGAAAAATGGCACTGTTGCCATACATACTGCACTGCGATGGCAACCTTCATCTGACGTTGTTATCTGCCCGCGGACAGTTCAACTGCTTCCTGGTTGTAAATAGAATCCTCGCCCCATCGCTCGGCCAGGCCCTCCCCCCCTTCGAGCATCCGGACAACTTCGGACATTGAGGGGCGGTCCCCTGGTGACGCCTGGGTGCACAGCACGCGATCTGTACCATCATCTCGACCTCCTGCCCATCGTAGTTGTTTAAGTTGCGATCAACGATGGCGGCGAGATTCCCTTCTCTTTGTAGCTTCTTGACCTACACATTTGCAGCACAACCATAATACTTTAATCATATACTGCGTTATCACGGAAAATTTTCAACCTGTAGTGCTACTCTGCCAACAAAGAAGTTATTAATGTGCCTTTTCATTCAAGCAGTGCAAACGGTTGGTCATAAAGCTCTTCATACACAAAGTAACTGTTGTATATGTGAGGGGTATTTGATAATTTCTCATTTGAGAAAAAGAAGAAATGGAAAAAAAAAAATGGCGGGCCCACCCGTCGGTGAGAGAAGACAAAGAGATAAGGTTGGGGATCTGCAGCCCTATTCTCTCGCGCATGCGGCTTAGGAAGCTCTCGGGAGAGCGGCGGAGACGCAGGAGGCGTGGGCGGCCCTTGCGCTTCGGGCGCCGGCTGTTGGCTGCAGCCGTGTCGTGTTCCCCTCTTCCTCCTTTTCTTCAGGCGCTCCTCTCCTCTCCTTCAGTTTTGAGGATATGGAGCTCTTGCGCCGTCGTGGTTGTCCCGACGCTATCGGTGGTGAGGCCCGAACCTTCCTCCTTGCGCATCTCGCTGGTTTCCTCTTGCGCCCTTTCCTCTAATGAGTGTTCTATGAGAGAACTTGGCACTTGCGCACTTGGAAGTTTGTTCTGGTAGGCTCTAGCTTGGTCTTGGGGTGGAAGAAGGTTTCGGTTTTGGTGCTCCGTTGGTGCATTCAACCGGTGCATCTCGATTGAGTCTTGTGCGATATTCTTTGTACCTCGACTCCGTAATTTTAGTTTGTCCCGAATTGTGGATTGACATTGTATCTCCGATGGCCTCGTCTGTTCAAACGCGGCATAGTGGGGCGATTGGTTTTCTGAGACAACGTATTTTCGCGTGCCTTGCCCGGTTCTTCTCCGTGGCTTCGAGTGTCATTTGCTTGATGAGTTTTATGTTTTCATAATTGCATTACTTTACTGAAGTGTGTTGTGCTTGGAAGAATCAAACTGGGTATGAGCTATCGTTGCAAAGCTACGATAGATCGCAAGAAACTGACCACGATTAGACATAGAAAAATCCATATAAAATAAGAATAATTATCAATGAAGATCACATAAAACTTATGCCCGCCTTTGGAGATAATAGACACATGTCCCCAAACATTTGAATGAACTAAGTAAAAAAGACGAGAAGACAAGAACTCACTAGAACGATAAGAAAGTTGTAGCTGCTTGCCCAGCTTATAACCCTGACAAAATATGGTCATGTCAACAATAACACGCACAAGAACACCCTGACGAGCTAATGAAGAAAGACGAGACCCACACAAGTGACCTAGACGATGATGTCACTGCGCACAAATTCTAGAGGTGGTGGCAGCAGTGGCGGTGGAGGTAGACGTAGAGGTGATATGAACAACTGAAGTGGACGAAAGGTGGAGGCGGTCAAGGATGTAGAGACCCTGGCAATCCCTACGGCGCCGGCAAGTCCCAAGTACCGTCACTGTCTGTCGGTCTTGGACAAAATAGGTGTGAGAGTCAAAACCAACACTACAGTCAAGATCGGTGAGCTGACCCATCGAGAGAAGATGCATAGCAAGGCGGGGACACATGGGAAACAACTGAAACAGAAAAATTAGTAGAGAAAAGAGTATCTTGACAGCTGTCTGAACAGAGATAGGAAAAGCAGGAGGTCCTACTGAAGTGAGAGATATGGAGTCCAGTGCCATGTGGAAAGAGACCAGAATCCAGAACCCAAGAAGTACCTAGAGGAGACATCTAAGCTAGACTGCAGAATCTGCTGAGCTGTGAGAGAGCTACTAAAGTAGAGCTTCGCAGAGCTACGGAACATAGTCACCTCGCTGAGAAGGTCCTGATCCTCCCGTTGAGGAAGAGCATCCCTGCCCCCCTTGGATCGTCCACCCTCACACGCATTGTTCCGCTTTTTTCGCACCGCACAACTCTGGTAGTCGTGCCCGAAGTTCTTGCAATAATTGTATTAAACCCTAGTTGGTGCAAAAAAAAAAAAGCGAAAACAGACACCTAAGGAGTGACTGTTGTCGAAGCAGAAGCCATCGGAGTGATCGAAGAATAAGGGGTAGCAAACACAACCAGAAAAAACTGTGTTGCTAACCCGCGACGAAGCTCCATAGCACGAAGCGTCGAAAAAGCCTCGCTAACTGTCGATCGTGGTGAGTGGCTCAGCAGTTGAGCTCTAATAGGCTCAAACTCTGAGCGAAGACGGTAGACAAAGTTATAAAGGCGACCACGATCCGCCTTCTACACCTTATGACACTCTTGACAGAGCGGAGAAACCCGTTCGTTCAGCTAGCGCTAGAGACTAGCCAAGGCTTAGAAGAAGCCGTCGACGGAGGAGTCCTCCTAGCGAAGCGTCTCCAACTCACACTGAAGCGAAAAAAATGAGCATCACTGCTCTGCTGGTATCGCTCACGCAAGTACTCCCAGATTTGACGAGTATAATGCAGACCAACAATATCTGGCTCGATGGAGTCATCGACGCTGACCACCAGGATAGCTCAAACACGGGCCTCATCAGCACACCAGCGCTCAAAAGAGTCTATGGCATATTGAAATGTCTCATTAGCAGCGTCAACAGCAGCAACGACGACCTCTGCCTCCTTGACGGCCTCATCTTCTGCAGGAGGTGCAGAAGTAGGCTGCTTAGGAGGAGGCTAAACTGGCGATGGCGGACGAGGTCGAGCACCAGTGACATATCCCCAGAGATGGAGACCATCGAGTGTGACCTCCATGAGTGAAAACCACAACCTGTAGTTCGTCCCATGAAGCTTTGTTCCCGAAAATGAGATCACTGCTGATGGAACGAAAGCCATCGTAGGCGGCACTGGACGGCGCGGCAACCAAGGCAACGGAGTCTAACAGACGGTGCTGGACGGTGTGGCGGTTAGATCGATGTCTTTTTTTGCGGGTCGAGCCGACTCACACTAAAACAAGTACGAAGGGAACACGAAGGGGGGACTAGGGTTCCCCCTGTTGGCGGCTCGTGCAGACGGCGTTAGCGACGGCAACACTCCGATGACAAGTGGTGGAGGGCTGCGCTCAGCCCATGTTGTCCCCGGGTCGGGGGCGTCGGGACAATGTCTGGAATGGGCGTCAGAGACGGGCGGCGGGGGGTGACAACGTTAGGTGGTGTCTGTCAACGGCGGCGGCCCGATTCGACCGGCGGCGACACGACAGCAATAGATGTGGTAGCGGAAAGAGCTAAGTTAATGCTCTAGTTCTGAATATATCATACATAAGTTAGAAAATATAAAACGCATATAAGAAAATACAAAGAAATTTCTATTCTAACAAGTAGCAGCTTGAATCAATCAATTTTAGAGAAGTGAAGTAGGCTTACATGATCAAGTAATAACACATCGTCGTCTTCCTCCAAGCGTGAAAAGTCAGTGGCGCGCTGTCCCGTGACCAGTTCAAGAAGCATTATACCATAACCAAAAACATCAGTTCTCTCAGATGACTTCCCTGTGGACAGATATTCAGGTGCAATATGACCCATAGCTCCACGGACTTGAGTAGTCACAGATGTCTTATATACATCTACCAACTTTGCCAAGCCAAAGTCACCAACAACTGACTCAAAATCTTCATCAAGCAAGACATTGGCAGCCTTGACATCGCGATGTATGATCTTGGGATTGCAGTGCTCGTGCAGGTACTCCAGTCCACGTGCTGTACCTATAGCCACTCGTTTCCTTGCAGACCAATCTAATATTGGTTCTCCAGGTTTAAATTCTGCATCATTCAACACAATGAGCACACGAGACACGGACATAGGTTACTGCGAAAAAACTCAGAACGGAAGTAATTTATCAAAACTAGCAAATGTTTTCCACTCATCTGACCCTTCATGGATCATTAGAGTACAATCTGCATTAATGCAACTAGTCATCTATACATAACAAGAAATAGATAAAATGCAAGAAAAGGTAAATTGACTATGACCACTGAATACTGAAAAACAAAAACAGAACAGTTCTTGTACTGAAAAGCAAGTAACAAGAACATATTCTGAATGAAAGAAGCAAATCGCTGCATTTCATAGTTTCTATAATCAGTTAATGAACATGTGATGTTGGATTTTACTAATCAGTTAGATTAAGGCCTTTTTTCTTTCACCACTTACCTAGATGATATATCTCGAAAGATGATTTGACGTAACAAATTGGTCCTTCTATTCAGTACTCAAGATTTAAACCGTGTACCTAGAAATTTTTAGATCGTTTTAGCACTTAATTACAAACCAGTCTTGCACACATCTTACATTGTTGAAGGAAACTGAGCATATGAAATATATATTTCAATACGGGGCTATGTAAACGCACAATAGAAGCAACCAAGCCTAAAATGAAGGCCTAAATGCATCAGTTGCATACTCTATGAGCACGTTCATGAGGTATCTGAGAAACTACATAGAGTAATAGAAGTGTAGGATTGCAGGAGATGAATCAAGTGATTTGTTGGTTAAGAAAGGAAGTACCTCGTAAACGGTAGGCCACACTAAGATTTTGCATGAAAGGATAAACAAGTAGACGTTCTGTTTGTGTCGTACAGAAGCCAATCAATCTTAAAAGATTCCGGTGAACTGCAACACTAATGAGCTCAACTTCACGCAAGAAGGCAGCCTCCCCACCAGCAATCTTAGAGCCATCCGAAAGTGCTCGTTTATATACTTTCCCAAAACCCCCCTGTCCAAGAACATTTTTCTCACTAAAATTGTCGGTTGCAAGTTGTAATTCTCACCACGCAAATCTTTTCAACTAGCCAAATGCAATTCTTTGATCATCTTCACCTGGGGATTATAATTTATCAGATTGGTTAGTTAAATGCAAATGCATCCCACGCATACTTCAAATTTGCAAGATTGACATGTCTCAAACACACAACTCAACATGTTGTTATATATATATATAGTGCTAATAGGTAATTGAGTGCTAAGGTGCTAATGACAATCTTGACTGTTGGATCATGCAATGTGATTAAATGGTTTGGAGGTGGGAGCCCTATTAATCTTAGTTGTTCAATCCAGATTCAACGGTCAAGATTGCCATTAACACCTTAGCACTCAATTACTCATTAGTACTACATATGTTCCATATATATATATATATATATATGCTCAAAACTAAACCACATGGGGTGCGGATGAAGGACCCGCCGGGGGCGCTGGGATGACCGGTAGCCTCGGACTCTGCCTAGTGCAGGTCTTCTTCGTAGGGAGATGCATTTGAGCGCGAACAAGGTGATCGAGGGCCTGCGGTTTGCGGTGACGGGCGGGCAAAGCTTCGTCGACGCCGCTTTCTGCTTGGAGCTGCTTTGCTGCAGAGCCCAGGAGGTCCGGTCCTTCGACTTCCGCACTTCCTCCCCCTGGTCCGACCAGCACCTCGGCGTCGGTGTCCGCTTCTTTGAGGGCAAGCTCCCGGACTGGGCATCAGAGTCGGCGAGCAGGGTGGGCGGAGTGCGGCATCAACAGGGTCGACAGCCGACAGGCGAAGAAGACACGCTATGCCGGTGACGGTAATATTAATAAAGCCGGATATCCGGCGTTCTTATGTTCTGGATAATCCTTATTCGTATTCGTGTTCGACGGATACTGAGGCTACTGTATTCGTATCTAACAAAAAAACCATATTCGTTTCCGATCCGAGAACTATCCGAGAAAAATCCGAGCCGACACAATGCAAATTCGTTTTTGTCTAGATCAGTCGGAAACCATCCGATTCGTTTTCACCCCTACACCACGAGGTAGTATGGGCTGGGCCTAACTTAGTAAGTTATGGATTTTCGATATTATTACTCAGGTTGTATTTTATGCTTTGTGATGGGCTGGGGGTGTGCTACTATGTGGGCACATCATGATTTGATTCGCCGCTTCCATCCAACAAAGTGTGTTATGCCAAAGCTACTGTGTTTGGGTTGGTATGACGGTAAAGCACACTGGGAGTAATAATACTTGAGATGAAGTTTCCAAAAAGTTTTGTTATGACCAGTGTTGGCCGCATTGATCGTATCGTGTGGGTAAAGTGTACAACCTCTGCAGAGTGTTTAAACCAATCTATTCGAATAGCCGCGTCCTCGGTCATGGACATGCTCGGGAATTTCACACGAGGGGTATATTTTCATAAAACAATTGGGAAGGGTTAGCTGTGTGAGATAACCTGTACAGCTGTGTAAATAACTTGAGTAGACTTTGTGTCCTTTGTGAAATCAAATGATAACTTATTATTGTTTATTTGTTTTGAATTATGCTTTCAATCTATTATTTGTATTCAATTGCAAATATTGCATTTCTGCAAAATAACCATAGAAGCCATTTCTTTGGAATAAGCCATCATGTATAAATGCATTCTGTGGTATGACTTGCGAGTACGGTGTGTACTCACTCTTGCTAAACAAATCGACAGAAGTGGAGGAGTCGTCGCCTGCTTTTGAAGTCGTTAGGGTCTTGATCCCAGTCAGTTGCCTGTGGTAAATTGATGGGAGCCCACTGGAGTTTATTTCGTTTCCGCTGCAGTTTAATCTTTATTGTCAGCCTTGCATGGCTTACTAAATGTAAAACTCGACCGTAATGTAATACCCCGGTCTGCTCATAGCGTGGCCCATGTGGCCCATGAGGAGTTGTGCGGTGGGATTAGTCCCACATTGCTTGCCTCAAGTGAGTTGTAGTAGTATATAATGCCTGTTGGATCCAAATGTAGCACCTCTGGGTTAACCCTTTTACACGAAGCGAGGACGAAAGTGTAAGTGGGGTGCTATGTGTGGGCTGGTCCGCCCCACGGTGGGCTAGGCATTGAGCCGATTTTGGGTCAGGGTGTTACAGATAGTATCAGAGCATCAACCTTATTGCCGCAGGCGCGTGCGGGGAGCAGGGCGCGGGCATATGGCGCATGGCACATGTGGGCCGGAGTGGACACATGGCATGGCATATGTGCCGACACCGACGCACGGACGTGTACCGAGGGGTGGTTACAGGCATTTGCACAGTATGCGGTATCTTTGCCGAGGCGTCGACCCTTGAGGGGTGAATGTAATACCCCGGCCTGCTCATAACGTGGCCCATGTGGCCCATGAGGAGTTGTGCGGTGGGATTAGTCCCACATTGCTTGCCTCAAGTGAGTTGTAGTAGTATATAATGCCTGTTGGATCCAAATGTAGCACCTCTGGGTTAACCCTTTTACACGAAGCGAGGACGAAAGTGTAAGTGGGGTGCTATGTGTGGGCGGGTCCGCCCCACGGTGGGCTGGGCATTGAGCCGATTTTGGGTCAGGGTGTTACACGTAAGGTCCCAACAGTTATTTGTTATTCAAAGTACTCGTTTATTCTTATATTCGTTGTATGGATGTGATATTTCATCGATGTTGACACTGTGTGCACTAGCGTGATCCTGGACTAGTGCAGAATACACAGAGCGTCTAAATTTGCATATTTGGGTCCCAACATTAGGGTTGGAGACTTTGTCTCCAATGTTATCCCTCACCCTAACTCAATGACATGTGGGCCCCACCTCTTATTTCTTTTCTTTCCTATTTCTTATTTTCTCAAAATGAGAAATTACCAAACAACCCTTAAAATACAACAGTCCACACTAAATTATCAATTTGATAAAAGATGCTCAAAAAAATGTTTAATATATAGTTGTTCAATGATTGGTACCTTGCGGGTTTGAACACAAAGCCTAGCAACAAGGACTACGTACGACTCTGCACAGACAAAGGAGTATTTCGCCTTGATCCAATGCCTTGGTGTGAGAGTTTTCGCTCAAGTTACATTCTGTACAGGGCGGCTTGCCCTTTTCCCTCTCGGGTTGGGACGTTACGGTCACGTCCCCATATCTAGCTCATGAGTATTTAAGAAAGTATGCTCTTATCTTCCTTTGATCGCAACCCTACGATCATACTCAGGTAGGTTAATTCATCAGGGAATCTTGTAGGATGATTCCCAATACCATATAGGTATCGAATTCATTGAGAGCTATTGTTCAACCTCTCATACAGAAAGAGCACTTCAGGTAATGAGACCCATAGATGTGCTCTCTAATTCTACACAGTTTATTGTCCTAGAGGCTAGTTCACGAGATCTCCGATCTAGTAGGATAGGTTACCACCAATGTGAGCCTTTACAAGGGTATGAGCCCCATTCACTTTGACGCTGCAAAGATGGCCTTCTGCGCCAATCCTTTGGTGAAAGGATCTGCCAAATTCCTTTCAGACTATATGTATTCCACAGAAATAACACCTATCTCTCTAGCATGCTTTACCGACTTAAGTCGTCTCTTTATATGTTTTAAGGACTTCATATTGTCCTTCCTACTCTCCACCTTAACCAAAATAATTTGGTTATCACAGTAGGTTAATATAGCTAGAATTGGCTTTTCTAGAACCGGTAGGTCAGAAAGGAGTTCTCTAATCTATTCCGCCTCTACAGTCGCTGAGGAGAAACGAAACCCGAAGTAATAAACATGATATAGAGGTGGGTAGGACCCCCTCCCACTCGACACTGGCTAGCTGCCGGGAAGAGATAGGGGAGAGGGGTCGGGTCTAGAGTAGGAAGGAGAGTGGCAGGGGAGAACGTGAGGAAACTCCTTCCCAGTATTGGTTTTAAAATGTTTCATTTCACTCTTTTCTTATGTTGCTTCATTATTTTTTCGAAGAATATCCAGTTATCCACGATGTGTGAAAAAACACTTACGTGACAACCTTATGGTTAGACATGGCCAGATGGGTCGTGCCAGTCGGGCTGATTCAAAGCACGACACTATTGGCCTGGCCCAGGCGACCCAGCTTGTATTGTTTATGGGCCAGACTGGCACGACACGAAAGCCCGAGTTATGTTTGGGTCCACACCCCGACACGATGGGTCGTGCTCGGCACAGCACAAGCTCGGCATAGCATAATGGCCCGACAGCCATGATCGACGAAGGAGAGAAGGAGGCTGGGGTGCCGACGTGGCAGGCTGGCGGCGGGGCGTGGGCGTGGTTGGGCACGAAGGCGGGGAGCGGCGGAGGTGGTTGGTGCGGAGAAGGGCGCTGACACGGAGGAGAGACGAAGGACGACGCGAAGGAAGACGTCAGAGCGAAGGACACATAACAAGAACAAATAGTTTCAAAACATGAGACTAGCATAAATTCATGTAAGTCGTACATAAATTAGTATTTACATGACAAGACTGATAACCCTAAACCCTAAGACTGATACATATACTCGCGGTCCCTCTAGGGATGTGACCCACGTGTGGCCCCTGGCCTCACCCGGGGCGGCTGCGGATGCCTGTGCGAGTACGTCAAAGGCTCCGGCAATCGATGTACCTTACCAACACGAGTAGCCTGTGGGGGTGTCCCTAGAGAGGCAGGGGTGCTGCGTTGGCTGGCTCACTCCTAGCGCACCGTGCAGCTATGAAGCCCCAATGAAAACCTGGCTGCTCTCGTCGCCCAGCGCTTGCTGTAGCTGTACTTCCCGACGGATGTCAAAGTCCCCAGAGTCTGCTCCTTCATGGGTCCCTAGGTCCTCGTTCAGCAAGGGTCTATGACCTATGGACGTTATGCATGTAGACAAGAATTAAATGCTAAAATAGTATGGTATACATGTAAACAATATAGACATACCTGATGACTGCATCGCAGCGGACGACTCGGCGTGGTCCTGCCCCTAGTATGGGTGGTACTAAGGACCTACTAGAAGAAAATATTGTTAGTAACTAGTGGAGTTAAAAATTAACAACCAGATGTAAGTGTTTTGGGTGTACTTACGAACTGAGTTGACGCTGGGGTACGATGCCACGAGGACCTGCCCGCCATGTCCGATTGAGGAGCAGTGGGGCGTGACACACCGTGGTTCACCCCCTGTCCACGCAGAGGTGGGTCTGCAACGTCCCTTGGCCTACAGCATGATGTCAGCTGGATGACTCACCTCGATGCTTCCATCATCCGGTCCATGGCATGTCTGATCTCCTGCCTCGCCGTGCTGTAGCGCTCCCCGATCGTCAGACTACACTCGGAGCTCGACAACTCGAACAACTCCCATCCGAGATCGTTTTGTAAATAGAATTAGCAAGTTAGAAACCGAAACATGCAAAGGAAATAAGAAGTATGGACCATTCAATACGTACCGTGCGATGGAATGCGGAGTCCGGTTGGGTTGGGTACGGTTCGATCGTCGCGGCCTTGTGGCGTGGCGGGTCGTCCACAACCCTGATGCAATGAACCCTCGTCCGAGTAGAGTACTAGTCAATGTACTCCTCGTATGTCCTGGGGTCGTAGGGAGCAGGCACCCGATGCACGTCCGCCAAGGCATGCAGTCACTGCTCAACCCACTATGCCATCTTCTCAGTCCAGGAAGTTGTAGGACCGGAAAGGCGACTAGGGGGGTGAATAGGCGCTTTCTAAACTTTCTCGCCTAAATCAAAACCAACACGAACTTTACTCCTTCAGCTATGAAAGCTAAGAAGTTCAGTGTGCACACAACGGAAGCCTTGTGTTGAATTTGATAAAACCCTCAAGCACACAACACAAAAGGAGAAAAGAACTCAATATTCTTCACTGGACACGGGCGGTCTGACCGGCTACCACGGTGGTCGGACCGACGGTCATCCAATGATCCGACCGGCAACCAACCAAAGGTCGGACCGGTGGGCACGGTTCGACCCTCAAACCCAGGATGCGAATACACGGCGGTCGAACCGCCGTTGTAGGCTTCGGCCGGACCGGCAGAGTCCATCTTGAAAAACTCCACCCAAATCCAAAACAAAATTTGATCCAACTTTTGATTCAACCAATAAAACTTGACCAAATTTCTAGCACACCTCCCTAATGATATTGGAGACCTATTTCTAGCGACGATCGGTCGATCCACTTGAGAATCGATCTCTTGAGATTTTACCAAAGAGGTGCACAAACCCTAGAAATGAGAAAATCTTGATTCAAGACTTGCTTGTGGGGGTTTGATGATCTAGATGACTCTAGGAGTAATCCCACACATCAAAGCAAGGTAAAGTAGGCCAAGAGACCAAGCATGAACCTTTGAATCAAGGAAGCACCAAAAACATCCAAAAGAGAGAAGAACACAAAGGGAGCAATTGATCTTTCAATTAAGCATCACAAGATTGTTCATCCACAATAGATGCTTACAAAGCCTCTCCACCAAGGAGGGCAAGAGCTCAACAAGGAGCACACTCCAAACCCTAGTTTTCCTCTCCTCTCCTCCAAACCCTAGAAAAAGGAAGAAGGGGGCTAAATGAATGCTTGCTTAGTTTTCCACCTCTCCCCTTCCTATTTATACTAGAGAGCTAGGGTTTCCCTTTTTGGGTCTCTTACACATGGGACCCACACACAATTAACTCTTGAAGCAATCGCCTGCTTCACCACGTGTAGGTTGATCAGCGGTTCTCATCGACGCCAAGCCTCTCTTGTCCGAATCCCATCGGAACCTCCCAGAGACTCGCACCGATATCTGCACCGCCTGATCCAACCAGCTATTTCGAACCACCCGTTCGATCCATCTTGTCCATCCTGCACCATGCTTGAGTCACACGACCTCACCCGGTATCCCTGATCGTTCTGGACCTCAGCTCTCCAAGCGTAGTCCCGATCCACTCACCGTTGACGTCGTTGACCTGCAAGCCACCTGCACAGCAATAGACAAACAAATCGTTTCCGGGAACAAGTTCTTCACAACTTGACCCACGTCAGTTCCGCAATGCAATATACATCAATAAAGCATTGAAGTTCATAGAATAACACACTCAGAACAAACTCAATGCAACACTTGGCTCACCTCCAAGTATCGCCGGTCCCGATCAGCCCACGGGCGGTCCGACCGATTCATGCCTGTCGGACCGCTCCCACAACGGCGGTCGGACCGGTCCAAAGGACTTAGCCAAATTTTCAACTCAAAATTCAAACCTTCGGAATTTTCAAACTAATAGAACTTTTGATCGGAGCTCCAAAATGATGGGACCACATCCGGAGACTCCCTCACTTGCCTACACAACCTATTTTGGCCCACTCAAAAACGCAAATTTGTTTTATGGTCGGACCGCCAACATGGCGGTCGGATCGCTCCACGCAATGATCGACCGCCCGGTACAACCGGCGACCGCCAAATGCTTTCGACACCTTGGAGCAAACCCAAAACGCGAGATTTTGCAAACCAATAACGCCATTGCCAATTGACTCATCATCCCGAGATCGTGCACATATCCTCACGATATCCACAATCTCCCCTTGATGAACACATTGACAATTTTCAAGAAAATGTGGTTTTCAAAATGAAAAGTAAAACTTCGCCGTTTTAGATAAAGGCACAACTTGGTCCATAAGCAACAAAAGCCTAGGGACCACCAAGTCGGCTTCGAATAGTGTAAGCAAGTGAGATAAGGCATTGAAAGCACAAAAGGATTCAAATTCGAAAGTAGCCAAAAATCTCACTTAGGTCCAAAAGAAAGACACATTGTTCTATTTGACCTTTGGTCATTGTGAGTCTTCTTTGAATTGCAAATCAAATCGAGAAAAGGCAATAAACACGTAAGCTCAACTCACCATGATCACAAATTTTCAAAAGATTCACAAAAGTTTTTTTATGTGTGTTCTTTATGTATGAAACCAATCTTTATGTAGTAAACCAAAAGCTCCAACAAAGATTTTCTTCACAATCTTTCTCCCCTTTGACAATGAATTCATCAAGATGCATGAAAAGAAAGAGCATGAAGGAATGACTTTATTTTGAACTTAGTAAAAGGAGCCATGACCATTATACAAGTAGACGAAGACAAGTATTATACCAAGCCATATAAGGAGAAGACGCTATATTCAATCATGGCAAAACGTGTCTTGCAAAGCTAAAACCAAGATAGCGACAATCGAGATTAACAAATTGAAATCATGAAAGGTTGCTCAAAATCATAGATTCACTCAAAACAACCAAAAATGAGTCAAGCCATGTCTATAAGTAAAAGAGACTCAAAACAAGAATTGAGGCATTTTGAGCATTAAGAAAATTCTTTTGAAGCAAAGCTCAAGCACTTAGCCCTTTTGGGCAATTTTTCTTTTCTTTCCTTTTTTTTTTGTGCTAGATCTCAAGCCTTGCGCGACCATCTCAAGCGATAAGCTTAAAAGAATGATCTAGGTCATCCAAAACTCCCCCTGAGTTCATGCCTAGTGCAATGGCAAGCCGTCTCATGAGAAAGGATTGGTGAGATCAGTTTTTTCGCACAGAGTTTTTTTTCTTTTGCTTGACTCATGAAGATAAAAAACTCATTTTTTTCATCTCAAAAAGTTCAAGACTCAAATCGACTTGTAAGACATGGCGAGAATCATAAGCGGATCACTAGAGCAAAACTAGTCACAAGATCCAACAAGACATGATTTGATTCAAATTTCTCACAGATATAAAGCTAGCAAGGCAAAAGCTACGCCAAACACGAAGAGCCATAAAAGAGGTCTAGCAGACTATCACTCGATATGACAAGATATAAAATATGAAAACAAGTCATACAGGGATAATAATCAAAGCTCCATTAGTTTTAATATACAATACAAGACAAATGAAATGAAACATGCATTATAATCCAATGAATGCAAAAAAGAGCCACTTCCCCTCAAAAGCATTTCTAATAGGACTAATAACCCCTAACTCTCCCATAAGCGAAAAAACGAGAAGAATCAAGAGCCTTAGTGAAAATATCGCAAGTCGTTGCTCGGACTCTACAAAATGAAGCACAACATCACCTTTCTCAACATGGTCTCTCGTAAAATGAAATCGAATATCAATGTGTTTAGTCCTGGAATGTTGCCTTCGGGTTTTTGGCAATATTAATTGCGTAAGTGTTGTCACGTAAAAGAGGAACACTTCCCAAAGATAACCCATAGTCCCAGGCGTGGATAAAATCCAGAGAACACGAGAGCGACCACTTGCGGCGACTACATACTCGGCCTCGGTAGACGTACAGCAATGTAAGACTGCTTTCTAGAAGACCAAGAAACAAGAGATGTGCCCAAGAAATGACAAGTGCCGAAGTACTCTTCCTATCAACTCTACACCGTGAAATCAAGATCGAAAATGCTCGAATTGAAAGAGCCAAGAAGAAGAATACCGAGTCCAAAATCAAGCGTATCTTGAAGATACACAAGATGCGCGTCTGACTTGACGATGAGAAGCACGAGGAAGCTCGAAATCGAGCGCACGGACATACGGCGAATTGTATGTCCGGCCTCGTATTTAAGATAGAGGAGGAGCCAATCATCTGCGGTACTCTTCCGGTCCACGGACTCTCCATCCTCATCGTGGTCAAGCACGGTGGTTGTTGCAATGGGAGTAGACATTGGCCTCGCTTCCCATATTGAAGCGCCAAGAAGGTCCTTTGTATACTTACACCGTGAACGAAGGTTCCTTCTTTCGCTTGCTTGATTTGAAGACCAAGGAAGAATGTCGCTCTCCCATCATGCTCATCTCAAATTCACCGCTCATAGAATCAAAATCTAGACACCAAAGCATGAGAGGAACCACCAAAAATAATATCATCCACATATATTTGAACCAACAAGAAATCACCGCCATGCACGAGAGTGAACAAGGTTTTATCAACCATTCCCATTTTGAAATCATTTTCAAGCAAGAAACTCTTAAGCTGTCATACCAAGCTCTAGGAGCTTGTTTCAATCCATCTGAGCTTTAGAGAGTTTAAAAACATGGTTTGGGAATTTTGATTTTCAAACCAGGAGGTTGCTTGACAAAGACCTCTTCTTCTATGAAGCCATTCAAGAAAGCACTTTTAACATCCATTTGAAAAAGCTTGAAACCCTTGGATGTTGCAAATGCTAAAAGAATGCGAATGACCTCCAATCTAGCTCTTGGAGCAAAGGTCTCCTCAAAGTCTAAGCCCTCTACAGAATAACCTTGAGCAACAAGTCTAGCCTTATTGCGAACAACCAATCCATCCTCACTTTGCTTATTTTTAAAACCCATTTTGTTCCAATAACATGAGAATCGGAAGGTCGCTCAACTAAAAACCGGACTTTGTTTCTTTCAAAATTTTCAAGCTCTTCATGCATGGCATTGACCCAAGAGGCATCGGATAAAGCATGGGTGATATCTCGGGGTTCAAAAGAAGCGACAAAAGCGTAATGTGCATGGGAATCGGGAGAAATAAACACGAGCGAGTGACTCGCTCTTGAAGATCCCCAATCATCATTCAGAGGATGTTGTCGCCGAATGCGAAGAGGTGCTCTGGTGCGTATGGCCTCTACCCCATGAGTTGTGGAGGTAGGAACAGAGCCACTCGGATCGTCGGTGGGGATAGGAGGCGGTGCTCGGTGACATCAAGTAGTAGTAGCAGCTCTCCACCCCTCTCGAGGTAGCAGGAGGATGGTTTGAGTCTTCATCCTCGTAATCATCATCGACGAAGATGCTTTCTTGAGTTTCGAACCACGTGTACCAAGCAACGGGTCTAGTACTGTGACTAGCCTCATCAAAAGTGACTTCGCAAGTCTCAATAATTTTATTAGTATCAACATTAAAAACACGATAGCCACGAGAATGAGCGGGATATCCAAGAAATATGCCATCAAAACATCTAGACTCAAATTTATCAAGATTGCCATGTTTAAGAATGAAGCACTTGCAACCAAAAATCTTGAAATGAGAGACCTTGGGAGAATGACCAAATCTAAGCTCATAAGAAGTTTTCCCAACCACGATCTCAAGAAAACCCTATTGGAGATATAACAAGCGAGAGATCACCTCATTAAAATCTCCTAGGAGTAGAATGCTCATCTAGCATGGTCCGAGCCATCTCTACAAGGGTTCTGTTCTTCCTTTCTACAACACCATTCTGTTGAGGAACTCTAGGAGAAGAAAACGATGCTCAATTCCCTATCACAGAAGGTAGAAAAGAAGAATTCTTGAACTCGTCCCATTATCACTCCTAATGGCTCTCAAAGCTCCAGTATATCAACAAAGCAATTCTAAGGACCAAATCTTTAAAGAATCCAAATGCTTCGTCCTTAGAAACAAGAAAATAAACCCATGAATACCGGAGTAATCATCCACAACCACCAAAGACATACCATTTTCCACCACCGATGAACTCTAGAAGGACCAATCAGATCTAAGTGAAGAAGTCGCCCAGTCCATCACCATTACCAAAGTAAGAGGTGGGTGGGAAGCAGACACCATCTTACCATGTCTCTGAGGTGAGCACACAAGATCTCTCGACGACCTTCACCTAGGCAAACCTCTAATCAAGTCCTTGCAACCGACTCTAGACAAATGATCAAAACCTATATGCCCAAGTCTACGATGCCACAAAACAAGGTCATGAGAATCGAGGCTACAGACACCTAGGACTGGAAACAAGAAGAAATCAAATTTGCATGTAAGATCTTCTCAAATCTGGAGATCTCAAAACAAGCTCACCCGAGGAATCTAGAACTCTACACTCACCTCTCTTAAACCTCACTTCTAGACCCTCATCAAGCAAATGAGAAGCAGATAGAAGATTATACCTCGACTTACTTACCAAAGCGACGTCTTTTAGCATGAACTTGTCGTTGACGCCAAGACAAGGCCCTTTGCGATCCACGGTCCCGAGAGAGGCATCCCCAAATGTAATCAATTCATTGCGGATGCACGTGTGAGGAGGAGAACCATCTAGAATCTCCGGTCATATGTCGAGAACACCCGAGTCAACAAGCCACTTGTCCTCCTTCCTCGCACGACGGACCTAAAAGGCACACTCAGAAAACATCCGTGCCTCGATCAAGTTAGTGATAAATGAACGAGGAATCCAAAGATCGAGAAGCACGATGTCCGGGAGCAGCAGAGAAATAGTCAAACATGATCGGGAACAAAATCATAAGGATGCACATGAGAATCACCTAGACCTCTCCAAACGATCTACCAAAAGATCGATACTCCCCTGCCTAGGTGCTACCCTGTCTCTCCTCACGATGTCCTAATCCAACATGTTGCCTAGACCCACCAAAAGAGTCTACAAAGTTCTCTACAAATCTAGGCCTATGTGTGGTGCGATAAACAGGCTGCCTAGCTCTAGAGACTACATATGGAGAAGGGACTCCTCTAATGGATCTTAGGACGCTCATCCTCTCTTTTCTCTCAAGTTTTGCTCTCCAAGCGAAACTCAACAAGATGGCCTTCTTTCTTGCGAAGGTGCAATGGTCTGGACCTTTTGAGGGGTCTGTACAGAATGAGTGAAAGCACCTTTCTTGCCAGAAAGAGTTTGAGCAAAACCACCGGATTTGAAAACAACCCCGGATGGCTTAGGAGGTTCTAGCTCAAACAAACCATTCTTCACAACTCTAGCAATCTTAGGTGGGTTTTTCTTGGAATGCTCTAGGGGGTTGAAACCTAGACCACTATTTTTCACGCTCACCTTGGATTGATCAAGAATCATGTTGAGTTTCTTTTTCCCACTTAAAAATTTCTCAAGAGTCACCTTGAGGTAATCATTCTCTTTCATTAACTCCTCACATCTAGTACACTTGCTAGACTTGATTACCTCATTAAGCTTACTCTTAAGAAGGGCCACTTCCACTTTGAAGGCCTCACAAGACACACAATAGGATTCCCGAATCCTACTCAATCGCTCCTTAAACTTGACTCTAAAAGCCTCTTGTATCGACTAACCATGGTTTCAACTTGACATTCAAAACACAAGAGTTAGAATCAATAACCCTTTTAGAAGCAATAAAGACATGGATCTTTCAATTTTAGCCTTTTCTTCCGGGTCTTGTTTAAGGCTTCAATCTCAATTGTAAGCTCGGGACAATTTTCACAAGATGCAACTCTAGAGTAAATCAATGTTTCATCATCTCTTGCATCTTAATCCTATTATCCTTACAATGAGAGCATGTGTGACTAGCATCAAACTTTTGCAATTCTTTTAAGGAACTATCCAATTTTAATTCTAGCAAGGCACAATTAGAGCAAGTTAAAGGGATAGCTTCCATGGCAGTCACATCAAGAGGAATGACATCTAAACAAGCGAGATCTAGACTTGAAAGATTCTAGTTCATCGAGAGCATCTTTTAGTTGATTTGTGACAGAGGAATGAGCAGATTTCAAGCTTGTCAAATCTTTAAGCAAGCTAGTGCAGAATCACAAATATCGCGAGGATTGATAGATTTAAGCCTAACAACTTCAAGATTCAAATTATCAATCATAATGTCCTCGCTTCCTAATCATTTTTACTTGCTTATGCAATTTACATTCACAAGCACCAAAGCCCTTTTCATATCGCAATAGAAGGGCATACCTCGTCGGGATCACTAAAAGGATCCTCATCTTTGGAGGAATCGCCGTGGTCGTTCTTGGCCATGAAACACATGCCGTGAAGTCATGCGCCTTCTTCTTGCCACGAGAATCACTCTCGTCCCCTCCGCTTCCGAGTCCACATCGCTCATATTTACATTCTCAAGAGCGGCAAGGACCCGGCTGACAAACTTTCGATAGTTTGTCTTCTTGGGTTTTGCATCCCTCTCCTGGGGATGTCTTCGTGTCTCCTTCTCCTCCTTGCCCTTTAGCTTGGGGCACTTGGAGCGAATGTGGTTTGGCTCACCACATTCGAAGCACGTGATAGGTCCACTCCTCCTCCTATTTCTCACCTTGTTGTACGCTCTTGTGAATTTGGTGGAAAGGAGGGCTAAGTCATCCTCGGGCAATTTCTCAAGTTGCTCATCACTCAAAGAATGTAAAGCAGATAATGAAAAGCCAGATGAGCTACAATCAAGAGAATCAGAAGAGCAACCCTTGGATTTGTCGACCACTAAAGCCATCGACTGTCTTGGGGAGACGCGAGATAAAGTCAATCTCATGCGTCTTCAACCTCGAGTAGAGCTTATCCATGGTAAGCTCACTCATGACAGTGTTGTCATTGATGGAAGTGATCTTCATACCCTGCCTTCACATCAAGAGCACCCGAAGTGGGCGTGCATTTTCGCACTCGAGAAAATATCAAGTCAACAAATACGGAGATCATGAAGAATTTTAGAGAATCTTCCCACACTCATCCAAAGAATCACGGTGCCTTTGTTCGATCTTTGAGTAAACCTTTTGAGTGGTTCTGCCTCACTTCCTTGATCGCGAGGGACCCTTCGTGATAATCACAAAGTGTCCGCCGATCTCGTGAGCGGACCGCAAGTGAGCAACACGCTCAAACTCGGATCGACTAAGGCCTTGGATCAAATAATTCGAGCCTTCTTTGTTGGCCTCCACATCCGGAGTGATCGTATCGCTATCGGTTTGGCACGACATAAGGGTTTTTCACCTTTAGCCAAATAGCGTGCCCTTGAGCCTCGATATACGCTTGCATACGAGCCTTCCAAATGCAAAGTCAACTCCCTCAAAATGTGTGGCTTGGTTGAGTACTTGTCGATCGCCATGGCTCCAAAGACCGGTTAAGATCTATAGAAAAGAGCTAACCGGCTCTGATACCACTTGTAGGACCGGAAAGGCGACTAGGGGGGGTGAATAGGCGCTTTCTAAACTTTCTCGCCTAAATCAAAACCAACACGAACTTTACTCCTTCAGCTATGAAAGCTAAGAAGTTCAGTGTGCACACAACGGAAGCCTTGTGTTGAATTTGATAAAACCCTCAAGCACACAACACAAAAGGAGAAAAGAACTCAATATTCTTCACTGGACACGGGCGGTCTGACCGGCTACCACGGGCGGTCGGACCGACGGTCATCAATGATGGCCGACCGCAACCAACCAATGGTCGGACCGGTGGATACGGTTCGACCCGCCAAACCAATGGCTGAATACACTGCGGTCGAACCGCCGTTGTAGGCGATCGGACCGTGAGTCCAAGATCAAAAACTCCACCCAAATCCAAAACAAAATTTGATCCAACTTTTGATTCAACCAATAAAACTTGACCAAATTTCTAGCACACCTCCCTAATGATATTGGAGACCTATTTCTAGCGACGATCGGTCAGATCCACTTCGCAGAATCGATCTCTTGAGATTTTACCAAAGAGGTGCACAAACCCTAGAAATGAGAAAATCTTGATTCAAGACTTGCTTGTGGGGGTTTGATGATCTAGATGACTCTAGGAGTAATCCCACACATCAAAGCAAGGTAAAGTAGGCCAAGAGACCAAGCATGAACCTTTGAATCAAGGAAGCACCAAAACATCCAAAAGAGAGAAGAACACAAAGGAGCAATTGATCTTTCAATTAAGCATCACAAGATTGTTCATCCACAATAGATGCTTACAAAGCCTCTCCACCAAGGAGGGCAAGAGCTCAACAAGGAGCACACTCCAAACCCTAGTTTTCCTCTCCTCTCCTCCAAACCCTAGAAAAAGGAAGAAGGGGCTAAATGAATGCTTGCTTAGTTTTCCACCTCTCCCTTCCTATTTATACTAGAGAGCTAGGGTTTCCCTTTTGGGTCTCTTACACATGGGACCCACACACATTAACTCTTGAAGCAATCGCCGCTTCACCACGTGTAGGTTGATCGGCGGTTCTCATCGACGCCAAGCCTCTCTTGTCCGAATCCCATCGGAACCTCCCGCAGACTCGCACCGATATCCGCACCACCGATCCAACCACTATTTCAACCACCCGCTCGATCCATCTTGTCCATCTCGCACCATGCTTGAGTCACACGACCTCACCCAGATCCCCGATCGCTTCGGACCTCGGCTCTCCAAGCGTAGTCCCGATCCACTCACCGCTGACGTCGTTGACACGCAAGCCACCGCACAAAGAATAGACAAACAAATCGCTTCCGAACAAGTTCTTCACAACTTGACCCACGCGAGCCCGCAATGCAATATACATCAATAAAGCATTGAAGTTCATAGAATAACACACTCGTAACAAACTCAATGCAACACTTGGCTCACCTCCAGTGATCGCCGGCCCGATCAGCCTCATTGTGGCGGTCCGACCGATTCATCTTGATCGGACCGCTCCCACAACGCGGTCGGACCGGTCCAAAGGACTTAGCCAATTTTCAACTCAAAATTCAAACCTTCGGAATTTTCAAACTAATAGAACTTTTGACTGGAGCTCCAAAATGATGGGACCACATCCGGAGACTCCTCACTTGCCTACACAACCTATTTTTGGCCCACTCAAAAACGCAAATTTGTTTTATGGCGGTCGGACCGCCAACATGGCCGGCCGGATCGCTCCACTCAAGCGATCGACCGCCCGGTACAACCGATCGAGACCGCCAAAGGGCTTTGCAACCTTTGGAGCAAACCCGAAAACGCGAGATATTGCAAACCAATAACGCCATTGCCAATTGACTCATCATCCTGAGATCGTGCACATATCCTCACGATATCCACAGAAGTCGTACCAGCTACTCCCTTCCTAGTGTACCTGTGGAAGACGAAATGATAAATTCATAAGTCCTCAAGGGAAATGATGCGACAAAAATAAAAAGTGAACTTACTCATGAACGCTCGGTGGCACCCGCGGCCCCCAGCGCACTGGGAACTCCTGACGTAGACCGAACTGACGCATCACCCGGTGCACATGGTACTCCTCCACAAAGATGTCGTGCACCAAGAACTTCCGCATGTACCAGTACTGCCAGTCTCGCGTGCACTGGGTGGACAAGCCTCAAGGTGCGTGCTCTAACACCCTGTTGGCAGTGTACAGCGTCCAAATGATGCGGTCATCCATCAATTGATCAAACATCACAACATAGTCTAGGTAGGACGTGTGCGTAGTGATCATAGTGAATGTGACATGTGGATTAGAACAACAAAAACTTAGCACATGTAATTAAATTAAATTACAAAAGGACTAAATGTTCAAAAATATACCCGTCAGTGACACCACACCGTACCCATGGTCAGCCAGTCCACGAAGTCTTCGGTGGCGTACATTGCGTCGGTGTAGGCTCCCATATCCAACTGTGGCCGTCCGATCAGGAAATGTTCGAACGGTCATAGTTGAAGCAACAACAGGCATACAGAGAGAACAGAGCTCTCCCGGTCCCGATGGCACGAGTTGCACATGGCGCGATACATCGTGCATAGCACCGTCAGGCCCAGGCATACGACGGGATCATGTGCACCCCCGTCTTCGCCAGCTCCCATGTGTAGCAGATCATGTGCTTGTCCATGTTATCATCGTGGGAGCTAAGGAACCTGACCCACCGAACAGCCACAACAAGTAGGCCTCAAAGTACGTGCTCACTATGTAGTCGGGTGCGTCCGGTCCTAGGGCAGCCATCTGTAAGAAGACAGAGACACATTACTAAGTTGAACAAATGAATTTAAACAAAAATGCAAGAGTTATAAGTACTTACGTCGAACTGGCTGATCAGCCTCAGTGTCAGCCCGTGCATACTGGAGAACTCCCTATAGCCGACTTTGGCCGACAGCAACCCCTAGAACCTCCCGAAGATATCTATGAGCCATGTGTCCGAGACATCGTACGCTGCCATGGGGAAGCCCGTGTAGGGCAACCCGGTCAGGTACCCCCACGTACTGAAGCATCGACATCATCTCCTCGCACGGAAGGTGGAACGTGTGCATCTTTAGCCTCCACTGGTCAACCAGCACCGTCAGGAGGCACCGGTTGTATGGAAACCGCCTTGACGTAGTGATGCGAATATGACCCCTATGGATACAACCATATTTGCTATGCTTGCTGTTTCGGTTACAAGAGCTCGTACGCGTCACTTAGACGTCACTTAGATTATCAGGTGAGCTCATTTTTCATAGTACCATTATATTACATGAACTATATGATATTGCATAATACATATGATGTTATTTTCAAGAATAAAAGACAGAGAGTAGTTGATTTGCAAGAGTTTGAGCTGTACCTATTTTAGAATCCAATTCGACCTCCGGAAACAGCACCGACTTCAAACATGCATAACTTTCACATACGGAGTCCGTTGGAAGTCCACCAGTACTTGATGGAAAGATTATCTCGTTATATTTCCAACGGATCTAGTCCCACCTTCAAATTCCTTTTGTGCAGGTCGGAATCGCTGAAAAAATCCAACATGGTGACAGCCCAACAGGCCCATAGTAAAAAGGCCATAACTTTTACAAACGGAGTCTGATTCGGGCGTCCTTGGGTTTGTTGGAAAGCTTATTCCGAGAGCTTTCCAATGGATCTAGCCTCACCTTCAAATTATTTTTGTTGACTTTAGAATCATTAAAAGAAAATACTACATCACCTATTTGGGTCAAATTGGGCTTTGTAATCATACTCAACTTGGCCCATATACTGTCGGCCCACCTAGGGGTGTGGTTACTGTTCATGTGAACAGTAATCTATGGGTTTAGTCCCACCCCGCTATTTCTTTTAGATTTGTGGCTTCCCCTTCCCTATATAAGGATGTCGCACCCCTCTAGTCTTCTCGGATTTCGTTTAGTTAAGGTTTAATCCTTGTGCAAACTATTGTTCTTCAGTTGTGTCAAACGACCACCTGTTAAGACATCCTTCGGAATCCCACCTTATGAAATTTCATAAATATTTGCATACATCAGATTGTGTTTTATCTTATTTTTGCGTGTTCTTCGATTGCATACAGGAATAGACCTTCGTGGTTAGGTTGATCGTGCTTCCAGCAGGTCAATAACACCTCGGAGTTGATTCAACGATTGCTAAGGCGCAAGCGTCGTCGTACGGTTGTAGTCGGATCGAGAGAGTTGCCTCCACCAAAAATCGATATTTATCAATCTCATCGAAACATCGGGCACCCCGTCTTCATCAAGTGGTATTAGAGCTACAATTCATCGGGTGAGAGTTTCCATTTTTCTAGTAGTAGTTTCTTTTTTCATACCTAGAGTCCAAAAAATTGCCCTAAAAAATCGCATCTATCATCCATACCGAGCCCTTTGAGCCCTTGCAATTTTTCTTTTCAGTTTGCTTGTTGAATCTTTGGTTGCATTGTCGTGTCTAGTTGCTGATCTTTAGTTCTGGTAATTGTCTAGTTGGTCGTTGTCTAGATTGCTTATCGTGTCTTCCTTCGCGTCGCTTAATCGTTCTTTTAGGGTTCTTAGTTTTTGCATCAAAAAACAGAAAATTCGTGGGTTAGAACTCCTCTAATCTGCACAAAAAAAGAGAGAGAACACTTTCCTGTTATTTATGACTTGTGGAAAACCCTAGGGCCAGTAAATAGTAGAAGGAGAAAGAGGCAACCGCAAGAACAAAAGCCGCGGTAGAGAAAAAAATAAAAAAAGAAGAGAAAAAAAGAAGAGTGTCCACCTTTCAAAATTTTTGAAAAGTATTCAAACTTTCGTCAAAACCAGTGGAGTCCTTATACATATAGCCACACGCTTGCACAAAAAATTTAAGCAAGTTTGGCACACGGAATCAAGAGATATAGCAGTTTCAAGATTGAACGCGACTCGGTTTCCAGTCCGAGTACGATTCTGTTTCCGAGACACCTTCAGTAAAACGGGTATATCTTTTGCATACTGTGTCCGTTTTGGACGTTCTTGTACTAGTTGGAAAGCTAACGACGAGGCGCGTCCTTTCCACTTAAAACACTTGTCACCCTCCAGGGACCCCAAAATCGGCCATCTTCAGCTCCGAATTTGCGTCACAAGTTTTCAGTTTCAGTTTTTACCTTTTCTTTCAGTCTTCCATTCGGAATTTGAGCTTCACCTCAACAGCAAAGCTGTAGATCTCATCGAAACCTTTCAAACGAGCATATATAAGCCATATAAAAAAAATTCTTGTTCATCTTTTGGGACTAGCTATTGTATACTACTTAAACTAGAGGACCCCAAAATCGGCCATCTTCAGCTCCGAATTCTGATTTTGTGCTCTACATCATGTGAACAATCTTGTGCCCTTACAAGTAAGTTTGGGTAGTTTGCTAGCGTCTCTCCTAGCACTTGGTGTGAGAATTTTCTTTGCTTACATCAAGTCACATTGATCTTTGCGTTTGCGTTTATACACTTCTCTTGGTAGGCTTTGATTGGCTAGCTCCTTCTAGGTTAGGATCAGCAACATTGACTAGTACTTTGAACATTTATTCAACTTGCATTTGCTGAATTGATTGTTGCTAATCCTTACTACCATACTTGAGCCTTCCCAGCTACACCTATTCTACACCGTATAGGCTGACCTTCACCTGACAATCGCTCCATCCAATCTTCAGATATATGTTAACACCGATGATTGCCGATCACCCCTGTTGTTTGGTAAGAACTGGTAAGAATTCGATAGAAGGCTTGAGTGTGAGCGACTTTTGAACCACCACATCCTAGTAGTTGCTAGGGATATATGCTTGCTTTCTACTAACCATGACAGGTTCAAGATCACAAAGTCGGATGTTTCGTGAGATCAACAAAACCATTGACACATCTCGTGTGCCTGAACGAGGTAAATTTAAGTATGCATTTCCATCCTTTGCTGGTAATTTTGATCCTAGTGTCTATGTTGACTGGGAAATAGCATTAGACAAAGAATTTGAATATTATGATTGGTCTGATAGGCACAAGATTAGAGCTGCCACTAGCATTTTTGTTGAGTATGCACTACTTTGGTGGAAGTCTTTAAATAGACATGGAAAAGTACCTCAAACTTGGAATGCACTAAAGAAACTTTTGAGAGATGAATTCGTTCCTAAATATCATGCTGATTATTTACTAACTAGATTACAACGTTTAAATCAAGGTAGTAGAACTGTAAGGGAATACTATCATGAATTGAAAAATTATTTGTTACGTTGTGGGTTAGAGGAACATGCTGAAGCTACAGAAAATAGATTCTTAAGTGGACTTAATCAAGAAATTCAGGACCTTCTTGTTCATAAAGAATATAATTCTCTCTCCCATTTATTTATTCTTGCTTGTAAGGTTGAAAGTCAGATTAATGAGGAATTAAGAATACTTGATGATAGAAATCATGAGAACAAGCCTGTATTTGTGTCTTTTTCTATTACTAACAACTCGCGGGAAGTTGAGAACCATGCCGAAGAGGGGAATGAGCTGATTGAACTATCGACTCCATTGGTTGAGAAGGAAGATGAGGAGATGGATGCACCTACATCATTTGAGGAGAGCCAAAAAGGTAAAGATCATGGTGCTATCATCACGCACGATGAGTATGTTTATGAAGAACTACAACTGTCCACTGTTAATGCTTTGTTAGGGCAAAAATTAGTGGAAAATAATTCTGATATGCACATGTTTCACGTAGAGAATTCAGACAGCATTGAATTTAGTGCACTTTGTGATAAACTTGTTGATTTACCTGTTGACTTGAGTGCACCATGTGATAATCTTGTTGATTTACCTGTTGACTTAAGTGCACCATGTGATAACCTAATTGAATTGCCTACTATTTTGAGCGATTCATGTGATGAATCAATCACATATAATGATACTGTGGAATTGGTTAGACATAAAGAAGTTTTGACTATAATTTATCCTGTTGATTCTTTATGCTACATTTGTTGGAGCCACCTATGAAATTGTCACATGCTATGAAGAAAGTTTCTGAAATTGCATGTACAATCTCCTTGTCTAGTGCGTACACCCCTGGATATAAGTTTAATTTGATTGGAGATTATGGTATAGACAATCAATTTCTTGTATATCGAATATGCATAACTTGTGGTCACATAGATGAATTGAAGCTTACTGTTTTGAACAGTAATTCTTGTGTGCCGAATCTTGTTCATTATGAGAGAAAAATAAACTTTAGTGATCATCCAATGACTATGTGTTTATCTCTTATTGCACCATCTAGAATTGACAATTTGCATCATGATGTTGAAGTATGGAAGAACTTTCAAATCTTTTCACCCTTACTAGATGAATTTGCTAACACTCAATTGAAATCTTATTATATGGATGAACTTTATTTGATTCCAAAGGTTGTAGATTTGCTCATATGTGCTACCACTGCTAGTTTACAACTTCAAGTATTTCAATTGCATAAATGCTTCACTTACATTTGCAAAACTAGTTGCAATAATTGTTGTATGAGAAATTTTATTTTGCTCATTGACATATATGATTATTCTTGGGCTAATAATACAATGAGCTTTTATAATTGCTGCTGTTTTAAAATATTAATTGTGCAACAACGAAGAGCCGTTAAAACGGATGACATATACATATACCATGCATACACCTTGGCTTCTTTGTTACCCTATTTTCAGCTTATCAAAAGCCGATGACGGCTTTGTTTTCAAGAAGGGGAGGATGATGAGAACATGACCCCTATGGATACAACTATATTTTCTATGCTTGTTGTTTCGGTTACAAGAGCTCGTACGCGTCACTTAGATTATCATGTTAGTTCGTTTTTAAGAGTACCTTTATATTACATGAACTATATGATATTTTCTAATAAATATGATGTTATTTTCAGGAATAAAAGACAGAGAGTGGTTGATTTGCAAGAGTTCGAGCTGTACCTATTTTGGAATCCAATTCGGCCTCCAGAGATAGCACCGACTTCAAACGTGCATAACTTTCACATACGGAGTCCGTTGGAGATCCACCAGTACTTGATGGAAAGATTATCTCGTCATCTTTCAAACGGATCCAGCCCCACCTTTAAATTCCTTTTGTGCAGGTCGGAATCGCTGAAATAATCCAGCATGGTGACAGCCCAATAGCCCTATAGTAAAAAGGTCATAACTTTTGCAAACGGAGTCCGATTCGGGTGTTCTTGGGCTTGTTGGAAAGCTTATTCCGAGATATTTCCAATGGATCTATCCTCACCTTCAAATTCTTTATGTAGACTTCAGAATCATCAAAAAAGATGCTATATCACCTATTTAGGCCAAATTGAGCTTTGTAATCATACTCAACTTGGTCCATATGCTGGCGGCCCACCTAGGAGTGTGGTTACTGTTCATATGAATAGTAATCTATGGGTTTAGTCCCACCCCGATATTTATTTTAGATTTGTGGCTTCCCCTTCTCTATATAAGGACGTCGCACACCTCTAGTTTTCTCGAATTTCGTTGAGTTAAGGTTTAGCCCTTGTGCGAACTATTGTTCTTCAGTTGTATCGAACGACCACCTGTTATGACATCCTTCGGAATCCCACCTTATGAAATTTCATAAATATTTGCAATACATCAGATTGTGTTTTATCTTGTTCTTGCGTGTTCTTCGATTGCATGCAGGAATAGACCTTCGTGGTTAGGTTGATCATGCTTCCAGCAGGTCAATAACATCTCAGAGTTGGTTCAACGATTGCTAAGGCGCAAACGTCGTCGTACGGTTGTAGTCGGATCGCGAGAGTCGCCTCCACAAAAATCGATATTTATCAATCTCATCGAAAGATCGGGCACCATGTCTTCATCACGTAGGCACCCTAGCGACAACATTGTCCTCGTCCTCCCACGTCGCCTCCACCATCCTAGCTAGTGGAAGCAGGCCTACTACTCTCAACCTGTGTCGAAAGGATTAAGAACATACGTGAGTCCACCCACACAAGTCAGATTGAAATTAATAACAAAAAGGTCAGAACTTTACGTACCGCATAACCCAACGTGGGTCCACCCTCCATGCCCTCATAGGCGAGCGCAAGCGCAACACACCAATCTCAATGGTGCGCGCCCTCCTACGAGAGGATGGTACCGAGGTGATTACAGTGAGTCGTGTTAATGGCCGAGTCAAGCAGCTCGTACGACCACTGCACAGTGTCTCCTGGGCCGCCATACCTAAAATTTAATATTTACGTAATATTTCAAAGATTATCTCAACATTTACAGAATATTTACCGTGAAAAATGATAACATAACTAAAGTTGATAATACTTTAATTAGGTTGTACGCACCCTATTTAGCTACTCTGATTTTTTTTGAGAATTTTTAGAGCTACCTTGCTATTTTCCTAGTTTAAAATGTATTCTTGGTATGTACATAATATTTATCGTGCAAAAATAAGAATAGAAATGAAGGCAAAAAATATTTTAATCAGGCTCTACACACCCTATTTAGATACTCTGTAATTTTTATAGAATTTTTAGAGCTACCTTGCTATTTTCCTAGTTTAAAATGCATTCTCGACATTTATAGAATATATACCGTGCAAAAATGAGAATAGAAATAATGCTGGGAATATTTTAATCAGACCCTACACATCCCATTTAGCTACTCTAGAATTTGTATGGATTTTTTAGAGCTACCTTGTTCTTTTCCTAGTTTAAAATGTATTCTCGGTATGTATAGAATATTTACCGTGCAAAAAATAAGAACATAACTAAACCCAAGAATATTTTAATCAAGCTCTACGTACTCTATTTAGCTACTCTAGAATTGTTTTAGTAATTTTTAGAGTTGTCTTGCTATTTTTTTAGTTTAAAATGTATTCTCGGTATGTATAAAATATTTATCATGCAAAAATAAGAGCATAAATAAAGGTGAGAATATTTTAATCAGGCTCTACACACCCTATTTAGCTACTCTACTATTTTTACAAAAAATTTAGAGTTGACTTGCTATTTTTCTAGTTTAAAATGTTTCTTGGTATGTACAGAATATTTATTGTGCAAAAATGAGAATATAATTGAAGCTTGGAATATTTTAATCAGGCTCTACACTCCCTATTTAGCTACTCTGAAATTTTTACAGATTTTTAGAGCTACTTGCTATTTTTCTAGTTTCTAAATTATTCCCGTGTGTAAAAATTATCTAACCTACAACGATGATCTAAAGTAAAAAAAAAAACTACACTATAACTAAAATGATCTAATTAAATCAATTCTCAGTCGCTAGGTTTATTTGCTAACATATTAGGGTTTTGAATTAAATTACAAAGTTTCAAAAAAATTACCCACGTGGTAGATGACTGGATCTGCTTCTCTTTCTCTGTCTCCTCCGCGACGAACGGGTAGGGCTTCGCCACGTGGTTTTTCTCCTCTCCCTCCCTCTTCTCTTCCTCCCCTCTGCTTGCTCTCGGCTAGAATGAGTGTAATGAGGTGGGGACCAGGTTTTTATACATGGGTCTTATCGCCATTTCAATTGGCGACAGGGTACTGTTTACCCATGTCACGAGATGAAATAACGACAGAGTGTTGTCGCTAGGCTCCTGTCGCTAGAAGAAATGGCGACATGAAGTCATTTTTGCAATTCTTTTTTTACTATTTAATGTTGTAATTATTAATTAAAATAAATATTATTAAAAAAAATCCAACTTTAGATATCTCAGCTTGGTATAGGAGCAAACCTTCAAGAAGATACCAAAGTAGGAAGAGAAAAACAACCTGATCATCAACTACGTTCTTCGGAACCTCTGGAAGGAGAGAAACCGGAGTACTTTCCACTTTTCCAGAATACAGCGCTTCAACGACATCAAGTTCTTGAGCTAATTCAACAGGAAGTTGCTGCGCAGGGGCGAATTATTTTCCCCTAGTCAGTAGCTAAGTAGCGGCTTTGTCATTGTTGTTATCTCCTAATTGGAGGCTTAAGTCCAGTTTGTAATTTCTAGTTGTGTTGTCCTAGTGTTTCTTCCAGGCTCATCTCAACAAAACTCTCTTTTCCCTACTTTGAATGAAAGGCAGCGCTCCTGCCACTGTTTCGAAAGAAAAAACGTGGCGGGGCTTCCAAGTGAGATGGCACGCTGATTTTGCTCCGCTTCCTGCCACTGTTTCGAAAGGATAGAAAAATGTAACACGATAATTAAGTGTGTCGAACTTGAAGTTGATGGTACTGTTTGAACCTGTTTTAGGGGAGCACACTGCAATATCAAGCTTAGGCTTTGTTTGAAAAGCCCAAACTCCTGGTCCACCCACGTAGATAGGTTAGGATTTTGAACTAAAATCCCAACTCCGGGAGTTTGAGCTTCCCAAATAAGGCTTTATTATACAAGACTTGCTCTGAATATTGCATTATTGCTAATATATAGTAATTAATCACCCATATCATTCTGTACATAGAGAACCTTCAGTTTAAGGTCACTTGACGCAACTTATGTCCAAATTAGGTTAAGCTTAAAACTGTTATATATAAGTATTAATAAGATGCTACTGGTGTCGCTCCTTAAATACAAGCCCTATATCCGTTTCAAGAAGCTACAGGTGTTCTCCTATGGTGTATATGGATTTACAGGATATGCATGCGCCTAGGTGGCATGTACATCTTACTAAACCTTTAGCCATTCCCCGGGGTACACGGCAACAGCCTTCCCTTTGTCGACGACGTCCTTTGCCCTTGAGTCGCTCTGGATTGATTTTTCAGAGATTGAAGGTATAACTGTCGTGAAGCTTCTCTCCTTGCTTCTCCTGCAGTGCAAATGGATTGTTTCAGAAGATCTAGTAATGTCCAGGACATCAAATTGGTAACTAATGGTCACATGATACCATACCTGAGATGAACTATGAAGAACACTGCGCCGACAAGTGTAATTCCTCCAGCAACTGACTTTAGGACCCCTTTCCCTGATTTCGGGACATCATTTCCAGTCCTTTTAGCACTGCTGTTATTTTCAACTCTGTCTTCTGATTTCCCCGGTTTACTTTCTGATCTGGAAGCGTCCTGGATGCCAGAGAAATGTTAAAAAATGGTTGCGGATGAAACAAAATTATGACTAAGATAACATATCCACTTGTTTAGCACGTCAGGAGGTACCGTTTGATTCCTATTGCTGGATTCAGGTTTCAGCCCTCGACACGCGTTATCATCTTCAGAAACAGCTGGCAATTTGCCACTTGTAGGATGCCTTGGGGTTAAACCTGAGTTTGACTCAGAACTCAAATCAGACGGCTCGCCACTTAATCCAAATCTGGGTTCTTCGCAACTTGAGCATACAGACTCCCTATCACAGACAAGCGCATCACAATGTTGATCAGTGGTGCCAGTTTCCTTTTGGAGATCATCACTTTCTTTATTTGGAGGACCAACAAATCTTTCCCCATTTCCCCGTCCATCATGAATCCTTTTAGAAACTGTGACCGGAGGAGCGTCCAAATCATACTTGCCACTGTCGAATGCCAAATGACTGCTTATGGAGTCTGACTCTTCTGAGCTTAATGAACATTTAGTTGTTCTAGTTCTTGAACATTGGTCAGTTGGGGATTCTTTATTGTGAATTAAAGGAGTTGAATCCACAGAATCAGAGTCCATAACACCAAAGTCAACCGACCCCACTGACTCAACTAGCGATTTTTCTTCATGCATATCATGTCCATTATCTCCATAGCCCTCCCTTTCTTCCTTAGGGGCATTGCCCAATTGCAAAAGCACGGAATGATTGTCTTCATCAACCGAGTCCTCAGGTTCTAGCACAGAGAGTTTGCTTTCTGCTTCATCAGAGTCATAATGTGTGTCTCCTTGTTTATCGTTCTGTCCACAAAATATTCTCTGCAGAAAATAGAGATTAAAATGAATGATTGATTTTAAGTACAGGATCAATTAGAAGAGCATGCCAAAGAAAAGCTATCATTTCAAAGAGCTTGCCTGGTGACGCAATGCTTTAGAGTTGGCACGCGGACTGTATCCACTTGAACCAGATGAACTGCATTGTGGTTGCTCCAGACTTCTACGGATGCCTCCAACAATATAGGTGGGCATGGTTATTGTGTAAGTGACAATATCAAAATCAGGCACCTGTCACCAGAGAGCAGAAACACGTCAATTAAAACTATTGCGATAGGTATATTGGTCAACGATTACTTAATTGAAAGGCACTTTTTAAATAAGTTACATTCGAATCTAGGACTTACGTTCAGGAGCATCATCCGGGCCTTTTTAGATAGCGAACGTATGCACATACAGACATTCCGAACATTTCTTTTCTCAACCACATCGGAAGGAGTAAACAAATCGATTCCAGCTAACCCAAGGATTTGACATATCTGCAAAGGCAAAAGAGTATGATATATCAAGCCACCTTTTTCAGAACAAAAGAAATACCTAGGCAGTAAAGGATATGTGACTACTATCAGAAAATCAGCATCTAGTCTAGAACAAACAAAACAATTTTGCTTGTTTCGAACACCCCCCCTTTGGTCCAATTTACACCAATTGCAGCTTTGTTATGGAGAATATATATCAATTGTGGTTGTCGTAACTACAAACTAGACAGTAGAGACTATTTATAGAGTTACATCTAGGGCACATGAGATTATAATTCTACCCATAAAAAGGTCATGTGAATATAGGACATTCAAGGTCTCTGCACCTCCTCAAACGTAGCCTCAAGTGTACGGTAGACCTACATGGATCCGGTCCACCACGTCTATACTTTTGATCCACAAGTGGCCCGTCCCCCTTCGCTCCATACGAGGCAGACTCGAAGCTAAGGCTCCTTGAACCCCCTTCGCTCCATGCAAGGTAGCCTGGAGCGAGAGCCCCCTGGACCCTATTCGCTCTAGGGTGTGTTGAACTCTTTTGTCGAGGTTGCCTTCGACGTCCTTTCTGTACCCTTCAGTCTGTGCGAATGGGTACATAGTACCCTTCGACTAGGTCGAGGTGTACTGTCTTGGTATCTTCGCCAGGTCGTTGGGACCGTTTGGCCATCGCTACGACAGTGGTTGAGTTTCTTGGCTAGAATAAAATGCTCTGGCGCCAGCCAACACAAACTGATCTGTGGTCCTTGTTAAACAAATACTCTTTTAAGGAAAATAGAAAAAGAACTCTGAAAGTAATGGAGTTATTGAAGTTCACTAGAAACTAGCCAACACAAATTGAAATTCCCAATCAAGCTAATGCTTGTCAAATGACTTTGCAACGGTAGCTAGTATGTTGGACTAAAAGGTGACTAGAGGGAGGGAGGAGAATATGAGCATCTACTCTTTTTCACCACCTAGGTATTCAACTTTTTCTTCACTCCAATAGCTATGAAAGTTATGAAGATCAAAGGCACAAGAACACAGCGGAAGTCTTGTGTTTAAACCGAAAAGCCCGAGGACAAAGCCCCCTGGCTAGTCGTATTGAGTTGCATGCACCAACCAATTCACCCAAAAGCTTAAGCTGATGAGAAAAGGTGTACAATTCACTTATACTTCAACACTCCCCCTCACGTGTAGGCTCCCCCAGGCCTAAGACGTGGAATAGAAGTGAGTTGCAATTAATTCTTTTAATTGCGCCAACCGAGTCTTGAACTCAAGACCTCTTGGCTCTGATATCATATTGAGTTGCATGCACCAACCAATTCACCCAAAAGCTTAAGC
This sequence comes from Hsuehochloa calcarea, assembly GCA_036346395.1. Lineage (NCBI taxonomy): Eukaryota > Viridiplantae > Streptophyta > Magnoliopsida > Poales > Poaceae > Hsuehochloa > Hsuehochloa calcarea. The sequence goes on along the minus strand of CM070597.1, from coordinate 18,481,173 downwards.
TGATGAGAAAAGGCATACAATTCACTTATACTTCAACAATCGATCACTGAAGCGCGGTCGATCATCGGAGTCTTGAGGTTAATGACCAAGTTATCTCAAAACGACCCAACATTTGATTATGACATCTAAATTCCCTGAAATTTCAAACATAGCTCATCAAAAAGGTCAGGAACCTATACCAATCGACGATTGAGAAGATCGAAGCGAATGTTCCATGAATTTCTTGATTGAGGTCAAGAGGGCAAGAAAACATGGGGAAATCAAACTTTGATTAAAACAAACTTGCTCGTAGATGGAAGATAGTCAAGAGACCTTAGATCAATTTTCATAAGTCCTAGCAAATTAGATCACAGCAAAAGACTCAATCAAAACCCAAGGAACACAAAAATCCCAAAGGCTTAACAGAGGAAGAACAAGATATAACTCATTTTGGGGCAAACTTGCTTGGATTGATTCAAGAGATTGTTGGTTTACAGCTACTCCACCATGGAGGACAAGAGCTCAATACTTGAGCACTCAATCAATCCATCTATCTCAAACTCTAGCCTCCTATATCTCTTCACTTTCCTCGAATAACAAATTATGGTTTCCTAAGCTTGAGTTGGTTGAAGTACAAATTTTGCACTCCTACCTTTTATAGTCGAGGCTAGGTATAGAGAGGAATCCCAAACGTGCACCCGTTAAACCCATACACAAAAGAGTTTGCACTAACACACGCTTCCCAAAACAAATGATGAACCAGGTCTCCTAAATTCATCTCTTCGCGAACCCGTCTTCTCTTGACCTAAACCGCCTCTCCTTGAGCCACGGTTTATCAAAGGTCACCAACCCGTATTTTTGGCAAATATACCAAAATACCCCTTCTCAATCCTTCTCCAAAGGCCGAGTTCAATCGTCGTGAAGCAATCGTATGCTTCACCACATGTAGGTTCATCAATGGTTCTCTTCATGTCGACAAGTCTCTCTCATTCGGCTCGCACCAGAACCACAATGGCACTTGCACCGATCCTCTAAGCCACTTCATGCAACCCGTTGCACCAACCTCCGATCGATCATTCATGTCCAACATGCATCATACTTGAGTCCAACCACTTCATCTGGCATCCTCGATCGTTCTAGACCTCAACTCTCCTAGCCTAGTCCTAATCATCCTCGTCGTTGACTGTTGATGACTCCAAGCCACCTGCACAACAATAGACTAAGAAATCGATTCCGGGCACAAGTTCTTCGCATCTCGATCCATGTTAGCCAAAACATGCATCATGCAACACCTATGCACTGAATCCCATGACTTTGGCCTAAACCACAAAATTCATCGCCTTCTCGGCGGATGAAAGCCTTCTGGCTGGTTTGACCGTTGTCTGGCCGGTCAGATCGTTTCAGAATTTTTTCTAAGTTTGGAACCACACCTTCTCTGGAAAAATTAAACTATATCTAGTTTTTCCTTGAAACGCCATTTTCCATGAGTCCTAGTGCAAAATTCTACCTTTTCAAATCAAAACTCCCACAGGGCCAGTCAAACTGCCAGACACCTGACAGCCTGCCACACTTCACTAAAATAAGGGTCCTCCAAACACCTCATAATCATCGTCAATTGTTTAACACAGTAAGATTAGGATCATCTACATATAATCTCCACATAGTAATATACTCGTAACTAGCAGGGAACTACTACGAAGCACTCAACAATAGTAGGTTCAGTACTGATTTTTAGAACCCTTGAAATTATGGTCCGACGACACAAATAATTGACCAAACATTTCAAGCATCAAGGAAAATTTATGCTAGCCAAAAGTTCAGATTTAGATCATAAGAAGCACCATATAAATAAAATCCAGTGGTTTCGAATTCATGCTATACAAATGGCTTCATTCAAGCACCTTTGATGACAACGTTATTTTTGAGAGGTGACTCATCCTAACCTAATAGGACTTGAAGTGGTGTGCTATAAGGATTCCCATATGAATCCTAATAGGATTAGGATTTCAACTTCTCTTTAAAAGAGAACTAGAGGCACTATATAAAACCATTAGAGCATTAGAGAATATGTTTTCTTCAGCACTAAATTCTTATATAGAGCAAGGATCCGAGGGTCCTAAAAGTTTCAAGAGATTCATGAGAGAACATAATCCCTTGAACTTTTTTGAGGTTGTGCTTAACAAATTTGCGATCGACTTCTCGAAATCTCTCTCGTCGTGATTATTTTGTCGTCGTTGTTTCGGTTTTCGCTACGAGATTTATCTACTTTGTTCTTGATATTATGCATGCTCGTGCCATATCTCACAACTCTGATCCGATCTATTGACTGTTTCACATAACAATGGGTGTTAAGAGTATAACAAGTGGTATCAGAGCCAAGGCTAGATTAATCAGATTTGCGAGAAGGACGGCAAGCGTTAGGTGGCACAAAATCAAGATCGATGTCGACGATGTGGAGTCAAGTAGAGAAATTTGACAGCGAAGAAAATTTCAGCGTGTGGCAATGTGTGGTGAAGGATGTCCTTGCCCGGCAAGGGTTAATCGGTGCTCTTGAAGGGGACAGACCGGAAAATACGCATGTTGAAGACTAAAAGGTGATGGAGCGAAAGGATGTCATACAATCCGTCTATGTCTCTCCAGTGAGGTAAAGTACTCAGTGATCAAGAAGAATTTCTAAAAAAATTATGGAGTGACTTAGAAGAATAGTATATGGCAAAATCACTAATAAACCGGTGGGTGCTGAAGCAGAAACTGTATAGGTTGTGCATGGAGGAGGGCACATGGTTCGTTGATCGTCTCAATGTCTTCAACAAGCTTATCACACATCTTACTAGTGTGGATAAGAAAATTGAGGAGAATGACAAGTTTGCCATAATGGTATCATCTCAACCACCATCATGGGAGTAACTGGTGATGAATATTCTCGTCGAAAAAGGCACTCTCAACTTCAATGAGGCTGTTGCATATCTATTGGAGATGAAGTCTTTGAAGAAGCCATCAGATTCTTCATCCTCGGGAGATTAAGCATTGGTTGTCATAGGTGTTGCGGGCAAAAGCAAAAGTCATAGGAAGAAGGGCAAGAGCAAGGGCATACGTGTATGTTATCTATGTGACAAGGAAGGTCATATGATAAAGGATTGTCCGAGTTTGAAGCAAATAAGGGGTGCATACTCAGTGGCGGTAGCGAAAGATGATTTGGACGTACTAGTTGTCGGTTAATCAGGCACTTCTCATGGATGGATATTAGATTCAAGTTGTTGCATCCATGTATGTTCGGCGAGGGAGATGCTTGACAAAGGATCTCTATATCTGGCGCATGAAACTATTCACTTGGTAGATTGCAATGAGTATACAATTACTGAAGTGGGAACGGTTACATTGGAGATGTATAATGGAACACATCGCATATTGATGAGTACGATATGTTCCCATCTTAAATAAGAATCTATATCTATGAGGTTGCTTGAACAAGAATGTTGTAAGGTATCACTTCGAGGTGGAGTCATGGAGTTACTTGCAAATGATAGGTAATCATGAAAACTATCTGAAGCAATGGGGTATACCGATTAATGGGTAATCTTGAAGGTGGAGCAACCAATGTGACGTCTGATAAAAATCCTGACGAGAAGGAAACCGTGTCATCAACGGTAGGTACTCAGTCTCATCTGCAGTTATGTGTTGAGTTGCAAAAATGGTTGCAAACTCTTGTAGTCGCAAAGGCGAAGACGCAAGTTGTTGGAAGAAGGAATACATGGTGGAACCAACCACGCGGTACCGGGGAGAAGTTGGAGCTCGAAGGCGGTATAAACCTATGGCATGCAGGACTGTAGGAACAAAAGGTGTGGTTAACCAAACTACACAACAAGAAAGATCTCAGGTGAAGGGTCCGAGCAGGCAAGTCCGAACACCAACATGCATATTGTGGTGATGTGCATGAGTCCCTGTGGCGGGGCACTCCAAACGGTGGGAGGAAAAAACGAAAAAAAAGGTGGAGCCAACTTGGAGTGAATTCTTGAGGGAGCACAATTACTTCAACGGATAACAGTCAAGCTGGAGATTGTTGAGGTGACTCATATCCTAAGGTGTTATGACTTGGAGAGGTGTACTACAAGGATTCCTGTATGAATCCTAATAGGATTTGGATTCAGACTTCTCTTCGGATGAGAATTAGGGGGCACTATATAAAACCATGAGGAGTGGTCATGGAGAGCCCAAGTCACAAACCAACTCATCCAAAACAAGAGGTGCACGAGAGGATTAGATGTTAGATTATTCTTCAGCACTAGATTCTTGTACAGTGGAAGAATCTAAGGGTCCTAAAAGGTTCGAGAGAATTGTGAGAGAGCGATAGTCTCTTGTATTCTTTTGTGCTTAAGAAAATTATGGTTGGCTTTGCCAATTCTTTTGTGCTTAAGAAAATTATGGTTGGCTTTGCCAAATCTTTCTATCTCGTCATTTCTTTCAGTTCAGTTTTATCAAAACCAACACACTTCATGTTAAAATCAAGATAATTAAAGTAAGCTTCTACAAGGAGAAACATGCAATGATCAATACCTTTAGATACGAGTCAACTTTTGGATAGGGCATATATTTCCCATTGCTCTTACCAAAAGATGTTCTCTCATAAATGTACACTTTTGATTGCTTCAGTTGTTCTTTGTTCTTTTTCACTAGCCTTTTCCATATTACTTTGGAAACTTGAAACCTGTCAGCATGCATATAATACGTAAACAAGTGTCGGGACACTGAAACTAGTTCGAATATAATAGAGGCTTACTGTGCATAATATTGCCCATAGAAAGTAAGCTAGCTAGTATAACAGTCTCTCTAGAGAAGGAAAAATGAATACTTCAATAACATTAAAGCCTCAATGGTAATTCAGAGCCTAAGGGGAATACAGTCCGAGAGCTATGTTTTTTTTCACGAAAAAAGGAATCGCAGCAAAATAGTACTTTCGTTCATTGCTGCTCCAACTATGAATTACTTCTAAGCATCTACTTAGTAATTTCTGCAGTTGTTGATAGACAGAACATCTCTAGAATCAATAATTTCCGTAAAAAAATATGGAACTGAATCACCTGTTGCACAACAGTTTTCTGCTGACTTGAGCTATATGGAATTAATCAGAAAGTTTCAGCAATGTTACTCCTTCCGTGATTTATATACAGCGTATTTTTTTTGGATCTTGTTTATTTATATAGGGCGCACACATATACCAAAGCATCCTCCTCCTCGTATACCCCTATTAAATTTGCTCAATGCCCACAGTTCTGCACCATTCCAATGCAAATGCTATTATTAATGCATGCATGCAAGGGAAAAGAAGTTTAGGAACCATGCATGCATTAAATGGCAGGGAGGGATTAGTAGGTGGTTAAAGAGATTAAGGAGCACTTATGAAGGGTAGCTTAGTCAATTTCTTCAGCTCCTTGGTCTATGTGGTGTGGGCAAATACGCCCTATATAAATCAACAGAGGGAATAACTGCTAAGCATTTTTTTTCTGACCGATTGACTTCAAAATGTGAAAAGCAAGCCTAAGTTTGCAAAGAGCCAAAACTACCTGTTAGCTGAAGTACATCAATCACTGCAATCCAAAATTTCCATAATTGCACCATATGTACAATTAAAGCATTGGAAATTCGTACAAAAGCCAACCAAGATGTACCAACTAGTTCCAAGAAATACAGAGACAAAAAAAAGTGCATTTGGGCCTACTGGGAGGGCTGGTGTAGAAACCAAAATCTTACAGCAACTCTCCGTCCGCAAGAAGGTCTGCAACTAAAATGTCTTCATCAAACCTAAGATGGAGAACTTCACCAAGCCAGATTTTCGTTTGTTTCTGAAACAAATACATAAATAAACAGAGCAGTCAAAATAATAACAATAAGTAGAATATAAGGTGTAATATTCTGATTCACGGTAGAGGGATATCTAACAAAAAAAAAAGTGTGTTTGATAAGTATCTGCCATAAGGGTATCGGAAAATACAAAAGAACAAAGCTACACTATACTTCCTAAGCACAGTTGTACTTGTAATTAGGATGCATGTTTAGTACTACAACACAGTTGAACACTTTTAATTGAGTTGTAAATCCAGTGCAATACAATTTTACATTTGTAGTTGTGAAAATGAAGTTAGATACCTTTCATTCAATTTTGATGTGTAATTTTAATAAATCTTAATATGTTGAATGGCATGTATATCTCCTGTTTATTACTCACAAATTTGTTGTACGAATACGAAATGAACATATCAGCATTTTAAAATCTAAAAGTACGTTGTAGACTTGTAGTCTAAATGTACATTACCCAACGTCCCAAAGTACTGCAGTAGTTACACTAGTTGGCACTTGGCAAGCACTGCAGCCTTGTCCTTTACCAACTTCGTTTAATTTTGTCATGAGTTAAAGCACGGTATTGCAATTTTGTACCAGTTCTGTTGAGCACACACAAGGACTAAGTTGAAAATTGATATCAAAAGATAATTCAGCATAAACCTACGAATTTGTGTCACTAACATGGCAGCATAGGTGTAAGGTTCCCCCTCATATCTCAACCTCCCATTCGGGTCTAGTTTTTAATCTCTACCTCTGGAGACACCTATGAGGCTATGACATGCAAGTCCAAAATATCTCTACACAGTACAAAGACTACAAACGCCTGAAATTACCCCTTACCAAAAAGGAAAATCCAAAGGGCTAAAAAAAATCTCGACGGACCATGCCCCGCACAGAATTCACCAACACTGGGTTATGAAATGCACCAACACTGGGTTTTGAACCAGCAGAGGAGAGAGCAGCGATAGGACGGTTAATTAGCTTAACAAATGATTCTCATAAAAAAAATAGTTTAACAAATCAATTCAGACACTTCATTTCAACGCCGCCAAATCAGAGTATCCTGCCTAACATCTCTCGTATGCATGATCCGAATTTAAAACCCCAAACAGATCGCATGAGCCTGTAGAGCGCAGGATTTAATTAACAGATCATCTGCCGCAAGGAGGTCACGGCGCCCAAGCACGCCGGCCGTCACGAGCAGAGGCTGCAGAGCCACTCCGCTAGGCCGGCCGGCGCTGGAGCGAGCAGCCTCACTGTTCCATTAATCCCCACGGCGCAATCAGAGACACAAAAGCTTACTACTTGGCGTGTTTCGGGCACTGACCTGCAGGAAGACGTCGTCGAGCTCGCGGAAGCTGGACGCGGGCGACGCCTGGTCCAGGCGCACCACCCCCGTCGACCCCTGCCGCGCCTTCCTCATCCTCCTCCTCCTCCTCCTCAATCGCTGCCTATGCCCGAGGTCGCTCCAGCTCGGATCCTGGGGTTTCGCGCGGATGATAGCTGGCTAGTGACGCTCCCGAGGCTTTGGTCTCCGTTGCTGTTTGCTTCATCAGCCCTTCAGCGGCTGGCCACTTGAGTACTTGACTACGCCACGACTCGGCGTGCCGCGTCCTGCGCCGGAATAAGCGCGGCTCTGCCGAGCGCAGTTACTCGTGGTCTTTTTTTTAATTATTACTAGCACGTCGGACGGGGCGGATATATGATTGGAATTTCGCCTGGTTGGCCGTGCGGTGGTGCATGGCGCGGTGCGAGGGCCAACCGCCGAGGCCGAGGGGGCGGGGCGCGGTGCGAGACGTGTGCTTCCCGGTTTAATTTCCTGACGGGCCAAAAGCGGCGTGTTTGGGGTTTTGCGGGCGTGCATCGCGCGTTGCCGTCAACGATCACGAGCCGGGACAAAACCGCGAGACGAAGCAGACGCGAGCGCGACCGCGACCGCGACAGGGCTCGAGTCGTGCGCGTCCAATCCGCCATTCGATTCGTGTGGCCAGCAGGGCTACAGTACAACTGGACAGGCACGGTGAGTTTTCGTGGTGCGCAGACGATGATGAGAGCGTGGTGGGAGTGTTTTCCTTTCTTATCCATCTCAATGGCTAGCTAGAGTAGGAGGAATCAGCCGTTATTGGAAGAAGATTTTCGTTTGAAAGATCCGAGTACACTATAACAGCTGAAGGCCAGTGATGGTGTGATTTATGAGCCTTCAATGAGATCTGAATTTCCGTGGTACTGGCACACGAATCAAATTAACGACCAAGTAAATAGTGAGGGTGCACTTCGAAACTTTTTCCCTCTCTTATTTTACCCTTTGAAACCGGAAGTCCTGGAGGCCATAAATCCTTCGAAAGAACGTTTTGCCCCAGGGACTCGATGGCTCACTCCTCCAAATTCAACGAATGACGTAAAGTAAACTTTAATCGCCCAAAAGGCCGAACGTTATACTCAACTTAGGGGAGAAATAAACCGATACTATCTCATATTTAGTCAAACCACAATAATTTAGCGGGAACCAGCCCTGTGCAAAAAAATACAGTCATCAAGATAGAATTCCCTCTATTTTGCCTGGGAAGACGGAACTGCAGCGCCTTGTGTCATTATTTCAAAAGGTAAACACACTTAAACATACGGATTATTATTCGTCTGTTTGGTAGAACACCGCTCCGACGAATAATAGACTTTACTAAAATTAACGCAGCAAAACAATAAGATAGAAACTCTATTTTATTACAACTGATAGTCACGTAAGGCTGTAGTCTTTAATACACTTATTTAATTACAACGGGAAAAGAATTCTCCTCGCTTGTCTGCCCTGCTCCACCGATCATCAACTCGTCTCACTCGCCGAATAAGGTGTCCACCTCACCCTGCTCCTCGTAGTAAGCGTCCTAGCCTCCTGCGGTCTTCTCGACACCTACGTATCCTTCATCCCACTCGGGATAGTTCCCGGTCGGACTGGGATCTAACAAAGTATAATAATAGCAAAAATGAGTACTAGCGTACTCAGCAAGCATGTATTAGCAAATATGCACTGAATAACTCTTCTTTGTTCGTTATCATATTTTCTAGCTCATTTCTTTTTCTGAAATTTTTTATTAAGATTTATGTGACAAGTTTTAATTTTGAAAAGGCTACATTTCACTGGGTAAAAAGATAAACCCCTAACGGTCACATGTATTTATGGTTTGATATATATAGCACTTCGCAGGCTTTGTACCACTTTACCCATAGCTACTTTGAGCTCTTTTTACGCTAGATCTCCTGCATTTCCTTTGATGTGGTTTCGAGTTCAGAATACATAACGCTTTTCAGGTTACGTGATTAAGTCTACACCATTATTTTTCGGCGGTGTCCTAGGATGCTCACCCAGTCCTTCACTGAGTTCTCATAGTATTGGTTGGGCCAGACATCCCCGCACCCAACACTCCACCTTGCGGTACTATAGGGCCTTAGATCCCCACTGCCGGACTCTGCCTATCGATCCACGTAACAAGGTAGTATTTTTTGTCCGTCGAAACGAAAAAATGGTTGACACTTAAATAAGGCATTTTATCCAAGTGAGAGTTTTGTTGGTCCTTATATATTATCCATATGTAAATGGTCACACATCTTCCCTCTTCTCTTTTCCTGCCAAAAGACCCCTTTACCAGCCTTAGTATTTACTCTTACAGCATAGTTGCTCCTCTCAGTTGAACTGCTCTTTTCTCACACTCACTTCTTTTCTCTTTTGTCTTCTCTTCTTTCTTTTATCCAATTTGATTTTGAGAGATAGTTTACATACACATATGTATAATTATCCAGAAAGTAATGTTTACATTTAATATAACTAAGTTGATGTTCAATAGATAGGCTTGTCTTCGTAGTCGTAGAAACGATCGGCGTGAACGAATTCTGGATTAGCTATTCCTGCCTATGCTGGTTCGTCTTCTGCAATTATACAGCAGACGCGAGTAGTAAATAAATACTTAGTTGCTTTAGGATGCTACTATGTGTATATTAATCAGTTGATTTTCTATTTCAACGTGTTTTAATTTAATAAACTTTTTGGATCCTCGCCCGGTTAGCAATAACCAATGGCTATTTTCCCTCCTGTTGTTAACCCTAGAATTTACAGTTGCGGAACTCACACGTTTTCGTCTTTAGCGGGGGTTGGCTCGGGACAGAATGGTTGGCTACTTTTATTTGGTTCCCCAGGGTTTTCTTAATTTTAGTCGACCCTAATCTAGCGATGTATGCCCTTACGCAAACATAAAATGCTACACGCGCCCGTACTACAAACCTAAAACGCTAAATTCACACAATAGCACACACACACTACTCACAACTCTACACAACAGCGCACAAACACACTACACCTAATCCCACTAAACACACATCACCACAAACCACAACACACACACACATAGAACACACACACTTACACGCGCACCCACCCGCACTCTCCTCTCTCGGTTCCTCTCCCTTTCCCCTTTCTCCCCCATGGATCTCCCTCTCTCTCTCTCTCCTGTGTGGATTTGGAGGTGCCTTGGCGCTGCTGTGCTCCCATGGTTCCTCTCCTCTGGCACCTCTCTCTCTCTCCCCCCGGACCTACGCCGCCTGGTGCTTCGTGCTCTTCAGGTGGGGTACCGTGCCTACTCGTGCCGTCTCCTCCGCAGGCACTTCGCCTCTGTTCCTATTGCCGTCTAGTGGGCTTTTTGGTTGCATCCTTCGTCGTTTCCCTCCCGTATTTGCGCGGTGGCTGCACTCCCTTGACTACGTCGACGGTTCCTCTTTACTCCTTGTCCTTACTTAATTTCCCTTATGCCGATTTGTCCCCATTTAATTTGAGGGGTCTTTGGTGATATATTTGGGGGATTTTGGGGCGATTGCTTGTGGGGATGGCGCGGTGGTGGTACTGGCAGTGAGCTTCGATTTCTTTGGTATAATGGTGGTGATTTCGGTGGGCTGTTGTGATGCTTGGTATCGGGGTAAGGTGGGTCTTTGTGGTGGACGTGGTGAGGCTAGGGTTTTTGGTGGTGGTGGTGGATGTGTGGGGCTCGATTATGCTTGGCAATGGTAGGATTCGGTCTAAACCTTGGGGATGGCATGCTGGTTACTTGGTGGGCTCTAGTGGTGATGACTTCGTGATTTAGTGGGTCATGGTTTCTAGGCTTCAACTGTGGCTTGGTGGATAGTGTCGTTGGCCTCTTGGGGCATTGAGGGTGATGGCGGTACTTTGGCTCAGCCTCTTGGGCCATTGAGGGTAATGGTGGTACTTTGGCTCAGGGTAGGGACCTCAAACCCTAATCTAGATACTCTTCCTTTCCTTTTCTCATATTTTGTAATATCTAGCTATCTTTTGTTGTCTGTTTTTATTTTTACCATGGATGCTAGGGGGGTTAGACCTATTTAGGGCGTTGCAATGGGACTCGGGGTGGGGGTGTTGCGCCGGAGAGCTCATCCCCCCTCCGAGGGCGCAGTGACTCTTACGGTTCTGCTACCGGCATTGTGGTGTCCACCCTGACTATGGCATGGTAACTTTCTCACTTGGTTACTTTGCCTTGTTGGTGGGATGTGTGTTGTGCTAGTGCTATGTTATGATGATGTCAGGGGGTTAGAAGGGGTTGGCTAGCATGTGGGCTTGTGTAAGATCGAGGAGGCCGACTAGAGGGGGGGTGGATATACAATTTTTATAATTCTTTTGGTTAAAACCAATATATAATGCGGAGGCTAATAACAATTGGTTTTGCACAATATAAACCTAAATCAACTAGGCTCGACTAAGTGCACCAACAATATGAATACAAAACAATGAGAGAAATCATACAAAGACATATAAGCAATTAAAGCAAGAATGTAAATTACTCAAAGTAAAGCACAAGCAAACCAAGATGACACAATTAAGTTTTACCGTGGTATTCGGAGACTTGCCGGTCTCCCCTAATCCACGTTGAGGTAAGCCCAATCAAATTGGACCGGCTCCACTAATTAAGCCAACACATCCGAGGTAAGTCCAACCACTTAGACCGGTTCCAACACGAACCAACACCTCGCTCTACTAGGGTTGCTCTTCCTCCACTCCGGAGATGGCGAGCACCAAACCACTCACAACACGTCGGGCCGTCTCACAAGCTTCTCGGGAAGATCACCGGGCACGACGCCTCCACGCCGTCTAGGTGTTGGCAAACACCAAGAGTAACAAGACTCAACTTTCACTTGAACTAATCTAGTGTCTAAGCTCAGTGGATACACAATCCACTACCTAAGGCAACACATGCACTTAGGGTTTGCTCTCAAATCTCACTAAGTGCAACACATGCACAAAAGAGAAGAGAGGGTTTGCTCTTAGCTCAAAAGAATGTCTCACAACACTAGAACACTTTGCAATGGTACCAACAACCTCCTCCAACCAGCCAAGGTGGCTATTTATAGCACACACCCAAAAACTAGCCGTTAGAGGAAAGATTCCCTCGAATCAATGCAGGGCTGGTCTGACCGCCAACTAATGGCCGGTCGGACCGCCCATGCGCCAACGACTATAAAACTAGCCGTTGGACTCACAGCCGGTCGGACCGCCAACTAATGGCCGGTCTGACCACCGCCAAATCGGTCAGACCGCCAAGGGTGGGCGGTCCGACCGCCCAAGGAAATTCTGTAGCAACCGAAATGGTGCTTTTCTAGAAAAATCGTACCACAAGAACTCCAATACTTCCGCTCCCCGGTAGTACCGTATATCAATGGCGGTACTTCCGCACACAATTTCAATTCAAGGGAAAATCGGTCGGACCACCCAACACATGGCAGTCTGACCGATTTGCCATCGGTCAGACCGGTGACCACTGGCGGTCAAACCGCCAGACTCCAGAAGCAATGCACTTTCACCTCGCTCAAATGGCAAAACACATTCACCCATTTGAGTGCAAGTCCAACAAGGTTTAAAGATGATATTCTCAGCAAGTTGCAAAACACATTTGCCAACTTTTAGAAAACTCACCACAAGGAATAAGGTACATGAACTTACGCCATTTGCAAAACACATTTGCAAACTTAAGTCACATGCTACAAGGGTTATGCATGAGTCTCGACTATTTACAAAACATATTCGCAAATAATAGCATCATGCCTAGATGAACTAGAGCAACCACGATGAGCTATCAACATATGACTAACTCAAACTACTAGTTAAGACCCCTCTTAATGGTATGACAACCTATACTAGCAATCCGGTCTTCCAACTAAACACCAAGACCGGTAAAAGACTAGGAACACATCCTTAGCCCTAGCCAGTCATACATTTGTCTTGCATCTTCTTGAAGCTTGATGACGCACATCATCACTTCAAGTCCGGGTTATTAACTTGATAATCATCAACACATGATGACCCTTTGCTTGACCTCCATCAACACATGATGGGTCTTCTCTTGTCTTGACGATCAACTCATGATCATCTCTTCTTCTTTATAAGCATCAACTCATGATGCATCCTTTACACCAAGCTCTTGACTTTAATGTTATTGACACATGATGACATCCAAAGTCTTCATCATGCTGGAACATAACCTTTTCATCCAACTCATGGAAAAATGTTAGTTCCACAAAGTGATTACCATTAGTTACTACAACAAACCATTATCACATAATGGTGGGACAAGATACTTCAATCTTTCCCTCATTGGTAATTAATGATGATCACTTCAATTACACATAAATTGAATGTAGATAAATGTAATACAACGTGAGTATATATGAACTACACAAGTTATATATACTCACGACATGAGTTTGTAAGAACTACACAAGTTCTATATACTCAAAACATGAGTATGCAAAAACTACACAAGTTATATATACTCAAACGGATATGTTTCAAAGTAAAGATCCCAAATATTTGTGGAAAATGAAATATGGATCAATACTAATGAAATCATAAAATATAGAATAAACCCCTCTAAATGTGTGCATACACAAATGTGTAATAAGATCATATGCACATATTCAGGTTAAACTTATGGTTGAGTTCATCCTATATTTTGGATCCAAGGAATGCAACAATATATATAAGATTAAGATGCCGATTGCATACCTCGTTGAATTTCACCTTTATATCCAAATGAGACTACACAAGATAATACTTGATAGGAGAGTTAGTCTCATATTTGGATTTGTCATTAATCACCAAAACATTCCATTAACTCATAATGGCGGGTCTAGATTCTTCAGCTTGCCAGTTGGTTCGCTGGTCGGGGAATGTTTGATGTGGTCGTCCACTGGTTGCCATGGTTGTGCACTGGTGTCGTGGTCGTTCACTGGGTGCTTCCTCTAGCTCTTTGCCTCCTAGCTTCTTGTCTCCTGCTTCTTGTCTCCCTGGCCTTGGCTTGCTGTGGTTAACCAAGGGGGTGGTTCTTGGTGGCTGCTGGTTGGGTTTCTTTGGAGGAGAGCAAGGTGGGGGCAGTGGCTTGGCTTGCTTGCTTTGCCTTGGAATGGGAGTGGTGTTGCTGTCTCTCTTTGGAGGAATGAAATGTGGCTTGGTTGTGTGCACTTGGTTTTATTTGGGGCTTTGGCTGCTGGTTCCTTATGGTTGATTGCAGCCGTTGGCTTTTCCATTTCTTGTGCCCTGCCCAAATTGCACTTACCTCATCCCTTCCACTCTCTGATGTTGCTGTTCGGTTGGGCAATAGCTATGGATCAATGGTCCATAGATCACTATTCGTCGAATTTTCTGCAGTTAAGGTAAGTCAGGAAAAAATGGGTATTGGGTTTTGGTAATTGCTGAGTGATGAAACCCATGGAAGTGAGAAGACGCCGACTGGCCCTGGACAGTCTGGGAACCTCGAATAGCTTCATGCTATATGACGACATTTCTTCTTTCTTCTCACTCCATTTTTATTGGTCTTTGGTTTGCTAGTGTTCTTTTGGCTTTTGTTGATAATGTAGTGAAGTGGTTGCAGGTTCTTGGATCGATGGTTGAGGGTTCGATCTATGGTTTCTGCACGGGCAAAGGAAAAGCCAGGGCTTCGGCTACCTAGCATGCCATGATGTAGTTTGTAATTTAAATGATGTTGTAATGTCTATTTTGATTTGATGCAATGAATTTTTGCATAAATGGTCCTGAGATTGTACAAATGTTTTAATCCCGCTTGTAATGAATTCATGTAATCGACTCTAAGTTGCTATCGATGTTTTATTTTGTTGTTGTAAGAATTCATATTGTAAATTCTATTGATGAACTCTTTATAATATATGATTTTTTTGAGATTGTGTGGCGATGCTCAATATTAGTCTAAAATTGTTTCGCATTAATGTTTTTGTTGTTCTATAATAATTTAAGATTGAGGGTTCTCACATCCTCTCCCCATAGGAATATTTTGTCCTTGAAATCGGATTCTCACTTGAACAGGTTGGGGTAGACTTCGCGTAGTTCTTCCTCTTTCTCCCATGTAGCTTCACTAACAGAGTAATTATTCCACTGAACCTTGCACGAATGTATAGTCTGGTTCCTTAACTTTCGGTCTTCTATCGTTAGGATTTTCATTGGGTGTTCTTCGTATGTCAGATCATCTAGTAGTGGTATGAGGATTGTTGAGTGCTGAGAGGGTTCCCTCAAGCATTTTCTGAGTTGAGAAACATGGAATACGCCGTGGATTCTTGATAATTGAGTCGACAATGTAATTTATATGTGTTGGACCGAAACGACGACTAGAGGGTGGTGAATAGGAGCACGATCTCTTTTTCACAAAGATCGGATTCAATACGATTTTCACTCCAATAGCTATGAGAGCTATGAAGATTAATATACAATCACAGCAGAAGTTTTGTATTGAATCCAATCTAAACCCCGGAGCAAAACAACCAAAACTCATTTTTTTCAAGTAATGGGCGGTCTGACCTCTATGTTAATGGCGGTCAGACCGGTAACCTTGGGCGGTCGGACCGGTCACCATGGGCGGTCTGACCTCCAGTCTGATGAACAGTGAAATCAGCCTGAAAAATAAAGTTGCAAATAGATGTAACTTTTGATCTACAACTCCAAACTCGATGAAACTTGGAACACAGCTTCTCTAGGATATCAGGAACCTATTCCAATCAAAGATCATGAAGATCCTTGTCAAAGTTCTGATCTTTTCCCGTTTGAGTGAAGGATGGTTCAAAATCGAGTCAAAACGAAAACTAGATCCAAAACCTTGCTCGTGGGTTAGAGATGATCAAGATGATCCTAGATGATATCCCACATGTCACAGCAAGCAAGATTAGAGGCAGAAACCGAAGAAAAGCTTGAGAATCAAAGACGGCTCCAAAATTAGAAAATAGAGAGTAAGAACAAAAAGAGACTTATCTCAAGAAAACTTGCATAGATTGATTTGTGATTGTTGCTGGTTTACAGCTACTCCAACATGGAGGACAAAACTCAATACATGAGCACACAATCAGTCCCCTCTTCAAGAATCCTAACCTATCCACTTCCTAATCTAAAAAACAAAACTATGGTTTCCAAATAAGCAAAAGGATAAGAGGAGGTGCACATCACCCTCCCATATTTATAGTGGAGGCTAACCTTCTAGAAGAGTTCCTATTGGGCACCCGTTAAGCCCACACATAAATGGGTTTAACTCACGCACGCATTTTAAAGCGTTGTCTTCATCTTCTCTTGACCTAAACCGCTTCTGCTTGCGTCGTCTTGCGCCGCGGTTTAGCCAAAAGCAAACAAGTCGGTATTTTAGTGATATTACCAAAATTCCCCTTCTCGATCCTTCTCTGGAGACCGAGTCCAATCTTTATGAAGCAGTTCCATGCTTCCCCTCGTGTATGTTGATCAGCAGCTCTCATCATGTTGACAAATCTCTCCCGTCTGGCTCCTACCGAAACCACCATGGCACTTGCACCGACCCCCGCGCCGCTTGATGCAACCCGTCGCACCGAACTTCTCGTTCGGTCATCCTTGTCCATTTTGCGCCACGCTCGAATCCAGTGACTTCATCTGGCATAGTCGATCGTTCTGAACCTTAGCTCTCCAGGCCTAGTCCCGATCATCCTCGTTGTTGACCGTCGTTGACCTCCAAGCAACCTGCACAACAATAGACCAAGAAATCGATTCTGGGAATAAGTTCTTCGCAACTTGACCCACGTTAGTCAAAACATGCATCATGCAACACATATGCACTGAAACCGATGAACTTGACTCAATAAATAAACATCGTCACTACAAGGGCCGATGATACAAGTGGAAAATGGTCAGATCGCCATTCAATGACTGGTCTAACCGCCCTCTAGACGGTCAGACCGCCGCCCTGGCCGGTCAGACCGCCCAGTAGGAACTTAGCCGATTTTCAACCCCTGAAAACCGAAACCTCTCTGGAAATTTCAAACGAATAGAACTTTTAACTGGAGACTCCAAAAATTATGAGACCAAGTGCAATTGAATCCCCTCTCTTACCTACACCCTCTATTTTTGGCCCAGCTCCAAAATCAACTTTCTATATTGGCCAGTCCGACCGCCAGGAGTGGCTGGTCGGACCGCCCTCTGGCCGGTCAGACCGCCGCCCTGGCCGGTCAGACCGCCAAAGGCCTGACAGAACTGAAACTTGCTAAAAATGCGTGAATCGACAAACCTTCAACGCCACTGCCAATTGTAACATCACCCTACTAAGATCATGAGCATATCCCCATGATATTCACAATATGCTAGGCTGCCTTTACGCTCTATGATATGAAATGGTCCAACATACTATGGACATAGTTTTCCTTTTAATCCGAATAGGTGCACCCCGCACATAGGTGATACCTTTAAATACACATAATCCCCCACTTCAAACTATAGGTCTCTTCGATGTTGGTCTGCATAGCTCTTTTGCCCACTTTGCACAATTTTGAGGCGTTCTCAAATTATCTGTATTTTCTTGTCATTCTCTCTCACAAGTTCTGGGCCCAATAAGGATCGTTCTCTGACTTTATGCCAACAGATGGGTGATCTATATTTTCTGTCGTAGAGGGCTTCGTACGGAGCCATTTGAATACTAGACTAGTAGCTATTATTGTATGTGAACTCCACCAAAGCTAAATATTTTTCCCATGAGTCTATGAAGTTCAGTACACAAGCTCGTAGCATGTCCTCCAAGATATGGTTTACCCTTTCAGTCTGGCCATCATTTTGTGGGTGATAGACTGTGCTGAAGTTAAGTTTAGTTCCCAAGGCGGTGTGTAAGCTCTTCCAAAAACCTGAAGTAAAAAATGGATCCTCTATCTGATGTGATGGTCTTTGGTACTCCGTGTAAAGCGATTATCCTCTCCAGGTAGAGTTCGGCTAGTCTATCCATCAAATATTTTTGGTTAGTGGCAATGAAGTGGGCTGATTTGGTGAGGCGATCCATGATAACCCAAATCGCTTCTTTCTTTTTGACTGTTAGAGGAAGGTCTGTTATAAAATCCATACAGATATCCTCTCATTTTCATTCAGGTATTTCAATGGTTTTAGCAATCCTGTTGGGCATTGGTGCTCTGCTTTGACCTTTTGACAAGTTTCACACTGACTCATGTATTCTGCTATTTTTCTTTCGGTAAAGTCCATTTTTCAACCTTGAACTTTTCAAAAAGTCTGAAAAACAACCTTGAAGTCGAAAACCAGACATCGTAGGACCTCCACGTTTGAAAACCGGACAAAATGGGCCCCGCGCCTCTTCCACCCTGGTTTTGTGCTCACGTGGCGGTCCAGCTGGCACCTTATGCCGACGTTTATTAACACAGGGCCGGTCACCTTTCCCATTCGCGCAAGCGTTTGTGGAAACGGAAATCCCCTTCCCCTCCCGAGAAACCCTAGGTGATGAAATTGCATCAGCGCTGTGCATGGCAACCTCCGGGAGCTCAAGCACGTCGCGGTGGTCACTTAAACATGGCCTCTTATCCAAGTGGGAGTTTTGTTGGTCCTTATATATTATCCATATGTAAAGGGTCTCACATCTTCCCTCTTATCTTTTCCTACCAAGAGCCCCCTTTACCAGTCTTAGTATTTACTCTTACAACCCAGCCGCTCCTCTCAGCTAGACTGCTCTTTTCTCATACTCACTTCTTTTCTCTTTTCTTTTTTCTTCTTTTTTTGTCCGATTTGATTTTGAGAGATAGTTTTCATGCACATATGTATAATTATCCAGAAAATAATGTTTACATTTAATATAACTAAGTTGATGTTCAAGAGATAGGCTTGCATTCGTAGTCGTAGAAAAGATCAGCGTCAACGAATTCTGGATCAGCTATTACTGCCTGTGCCGGTTCGTCTTCTGCAATTATACAGCAGACACGAGTAGTAAATAAATACTTAGTTGCTTTAGGGTGCTACTATGCGTACATTAATCAGTTGATTTCCTTTTTCAGCAGATTTTAATTTAATAATTTTTTCAGATCCTCGCCCGGTTAGCAATTCTCGGTGGCTATTTTCCCTCCTGTCTATTAGCCCTAGAATTTACGGTTGCGGAACTCACATGTTTTCGTCTTTAGTGGGGGTTGGCTCGGGATAGAATGGTTGGCTGCTTTTATTTGATTCACACAATAGCACACACACACACACACGCACTACTCACAACTCTACACAACAGGGCGCGCGCACACACACACACACACTCTCTCTCTCTCTACACCTAATCCCACTAAACACACATCACCACAAACCACAGCACACACACACATCGAACACACACACTTACACGCTCACCCACCCGCACTCTCCTCTCTCTGTTACTCTCCCTTTCCCCTTTCTCCCCCATGGATCTCCCTCTCTCTCTCCCGTGTGGATCTGGAGGTGCCTTGCGCCGCCGTGCTCCCATGGTTCCTCTCCTTTGGCACCTCTCTCTCTCTCTCTCTGAACCTGCGCCGCTTGGTGCTTGGTGCTCTTCTGATACGGTACCGTGCCTACTCGTGCTGTCTCCTCCGTAGGCACTTTGTCAACACTCCTGTTGCCGTCTGGTGGGCTTTTTGGTTGCATCCTTCGCCGTTTCCCTCCCATATTTGCGTGGTGGTTGTCCTCCCCTTCGGCTACATCAACGGTTCCTCTTTACTCCTTGTCCTTACTTAATTTCCCTTATGCCAATTTGTCCCCATTTAATTTGAGGGGTCTTTGGTGATATATTTGGGGGATTTTGGGGGTGATTGCTTGTGGGGATGGTGTGGTGGTGGTACTGGCAGTGAGCTTCGGTTTCTTTGGTGTTCAAGTTATTACCACATTTTAATTTTGTCATCTACTAGATGAAACTGGTCCATCTTCACAACATCTGCCAGCTACGTCCAAATTCTGGACAACGATCTTCCCAATGCCATAAATTTTCACTCGCTACTCCGATTCTAATAATCCAGACCTTCCTCGAAAGCTAACGAGATTATATAATTTTTATCTAATTGGACCAACCTTGGAATCCAAGCCTAAATATCTCGAATCGCCTGTGCATGGTTCAGCATCTAACCTCAACGGACTAGGGCTTGCTGAAAATTAAACTTTCCCTAAGCAAAATAATTACGAACTTAACAGCGACTAATCCAAGGCAAATCCTAGGGATTAACAGGGTTTACCCCTGACGAACACAACAGATCACGAGAACTCGCGAAAAACCTCATCTTTTCCTTCTTTTCTTCTTTTTCTCTTTCTTTCCCTCCTTCTCCTTGCTGGCCTCCTTCTTCCTCGGCGACAACTACCCAGCGGCAGGGCAGGGCAGCACGGCGCAGCAGAGGGGAAGCGGCTCACTGGAGGGCAGGGGCGGCGCGGCGCGACAGGGGGAGGCGGCGGCGCGCCTAGGGCAGCAAAGGCAGGGGAGGGGAGGGGAGGCGTGGAAGGGTGTGGCGGCTAGGGCTTGGGGCTGCCGCCCCCCTTGACCGTAGGCCGAAAGCCTATGGCCCATGTTTTTCCCTTTTTGCGCAAAACCCAACTCGGTCTTTTAATTCCTTCTCTAATTCGTTCGGGATACTACAGTTAAGTCATTTCAAGACAAAGCCTGTAACTTTTGCAATCTTTTATTCAAAATATAAGGTGCGCAAGTAGATTAAATGATGTTTTCTTTCTTTTGCTCTCATTTTATTCTACCTTTCTTCAACATTTATGAGTAAACACACTACCGTCGCTCTTATTCGTCGGGCATTAACACTATATAGGCCATGGTCATTTCCTTTTTTTCTATCGTTCCTTTTGTTTTATAACCTCCTTAATCCCATGCTTGACCAAAAATACACCCACAAAAAATGTACGGAGTACAATGAATATTTAATTAGATTATGCAATTATCGACAGCGGTCCGATTGACATCACCTGTTCATCTAAGGAATCGCGAATGGTATCTTGAGGGGGGGGGAAGGATTTCGGGACATTCATGTAGTCTAGCGGTAACGTCCAAGGTTCAGGCTACGATGGTTGAGGCCATGGATTCAAATTTGTACTCTTCTTCTATGTTTCCTCCTCTGTAATTTTATTTTTGTTTTTAGTTTTCTAAAGAAAACCCATCACGGTAGTTTGGTCGATGTTGCAGGGAAAGAGTCCGCTAAAATGGAAAAATTGGAGATGCCCTGGATCCAGAACTGTCGTGCCCACGCGCAATGCCTACTGCCTAGAGCAGAGCACGTAGGTTTGTCAGCTTGTGTCAGTGCGCGAAGGAAAAGAGGAGCATTTTGTTGTTTTTCATTGACCACCGCCTCAGATCGGTGCAGGCAAGCAATCCAGGCGTTTCTTTTGCCTACTTCTCCTTGTGGTTTTCTTTGGATCCCGTTCCATGTTCCAGTCTCACTCATGCTTGCTTCCAACTAGTGCTCCAAACTTGTCCTTATTCACGAACCAAAATATGCACATGAACATAGCACGTAAGAGAGCCTACTTGATTCCTAGTCTTGAAGAGCAATGACATCTCAGATGCTAAAGTTGGGCCCAAATTTACCCCTTCAGCCCTTCTCAATTCCTTGTATGCACCGAGGACCGCTTTTGATTCATATTCTACATGTATTAATCAACCAGGTTTTAGTAAATTAAGCTCATTCTCATTCTCATCTCATCTCATCTAAGGACCCAGCCCGTACATACACAATTTGTTAAGGAACTGTTCTCGTAACTTGCAAAACATTTACGAAACATCAAATAAAGTAGTAGGCAAACAAAGTTTTATCACGAATGATAACGCCAGAATAGCAATTTCCTCCCACCAAAACGTGGGGGCCAAAAAAGAACTGCAGGAGAGCCAATGCACCGGTCGCTTTAGGATCGACAAACCATGGGGATAAAGAATGATGAGGTCAAACATTTACAATGATGGGCTCACAATACACCACAGGCAATTCCACAATTTTTTTCCTACCCAGTTGTACAAAATCTATTGAATGTCCTCAAGAAGAAAACCTTTGTCTGAAGAAAAATACCCAAACAACCCAACAAACAAAGTAGATGCTGAAGCTCACCAATCCTATTTGACTACACATGCTCAACTATATCCTAAACAAGCCCACACAGTTCCTTTTTGGCACCATGAGTGGAAATCAAGATGATCTGCAAAACATAGGCCGTATGAATCGAATGAAACAATACAGGTTCGAATCTAAGTTTAACTAAGTAAACTAGAAAGCTAAGATCTAGGAACGCTGATCATTCCTCTGGCAGAAACAAACAGCTTACCAGTTCAGGAGCTGACCAATGGTTTCAAAAACAGACATCCCACTGTCATATCAATACTACGAACTGATGGCAGGAGGAGATGAAGACTCGAAAGAATCTCGAAGTGGCCTGTTAACAAATGGGTGCGCCAAAAGTTGTGACGCAGAACGCCGTTCCTCCGGGTCAACTCTTACACACTGGCCAATGAAATCTCGAGCTTCTTTTGACAAGTAGCTGGGAATTGGAGGTTGTTCTCCTCTTCCAATCATAAAGAAAGCATTTGTCTACAAGTAGCAAAGCAATATTAGCGGAGAGCTGGAGATCAATATTGGGTCCAAGTAGGATACAATTCAAATGAGTTACAGAGCATTATTTGGAGAGAAGTACATCTTACAGCAAAATGACCTCACACACTAATCATGCACAATTCCCACCAAAATAATATATAAAAAAGAGAAAGACAATGGATGAACCAGCAGCAGGTCCGATTTATTTATTTCACAAAACTTGGCAGCCACAAGTTTATATGTACCAATTACAATTTACCAGAGCTATATCTGATATATACAACAGGCTTGGAAGAAAATAAATGATGGTTTCCCCTTGTTCTACAACAGGAAGTGCATGAGCAGCTCCTGAATCCCAAAATTGATTAATCTAAAAAAAATGAGAATAATCTGCTAACATCGTACTGCTTCTTTATTGAAAAGTCCAATAGAGAATGAGTATTTTTCTGCATCATAATTTCAAAATTCTTCCCATCCCAAAGTTTAATATCCTATACATCAAACAAGGCCTAACATATAAAAGAGAGCTAATAGCGCAGTGTATTTGGGAAATTTTGGGGACAAATCAAATTCACACAACTATAAACTGTCAAGTTAAATTATGACGTACCCACTCCACATTAGGATATGGTATTTGACGGGTTAGCATTTCCAAAACAGTGCAGCCCAAACTCCACATATCAGCTGGAGGCCCATAAGTTTTTTTAGGGTTAACAACCTGAAAAGCAGAGGTGTATTTAGAACTTGGGGGCGATTTTCTGGTTAAGACATATCACACAAATATCACTCAAATGTTGCTACATAACATCAGAATTGAATAGTATGTCTGGCAAGGATGATGGATAAAAGTAGGTAGCATGGGTTAAATTGTAAATTTTACCTCAGGTGCCATCCAATAAACACTTCCTTTGCATGATCTCAGCATATTAATTTTTGACATCTGAAATTGTACAAGAAGAAAACTATTACCCTAATGCATTTTGTCCTTGTCAAAGCACAGATAACTTTGTGGAAGAAAAAAGGCTAACCTCCTTTGCCAGTCCAAAATCTGCAAGTTTTACCGATCCATTTGCATGAACCAATATATTGGCGCATTTGATATCTCTGAACATGAAGCAATTGTTTCAATTAATCAAAACTATTGTATAAACAGAAGCATCAAATGATCGTATTGCAAGCAAAAAATGAATGAACAGACATCAATAATTATAACGTGCAATCTCATTTATAATTTTGAAAAATTATTGTACCAAGTTATCTTGCACAGTTAGTCCCTGCATTTGAACAATCCAGAAAGGGAGCCATCTTTCCAGGTTGAATCCAAAACTTAGTTTTGTACTTGCTGTGGAGTGAACTACCCAAAATGCTGATGGTGAATTAATTAGGTGCTCCTTCCAATAGGACTAGTCTATAGATGCTGGCTTATGTATGATACTTGTTTTTCATAAAGGTTGTACTTCATCTCAGACTGTGTTTGCTGGTCTCTTTTAGGGTTCACAATCCCAAACTACAGCACTGAAGATACTCATAAACCAAGTAATACCATTAAAAATATTTTAAATAAGAAGTTTGAACCAACTCCACAGCTCACCCTCGCATGCCACAAAAAAAACACACAAAAAGGAAGGATAAGGATTTGCAAGGACCTATATAATAGTTTTCTTCTTGTATATGGTAATAGTTTTCTTCTTTGATTATGAGTCAAGAGGACCTATATAACCTCCAGGACTCTATGGCGCATGTCACTTTCTTAAGAAGGTGGAGCAGTTGGTGGTTAGTTCCATAGGTACATACTGACTTCAGGAAAGCGCGTTTGTTCCCTCATATGTGCTATTCACATTAGAAACGCATGACAAATAGGCACAAAAGCTCAACTTCCATGCTCCACATTATTCTTTATTGGAAAGGAGGTTCAAAGAACAATATGTTATTATGGCTGCAGCATCGTAAGCATTGAATTACTTTCAACAAAAATTAGAAGAGCAGCTTTATACCTGTGGACCACATTTCGCTCATGGAGATAAACCAATCCATTAAGAATCTGCCTTGTGTATGCAGAGACTTGTGAGTCTTGTAGTTTATACTTTTGATAGAGGGAAGCAAGAGAACCTTGTGTAACAAGCTCAATAAAAATGTAGAGTTTAGATTCTTCCTGCATTGAAGTGTTGAACATATTACATAAGAAATGAACATCATTACTAACATATACAAATAAATCGTTTTGGTACATGACACAATGATTACTTCAATCAAATCATTTCTATAATTGAAATGCATAACCAAGCAACATCAAAGGAACTGTGGAGTACCTTGTCAGTTCCATAGTACTGGACTATGTTTTCATGCTCAAACTGACTTAGGAGAGCAATTTCCTAAGAACCAAACAGCTTAAAATTAGAGCTGTGCATAAGTAAGCAATGAAAAACATAGCTTTAGAAGATGTCAAAGCATGTGATGATGTGATATAGACAGCATTGATATCCAAGATTAATTAAATGGTAACAAATCAAGAACAGTAGCTATAACCTGTTCAAGTGCAAGGATAGATTGTTGTGCGTTGCTTCCTTGGTCAAGCAAAGATACTTCCTTCACAGCAAAAAATGCACCCTCGCTGTAGAGATATTCAACAACAGAATGCATTGAAATACATTACATGCTTTTCAAGTGATACAACAAAAAGAAGAATATACTTAATAGTCAATACTTTACACTATGCTAAGTGGCTAGACTAAACTTCTCCTATAATCAGGTGAAAGATATGCTCTATACCACTCCTAAGAATCCTCCAAGATGAATCAGCCATTAAGTTCCTACAATATTTCCACTAAAAGAGAAGTGCTCACTGTATATGGATAATCACAGCTTCACAAGGTTGCAACTTGCAACCTCCAATGTTCTTTTCAGGACATGTTATCATCATGTTGCCTGTAGCAGGTTACTGATGGCATTATGGCAAACAATTCGATACATGGTTGTCACGACATCGCCTTGGCGTCCTGGCAGTGCGGAGGGGACGCCGCGGAGGCTCACCTCGCCTTGGCCATCTAGCCGTCGCCACCCCTCACTGCGCCAGCCGCCGGCGATTTGCCCTCCCTCCGACGCCAGGTACTCCCTCCTCCACTCCCTCTACTCTTTGTTTTTCTTGAGTTCTCCCGAAGTCCTGAACTCCCGATTTGTCCTCTCCTTCTTGTTTTTCTTGAGTTCTTCTTCCTCTTGCTCTCGATTTGTCTTCTGCTTGCTCCCGATTTGTCTTCTTCTTCCTTCTACTTCTTTTTCTTTGTTGCTCTCCCGATTTGCTCCCAATGTGCTACTGCCTACTGCTCATCCTTCGTTCTTCTTTGCTCGCCGTATCTCACCTTGACGACATCATGGTGCCCACCCAGACGCCATGGCGTCATAGCACCTCTCTGGCGCCGTGGTCGCCAAGTACACCATGACAACCATGGTTCGATATCAATAAAACTCAGTAACTAAAGGTCAAAAATAGTATCTCCCTTTTCTTTTTGTATATGTACCACATGTAATAATTTTTTTCCCCAAACTCAACCTGATTCCCTCAAGGCCCATCTTGATTTTCACTAGATCAACCAAACAGTACTAGATAAAGCATTCTCAGGTTACCATGAGCTTTTGGACTTATCAATTATCATGGTCACAGTGTGCACAAAAGTATGGCACTGTTATATGACTCCAAAAATCAAGTCAAATAAGAAATTTCCTTCAGTTCTAGCAAATAAAATAACATGAGAAATATTCTGGGTGCCTAGATCACTAAGGTAAGTTTTGAAGTGCAACACACCGTTTGGTATGATATGTTACCCTGCACTTTGCTAGGGTTTTGCACTTTAAGGGATCACAAAATGATAGGTTGTTAACCACAGCTGCATTACTCCTTTTTAACAATTTGAACTATGCTGTTCATAAGACATAAATATTATTTCTAGTTTCATATTCTATCCCCCACCCCCCAAACAAACCAGCACACACATTTTTCCAGAGAGATGTTTGGCTTATACTTGTAGAATTTCATGATATGAGTCATGCACATGTAAATTCTAGGTGATAACGATGCAGCTGTGCCCATCGGCTAACGTAGGGGCTCTTTGGACTAGTTAAGCTTATCTTTAATCAAAATAACAGTAAGCTAAGGCCATATAACAGGTCAATTTTTAAGGTATGCCTAAATTAGACAGGTGGCTGTGGTACATGTGACAGGTAACAATGAAAAAGACATGGGAAAACAATCAAACGCCAACTAAAGCATTGGTACTTACTCACTGATCCCCTCGTACACCATCCCAAATGAGCCGCTTCCCAGAAGAACACCACGCATCCATGACTTAATCTTTCGCTTGAACTTGCCGTTCGGCGAGATGGTGAACATAGCCTCCGTAGTAGTGCTGGATGCGTCATCATCATTTGTCGTCGACAATGAGGACGTCCCGGTGAACCCTTCGAAGGTCTCTCCTATCCTCAACCCTTTCAGCTCCCCCTCAACTCCTGCCACACCCTCAACCTCCTCTTCCTCTTCCTCCTCCGTGTCCGACATGTGAGAAGTGTCCACACGTTCATGAGCCGCTCCCAGTTCACTTTTCTCTTCCCTGGGAGCAAACGACTGCACAATGTCCCAAGCCGACCCGCTCATGTCCTCAGCCACAAACGACCACCCCGGCGGCGGCGTGAGTGCCGTGATCGGCGGAGGCGGGGAGAGCACGGGCGGCCGGGCGCCTCGGATCCCGACCTCCCCGCTTCCCCTCCTCGGCGAGAGGAGGGGCAAGCCCGCGACAGGCGCCACAACAGCAACGTCAGGGGCAACCTTTGGGGATTCCTCGGGCGCCGCAACGGTGGGCTCCTCCACCGAGCCAGTGGCGGTGGAGGACGAGTGGAGGGGCTCCTCGGGAATGGGGGCAGGGACGGAGAGAAGAGCAGGGCACTGGACCTCGGGGGCGGAGACGCAGTGGGCGAGGGGGGAAGGGTCGTCCATGGGAGAAGATGAGACGAGGCGGGAGCGGGCTAGGAGGTCGGAGTTGGAGCGCGCCTTGCGGGCCTCCCAGGCAGCGATGGGGATGGCGAACTCCTCGGGCCCCGACAACCCCAGGCTGCGGCATAGCTCGTCGACCTCCCCCTCCGCGCTGCCGCTGATACGGAAGTCCGTGCCGCCGTCGCCCCCGGCGGCCAGGTCGAGCGAGCGCGACGGGCGTTGCCCCATCGACCGCTCCGCCCACGAGGACGACAACGACCAGGACGCGCAATCCGACACGGACGACGCCCCCGCCCCCGCCCCCGCCCCCGCCTCGTAGTCGATGTGCTTCGCCGCGTTGCGGCGCTCCAACCGCGGGCTGCGTCCGCGGCTCCCGCTGCCGCTACCGCTCCCGCCGCTGCCGCTGCCGCTCCCGCCGCGGCTACTGGAGTCCATGGAGGCGTCCCCGCCGCGGCGGCCGGAGGATTGCTTACGGCTCCACGAGAACATCTGGATCCATAAGACGAACGAACCACACCTAGATGCTCAGCTCTATGGGCCGCGCCGGAATTCGCGAGGAATCTGAATGCAATTCCGCAGCCGCAGCCGCAGCCGCAGCCTCGCACCGTAGGATTTGGGGATTGGGAACTCTCGCGTCGGTGCGGGAGGGGGAAGTCGCGTGGTGGACTGGTGGTAAATAATTTTCAATATAAGAGCAAACACCTATAAATTCAATGCTCGGTGGAACCACGTTTTAGCGGGGTCCACCTCCAGTGACGGTGTAGCCCTCCCGTGGTGGGTTTGAGGAGGGGTTATGGCCTCGCGGGACGCGGGTTGACTGCGACGCGAGCGGGGGTGGTGCGGTAAGAAGCTGTTGATGCGGCTCGCGTGGGGCCCGGGTATCAGTGGGTGGTCGGAGTGGTAAATAAATGGCTGCCGTTGGCGTGGATGTGACGTCAATGTGGGGAGGGGAGCGCGTGAATGGACGCCGTTGCCTGTCCACCCTGTTTGTAAACTATGGACTTGCTCAGCACTCGATTCGTGTATGGTTTTTCATTTTAAATCTGAGTAAGATGTGTAGATTATAAATAGAGGGTCTAGTTATATTAAAAGATTGATCATATAAAGAGTAATACAGAGAAGTAAGAAATTCTCCATATCTCTGTGTTCAATCTACTATTATGTTTTTTGTTCTTCTATTGTTTGATGTGATTCTATGTTTGTCTACGAGGTTATCGTTCTGACTGAACTCGCCAGCGACGGTTCTTCAACACGTTATCAGCACGATCGACTCTCCTCAGATCGAAAGGTAACCGTCGTAGCACGACGCTCGTAGATCGAATCACATTTTATAGATTACTTTCAATTCTGAAAATTTAGCTTTTAGATTGGTTTTCTCTACGGTACAAATTCGCTCTAATCTACCGCAAATCGACTTGAAGTCGTCGACACAATACCGATCGGTAGATTGCATGGAAGAGTAGATGACGATTGCGTCGTGGACTGCAAATACATTCTAATCTACCGTGAGCCGACTTGAAGTCGTGGCCAAGCCGATCGGTTGATTGCATGAACAATATTATATGAATAGTATTACATGAACAATACGAAAAAGGGGAATCGGCCGGTGCCACCACCAGTAGACCGCCAGCCTGCAGCCATATCTCCGCCGGTCGACGCCGCTCCCGCATAGGCTTCCCTGTTGTTGTCGACACGCGCCTCGGCACGAGCCGCGCCCGACCCGCAACCCCACCGGCACTGTGAATGCTCGACGCCACCACCGCATTGGCATGAACCCACGCGCCGGCCACCACGGCCCGCAGCCATCGGCTCCGTACCGCCCGAATTAAAGAAAAAAAGGTGGGAGAGAGAGATCGGTCGGCCGGCCGGCCGCGACCACACCGCCGCCGACTTGAAGCCAACGGCATCCTCCTCGCACAAGAGCTGCCCGCCCACAACACTGGCCGCCCACACGAGCTCCACGCCCTACCGGCCCGAAACCACCGCCGAGGACACAACCGCTTGCGCCACTCAACGCCTACATGCGTCGGTCGCCCGCGCCCGTAGCGCACAGCCTAACGTGGCTACTCATCATCGACCGCCTCCTCATGGCTCCCATGGAGCCGCCGCCGTGTGCATCGCCCCCGCCACGCATGGCCGCCAAACAGCCGCCTCCGCATGGGTGGCACAGCCGCCACCACCTTGCGCCCGTAGCGCGCCACCGCACTGTGTCGGCTTGTCACCGGCTGATCGCGTCGATCCAAGCCGCCCCCCTTCACGGGCTCCCGCTGGCCACATGCGTGTGCAGCTGCCACGGGTAGGGGAAAGCCTACCTTCCCCGCATGCCCTTTTGCGCCGGCGGTATGGGCCAACAAAGGTCGGTCCGAAGTTTTTTCGAAAAAAAGGGAAAAAGGCAGAACACCGGAAAAGAAAAGGAACATTTGCAAAAGGTCCCTCGAAATTCTAAAAATTACAAGAATTTTCACAATATAGAAATTTTGTAGAAAACCCCTCGGAGATTCTAAAATTCGCGTGAATTTTTTTCTCAGAACTGAAATTCGCGTTTTAACCCTTGAAAATTGCAGAATTCGTCGAAAGTTCTTTTTCCAGCAGAAAAGGGCCTTGTGAATTCAATTTTTGAATAATTTTGAACTTTTGAAGCATGTTTAATGTTGTTATTATTATTTATATGCAATTTATTTACTGTTTTGATTATATGTGATTGTTTATATTGCTTTTAATCATTGAAAATAGTAGTAAATCATGAAAAATACATAGAAAAATACGGAATCACGAACCGAGAGTTCAAAAAGTATTATGAGAATTTTGCAACCATTTTATGCAAATTACCGACATTAATCTTATCAACTTTTTGAATGAATATGTAGATAACTCGCATCACGAGCCAGAAGTTTGAAAGAACTGGCCCAGCATAGCCAGAATTTGAACAAAATTTATACCAGTCTTCAACTCTGTGGTAAGGTAATCATGGATGAGCAGAAGATTGAGAAGACTCTCTCTACCTTTCACCCGAATGCGGTGCAATCCGTACGCAACTATCGTCAATATGGCTACAAAGAGTATGTCGAATTAATTGACATCATGCAAGTTGTGGAAGCTCAAGATGATGTTCTAAGAAAGAACTAAATCTCACATTCACTTAGTAGCAATGTTGGTCATAAAGCCAATGCTAACACCTACAAAGTGAGGAAGCCTCTCACGAGTAAGAGGGGCAAGAAGGGTAAAGTTGTGGGTCGTAGCACGTTATTGATGCTTTCCGGTCTAAGAAGAAGGGCAAAGGATAGTATGAGGCATACCTCGCCATTGCAGGCACAGAGGATCTACAACCATTAGTTACACTCATGGATGTGGATAGCCAGTAGCAGCCCCTATCACCTCTCCTTTGGACATCGCAGCGGCCGCAGCCGTAGTTGCCCAAAAGGAGAAGATCGCCATGTAGCAAATTCAGGTAAAAGTTTCTACATACTTCGCTGATTCGATCTAGTGCAAGCATTGCACTTAGATCTTTTTATAGTCAATTGCAGTTTGTGATTGTGATGAAACTTTGAATAATGGTTGTAAGCTCTAGGAGAGCAAATGATTAAATTATTATGATGAATTCTACAAGGCTTATTTTCCTGTATTTATAATAACAAGTTATGTTCTGATATCTGAAGTATTTTATTTATGTGTTGCTTGCTTCCTGCTGCATATTAATAAAGTACCTTATATTAGAACGCGTGTAGAGCCCTATGGAGGAAGTGTGCTTAGCAGGTAGCGGCACAATGAATACCACATTGAGAGAGACAAAAATTTCAATCGATCAGCAAGATACTGGTGGTCTTACGATAATCGCAGTCAGCGATACTTGTATAATCATCTCAGGAAAGGCCATAATTATACTCCTAATGGGCACAGCTTTGGTCATTGAAGAAGTCTTATTGTACCCAAAATCGACTAGAACTCTCAATGATATTCGCGCTAACGGTTTCCACATAGAAACTGAAGAAGAGTATGGTAAGGAATACCTACTCATTACAAAGCGTGAAAAAGTGGAAAAATAGTATTAGAACGACTTCTTCATATGAAATTGGGCTATACTACACTAATAATAAGGCACATGCAGGCTATACTGCCCTGAAAACCGTATTTAGAAACTCTGAACTTTTCTATCTCTAGCATGATAGATTATGCCGCCTAGGTTTTACGATGATGAAAAATATAATTAATAATTCACGGGGACATAATGTCAATGAAGAAAATTCCCGAATCATGAAGATTTTATGTGCTCTGCATATGCCACCGGAAATTAATTACTAGACCTTCTGCTTTGAAAGTGAAGGATGAAATCCCTGCATTCTTAGACCGTATGCAAGGAAATATTTGCGGTCCTATACGGCCCCTATCAGGGTCATTTAGGTATTTTATGGTGCTCATCGATGCTTCCTCAAAATGGTCGCACGTACGTTTATTGTCTACGAGAAATCACACTTCTACAAAGCTAATCTCGTAGATAATTAACATTAAGAATAAATTTCCTGATCATCATGTGAAGTCCACCATAATCGACAACGCTGGAGAATTTACTTCGAAGGCATTTGATGATTATTGCATGAAAATAGGAATTAAAGTTGAGCATTCTATACCACATGTCCTTACCCAGAATGGATTAGTAGAATTTTGAAGAATTGTAATTTACCAACTACATGTTGGGGACACACAGTCCTGCTTGCGGCAGCTCTCATCAATTCTAGACCATCGACAAATAACTTTCATCCACCTATGCAACTAATGCAAGGGTCAACACCGAAAATTTCTCATCTTTAAAGATTTGGTTGCAAGGTTTATGTACCTATACCATCACCGTAAGTGAACTGCAATGGGCCCTCTCCAAAAGTCTAGGATATACGTTGGTTATGAGACAACATCCATAATAAGGTATTTGGACCTCATGACTAGAGATTTGCATGCAACCCGCTTCGCTGATAGCACATTAGATGAGAATTATTTTCCGTTATTAGGGGGAGAAAATCAACCCCTTGATGAAAAATATCATGAAATAATTGAAGTCCAGGAGATAATTGAAATCTAGAAGACAATTGAAGTCCAAAAAAATAATTAAAGTCCAGAAGATAATTGATTTGCAAACATTAGTGAATCAACTGCCTGACCACTTTAGTGATTTGAAGAGCGTGACCAAGTCGCATATGCCTGTACGCAATGCACCGAAGAGGGTTGAAATACCGATGAAGGTATCCATAATCCCGTCCTATGGCCTCAGAAAGGACGAGAACTCCGGCCCCTCAAATCCGAAGTAACCGGGGACGCCCGGTGAAAAATGATAAGAAGAACTTTACACAGCTTATCACTGAAGTTCTTTAGAACTAGAAAGGGAGCCAGTTGAAACCTGGCACTAGTATGGAACCTTTAGAAAAGGCATACCGGATTTGAACATCTACATGAAGGGAGATATCAGTATGGATGTGTGCGCACACATCCAAGCTGAAAAACCTAAAGGGACTTGCCCCCTAATTGGAAGCAGCGGTGAGCAAGTAGAAGTATTAGAAGAATCACCTCTTGAAAAAATGGATATAAATTGTGTGACCACGAGAGAATATATGAATAGAACAATAACCAATGTCGATATTTATTTTGCAAAGAAAATTATCACAATCACTGATCTTGATCCAGAGTCTGCATCGTTCGCTGAATGTAAGAAAAGATCAAATTGGGAAGATTGGAAGAAGGCAATCGAAGCAGAATTATTATCTCTGAATAAAAGAGAGGTGTTTGGGTCCGTAAGTCGCATGCCTCCCCATGTGCACCCCTAGGGCATAAGTGGGTATTTGTTCAAAAAAAATGAAAATAATGAAGTAAAGCAAGGCTTATTGCACACGGTTTCACTCAATGTCTAGGAGTTGTTTATGAAGAAGCCTATTCCCCGGTCATGGGCGGAACCACCCTTTAGATATTTAATCTCAATGGTAGGTAACTTGAAATTTTGAAATGATATAGATGGATGTTGTAACTGCATACTTTTATGGAAATTGAGAATCAGACATTTATATGAAGGTACCTGAATGTATCCCTATCCCGAACCAATGACAGAGCAAAAAGAAATTAGTACAACGTGGAACTCAGAAAGTCAATGTACAGGCTTAAGCAATTAGGCAGGATGCAGTATAATCGGTTGAAGTGACTTTCTATGCTAGAAAGGCTACACGAATAATGAGGATTGTATCTGTGTATTTATACGACGATCTCGGGATAGATTTTGTATAATCTCCGTATATGAAGATGATCTAAACATTATTGGAACCCTGAAAGGTATTAAGAAAGCAAACTCTTACCTAGAGTCGGAGTTCAAAATGAATAATTTGGGTAAAATCAAATATTGCCTAGGCGCGTAGTTTGAGCATACCCCTGAAGGGATATTAACACATCAGTCAGCCTACACTCAGAAGGTGTTGGAAAGGTTTGATTTTGAAAAGGCATACTCTTCGAAAATGCCAATAGTAGTGAGATCTCTGCAGCAAGACAAGGATCAGTACAGACCTAGAAAAGAGGGGGGAAGTCCTGGGACCGGAATTCTCATACTTAAGTGCAATAGAAGCACTCATGTATTTAGCAAACTGTACTAGATCGGGCATTACATTTGCCGTAAATCTACTAGCAATGTATAGTACAGAACCTACCAAAAGGCATCGGTAGGGAATAAATGATCCCTTCTGATACCTCCAAGGAAGCAAAGAACTGTTCTATAGAAAGAACCAAGACCTGAATATGACTGGCTATGCAGATGATGTATACCTGTCGGAGCCGCATACAATAAAGTCGCAAACAGACTATGTATTCATATGTGGTGGAACTGCAATTCCATAGAAATCGTCCAAGTAATGTCTTGTATCGACTTCGACGAACCACTCGAAAATAATAGCACTGTACGAGACCTCACGAGAATGTGCTTGTCTTCGGCAGATGATTCACCACATCCAGCAGTCGTGTGGATTGAATACTGCGCAAACTCTCACTATTATCTATGAAGATAATGCAGCTTATATTATACAAGTGCGGATGGGTTATGTGAAGAGTCAACTCACAAAGCATATCAACCATAAGTTATTCTTTGCTCATGAATTGCAAAAGATAGTTGAAATTAAAGTACTGCATGCTAAGTCATGTGAAAATCATACATATTTATTCACTAAATTACTTTCAGCATCTAGCTTTGAAAGTTGCATACATGGAATTGGAATTATGAGACTTAAAGAAGTGCAGAATTCAGGGGGGAGTGAATCTTCACGAACTCATTATTAAAGCTTGATCACGAAGATCGAGTACCCAAAGAATAAATCCTGGAGATTAAATGAAATTGAGTGGATTGTACTCTTTTTCCGTTGACGAGTTTTCCTGAAGTTTCTCGGCTAAGGTTTTTAACGAGGCAATTCGTGTAACGGAGCAGAACGTGTGTTATGTACTCTTTCTCCAAAAAAATTCCACTGGATTTTTATGGAGTTTTGACAAGGTATAATCATGTGAGGATAGGTGCCCAAGAGGGAGTGTTGGAAAATCATGGTCTTAGCCCAGCAGTCAGCCCATGTATGGACGCCCCATCCTAAACCCTAACAAGGTCTGTAGACTATAAATAGGGGGTGCTAGTCATTGTAAAAGGTTGATCGTATAAAGTGCAATAAGGAGAACCAAAAAGCTTTCTACATCTCTGTTTTTAATATAATATTATATTTTTGTGTTCTTGTATTGTTTGATGTGATTCTATATTTATTTATAAGATAATCGTTTGAATTGAACTCAGCAGCGATAGTTTCTCGACACACCCAATGGCGGTGGCTCAGGGTCCGGGGCACTCTGGTATTAGCACATGGTAAATGATATGCGCATTACAATTCTCGATCGGTGTCGTCGTCGTTATCTCCATCCTTATCACCGTACGTATGATATTCTCTACCGTCATCGCGATCTCGAGCCTACGAAAAACGACGTAGCCTAGAATCATGTACCACTGCAGCAATTGATCTTGGTACGTTGATTTGCTGATTGAACAGCTACAAAATTGAACAATCTGTCGCGATTTTGGCCTTTCAGCTTAACTTTAGTACATGTCCCTCACTTTCTTTTGCGTGAGACTTATCGACTGAATTGTGTTGAGCTTTCTCCGGCGGTGTCTATATATGTATGCGTAGTTTATGCGCTCGACGGCGACGTGCTTGCGTGTGCCTCGTGTGAACGGCGATGTTGGCGCGACGCGCGATTGGCCGATTGCCATGTGCGCATACGCGCGCGTCTTTCTTTTGTTTCCGATCGATGATTCTCGTGGCGGCGAGCAGTTAGGCGGCCGGTCGGGTCCCTTGTATTCTCTTCCTTCTTTTGACGTTCTTAAAAGAACAGCTCTTCTTCTCCGGTGAATAGCAGTACTGGTTTACCTCGATTGACAAGTAACTATGTTTTGACTGTACTGGCTTTTACATGAGAGTTTGGCATTTGGGAATAGTGATGATTCCCAAGAGGCGATGGGCATTGGGTATGCTAGCTCCACTCTCATCCATCTCGCGACGCAAATCCTGTGTATCGTACTAGACTACTAGTGATACTTTCTTTCTGCGTCACCAAAAACGTTTTACATAGCACCATCCTGTGTTAATTACGAGTGACTATATGGTGCAACTTATTTCTTTCACGTGTCTTGGCAACATAATTAAATTTCTCCTAGCGTTTGTCGATCACAGCTAGTGTGTGCAACTTTGTGATCTTTATTACAAGAGTGACACTGTTCCATTATTCTAGATTCTTCTGGCTACTTCTTTTCACAAGTTTTGAAAACAGTAAATAAATACCCGGTCTAAGCTTCACAAAATTTGAAAACAGTAAATGAATACCGGGTCTAAGCTGGTATATTCTTTCTGATTAGATTGCAGACAAGGAAAGGGAGTAAATTGGGCGGACCCACCTACCAAAGACCGTTCAAGAGACCCTATGTTTTCTCTTGCGTAAGTCAATGCATCCCATAACGCTAGTCTTCTCCTGGCTCGAGCACTACATTGTTGTAATTGCTTGCCTCGCGCGTCCCTTTCAGATTAGCCTGTGTTTAACAGCTACCTCTTCCGTTCGCGCGACAGCGAGCGAGCAGAATTGTTCTCGCAAGCGCGTGCTGTTGCATGGGCGACACGGCTATCCCATGCACCAGGAACCGGCCCGAACCTCGCCGCGCGCGCGCGGCTCGCTGATTCCAGCCACAAATTGTGCCTGCCTGCGCGATCTAGACTGGCAGCGCGAGGCGCTCGCGCTCCTGTCAACTAATCACCCCCTCTATATTTACCCCTCCCCTCGCACGATGCTACCGTCCATGGATGCCACCAACACCAAGAAGGTGATCGTGACCGCTTACGAGGAGCTGCCGCGCCGCCGTCCCAGCGGCCATGGCGCGTCGACGTCCACGACCGCGCGGGCCAAGACGCGCGCGTCGACGCGTGCCGCGGGCGGCTACAGCCGCCGGGCGCTGCTGCTCGCGTACGCGCAGCAGCTGCGGCGGCGCGGCGGGCAGCAGATCAGAGGCCCGCGGATGCTGGAGTGGGGCAAATGGAAGGCAGCCCCGGCCGCCGGCACCGGCGGCGACGCTGTAAGAAAGACAGACATGCAAACTCTTTCTTTCTTTTCCACGTTAATCAACGTACGTGCATGCCAATGCAGGGATTAATTGATTGAGGTTGCTAGCTTAATTTTGTACTTGTTGCGTGTTGCCTTGTTGGTGTGTCAGGTGGCGGGGAGGAGGAGAAGTTGGTGCTCCAGGTTCCGATTCTGCGTCCGGCTCTGGTTCAGGGCGTTTCTTCGGCGAGTTAAGAGGATCAGGGAGAACGCATCGTGCAAGAAACAAATCAGATCAGAAATTTTAATGTAGTACGGTCGGCCACTGCTACGTACCCGATCGGTTGATTTCCTTTAGAAAAGGTAACGTACGTACTGTTGTTAGTGCATATATATATATATATATATATATATATATATATATATATATATATATGTACTATCACAAGATGACTTAGATTAGTACATTATGGGATGACCTGCGTCATGGCACTTAAAACAACAATTCACAACCATATGCATTGGGATTTCAACTGATCTATTGCTCTTGATTTGGAGAAATTGCATTATGGATTGCCAGTTGAGCTACATCTGCCCGGGCTCTCCTGTTGTTTCTGTTGATTTTACCACAGTTTGCTATGGAGAAGACTATGAATGCAAATATGCCTTTTTTTAAGGGAAGCCAAGAGCTTTCATTAAGAGGAAAGGTTCATGTTACAATCAGCGTGCAAGCTGGACACAAGGAACCGTGGATACAAATTGAGCCTCTCATCCCCCACCTTCTGAGCACAAGTCCGACGAGCGCAACAGTGTGCAGCCCTGTTATCACTTCGGTAGACAAAATTAACATTGAAATTAGTAAAACCTGAAGCAAGCTCTCTGACTTCTTCAACCACGCCTATTCAGATGGTTTGAATATGGCAGTGATATGATGGTCATTCGAAGCCCTAACTTGTCACAATGGGCTTACTATACTAGCAGTTTAATTGGGGCTTTAAACTTAAGGTCATGATCTTAAGTGCGAACTGAATCAGCGTATTTAGTTCTTGCTAGATTGATGATTAGGCAACCGCTCGCTCATGAATTGCTATGGTTCTATCTGACGTCGTGAGGCGCTATAGATTCAAAGTTTAGAAGTTTCGAAATAAACCATGTATGAAGGTGTCACGACCCGAATTTCGTGAATTGGACAACAAGAAGGATCGCAAGAAATACGGATACGAGGACAGCGGACGAGGGACCACACACTTGAACCTCGGCAGAGCCGTGATGTCGGCGTGCCAAGGAGCTAGGTGCGGCGACTTTTGGGGGTAAACCATTTTATGATATTTCTTGCTTAAACCAAATGCTCAATTCCATGGCTATTAAGTAGCATCCCCTAACAGTCAATCTATATCTCTAATCTATTCTGTAATTCAAACATCCAATCTGTAATTTAAATAACGAAACCTTATCTCTAACAAATCATCTTATATCTAATTCAAAGGGAAGATAATTGAGCTAATAGATATTTATTCAGTTGATACCAAATTGACTGGAGCTATCCCTTGTGTCGGTTGAGGTTGCCCTGGCCCACGGCGGCGCCAGTAGTAGTGTCCCCACATGACATCACTCCCTACCTCCGAAAACAACTTGTCCTTGAGTTGTACTTGTGGATAGCATTTTTTGAACTAAAAATGTCCTCCCATGAAGTATCTATCGCATACTGCCTAGCCATTGAATTAAGACTTGCCAGACGCGACGGCATAGCCTAGGCCGAATGATCTTATCAGGTGTGGGAATAACTTGGCCATGAAGAATGGATGGTAGGTTGGGTGGAGACGTCGGGCTCGCCAATGAATTTCTTAAGCAACCTGGTGTGAAAGACACCGTGGATGCGAGCCTGAGGCGGTAAAGCCAAACGGTATGCCATGTCACCGATATGAACAATAATCTGATATGGCCCATAGAAGCGGGGATTCAATTTGTTGTGGTTGCCTCTGGTGACAAAGGCAGCCGATCGGTGTTGTTGTCGGAGCCAGACCCATTGGCCAGCAGAGAAGACCACTTCATGATGTTTGTCATCATAGTAATGTTTGACGTGTTGTTGCACTTGGAGAAGGTGAGTGTGAACTTTCTTGAGAAAGTCAACCCAGTCGCCCAATTGGTGGTCAACAGCGGCCACTCGAGCAAAACCTCGACCGTATGTGCGAAGAGATGGGGGCGGCCGGTCGTAGACCACCTGGAATGGCATATCGCGTAAGTCGGAGTGGTAGGACGTATTATAGCAAAATTCATCCCAAGCCAGCCATTGAACCCATTGTTGGGGCCGGTCGCTTGTCATGCATTTGAGATACATAGCAATAATCTTGTTGACCACCTCCGATTGACCGTCCCACTACAGATGGAATACGGTGCTCATATGAAGGCTAACACCGAGAGACGGAAGAGCTCCTTCCAAAATTGGCTAGTGAAAATTGGGTCATGATCAGAAACGATTGTAGCCGGCAAACCATGAAGGCGGACGATGTTAGTGAAGAAGCCTGGGTGATGGTCGCCGCCTTATAGGGGTGCGCCAATGGAATAAAGTGGGCGTATTTCGAGAAGCAATTGATGACCGTCAAGATGATGGTTTTGCTGTTGACATGAGGAAGACCTTTAATGAAATCCATTGCAATGTCCTCCCAAACTTGTACTGGAACTGGTAAGGTCTGGAGAAGACCGGTCGGATGCAAGTTCGTCGTCTTGTTGCATTTACATGTGGAGTAGGCGCAGATAAAGTCCTTGACGGTCCAGCGCATGCCTGTTATATGGAAGTCATGATGAACACGGTGTCGTGTCTTCTGGACCCCCTTAGAGGTACGAGCGCCAATGACGGCTAGCATAGACGAGACCAATGAACTCACACTCGTATGCCACAAGCTTGGCGTGTCGAGGACTAATGGGCCTACTGAAGAATGCCAAGGGATACCTGCCTTGGTGCATGACCGCCCCAAAGCCAAAGCCAGATGTGTCGCACTCGACGATGAAGACGGACGTGAAGTCGGGCAATTGGACCCCAGATGCTATCGTTAGTGACCTCTTTAGATCATCAAAGGCATGGTCGGCTGCCTCGTGCCACCGAAATCCCTCCTTCTTGAGTAGGGTGGTTAGTGGGGCGGTGATGCACCAAAATTCTTGATGAATTTGCGTTAGTAGCCCACGAACCCTAGGAATCCACGCAAGGCACGAATGTTGCGTGGCTTGGGCCAGTCCATTACCGCTTGAATCTTATCACTATCCATTATCACGCTGACTGCGGAGATGACATGGCTGAGATAGGCCACGGATGTCTCGCCAAACAAGCACTTGGAGCGCTTGAGGATGAGGTGATGCTGGCGGAGGAGGTTGAAAATGACGCGGACATGTCGAAGGTGCTCTACCCATGATTTACTATAAATCTGGATGTCGTCGAAGAAGACTAGCACAAAGCGTTGAAGGATGAGGCGCAAAACAGCGTTCATAAGAGCTTGGAATGTTTCCGGGGCATTGGTCAGGCCAAAAGGCATAACGACAAACTCAAATAGCCCTTTGTGCGTCCATAACGTCATTTTCTTAATATTGAGCTCATACATCCGGACTTAATGATAGCCCGAACGTAAGTATAGCTTGGTGAAGAAACGAGCTCCCTTGAGCTCATCTAGTAGCTCGTCTACAACGTGGATGGGAAATTTGTCCTTCACCGTCTTGCCGTTGAGGGCATAATAGTCGACACAGAAGCGCCACGACCCATCCTATTTCTTGACATGGAGAATAGGTGATGAGTACTCTAACGTACTGCATCCAATGAGTATGTGGCGTAGCATGTCCACGCACTGCTGTTCCAGCTCGTCCTTCTGGATGGTGGGTAACTGTATGGCCAAACCACTACCGGTAGTGTTTTGGGTAGGAGGTGGATGTAGTGCTCGCACTCGTGCGTGGCGGTGGTAGCCCGACAGGCTCGGCAAGTAGGTCGTCGAACTCGGCGGTGAGTTCGACCAAGAGGTCTCGCGCGTGCGTGCCCGTGCACTGCGGTGGCCTGCCTAGTTGTGGCCCACTAGGTGACGCGGTGATCAGCCCGCCAGAAGGACATGGTGAGCCGATCAAAGTCCTAGAGGATGGGTCTTAGCGTGCGTAGCCATTGCACGCCTAGCATTACATCGAATTCGCCGAGAACGATCGCATAGCAGTCCACGTGAAAAACCTCCTAGGCGATCCGCATCTCCAAGTTGTGGCAGACACCTGCACTTGTAAGGCAATCACCGTTAGCCACGATGATGCTCATACCCGCGCGGTGCTGTAGTTGTAGCCCTACCATTCGTATGGCGTCGTCGGTGATGAAGTTGTGGGTCAAACCGAAATCGATTAATGCCATCAACTTATGGTTCCCAATGTGCAACTTCAATTGCATGCTCTTGCCGATGTTAATGCCGGTTAAGGCGTGCAAAGATATTTCCGGTTTGACTTCCTCAGCATTGTACTCGTGGCCACCACCATGCTCTGGAAAGTCGAGGACCAATCTGAATAGCTGGTTGCACTAGTGATTGCGAGAGAATTTTTTTGTCATAATTGAAACAAAGACCCTTAGCCTTTTGTTCTTCCATCTCTTCCTGGGTCATATACCGGAAGCGATGGGTCTAAATCGATCTACTTTAAATAGAAAAATCAAAATAAAATCCAAAAATAAAGGAAAAGTAAATAAGAAAACAGAATATTATGTCTCATAGTTCTGAAACAGAGTTGTTTATTTTATAGTATCACTCCTGATTAGAATGCATACATTAGTCATCCTATCTTAATTAGGTTCTAATTAGTAGTATTTTCATTTTTATTTAATAGTCTCTGATTATCGTTAAATAGGAGGGCTGGTAGTGGCACTCGGGCTGGCGCTAGTGCCAGTGCAGGAGTCGGCTCCCTTGTCGTGTAGGTCACGCGTGACATGGCTTTGGGGGTTGGTCGGTGAGGCATCACCGTCTCGGCCTTCACGTGCATTTGCTGCCGTTGCTCGTACGTGCTTGCCAAGCTCATGGCCGTCTCCAAGGTGGAGTGGTTTTATAGCTCAACGTCGGCACGTAGTGGATTGAGAAGACCGACGGTGAATAGTTGAGTTATTGTCGTTCGGTTATAGCGTCGCAGCGGCAGAGAAGCGCAAGGAATTACTCTTGATATGCCTCCACCGTGCTGATATCGTGGAGTTGCGCAAGCTCACCGAGGGGATTGTTTCGGATGGGAGGGCAGAAACGCAAATTGATGTGCTCGACGTATCGCGGCCATGTCGAACGACGTGGTCTTGATCAAGCTTGAAATACCACTATTGGGCTCCTCCCACGAGATGGTACGAGGCGAGACAAACCTTTTCTTCCTCGATCGTCTGTTGTCCTCGAAAGAATTGCTCACAACGATTCAACTAGTGCAACATGTATTCTTTTCCGTCGATGGTCGGGAACTCGAGGTGGTGGAACCGAGGTGGCCGGCGCTCGTCTTGCCGCTCCACGACCTCGGTACTCCTCCCCGTGAGGCCACCGTCTTCGGTAGTGCACCGCCTAGTGGTTGAACCACCGGCGCCTTCCAGCCAAGCGATGACCAAATTGTTGGCGGCCGTCTGATTTTGAGGTCGCCGATGTAGCCTCTCATGGTCGGTAGTTGCTCAAGTTGGGCATTGATTTGCTTCAAGTGCTTCACAAATCTCTTCGAAGGTGATTGTGTCAGCCATCGGAAGCGCGGCAGTATACCAAATTGTTACGATCCGAATTTGACGACAAAAACGATCACAAGAAATAGG
This sequence comes from Hsuehochloa calcarea, assembly GCA_036346395.1. NCBI lineage: Eukaryota > Viridiplantae > Streptophyta > Magnoliopsida > Poales > Poaceae > Hsuehochloa > Hsuehochloa calcarea. The sequence goes on along the minus strand of CM070597.1, from coordinate 18,438,151 downwards.
AATGCGAGGGCGGCGGACGAGGAACCACACTCCTACGCCTCGACGGAGCCGTGATGTCGCCGCAAGGAGCAGGGTGCAGCAGCTTTTGGGGTAAACCATTTTCTGATATTTCTTGCTTAAACCAAATGCTCAATTCGGCCGCTATTAAGTAACAGCCCCCCTAGCAATCTATCTCTATCTCTAATCTAATATGTAATTCAAACATCCAATCTCTAATTCAAATAACGAAATCTTATCTCTAACAAACCATCTTATCTCTAATTCAAAAGGAAGATAATTGAACTAATAGATATTTATTATGTTGATACCGAATTGACTGGGAGCTATCCCTGCGCCGGTTGAGGTTGCCCTGGCCCGCGGCGGCGCTGGTAGTAGCGTCCCCCCACGTGACAGAAGGAATGCAAATCTTGTAGCCCATACGTGCGAAGAGCAGGGTATTCTATCAACAATAATTAATATCGCGTCTAATGGAAGACAGATCGATGACTGCTGCTGATATATACGTCGTCGAAATTCTTATTGAAGTTGTACTACGTACACACTAGTCTAGTCCAGATAGTGACAGTACACGCTTTCCTTCACGTACCACCGCTTGCAAGTTATCTCCCGGAACCTTATTGGCTGGATCTCGAAGGAACACACACACACTATTTCGATCATTTGGTTAAGATACGTGCTAAAAATAATATATGGAAACATGTCGCAAAGTTAATCCAACAAATTAACTCACAGCTAATCACACGTTCTAGCTAGTACCTGTGAGGCATGTACCATGGGTTCAATTTCTTAATTTTACAAAATCCATGTCCGATCAATCTTCGCTCGTAACTTATAAGAACCTTGCTCTGACATCTAAAGATCTGTCAGATCTTCCTGGAGTAAAGACTGGTGGTGGATTTAGATCTGAAACCACCCTGATAAACAAAAAAAGTAGTACATTGCGAGACAATGCAATAGATCCATAATCACTAGCTGCAGTACTGGTGCCTGAGGCTTCACTGTCATATAGCACTGCATCGTCATCTGGTTTTTCAGTAGGCAAGCCTTAATGTTTCAAAAAAATATATTGATTCCAATAGCGGCTTCCACAGCGTAGTGAACAGGTGTATATGCCAGTTCTAATGTACTTAGCCAGCTGGAAAGCTGGGTTCTCCTAGTTCTTTCTGAAGAACCAGGGCCAACGGGTCCTGCTAAACCCTTGCTAAAAATTAAATCAGTTGCCTGTTCATCGCCCCTCATCTTCAGGTTGATCTCCAAATAGAGGCCATCTACAAAAGCAGGTCCTCGATTTGGCCCAGTCAAAGTTTATGCTTGACCCTGCACATGATTTTAGAAAATGCAAAGTCAAATACATCTCTATCCAAGTCAACAAACAGCCATCTAAACTCATCATCTATTGAATAAATATATTTTGGTTCGATCGAAATAGCTGTAAGAGATTCCTCAAGAAAGAAATAGTTGCAAGCATTAATACCACCGTGATAAGCTATAGCAAAACGATAAATAGATAGGACTAGAACAGAGTACTTTTCCTGAACAGCCATCAGGCCAAAAGGAGTATCCTTTTGAGAAGAGTTTTAAGAGAAACAGGAGAAATATCTCGCAGTCACGTACCGCAGATTCAATGAGCTGACAATTGTTTCTGTCCCGTCGAAAGAGGTAGATGCATTTGAAGTCAAATTCATCCCTTACCAGCGCAGTTCCAAAAAAAATTGACTGGGAAGACCACGTCAGATTCTAATATCATGACATAAAGGACATTCACTGAGCCATGCAGTCTGTCCAAATCGGACTCGGTCAGTTCATCAAGCGGTTGTCCGCGCCCAACTCGGTAAAGTCCAGGGAAACGACACAAAGATTTTATGGAATTGCGATATATCACACACATGTTTTTTTTTTCAAATCATTCAAATTTCTGAATTTTGCCATCTCCATCATGGTTCGTGCGCCTGCCCACCTCTATCTTTGTCTCCGACGAGGCTTCGGTGACAACGAGTTAGACGGAGTTCGCCATATTAGAGTTCGGGTTCATTGGAGCCCGACTATAGAGAGGGAGGGACGGCAGGGGCACCACTGTCCACAGGTCTGAGGAGGGCGGTGCGCGGTGGAGGTCGACGGGTTCCCACCAGGACTCAAATCGGTATGGCCGGCTCCAGGTGCTTCACCGCGCTCCCCGCACCATCCGTCACTGCCGATCGCTTGTGCTTTTCCTCCGCATCGTCCTTCTCTGTGCATGGGAGTGGAGAGCCAGACCGGTCAAACACATCTACCATCTACACGTACGTATGTCGCTGCCCAAAGCATCCACAAGCGCAAGAAGATAGGTCAGGTAGTTTTCCTTCTGCTGTGCGGTTGTACCTGTACATAGGAATAATTATATGGTGCTGGCGCTACGCATTCCTATATGGCACCACCTCTAAGATGTGAATATATGGCAAACATAAATCTTTATATATCTCACCGGTGCCATAAAAAAATCACATATCCTAGGTTTAGAGAGTGAGATGCATAAATATTTGTGATTGCTGCATATTCATATTCTAGAGGTGGTGTTATATAGTCATACGTATTGTATAATTATTTTCCTACTAATAGTACTACTACTTAAAACTCTAGGATTTACACATGAATTTTGCACGAAACATTTTAATTCCTATGTTCATGGGGAAAAAATCTCTATTTCGGTTGTTGATCCGGGTGAAGGCTATATGTATGCTTGAGGGAGAGAAGACACGTGGCGCTTAGCCATCTGGGCTCTGGCACTGGTCACGCGAGGCAACGTACGACCGGCTGCCGCCAATTCCACTTCTATGATCCATGTGATTAGCTAAGGAGATCAACATAAAACAGCAGACGGGGACCACGCTTAGAGAACGGGACCACGCGGTCTTCTCACGGTGAAACCTGGCTAAAGTTCCGTGCGGTGCGGGTAAAAAAATGAGTCAGTTGTGTACTTGCGAGTACATAGTGGCATTCCTCCACAAGGGCTAGTTTTTATTACCGTACCGATGAAAGTGCTACAAGTCGCGCACGGAGTAATAAACATCTTGTACCCTGCCATGAAGGTGTGTTTGTCACCATAGATCTCCGCTTTTGTGCAGGCTCCGCGAGAAGATACTTTAGGTGAGTTTCCAGAAGTGGATCTAGCGTGTTGATGAATCCATTAGCATTGTTGATGAACGCATGTTGTCCAGCTTGACCGATCATCCCATCAAGAGCCAAGAGTGTTTTTTTAAAAAATAATGAAAGAGAAAAAATCTCTCACCTTCGGCACCAAGGATATACACAACTCATTTTATTAACGAGATAAGAGTACTAAAATAACCAACGCTGTTAATAGCGGCTTGAAGCCTTACAACCAAAAGACGAATGAAAATTAAACTCAATCATTACAAATCCTCTGACTAAATCGTCACCCATAAAAATTGAGGATATGCTTCGCCACAACCTCCAACCTTATGCTTCCAGCCAACATGTACTCCTTCTAGGTCGATTTCTGTAAATTTGCCCAGGCATTCAGCCAGTACCCACTCAATAAGATAACCTGTAAGGGGTTAATGACAATCTTTTTTGTTATAAACAATATCATTCCGACATAACCAAATAGACCAACATAAGACACTAGCTCCCACCAAGAGTTGTGACTTTAAATCCTTTGGAATACCGGCTAATCAATTCTCAAACATGTTTGATATGCTCACAGGGGGAGAAAAATTTAACGCACATTGAACAACCCACAATACAAGACGTGCAAAGGAGCAGTCTATAAAAAGATGTTGAATTATTTCCTCTTTAATACAGAAACAACATTGTTTGTTTCCCCTCTAATTTCTTTTAACCAGGTTATCTTTAGTTAATACTGCATCTCTTTTGAGATGCCATAGGAATATGCCGACGTGGATAAAGGATCTAGACCCGCCATTATGAGTTAATGGAGTGTTTTGGTGATTAATGATAAATCTATTTGTGAGACTAACATTTTATTGTTATATCTAGTGTGTAGTCTCATTTGGATATAAAGTTGAAATTCAACGAGGTATGCATTCAACTTTATACTCTTATATATTGTTGCATTCCTCGGATCCAAAATATAGGTTGAACTACACTATAAGTATAACTTGAATATGATCATATGTTTCTGTTACACATTTGTGTATACACACATTTAGGGGGAGTTCACTCTATATTTTGTGGTTTCATTAGTGTTGATCCATATTCCGTTTTCCACATATATTTGGATCTCTACTTTGAAACATATCCTTTTGAGTATATAAAACTTGTGTAGTTCTTGTATACTCATGTTGTGAGTATATAAAACTCAATTACCAAAAAGGAAAAGATTGAAGTATCTTGTCCCACCATTATGAGTTAATGGTATATTGTGGTAATTAATGATAATCATATTGCGAAACTAACATTCTTCACGAGTTTGATGAATATGTTATGTTCCAAGGTGATAAAGACTTGGGATGACATCATGAGTTGATCGTCATCAAGTCAAGGTGTTAGAAGAAGATGCATCATGTGTTGATGCATGTAAAGAGCTTGAAGAAATGGGAATCATCGTGTGTCGATGATGTCCAAGAAGTAGATCCATCATGTGTTGATAGAGGTCTAGTGAAGGATGCATCATGTGTTGATGCGTATCAAGAAGAGGAGATGATCATGAGTTGATCATCAAGTCAAGAGAAGACTCATCATGTGTTGATAGAGGTCTAATGAAGGATGCATCATGTGTTGATGCATATCAAGACTCAGGGTGGAGAAATCATCATGTCTTGATGCTGTTCAAGACAAGACCCCGAAGTGAAGAAGATCATCATGTGTTGATGATTATCAAGTTAAGGATCCGGACTTGAAGTGATGACGTATGTCATCAAGCTTTAAGAAGATGCAAGGCAAATGTATGACTAGCTAGGGCTAAGATGTGGAATTCTGGACTATTTTAGCCCCGTTGCGCAACAAAAATTCTAAAAATAACCCCTATAATTTTAAAATTCCAAAAATAGCCCCCAATTATACTAGTTGCTTTTGGGGACTAAGCAAAGAACTGTTGTTACTGTTTGGTGACAAAGAAGACCAAGGTGTTTGCCCACGTGGTCAATTTTTTTTAAAAAAACTAATTAATAATATTTGTTGGACGATTTTTTAAATATATAAAATGAGTTCAAACAATTATGAAATTTTTTTTGTGGAGCCTCCTGGCATAGTGTGTATGCTTGTGTAATTTTCTTTGAAATTTTATGCATTCTTATTTTTCTCTAAAATTCTTTAAAGTCTAATATTTGTAGGACTTTTCTAATATAGCAAATGAAGTCCAAACATTATGAATTTTTTGCTAGACTCGCTACATAGTATAATTGATTGTGTAAATTTTACATAATTTTATATGCTCTGAAATTGTCTCGAAAAATTCAGGGTTTAGGTCTCAAAAATTAGGACGAGACGTTTCGGAAATTAGGGTTTCATGATTTCATGTGACTTGAAATGTGCGAAGTTTGGTACGACATGACTACTCTTGGTCGCTATGGTCTTGATCACATTTCTTCTGTACAGTGGAGTTAAAGCATAGTACAGACACCCTATTTAGGGATGGCAATTGTGCGACATTACAGCATTCATGCGCGAATACCCTAATAGAGGCGGTATGGGCGTCTTTCTTTACCCACTGCATGAAAACGGCACAATTCCTTACCCATCTGTAACGGTATGGACATGGGTAAGCTCCACCTGCACCCACTTCGCCGACACCGTGATCTACCCACATGTGTAAGAAACTATGTCAATTTGTATTTGTATTTTATTTGTTAAACTTGATTAGTTGTCTTGTCGAACATGATATGTGAATTGTGATGAACTTTATTAGTTGTTGAATGCGTGATGCACCATTGATGTGTGAATTATGATGAACTTGATGTATGCATTGCTCGTGGGTAACGAGCATGTACGCGGCGATGGGTATCCACGGAGGTGATGCATTATTCGCGGTAACGGTATGCGCGGCGACGGTATGGGCGAGGTTTTTCGCCTGTCGTCCTTCGCGGTATACCGTGGGGAATTGGTCGCGGTACGGTATGGGCGAGCACTACCCGTACCCGCCGCGCCCGATTGCCATCCCTAACCCTATTCTTTGGTGTCATTTTAAGGGCATATCTGAATAAGATTTTCTGACATCTCAATTCAATTGCAGACAAATGAGGAGTGGGCGGAGGAGCGACGACTGGAGGTAGATGCAGCAGCCGTGGACGGCGCTGTGGACCGAGAGGGTTACGACGGACGTGGTGCAGGAGCTTTGCGGCTACGCCATCCAGACGTACGCTGCGTACTTACGGTGGTACGTTCTACGCACTAGGTGGGGGCTTACTTGGCCAGCACCGCAGCGTCCAGTGGACGCCATGCACGACGAAATCGTACTAGCTGGTTCGGACCGTCACCGGGCGGCCTGCCTCGACGAGACGGTAAAACATTCTGCGCATAATTTTCGTCCGGCAACACTTTTCGCACTTACTATCGGTTTTCTTGCAGTACAACCGCTTGCAGTGTATCCAGCGTGAGAGTGCTGAAGCTCTACACCGTGGAAACAACAGCACCTTTGATCGTCTCCTAGGCGCGATGCACACCATAGGCGAGGACGTGAGGGCTGCGATTAGATCCATAACTTATGGTCGCCATAGCGACGTTCACGCACAGCATCGCGTACACGGAGGGCACCCTCGACCACCTCCGCCCTCGACACCTCCGTCGGCACCGTCCTCCGCATGCCCGTCGCACTCTTGGAGTCGTCGGAGCAACGGTTGCTCGGCCCCGACCCACCTCGTGCCACATGTTTGTTATCTGTCAGCCGGTTCTTGTCGTGAGTACCTTTGCATGCACTCATTTCGACGTATCTGGCATTACCCTTTGTTCTTGCAGCACTTGCGTGGGGACAACACTCTGCTGCAACCATCATCATCACGGAGGGAGGCGCAGGACATGACTTCCTCACCGGCGCGATGTTTTTGCACTCCACACGCCGACCCTGACTCACCGCAGCCCGGGGACGAAAGGTTCGGCTCATTGACGCACTGCGATCAATCACACCTACAGGAGAGCGACCAGTGGTTCGGCGACACGTACGACTCAAACTGGCCAGGAGGATCCTCCTCCATACAACAGCCTACTCAGGTACGCGTGAACGTAGTTACACCTATTTTCCTGTTGCACAAAATCAATGACTAACTCACCCCGTACCATTCCCGCAGGAAGAGTACCAGTGGGTTGACAATATGCTCAGGCCTCAGCCGGACCCCCACGATGAGATCACCCCAGATTCGCCTCCCAGGCAGGGCCCCTACTATAGCCTTCGAGACGAACGCCGCTCCCCGGAGAGGTCACCTTCCCTGAGGATCAACTACGCCGCCCCGGCAAGCGACACGACGATGCGCCCTAACTAATATCATGGTCGTGTAAAACTTGTTATGTAATGTCATTGTGCATTCCGCCTTTGTGATTTATGTAATGTCCCTGTGTATTATGACACTGTGATTTATGTACGCAAAATGTTCTCTGAAATATTTAGTACAAACGACAACTCTACCTCCCGATTTTAACTTACTAAACATTAAAGACATAACGCAATGTTGCCCCACGATCCCTCCTCGGCCCCGCTACCTTGCGGACGTGAATTTTCTTCAACAAAATTGCAATTTACCCGTATGCTATATATATGCATGATTTGGCTGCCATTCCCCTTACTCTTCGCCTCCTATTCTCCTTTCTTTCCGTTTTAAACGGGATGTCTACGGCCTCATCAAACTTCCGAGTGAGCAGGCAATTAGAAATACCACGATAGCACTTGGTTTGCCCTCGTTGCAGGGATCCGGTCAATGTGTTTACCTCACATATGCCAACGAATCCATCTCGAGTGTTCATGAAGTGTTCAAATTTTACGGTAACTTGTGCTTGATCATCCCCAATAAACTTCTTTCCAAATATCATATTTTTTCACTTGTAGTTGTAATTATTTTTACAGAACACAACATATTGGTTCTGGCTGTGGACTGATGAAGCTGTGCTAGAGGTTTGAGACATTGCAATGCAAATTGCTGCCTTGCAAGAGGACACCTGTGGTGTTGCTGTATTTCTTCAGAAATACTTCAGAAATTAGTTAACATAGCTAGTTTGGCAGTTTTTCTTCTATTATTTCTTGTTCTTGCCAAGTAGAAGTTCATTTTTAATAAGATTGTAATATCCACTCTTTATCTATGCATCCTTGCACTACGTGATGTATGCCTTTGCGGCGTTGTTGTACTTGTTTGTATCATGTATGCCTCTATCTAATTCCGTTATGAATACTTTGCGTGCGAATTAATCAAACCCTAATTTCTAAATACTACATTCCAATTTTTTGAGACCTAAATCTGTAATATTGCAGACAATTTTAGAATACTTAGTTTTCGCAATGGCAAGACCGCACGACTTATCTTGCAAAGCAGGACGTGACTACCATCTGCAAAGTAAGACGTGACAACACACTGTCTCGCCAGCATTTCAGACCGAAAGGACAACACTCTGCAAAATAGGACACGACTTCTCCATGCAAAGCAGGACGAGACATGACTCCACACAGTAACATGTGACAACACTCTGTCGCCACTTTTCGCATCAAATGACAACGATTCGCAAAGTAGGACATGACCTCTCTCTGCAAAGCAGGACGAGAGAGGATTTTGCAAAGTAAGACGTGACAACACACTGCCTCGTCAGCTTTTCAAACCGAAATTACATCACTCTGTAAAGTAAGACGTGACAACACACTACCTCGTGAGCTTTTCAGACCAAAATGACATCACTTTGTAAAGTAAGACGTGACTTCTCTCTGCAAAGCAGGACGAGACAAGACTCTGCAAAGTAAGACGTGACAGCACTGTGCCTCGCCAGCTTTTCAGACCGAAAGGACATTACTGTGCAAAGTAAGACGTGACAACACTCGCCTCGCCGGCTTTTCGCATCAAATGACAAAGACTTTGCTTTTCGCATCAAATGACATCACTCTGCAAAGTAAGACGTGACAACACACTATCTCGTCGCCTTTTAGACCGAAATGACAGCACTCTGCAAAGAAAGACGTGACTTCTCTCTGCAAAGCAGGATGAGACAGGACTCTGCAAAGTAAGACGTGATAACACTCTGCCTCGCCAGCTTTTCAGACTGAAAGAACAACACTCCAAAAAAATAAAACATGACTTCTCTCTACAAAAAGATTAGACAACACTCTGCCACGCCGGCTACTCTCGTGAATTTAACCACACCATGCCAACCCTCTGGCTTACAAAAAGAGGTGGAAGACATCAATGAGAGAAAACCACACAACCAAATCCAACGCTACACCATAGCTTGCTTCACCACCCTGGGATGGATAACATCAAGAAGCAATGGGACGAGATCCGCGATCTAGCAAGGGCTTCTACCGCACGGGCTGGACAAGCTAGGGCTGCTGAGGCCCGGGTCTAGCAAGAGCAGCTTGCCAGGATGGCAGCTCTCCACAATGAAGCCCCCCGTAGCAGCAACCCCTGCCAGAACGTTCCAACCGAGCCTTCGCCGCAACACCTGCCAGAGGGGGAGACGCCGCCCTGTGTTGGTGCAGGGACACATGCAAGTTCTTCAAATCTAAACACTGGCTCAGCCTCGATATGCGTTACTGGGGTTGTCCCAACTACTCTGACTTCCCGACCGTCACTGGGATACGAGCAGCTATCGGCAACTGGTAAATGCTACTTACTATAAATTCCCCTACCAATTCTCTTTCACAGTACACACTAACAATCTCTCCCGTCTACTCTTAGTCCCCGGAGCCGCTATGTGGCTACCGCAAGTAGATCGATCTAGAGATCCACCCACGCGACCAGTGGCGAATCGACTTCGAGGAGTGTAATGCCGAAAGGGCACGCGAGATCCGGGAGGAGGAGCGTTGAATTGAAGAGCACAACCAGCTTATCCGGCGGGAGACGCAGGCCCATCTCGAGGCGTGCAGGCGCAAGAAGCGCGAGGCACGCGAGAGGGAGCGCGATAAAAAGTGAGAAATGGCTCCCGAGGCAAGGGCGGCCGACGTGGAGTACAACGCCAAGCTCGCAAGGAAGGGCAAATGGCCCCGGTCCACGCAGTAGGTCGGGCCATTTCGTAGTAGTCTCCCCTCCTACTCGCCATGTTTTTTACTATCCCTTAAAGGCATGCGTACTTACATGGTTCGAAAGCTTGTGTCACAAGTTACCATAGTAGTAGCGTCCATGACTAAAGCGATTAGCCGAACCATCATGCCATGTGACCACATATAACATGCTTCTGTCCGCGCACGGACTTCAATGTAGTTCTGGTGCTGTGCCTCCGCTGAGCCATCAAAGTATGCCTCTTCTGGTGGAATGCCAGAGATAACCATTTACATCGACATCGATTCTTCTATGTTTTAGGGCTTCTCCGTAATCGGACGCTCTCGCCTCTTCGCTAAGTTAATTTACAGACTCGCTTTAACTCCAACGCATGTAAGAAATATGTCAAGAACCATAGCGACCAAGAGCAGTCATGTCGTACCAAACTTCGTACATTTCAAGTCACATGAAATCATGAAACCCTATTTTCCGAAACGTCTCGTCCTAATTTTTGAGACCTAAACCCTGAATTTGTCAAGATAATTTTAGAGCATATAAAATTATGTCAAATTTACATAATCAAGTATACCATGTAGGGAGTCTAGAAAAAATTTCATAATGTTTGGACCTCATTTGCTATATTAGAAAATTCCTACAAATATTAGACTTTAAAGAATTTTGGAGAAAAAATAATAATGCATAAAACTTCAAAAAAAAATTACACAAGTAGACACACTATGCCAGGAGGCTTCATAAAAAATTTCATAATTATTTGAGCTCATTTTGTATATTTAAAAAATCATCCAATAAATATTATTAATTAGCTTTTTTAAAAAAATAATTTTTTTTGACTAGGTGGGGCAGCACCAAGGTGCTGCCCTCTGGGATGGCATCAACTAGGTTGTTGCTATCCCCAACGGCAGCTAGTACATTTGGGGGGCTATTTTTTGGATTTTTAAAATTATAGGGGCTATTTTTGAATTTTTTGTTGCGCAACGGGGCTAAAATAGTCCAGAATTCAAGGATGTGTTCCTAGTCTTTTACCGGTCTTGGTGTTTGGTTGGAAGACCGGATTGCTAGTATAGGTTGCCGTACTATTAAGAGGGGTCTTGACTAGTAGCATGAGTTAGTCATGTGTTGATAGCTCATTGTGCTTGCTCTAGCTCATCTATGCATGTAGCTATTATTTGCGATTGTGTTTTGCAAATAGTTGATGCTCATACATTTAATCCTTGTAGCATAGGACCATAATTTGCAAATGTATTTTGCAAATGGTTAAAATTCATGCACCTTAGCCTTGTGGCATGATGCTACTATTTGCGAATGTGTTTGACAAATAGTTGATGTTCATGTATGTTTCTTGTAGCATGTGATTTAAGTTTGCAAATATATTTTGCAAATGATTTGAGTCCATGTACCTTATTCCTTGTGGTATGATTCTAAAAGTTGGCAAATGTGTTTTGCAACTTGTTAGGAATTTTGCCTGTGATCCTTGTTGGCATGGATTATCAATTGGCAAATGTGTTTTGCAATTGGAGTTGTTGTGAAAGCCATTGCTGTTTTTGTCAGGAAGATCGGTAGTTCCAAAGTTAAGAAGGCGGAACTACCGCTGTGCGGTAGTAACGGCATGTTTAGAACGGAACTACCGCATGCTGGTTGGTCCGAAAATCTGGCGTCATGTTTTTTCCGAGAAACGTTTTTTCGAGTTTCTTTGCTCTCTTGGAAGTGCGGTAGTACTGGCGTGTTGGGCGCGGAACTACCATAGCTCGGTGCTTCTGAAAATAAGCGCGGTACGTTTTCTCTAGAAGGTACCATGTGTTGGATCTGAGTGGAAGCGGTAGTACCGCTCATCAGAAACGGAACTACCGGAGTGCGGAACTAACGCGCGTTGGTTGGCGGTAGTACCGGATTTCTTTTTTCAACGACTAATTTCTCGTCTGATATAGTCGTTACTGTGCTTGTCGTTTAGGTGCCGTAGTACCGGCCATTGAACGACGGTTGTACCGCATGTGCTGATTTTTCAGCAGTTTTTCCTCCAACGGCTAGTTTTTGTGTGTGGGCTATATATACCCACCTTGGATAGTTGGGAAAGTGTTGTTGGAGTTATTTGGCACCTCTATTGACTCCCTTGAGCAAAGAGCAAGCCTCTCATCTTTTATATGCATGTGTTGCACTTAGTGAGCTTGGAGAGCAAACTCTAAGTGCATGTGTTGCCTTAGGTAGTGGATTGTGTATTCACTTGAGCTTTGACATTTGATTAGTTCAAGTAAACGTTGAGTCTTGTTACTCTTGGTGTTTGCCGACACCTAGGCGGTGTGGAGGCGTCGTGACCGGTGATCTTCTCAAGAAACTTGTGAGAAGACCCGGCGTGGTTGTGAGTGGTTTGGTGCTGACCATCTCTAGAGTGGAGGAAGAGCAACCCAAGTGGAGCGAGGTGTTGGTTCGTGTTGGAACCGGTCCAAGTGGTTGGACTTACCTCGGAGGTGTTAGCTTAATTTGTGGAGCTGGTCTAATTCGTTTGGGCTTACCTCAACGTGGATTAGGGGAGACCGGCAAGTCTCCGAACACCATGGTAAAACATCATTGTGTCCATTGTGGTTTGTTCTTGTGCTTTACTTTGAGCAATTTACATTACTTGCTTTAATTGCTTATATATATCTTTGTATGATTGCTCTCATTCAATTGTATACATATTGTTGGTGTACTTAGTCAAGCCTAGTTGATTTAGATTTTAATTGTGCAAAACTAAATTGTTATTAGCTTCCGCATTATAAATTTGTTTTAGCCAAAGAAGTTTTTAAAACCACGTATTCACCCCCTCTAGTCGGCCTCCTCGATCTTAGAGTGGATGATGTGTGGAAAAAGAGAAATAAATGTCATTCCGCCTTACAAATTTGGCAATACAAGGTTAGATCTCTTAGACGATATCTTCGTGGTTGGGCTAAAACTACAAGTGGGACTTATAAAAACGAAATGATTGAGCTTAACTTACTTATTGATGAGCTAGATTAAAAATGTGAGTTCGTGAGGTTATCTGATCAAGATGTTAATCTTTAAAAAAGGCGCTAATGAGAGATTGACACATGGTTTTAGAAACAAAAGAAAAGTTGTACCCAAACACCTCATCTATAATTTTATTAAAGCAGGTTTAAAAGAAGCCATCGGGTTCGCTCTTAATGGCTAGAAATTCTCACATTAATCGGTGAAAAAAGAGAAAGATATTCACCGTCGATCGTGGTGGGTCCAGATTATAACGGTCTAGATTAAAAAAAAGAGTCCATGTCAAGTATAATAAAACTAAAATTCAAAATATAAAATAAAATAAGCAATTTGATTTCCTTACGAATTCCTAAGTAAAAGAGTCCACATCAAGTATAATAAACTAAAATTCATAATAAAAATAAAATAAAATTAGCAATTTGATTTTCATACGAATTTCTAGGTAAAATCCCTAAATAATTATAATTTCAAATAAAAAGTTGGAAATTATATTTGTATATGAAATTTGAAATAAAATAAAATAAAATTAGCAATTTGATTTTGATACAGAGTCCAATAATTATAATTCAGAATAAAAATTAAACAATAATTGACAATTACATTTGTATACGAAATACAATAATAAAAAATTGAAATTTTGAATAAAAATAAAATAAAATAAGCAATTTGATCTCAATATGAATTACAAAGTAAATTTGCTAAATAGGTGTAATTTGGAATAAAAATTAGCAATTGGTTTCTGGTGTGAATTCCAAGAAAAAAGAATTGAAATTCAAAATAAAAATTGTTTTTTATTTCCATGCCTATTCCAAAATAAATCCCCAAATAAATAAAATTCTGAATAAATTAAATAGATTTAGCAATTTGATTTGTATACGAACTCCAATAAAAATAACTAAGATGTTGAATAAAAATAAAAGTTATAACGAGGATGGTACGAATGGTGTCGGGTGAGACACAAAAGAAGTCACAACGTTCGCTCTCAAGGTCATGTATTTCTGTTGTTGCATCCTATGGAATATAAATAAAAAATAATTGGTATTTTGATTAAAAATACAAGTTATAATGAGGATAGTACGGATGGTATTGGTGGAGACCACCAAAGAGTGCAATGGCATCGACCTATCCTACAAGAAGACATTGATCCACGTGGAAGCGAAGAGCCGAGGCGACAACGACGGAAATGAGGAAAATATCGTGCTGCTCGTCGAAGCTATTGAATTGAAAGTCCAGTTTTGAAGGAGTCAAGGGACACGGTAACAAGTAGTGAGCATTGGCATTGTTGAAGAAGATAGTAACTAACAAAGCTCGATGATGGAGAAACCTGTTAGAGAGGAGACAAAGTTTTGTATTGAAGATGAGCTATGGACGATATGGGGTCATTAGGTAGCTAGGAGCGTGCCATCACCCGTGAGGGCATGTTGTCGCTGGCAATGGCGAAAAGATTCTCTATAACGTTAGATAATGACTAAACCAGACATGCCGATATTATTGAATGTTAAAGGTCGTTGTGCATCATTTAGTGAGGAAGCCACAACGTTGAGTTGGTGGCGAGCGATGTCGACACGAGAGAAGAGGACGCCGAGTATGTATAACATCATGCATGTGTATGTATATGCATGCATCCATACGAATAGAATCGCGTGTGTGCATAGGGATTTTCTTCCATCAAAGCACATACTTCAATTACGCTTCTCAAGTTGTAATTTCTTTCAAGTTTCTATTGTTGTTTCCAATGTTTAGGATATCTTAAAAGTCTAAATAACCTACAAGATGCGCAACTATATTATCAAGCATTTATACAAACTTCAAAACACATCTAGCAACAAGAAATACGCTGAGCACCACGCTAGTTGTATTTGATACCATGGTATTTTTTAGAAACCATAATATTCTCTCAAAACTCATAAAATGCTTTGTATCCAAACATGGTCATGATTTTGGTTAGTGTTGATAACCGAAAATCTCTACTGATAACCAAAACCCACCCTTGGTTTAATCCTTACTAGTTGCATTTTTAACCAGACTACCTGACAGATGTCGGGCATTCTTTCAATGGTGCCTTTTCAAGGTGGTAACCAAATGTCAATCGCTTCTACACCTTAGACGATATCTTCGTGGTTGGGCAAAACTACAAGTGGGACTTATAAAAATGAAATGATTGAGCTTAACTTACTTATTGATGAGCTAGATAAAAAATGTGAGTTCGTGAGGTTATCTGATCAAGATGTTAATCTTTAAAAAAGGCGCTAATGAGAGATTGACACATGGTTTTAGAAACAAAAGAAAAGTTGTACCCAAACACCTCATCTATAATTTTATTAAAGCAGGTTTAAAAGAAGCCATCGGGTTCGCTCTTAATGGCTAGAAATTCTCACATTAATCGGTGAAAAAAGAGAAAGATATTCACCGTCGATCGTGGTGGGTCCAGATTATAACGGTCTAGATTAAAAAAAAGAGTACATGTCAAGTATAATAAAACTAAAATTCAAAATATAAAATAAAATAAGCAATTTGATTTCCTTACGAATTCCTAAGTAAAAGAGTCCACATCAAGTATAATAAACTAAAATTCATAATAAAAATAAAATAAAATTAGCAATTTGATTTTCATACGAATTTCTAGGTAAAATCCCTAAATAATTATAATTTCAAATAAAAAGTTGGAAATTATATTTGTATATGAAATTTGAAATAAAATAAAATAAAATTAGCAATTTGATTTTGATACAGAGTCCAATAATTATAATTCAGAATAGAAATTAAACAATAATTGACAATTACATTTGTATACGAAATACAAAAATAAAAAATTGAAATTTTGAATAAAAATAAAATAAAATAAGCAATTTGATCTCAATATGAATTACAAAGTAAATTTGCTAAATAGGTGTAATTGGGAATAAAAATTAGCAATTGGTTTCTGGTGTGAATTCCAAGAAAAAAGAATTGAAATTCAAAATAAAAATTGTTTTTTATTTCCATGCCTATTCCAAAATAAATCCCCAAATAAATAAAATTCGGAATAAATTAAATAGATTTAGCAATTTGATTTGTATACGAACTCCAATAAAAATAACTAAGATGTTGAATAAAAATAAAAGTTATAACGAGGATGGTACGAATGGTGTCGGGTGAGACACAAAAGAAGTCACAACGTTCGCTCTCAAGGTCATGTATTTCTGTTGTTGCATCCTATGGAATATAAATAAAAAATAATTGGTATTTTGATTAAAAATACAAGTTATAATGAGGATAGTACGGATGGTATTGGTGGAGAACACGAAAGAGTGCAATGGCATCGACCTATCCTACAAGAAGACATTGATCCACGTGGAAGCGAGCCGAGAGCGACAACGACGAAATGAGGAAAATATCGTCTTTGCTCGTCGAAGCTATTGAATTGAAAGTCCAGTTTTGAAGGAGTCAAGGGACACGGTAACAAGTAGTGAGCATTGGCATTGTTGAAGAAGATAGTAACTAACAAAGCTCGATGATGGAGAAACCTGTTAGAGAGGAGACAAAGTTTTGTATTGAAGATGAGCTATGGACGATATTGGGTCATTAGGTAGCTAGGAGCGTGCCATCACCGGTGAGGGCATGTTGTCGCTGGCAATGGCGAAAAGATTCTCTATAACGTTAGATAATGACTAAACCAGACATGCCGATATTATTGAATGTTGAAGGTCGTTACTGTTAGTGAGGAAGCCACAACGTTGAGTTGGTCGAGCGACTGACACGAGAGAAGAGGACGTCGAGTATGTATAACATCATGCATGTGTATGTATATGCATGCATCCATACGAATAGAATCGCGTGTGTGCATAGGCAGATGAACAAAAAGTTTAGAGTAGAGATGATGCAACCATAAGAAATATGCTCGGGGTCACTGGAGAGAGCGTGACATGTGTCCCCAGCTAGGATCGGTGGCGGTTGCATGTGTATGCTCGTTGATGTCGCAATGGTTAGCATTAAGCAATAATTGAGAAGTAGAAGATAACTATGAGGTAAAGTATTGCATTAGAAGGGGTAGCAACTGAGAGTGATCAATTTAGATTTGGGCTTACTGTTAGAGGTTGAAGCAAAAAAAAAACTGTGACGACGAGAAGAGATAGAAACCATGTGGTTTGGTGGGGTAACCGGCATGTGAGAAAAGATAAGTTCAAGGTAACTTGGCCATGGTGCATCGATGTATATGTGAACAAGATACTCTAATATATTATACCATGTAAACTAATAAGATAATTTATCGCCCACATAATCAATATATTACTTGCGATTAAATAGAGATACATGTGCATGCATACAATTTGGAAAGAAACATAACTTATAAAGTAAGAATAGAGACATGCAACTACACGATCTATGCATAAAGAAGAGTGGATATTTCTTAAGAACCCGAACAACTTATTATGCTCAATGATTTTCTTCCATCAAAGCACATACTTCAATTACGCTTCTCAAGTTGTAATTTCTTTCAAGTTTCTATTGTTGTTTCCAATGTTTAGGATATCTTAAAAGTCTAAATAACCTACAAGATGCGCAACTATATTATCAAGCATTTATACAAACTTCAAAACACATCTAGCAGCGCAAATACGCGGAGCACCCTGCTAGTTGTATTTGATACCATGGTATTTTTTAGAAACCATAATATTCTCTCAAAACTCATAAAATGCTTTGTATCCAAACATGGTCAGTGATTTTGGTTAGTGTTGATAACCGAAAAATCTCGGCTGATAACCAAAACCCACCCTTGGTTTAATCCTTACTAGCTGTACTCTTTAACCAGGACTACCCAGACCCGATGTCGGGCATTCTTTCAATGGTGCCTTTTCAAGGTGGTAACCAAATGTCAATCGTTCTACACAGTGGCGGATTCACCCTCGTGGCGCGAGGGGCTAAAGTACTGGCTTCGCTGGTTGCACCGTTGGTACCTTCTCCGTACCTCTGCTATTATTTACCTCACAAATCTTGTTGATTTTGTTCTTAAGGTTGCTAGTTGTGAATATTTCTAGGCTTTCAAAACGCGCTCTCCATTATTAAAAAACTATATTTAATATATTTTTCATTTTAACTTTGTTCCTCGTAATTTATGTATCAATTTGAATTGCACATAATATTTAAATGTGTATTTGCTAACTCACCTCATGATAACTTTGTTCCACTAGCACTCCCTCCATTTTCGCCCTGCGTACCCCACTGGTTCTACACCAACAGTGTAATGGTAGGAAGACTGACAGAGTAGAACGTTCGGTTCGCAATTTGCTACTATCTAATCTAATGAGTATGTAACACCCCAGCCTAACCTGAGTCTGGAATGCCACACTAACAAAAAAATAAGCTAAGACATTTTGCTAACTTTCGGCGGAATCTCCTTTGAATAATGAACCATCCGGACAATCACACAAATAACATTAATAATAAATAATTAACCAAACACATAGTCTAAGGCATGTTCATAAAAGTAACACCCATAATTCGCTAGCCAACTCCAAAAGAAGTTATCCAAGGCATAAAGCATAAACATAAGAATCCTTAAGCGGTTTAATCAAATTCTAAAATATCATTCAATTTGTTTATTCAATGGAGATTTGGTTCGTGCCAATGTGCATCTAAGCATAAATCTACTCCCTCCCATGCATGCTGACCACAAACGGTACCTAAAAACACAGTAACAGCAAGAGTGAGTCCAAGACTCAGCAAAGTACATTTAGCAAGACAATAACAAAAACAACTGTAACCATCATCATCCAACCACAATTCTCAATATTAAACATTTCATATGCTCATTGAAATTGTAAAAATAAAATAAAATAAGCAATTTGATCTCAATATGAATTACAAAGTAAATTTGCTAAATAGGTGTAATTTGGAATAAAAATTAGCAATTGGTTTCTGTGAATTCCAAGAAAAAGAATTGAAATTCAAAATAAAATTGTTTTTATTTCCATGCCTATTCCAAAATAAATCCCCAAATAAATAAAATTGAATAAATTAAATAGATTTAGCAATTTGATTTGTATCAACTCAATAAAAATAACTAAGATGTTGAATAAAAATAAAAGTTATAACGAGGATGGTACGAATGGTCTTGAATTGAACACAAAACGTAAGCACAAATCTTCAATGGTAATTATTGTTGCATCCTATGGAATATAAATAAAAATAATTGGTATTTTGATTAAAAATACAAGTTATAATGAGGATAGTACGATGGTATTGGTGGAGACCACCAAAGAGTGCAATGGCATCGACCTATCCTACAAGAAGACATTGATCCACGACTAGTTAGCCGAGACCAACCGAAGACTAGGGAAAATATTTGTCCTTCCAAGCTATTGAATTGAAAGTCCGCTTTGAAGGAGTCAAGGTACACGGAAAAGTAGTGAGCATTGGCATTGTTGAAGAAGATAGTAACTAACAAAGCTCGATGATGGAGAAACTCTAGAGAGGAGACAAAGTTTTGTATTGAAGATGAGCTATGGACGATAGGGGTCATTAGGTAGTAGAGCGTTGCCATCACCGTGAGGGCATGTTGTCGCAATGGCGTAAAGATTCTATAACGTTAGATAATGACTAAACGACAATGCCGATATTATTGAATGTTAAAGGTCGAATCTTAGTGATGGAAGCCACAACGTTTGAGTTTCCGATCGGCTCAAATAAACATTTAGCAAGACAATAACAAAAACAATCAGAACCATCATCATCCAACCACAATTCTCAATATTAAACATTTCATATGCTCATGCTATGCAAATTGCTCAAATGCACTTTTCTTTTCTCTTTTGCATATACCGGTATTGCGGAGTGTGCATCCGTCGATGCACACCCATGCCTGTGCCTTCTAGCACAGGGAATATAGCCCACACTCCACAAGTATGGGGACCAAAAGCCTATCATTTTCATGATGAGGACCCCAATCAATGCTTGGTCACCACATGACCAAGCCTCCAATATGATATCATGATGCACATGAATCAGAACATTAAATCTTCATGCATGAATGAAACTTACTCATACTACTAGCATTCATGATCATTGACATTCATAACATTCAAGCACCCGTGAATAGCACAAAATACTTGTAATAAGGTAAACATGAACAATCGATCATGAATAATTTACCACTAATTGTACTTGCCTTTTTTCGCTACGGCGCGGAAAGAAGCAAAGATGTTGTTTCTACTCCGGGACACCGTCTCCTACACAAGAATAGTGCTAACACTAAATATGTTGAAAAGTGGACTCCGTTTATGCCCCTTAACCCAACTCTCAAGTGGGTCTACATGTTTTGCTCCACCTTCCCAACCTGTCTAGCGTAAAGGACTACGCCCTAAAGAAATCTAAAACCTAGGTCTACAACTTTCTACAATAGTCTAGTTGGGCAAGTCCCCGATTAGATCGTAAATTTATGTCGTATCTTCAATGAAACAGCGGTAAAATTCTATGACTTTTATTGACAACTCTAAAATTGTGTTCTTTATCAACTTGAATTAAATTATCGATATTCATTTTGCTTTTCCGACGGCCTCTAAATAATTCACTTGGCCGACCAATCCTAATTCTCGTGGTCTCTCGCCAAATTTCCTCCAATGGACCACAGATCAGAAAACGATCTTCACCGGGAGGAGGTGATATGCTACCTCCACTTGGAGGTGGTGGCGCAGGACCACAGAGGTGCAATGGGGAGAGGGGTGGCGGCTATGGGGGAAGAGAGGAGAGTGGGGGCGGCTAGGGTTTGGGGCGCCCCCCCCCTCTCTTGGCCGCCCCCCTAGGCCGGCCTCCCCTCTTGGGCCTCCTAGGCCGCTGCCCAGGTTGGCGAAAATATGCGAAGTTCCCTTTTTTCAGGAATTTTTCCTTTTTATTGTTCTTTCTTCTCCCGACTAGCTGTCTATTTACCCGATTAAATTCCGGGTATTATAGAGCATATCAGATCAGGATGTAAAATTGTTGAAACTTTAGTCGAGACCTGCAAATGTGACTCCCACTCCATCACTCTCAGAGCACCACATCCTACACTGACGAGTTCAACCGAACACACAAAAACCAATTAAGCTAGCTAGAAGTGTAGATCTTAGTTAATAGAAGCGAACAAGAGGAGACCTAGTTAGGCTTCATTGATCACACCTGTTTATTTTGTTTGCAGGGCTACGATTTGGCTACGGCACGCTCGTGCCGTAATATATGGTTACCACGGCAAAGGATATGCTTCTTCGATCACATCTTCTATTTCATTATCGTTAAATCTATTGCGCATCGTATTTGAATGTTAGCCTCATACCTTCCAGATCTTTTGGAGCAGTAATGCATACACTCCACATTGCACAAAACATTGGGCATGCACCAGGGATATCATTATTTGTTACACGAGGTGTTTCCAATCCAATCCATCATGATAGGTTGCTCAAAACCTTCCCTCAATCCACTCTAAAAAACACTATGACCTTCCGATCCACCCTGGCGGTGTAGCCGCATGCTACCCTGATTTCTGTCGCACTCGGAACCCGTAAATATAGTCTATGTAAATATATATATATATAAAATAATGATTATATGGTACCTGTGATATACATGATTATATGACATAGCCCTTAGGATACGGACACATGTCAATCACAAATCTAATTATGCATCTTACGCTCTAACCCCTAGGATGCAATTTTTTATGGCACCGGTGGGAAGCATAAATATTTTTGATTGCCACGTCTTCGCATCCTAGAGGTTGTGCCAAATAGTTATACGTAACACCGATGACATAATTATTTCCCAAATCCACCTTGAAATTAACCAGCCAAGCAAGCCGATCCGTCTTCCACGCCTTGAAGCGTACTAAACAAAGGGCATGTTTAGCACAACTGTAGCTTTTCTGAAAAACAACTTTCGGCTAGACCATAGGGCTGAACGACTGTGCTAAAAAGGTTTGATGTTTGTTTATCTGACTTTTAGGTAAACTGGCTGCAGCTTTTGAGATTGAAAATATCTGAAATGCCCCTGATGATAGTAATGACTTGTTTGACATCGTTTAACATCAATTAACACAATTGACGACAATTAACAACTACTGACGGTAATTAGTGACAACTAACACAATTAACAACAATTGATAACAACCACCGCAATTAACGATAATTATATGCAATTAACGTCGACTACCGCAACTAACGACGATTAACGTATTTGGCTAGAATTAACGGTGACTACCACAATTAATCACATTTAATGAATCAATTATCGCAATATACCGCAATTAATGACAACCAACACTATAAACCACAATTAATGTCATTAACGATAATTATTAAAATAAATAATTATTACATAAATAAATACAATAAATAATTATTAAAACAATTATGATAATGAATAGTTTTTAAATTAAACAATTATTACAAAATATTAATTTACAACATAAAAAGAGGAAAAAAGGAAAATATAGAGGCAGCGGCCACGGTTTGAGCCGCTGCCGCCGGCGACAGGGGAGGAGGGTGGTGTCGGGTCGAGGGAGGAGGCCAGCGTCGGGGAGGAGGTCTGCGTTGGGGTCGAGGGAGGAGGTTGGCGTCGCATGCGGCGTCGTGGGGGTGGAGATGCCAGATCTGATCGGGGCCGAGGCGAGCGGTGTTGCAGGCAGGCGGGCGTCTGGGCGGAGCCGCCATATCCGGGGGAGGAGGAGAGAGCCGGGGAGGGGGAGGAGATGGGGCACCGGCGTAGGAGGAGGGCTGCAGCGGTTGCTTGGGGGAGGAGGAGGAGTAGGGCAGCCACCTCGTCGGGAGGACGAGGAGAGCGGTGGTGGCTTGGGGGAGGACGGCGGTGGTAGCAGAGGGAGGAGAAGGGAGACGGGGAGGAGGGAGGACGCCACCGCGGGAGGAGGAGGGCGGCGGGAGAGGAGGAGCGACGTTGTTGAGGAGGAAGAGGGGCCCGACGCGGGAAGGGGAGGGAGCAGCGGGCGGGTGGCTAGGGTTTCGAGCGCGGCTGAGGGTTTTGTGTGGTGGCAAAAGCGTGTAATTACCCAAACTTTGGGGATTAAGTCGGAATGGGGGCGTGGGAAGCTGCCCCTCGGCAACTTTTGGCTTCATGCTTTCCTAGGTTGTGGACGGATTTCGGCTTCAAAAAGCCGTGGAAAAACCTCTCATTTGGAAAGGCAACCGAAGACGTTCCAAACATACCTAAAGACCATGTGCTTCTGCTTGTTCAGTTGTGCTTAAAATAAGAAGTCATGAGCTTACGTAGTCTCGGAAATCACACCCCATCACATTAATCATCACGTCACAACGTCACACTGTGAGTCGGACAAGTCAGCCTCACTAGGATTCGGGTCCTCTGCTGCATTGCATGGATCACTATAAACAATGATTTCATGCTGCGTGTGTAAGGTCGAGGAAGCCGACTAGAGGGGGTGAATAGTCTTTTCTAAAAATCTCTAAGGCTGAAACCAATTTCTATTGTGGAAGCGAAACTCAATTTGGTTTTGCATAATTAAAATCTAGATATTCTAGTTTCCATTATGTGCACCAACACCCTAAGTCTAAGTCAATATTTGCAATCCTAGTTTGACATGCAATCAATTTAATCCTAAGAATATAAATTGCACAAAGTAAATCAAAAGAGAGCAAACTACAATGACACAATGATGTTTTATGGTGGTGTTCGGAGACTTGCCGGTCTCCCCTAATCCACGTTGGGGTAAGTCTAAACGAATTGGACCGACTCTACGTATTAAGCCAACACCTCTGAGGTAAGCGCAAATGAATTGGACCGGCTCACACTTCAACTAACACCTCGATCCACTCGGAGTTACTCTTCCTCCACTCTGGAGATGGCGAGCACCAATTCACTCACAACACGTCATGCCTTCTCACAAGCTTCTTGATAATATCACCGGACAACGATGACTCCATGCCGTCTAGGCCTCACCAAGTGCAACACATACACAATTGGATGCTCAATCCAATTCTAGTTGCAACACATGCAACTAGAACATCTCCATTTGCTCACAAAGTGCAACATATGCACAATTATGAGGAGAAGCTCACACTAGCTCAAGAGAGTGAAATAGGATACCAAGAGTATTCTCCCAACCGACCATGGTGGGTATTTATACACTCACACACAAAAACTAGTCGTTGGAGGAGAATCTATGCAGAAATAGGATGCCGGTCAGACCGTAGGCATAGGGCTGGTCAGACAGGACTGCAATGTAACGATAAACTTTGCAATAATCATTGCTACATAATCTATCCGTTACGCTAGTTTCGGTCAGTCCGCCCACTTAAGGTCCGGTCAGGCTAGGTTCAAAAGATTTCCAAAATGGAAAAGACTTGCTAAAAAGCTGACCGCGCTGGTCAATGCGGGGTTCCAGTCTGACCGGTGAAAACATTGCGGTTAGTCCGGCATCGAGAATTCAGTAGGAAGTCGCAAAATCAACCCTCTCTGAAAAAAAGCTAACTACGCCAATGAACTGGTGGTCCGGTCAGTTCGGTCAGTCCGGCCCTCAAACCGCAGTCAATCCGGGTTACTAAAATAGAGAAGGGATGAATAAATAGAGGCTCTCTAGAAAAACCTGACCGCTTCAAAGGTCCGGGGTTCCTGTCAGTCCGGTCTACCCACTGCGGTCAGTCCGATCAAAGATAACCAAAGCTGATTTTGCAAAACGCTTCAACTCAATTTTGCAAACACATATTTGCAAATTGATGCGTGATACAAACAAGGTTTGAAAGCATGATTGTCAACAAGGTTCAAAACAATTTTTTGACTTTTAGAACAACACCACAAGAAAATGGTACATTGACTTAATCCGTTTGCAAAACACATTCACAAACTAAAGTCGCATGCTATAAGGGTTATGTCTAAGCCTCAACTATTTACAAAACATATTTGAAAACTTTAGTATCATGCCACAAGGAGTAGGTGCATGGACTTCAACTATTTACAAAACACATTTGCAAATTATAGTCTCAAGTTACAAATAGTTAATGCATGAGCTTCAACTATTTGTAAAATACATTTGCAAACAATAGCATCATGCCCAGAGAAGCTAGAGCAAGCGAGATTGAGCTATTAACATATAATGAGACTCAAGTTACCAGACAAAACCCATCTTAATAGTACAATAACCTATACTAGCAATCCGGTCTTCCAACCAAACACCAAGACCGGTAAAAAATAGGAACACATCCTTAGTCTATACTAGTCATACATATACCTTGGGTATCTATCTTGGAGCAATCACTAGATGACGAATAGCTCCACCTCAAGCTCGGATTCTTGACTTGATAATTATCAACACATGGTGATTTCCTTTACTTCAAGTTCTTGATTTGAATACCAATACATGATGATCTTCTTCACTTCGGGATGTTAGTCTTGAATATCATCAACACATGATGATTTTTTTTTACTTTGGGATCTTAGTATTGAATATCATAAACACATGTTGATTTTATTTACTTCATGATCTCGTCTTGATGCGCATCAACACATGATGACATCCTTCATCATTGATCTTGGCTTGATGATAATCAAATCACGATGCCACCAAAAGTCTTCATCATCATGGGACTCAATCATGTTTCACCAACTCATGAAAAATGTTAGTCCATATGACAATTATTATTAATTACCAAAATACTCCATTAACCTATAACTACCATTCTTCAGCATGAACAGTGTTCAGTAATAGTACCGTGGCAAAATGTTATAGCAACAATGAAATGTATGTTGTAACGATTTTACTATGTTCACAAATGTTGTAGTACTAGATCTAATTCATTCGTTTTGAATACATCATTTTCAGTTAGAAATATAATAACATGTGTCACTGTGCTCCTCCACGTGCCCCAAAAGTCAAGTGATGCGATGGCAAACGTCTTGAATTCTATGCTTAGAACACCAGAGAAGGATCTGTAGCCTGTAGGAACCAATATCACCTCGTGGTAAAATCGACCGGACACCAGAGAAGAATCTGTAGCCTGTAGGAACCAATATCACCTCGTGGTAAAATCGACCGGTTACTCCTACTCCATTACTACATGAGGAGAGGCCTCAGGAATCGCATATCTATTATTCCATTACATTTAAAAGATCCATCACTCCCCTCCAGAACCGATGCCTTCACTTCTTGCCTTGCACTGCGTCCGCGTCAGCGCCCACGAACTCCTTCCGGACGAAGTTGAGCTGTCGCCGGTGCCGACTGCATGCTGCTCGTTCATGACACAGCGCCGTGCTGTTCTCCGCGTCCAAGCATCGCTTGATCATCGCCCCGGAAGGCAGAGACATATCCGCGTGGCCGCGCCACGTGCGGACACTGGCGACCCAAGCCTGCTCGATGTACCAGGCGTTCGTCGGCTGTCCAGTCACTTTAATGCCCCAGCATTACCACCGCCGCACCGAATCCAAGCATTTCAAGCGTCGAGTTCCACCCCTATGCGTCAGGATGCAGCTCACGGCGCAGTGCGGGAGCTCCTCCTTCCGGACGGGGCTAACTGCTGTCCGAGGAACGCGAAGCTGCCGACGGAGATGTGTTGCCCACAGAGTCCGGAGGGCGTGTGTCCAGCCACTTGGTGAAGGAGCCATCCGGCATCTAGGTCGAGCAGGTTCGCGCCGTTGCTAGGTGACGCGATCGGCGGCGCTGGAGTGCGCTGGTCAGCGCCGCAGCGGCGTCGGCGAAGGAGTCAAGGAGGTGTGTCTGCTTGATGTCGCTGTGGACGACGATGTCGTTGTGGACGATGGGGCCGGCGTGGACGCTGGGGCGGATAACGCATGCTCGGCGACATCCGCCAGTGTCTTCGCAGCATGGCTGCATGAAAGCTC
The DNA here is from genome assembly GCA_036346395.1 of Hsuehochloa calcarea. Taxonomy (NCBI): domain Eukaryota; kingdom Viridiplantae; phylum Streptophyta; class Magnoliopsida; order Poales; family Poaceae; genus Hsuehochloa; species Hsuehochloa calcarea. The sequence continues at coordinate 18,411,215 of CM070597.1, read as the reverse complement.
GTGATGGAGTCAAGCGGGCCGCTGTCCAGACTGTTAGCGCCATGCATAGGCTAGACTTAGTCCTATCGGTTGTAATGGCAACAACACCACCGGCTTCCTCTCCCACGACGCCTCAATTGTAGGATCGGCTGTTAGTGGGTTGAGTACCGGTTGATGTATATTATCCTCCTGTGAAAGTAATGCAAGTGTGCGGTGTTTCTCCCAGTTCATCACTCTTACATGGTATCAGACTCTCTTTGATCCTCTTCTTCCTCTTCCGCTGCTCTCGGCCATGGCGAGCCCCACTGGTTCGGTCTCCTCTGCTGGCACTAACCCCTTTGCCGCGCCCGCCGAACCTGTTCCTCCCCCGGCCTCCACCATTGTCCTCCTAAACATCCATAGCCACGTTCCTGTCACCCTCAACACGGATGAAGGGAATTTTCGCCAATGGAGATCCTTCTTCGACCTTACCTTCAAAAAGTTCGGTCTCGTCAACCACATCGACGGCACCGTCGACGCGGCCGCCATGATTGATGATCCGGAATGGCTGCAGGTGGACTCGTGCCTTGTCTCGTGGCTCTACTCTACGGTGTCCAAGGACATCTGGAGTGATGTCTACAAGCCACGCAGTTCCGCCTACATCGCCTGGACCGCCATCACCGGCCAGTTCCTCGACAACAGTCTTCAGCGCGCCGTCTACGCTCAGCAGGAGTTCCACAGCCTGTTCCAGGGCGACCTGTCCGTTGGCGAGTACTGTGGTCGTCTCAAGCGCCTCGCCGACACCCTCTACGATTGCGGCGCCGCCGTCTCCGACCCGGCGCTCGTCATCAACACCCTTCGTGGGCTGAACAATAAATTCAGCCCGGCGATTTCCGCTCTCTCCACCATGACGCCGCCGCCGACGTTCCTCTACACCAAGTCGTATCTGCTGCAGGAAGAGCACCGCATCAAGCACTCCCTGCAGATGGAGGCCCAGACTGCAAAAGTAACCAAACAAAGCAAAACCCTCAGAAACTGAGGAGAGGAGAGGAGAGGACCTCGCGTGCTGTGCCGCCTATCCTCTCGTCGCCGTCTTCGTTGCGCGGGCACGCGTGGACCATGCCACCGGTCTTCGCCACCGTGTGTTGCGCCTTTGCTGCTTCCGTCCCCGCAGCCGTCCCGCCACCTCACGCTGCACCAGCCTAGACGCCAAGTGCGCCGAATGCTCATCGGCCCGCCACGCGTCGCGTCTCACCTCATCGCACTGCGCAGGCAGACCGATGCATCTACCTCATCGTTGCCGCTTCTCACGCCTTGGCAGCAGACTCGGCCTGGAAGGCCGGAAGCAGCCTCGCGCAGACGGACGCGCCTCTTCAAAGCTGTGAAACAGTTAGGATAGTTATGTTTCCACTGTTGTTTAATATTTTTATTAGTGTTGTTGTTCCCATTAAAAGTAGTGTTTAGTATTCATATGTAAGAGTGTTTCCACTCATGTACTTGTGTAGTATTTATACTTATATACTTGTATATAAATAGATGATCAATAGAAGGCACGAGGTATGCCAGTTGCAAATAATTCTTGATATCTTTTAACATGGTATCAAAGCCTACTCTTTCCATCTAATGTCAATCTCTACAAATGCATCTGCTAGCCTAGATTCGTCGATCTCAGAATCACTAGGCACTCAAGCCGTCAGTCGGATGTCCACTGGTCACCCATAGTTGGTAATTCTATCAATGTGAAGCTGTCTCACGACACCTACCTACTATGAAAGGCGCATGTTCTTCTTGTCCTTCGCGGTGCACAGTGACTTGGTCTCATAGAAAGAACCGATCTAGCGCCGCGCCAGTTGATCGCGGCATCGACAGAAGATGGAGTCACGCAGGTTCTTAATCCTGCATATACTGTCTGGCTCCAACGAGATCATACATGCCTAAGCCTGCTACTATCTACCCTCTTGCCAGAGGTGTTAGGGCATATGTTGTTTTTGTCATCATCGGCAAACCACTTGAAGAGGAGGAGGTCATTATTTATCTTCTCACCGCCTCGACAACTCCTATGATGCCCTAGTAACATCATTCACCACCCGAACGGAACCGATCACTCTCACTAATCTTTACTCACACATGTTGGACTGTGAGATGCGTCATGAGGAAAGCAATCTCATGTTCCAACCCTCCGCGAACATGGTGTCTCAAGGCAATCAAGGAGGGTGTGGGCGAGGCGGCGGCGGCGGACATGGCCGCGGTCGAGGTGGTGGCCGCGGACAGCACTTGTACCAGGGTGTCAATTATGGCAACCATCATGGCAGTGACAATCATCATGGCGGCAACAAAGCGTTCGACTATCAGCCCATTTGCCAATTGCGTGGAAAGATCGACCATGTAGCTTTTAAATGCTACAAGTTTTTCGATCACACGTTCCAGCAGGAGGAGTGCATGGTGGCAAATGTCACCACAGAATCAGGGTTTGACTCACCCTGGTACACAGATACTGGAGCGACTGATCATATCACCGAAGAATTGAACAAGCTGACGATGCACGAGCAGTACTCCAGCAAAAATCAGGTTCACACCGCAAATTGTTCAGGTATGCCAATTGCTCATATTGGTTATTCTAAAATTCATATGTCACACAAACCCTTGTTTCTAAACAATGTTCTTCATGTTTCACACACAAATAAAAATATGTTATATGTTCATAAACTCACGGTAGGCAATAATGTTTGTCTTGAATTTCATCATGATTATTTTCTCATTAAGGATCGTACTTTGAAGAAGGTGTTCCTTCGTGATCCCAGTGAGGGTGGCATGTACCCCATTTCTAGTAGCTCGGCTACATCTAAGAAGACCCTCTTTGTCATCAAACACAGTCATGAGTGGTGGCATTGTCATTTAGGCCATCCCTCGTTCCCTGTGGTGGATCAGATTCTTCAGCGTCACAGTTTACCTTTTTTTCATGAGTCCAACAAATCTCCATTTTGTGATGCTTGTCAACATGCAAAAGTCACCAACTTCCTTTTCCTCAGTCAAAAAGTGTGTCATCATCACCTCTTGAACTTATTTTCTTCGATGTTTGGGGGCCTGCGTGCACCTCCTTTGGTGGTTTTAAATACTATGTGAGTTTCATTGACGACTTTAGTAAATTCACTTGGTTGTATTGTCTCAAGAGTAAAACTGATGTCTATCGCATATTCATCCAATTCCAAACTCATGTTGAGCGCCTTCTAGATAAAAAATTCATACACATGCAAGCCGACTCGGGAGGCGAATACCAGAAGTTGAATTCCCTTTTTGAACAAATTGGAATCACTCATCATGTTTCTTGTCCACACACTCATCAACAAAATAGCTCGGCTGAGAGAAAACATCGCCATATCGTAGAAGTTGGCTTGTCCTTACTCGCCCATGCCTCCATGCCCATTCATTTTTGGGATGAGACATTCCAAACAACATGTTTCTTAATAAATCGTCTCCCTAGCAGGATGATACATAATTCAACTTCACTAAACCGTCTTTGTGGAACATCTCTAGACTATTCATTTCTTAGAACTTTCGGGTGTGCATGCTGGCCCTGTATCCGTCCATACAATGATCGGAAGCTCCAATTTTGGTCTAAACGGTGTGTTTTCCTTGGTTATAGCTCTCTTCATAAAGGCTACAAATGTTTGTATATCTCTTCGGGTAGGATTTATATTTCTCGTGATATAGTCTTTGATGAGCAACAATTTTCTTTTGTTGATGAAAAATCACCACCATCGGATCAACCATTACTTGATCAAATTTTGATCTTTCTTCCCATGGCGTCCGCAAATTTCCCTCCGGTTGTGGGACGTATGGATGGTAGGGAGACTAATACGGGCACCGGTATACTTGATTCAAATGTTGTTGTGCAATCTGACCCAACTATTCAGTCGGATTGGTCGTCCCTCTATGTGCAGGCTACAAGTGACTCGTCCACAACAAATCCAAGTGACGACTCTAGGTGGGAGAATATAGGGACAAACCTAGGGGGATTCGGTGGGCATTGCAAGCGCAGATCCTGAGGGCACTGATCTCTCCGATCAGACGCAAGATGTCATATCGTCCGCCAGCATGAGTCCCATGGAGGATCCTGCCAGCTTTACTCGTGTATCTACACCACTACCTCATCCTATGCAAACAAGGCTGTGGAACAAAATTTACCAACCAAGGATTCGCACCGACGGCACGGTGCAATATGATGCTCACCGGTGCTCATCTCTTGTTGTGATCGAACCGATAACTCTTGAGGATGCTCTTTGTGATAGAAATTGGAAGGAGGCAATGGTTGCTGAATATCAGACACTCTTAAATAACAAGACATGACACTTGGTATCATCTCAGTCCGGTCGCAATATCATTGAATGCAAGTGGGTATTTAAATTGAAGAAGAAGGCTGACTGTTCTATTGAATGCTATAAGGCCAGATTGGTTGCAAAAGGGTTCAAACAACGTTACAGAATTGATTATCAAGATACGTTCAGCCCGGTTGTGAAACCCGCTACAATTTGTCTTGTTCTATCATTAACAGTGTCACGCGAATGGTTGCTTCATCAATTGGATATACAAAATGTGTTTTTGCATGGCGTTCTAGAAGAGGATGTATTCATGACACAACCACCGGGTCACGAGGATCCACAGTTTTCGCATCATGTGTGCAAATTGGATAAAGCTCTTCATGGGTTGAAGCAATCACCTCGTGCCTGATATTCTCGACTCAGTTCTTATTTACAAGAACTTGGTTTTGTTCCCTCCCGAGCTAACACGTCCTTGTTCATCTATAATCATGGTGGTGTGATCACATATATTCGGTTTTATGTAGATGACATTTTTGTCACTAGCTCATCTCCTCAGGCTATTCATATCTAAATTCAGAAATTGCAGTCGGAGTTTGCTCTCAAGGATCTCGGTGATCTTCATTACTTCTTGGGTATCAAAGTTTGTCGATCATGGGAGGATCTAGTTTGCTCTCAAGGATCTCGGTGATCTTCATCACTTCTTGGGCATTGAAGTTTGTCGATCATGGGAGGATCTCGTCCTTGCCCACTCCAAATATTCCACCAACCTTCTGCAATGGGCCGGTATGACAACATACAAACCAGTAACTTCTCCAATGTCGACAACTGAAAAATTATCAAAGTCTGACGGGAGAGAGTTATCAGCTGCAGAAGCAACACGATACCAGAGTATAGTAGGAGCTTTACATTAGCTAACATTGACATGACCAGATATATCATATGCGGTTAAGAAGCTGTGTTAATTTCTGCATATGCCAACCGAACATCATTGGGCAATGATGAAAATAATTTATGGTATGTACGACACACAGTGAGTGTCGGACTCCGTATTCGCAAGTCTACTTCTAGTTTGGTTAGTGCTTTTTATAATGCAGATTGGGCAGGATTAGCAGATGACAGAAGGTCAACTAGTGGATTTGCAGTTTTCTTTGGCTCCAATTTCATATCATGGAGTTCAAGGAAGCAAGTCACAGTGGCGAGATCTAGTACTGAGGCAGAGTACAAAGCTCTTGCAAATACCACATCAGAAATCATCTAGATACAGTCGCTATTGGGGGAACTTGGAATTTATCAATCACAAGCGCCTATCCTATGGTGTGACAATCTTGGAGCCACATATCTTTCTGCTAATCCTGTGTTCCATGCTAGAATTAAACATATTGAAGTGGATTTTTATTTTGTCTGAGAACGAATGGCAAGAAAGATGTTGGAGGTTCAATTCATATCATCACGAGATCAATTGGCCATTGGTCTCACCAAACCAATTGAAATACGACAACTAAAGATCCTATGACACAATCTCAACCTCACTGGTTGTGATTGAGGTTGAGCGTTAAACAACCAGGATAGTTGTGTTTCCACTGTTGTTTAGTATTCCCATTAGTGCTGATGTTCCCACTAGATGCAGTGCTTATTTTTCACATGTGAGAGTGTTCTCACTCATGTACTTGTGTAGTGTTCACATGTGAGAGTGTTCACACTCATATACTTGTATAGTGTTCATAGTTACGTGCTTGTATATAAATAGATGATCAATAAAAGACATAGGGTGTGCCAATTGCAAACCATTTAACAAAAGCAACATGCAGATTTGGAAGAAGCGGGAGGGATAGGACTCTCGCCGTCGAGCCCCCATGACACGCCTCAAACCTTGCTACTCAGCCATAGTACCGGCCCCGTGCACGGTGCATCCTTCTATCTACCAGAAGTTGAGAAGCGCTCCATGCTCTACCTTCGCATGGGCAGCTCTGTGCTGGGCTGAACACGCAGCTGCTTGCCTTCGGAGCTCCTTTGCGCCCACAAACGCACTAATCCCGTCATCCTGTTCTCACATCTCGCTGCGTCGTTCACCATGCACACCACACTCTGAACCGAGGCCAACGTACGTAGACGGGGAACAAGGGAACGGGTGTCAGCGAGTGCGCGACGACCGTGGGGTAGACTGGTGGAGCAGTCGTGATGATCAGTTAGTAATGATAATTTGACATGATGAGGAGCTTGAGGAGGCAATAGAGAATTCGAGAGCCAGCTCACAATATTATAATAGAGTTTCCTTAGTTGTCGCAATATCACATTCCAACTTACTTCGGTGGTGAACTCCCTGGCCAACCAAGGGTGAGTAGTCTAAAAAGTCATTTTTCATAGGGCCCTGTCTACACAAAATTCGACTATTTTCTCTGTAAAAAACTGTCACATTCTGAAAGTTTATTTACAACTCTATTATACATAAATTACAGTAAATTATTTATGTAATTTTGGTTCTTGGTCACTGTAATTATTCTTGAAAGTCTTAATAACTCATATTTCCATCGCATGATTCAAAATCTCACATGTATTTTGAGGGGTTGTGCAAAAATAAAGACAAAAAAAATTATATACAAACAAAATACGTCAATGTGGTGAACCCGTTATGTTCTTCACATGTACTTTGAGAGGTTGAGCAAAAACAAAGACAAAAAATAAAATTATATACCAATAAAATACGACAATGTAGTGAACTCATTATGTTTCGAAGAAAAAACATAATAAATTTGGACCCAATTCATTAGAAGGGAAAAAGTGCAAATCTCAAAGCATATCGGACGAACGAAAATTCGACTATTATGATTTTTTTTCTTACAACATATCAACAACATAAAATCTTATAACATATCTAACGAACAGAAAAGTGACAGTTTTGGCTTCAAAAAACTATCACAAGTTATATAACAATTCTCTTTTTCATATACCTACTCATGGGAAATTATCGTGATTCTTTTTCTGTTGAAATGTTCAGGTCGCGCAGTGTTCTGGAAGGCCTACTGATCGAATCAGATTGCAGCAGGCTAAAAGCAAAAGAAGGCCGGATTAGGAGAAACTATTGAGTTCATACACTAATCAATTCACTCATAAACTTAAGCTGATGAGAAAAAATGGATAATTCACTTATACTTCAACACTCTCCCTCACGTGTAGGCCCCCTCGGTCCTAAGACGTGGAATAGAAGCTTATGAGAAAAAGCGGATAATTCACTTATACCATATTGAGTTATATACACCAGCCAATTCACTTAAAATCTTAAACTGACAAGGAAAGACGGACAATTTACTTTACTTCAACATAAACTTGTTGGGGGCAAGCATGTTGATTTCTTGGCTAGCTTGTACCATCACCACACTAGATCCAAATATGAACATTGATGAAATGGGAGTGCCATGGAGTATTGCTTTGAACCTGACATACCTAGAAGCCGTTACTCTATACAAGATTAATCTCATCCTCCTCCTGGGAATGCAGGTGCAAAGTGTTATGAATATTGTGTGTCTGTATTCAGAGGCATAATGGGTAATATATATATGGTACAAAGGGATATACCTTATACAGATAAGAAAATACAAAGACAGATCCTATCTCTAACACCCCCTCAAATGCAAGACGTACGCAACATCATTGCATTTGAAAAGGATTGACACTAAACTAGGGAAAATCCAAAGTTTGAGTCTTGATAATGTCATTGTGGCATGCAGCTCTTAGAAAATATATCGATAAAAGATCTCCTCCCATCTGGGGTCGTGCGACAGCCCATGAAGCACAAGGTGCGGGATCAAAGTCGACCGCGGTAACGCGACGAAGAAAATGATGAAACCGTCAAAAAAAATAGAGAAACTGTCAAAACAAGCCGAAGATGAATAGATAGAAGTATGGCGGCGCAGATCGTAGCCCAAGACGGCGGCAGCGCAGTGCACAAGAAGTGCAACGAAGGCATAGTGCAAAAGAAGCGTGACACAATACACAAGAAGCGCAACGAAGAAGCAGTGCAGAAAAAACGCGGCGTAATGCACAAGAAGCACAACTGAGACACAGTGCGGAAGAAGCGCAACGACCTTAAAATCTTGGGGCGGCGGATCTGCAGTGACTCAAAGAAAAGAGCAGCGGCTGTTGCCATGCAAAGAAATTACTATACTTCTATGACTGAGAATAAATTTATGGACTCGTATAGCTTAGACAACTCAAAGATAGAATAGTAGGACTTGGATGGACGCAACAGAAGCAAAAAGGACTCAAAGGATAACCAGCAGTAACAAGAAGTTGCTGAAAGAAATTGCAAGAATCCGGAGCCAGTGAAGTAACTGCAGAAACTGAAGCCGAAGAAGCTAGAAAAACGAAACCGAAGCCGGAACCATCTGAACCTAGAGGCTAGAGAAGCTGCAGCACCGCAAATCTGGCTATAGAATGTTGGAATCGACTTCTCTGGTTCTCCCTCTCCAGTTGGAACCAACTTCTCCCCTCGCATCACATCCAGATTTCCTTCCATCTCCCCTCGCATCACATCGCTGAAGGAGGAGAGAGAGAGAGAGAGAGGATGGAGGCGGCCAAGAAGCGCAACACGCGGAGAAGAGGAGCAAGAGAGGCCATGGATCCACCGCGTTGTTCGTGGTGATGGACTCCTCTCCGGATCTCCCTCTTGCTTTCGACCTCGGGTTAGTGCGGATCCAAGTCGGGGCAGCCGGATCCGGGCAAGAGGCTCGGAGGCGGCCCGAAGCGGCGGCGTGGCGGCCACACACGGTGATGAGGCCCGACGGAGGCGGGATCTGGCGCAGGCTGTGCGGGGAGGAGCTGGATCCGGCGGTGCTGCTGCCGCTGCTCGCACGGGGAAGAGCCTAATGCGCAGGCGACGACGGTCCTTGCTTCGGAAAACAAAGGAGGCGATCGTCTCCGGCTCCACGGCCGTGCAACCGAAGAACTCGGGGCATTGCTGGAGGGCGGCGTTCGCGGAGTATGACCCCAGATGGGAAGCGCCTGATGAAGATGCTGCTACTACTGGCCGGTAACTCGGAGGAGGCCGCCCCCGGGAGCAGAGATTGCTCCTCCTGGTGGCAGCGACGACGGCGGCGGCCGGAGGCTAGGAGGCGGCGGTAGCAAACCCTAACCCTAACCTTTGGTCTGATACCCTATTATGAATATTGTGTGTATGTATTCAGAGGACCAATGAGCAATATATATAGGGTACAAAGTGATATACCCTATACAATTAAGGAAATACAAAAGACAAATCCCAGCTCTAACATATCTCTAACACAAAGTACATTATCAGGGAAGATGGTCAGAGGTTTGATCTTCGTTATGTGAAGAGAACCAGTGGTCAGCATTTTGGAGCTTGGTTGAAAGGTGAGTGCCAACTCATTGTAGCTGCGCAGTTTTGGTCTCATCACAAAATTGCCTTTTGTTTTACACACACTGTGCTTTCCTCACGTGGAGAGGAACCTCAACGTTGGAGATTTTATTCTCTCAATCAGCAATCCAATCTTCACAAAATGTTTATTATGGGCATCGCATTAAAATTATGCTCTACTTAACTTTCGTCTTAAACTTGCATGTCACTTCCATGTTCCAATGCAGATTTTGACAGGGATGAAATGAATATGCATGTTTCTCAGTCATTTTGCTAGTGGGAAATGTTCTGTGCTGTTCTAAAGAACTGGATGAAGGGAGATCAGATTAAGATGAAGTAATGCTAGTCTCTTTTGCTACCTCATCCCTGTAAAGCTGGTGCAAAACATGGTCCTACTGATCTATCTGCATGTGATGAAAATAGACCAAGAATGTGTTGTCTATGTGGTTTGTTAACACTGTTCTATAATGCTACTGTTAATTATTCCAGTTTCTATGGTTTGCTTAAGATGTTTGTGTTTGATGTTCAGATGGCAAACACATATGCTAGATTTTTTGAATGATACAAGTTCGTACAAAGATATGTTGAATGCTTGCATAAATGTGTGGTTTTCACTGTCTGAGGGTGCATGAACTCCTTTTGCATGTTCAGGTCAGAAATGATACTATTGCAATGTTATGCTTTTTCTTTTTTTGCTCTCTAGCTGACCAGATATGATGGTGGAGCATTCCAGTAGCAATCAACAGCCGCAAGCGCAAGTAGGAGCGGTGTGAATGAACTCCTTTTGCATGTTCAGGTCAGAAATGGCAAGCAGCAGCATCAATTGCATTTAGCTATCAGTAACATCACCTGATACTGTAGCAAGTACCACCAACAGCAACATTTACATTCTGGGTTCAATTCATCATGTAACGGCGACATTCACATGATCTTGCATTCGCATATTTTTTAGCTTTATGACTTTATGTTATATGATTTGGATATAGCATTCTCAACTACGATGAGTTCGTCTTGCTGAAGAAAAAAGTGCAAACTCAAGAAGTTCAGATGAGGAACTTCTGAAATTTTAGTTCAATGTTTTCTTGTGCGTATTTAACCTGGCGAAGAACCTGTGCAAGCATACAAGTCATGAACAAGACTCGTATTCAGATTTTGTTAATCATCCATAAGTACTGCAACCAACACAGTCATGATAAGAAAAGTACAAAATCATACTCTATTGCCTGAACAGAAGACCCACAACCATATTTTGTCCATCATTCATAACTACCGCAACCATATTTTTCTCATACATAGCCATGAGAAGAAAACTATAAAATCAAGTCAGAATGTTAACATTTAGATTCTTCTATCAATTTTCCTTCGAATAGTCCTCTTGTCATTCTATCTTCTGAATATACAATGCTTTATATGTCTTGCTGAGAAGTCCAAGAAGCAGTTCCTCCTCATCGCCAAGAAGATCCACCTGAGTCTCAGGGAAAAGAAAGATAAGAAGATCCACCTGAGTCTCAGGGAAAAGAAAGATAAGTATCTCCTTTTTGCATTCATCCTTTTGGTCATGGAGTAATCAGTGCTGACTTCTGAGCTTTTTTTTTTCCTCCGAGGAGAAAGTACAGAGCTTATCGACTTCACACAAAAAAAAAAAGCTACAGTATCTAACCTTCAGTTTCCGGAGGTAGTGACATCGCTCGGTGAAAGCCCTCCGGTAAATCAGTACACTTGTTTTAAGAGAACTCACTTGTTCAACCAGATTTGCCAATTGTTCATCCAAGTCTCTTAATCTGTTCAATGATCGTAGATAAACATAAAAAAAACCTCTCTCTCTCTCACGTTACCGAGCTGCGTATCTGCAGGTAACCCTCATTTCTAAATCTGTTTTAAGGTTATCTTCCAATTACCTTGTAACATACATGTATGCGTATGTCTTTCATTTCATGCATTATGCATAGTTAACCCGGAACCGGCCAGTTTCTCGGTGACTGGTCGGAAACGGTAACCGGCTGGTTACCAGATTTACCGGAAAAAATCTGGATGGAATTTGTTTGAATTTACTTAAAAATCAACCAAAATTCAAAAACTATAATTTGAATTTACTAAACTGGAAAAAATCATCCGATTTTTCCGTTACCGGACCAGACCGGTTACCGCCAACCGATCGATTTTTTATCTGTAGTTACAAACACCTTTTCTCTTTCTCAGCAATCTTTCTTTCTCCGGTGGTAGTCCCACACTATGGATACTCCCCCGGTTACGAATACATGTTCGTTTGGTATTCGTGTAGTTAAACTTTTAAAATTTTCGTTATCGATATCTTTTAAGATATTTAGATTAGATACATAAAAATTATATGTAAAGAATTATTTTAAAATATATTTATATAATTTTATTAGGTATTATAACCCTATTATAATAGAAATCAGAGGTCAAAATCGTATTTTACGGCCCATCTCAAAGTCCAAAACACGACTGTATTTGTTACCGGAGCCCTCGTTTTCTCGAGTCAAACAAAGAACAAACCCCACCAATTAGAACACCGGATCACACAAGGACACCGAAAAACCAAAGAAAAAAAGAAAAGAAAAACGCGACGCGGTCACGCGGCACAGAACACAACACCGCACCACGCGACCACCATCTCCTGCTGCTCCTCGTCGTCGTCCGCCACCCCATGAGGCCGCCTCCGAGACATGCCTCCTAGCCCCAGCAGCCTCCCCGCGATCTCCCCGTCCAAGCACCCCGCGCCGCCGCCATGCCGTTCGCGCGCCGCGACATCGAGGCCGCGGGCGCCAGCGCCGGCCAGGACGACTCGCCGGCCGCCAAGAAGGGCAAGCCGGAGGCCTCCGGGGCGCGCTCCGCGCTGACGCGGTCCGAGGCGGCCGCGGCCGCGGCCGTGCTCGTGCTCTTCACAGCCGGGATCTTCTGCGTCTTCCTCGCCACGCCCCGCCGCGAGTTCGCCCAGATCCTCCGCCTCCCACGCAGCCTCGCCGACGTCCGTCTCCTCAAGTAAGCCTCCCCGTGACCGCGTCCCCTCCCTCCAATCGGGTCGACTTAATGTTTTGGGTCGCATTTACTCGCGTCTGAGAAACGATTTGTGAATCGTACAAGCGAGGTGTCGATTGATCCGGTGCGAGTTTTGCGCGTGATTTGGGCTGCAGATTTCTGACGATGAGGCTTAATTTACCTTGCCAAGAAGTTGATCGAGATTTGGGATTCTATGGCGCTGCGGGGTTGAGTTTGTGCGTTCATTAGGATCAAGTGAAACCGGAGCCATGTTTTAGTCGATGCAAAAATAAGACAAATTAGGAAATAAACGGCAAGGTGGCTACTAGTTTCTTGCAAGAGGACAAGAGAAGCTCGCTTTCCTGGTTGATCTTGCAGTGGCTGCAACCCGATTTGGTTCATGTCAACATGAATTTATCAATGCGTAGAAAAAAAAGACTGTTTCCACCCGTGGTACTTGCAAGTATGGTACAGGTTCCTTATGATTATTCGATGCAAAAATCTCAGTTTGATAGTTGCACTAGTACAAGATTCTTAGATCTAATAGGATTTGAGAGCTGCTAAGTTTCTTTTGCAGTTCACTATCAACATGATATTATTTAAGCTTATCAGTAGATGGATAAATCTATCGTTAGCCAGTTCAACTCGAAATCTGAGTTTTACTCAAATAATTTAGATTTGATGAACGCTACTATAGTCAATAAAGTTATGTTATTTTGGCGATGTATTAAATCTTTCACAGACATAACATCTGATTTCCATGCTGTACTAACATGTATGTAATGTTTATGTTTGTTTTGAGGCTAATAACAACTTGTATTTTCCACATGGTTGCTCATTTTGTTTTCTTTTAGGTGATTAGCTCATTTGAAAACTTGATAAGATGGATGAAAAACTGGAATACTAATTCGTCACTTGTTTTGTGCCTTACATATCCATTGTAACCACTTACCAAACTCTAGTGCGTTCAGTTATGGTTTTAGTAGCTACTCCTGTTTTGTTTTGAGCTAATTTGACAATTTGATGAGATGATTGAAACATTAAAAAATACTTTATCACTTGTTTTCATGTACAAGAATGTGGCCATTGTAACCACTTGCCAAACTCTAGTAAATTGAGTTATGTTTCTAGTTATTATTCATAGTGTTCTTGTACAAAACAAGCTGAGTACATATGGTGCTTTTTCCTATTTGAACATTGTCATTACATATTATTGGTTTAGTCATATTAATATAGCATTATCAGAATATTGAATCATTTATGTACTTTTTTATTATTAACATAAGCAGAATTAAATAGACCGTCAATTCATTTTGGTTGATTTTCTGTTTTTTTAATGGGATAACAGAAAAGTCTAGCTATCTTCAAATCCATAAGGATGGTTATGTCTATGTATTTCTGTAGTAGCAACTGATTGAAATGTGCATTATTATGTAATGTATATATGTTTGGAATACGATATTTTGATTGCTGCTACTTCTCTCTGAAACTTGCAGAGACAATCTCGCTGTTTATGCAAGAGATTATCAGGCAAATTTTATATTGGGGTATTGCTCAATATACATCTTCATGCAGACATTTATGATCCCTGGAACAATATTCATGTCATTACTTGCTGGAGCTCTTTTTGGAGTGATTAAAGGTGGCATTTTGGTTGTCTTCACTGCCACAGCCGGTGCCTCATCTTGCTATTTTTTATCCAAGTTGATTGGCAGACCTTTGGTTAGCTGGTTGTGGCCTGAAAAACTGAGATATTTCCAGTCAGAGGTAATCTTTTGCTTTTCGTAACAAACTGACTCCTGTATGTCCATTGGCTGGTTTTCTTGAGATCCTTTCCCCAGATGACAGAGTTCAGCTGTTTCTTTATTTGATATAACATTACTTTTGTTTATAATGCAGATTGCAAAGAGGAAAGAAAAACTATTGAACTATATGCTTTTTCTGAGAATAACACCAACTTTACCCAACACGTTCATAAATATGGCGTCACCTATTGTTGACATACCTTTCCATATTTTCTTTGCTGCGACACTAATCGGCCTCATCCCAGCATCTTATATCACTGTAAAGGTAATCATCTTCTTAGTAACGGATGCAATGATCTTATTGTAGACTCATTTTTGGTTTTTAACAAAGCAATAATCTTAATCAAAGTTCATGTTGCATGTTAAGAAGTCACATGAAAATGGACTAGGACCTTAAGCATCGAGATCTCAAGTGTCATAACATGTTTTAGGTTCTAGAAACTATAGCGTTGTTCTTTTGCTGAAATGTTGGGTACAAAAGGAGGCAAGGATCAAAATCTCGGTTCCGGACGATTTCCCGGCCGACAGCCGGTTACCGGAAAATTAAAAAAAAACGGTACAAATTTGAATTTGGTTTTTATCGACCGATTCTGCGTGATGAATCGAAAAACCGAATTCAAAAAAGAGTCATCTTTTATGTTTTAATAGTGCTAAATATACTAAAAACTAATGTTTCAATACATAATCTAGCATAACAATGCCTAAACCAACTAGGGAAGGACATTATGGAGTCAAAAATTCAAATTTGTATTTAAAAGATCCCGGCCGGTATTTGTTTCCCGGAGCCGACCGGTAAACCGGTTACCGGCCGGTATTTCAATCCATGAAAGGAGGTGTGTCATGTTTCATTTACTTAACACTTAGCACATATTCCATGATGGCTTGAATAGGTCTAGCTAAGCATCTTACAATATTTTGTCTTGCGAATTTTGTTGGGTTCTTGGCTTTTGTGGAAGCCGGATGATAAACATCATCATTGAGGTGGCTGGGGTTCTGACTAAGAAAAGGGAAATTTACCATTTTGCCACACCTTATAGTTGGTTTCTATAAAATGCCATTATGTTTGTTGCAATTAATTATTTGCCAATTGCCACACCTTTCCTTGCCGCTTTGTTATTTTGCCACTTTGGACATTTCTACCCTCTGTCTTCTTCTCTCTTCTTCCACCTCATCTCTTCCTCATCTTCTTACATGCGCAGCAGTAGCATCACCACACCGCCGCCTCCTCGTCTCCCCTCCTCTTCACCCACTCCCAATCCCGCCACTCCTCCATGGTGGTGAGCCGGACCATCCAACTGGATTCACCATTGAAGCCATGGACGACGGCGCTGAGGACGGGCACGCCACCGCTGGGTGAAGATGTGGAGCCCTCGCAGGTTGACGAAGATGGAGGATGAGTGTGCGATGCCGTGCTGCGCGTAGAACTCCTCGGCGGTGAGCCGGCCGAAGGGGTTCCGCTTGTCGGCCTCCGCCACCGGATGCACCATCCCTCGCGGGTTGATGGCCAGCCGGTGCTGGGGCTCTCTGCAGCGCCACAGAGGAGGTTGTCACGGTTGCGGTAGCTGGGGAGATGGTGCCTGCCGCGAGCAAGGAGGGGAGGCCGTTCGTGGAGGAGATGTGGGCTGTAAGAAGGGCGAGGAGGAAGCGGCGCGGGAGGTCGGTTGGGTGAGGAAGGAGATGGCGAGGGCGAGGGGGAGGTGCGGGGAGGAGAGGTCTGGCGGGGAAGGGGATGGGGAGGGGAGAGGTGGTGCAGGGCGGCGATCATGGGAATGGGAGAGGTGCGGCGGTGGCGGCCAGGGCGACGGGTCGGCCATGGTCGGAGAAAGGAATAGGTGGAAGAAGAAGAGGAGGAAAGAAGACGAGGGTAGTAATGTCCAAAATGGCAAAAAAAAACAAAGAGGTAAGGAAAGGTGTGGCAAATAATCAATTGCAAGGAACTTAATGGCATTTTGTCAAAACCACAAGAAATGTGTGGTAGATTGACACTTCCCCCTTAAGAAAAAGCCATGCTGGCATATATCCAATGAATCTGACGCAACCTTGTAAGACTATCCAGAGAGGCTTTAAGATTGGCACCTGATCTAAATGAATTGCAATTGGATGCAATTATTCTGTAACAGTTTATACTAGTGAAGAGTTAACTTGGTTAGGCCATCCTTCACCATGGAACTGCCTGAGGATTAAACAGCTGAGCACCCACTTTACGTCTTCTTTTTTTTAACTCCGATGAGTTTATAGTCTTTATGCCCATATCCCGACTTCGATTTGTCTTGTGTTAAAGTATTGAATTTTTTATAACAAGTCCCACGTTTGTTGTAAGTTGTTAGCCTTGTGCCCTATCTGGTTGTGTATTGGGGATCAATGGATCATGTTGCATGCTTTTGGAAGCATCTTCCGTATCTTTTTCCCTGGATGATGAGTTTATACCTACTAATGATCTTTGTTGCTATTGTCCTGCAGGCTGGTAGAGCTCTAGGCGATCTAAAATCAGTTAGAGAGCTGTATGACTTCAAGACATTGGTGGTTCTATTCCTCATTGGATCTGTTGCTGTTGTTCCAACAATCCTGAAAAGGAAGAGAACATACGAGTGATACCTCAGAACACATCTTAAAATACCGTCCTCAGATGCTCCGAAGTGTATTAGCATTTTTTGGCCTTCTTTTGTTTTCTTGATATTGTATATCTATTCAATTCTAGCTGTAGAGATGTAACAACCTGAATGCTTCCCTTAATAATAGATGACGCTATCTCTGTATCTGCTGCCCTATTGTTCTGAAATTAATATCGTGCCTTAAGTTCTCATTGCAAAGGAAATATCTGATTTCTAAGTTTACGCAAAACTTGCTTTGCCATTTGTATTTCTTAATTTTTTACTTGTCCTTGGTGTGCGTCTTTTTTTAAAGTGTCTCTTGGGTGTGAGCAATTTTTATTATTTAACCTATTTTTAATTTATTTTATATTATTAACCCCTGTCAACTTTATTTTTTATTTTGACCCCTTTCGCTACGCCACACCACACGCCACGCCTTGGTGTGCGTCTTTTTTAAGTGTCTCTTGGGTATGAGCAATTTTTATTATTTAACCTATTTTTAATTTATTTTATATTATTAACCCTGTCAACTTTATTTTTTATTTTGACATTTTCGCCACGCCACCGCTCGTGGCGTTGTCAAATTCTGTCACTTCATCACTAACAGAGTGATAGTGGTCTTAGTGTTAGAGTTGTTTGGTCACATTTCTACTGGCGTGATAAGAAGTGCTATTTAGTTAGAGTTATTCTGCGCGTGATAGTGTTATTTTATCACGCTACGGATGGTGGTATAGTTTGGCTAAAGTGGTCATATTTAAAAATAAAATTGGTGGGGTTAGTAATAAAAATAAATTGAAAATAGCTTAAATAATAAAAATAGTTTATGGTATCAGCTGTCCTATTGGCGCTTGATCTGCTTTGGACTTTAAGATGCCGAATCATAATTTCGGCCTCATAAGTCCAAAGTATCCTCTCCTGCAAAGCCCAAACTCGAGACCGGAGCAGATCCTGCATCCACCTTATCGGCTCCCCCCTTGAGTTCTATCCGAGGTAGACGGTTTGGAGAGAAGCACATACACCTCACCCTCTTCAGGACAGCGAAAATGGCGACCCTCTCCCTGGTCTCCGTCCCCATTGCCACCTCCTCCCTCGCCCTCTCCACCAGAGGCGGCAGCTCCTCCCTCTCCTTCCCCACTCCCAAGGTGAGTGGTGACTCCTCCCGCCGTCCTCCTTCTCCTCTCCTTCCTGTACGACCATTTGCCCCTGCGGATGGTATTGCTAGTCGCCGCGGCTTGATTCTTGCGTTTCTATGATATTGGAAAGAAGGGGCTAGTGCTAGTGTAGTGTACCACTAGGTCTAGGTGTGTATGCCGCTTGTGTTGTGTGCGCAATTCCATGGTTCTGTTCAGGATGTTAGAAGAAAGGGCTTCCTGTGAATTGAGAATTCTTGGCACAGTGGGATGGATTGGTGTCTATGTGGATGCTTTCTTGTGAATCATGAATGTGATGTCCCTTGCACATTGCCGGATAATGTTATTTCCTTGCACAGCAATGTCTATGTTTGATTCGTTAGGGAGAGAAAGAAAAGAGGGTTTTTAAGTTGGAACTTGTATGTGTGTGGATGTAATAACTCCTAATTTGTAGTTTTCTTTCCTGTGTCCCTCATATGTCAAATGCCTTGCAAAAAAAAAGTGTTCCTTCATAAGTTCATTTGTAGACATATATTGGTAACTATTTTGTGGTTTTGATTCTTCTGTCGGACTTTACAGAAGGGAGGTATTGGTCACGGTGGCCTGCGGATTGAGTGCATTCGTATTGGTGGTGTTGAGATACCGAACCACAAGAGGGTGGAGTACTCACTGCAGTACATCCATGGCATTGGGCGGTCGCGCTCCCGTCAGATCCTTTTGGACCTCAATTTTGACAACAGGATCACCAAGGACCTCTCCGAGGAGGAGGTCATCACCCTGCGTAAGGAGGTCACCAAGTACATGATTGAAGGAGACCTTGTAATGGCCTGATCCCTTTGCTAATACGATTAGCCCATGTTGTTAGCATAACAATGTTGTCTTGAAATTTTAGAGGCTTAGAACTCATTCAGTAGGACCTGTGTAGTTATTTTCACATTCTTAATCATTTCTGTCGTTTTAGTTTTATATTGATATTGCCTTCAAAATAAATTAAAAATACTGAATTGTGCCCAATGCTCTTTGGCATGCTTTGCAGAAACGGTTCAATCGTGTGGCGATTGAGAGGTTGAAGGAGATTAGGTGCTACAGGGGCATCCGGCACAAGCTTGGGCTCCCGGTTCGTGGCCAGAGGACAAAGAACAACTGCAGGACGCTCAAGGGAAGGAGGGCTTCAGTTGCCAAGAAGAAGTCGCCTGCCTCCCAGGAGGAATAAGTCACATTGCCATGTATTTACCTCCTGTTCCGTACTCCATTTCAAGGTTTTATGCTGTCTTAGATGAATCATGGGGATATGATCAGCTGCTGCAAAGTTTATAGTTGTGACATCACTTGTATGAATTGATGCTAAATCAAGGTTACATGCCTGTTTTGTCACATTCACGATCCATTATTTCGATGCCTCTCACTTTTGCCATATCTCTGCTTGATGCAATGCGTTCAACCTGCTCCCGACACCAGTGTTGTGAGAATTTTTCGCCTGTCATTGCAAGACTATGTGTCCAGTCATTTTACGAGCTGAACAGAGGAGTGTCAGTGGTAGGTCAACTACGGGGCTGTTTGGAACGACTATGGTTTTTCTGAAAAGCGATTTTCGGCTGGACTGAACTACTGCAAGGCTGAACGGTTGGGCTGAAGAGAATTGGTGTTTGGCTGTCTGGCTTTTAAGCAGGCTAACTGCAGCTTTAAGATAGGAAATATCTGAAATACCCCTGGGGACAGTAACGGCTTGTTTGATACCGTTTAACGGTAATTAACGATAATTAACGACAACTAACGCAATTGACTGCAATTAACACAATTGATTGTAATTAACGTAATTGAGTATATATAACAACGACTACCGCAATTAACGCAATTGATCGCATTTGACGACAATGCAATTAACGCAATAAACCACAATTAACAACAATTATTACAATAGTTTCAGCAACTGATTTAAAATGACACGAATTGACAAATCAGAAATGGCATTGGTTTAAGTTAGTACAATATATGTCAACTGATTCCATCTGATTTAACTGATCTAAGCTTGACCACATCTCAAACTGCCAAATGATCTGACACCTAATCTGTAACAGCCCCAAAATTCGAGGCCGTTGAAACTCTTCACAACCGCCTGGATGTGCGATTCTATGGTAAGTAGTGTCTCAAGCAAGCTTTCGATTACAATAAAATCAAGCTTTTATTACATAAAATTAAGGTTTAACAACCAGTTTTGACGCAGACATGGGCTTCCAAGCCCAAAGTTAATATAATACAAGTTAAAAGAACTTCACACCACAGGCACGCTTGAGCACGATTGAGATCTAATAACATGAGTCACCGCTTTTGGGGCCCACCAAAATCCTACTCATTAGGGTTCTCAGCATTTTCCCAATCTTCTTCTGTGGAGGGGTTGCAGATTTTGCAAGAATGAGTACTACTACCGTACTCAACAAGCCACATGGAAAAGCTAAATAATTACATGCAAGAAGTTCAATGGATGGTTAGAGTTTACCTTAACAGGCATCTGTGGATGCATTTTGCAGTTTAAAGCAGTTTACCTTTAAAACAGTAAAACAATAATAAATAATAACAACATGGGGTTTCTCAACAAATGCACCAACCAGATTCACATCTCAAAAACTCTACTTATACCTCATGTATTGAAATCACTCATGAACACAGCTTCATTAACCGGAAGCACGGCGTATTCGAATACCATTTGATACACTCTGCAGAGTTGCTCAACTTTACCCACAAGATACCTCATGCTCGTACTGTCAAGCTATATACACGCAACAAGTTAGCGTGCGACTGAGCTAAGATAACAAAGTTTTTTCACTGCTCAACCTTTCTAGTCTCTACCCGGTAAGTTCTATCCCATACAGCCCTCGGGAGACTCCACCGGCCGCAGCTATGGATCTTTCACCCCGATGCTGACGGGACCATACCGTTGTTTAGACTACCGAGTGCCCCTACAGGCCCACTCTTGTCCAACCCCAGTTCCGCGTTGTTCTACCACATAAGAGCACACGCCTTTCCATGTAGATATTCAATTGGAATAGCAGTGTACTAAGCTAGGGAGTAATGACCACACCTGTGGTTGAGCGGTTTTCTGTGTCTGTTACTTTGGCACAAAGTTCTTGTCCTTACTAGTCTCACAGTGAAGCGATAGATCAACACCAACATGTGGCTGTCTATCCTCCGAGCCTCACCCGCGACTCACTTTTTTCAACACAAGTCTATTGGGATACCCAACTTTATGGACACAACCCTCAACTTCAAACCAAAACCATTGGCGAACCGACAACACTCTCTTTTGATTGATAACCATAATTTTAGTGACAAAGCTATTAGCATGGATAATATTTTATGTGGACTTGTCAAGGTGAATATGGTTTACCAGAAATCTTAACCTTGTCAAGGTGAATATGGCCTACAAGTGCTGGGTGGGTTTGTATGTGGGGTAATAGGAATTATCTAAACATCATGGCATTCAAAAATATCATTTCAATATTTGAAGTAAATGGCACAAATATAATAATGAAAGTAATATTAAATATATGAACTGTATGTTCAAAATAATCAAAGAATGTGGCTTGCCTTCTTGCACAAAGTCATGTAGATCCTGCTCTTGTCTGATGTCTTCTGCAGCTTGGTCTTCAAGATTGTGACCTAATGAGAAGCAAAACAATAAAACAACAAAGTAAAATCTGGCTCGACAAGGAATGAGCTGGGAACAACATGCAAGTAAAAATAAAAGGAAAAGAAACATAAAGAAGGTGGTGCGGGAGGGGTGAAAATTTATCTGGGGTTTAATTAGACTGAACGGAGTAGAGAAATGGATTTCTGGGCTCGAAACGGACAAAACGGATATAATATGTCGAATTAGGGTTTTGTTGATGAATAGTGCCAGATGATGAATAGTAATATTTTACTATTTATGGCTGAAAATATAGTGGTGAACAGTAATGTGATTACTGTTCATGGTAAGGGAATTCAGCCAGATTTGGTATCAGTACCGAAAAGTTAATCTTGGATTCGGTAGCAAAATGCATGCTTTGCAGAAACGGTTCAATCGTGTGGCGATTGAGAGGTTGAAGGAGATTAGGTGCTACAGGGGCATCCGGCACAAGCTTGGGCTCCCGGTTCGTGGCCAGAGGACAAAGAACAACTGCAGGACGCTCAAGGGAAGGAGGGCTTCAGTTGCCAAGAAGAAGTCGCCTGCCTCCCAGGAGGAATAAGTCACATTGCCATGTATTTACCTCCTGTTCCGTACTCCATTTCAAGGTTTTATGCTGTCTTAGATGAATCATGGGGATATGATCAGCTGCTGCAAAGTTTATAGTTGTGACATCACTTGTATGAATTGATGCTAAATCAAGGTTACATGCCTGTTTTGTCACATTCACGATCCATTATTTCGATGCCTCTCACTTTTGCCATATCTCTGCTTGATGCAATGCGTTCAACCTGCTCCCGACACCAGTGTTGTGAGAATTTTTCGCCTGTCATTGCAAGACTATGTGTCCAGTCATTTTACGAGCTGAACAGAGGAGTGTCAGTGGTAGGTCAACTACGGGCTGTTTGGAGCGACTATGGTTTTTCTAAAGATTTTATTTTGGTGGACTCTATCGCAAGGTGAACGGTTGGTGAAGAGAATTGGTGTTTGGTATCGGCTTTTAGCGGGCTAGCTGCAGCTTTAAGATAGGAAATATCTGAAATACCCCAGGGACGATAGCGGCTTGTTTGATACCGTTTAACGGTAATTAACGATAATTAACGACAACTAACGCAATTGACTGCAATTAACACAATTGATTGTAATTAACGTAATTGAGTATATATAACAACGACTACCGCAATTAACGCAATTGATCGCATTTGACGACAATGCAATTAACGCAATAAACCACAATTAACAACAATTATTACAATAGTTTCAGCAACTGATTTAAAATGACACGAATTGACAAATCAGAAATGGCATTGGTTTAAGTTAGTACAATATATGTCAACTGATTCCATCTGATTTAACTGATCTAAGCTTGACCACATCTCAAACTGCCAAATGATCTGACACCTAATCTGTAACAGCCCCAAAATTCGAGGCCGTTGAAACTCTTCACAACCGCCCAGGATGTGCAGTTGCGAAGTAAGTAGTGTCTCAAGCAAGCTTTCGATTACAATAAAATCAAGCTTTTATTACATAAAATTAAGGTTTAACAACCAGTTTTGACGCAGACATGGGCTTCCAAGCCCAAAGTTAATATAATACAAGTTAAAAGAACTTCACACCACAGGCACGCTTGAGCACGATTGAGATCTAATAACAGTAGTCACTGCCTTTTGGGGCCCACCAAAAATCCTACTCATTAGGGTTCTCAGCATTTTCCCAATCTTCTTCTGTGGAGGGGTTGCAGATTTTGCAAGAATGAGTACTACTACCGTACTCAACAAGCCACATGGAAAAGCTAAATAATTACATGCAAGAAGTTCAATGGATGGTTAGAGTTTACCTTAACAGGCATCTGTGGATGCATTTTGCAGTTTAAAGCAGTTTACCTTTAAAACAGTAAAACAATAATAAATAATAACAACATGGGTTTCTCAACAAATGCACCAACCAGATTCACATCTCAAAAACTCTACTTATACCTCATGTATTGAAATCACTCATGAACACAGCTTCATTAACCGGAAGCACGGCGTATTCGAATACCATTTGATACACTCTGCAGAGTTGCTCAACTTTACCCACAAGATACCTCATGCTCGTACTGTCAAGCTATATACACGCAACAAGTTAGCGTGCGACTGAGCTAAGATAACAAAGTTTTTTCACTGCTCAACCTTTCTAGTCTCTACCCGGTAGGTTCTATCCCATACAGCCCTCGGGAGACTCCACCGGCCGCAGCTATGGATCTTTCACCCCGATGCTGACGGGACCATACCGTTGTTTAGACTACTGAGTGCCCCTACAGGCCCACTCCTGTCCAACCCCAGTTCCGCGTTGTTCTACCACATAAGAGCACACGCCTTTCCATGTAGATATTCAATTGGAATAGCAGTGTACTAAGCTAGGGAGTAATGACCACACCTGTGGTTGAGCGGTTTTCTGTGTCTGTTACTTTGGCACAAAGTTCTTGTCCTTACTAGTCTCACAGTGAAGCGATAGATCAACACCAACATGTGGCTGTCTATCCTCCGAGCCTCACCTGCGACTCACTTTTTTCAACACAAGTCTATTGGGATACCCAACTTTATGGACACAACCCTCAACTTCAAACCAAAACCATTGGCGAACCGACAACACTCTCTTTTGATTGATAACCATAATTTTAGTGACAAAGCTATTAGCATGGATAATATTTTATGTGGACTTGTCAAGGTGAATATGGTTTACCAGAAATCTTAACCTTGTCAAGGTGAATATGGCCTACAAGTGCTGGGTGGGTTTGTATGTGGGGTAATAGGAATTATCTAAACATCATGGCATTCAAAATATCATTTCAATATTTGAAGTAAATGGCACAAATATAATAATGAAAGTAATATTAAATATATGAACTGTATGTTCAAAATAATCAAAGAATGTGGCTTGCCTTCTTGCACAAAGTCATGTAGATCCTGCTCTTGTCTGATGTCTTCTGCAGCTTGGTCTTCAAGATTGTGACCTAATGAGAAGCAAAACAATAAAACAACAAAGTAAAATCTGGCTCGACAAGGAATGAGCTGGGAACAACATGCAAGTAAAAATAAAAGGAAAAGAAACATAAAGAAGGTGGTGCGGGAGGGGTGAAAATTTATCTGGGGTTTAATTAGACTGAACGGAGTAGAGAAATGGATTTCTGGGCTCGAAACGGACAAAACGGATATAATATGTCGAATTAGGGTTTTGTTGATGAATAGTGCCAGATGATGAATAGTAATATTTTACTATTTATGGCTGAAAATATAGTGGTGAACAGTAATGTGATTACTGTTCATGGTAAGGGAATTCAGCCAGATTTGGTATCAGTACCGAAAAGTTAATCTTGGATTCGGTAGCAAAATCAGAAGAGCTAATATCTAACTGAATAGCATCGGTAAATGGATAGGCTGAAATTATCCGGCCGGATATCCAGAATCATACCTGCGTCTCCTGTCGGCTCCGCTCGTCGCCCGCAGCCTGCTACTGCCGTCGAGAACTACCGCCTTCGCCCATCATCACTAACGGCCTACTACCACCTCTCAATCCATGCCGCCGTGGGGACTCCTGAGTTATGTTCATAAGACCCAGACCTTCCCACACGCAAGATAAAAGAACACCCATGGGAATTGACCGTCCTGATCTTACAAAAATAACTATGAGCATCCAAGAACTGAAATCCAATTTAAGTAAGAGTACACGACTGGAAACGAGCTAGGCAATCGACCCACACACTACTCAAAGAAGTACGCACCAAGCCGATTCCCAGCAGCCCAAGTCCACACTTAAATGAATCAAGTCCACACTTAAATGAATCAAAAGTATTTCAAGATCGTGACTAAATATCCTTAACAACATTGTTCATAGTAATCCAAAAGACATACATTAAGATAACAACGTACATACTCAAATAAGACTTATGTCCATATTTTTACATAAGTGGCGAATTGGCCAAATTCAAAAGATTTAGCAACAAGTACGCAACAGAAACAACATAATATAAACCAAAAGCACCAGCTAGGTGTACCCATCCCCAAAGGCAACCGAAAGGGGGTTAGAAACTACATCATTCGTTAGCATTACCAAAGTCGGCGCTAACGAACTGATCAAGCGAATAATCTACCTCACCTGTAGCAAGTGGACAATCCAGTTGAGTACAAAAATATACTCGCAAGACTTGCACACATACTAGTTTGTAACCGCCATTTAGCAAACAAAATTTTCCTTTAGCAAAAATATGAATGACAGTGATATACAGAGATCAAATAATACCAAAGTGGCAACCCACTTTGATAAACCAAAATTGCATGAATCACCCTTCACGCCGATACCGAGAAGTAACCCACATCAATTTTAATTTAGAGTCTAACAATGATGTCTCCCGAACCAAGTTATCGCCCGTAACCGTGGACACGGCTATTCGAATAGATTAATCTCTGCAGGGAGTACAACTTTACCCACACGATTGTAAGATCGAGAAGACCGACTAGAGGAGGGGTGAATAGGCAGTTTTAAACATCTTTTGGCTAAAACCGTTTTCTAATGCGGAAGCTAACAACAATTTGGTTTTGCATAATTAAAACCTAAATCAACTAGTTTTTACTAAGTGCACCAACAATTATAAGACTAATTATAATGATAGCGATCATACAAAGACATATAAGCAATTTAGTACGAGGAATGTAAATTACACAAAGTAAAACACAAGAGAACAAACCACAAAGACACAATAATGTTTTACCATGGTGTTCGAAGACTTGTCGGTCTACCCTAATCCACGTTGAGATAAGCCAACCACATTGGACCGGCTCTACAAATTGAGCCAACACCTCTGAGGTAAGTCCAACCACTTGGACTGGCTCCAACACGAACCAACACCTTGATCCACTCGGGGTTGCTCTCCCTCCACTCCGGAGATGGCGAGCACTAAACAACTCATAATCATCCAGGTCTTCTCACAACCTCTTTGAGAAGATCACCGGTGCAACTCCTCCAAGCCGTCTAGGTGTCGGTAAACACCAAGAGTAACAAGTCGAAGATGCTCACTTGAACGAATCAAGTATCTAAGTTCAATGGATACAATCCACTACCTAATGCAACACATGCACGAGGGTTTCACTCTCTAAGCTCACTAAGTGCAACACATGCACATAAGAGTGTAGAGGGCTTGCTCTTTACTCAAGGAAATGAATATATCACCAGCAACCTTGTCTCCAACTGGCCAAGATGAGTATTTATAGCCCACACACAAAACCTAGCCGTTGGAACAAACTTTTTGAAAAAAAATCAGGATTTGTGGTAGTACCACCGTTGAAACCCGGTACTACCGATTTTTCGCTCAACGGTTGAAACAGTAGCATTTAATGATCTGAACTAGTCGTTACTTATAAAGTTATGGTACTACCACCAACTAAAAATCGGTATACGGTAGTACCGCTCGACTAGAACGGAGCTACCGTTTTCAAGAGCTCAAGAAATCACACAAAAATACCTTCTTTGGAAAAAATGTACCGCCATGAAAATATCGGTACTACCGCACTAGGTAGTACCACTCAGATCATGTGGTCATACAGATTTTCAAGGGAGATCAAAACTCACAAAAACACACTCTGAAATTTACGTACCGCCATCTATATTTCGATGCTACCGACCTGCGGTAATACCACAGTTGAAATACAGTCGTACTGATTATCAAAGAAGATCAAAACACTCAAAAATACACTCTCTGTAATTTACGTACCGCCATCTATATTTCGGTACTACCGACCTGCGGTAGTACCGCAGTTCAAATGTAGTCGTTCTGATTTTCAGAGAGGATAAAAACACTTTAAAACATGCTATCTGGAAAATACGTATCGCCCTGTAAATATCGGCACTACCAACCTGCGGTAGTACCGCCTATCACTTGTGGTCATACCGAGTTTCAAAACAGTTTTCGAGAAGCTCAACTCAATTCGCAAAACACATTTGCCAATTGATGTGCGATGCAAACAAGGTTAAAGGTAAGATTCTCAACAAGTTACAAAACACATTTGCTAACTTTTAGAATCTACGCCACAAGGAATATGGTACATGGACTTAAACTATTTTCAAAACACATTCGCAAACTAAAGTCATATGCTACAAGGGTTATATATGAGCCTCAACTATTTGCAAAACACATTCGTAAATATTAGCAACATGCTAACGAGAGCTAGAGCAAGCATTAAGAGCTATCAACACATGACTAACTCAAGCTACTAGTCAAGACCCCTCTTAATAGTACTGTCGGTGTTTTAGAACCGATCTTACGTAAAGATTGTTTGATTCGGGGGGTCTCCTAGAGATGAAATCACGCAGGGCGATTGACACGTGATTTTTATACAGGTTCAGGCCTTCTCCGGGGAGAATAACAACCCTACTCCTGTGTGTGTATGGTATTGACTGTATTCTCAACAATCAAGCTCGAAACTAAGTCTATTACAAAGAACAGTACTTGTGTTTCTCCTTGACTCGCTCTGTTTTTTCCTTCCTGACCTTCTGATTGATGCCTTTATATAGTCGTGAAGGAGTAGCCGTTTTCCCCTACTGAAGTGGCGCCTAATCAAGCCAGTAATGGGCGCATGATGGCAATAATTTACGGCGTAGTGGCTCCTTCACGCCGTTGGGCAGTTATCTTTCAGAGGTAATAGGGTATTTAAGCACTATTACTGCGTGGAATAATAGTGCATGTGGACCGTCTGGATTCCTTAATCAATTGGACCCACTCGCTTGTAGGTCTTATTGATTATAAGGTGGTCGTGGTTGACTTGGTCGTAGCAGGACTTACGACTGGGTACAGGTCGTAGTAGAGCTTACGACTGGGCAATAGTCGTAGAAGGACTTACGACTAGGTACAGGTCGTAGCAGAACTTACGACTGGGCAATAGTCGTAGAAGGACTTACGACTGGGTAATGGTCGTAGAAGGACTTACAACCAGGTAGTGGTCGTAGAAGGACTTACGACCATGACATAGTCGTAGTAAGACTTACGACTATGGGGGTGATTGTAGAAGATCTTACAATCACTTGGTAGGCCTCTCCCTTATAAATATAAGGGGTACTTCTAGGGACTACGTGACATCATATTTACCCCTAATAAGAATTATAGATAAAAGATAAAATGAGGATTATCAGATCCTCGTCAAGTACGACAACCTATACTAGCAATCCAGTCTCCCAACCAAACATTGAGACCGGTAAAAGTTATGAACACATCCTTAGCCCTAGCTAGTCATATCTTTACCTTGCACATCCTCTTGAAGCTTGATGACGCACATCTTCACTTAAAGTTCGATTCTTGACTTGAATATCATCAACACATGATGATCTTCTTTACTTTGGAATCTTGTCTTTATGCTCATCAACATATGATGACATCTTTCATTCCGAATCTTGACTTGAATTTCATGAACACATGATGATCTTTCTCACGTGTCCTCCACCAACACATGATGAGTCTTCTGTTGACTTGATGATCAACTTATGATCATCTCCTCTTCTTGAACTTTGACTTGATGACAATCAACTCATGATGCCATCCAAAGTCATCATCAACATGGGACTCAACCTATTTCACCAACTCATGGAAAATGTTAGTCCACATGATGTGTTTGTCATTAATTACCACAACATACCATTAATTCATAATGGTGGGTCAAGATACGCCAATCTTTCCCTCTTTGGTAATTGATGACAACCACTTCAATTGCAAATAATTGAATATAAAGACATATTAGTATATATAAACTACATAAATTTTATATACTCATTAGATGTGTTTCAAAGTAGAGATCCTTAATATACGTGAACAAAAGAACATGGATCAATACCAATGAAACCAAAAAACATAGACTGAACTCCCCCTAAATATGTGCATAAATAAATGTGTAATAAAAACATATGCGCATACTCAAGTTAGACTTTTAGTGGAGTTCAATCTATATTTTGGATCCGAGCAATGCAACAAGATATAGGAATATGATGTTGAATGCATACCTCTTTGATTTTTACCTTTTCATTCAAATAAGACTACATAATAGGTATATCAATAAAAATGTTAATCTCACAAATAGATTTGTCATTAATAACCAAAACACTCCATCAACTCATAATAGTGGGTCTAGGTTCTTCAACGACTCAATCAGCCCATAAGCCTCCGGAATAAGGACACTTCCTAAGGTGTGCCGGCCAGGGAGATCAAGATTTAGTATTTTTAGCAAGACGACCCTATTTAGTTGAACCACCCATGCGAGATGAAGCCCCAAACTTAGTACAAGCTATTTATAGAACTTGCTAAGCGAACACGCAAGATGTGTTGGAGATGCCGATACAATGTAAAGAAAAGAAAAGTAGTGCTTACCCGCACGTTGTAATAAAATTACATTGGATTCCTATGAACATAAGATCACAATAAATTATGCCTCACACCACCTGTGCTTCCTCTTCATTTTGGTTGCTCCACTAAATTTTCAGAAGCTTGATGGTGCGGTTTCTTATCTTGCGTTCCATCTCACCAAGAATGCTAACCGGATGCTCCTGGTAGGAAAGATCGAGTTGTAAATCAAGGTTCTGGCAATTGGTTGCTTCGGAGGGAATGCGAAGACATTTTTTCAGTTGTGAGACATGAAAGGTATCATACCTTAAGCATATACCTTAAGCATATCTGTATAAAAAGTGGGAATATCAAGGATAACCTGCAAGAGTTAGGATATAGCTACCTAAACTCACAAAATATTGATACTCCAAAATAGCATGCATGTAAGTATATTTGCAACTCAAGTAACTAGAGTGGAAAATCTGGGATCAATATGGATACAAGATGATGCTTGCCCTGCTGGTAGTCCACTTGCTTACTCTCGGGCACATACTCGCACACTTTCGGCAACTCAGAATCTAGCAAGAAAGAACGATATTGAATAAAACGTCGAGAAAGATGAAAAATAAAAGATGCTAAAAAATGCATGAAATTTACACAATAGTGATATTATGATTTTAGGTGTATTTAGGTCAAATAATTAGTTCAATCAGAGTTCATATGTGAGAGTTGTGCCCTATACAATTTCTGTTGGGAGGAAAAATGGAAAAAAAAATTGGCTTGTTGCTTTAGTCCGAAATTAATTATAATGTCGAAATTTTCTAGAATAGTTGTAAAGACAAGAACTAAAGGGTATGATAGAGAATAAATTTTTATGAACAACCCAATTGGATTCATTTCATTTGGAGTTCATATGAATTTTCAAAGTTAATTGAATTTTCAGTGTAAAAATAATTCATTTCTAAGTTTTCTACCACATTAAATAATTTTTATACGCAGGATGACCTAGCCACTGTCAATGATAGGTGGGGTCCACTGAACATTGTTTTCTTTTTCTTTTTAAATTTTTGGATAGTTCTCTACTTACATGGGGGTCTACGTGTCATAGGCTCGGTTCATACAAATAGTGCATGGACAAAAAGTCCACAACACAGTGCATCAGTACATGGACCGGCTGGTTTACTGTACACTCAATGAACCGGGCCCGCACGTTAGTGACTCGATGCAAAAACTCAAAACATTAATACTCATGGATTTTTGTTCACAGGCCAACATGTCAGCGGAACAAAGCAACAATTAAAGCAACTAGCCATTTTTAGCCCTAATCCGACATAGATTTGTGTAACTAATGACTTCACTACAATGCTTGTCCGGCTAGGACAAGCACAGGAGCTCTCGGGTATGACCTTGCCACGCTCATCGCCGGCGAGGTGACGCACTGAAGGATCTAGACCCGTCATTATGAGTTAATAGAATATTTTGGTGATTAATGACAAATCTAAATATGAGACTAACTCTTTTGTCTAGTATTATTTTGTGTAGTCTCATTTGGATATAAAGGTAAAATTCAACGAGGTATGCAATCGACATCTTAATATTATATATTGTTGCATTCCTCGAATCGAAAATATAGGTTGAACTCAACCATAAGTTAAACTTGAATATGTGCATATGATCTTATTACATATTTGTGTATGCACACATTTAGGGGGAGCTCACGCTATATTTTGTGGTTTCATTAGTATTGATCCATATTCCATTTTCCACACATATTTGAGATCTTTACTTTGAAAACATATCCGATTGAGTATACAAAGCTTGTGTAGTTTTGTATATTCATGTTTGAGTATATAGAACTTGTGTAGTTCTTACATACTCATGTTGTGAGTATATGTAACTTGTGTAGTTCATATATACTCACGTTGTGTTACATCGATCTTAAATCAAATTTATGTGATTGAAGTGGTTATCATCAATTACCAAAGAGGAAAAGATTGAGGTATCTTGTCCCACCATTATGTGTTAATGGTATGAGGTGGCAATTAATGATAATCATATCGAGGAACTAACTTTTTCCATGAGTTGGATGTATAGGTTATGTTTCAGGATAATGAAGACTTGGGATGATCATGAGTTGATCATCAAGTCAAGAGCTTGGTGTAAAGGATGCATCATGAGTTGATGCTTATCAAGAAGAGATGATCATGAGTTGATCGTCAAGACAAGAGAAGACCCATCATGTGTTGATGGAGGTCAAGCAAAGGATCATCATGCGTTGATGATTATCGAGTTAATGACCCGGATTTGAAGTGTTGATGTGCGTCATCAAGCTTCATGAAGATGCAAGGCAAAGGTATGACTAGCTAGGGCTAAGGATGTGTTCATAGTCTTTTACCGGTCTTGGTGTTTGGTTGGAAGACCGGATTGCTAGTATAGGATTGCCGTACTATTAAGAGGGGTCTTAACTAGTAGTTTGAGTTAGTCATGTGTTGATAGCTCATTATATTTGCTCTAGCTCATCTATGCATGGAGTTATTATTTGCGAATGTATTTTACAAATGATTGATGCTCATGCATTTTATCTTTGTAGCATGTGACTATATTTTGCAAATGTGTTTTGTAAATGGTTGAAGTCCATGCACCTTAGCCTTGTGGCATGATGCTGTTATTTACGAATGTGTTTTGCAAATAGTTGATGCTCATGTTTGTTTTCTTGTAGCATGTGACTTAAGTTTGCAAATGTGTTTTGCAAATGGTGTAAGTCCATGTACATTTTTTCCTTGTGGTATGATTCTAAAAGTTGGCAAATGTGTTTTGCAACTTGTTAGGAATCTTGCTATTGATCCTTGTCGGCATGGCTTATCAATTGGTAAATGTGTTTTGCAATTGAAGTTGTTGAAAAAGCCATTGCTGTGTTTGTCAGGATAATCAGTAGTTCCGCAATGTAAAGGGAGGAACTTCCGATTATCGGTAGCTCCGAAAATTTGGCGGAATATTTTTTTCCAGAGAGCACCCCTTTTGGGACTTAGCCAAATTTATGGAAGTGCGGTAGTTCGCAATGATATGTGCGGAATTTTCGAAAATAGGAACTTCCGCATTTTGGTTGGCGGAAGTTCCGCTCTCAATTTTCAACCGCTAGTTTCTTGTCTGATATAGCCGTTATTGTGCTTGTCACTGAGGTGCGGTAGTTCCAGCCGATACATGGCGGAACTTCCGATTTCCCTGATTTTTCAGGGGTTTGTCTCCTAACGGCTAGTTTTTGTGTGTGTGCTATATATAGCCACCTTGGCCGGTTGGGAGAGGTTGCTGGTGATATTGTGAAATCCTTTGAGCCTCTTGAGCTAAGAGCAAGCCTCTCCTCTCTTATGTGCATGTGTTGCACTTGGTGAGCTTGGAGAGTAAACCCTAAGTGCATGTGTTGCCTTAGGTAGTGGATTGTGTATCCACTTGAGTATTGATACTTGATTAGTTCAAGTGAGCATTGAGTCTTGTTACTCTTGGTGTTTGCCGACACCTAGACGGCGTGGAGGCGTCGTGCCCGGTGATCTTCTCAAGAAGCTTGTGAGAAGGCCCGATGTGGTTGTGAGTGGTTTGGTGCTCGCCATCTCCGGAGTGGAGGAAGAGCAACCATAGTGGAGCGAGGTGTTGGTTCTGGTTTGGAACCAGTCCAAGTGGTTGGACTTACCTCAGAGGTGTTGGCTTAATTAGTGGAGCCGGTCCAACGTGGTTGGGCTTACCTCAACGTGGATTAGGGGAGACCGGCAAGTCTCCGAACACCACGGTAAAACATAAGTGTGTCCATCTTGTTTTTATCTTGTGCTTTACTTTGAGCGATTTACATTACATGCTTTAATTGTTTATATATCATTGTGTGACTGCTTTCTTGTATTGTTGGTGCACTTAGTTGAGCCTAGTTGATTTAGGTTTTAATTGTGCAAAACCAATTCGCTATTAGCTTCGCATTTATATATTGGTTTAGCGTGAAAGATTTTTAAGATCGCCTATTCACCCTCCTCTAGTCGGCCACCTCGATCTTACACGCACGGTGGTGGCTGGGGAAGGCCAAAATGGAACCCCCATGTCCCTATGAACTTGCCAATGCCGGTGGTGAGGCTCACGATGGCGCTTAGCGGTGACACGACGGAGAGGAGCAGCGGTGGCGTTCGAGCAACATGCCAACTACAAAAAAATGTCGACACCCGTAGCTAACCAGCGAGTGCATGAGTTACTAGGGGTTACTAGGAGTATACCGGAGTCGAGATGGACGACGAGGATGATTGGAGTTGAGCCGACGACGATGTCCGAGGCGGTAACGAGGTAAGCAATGTGGGGAGCTCGCTGTGGAGGATGATGAAGCTTTGGGAAGCTTGGGGAGGCTCTGGAATGTCCACGCGATGCTTCTGATGCCAGGAATTGGACTAGGTATCATCGGACCGGAGTTAGGGAAGAAAGGGGCAGTCTCGGGCGGAGTTTGGGAAGAAGTGAAATCCAGTAGTTCTTGCGATCAAAAGGTAATATCAATACGGGGGAAATGTTACTGGTGGTCTGGAACACAATGTGACGGGGGTGGTGAAGGAAGATCTTCACTAGAACACCAGCGGCGTTGTGGTGGCGTCTTGGCCGAGAATGGAGCTCATGTTTTACCTTGCGCTCGGGCTTAGTGAAACTGAGAGGGAGGGAGATTAGTGGCTCGGGGAAGGAAGTGACGAGGAAAGGAGGTGTTATGGAGCTTGACGGTTATTTATAGAAAGGAGGCGCAGAGCTCATGAGGAGGAGAGCACGCGGGCAGCGGCAGAGACATGCTCGGTGTACGGGCAGGGAATGGCGTGGCCGGGCACGCATGGGTGTCACAGACGATGCGGTCGAGGAGAGGGAAACCACTGGCGCTGGTCTAAAACCAGGGGCGAGGTGATGCGCTGGCACGGATGTGCAAGGCGCTTGTCCATGGCGCCCGGGAACTGGCGTTGTGCCATGGAGGAAGAAATCTACGGGTGGGGCCCGCTGGTCAGTGGAAGAGGTAAGTGGTTGGTTTTCCAGAATTCTTGAAAATAGCTGGGATTTGAGGATTTTTGTAGACATAGCAATTAAGCTTAAAAATGATGAATTTTTTTTGGGGAGGCTGAGGACACAGTGAGCACTATTGTGTAATTTTTTTTAGGGTTTTCTCTATTATATATTTTGCTTGTTTTGATTCATTTATAGTAGGTGTTTCGAATTGAGTTTGAATTTTCTCAAGGTTAAGTTGGGTCCTAAAATTTGAGAAAATTCATATTTATTCATGATAAATATTATAATATTTAAATAAATTGTTTACCATAGGTCTTAACAAGTAATTATTCTTGATTTCATTTGGAGCTTCGGTTTGAGTTATAAGTTTAACTTTGATTTGAATTTTTTTCAAATACAATAATTTGTGCACATGCTCCAGAAATCATATGCATGCTCATGAGATGCATCCTAATTCAATTTAATGAAAGTAGGGATGTGACAGCCACCGTCCACGAGAAGCCCTACTCCATCTCTTTCTCAAAATCTCCCTCTCCCTGTCTCGATCTTTGGAATTTGGACTATCTAGCAAGGAAGACGAGTGGACGACGATGGTCCTCTCGAGCTAAGGTTGGGGCAAAGCCGGTCATATTACAAGACTTAGCTGGGCCTTCCTTGATTCCCTTTTGCCTTTTTGGTTTCTCTCTTTTTCCCTCTTAAAATTTGTTTATATGGGAGTGTATTCATGTACAACATATTCAATTCGATTTGTATTCATGACTGATACTATATTTTGTTATAGTATGATAAATATGTACGCACTCATGTTGAATAGTTGAAACAACAGGGTACGATTCAACATATATTCTTTTACATGTGCGTGTACTATTCATCTATATTATTTTTTCCGACTTGAATCCATGATGTATCCGTTCGGAAGGTACCATGTCCAAAACTTTGAATTTGTACTTGTATCTGGCTCCGAATTCAAGAAAAAATATATATTAGAATACGATACGAGTAAGATACGTTCGAATCCAACCAGATTACACCCCTGCCTAGAGCTGGCAATCGATCCGACTCGGCTCGTGCAAACTCGCTAACAAAGTAGCTCGGCTCGTTAAGCTAACGAGGTGAAAATTCAGCTCAGCCCGACTCAATAAAAGCTCGAGCGGCTCGCGAGCCATGCGAACCAATACGAGCTGAGCGAAGCATCAATAGGATGACACACATACGAGAAATATAAATGAAAATATAGGTAATTATGTAGCATACAAGTAAAACATAATCGATCGGCAGGAGCCGATTAGTAATCCTAACA
The DNA here is from genome assembly GCA_036346395.1 of Hsuehochloa calcarea. NCBI lineage: Eukaryota > Viridiplantae > Streptophyta > Magnoliopsida > Poales > Poaceae > Hsuehochloa > Hsuehochloa calcarea. Next base: position 18,374,726 of record CM070597.1, on the reverse strand, counting down.
TTTTCTATTTCAAGCACACGTTAATATAATTACATGGACATACAACAATTTAAATGTGCAACTAATTAAAAGTCTTTCATACCAAAAGTCATACACTCAAATTTAATTGTCTAACTATAATCGTCAAAATAGTTAATAATCCGAACTTATAACGAGCTGACGAGTGACTGACTCCGGCTCGCGAACTTCGAACTTTTCTGCCGGCCCAGTCCCTGCCCATGAGACGACTCCGGCTCCCACCTCCGCACGCTATACCGACCGCGACCACTCAAAAACCGCGCGACTCCTTCGAGAAAACGCAAACGAGCCCACGACTGCAAATCTGCAAGACTGCAACTGCAATCAGACAAAAATCCCACTCCTACTACCTCCGCTCCCGTGCAGTGCACCATGTCGCTCGTCTCGCTCTCCGTCCCGTCGTGCGCGCCCGCCTCGCTCCCGCTGCTCGCCAAACCCAACTCCCCCTCGTCTTTCCACCTCAACTCGTCGTCGCCGAGCAGCGGCAGCAGGGGAAGGCTGGGCAACGGCGGCCTCCCGCTGGCCGCGGCACCGGCCGCCTCCTCCTCCGGACGTCATCAGTGGAGGGTGGGCGTGTCGTCCTTCTCCTTCCTGCCGGCGTTCCTCACTGGGAAGAAGGAGAAGGACGACAAGAAGGCCGAGAGGCTCAAGGAGGAGCTCCTCGCGGTCATCGCGCCGCTCGACCGCGGCGCCGAGGCCACGTCGAAGGACCAGGAGCGCGTCGAGCGGGTGAGAACTGAGAACACGCCTCCTTCTTCGTTCCACTATGCTCCTTGCACTGGACTTATGCCTTGCTTGCTTCAGATTATTCAGCAACTCGAGGAGGTGAACCTGGAGAAGGAGCCGCTCAAGTCTGAATTTCTCAACGGAAAATGGGAACTTCTGTACACTACCTCAACATCCATACTGCAACCACAGGTTCCTTTTGTTCCTACCTCAGCAATTCACTTTTGTTCTGGGGTGTGATGCATTGCATCAAAAACCAATAAATTATTCTTCATTTAAACTGTTTGTTTCATGATGGAAATAACCATCACCAATGCAGCAGTTATGCATCGTTTTTCCCAATGAAAAAAAAAGCTAGGCTCTTCTTCAGTTACGCAGGAGAGTTTTTGAAGATAGATTAACTTATTGGAATGTCAAATTGTGTTCACTTACTAATGCAGAGGCCAAAGTTTCTGAGGCCATATGGGAAGATTTACCAAGCAATCAACGCCGAGAGTTTGCGAGCTCAAAATATGGAGACATGGCCTTATTTTAATCAGGTAATTTCCACCAAAACTAATCCCAATGTGTCTTCACCCAGAAGAGCTTGACATTTTGTAATTCCTTTCTTTGTTATGAAGCAAAGAACTCCCACTTAGGAATGATATGCTTTATTGCTTTTTATTTTTCATGTTAGCTTTTGAGATCTTTTTGATGTATTATGGTCTTAGTCTTATGGATAAGTGGCTCCGGGAAGTAAAATGCTCATTTCCTCTTGTAGTCTATGTTGAAAAATAAAGAGACAGTGAGACACAAATTTTTACGTGAAAAACCCTTAGGCGTACGAGGCAAAAATCGTTATATGAGGAGAGATTACAAGCACGGGACGACAGTCCATCTAAACGTGCGACTACATAGGTACATATATAGGGTGAGGAAAAAGAGTTCTGAACGGAGAAGGAAACCGAATCAGAGATAGTTGCGCTGGGTCGACACCACATCTGGTGTGGCCCGCGCCTGGCCCTAGCACCGATCATGCCACACTTGGCATGGGACGGTGCAGTGTCCTACATGGACACGGTATGAATTTAGTTCAGACTTCAACCATCTAGATGAAGGAATGTGTTAACTGAAACATTAATTACACCGGTGAAATCTTGCTTGATTTTAGATCAAGGTGTTCATTTCCTCGTTGCAACCTTTTTGTTTGTCGACTTCTTGATTTAAAGCATAACTACATAATTTCGCTTCATTTGTGTTGCATTTTCCCCTCAAACAGTTGACATATTAAATGTAATGTTATCTCACTACAAATTTGTTTATCTGGAAACACATTCTGAATAGAATACTCGTTTGTTGTTGACAATAATGAAAATATTGATCTTACTGTTAGAGTTGATCTCGGGCATTTGGCCCAACGGCCAAATGCCCAACCCCTCGATCGCGCTACGATCGGGGCGCCACTTCAAGATGGTCAGTGGGCCCTGTCGCCACTTATATAAGAAGAAGGCCGGGGCGGCATGCATCACCAAGTTGACCGCGCCGCCGCCACAAACCCTAACCGCACAAAACCCTAATCCGATCCAGAGGGGGCGCTGAAGCGACGGGACTGCCCACCGCCGACTCCACCGACCCGATCGACTACCGCCGTCCTCGCCTCCGCTCGGGACACGCACTAGGGAAGGGATCGACTATCACGCTTTTCACCGACGAGGTCGACCACCACCGTCTCTACTACACGCGATCCACGATGGCCAACCCGTCTTCATCTACTTCGGATGGTAACTCTCTCTCTCTCTCCCTCGGTTCTCTCGGACCCGATCCATCAAACAAGAACCCCAGATCCAAAAGATCAAAAGAGATCTAACTCTAGATCAAACAATGGTATCAGAGCCAGGTTGGCTCAGATCCGGACGGCAAAAAGAAAAACAAACAAAAAGAAAAGCAAAACCGGAAACCCTAGAACCCTAGAACTCCAGATGAAAATCATCGGGTCTTACCTGGAGTAGGGGAGGGTTGGGCGAGCCATGGGCTCGCCGGGGGGCTCCAAAGCGGTCCGGGATCTCGGAAGATAAGCCGAGGGTTCCGCGATCCGACCCGCGTCCACGGAGGCCGAGCCGACACGGAAGCCGCTGACGGCGGCGGCGCGCTCCTCTCGGGGAGCGCGCGACGCCGGGCGGAGGGCTCGCGGCGCGGCGGTTCCTCGAGTTTCTCTCCGCCCGCTTCGTCGAGTCGCTCTTGGTTTCTTCCGCCGCTCCGAGCGAGACGAGAGAGAGAGAGACGGAATGAATGGGGTTAGGGTTTTCGGCTGAGCGCTCGCTCGCGGTTTTGTTCCGCCGAGATCGACGCTCCACCGTTCGATTCAAAGCGACGGCTGAGATCGAGACGGGAATCGCTGAAACGCGCAGCGCCGGGAAAGCGCTGGAATCCAGCCGTCGGATGAGAATCCGACGGCTGAAGTCTTCCCGAGAAAACCCTAGCAGGCCGGCTGTGGGCCGAGCCTAGAAACAGTAATGGGCCGAGCACAGTAACGGGCCAAATGCCCGATTTAAACAGTTTTTTCGCCGGTTTTTGAACAGTAAATCCCGAAATTGATTTTATTTATTTTCAGAAGTATTTTTTGATTCAATTTCAATAGAAAAATTGTATAAAATCTCTGTAAATTTTGCACCAACGTGTTATTATTTTTCAGAGATTAAATGTGTACAGTATAATGCTTCTGAATATTGAATTATTTTAGAATAATTACAGTTTCCGCTGCAAAAGTTAATGTTGATAAATTCTTTTAATTAAATTCAAACCAACGGGAGAATTTAATTTTTTAAGAATTGTTGTAAGTTATGATATTGTTATTTTCTGACTAAAGTTGATAATAACAGTATTATAATTTTAATTGATGTTTTTTATGCATTGTTTCTATTTCTGCCCAACGGTGATATAGTTTTAATGTATAGATATAATTGTTTTAATTGTATGTCGTATTTTTGACCAACGTTGGAAATAAGGCATATAATTTTCATGTTTTGTTCTCACTTTATTTGAACTAAATTTTCAGGAGGATACAACTTGATGAGTTGTATCAGAGAAATACCCACTCTAAAAGGAGACAATTATGGTGAGTGAAAGAAAAAGATAGACTTAGCGTTTATCTTAGCTGAGGTGGACTGGGTCCTCACTACAGCACGACCCACTGAGCCTATGGCACCGTGAGGGGTCAAAATGAGGATGATTATGCTTGGCCAGAAAAGACAGAGAGATCATGCTCCCTTACAGATGTCTTATGACCTAGAGCATAAGAATGGACCACGACCAACAAGAAATGTATGGTCGTGATAAAGAATACGATTGAGCTCGCAATTGTGGGCTCAATCATGACTGTGACAACGCACGAATACCTTGATAAAATAAAGAGTCAGTTTACTGGCTCTTCAAAGACATATGCAACACGGTGATTAAGCGACTTGTGACAGAAAGGTATTCTGGTGGTGGGATAAGAGAACACATATTGAGGATGAGCAACTTGGCATCAAGCTTAAACCAATGGATTTGGCACTCAAGGATGAGTTCCTTATTCACTTGATTTTTGCTTCATTGCCAGAAAAGTTTGACACTTTTGTTGTCAATTACAATATGCAGCCCGATAAATGGGACTTAGAAAAATGCATAGCTATGTGTGTTCAAGAAGAGGAAAGAATTAAAACCTCACATGGTGGATCTATCAACTATGTGAAGGATAATAAGAAAAAGAACTTCCACAGTACCTCCTTCTCAAGGAACAAGGAAAAGCCTCTCATCCATCACCTCAATGTAATAAATTTGTCAGAGACAAAGATCGTTGTCTTCATCAGCAAGAAGACCGGACACTACAAAAAGAACTGTCCTGACTACTTAAAGATGATAATGGCAAAGAAAGGTGAGAACATTATTACCTTCATAAATGAATGCTTGTATGTGCAATTTTCGAAATCCACTTGGTGGATTGACTCAGGAGCAACTGTTCATGTTGCTAATTCCTTACAGGGATTCCGTTCGACGAGGACTACGCAAAGAAACGAAAGATGCATTAAAGTCGCAAATGGAGTCAAGCAGAAGTTGAGGTTTGTTGGCGATCTTTCATTAGAGTTAGCTAATGGCTCCAATCTTTACTTAGAGATGTTCTTTTTGTTCCCTCTTTCTGAGAGGAATTTGATTAGTGTTTCCAATTTGGACAAAGATGGTTATGATTGTAATTTTGGAAATGGCAAGTGCGAAATAATATTTAATAAAGAATGTGTTGGTCTTGCCATATTACAAAATGAGCTTTATTTGTTATCATTGTGTGATGATGTGAATGTCGTATGCGATAATGGGAACGTCGCATGCGAGAAAGAGAATGAATCTCGCTCACGAATGTAAGCGAAAGCGAAAAGAGAACTCATAATGAATCGTCGAAATTATGGCACTGTCGTTTAGGCCATATTTCGAGGGGGAGAATAGAAAGACTAGTTAAGAATGAAATTCTTCCTCTATTAGAGTTCTCAGACTTAGAACAATGCAGAGAATGCATTAAAGGAAAATATGTAAAGAAAATTAAGAAAGGCGCAAAAGAAGCACAGGAGTTCTACAAATTGTTCACACAGACATTTGTGGTCCTTTTCCTGTGAAAAGTGTGGATGGTTATGACTCGTTCATAACATTCACAGATGACTACTCCCGTTATGGATATATTTATCCAATCAAAGAAAGAAATGAAGCCTTGGATAAATTCAAAATATTTAAAATCAAGTTGAAAACCAACACGATTTAAAGATTAAGATAGTTCGATCCGATCGTGGGGGAGTACTACTATCGACATACCCCATATGGACAAGTTCACGGACCTTTTGCGAGGTTCTTACAGAAAATGGCATAGTAGCCCATATTCTACACCGGCGAACCTCAAAGAAATGGAGTAGGCGAAAGACGCAACCGCACTCACGATAGATATGGTGCGAAGCATGATGAGCTACTCCACACTCCCATTGAGTTTATGGATGGAGCGTTAAAAACCGCCATTCATATTCTCAATAGAGTGCCTAGTAAGTCGGTGCCCAAAACACCGCATGCGAGTTGTGGACGGGAAGAGTTCCTCACTAAACCACTTACGTGTGTGGGGAGTCCCGCTGAGGCCAAAGTATTTAACCCAAACCTTGGGAAGCTAGATCCCAAAGCGATAAGTTGCCATTTCATTGGCTACCCCGAAAGTCAAAAGGTTTTCGTTTCTCTTGTCCGCATGATATACAAAGTTTGTAGAAACGAGACACTGTCTTCTTAGAAGATGAAATGATGAGGGGAGCATGGTAGCTCGAGAGATTGATCTTGAAGAGAAGCGGGTATATGTGCCCACTCAGATGATTCAAGAGCCACTCTTCCCACTACTGCTGTCATTGCCGCACCGCGGTATAAGATACTTGTGGTGCCAAGACTGTTATTGTTCCTCCCGTGGCAACAATGAATGAAAATGAGGAACTGTTCTTGAGATCCTATAGAACCCATTGCCACAAATGAGGGGAGCAACAAAGACCTCAAATGAAGATGTACCAAATGTGGAGGCCCTGAGGAGGTCTCAAAGAGTAAGAAGATCACTATTTCGATGATTATCGATTTATCATCAGAGGAATTTCAAATGGAGGATGACCCCACCTCATTTGAAGAAGCCATGAGAAGCGAAAATTCTTCAAAATGGCTTGAGGCCATGGAAGAGGAAATGAGGTCCATGAAGACTAATAAAGTCCAGGACTTGGAAATTATTCCTAAAGGAGCCAAAACAAGAGGTCAGTAAATGGGTCTACAAAACAAAGCTCGACTCCCAAGGGAATGTAGAAAGATACAAAGCGCGACTTGTGGCAAAAGGCTTTACGCAAAGAGAAGGGATTGATTACAATGAGACTTTTTGTCCAGTCTCATGTAAAGATTCCTCGAATCATAATGGCATTAGTAGCACATTATGATTTAGAGTTACATCGATGGATGTAAAGACGGCATTTCTTAATGGGGATTTGGAGGAAAATGTTTACATGGCACAACCAAAAGGTTTTGTCATGGAAGAAAATGAAAGAATGGGATGCCGCCTAAAGAAATCAATTTATGGGTTAAAGCAAGCTTCAAGACAGTGGTACTTGAAGTTTGACAGTACAATAAGAAAATCTGGGTTTAAAGAGAATGTAGAGGACAACTGTGTCTATACAAAATTTAAAGATGGAAAATTTATCTTCCTAATCTCAGATGTGGATGATATCCTCTTGGCTAGTAGTGATGTCGATGCACTTTGGAGACGAAGAGATTTTTGTCCTCAAACTTTGGTATGAAAGATCTTGGTGAAGCTTCGTTCGTTCTAGGGATCGAAATTCATCGGGATAGAAACAAAGGGATATTGGGACTATCACAAAAGACATATATAGAGAAAGTCTTAAAGAAATTTGGGATGCATAAATGTAGTCCTTCACCTGCACCTATAGTCAAGGGCGACAAATATGGGGATTTTCAATGCCCCAGGAACCAGTATGAGATCGATCAAATGAAAGCGGTTCCATATGCTTCAATTGCGGAAGCTTACAAGATGCTCAAGTGTGCACACATACGACTTAGCTTTTGTTACCGGGTTACTTGGCAGATTCCAGAGCAATCCTTGAATAGAACATTGGAAATTGATAAAGAAAGTCTTGCGTTATTTGCAAGGAACAAAAGGCCTCATGATGACATACAGAAGATCAGATTTACTCCATATAGTGGGGTATCTGATTCGATTTTGCGGAGATGATAGAAAGTCGACATCCGGATATGTCTTCACTCTCATTGGAGGAGCTATATCGTGGAAAAGCTCAAAGCAAACCGTCACTACATCGTCCACAATGTATGCCGAGTTTGTAGCATGTTATGAGGCTACGGCGGTGAACGGCTTAAGAAGTTCATACCCGTTTAAAAGTGGTTGACGACATCAATAGACCACTTAAGTTGTCTCGCGATAATGAACCCGATAATGTATGCCCACAACAATAAGTCAAGTGGTGCCGCCAAACACATTGACATAAAGTACTATGTTGTGAAAGATAAAGTTCGGGATCAAATTATAAGTCTTGAGCATATAAGTACAGAAAGATGTTAGCGGATCCGCTTACTAAAGGCTTACCACCCAATGTGTTCAGAGAACATATAGCCGCATGGGTTTAAGGAAAGCCTATGATTCTGGACTAAAAGATGGCCCAAAAGATTAAAGTAACTATTTTAGAACAGGAGGTGTATTGTAGTCATTGAATCTATCGGCGATTGACCGTGACGATGAGACACGTTCTATGCACCAATTTGTGATGGAATGAGTAAAGTCAAAAGTAATTAAAGATAAAGCACAGATTGAGATCAAGGGGGAGAATGTTAGAGTTGATCTCGGGCATTTGGCCCAACGGCCAAATGCCCAACCTCGATCGCTACGATCGGGCGCCCGACCAAGATGGCTGGTGGGCCCCTGTCGCCAGCGCTATAAAAGAAGGTGGGGGGGCCGGGGCGGCATGCATCACCAAGTTGACCGCGCCGCCGCCACAAACCCTAACCGCACAAAACCCTAATCCGATCCAGAGGGGGCGCTGAAGCGACGGGACTGCCCACCACCGACTCCACCGACCCGATCGACTACCGCCGTCCTCGCCTCCGCTCGGGACACGCACTAGGGAAGGGATCGACTACCGCTGCCTTCACCGACGAGGTCGACCACCACCGTCTCTACTACACGCGATCCACGATGGCCAACCCGTCTTCATCTACTTCGGATGGTAACTCTCTCTCTCTCTCCCTCGGTTCTCTCGGACCCGATCCATCAAACAAGAACCCCAGATCCAAAAGATCAAAAGAGATCTAACTCTAGATCAAACACTTACTAGTTACTACAAGTATTGCTTGATTTTAGATCAAGGTGTTCATTTCCTCATTGCAACCTTTTTGTTTGTCGACTTCTTGATTTAAAGCATAACTACATAATTCCGCTGCATTTGTGTTGCATTTTCCCCGCAAACAGTTGACATATTAAATGTAATGTTAGCCCACTACAAATTTGTTTATCTGGAAACACATTCTGAATAGAATACTCGTATGTTGTTGACAATTTTGAAAATATTGATCTTACTAGTTACTACAAGTATTGCTTCTCTGGAGCGTGGTGATGTACTAATATTTGCTTCTGCAGGTTACTGCCAACTTGAGACCTCTCAATCCTAGAAGAGTGGCAGTTAGATTTGATTACTTCAAAATATTTAGTTTGGTGAGACATTTTATCTCTTAGTCAACAGTTTGCATTTTACACTAGATAATTTATACTTCATTCTACTCAGTTGCCCATCTTAGCATGTCCTTTTGTTTTACCATACCAATTAACTGGTGAGTAGTCTGAAGTGAACATATAGTGATGTTAGGTACTACCAATGTCTCAACATATGGTGATGTCGTAATGTTCTATTTCTTTTCCTGGCTAGTGATGCATTAAAGTTTCTCGTCCAGTTGTTCTATTCACCATTCAGGAAAAAAAAAAAAACGTTTCTTTTTTTCTTTCAACACATGGTAAAGTTCATCTTTACATGGCATAGTCAATCTTTAGGCCGCAATATGCTTCATAAATTACTAATTATAAATTTTGTTTTGTGATTAGATCCCGATTAAATCACCCGGAAGTGGTAAAGGTGAACTGGAAATCACATATCTTGATGAAGAGCTCAGGTCAGCTCATCTCCCCCTCCGAATGGCTTTTTATGTGCCCAGTACTACCCACTATAATTGGTTCATTTCCCCCTCTATTTCCCTTCATTATGATTTTGGATTGTCTTTCTCATCTAACTACCGTTCCCTAAAAAACAAGAAATCCTTTATCCTACAAATTGAAGTATGACATATTTGGTACATGAATGCTTTAGCATTTGAAAATATTCCATACCCTTCAAATAGGCATCAGAATGTGCATGGATACATTTCATTTTTGCATGTAATTTGTATACTTACTGTGCTCAAAATAGAATGGTTGGATGAAATAGTGGTCCTCCTGGTGTTGTACAATTGATGACGTGGTTACTACTCGCTAATGCAGTGATCGGGGATAACATTTACTAATGTTGAAAGAAAGCTTCTTGCTGGTTTGCAGAGTTTCAAGAGGCGATAAGGGGAACTTGTTCATACTGAAGATGGTCGACCCAACATACAGAGTACCGTTGTAATAATTGCTGAATGCTAATGTGTAGTTGTGTACTACTACGAGAATCAGGTGTCAACTATCCGAAATATTCTTTTTTCCGTCCTGTGGTAATGTAAGACATGTAAATATTAAAATTTGAGCATAGTTCGTATAGGACATAGCACATTTAAACTGACAGAACTCGATGCATAGACAAAAGAATGGTAATTGCATTGGGTCCAAATTCTACCTCCCTCAAACAAGTTCAGTAGATGCATTTGGATTAGGGGTGTCAATCGAATACAAATTATCCATTTTATTCGACTACCGTATTCGATAAGATACAAATATAATTTATATTTTTCTATCCGATTAACATTTTCTCCTCTATTCGTATTCGTATAAAAAATATAGATACAAATATGGTATAAACTTTTGCCACCCGAAATGTTATTCTATCCGCACTATTCGTATTCAAATTCGATAAAATAATATACATATTTTATTGCAATATGGCTAATTAGTTAGATGAATATTTTTAGTTTAATATGAATTCATGTTTTTAGGTGAAATAGATAAACTAGAATGATTAGGTGTGCTATGTACAGGGGATAAAGTATCATAAATATCTTGCAATTATGTAAGTTATGAGGATATCCGAATCCGACTGAATTGAGTAGGTATTTTATTCGTTACAACATTTGATTCGTATTCGACAACATTTGAATTCGTATTCGTTTAGAAAATATGAATACAAACACAGAAATGTTAGACTCTTCGGATCATGTCAGACTCTTTAATTCCTGACTCTTCGGTTCCTGGTCCACACTTAGTGTTAGACTCTTCGGTTTCTGGTCCACACTTAGTGTTAGACTCTTTGGTTCTTGGTCAACACTGTAATCTTTGGTTTATATATGTAACTTTTGGCTTATCAATACATACAACGTGTATAATTGCCTCAAATTTTTCACTCTCTCGCGGTATCAGAGCGGATCACACCTGTGACTTGCACCCTTCCGCTAATCCCGCTGCCATGGCCGGCGAAAAACATACCTCCGCCGCCGACGCCGCGGCAAAGAGCCGCCACTACCGCGACGACGCGAGTAGAAAGGCTGCGCCGCGGCTACCACGAGCAGAGGCCGCGCAGCTCTCGCCTCTCTCGAGGCCACCGCCATTGCTTCCCTCCATGCTCAGGCATACGACGTCCTCAATATCAAGATCCTCGTCCCTGTCGTCCTCGACCTCGCCTCTCCGAGTTACAGCAAATGGCGTGGCCTCTTCCTCGTCACCCTCGGCAAGTACACACTCTCCGACCATGTGCTCTCCGACGACGCCCACCCGACGTCGCAGACTGGGTTCGGATGGATTATCTCGTTCTCTTGTGGAGCTACGGCACCATCTCTGCCGAACTTCTCGAGATCGTGATGACTCCCACCTCTACGGCACGGCTCGTATGGGTGGGCCTCGAGCAATAGTTCATCGGCAACCAGGAGACGCGTGCCCTGTACATGGATGCGGAGTTTCACAACTTCGTCCAGGGTGACCTCTCCATCTCCGACTACTGCCGCAAGTTGAAGAGCATGGCCGACGCCCTCGGCGACTTGGGCGAACCGGTGCGTGATCGCACCCTTGTTCTGTCCCTTCTGCGTGGCCTGAACACGAAGTTCGCATATATGGTGGCCCTGCTGAAGCGGCAAAAGCTGTTCCCCTCATTCATCGAGGCCCGCTCCGATCTGCTGCTCGAAGAAGTCACGATGTCGTCATGCCCCTGCGCACCCTCCGCAGCCCTCATCGCCACGACCCTTACCGGCAATGGGGGTCCCGGCGGCGGTGTCTCCGGGGGCGGTGGCGGCTCGTCTGGCAACCGCTCCATTGGTGCACCCCAGGGCACTCCCTCTGGTGGCACCGACAGTGGCGGGGGCGGCTCCAGTCGTCGTCGTCACCGCGGAAACGGCGGCAGCAACCACAAGACCGGCGGCGGATGTGCGGGTGGTCACTCCGGGGGCAGCACCTCTGGTTGGCCGCCCTCCTTCTATAACCCCTGGACCGACACCATCTAGGTGTGGCCTGGGCAACTCCATCCACGCCAGGCCCCTGGCCTCCTCGGTTCGCAAGCCCCTAGTGCGCCCACCCAGCCGCGCCCCGGTGGTGCGCCCCTGCCTCACGCACTGGCGGCTGGCCAACTCCAGGCCAGCTACACGCTACCCTCGTACCCACCACCGTGGCCTCCTCGGGTTGATCCGGGTCCTGCGCCTCCCGGTCTTGGTCCATGGGATCAGCAGTCATTGGCAAACTCTTTCAACACCATGACTCTTACTTCCCCGTCGACCACTAACTGGTACATAGACTCTAGTGCGACCTCGCACATGACGTCGGACACCGGTTACCTCTCCCGTTCCCATCCCCCTCACTCCTTCACTTCTTCCACCATCGTTGTCAGTGACGGGTCACTGCTACCCGTCACCTCCACTGGTTCCGCTAGTATTGGCTCTCTTCATCTTACTAATGTTCTTGTCACTCCGCACCTTATCAAGAATCTTATTTCCATTCGCCAATTCACTATTGACAACAACTATTCTGTTGAGTTTGACCTTGTTGGTTTTTTTGTCAAAGATCTTCGTTCCAGGAATGTGATCACCATGTGCAATAGCACCGGACCTCTCTACCCCTTGCGTCTGCCGGTGTCTACCTCCTCTTCGTGCGCACTCGTCGCCAGCACCTCTGCCTCCCTTTGGCATAATCGTCTCGGGCACTATGGCCCTGAGTCCCTGTCTCGTCTTACTAGTGTGTCTGTCATTGCTTGTGATAATGGACCCGCCGACACTATCTGTCATGTGTGTCAACTTGGTCGCCATGTGTGTCTACCTTTTGCTACTTCACAGTCTCGTGCTCTCAAGAATTTTGATTTAGTTCATTGTGATCTTTGGACCTCGCCTGTCGTCAGTGTGTCCGATTACAAATACTACTTGGTTATTCTTAATGATTGCTCGCATCATCTTTGGATATTTTCTTTGCGTATGAAATCTGATACTTTTACCACAATCTCTCACTTTTTCTCTTACGTTGCTACTCAGTTCAGCGCTAAGATCAAGGGTATTCAGTGCGATAATAGCCGTGAGTTTGACAACTCCACCACTTGTACTTTTTTCCTTACCCATGGCGTTACACCCTGCATGTCATGTCCATACACCTCTCAGTAGAATGGCAAGGCCGAATGTATTATTCATTCCACTAATAACATTGTTCGGTCTCTTATGTTTCAAGCCAGCCTCCCTTCCTCTCACTATTGAGACTCTTCGCGCCGCTACCTACCTTCTCAATCGTCAACCCACCAAAACTCTTAATTTTTCCACACCTTTTTTGCGCTCTTTGGTGTTTCTCCCTCCTACTCTCACCTTCGCGTTTTTGGCTGCAAGTGTTACCCGAACCTTTCTGCCATCGCTTCTCACAAGTTTTCTCCTCGCTCCACTATGTGCGTGTTTCTCGGCTACCTGTCCGAACACAAGGAATACCAATGCCTCGATCTCTCCACAAATCAGGTCATTATCTCTCGTCATGTTACGTTTGACAAGTCCTCCTTTCCCTTTGCCGAGCTCGCTGCTTTGCCCTCTCCCACTGACCTCGATTTTTTGTTGGAGCTTGATCACACGTCAATGCCCATCGGGCCTCAGCATCTTGCAGGTCCTAGTGCCCCTCCTGGTGTGGCGCGCCCGCCCGTGCTCCTACCGGCTGTGGCGCCCGATGGTGCTGGTTCTCCTGCGTCGGTTGTGCACGGCCCCAGTGCGCCCGCAGCACCCGATGTCGTGTGCATTCCTAGCACGCACATAACGCCGGTCGGAAGCGTTCCTCCTGGCATCGCAATTGTGGTATCACCCAGTGCTCCAACCGTGGCTCCTCCCGTGACAATCGAAGCACACGGTACTCCTACCGGTCTACCAGTTGGTCTGCCAACTCCCAGCGGGGTCATTCTCCCGCAGCTTCCCCCAAGTGTTGTGCCGCTCCAGCCAGTCGACAACTCCCATGCTATGGTGACTAGTGGAAAGCACAGTTTTCGGCAGCCGCTCACCCGCATGAACCTTCATGCCGCCACTCTATCTCCTGTTCCGACCACATACCAAGCTGCTCTCACCGACTCTAATTGACGTGGCGCCATAGAGGAAGAATACACTGCTCTTCAGGTCAACAACACATAGGATCTTGTTCCACGACCATCCAATGCCAAAGTGGTCACTAGGAAGTGGATTTTTGACATAAATTCAATTCGGATGGCACTCTTGCCCGCTATAAGGCTTGATGGGTTCTTCGTGCTTTCACACAGCGTCCTGATGTTGATTTTGATGAGACGTTCAGTCCAGTCATCAAGCCAACCACTATGCACATAGTTATCTCTCTGGCCCTATCCTGGGATTGGCCTATCCACCAGCTGGATGTTAAGAATGTGTTTCTTCATGTCACACTCCCAGAGACTGTCTTTTGTTCACAGCCGGCTGGATTTGTGGATTCATCTCGTCCAGATTACGTTTGTCGTCTCAACAAGTCTCTCTACGGTCTCAAATAGGTGCCCTGGGCCTAGTACAGCTATTTTACGGCTTTCTTGCTGTCTCTCGGATTCCTGGAGGCAAAGTCCGACACCTCCCTCTTTGTGTCTCATCGAGGCGGTGACACTGTCCACCTACTGCTCTATATGGACGACATTGTGCTGACTGCTTCTTCGGACCATGTGCTCCGCCAGGTGGTTGCCTCCCTCCAACAGGATTTTCCTATGAAGGATCTCGGTCCACTTCATCATTTTCTGGGTGTTTCTGTCCGTCGTCATGATGGCAGCATGTTCATCTCTCAGCGGTAGTATACTCTAGACATCCTGGACCATGCCGGCATGACCGCTTGCAAACCTTGCAGCACCCCTGTCGACACTCACTCCAAGGTCTCCTCTGCTGTTGGCACTTCTGTGGCTGATCCGACCTTCTACCGAAGTCTTGCGGGTGCTTTGCAGTACCTCACTTTCACTCGTCCGAATATTGCCTAAGCTGTACAACAAGTTTGCCTCCATATGCATAATCCTCGCGAGCTACACCTCGCGCCGTGAAGCGCATTCTTCGATATCTTCGCGGCACCATCGACCACGACCTTCTTCTTCACTGAGCCACCTCTACAAATCTGGTTGTCTACTCCGACACCGACTGGGCTGGTTGTGCCGACACGCGCAAGTCCACTTCAGGCTACGTTGTGTTCCTGGGTGACAATCTCGTCTCACTACTACAAAACAGGCAATAGAAAATGCCTCATCACAGACGGTTCCTTGGGACGAATTATCTGTGAAGTATCACGACGGTTCGTATAAAGAAGGTTCTTTGTCCATTGGGAATGTAAGTAGAAAGAATACATGCATGTCCGAACGATTGTATCCTCTACCGTAAAGAGTATGCAGACATGCATGTATATCCTGTGTGCAAAGCATCCCGATACAAGCGTAAGAATACTGCTAAGGCGAAGCAAGGACCTCCTGCTAAGATGTTGTGGTATCTGCCTGTGATCCCACGTTTGAAGCGTTTATTTGCGAACCGAAAGGAGGCAAGATTGATGTGTTGGCACTCGGAGGAGCGTAAGAAAGATGGAAAGCTCAGACACCCTGCTGATTCTGCCCAGTGGAGAAACTTCGATCGGAGCTTCAAGAGTTCGGTGCGGAACCAAGGAACATAAAGTTAGGGTTGAGTATGGACGGAATGAATCCTTTCGGTAACATGAGCAGACGACATAGCACCTGGCACGTGAATCTTTGTATGTACAACCTTCCTCCTTGGCTGTGTATGAAGCGGAAATACATTTTGATGTCACTACTTATCCAAGGACCGAAGCAACCTGGGAACGATATTGATGTGTACCTAGCACCATTGCTGGAAGATCTTGTGACACTTTGGAACGAAGGGGTACAAGTATGGGATGCGTACAAACGAGAGAACTTCACTTTACGCGCCATGTTATTCTGCACCATCAATGATTTTCCTGCCCTTGGTAACCTGTCGGGGTTCAGTACAAAAGGAGCCAAAGCCTGTCCGCACTGCTTAGATGGTACCGAGGTGTATGGCTGAATAACTCGCGCAAAACTGTGTATATGCGTCACCGTAGGTTCCTTCCTAGGATTCACCCATACCGCAAGATGAAGAAACAATTCGACGGAAATAAGGAGGACGGTTCAGATCTGGAAGAAGCGGTCATTTTTTTGGGACTTGCCTTATTGGGAGCACTTAGAAGTTCGCCACTGCATCGACGTCATGCACGTGGAGAAGAATGTATGTGATAGCTTGATTAGTCTCTTACTGAACATTAGTGGCAAAACGAAAGACACGGTGTTAACGCACGGCGTGACTTGGTTGATATGAACATAAGAACCGAGTTAGCACCGAAAGAGATCAATAAAGGATGAATGTACCTTCCCTAGCTTGCTACACTTTGTCCAAGGCCAGGAGAAATGAACTGTGTCGAAGCTTGCATAGTGTGAAAGTTTCGTCCGGTTACTCCGCCAATATTAAGAAACTTGTTTCCATGAAAGATTTGAAATTAATTGGTATGAAGTCTCATGATTGTCATATGCTGATGACACAAATGCTTCCTGTTGCAATTAGGAGTATCTTGTCGAACAAGGTCCGAGTGGCAATCTTTAGGCTGTGTTATTTCTTTAACTCAATTGCTCAGAAGGTCATCGATCCCGAAGGACTCGACGCTCTGCAGGCCGAGGTGGTGACGACTCTATGTCATCTTGAGATGTATTTACCTCTGTCATTTTTTGATATCATGGTCCATCTCATTGTTCACCTTGTGAAAGAGATAAAGATATGCGGCCCTGTGTTCCTACATCATATGTACCATTTCGAGAGATACATGAGAATTCTGAAGTCCTACGTACGGAATCGATCTCGGCCGGATGGTAGTATCATCGAAGGTTATGCAACCGAAGAGGTCATTGAGTTCTGCGTCGACTACATGGCTTAGGTGGAACCGATAGGTGTGCCTCTATCTCGTCACGAGGGGAGACTGGAGGGTATCGGGACCATCGGAAGGAAAGCAATCACTCCCGATCAATATACATACGAGCAGGCCCATTTCACAGTCTTGCAACACATGACCCAAGTGTCCCCGTACATCGACGAGCACAAAGACATAGTACGCCAACAGAATCCAGACCTGTCGGAGGTTTGGATAACGAGAGAGCACAACCGTCGGTTCAACGAATGGTTAAAGATGTGATTCACTGGGAGGTCATCAAGTGATAAACACTGCTATGGTTGACCAAAGGGCCAAAATTTACAATTGTGATATGGCAAGGATATGACATAAATGGGTACACGTTTTATACGACAACTCATGATAGGAATAGCACAGTCCAGAACAGCGGTGTCCACATAGATGCATTTCACGAGGGGTTCAATACTGCGGGGGCACGCGGGTTGAACTCGTACTATGGGTTCGTAGAGGAGATTTAGGAGCTCGACTATGTACTTTTCAAGATCCCCCTGTTTCGATGTTATTGGGTTAAACTTCTGCAGGACGTGAAGATAGACAAGTACGGCGTCACTACTGTGGACCTCAAACGTGTCGGATACAAGGACAAACCATTCGTACTCGCTAAGCAAGTTGTTCAAGTTTTTTATGTAATGGACCCAGCAAATAAGAACCTCCGCGTAGTTCTTCATGGGAAAAGAAGGATTATCGGAGTTGAGAATATCGTGGATGAGGAAGAGTACAATCAATTTGACGAGTTGCCTCCTTTTGGAAATGGCATCAGACTGGAGGATGAACCCAGTGAGAAAGCTAGCTATATGCGCGTCGATCATCATGAAGGACTATATTTCAATTAAGCATGTATTCCATTGTAATTTGATGTTAACATGGAAACGCGTCACGTGTTATGGATTTGTTCTTCCATTGTCATGTGATGTCAACGTGGAATTGTCATTGTAAAGTTAAAAGTGCATTGCTTCTGTGGCCTCGGTCAGACTGCCATGTGTTGGGCGGTCTGACCGATTTTCCTTTGAAATGATGCTCTGTGTGGTAGTTCCGTCGTTTATTCCAGAGAAGCACATTTTTGGTGTGGGTCAATTTGCCTCGGGCGGTCGAACCAGCCACCCTTGGCGGTCTGACGGCAAATAGTTGGTGGTAATTTGTGCACATCACAGACGGTTCTTTAATGGAACCGTCCGTGATTACTCACATCACAGACGGTTATTTAATGTAACCGTCTGTGATAACCTTAACATCACAAACGGTTCCATTAAAGAACCGTATATGATGTGAGTAATCACATACGGTTATTTAATAGAACCGTCTGTGATAAATAATCACAGACGGTTCTATTAAAGAACCGTATGTGATGTTAGTCTATATAAGTGGTCCTCTAGTTCTTGCTCTAGTTCTTAACACTTGCCCCAGTTCTTCCCCATCGCCACCCGCCACCTCCCCGTCCTCCCCACCCAACGCCGCCTCCCCATCGCGCCACCCAACGCCGTCCTGCGCCACCCAACTCCGCCTCCCCGATCCGGCGCCACCCAACGCCGCCTCCCTCGATCCGGCGCCACCCAACGGTTCTTCTCTCCTTGCTTTGCTACATGTAGTGTACAGGCATGTCAGTTTTTGGTATCGGCATCGGCATCTCAGTTTTTGGTATCAAAGTGACATAAGAGTTATTTATCCCTGGCATTTCTAGTTTATTGGCATGCAAGTCCGCAAAACGTACGAGATCTGGCTTGATAATGTTCAAGAATTTCTTGTAAAACTCATTGGTGAATCTGTCTGGTCCTAGACTTTTATTGTTCGGGGAGTGTAAAATTGTCTTTGCTATCTCTTCCCAAGTGAAGCAATCAGAGAGAGCATGCATATTTTCATCTTGTTGGTAAAGATATGCAAGGTTAATTGTTGGATACCAAGGACCTTCTATACCGAGGAGATCTTTAAAATAATCTGTCGTGTCCAGCTTGAGATTGGCTATGGAGACACTAGCCAAGTTTCTAGTCCCTCGTGTCCAGCTTTGAATTACTAAATTTTTAAAGTTTGGCATATGAAGCCAGTAATTTTCCATGCTCTGACCATGCTCTGATTTGTGATACTTTAGCTCTGTTAGTCATTTACTTCTCTGTTGACTGAAATGCTATAGTTTTGATTCTGAAATTAATTGCACTATTAAGCAAATTCAATTCTCCGTTGGTTGATAGAATAATTTGTTATATAAGAGATTAACTTTTGCATTTAGTAAAGCATTCTTTAAAGCTCAAAATTTGTGATGACGAGGCCAAGATTTCATCTCGAGCAGCCCGATATCTGAGAGCAAATAAATAAATATTTAGATTTGAGCATTATGCTAATTTTGTATGTTTTCGAGTCCTACCTTTTGAGCATATTATATTATTTATTTGACATGAATAAATTACATGTTTATATATATCATTTTTGTTATTTATATGATGTTGGAAATATGCTTTAATTATCTTTATTGCTGTTGGAATTATATATAAATATTTGCTAAAACCGCTAATTTTACAATACTTAACAACGACTAATCGAAAGTAAATATTTGATAATTTACTTCTCAATATCTCACTAATATATGGCCCCGGTACTTCTTCCTAACTTTGTCATTGCTTTGCTACCCTTTCTTTATAAGTCCAGACCTCATAATAAAATCTATTTTTGTTTACTCCCTCCGTTTGCTATATTTGTTCAGAAACTGTAAATAACACATAAGATGAGAGGTAAGAATGTGTCGTGTCGTTACATTCCTGTATGTGTGTTTGTTTGTTTGCAATATTTCCTTCTCCTTTGCAGTTTTTTTTTGCAAATTCATATATTTTATTTACTATGTATCATATATTTAGATTCAATGGGTAACTTCTACTTGATTATGTAATCATTGCGTACGTAACTTATATAGATAGCAAGTAAGCGAGATGGCAGAGGCACCGTCTTTGCCGCCGTCAGCGACGTCGCCAAATGCATCCGGATCTCCGATCAAGGTGGTACGTAGGCGAGATGGCAGAAGAATCTCCAAATTGCCCTCGGGCCGCATGACGATCACGGAGGTCAGTGACGTCGGGATCCCACTGAGTCCCAAGAAAGCAGTTGCGAGGTTCCAGACCGTCTGCGGGGTACTTGCAAGGGAACGGGTCCCCATCACCACCCCAACCTGGAAGTCTCTGACGAATGTACAGAGAGACCGCCAGTGGTCAACTTTCGCCTCGTTCACTTTCCCCGGCGTACCGAGCACGTGTGTGATGGCACGCGCTGCTCGCGATGTGCCACGCGTGGAGGAGCTTCAAGAGCCTGCTTGTCACACAGTACGTGAACACGGGTCGGACGCCCTTCACGACGTATCATTTCTTGTCGCGGGATACATGGGACGCCTTCGTGCAGATGAAGACGACGGACGAATTTCAGGAGCAAAGTGCGGCGCACAGAGCTATTCAGGCACAAAACACTCACCCCCACAGACTCGGCACCGCTGAGTACGCGGGTAAAGCCACGCAGTGGGCGACGGAGGACGAGACCGCTGCTCGGCCGTTTGCTGAGATCTCAGACGAGCGCGCTCGAGCCTGATTAAGAGCGAGGGCATCAGCCACGTCTTCGGACAGCATCTCTTTCACAAACCCGGCAGACGAGGCAGTGTCTCAACGCCTAGTAAATTTGTCGAACCACTTAATTGTTAATAACTCCATAACTTCATGGTGTCTACAATAACATGATATCCTCTTGCAGGAAGCATTGACTTCCGCATCTTTCCAAGGTTCCTTCGAAGTAGACAGGGAGAAGGATGTACTATCTACGGCCCTGGGAAACAAGGAGCACCCAGGTCGCATGCGAGGCGTTGGGGTTTACGTACCTTGGAGGGATGGATTCCCACACAACTCCGACACATATAGGAGTAGGAAGAGATCCAAGGACCAACACAACGCTCGGTTGGAACATGTGATTATTGGAAAATTTCAAGAACAAATAACAAACTTGCAGAACCAAGTAAATCAACTCATGCAGGCGCAAGCCACCCCTGTTAATTTGGGAGCAAGTCCTCCTCGACATCGGAGTAGCGTCGCGTCCACACATAATTCTGGACATGACGACGTGCAATTACCGATCGACGACATCGAGGTAATGTACATCTCTGGAATGCTCTAAAGATAGACCTATAGGACGTCTTAGCTAATTGTGTACCATTTTGTAGGAGCCGACGCCCTGCAAGCTCCAAATGAGGATGGTTGGGTCGATTCCTATTGAAGCTGGGCGGGGTATGGTGTATCCATACCAGGAAAGGGTAGTGCAGCACGGTGCCCAGCTGGCGCAGGGTTACGCCAGGGTGCAGGTGGATATGGTACATGACAATTTCATAGCCATCCCGTTGGAGATTCCCCCGAACGAAGAAATCAGAACACTAGAGGATGCCACGCACACTTTTATCCAGTGGCCCAAGAAGGACATCGCACTGGACCCTTCAGTGACGCGATATCGATAGGACCCTGCCTCTCCAATAGGACCCTCGATGAGTCCACATCAACCAAAGCTTCAGAAGGCCGCCACATCGCTTCCCGTCGAGAAGACGGCGAAGGGACAAGAAAAGCGTGTCACCATATCGGTCCCTGAGGCGTCTCACGGGAAGACGTCCCTCACCGCCTCGTTAAGGAGAAATCGAAATCGAAGAACATTAAGGCACCTCCCAAACCCGTGAAATACTCCCTCGAAAGTCCGTTGGTCTCCGGCGTAGAAATAAAGAGCTCAGGAGTAGCTTGTCAAGCTTTGCATGATTGGTACTTGCGCAAGACCCGAGAGGAGGGGGGCCATACTGGAATCACCGTCAGATACAGGAGGGAGCATTTTCTCCACGAGCCTGGCCACTTCGTCGTGGGCTTTGAAGACTTATTTGACCTATAAAACCTAATTTCCCTTGACGCCTCACTTCTACGATGTTAGGCACTGTAAGTGTGTACAATCAATTTCTATACTCACGTGATACCGATAAATATCATAACTCATTGCTTATGTACAGATACATTATGAAATGTGCCCGTCGAATCAAAGAACCGGTGGGTTTCCTCGACCCACACGTGGTCTCTGAGCAAACAATCAACCAAGTCACATCCTACGTCGAGAATTACATAAAAATGGGATTGCTTGCTCTGGACGACAAGGACTACATAATGGTTCCCTACAACCAGAAGTAAGTGCTTCAATATTTGCTATACAAATTTTATTTCAACATAGGTTTATGACTATAGCGACATACATGAGTAGGTTCCACTGGATTCTTCTGATTCTTGTGCTAAAGAGGAACATGGTATTGTACCTTGATTCTCTACTCAACAAAAATCACGACTTCACCCTTCTTAAAGGAATACTCAACATGTATGTTCATTTCCTCTGCACATAACTCTATTGTAGTCTTCCTTCGTTTAAAATAGACGATGATAACTTTTTTGAATCATGTAGGGCGTTCATCGACTATGTTGCCGAGGGAGGTTTATACAAGGGAATGAGCGCCACACTGACTCACAGAATGCGATTTTCGGTACGCGCCACAACACAATAATCATATATCATACTTCGTAATATTGCGTCTCGAACTGACTGTACATATATATGTAATTCTATTTTTGCAGTGTCGTCAGCAAAAACGAGATCACTTATGCGCATTCTACGTATACCATCATATGCAACTATTGATTGCTTCTAGGACACACGATCCCCAGGTTTGTCAATCTCGTAATAATTATCTCCTAATTATAAATTTAAATATATATACTTACTACTTTACTCCTGCTAACGACATGGCTTGAACATAGAGTTAAATGCACTCGAGATGGACCAGGTCACGCACATTCGAGGGGAGCTCTGTGGCTTCATCAAGGCAGACATAGTTAACACCACCGGAGAGTTTCACGCCGTCGACACCGATGAACGACCTCGAAACAATTGATTCAATATTGTAAATTCACTTTGACTGGTTGTAATTCAATTTGTAACTCTAGCGACAATACTTGAAACATTCTTTTGTAATTGATTTTGAGTTAAATGATCACTTTGAGTTGTCAACAATTATCTGTGATATGTTTCTGCTTGTTAGTTTTCAGAGGGCATGGCTAGCAATTCCTGAGGCTAGCTGAAAATACAATAAAAATTAATTAGGTCTGTAGACTTATCACAGACGGTTCCAACCAAGAACCGTTTGTGATATGATAGTATCACAGACGGTTCTTGGTTGGAATCGTCTGTGATACTATCATATCACAAACGGTTCTTGGTTGGAACAGTCTGTGATAACCGCCTGTTATCACAGACATAAAATTTCAGACGGTTCAAAAACCGTCTGTGATGACTGTTAGGAACCGTCTGTGATGAGCTTTTCTGTAGTAGTGTCTCCTGGTCCTCAAAGCGGCAACACACTTCTCTCGTTCGAGTGCGGAAGCTGAGTACCGGGCTGTGGCCAATGCTGTTGCTGAGGTGTGCTGGCCGCACCAACTTCTTCAGGAGCTTCACAGCACCCTACACCGAGCTACCCTCGTCTACTGCGATAATATCAGCGCAGTCTATCTCTCAACAAATCCGGTGCAACATCAGCGCACTAAACATGTTGAGATTGACCTTCACTTCGTCCGGGAACGAGTTGGTCTTGGCGATATCCGTGTTCTTCACGTTCCGACGACATCTCAGTACGCCGATATCTTCACCAAAGGGCTACCTACTTCTATCTTCACCGAGTTCCGGTCCAGTTTGAACGTCCGTTCCGCCGACGCTCCAACTGCGGGGGTGTTAGACTCTTCGGTTCCTATTAGACTCTTTGATTCCTGACTCTTCAGTTCCTGGTCCACACTTAGTGTTAGACTCTTCGGTTCCTGCTCCACACTTAGTGTTTGACTCTTTGGTTCCTGGTCCACACTGTAACCTTTGGCTTATCAATATATACAACGTGTGTAATTGCCTTAAATATTTCACTCTCTCAGAAAATACCACTATTTGATTCGTCTTCGATCCGTTGACACCCCTAATTTGGATTATTACTCTTGGACCTAAATTTCCAATAGGACAGAAAAATAAGAGGCTTCCATCCAATCCCAGCAGGCATGCTCTAGTAGTTCAATAACCGAACCTAGGGCATAAGAACTACATGTCTCCATTCTAATATGCCCAAACGTGATTCTGAGTTTCCGATTGTCAATCTTCTCATAAAAATGAGGCGATCTCTATGTGATATTTTGAGTTAACACAGCGATGAGAAGTCAAGCAGCCTCGGGAAAGGAAGAACATGGCACCCGAAGAAGAAATCACAAAACTAACTTTGCTCCATCATTAATTAAAATCAACATCTTATCTATGTTACAACAGACATTGGCATATTCAATTATGTGGGGTCAGACCTACCCAGGGATTAAAAAAACCATTACCGGACCGAATCCGAAGGGGGCCGGGTCCTGGGAAAAATCCGGTTAAATTTTGTTTGAATTTGCTTAAAAAACAATCGAAATTTGAAATTGCAAAACCCGAAAAACCGGCTAGGATTTTAGATCCCAAACCCCGGCCGGTAACCGGCGGTCCTCACTTCCTTATATGTTATTTGGAAAATAATCCTTTTAATTGCATTCGTTATCTATTATTTGGAAAGCAATACTTGTGATTGCGTTCCTTACCTTTCACTGGTTGTTTTGTCACTACTCACTAGTCTACTTGCCTTTTTCATCTTTTGAGGGCGGAAACATTAGGGAAAACCCATTGTCTATGTATACCTTTTCATCTCGAAACTAAATCAATGTTGTCACATTCTGGATTCTTCGAAAATACATCAAGAATCAAGAAATCCAGAAATATTACAAGACATAGAGAAATTCAGAAACATTACAAGACATACATCAATAAATCCAAAAAAATCATGCTACAGTGGAATATGATGCAAATTTTGCATCCATGCATACATCCAGAATCCAGAAACATTACAAGACATATATCCACAATTCTACACTCCATTGCTAACAGGACAATCATCAAACACAAATTATCAGCAACACAGAATGCAGCTAGACCAAACCATGCATTGCTCAATCAGAAATTCAAGACTCAATTCAATGACCAAACCATGCATTGCTCAATCAGAAATTCAAGACTCAATTCAACAGTCAAATTCTCACCATCATAATTCAATAAGAACCATTACATAGATACAACATAGCCATTACAATGACAAACACATTTAATTGACATTCTTCGCAATGAAAATCCCTAGAAAGAACATTAAGCATGCAATAAGAACCATTTTAAACTTCTCATTTGTAGCCGTTGATTCCAGGATTGACTTGTTAATCTGGTCCAACAACTTGTTCATTTCAGCTAAATATGCCAACACATGGTCATCGACATGGGAAACCATTGGATATGTTCGGTATGCACTACTGAACTACAACCCAGCCAGATGTGTCTCATATTGATCTTTCCACATGAAAGTGTCGCTACCGATATAATACTTCTGCACAAAAATAGAGCAAGGTGATAATGCAGAAGTGTCTCCTCAAACATATATCTTCTAAACAGAGCTAGGCATAATGACCTGAATCCAGAAATAAGGAAAGATGCTTGGATCCGTATTCAAACAATCTTACACAGCTGTTGTTAGGGCATTTGTAATACTCTTTTCCTCGGTTATTCGAGCCCCTAGACACCGTCCAAATCATCTTATCACTGTATTTTGGGCATGGCACAAGCTGAAGCTCCCCACAATGCCACAACACGGACGACTCGAATTGCGACACTTTCTTCTCCATCAACTGTCGAGCACGGGGAGGAAGGGAAATCGAAGTGTAACCGGATCGAACACGGGAAGGAAGGAAGGAAAATGGAAGGGTAAGATGCCAACTGGAATTACTCCTGCACCCTCTTGCCTCCCAAATCGAAGTGGAAATTCAAGCACAGGTGTAAGATCGAGGAGGCCGACTAGAGGGGGGTGAATAGGCGGTTTTAAAAATCTTTTAGCTAAAACCGATTTCTAATGCGGAAGAGTAAGTTAAATCAGTTTTGCACAATTAAGGCTTAAAACAACTAGTCTCACTAAGTACACTAACAATATAAGACTATGTCAATGATAGCAAATATACAAAGACAAAAGCAATTTAATTTTAGGATTGTAAATTACACAAGGTAAATCACTAGAGAGCAAACCACAAAGACACAAGGATTTTTACCGTGGTGTTCGGAGACTTGCCGGTCTCCCCTAATCCATGTTGACATAAGCCCAAACTAATTGGACCGGCTCCACGAATAAAGCCAAACACCTCAATTCCACTAGTGGTAACTCTTTCCCGCCCCGGGTAGGTGAGCCCCAACATTCACGACACGTTTGGCCTCTTCACAATCTTCTTTGAAGAGATCACTGGACACGATGCCTCCAACGGGTCTAGGAGTCAGCAAACTCCAAGAGTAATAAGTCAAACCCTTGCTTGACTCTCACCACGTGCAACGAATGCACAAGCTCAAGTGGATACAAAATCCAACTCTAGATACAACACATGCAACTAGAGACCTCACTCCTTGCTCACAAGATGCAACACATGCAAAATTGAGAGGAGAAATTCACACTAGCTCAATAGAATGAAATGAAGTGTCAAATATTGTTTCACAACAACCGGCCAAGGGGGTATTTATATCTCCCACCATAAAAACTAGCCGTTGGAACAAACATCCTAAAAAATCAAGATTTTCGGTAGTACCGCCGTTCAGGACCGGTACTACCATAGTCGAGATTCAACGATCGACTGTTGTGCATTTAAATTGGTACTACCGCATCGTGGTTGTACCGCTCTGCTAGAATGAAGCTACCATTTTTCAAAGCTCAAGAATTATCAAAAACACCTTCCCTGGAAAACTCATACCACCAAGTAAATATCGGTACAATCGCACGCCGGTGGTACCGCTCAACAGAATGCGGTCATACCGATTCAAAGGAGATCAAAACTCCCAAAAATAGGCTCTCTATAATATACGTACCGCCGTATAAATATCAGTACTACCAACTTGCGGTAGTACCGCAGCTGAAGTGCGATCGTTCCGATTTTCAAAGAGTATCAAACCACTCGAAAACACACTCTCTGTATTTTACGTACCACCATACATTTTTTGGTACAACCGACCTACGGTAGTACCGCGGTTCAAATGCGGTGTCGGTAGTACCGCAGTTCAAATGCGGTCTTTCCGATTATCAGAGAGATTCAAAACATTCAAAAAACATGCTCTCTAGAAAATATGTACCGCCATCTATATTTCAGTACCTCCGACTTGCGGTAGTACCGCCGTTCAAATGCGGTCATACCAATTCTCAAGTTTCAAGAGAAACTCCCAAAGACAACCTCTCTATTAAAAATATATTGCCAACTAGATTTCAGTATTACTGACTTGCGGTAATACCGCTCATCACTTACGGTCATACCGTTTTTGGGATATCGAGAAACTCTTCCAAAAACACACTCTCTGGAATATTCATATCGCCATGTAAACTTCGCAATACTTGCGGTCATATCGGATTTTCAAAACAGTTTTCCAGAAGCTCAAATTAAAGCAATGCATGAACCCTAACAATTTACAAAACATATTTACAAACTTAGATCATGCAACAAGGAGTAGGTGTATGGACTTCAACCATTTGTAAAACACATTTGCAAAATATAGCCACATACTATAAGGATTAAATGCATGAGCCTCAACTATTTTGCAAAACTCATTCGCAAATACTAGTATCATGCCATGGTGAGATAGAGTAAGCGAGATTGAGCTATCAACATATGATGAGACTCAAGCTACTAGGCAATACCCCTCTTAATAGTACGGTAAAATATACTAGCAATCCGGTCTCCCAACCAAACACCGAGACCGATAAAAGACTATAAACACATCCTTAACCATAGCTAGTCATATCTTTGTCTTGCACATCCTCTTGAAGCTTGATGATGCACATCTTCACTTTAAGCCAACAAATCATCCAATTGCTTCTTCAACTCGTCCTGAAACGGACGTGCTAGTCGATATGGAGACATCAAGATGGGACGAGTACCCGGAACAAGATCAATGCGAAACTCCACGCCTCGCGCGGTGGCAAACCCGGCTCACCGGGAACACATCCGGTAATCACTAACCACTGAATCTCCTCAATCTGCGGCCACACTTGCTTTCGGCCAAGAGCTAAAAGAAGCCCGCCATTTCACTTTGCGGCGGCCGGAACAGTCCGACCAATATCGAAAGAGGCGCGAGGCGCACTTCCTGAAAGGTCAAAGTCTCCCACGGGCGGAGTGCAGACCGTTTCTACGTAAACAGGATATCACGGCTCGATAAGAGTGCAACCAATCCATACCTAAGATAACATCGAATGGCTCCATTTGAATAACTATCAAATTCGCCGTGAACTTCTCTCCATCAATAATAATAGAACACCCGGGACAAACAAGAGAACTAGCAATAATACCCCGGAGAACTAACCAACACCGACCGAGAAATCCATCAGTATACTCAAGTTCGCTCTCTTAGCAAACGCCACGAGACAAACGAAAAGGTAGCCCCGAATCAAAAGGACTAAAGCATCAAACGAATCCACAAGCAAAGTACACGCCACCACGTCAGACGCGACCCACGGACTCCATGTAGGCATGGCGTACACTCGGTGGCGCCATGGCGAAAAGACGACGTCGGCGGCGAGCCCCAACAATCTGCGTGGCGGTGCGGTAAAGCGGGCCGTGCAACTGAAGCGGTGCGAAGGTGGCGGCCGCCAGAGTACCCTACCGGGGCGCCCAAGTCAAGGAAATGGCATCGCCGGAGGAGCATCATCATCCGAAAGATCCTCGGCGAGCAGATCCATCAAGAAGAAGAAGATGGCACGCAGCTCCCACTTGATCACGCTTAGCGGGTTTACGGCGACACACCCGCTCCTTGTGACCCGGTCGGCCACACGGACGACAATCACCCGCCCAAGAGCACTCAAGCGTGCAGTGTCCATCACCGCACTTAAAGCAAAGCATGCCCCGCCTCGACAGACGAAGAGCCGAGTACCGCAAAAGAACGAGGCGCCAAGAAGGAACGGCCTCGAGTGCTTAGACTTGAAGGATCGCGGTCCTCCTTGAATTTCTTGAAAGCGGTCGTTGAATGCACCCCACTTCCTCACTAGAGCTCCTCTTCCGGTCACCACCGAAGCTACCATCCACCAGAGGCTTGTCGCCTTTGTGAGTGCATCTCCAACTCCATGCCCCTAGCTTGCTCCACAACAGAGTGTAGTCATGGAGTGGAGTAGCTCCCAACACATGTCGATTCTCAATTGAGACCCCAGCGGAACCTCTTAGCTTTCTCAAGATCATCGTTAGCTCAAGGAACAAAGCAAACCAAGTTGTTGAACTCGACCTCATACTCAAAGAATAGACCTCTTCCCCGAGCAAAGGTCGTCAAGGCAACCTCCATCTTCTCAACAAGCGAGTAGGGGTAGAACTTTCCTTGAACTGATCAACAAAGTCCTCCCAAGTGATCGGCCCTTGAGTGGCGGTCCTTGAAGACAACACGCCCCCACCAAATATCGCTTGTCCTTTCAAATTAAAGGCTACAAACGGACCTCTCGAGGTGAAGACATCTCTAAAGCTCCAAACCGCTTCTCCATGTAGCGCAATCCATCCGTTGCACGGACGGTGTGCCCGGCACCACAAACGGATCCAACCTCAACCCCATCCACTCTCGGTGACATCCGCGCCTCGGAACCGGTGGATGTGCGACAGAGCAACAATGATGCCGCGGCAATAATGGGTCGCCGCGCTGTTGACGAAGAGCACGGATCTCTCCCACCAACTCTTCAAAGAAAGCGGGGTCTCATCCTCGACCCCAACCGAGGCGGTCAACAAAACACATGATGATCTTCTTCACTTCGGATCTTGTCTTGATGCTCATCAACACATGATGACATCCTTCACCCCGAATCTTGACTTGAATATCAACACACGATGACCTTCTTCACGTGCCCTCTATCAACACATGATGGATCTTCTCTGACTTGACTTGATCAACAACTACCCCTCGGCATAGCTATCAACCACAATCAACAATACACAATGAGCTCAAAGGTCAAAATAAAATCATCCATCAATGAACAACATAACAGGCGTATAACTATATTCGTACTCTCTCTAACCTCATCAGGCACTAGTGTGTCAAATTTTAGATTGTTTAACCATTAGCAAATTTTAGTTGATTTACTAATACTAAAACAAATTTTAACAATTTTAGTTTGCCTAAGTTGTTAATCTATTCACCACGGACCTAAAGCCGCTCACGATACCAATCAGAACACCCAAATTTCAACACCGAGCCTAGAATGCCACCACACTACTCTTTAAACTAATAATTATCGA
This sequence comes from Hsuehochloa calcarea, assembly GCA_036346395.1. NCBI lineage: Eukaryota > Viridiplantae > Streptophyta > Magnoliopsida > Poales > Poaceae > Hsuehochloa > Hsuehochloa calcarea. The sequence continues at coordinate 18,344,441 of CM070597.1, read as the reverse complement.
CACACTATAAAAATTACAGCAAGGAAGCAATGACAATCATATCAATGGACCACAAGAAGGACAAAGATAATTATGGATCAGCGACAATAAATAAGCAATGGGAATTATAACTGTAAATAATCCAAAATAGCATCAACCAATGAATCCAAATTAATAAAGAATATCATCAACACATGATGATCTTCTTCACTTCGATCTTGTCTTGATGCATCAACACATGATGACATCCTTCACCCCGAATCTTGACTTGAATATCAACACACGATGACCTTCTTCACGTGCCCTCTATCAACACATGATGGATCTTCTCTTGACTTGATGATCAACTCATAAACATCTTCTCTTCGAGATCTTAATATGCATCAACACATGATGCATCCTTTAGCCCAGAAAACCGATCTGTCCGCTTCGGAACAGCAGTCTTACTAAATTCATAACTTTTGTTTTACTCAACCAAAATTCGCGTTCTCAGATTCTACAGAACCATTGGACAATTATCTACAACTTTCATGTAGATCAAAAACTCTAATTAAGCTATTTACTATTTTTAATCTACCGTCTACCAAAACAGCGCCGAAAGACGACGACCGTAAAGACAGCAATCTTCCAAAAATCATATCTCGAAATCTACTTGTCCGATCGACATAATAAAATATGCTATAGAAAGATATCGAAATTATCTACAATTAACCAGTAGATGATATTTTCAAAATTTGTCATTAGGGTACCCGAATAAATCGTTCAACAGAACATTAGACTAAACCAATCTACTTTCAATTTCTTCCCGACTAAAACATGCTAAATAGTGCTACGGCCAACTAGCTAATTACTACTTAGCAATAATTAATTCATCTATTTATATCCACTGTACAGAGGTACTTCTCCACTTGACTTGATGACAATCAACTCATGATGTCATCCCAAGTCATCGTCATCATGAAACTCAACCTATTTTACCAACTCATGAAAAATGTTAGTTCCACAATGTGATTGTCATTAATTACCACAATATACCATTAACCTATAATGGTTGGTTAAGACACTTCAATCTTTCCCTCTTTGGTAATTGATGACAATCATCACAATTACAACTAATTAAATATATGAACATATGAGTATATATGAACTACACAAGTTTTATATACTCAAGGGTATGTTTCAAAGTAGAGATCACAAGTATATGTGGATAAAGAAATAGGGATCAATACTAATGAAACAACAAAACATAGAGTGAACCCCCCCTAAATGTGTGCATACATGAATATGCAAATAGAATATATGCACATATTCAAATTAGACTTTTTGGTAGAGTTCAACCTATATTTTGGATCCGAGAAATGTAACAAGATATAAGAATTTAGTGTCAAATGCATACATCTTTGATTTTTACCTTTTCATCCAAATAAGACTACATAATAGGTATATCAATAGAAATATTAGTCTCACATATGGATTTATCATTAATCATCAAAATACTCCATTAACTCATAATGGTGGATCTACATTATTCAATCTCTCCCTTTTTGGTGATTGATGATAAATTATTTATGAATAACAACATTTGGATATAAATCAACATAAGATAAGAATTTGAGTTAATTGAACTATATCCATGCATGTCAATAACCAATTTAATACTTATGCACATAATGCATTCTTAAGCATATGAATGAGACATGTATGAAAAAGTGAAATCACAAGAGAGAATATATTACTCATCCAAATGTGAAAATATTGATCATATAAATATTCTCCCCCTTTTGGCATTAATAATCAAAAATCTAAAACAAATCTAAGCCAACAGAGAGTTTTGTCAAAACAAAGAGCTTGACAAATTAACTCATTTTATTTTGATATGGTCAAAACGAGTATGAAATAGATACATATGATAAATATGGGATTTTGACTTCAAAAAATTTAAATAAAACCTTAATAAGACACAAACTCACCCTTTATGGCCGAAAAGAGCAAAACAATCTTGAAATAAGGCCATATTTTGAGTCCTTACAAATAAACATAACTTTCATTTTGGGAGGCTCAACAAACTGCAAACCAATTTGAAGTGATCTTCAATAAACATATAATATATAGAGAAAAACTCCCCCCTAAACATTTGCATTATTAGAAATTTTGACAGAGTTTCCCATATATATTGACTATGAGGAGCAATGGTTCACAAATATCATTCAAGCAATAATCAAAGATAAGCAATAAAAGAAGCTTGAGATAACATTAAGAATAACCATTCAACCATTAAGAATACCATTAAGCATAAACATTCAATACAACACATTATTCCAAACATAGACATAATAGCTAAAAAGATATTCCCCAAAAATATTCTAAGCTCCCTCTAAATCTTTCAACTTAGTCTTCAAGCTTTAGTCTTGAGCAGAAGGATCATGAGGAGGAGTGTTGAGGCGGCGACGTCTATAGTAAGCTGGAGTAGACCAGAACTGCTGAAGGGAGTGAACTTGATCGGTCAAAGCGGCAATCCTTTTGTTTGTCTCTGTTTGGGCTTCCTCCAACCTTTGTTTATTTTGTTCCATTCGTTGTTGCGACTCTCGAATTTCCATCACAATTGAGAGAAGTGAAGCTTGATCTTCTGGAGGTGCTGCTGGAGCATGAGGTGGTATAGCCGCGGGCACTGGATCCTCTTCCCTAGGCTTGTAGGCCTTGTGCACTCCATGCCTTGCTCTTTTAAACTGAGTCACTCTTAAAATGAGTGCTATAATATATGAAGTAAAGTATATTCTTTTGACTCTGTCATTCTTGGAGGCATTGATATCTTTTATGATCACATCAACTACATCAAACTTTATGTCATTTATAATATTATAAATGATGTTGCAAACATACCCTCGAATGGCATCGAAATTTCCACTCTTAGGAAAGAATGTGTGGTTGATTATTCTGTTGATCAAACTTGGCAAAGGGAGAAGGCCTCCAATCCTTCCAAACACAAAGTTAACTTCTTAATCATAAAACTACCTGAAAGCTGGAATTCTTATGACTTCTTTGTCATATAATTTTTCTTGGGTCCCCATATAAGTTCTCACAACTCTTTCAAAATCAGCCTTGGATGCTTGATATCTTTGGGTTTCTGTCATCCAAATCAAATGATCAAAAGATTCTGACACATGCAGTGTGGCATAGAATTGTCTTATAATTTCCTCATTGTAATTACACTTCAAGGCAACAAGGTCATGTAGACTGACATTCTGAAAAATCATAAAGGCTCCATCATATTTATCAAGTGAGCTCAATTCACATGCTTGTGATTGAAAAATTGCCAATTTGGAATGTAGATATTCGCAAATACTTCTTGTTGCAATCTTGTATGGAATCTCGCATCCGTTGAATTTCCAGGCTTCTCATACTGATTGACCTGTCGAAGAAGAACATATTTCTCACTTGGAATCAGTATGAGATCTACTTGAGGCTTTTCGGCCTCGCCCATCTCCTCATTACTAGCAGTTTCTTCTTGTGAGGATCCCTCACTTTGTTGTCATCAGTGTCACTCTCAGATGCTGCAGCTTGCTTCCTTGAAGATGTCGCTAGTTCTCTTTTCCTCATCGCTAAACGAGAAGATTTTGTCTCTAATCGCTAGCGTCCCTTGGAGATCTTCTTGCGGTAGCCTTCCTTGCAGGTCTCTTTTGAAGAGAATGTCCAGCGCTCGAAGCTGGAGGGTCATAACGCCGCTGGAGGGTCATAACGCTCTTGGGGATCTCCATCGGGAGTGGGCCATTTGCGAAGAGAAGTTATCTTCATCCATGGCAAGATTACTAAGATAAGAAGAGACGATTAGAATGGGTTTTTATGCAAAAAAAAAGAATGATTAAATCAATTCTGCTATTTTGGAACGGTAGTACCGCTATTGATATCACGGTATTACCACAAGTCGGTAGTACCGACGATTACAGGGCGGTTGTACCGCAGTCCAAAAATATTAGGGTTCTCTTTCGATTTTAATTTTAACTAGTGTTTGACATGAATGAATCTATGGAATCGACATAATAAGTCATCAAACACTAATTACTATCAATTTTTCTAAGAGAAATTGACTTAATCATGCACATTTTGACTCAAACCCTAAAAAAGATATAGAACCAAAAAGTAGATGAGAGACGAATCAATCAAGGGAAGTACTTTGGGGATTGAAAGAGATTTGATCACAGGAGATGTTTCCAACAAACGGATTCAAGCAAGCTCCAAAGAACCGAGAGATTTTGAGGTGGAGTTCTTAGAGGAGAAGCACAGGAGAGAGAACGAGAGAGAAAGGTCGGGTCGCGGAATGACCGATTGAGAGGAGAGAGAGGGATTAAAACCCTGTGCGAGGGCATTTAATGCAATTCACCAACCAACAATGTAGTACCACAATTTTATGTCGGTATTACCAAATTTCGGTAGTACCGTATTTTAATGGCGGTAGTACCGGTGATCTTCGACCACGTTGGTTTTCGACCGTGCCTTCGACCACGAAGTTCGACCATATTTTCGACTACAACATTTGACCACGTTTTTTACCACGATGTTTGACCACGAAGCTCGACCACGATGTTCGACCACGTTTTCAACCACGTTTTCAACTCGGTCTCTGGTGAATGCTTCGCCAACCCTCTCGGAAGAATGGTAATACCGCTATTGAAGTGCGGTATTACCGGGTCGAGGTAGTACCGCTATTGAAGTGCGGCTCGTAGGCAGACGTCTCGCTTGGTTGGCATGGACTGAGAACAGCAGTGGTACGAGGAGAGGGAGGGTGAGGTTACAAGGGAAGAAGCTGCGGCTGGTGACGAGGCCGCGGCCCTTGCCGGGGATGGAGGCTACGGCGAGCCCACGATGCCATCCTTCCGCGCGGATGCTCCCGCGGTCCCGCCGCTCGCACCAGAAGCTTCGAAACAGAAACGGCACGATTCACAACTGAGCCGACGAAAGCGAGCGGGTGGACCGTGCAAGCGGAACGACTGGATCACTGTACAGAGAACATGGGCCTGGCCCATCTAGAGCGGATAAAGCCCGACCAGCGTCAAATTCTAAGCCGAGTCCATCCATATCACTGGGCTTGGGCCATAACGTATTAACTCGGGTCCGTCTATTCCAAACCAACTCAGAATTACCTGTTAAAACGGGCGCCCGGACTCGGAGAGTCTGGCCGATCTGACGCCCTGGACTCGAGAGTCCCGCCCAATCGAACTCCTCACCCCGTAGTCTATAAATGGAAGGTCACCCCTCTCCCCGTAACCCTAATTGATCCGAAGCAATAAAGCGCACTCAAGTCCGCGTATCTCTCGTTCTTTCTCTTTGTTGTGTTCTTGTGTTCTTCATCGTTCTTACGATTCGATCATTGTATACGAGGTACCGTCGGATTTGGACTCGCCAATGACTTACTCAACACGTTATCAAGACGATCGACTCTCCTCGCATCGAAGGTAACCGTCAAGAACGACACTCGTAGATTGAATCGTATTTCTAGATTGCTTTTCAATTCGCAAATTTGGCTTTCTAGATTGGTTTTTTTTTCTCGGTGCAAATCCGTTCTAATCCACCGCGAGCGGATTAGAAGTCGCCGACAATGCCGATCGGTGGATTACATGAAAGATCGGATGTTGATTGTAACAGATTGCAAATTGTTATAATCTACCGCAAGTCGACTCGAAGTCACCGACCGTAATTGCACGAATTGCATTGGATGAATAATGATTTCCTATGTACAAGATCACACATGCACAGCACAAACATACAAACAAAGAATCAAAATATTTTTTTGACGCCGCCCCGCGAAATACCGCCCAGCTTGAAGCCGCCACGACGCCTCGCCCGCGCTGCTTCGCCAGATGGCATCTGCGAGACCGTCCGCCAGAAGCGAGCCGCCGCCGCAGAAGAGCGGCGGCGGCTCTTCGCGGCGCGCCGCCACCTCGGAGGCGCGGCTCCCATGAAGGAGCCGCCGCCGCTGTGATGGCTCCTCCACGGAGCCGCCGCTAGCTAGAAAAGCGCGGCCCCATGAAGGGAGCCGCCGCCGCCGTGATGGCTCCTCCACGGAGCCGCCGCCGCTAGAAGCAGCGCGCCCATGAAGGGCCGCCGCCGCCGCCGATGGCTCCTCCACGGAGCCGGCCCGCCAGAAGAAGCGCGGCCCCATGAAGGGAGCCGCCGCCGCCATGGTGGCTCCCTCCATGGGAGCCGCCGCCTGCAGGCGCCGCGGCTCCCCGAGCCGCCCAGCCGCTGTGATGGCTCCTCCATGGAGCCGCCACGCTCGAGAGCCTGCGGCGGCCCATGAAGGGAGCCGCCGCCACACTGAGTGGACTCGGGGTGGGAAACCCTACTCGAGTCCTCGCCGTATTTTATACCAAAAACCCAGATAAAAGCCATGGAGACTCGGTTTATCTGGAGCCTACTGGGTCACCAGATAACCTAAATAAAAAAAAAAAAAGAAAAGAAGAAGAAAGAAAACGAAAAAAGGCCGCTTTGCGTAAAGGCCCTCCGTTTTTCAGAAATTGCGTGAAAAATTTCTCGAATTGAAATTTTCACGCTTTAGCCCTAGAAATTGCGAAATTCATTGAAAATTCATATTCCAACAGAAAGGGCCTCTGAATTCAAATTTTAAATCGGTTTTGCATTTGAAGTATTTTTACCTTGTTATTATTATTTCTATGCAATTTATTTATTGTATTTATTGCTTTGGTTATTTGTGATTATTAATTTTGCTTTTAATCACCGAAAATAATGATAAATCATGGAAATGCATAGAAAAATAAAATATTATAAGAATTTTTGCAACCATTTTTATGCAAATTACAAAGAAGAATCTTATACACTTTCTGTATGAATATGCAGATGACTGGTATTACGAACCGGGAGTTCGAAGAGCTGGCCCAGCATGGCCATAATTATCTGACTTGGGCATCAGATGTCGAGATTGTACTTGGAGCAAAGAAGCTCCGTCCTGCTATTGGACTTGACACCACAAGGACGTCGCTCCAATCTGCCGAGGGAAATGATCAAGCACTTCATTTCTCGGACATCATCTCTGCCTAACACTCAAAAATGAGTACATGGCGAAAAAGCGCGACTAGCCTTATGGACCGCACTCAAGAAGCGGTTTGAGAAGCTAAAGTACACCATCCTTCCTCGTGCGAGCGTGATTGGAACCGATCGCGTTTGCCGACTACAAGACCGTGGGAGAGTACAATTCTACATTGCATGTAATTTGTACAAGTCTTCAACTATGTGGTAAAGTAACCACGCACGAGCGTAAGATAGAAAAAACTCTCTCTACCTTCCACCCCAACGCGGTTCAATCCGCACGCAACTATCGGCAGGATGGCTACAAGGAGTATGCCGAACTGATCGATATCATGCAAGTTGCGGAAGCTCAAGATGAAGTTCTCCGAAAGAACTACATCTCACAGCCACCTAGTAGCAAAGTTGGACTTGAAGTCAACATAGCGGCTACAAGGTGAGAAAGCCTCACTCAATGTAAAGAGGCGGGAAGGGTAAGGTCATGGGTCATAAAACCAAGCAGACTGCCCAAGCCAAGAAGGGTGGACAAAAGAAGCGCGACGGGAAGCCATATGGTCAGCAGGACCAAATTTGCTTCAAATGTGGCACTTGGGGTCATTGGTCCCGTGTTTGCCATGAACCGCAACACGTGATCGATGCATTCAAGGCCAAGAAGAAGGGCAAAGGACAAAGATGAGGCACACCTCGCCATTGCAGGCATAGAGGATCCACAATCATGGAATGCACCCATGGATGTGGACATCCCGATGGCCGCTCCCACCACACCTCCTTTGGACATCACAGCAGCAGCAGCTGTAGTTGCCAACGAGGAGCAGATGAATAAAGCGCAGATCCGTGCGTAAGTATCTTCATTCTTCACGATTCGATCTAGTGCACGATTGCACTTAGTTTTATAGTCATTTACGCTTTTGGTTGCAATAGAATAATAATCTTGCATAATGGTTGTAAGCTCTAGGAGAGCAAAGAAATAAATTCTTATTATGAGTCCTGCATGACTTTTTCGTATTAATAAAGGCAATTTGTGTTCTGTTTTGGAGTACTTTATATATATGGTTGCTTGCTACCCTATATTAATAAATATTTCATATATATCGAACGCTGTGGCGCCTATGGAGGAAGTATGCTTAGCGTGATAAATGACTGACGAATACCATATTAAGATAGACAAAATTTTTTCACTCAATCAGCAAGAATGCTTTGGTAGTCTTACAACAATCGCAGCCAGCGATACTTGTGTAATAGGCTCAGGAAGAGCCACAATTATACTCCCGATGGGCACAACATTGGTCATTGAAGAAGCCTTGTTGTACCCAGAATCGACTAGGACTCTCTTAAGCTTTAAAGATATCCGCGCTAACGGTCTCCACGTAGAGACTGAAGAAGAGTATGGTAAGGAATACCTACTCATTACAAAGCGCGAGGAAAATGGAAAAAGGGTATTAGAAAGACTTCCTTCATATGAATCTGGGCTATACTACACTCATATTAAGGCATCTGCAGCCTATACTGTCATGAAAACAATTTTTAGAAGCTCTGAACTTTTCTGTCTCTGGCATGATAGATTAGGCCACCCCGGTCTTAGAATGATGAGAAATATAATTACTAATTCTCAGGGACATAATATCAATGTAAAGAATTTTCCAATCCGTAAGATTTCGTGTGCCCTGCATGTGCCACGGAAAATGATTACTAGACCCTCTACTCAAAGTAAAGGATGAAATCCTGCATTCTGGATCGTATCCAGGAGACATTCTTGATCCTATACACCCTGTCGTGGCCATTTAGGTACTTTATGGTGCTCATCGATGCTTCCTCAAAATGGTCGCACGTATGCTTACTGTCTACGAGAAACCACGCTTTTGCAAAGCTGATCTCGCAGATAATTAAGATTAAGAATAATTTCCCTGATCATCATGTGAAGTCCATCAGGATGGACAACGCTGGAGAATTTACTTCAAAGGCTTTTGATGATTATTGTATGGCAATGGGAATTACCGTTGAGCACTCTGTACCACATGTCCACACCCAGAATGGACTAGCAGAAGCATTGATTAAAAGAATTAAATTCATTGCCCGACCGCTCTTGCGAATTGTAATTTGCCAACTACATGTTGGGGACACGCAGTCCTACACGCAGTAACTCTCATCAATTTTCGACCATCAGCATATAACATCCATTCACCTATGCAACTAGCGCAAGGGTCAACACCGAAAATATCCCATCTTCGAAGGTTTGGTTGCAAGGTTTATGTACCTATACCACCACCGCAGCAAACTGCAATGGGCCCTCTCCGAAAGTCTGGGATATACATTGGTTATGAGACATCATCCATAATCAAGTATCTCGACCCAATGATCGAGATTTGCATACACCGCCACGACAAAGATATTCGATGAGGATAGTTTCCGTCATTAGGGGAGGAAATCAACCCTTGATGAAAAATGTCGAATCGACGTGGCAAGCCACGGAATCCATGCACATGACCGCGACCGGTGAAACAAATAGAAGTCCGTAAGATAATTGATTTGCAAGCATTAGCGAATCAACCGCTCGACCACTTTAGTGATTTGAAAACTACGATTCACAACTGATCCGACGAAAGCGAGCGGGTGGACCGTGCAAGATTAACGACTGGATCACTGCACAGAGAACATGGGCCTGGCCCATCTAGAGCGGATAAAGCCCGACCAGCGTCAAATTCTAAGCCAAGTCCATCCATATCACTGGGCTTGGGCCATACCGTATTAACTCGGTCCGTCTATTCGAAACCAACTCAGAATTACCTACCCACTTCGGACAAAAAATCGTGCTTCTGTTTCCTCCGCATCGACCCGTCGGCCGTCGCCATCACTCCGCCTCCGTCTTCCTGCTTCGCTTGCATTTCAAATTTTGGAGGTTTTATCCTCATTCCCTCCTCCTCCTCCCCCAGACCCCCACCCACGCGCTTCGATTCGCTTCAGCTCCCGTCCCATGGCCGCCTCCCACCTCGCATCCGCGCTGCTCCCCACGGCGAGAGCGTCATCATCCCCAGGCTGCCTCTGAGCTTCACCCGCCACCGCCGCGGCCGCCCGTTCGGGAAACCTAGCGCCCTGGGTCCGCCCCTCCGGCGAGATGCCGGTGGGCCCCAACGCCTCCCCCGCCGCCGCCGATGGAGAGGAGGGATAATTTCCTTCGGCCCCCCGCCGCAGCCGCCGCCGGCAAGAGCCTCCCGATCCCCACCGCCGGAGACGCGGCCGCCAACCTGACCTCGTCCTCGGGCTCCTCCTCCTCACTCACGCTCTCCCCTCCGGACTTCCTGCGCCAGGTTCATGCCGCCTTCAAGCGGCAGAGACCTCTCGGTGAGTGGAACCGAGGCCCCCTCCGGTGTTGCTTCCGTCTAGGGTTTTTAATTTATGTTTGACGCTTTTCCCGTGCAAATCTAACTACGTTAAAAATGCATTAGTGTCAGGACTAGGGAAAGGGGAACTGACGATTAGATACTAAAATTTCAGCTTTACTGCCCCCTCTTAAATTTCATGCTTCAATTTGGTATTTTAGAAATTAAGTTGTGATGTTGCCTGGAGTATGTATCTGCATCCGAATGGATTTGTGTGAAATGTGTTGTTAACTTGCTTTGAACTTGTATCAGGTTCAATGCAGTCCAACCTCCCACGAGCAACCCGTGTCCTGGTACCCCGAGGTGACGGGCCGAAGAAAGCAGGTGCCAGCCCGTCCATTGTGCAGGATCCTCAAGAAAAGGTTATGAAGCAGCAGAGAGGCGCTCTGGGGGCCTCCAGGTTGCAAACTGTGGCGCCTGATCAAAAGAAAGTCGGCGCCAACGGTGGAGTACTGGCCTCAAGTCAAGACGAGTCGTTGTTGACTACACATTCGATGTTGGGAACCAGCACAGATACCGGTGATCAGAATGTCGTTCAGAACTACCAGCAGAAGAGTGAAATCGATCTGCTAGTGGATAGGAAGAAGTCACCGTTGGTTGTTTCTTCATCCCAGATGACACCTCGAAATGCATTGGTGGGGGAAGGTTTCAAGAAAGACCAGTTTTATTCTGTTGGTGATGCACAGTTAACTTCTCAAAGTAAGATTCCTTTTTTCCCCTGGCTATTATAAATTCAATGCAAAATTGTGTCTGTATTTAGTTATCAGTTTACATTGCAGGTGATAATGTAGGAGTCACTGTTGATAGTAGAATGGACAGTATGTTGTCTTATCTGCATTCTGTTTCATTGACAGCAGGAGATAATTTTCCTGCGGCTCAAGTAGCACATGATCAAGGCAGAAACCATCAGGAGCTTGAGATTGCTGATGCGGCAGTTGAGATCGATATCAAGTATGATGCAGCTAATTTGTCTCAGAGAGGGATTGAAGAGGCTTGTAATCAGAATCATGGAGAGCCAATGACCCGTTGCTCTGCCATTGGTTCATCAGTTACTGCTGTATCACTACATTCAGGGCCAACTGTTCAAAGTATGCGAGCTCCCCAGATCATCCAGTACTCTTCACCAATGCAGATGCGAGAATGTGCTGTAGAATCACCTGCAGGTGCACCAGGTCATGGCCCTCCGAAACAGCATGGAGCTGCAATGAGTGTTGGTCATTGGAATTCCAATAATCAGCAGGTTCCTAATCTGGTCAATGGTGCCACAGACAAAGCTGTTTCTGGTAACGGAGATTGTTTGCCATCCCAAGGATTATCTGCAAATGACCAATCTACGTCTGCCAGGGATGATGGTGCTTCCCGGCCAAACAAGGGTGAGAAGGAGCGTCGTAAAAAGAATTATGACCCTGATGTATTCTTTAAGGTGAATGGGAAACTTTATCAGAAACTTGGTAAAATAGGATCTGGGGGCAGCAGTGAAGTTCACAAAGTTATATCAGCAGAGTGTACAATATATGCCCTGAAAAAGATCAAGCTTAGAGGCCGTGACTACCCTACTGCATATGGCTTTTGCCAAGAAATTGAGTACCTAAATAAGTTGAAGGGAAAGAGCAATATCATACAGCTAATTGATTATGAGGTACCAGTTACTAGCCGTACCTCTGTTATTTGTCAGCAGAAGATGAAACTTGATACTACATGTAGTCATGTACAGAATACCTCTATTGATTTTTCCTTTTCTGTTCTTCCAAACAAAAAGAGATTATTGCTTCATCACCCGAACAATGATAGCATTGTCTTCTTCTCAGCATAAATAAAAATTGCTCTCGATTTATCATTCAACTTTCGTGCCTCCATTCAACCATTCGATAATCATGTAGCCTTATTTTAGTTTAGTTAGTTTTCCATAACTTACGATGCTGAATTCAAAGGATCAAGGGTCTGTATTACTATCTCGCAAGGACCATATACCTTCTTAAATACTCGTATTTTTTTTTCCAATGTTATAGTATTAGAAACTCGTACAAAATTAAACTTGTATCGTTAAAAGTTCTTATATCCTGGGCTCCTGATTTATTTCTTATCCATGCATGTCACAAAATGTCACTATTCCAGATGTACATGCAATTGAAAATACTCCCTCTATTACTGTTATCTGGTACCATTTGCACTTTGCCAGACCATGTACACACACCCATAGGGTCTAGATGGCATCTTTATCATGTCTTTCACATCATTGTTTCTATATATGTACTGCAGTGAGTCTGCAACCAGTACCTTCTGACGCACACTTAACATTATCATGTCCTGCGAAATTTCCAGTGCTCGACATCTTTCAGAACTTTAAAACCAACTGATGTTACTTTTTTCATGCAAAATATTTGGTTATAGTTTCCATTAAACTGCAAAAATCACATTTTGCGGAAACTTAGCATTTTTTTTTGGTTATCAGTAACCAATTTTGTCTGTGATGATTGAGATTTCAGCCCACCTTGCTGTATGAAACCCAGTTATAAACAACTATGGTTTGTAGTAAAATATGTCAGCCATCTTATTGTTGAATAATAGCATTTATCTGTGGCCCTGTGCAGTGCGCAGATGATACTTTCACTGTCTAGAAAAAAATATTGCCTAATATCCCTATGGCTTTTGCATTTACCAGGTCACTAATAAAAGTCTACTCAAAGAAGGTTCGATGTCACCTCGGGATGGAAGAATTAAGGATGACCACTACATTTACATGGTCCTTGAGTATGGAGAAATTGATTTAGCACATATGGTTGCTCAGAAGTGGAAGGAGAGAAACAACTCAAATATGAAGATAGATGAAAACTGGTTACGCTTTTATTGGCAGGTAACCTTTATTTTATCCAATCTAGGGTAATACGAGAGACTTGCATATAGGACAGTTAGGACTAACTATAACTAGAATGAAGGTGAATAATCTCCTCTGATGTAATTTTTTCCCATCTTCAAATCTTTACATAAAAAATGTGCTTCAATTGACTCAGTGAACTTATCGTAGAATACTGTTCTTAATAGCATTGCCCCTTTTTGAGTTGTGTCATTAGTTTTTCGAAACATGGTGTCATGAGTGAACTGATAAGTAGTGAATTGCTATAATTTTCCCTGGCTCATTTTGACCTATTCTGCATAACACAATATGCTTATACTTGTTATACTTGTATGTGCAAATTTCACTTCAGTCCATTTTAGTTATACTTGTATTTATGCATCATTGTTAGTTTGTTACAGAAGTATTAAGGTACTACCCGCATTATGCTTATGTTAAAATACAAGCTTGATATTTTTTGTTCTGAAATTTGTATATTCCTATGCCTTCTCAGTTTTCTTTTGTTTGTGTTGTAGCAAATGCTTGAAGCTGTCAATACAATACATGAAGAACGGATAGTGCACTCCGATTTGAAGCCTGCCAATTTTTTACTTGTGAGGGGCTCACTGAAACTAATTGATTTTGGCATTGCCAAAGCTATAATGAATGATACAACCAACATTCAACGTGATGCTCAGGTACCATGAGATGCAGCCTGCCACACACCCATACCCGCACACACAGTTGTGGCTTCTCTATTGTTGCATTCACCTGTGTATTAATAAGAATCTCAATGTGCACTCGTATAAAGATATTTTGTCTGTCATGCTAATTTGTGCTTTCTTGCTGTAATGAGCAGGTAGGAACACTTAACTACATGTCACCGGAAGCATTCATGTGTAATGAACAAGATTCGGGTGGAAACATTATCAAGTGTGGACGCCCATCTGATATTTGGTCTCTTGGTTGTATTCTTTATCAGATGGTGTATGGTAAGACACCGTTTGCCGATTACAAGACTTTCTGGGCCAAATTCAAAGTTGTCACTGATAAGAACCACAAGATCAATTATGAACCAGTAGACAACCCATGGCTTATTGATTTAATGCAAAAGTGCCTTGCCTGGGACCGAAATGAACGATGGAGAATACCCCAATTGCTGCAGCACCCATTTCTTGTTCCTCTGGTGCCAAGGGATTTACCTCCCATTGACCATGATCCGTATAGATTGCTGATGGAGAGAGCCAGAGTTCACTTGGCCAATCCTGAGGTTTCTAGACTTTGTTCTGAACTCCATAGTGTGATTGCGAAGCTCGAGGAGGATCAATGCAGTCCAACCACTAAGTTGTAATAGAGTGCAACGTTCATGGTATGTGGTGGTGTGATGCACATGTTCAATTCAGCTAGCAGTATCTTTACTGATACACTGCAAGTGAACAAGCTTACTGACCATCACTAATGTTATTGCTTATCATGATGCCAAGGTTGTTCAGTTCACATTCTTTGATTATGGAAATTGTCTACTAGAGGATTCCATATATAAATTTCATTATTACGAAGTTTGCTACTGTATGCCCTCCTCTTCGGTTACTTTGTTTATCCCCCAAAACCATCAGAGGTTAGGCTGACACGACATTTTCTTCATAGGATTCTTCCCTGATATGTCAGGAACTAGGAAGTGGGAAGTGTTGCTGCCCCAGCTGGGTTGCAGCACAAGTGCTTTAGTTTCTGTATCGGTTTGGTTCTTTTGAATTTAGGTGCGCGTGTCTGTTGTAATTTGTAAATAGTACCTGCTTGAGTTTGAGTCACAGGGAGCACTTTTTGGTGGTGCCCGGAGCATTCTTTGTTCCCTGGTGTTCGGAAGTTTATACAATACTATGTCAGAAGTGGCAACTGACTAATGTTAAAATTCAAGATATTTTGCTGTATGTTCGGTGCGGAAAGCATTCCAAGGCATATTTGAATCCACTAGTGGTTTGTCTTTTGGTTGAGCTTTTTTGTGATCGAACTGCAAGAATCCTCGATTCTGAAGTGTGCATGGGATTTTCGCTTGATAGCATTTATTCATTTCGTTCTGGAGGTGGCTAGATGGGTTGTGCGGGTCGGCACGAGGCATGCACATTCTGCACTGATTATGGGATGGCACGACATGACAGCTTAGGCTATACCTTGGTCCGCATTTCGGCATGATAGGCCGGCCTGGCCCAACGCAAATAGTACTAGGGCGTACCATGTACAACACGGCGGCCTGTGAGGAGGAGGAGCACAGAGTGGGAGCTAGGGGTGGGCGGGGTCGGGGCGAGGGGGGCGCGAAGAAGAGGTGGGGAGAGGAGGGGGCGCGGGCCACGGGGGAGAAGAGGGGACGGGGGAAGGCGGCATGGAGGCAAGGCAAGGGGGAGACAGACGGTCGGCGATCGACGTGGAGGGAGAAGAGGCCAGAGGAGACAGGGGGATGGGTGGCCGACGCGGAGGGAGAAGAGGGCGACGTGGGCGTAGTGCCATTGCGGCAGTGTCGCGTGCGGCAAGTAAATGGGCGCAAGGGCTAGAAGGAGGCAGAGGAGGCGTGTTGTGCCCGGCACGACACAAGGACAAATGCCTGTTGGGGCACGGTTAAGCACGGTGGGTCGTGCCTAGCATGGCATGGTTCGGGCGAAAAAGGTCGTTGGGGCCCATTTGGCACAGTAGGCCGTGCCCGGCACGGCACGACCCATTTGGCCTGGTAATGTTCTGATTTTTTTTTAATAATCCGATTGTTTTTTTAACGTCCAGGGCTTTAAAAATTCAAAAATCCCAAAATTGTTTCTATAAATAGCCAACATACCCCCTCATTCAGTGCACATCTATCACCCATTCTCTCTTTTGAATTCTGTTATGCAAATTGAGATTTCTTGCGATATAATTTGGGAAAATTCAAAAAAAATTATGCCAAATTTTGAAAAAATCAAAATTTAACAGCAAGTCAGCAAAAGAGGTACAATATTATTTTTTGGTTTTTGCATATTTTTATTGTTATTATCTGTAATGCTAAGATGAAAAAAAAATGTAAGTTTCAGTTTTGCAGCTTTTGTTATAGAAAATTATGATAGTTTTGCTCTTGGTGATGTTGAACTTTCACCGAAAGAAGTTGCATCCTTGGATAATACCGCTGCAGCTGCCTCAAACCAACCGGAGTTGTTACCGGAAGGGCAAGGAGGAGTTCCTTCATCGGGCTCTACGGTAGCATCTTCGTTGGTGACCGTCGTAGCAAAGAGGTCGAGGTCGTCTACGTCGGGAGTCTAGGAGAATTTCAACAGGACAACCAAAACAGACGCACAAGGATATCAGGTACCATATGTTGTTTGCAAAATTTATCTTAATGAATTGTCTTCAAAGTCTACAGCTGTAATGAGACACTTGCTTAAACAAGCTACAAGATTTAAGGTTAAGCAAGGATTGGTGAACGCAGTGATAAATTAAAGGACCTATTTAGTACGTGCATATTTTCGGTTGTCATGACCTCAGATATATGGAGTGGTCGGGTAATGGAGGATTATCTTAGTGTAATTGCTCATTATGTTAATGGTGATTGGGTAATAGAGAAAAGAATTATAGGCTTCAAAATAATTGATGTAGCACACACGGGTGATAATATTGCGGACTGTATTACCAAAGTCGTGGAAGACTTTGGTCTTATAAATAAAATATTCTCAATTAACTTAGACAACACCGCTTCGAACTCTAGCGCTATGGATATTCTTACTGTAGTGTTGAGTACATACGTCGATTCCTTTTTGCTACATCAACGATGCACTTGTCATATTATTAACCTTATAGTCAAATGTGGTTGGAAAAGGTTGACTTTGTATATTAAAGTTTTTCGTGATGTGATATATTACTTGAATAATTTTAATGTAAGAATATCAACATATAAAAACTTCTGCAAGGCAATGGGTATACGTCCAAGAAAGTTTTATTTGGATATGCTGGTAAGATAAAACTCTACTTACTTGATACTTAAGAGTATTTTTTCATGATTTTATTCAAATACACAATCAGAGCACTGACAGTATTGTACTATTGAATTAGCAATATTGGTTCGTTGTTGAGAAGATAATTCGGTTTTTAGAAGAAAAAAATTATGACACCACTTTGTCTGCTATATATTATCTAACATCTCTTATTATTGTGTATATTATTTTACAGATTGCTTGTCAATTAAAAATGTATGAAAATGACACAGTTTTACGAGAGACTGTTGTTGCTATGAAAAATAAATACCTTAAATATTAGAGAGAAATCCCTTCTCAACCAAGACCAACCTCTCACCCAAGGAATATGGAACTATTCGTCTATCTGGACAACGATACGGTGGATTTCAACTCATAAGGTTTCAAAATTTTGCAATGGTGGCATAGCCATAAGTTAACATATCTCATGATATCCATACTTACACGTGATGTGTTACCTGTTCATGTCTCGGTGGTTTCCCCCGGGTCCGCTTTCAGTCTTTCTGGCAGAATATTAGAGAGAATAACACGTCTCTCGGTGGTTTCCCCCGAGTCCGCTTTCAGTCTTTCTGGCAGAATATTAGAGAGAATAACACGTCCCGCGAGTGTGATAGTGGAGATACTTCTTGTTGGACCGAAAAGACGACTAGAGGGGGGTGAATAGGAGCACGCTCAATTTTTCAACCAATATCAGATTCAATACAAATTTCACTCTAATAGCTATGGAAGCTATGAAGATCAATATACCAGTACAACGGAAGACTAGTATTGAATCCAATCTAAACCCCGAAGAAAAACAACCAAAATCAACACGGGCTAAAATTCTAAGTGGTGGGCAATCTGACCTCTGTGTTAATGGCGGTCGGACCGGTCACCTTGGGCGGTCTGACCTCCAGTCTGATGAACAGTAAAAATATCCCAAAAAACGAAGTTGCAAATAGATGTAACTTTTGATCTACAACTCCAAACTTGATGAAACTTGGAACACACCTTCTCTAGGATGTCAGGAACCTATTCCAATCGAAGATCGTGAAGATACTTGGAAAAGTTACGACCTTTTTCCGTTTGAGAGGAGGAAGGTTCAAAACCGAGTCAAAATGAAAACTAGATCCAAAAAGTTACTCGTGGGTGATTGATGATCAGCATGATCCTAGATGTGTTCCCACATGTCACAGCAAGCTAGATCATGTGAAGAAATCAATCAAAGACTCACGAATCAAAGAAAGACTCAAAATCACCAAATAGAGATAAGGAAGGCAAAGAGACACATCTTTGAGCAAACTTTCTTTAGATTGATTTGATAGGGTTTGGGTTTACAGCCACTCTATTAATGGATGACAAAGCTCAATCCAAGAGCACAAAATTAAATCAAAACTCTCTAGAACCCTAACCTCCACTAATCATCTCCTAAGCAAAACTAGAGTTTCAACAATAATGAAAGGGTTGAAGGAGGTGCAGCCACCTCCCTCCTCTATTTATAGTGGAGGCTTGGACCTTCTAGAAAATTAACTTAAATGGGCTCCCGTTAAGGCCCAACACAAACGGGTGACACACGCACGCATTTTAAAGTGTCGTCTTCAACAGCCCTTGACCTAAACCGCTTCTCTTTGCGTCGTCTTGCGCCGCGGGTTGGCAAAAGGTCACCAAGGTGGTATTTGGTAAGATTACCAAAATACCTCTTCTCGGTTCTTCTCCAAAGACCGAGTCCATCTGCGCGAAGCACTTCGGCTGCTCCGCCACGTGTAGGTTGATCAACAGCTATCTCCATGTCAGCAAGTCTCTCCCACCCGGCTCCCACCGAAACCACCATGGCACTTGCACCGACTCCCGCGCCGCTTAATCAAACCAGTCGCACCGAACTGTTCGTTCGGTCCTCTTTGTCCATTCTGCACCATACTTGAGTTCCTTGACCTCACCCGGCATTGTCGATCGTTCTGGACCTCAGCTCTCCAAGCCTAATCCCGATCATCCTCGCCGTTGACCGTCGTTGACCACCAAGCAACCTGCACAACAATAGACAAGCAAATCGAATTCGGGAACAAGTTCTTCACAACTTGACCCACGTTAGTCAAAACATGCATCAAGCAACACATATGCACTGAAACTCATGACTTTGACCTAACAACTGAACTTCGCCGTCACGACGGGCGACGAACAAGTGACAACCGGTCAAACCGCCCCTCATGGCCGGTCTGACCGCCCACCCCAGCCGGTCTGACCGCCACCAGTTGGCCGGTCAGACCGCCAGATGGGACTTAGCCAAAATTTGGTCCCTGAAATCCCAGACCCTACTGGAATTTTATATCACGAATAAGTTTTGACAGGAGACTCCAAAAATCATGAGACCAAGTGCAACAGACTCCCCTCTCTTGCCTGCACCCTCTATTTCTGGCCCAACTCAAAATATCACCTCTGATAACTTGCCGATCCGACTTCCCCCTATGGGTCGGTCAGACCGCCATGAATCGGTCAGACCGGCCACCCTGGCCTGTCAGACCGGTTCTGGCCTGACCGAACTGTTTCTTTGCCGAAAACTCGTGAAACGACAAATCGTTAACGCTATTGCCAATTGTCACATCATCCTAAGATCTGAAGTGTATCCCCATGATATCCACAATCTCCCCCTTGATGAACACATTGGCAATAATCCAGAAAATATAATTTGGAGGTTTGAAAAGTAAAATACTTTCGTTTTCACACAAAGGCACAACTTGGTCCATAAGCAAGAGAAAGCAATGAAAATGACCAAGCTGGCATCAGAATAGCATAGGCATGTGAGATAAGGCAAAAGAAAGCATAAAAACTTTGATTTCCAGAAAAAGGTCAAAAATCTCACTTAATGTCCATATGAAAGAACAATTGTTCAATTGACCTTGGATCATCATGAGGATTAATAAATGCAATTCAAGTTCAGAAGAGTCAATAAGACAATAAGAATGTAATTCAAAAACTCCCCGTCACTAAGATCCATAGATTTCAGAAAATATCAAATTTTCATTTTCTCCCCCTTTGTTCAGTATTAACATTTTTTAACACATCTTCTCCCCCTTTTACAATGGAGTCATCAAGGAATCACGCCTTCTTCTCATCCAGAGATAACAAATGCAGAATGAAGAAAGAAGCATAAGAAGCATAAGGAGTATGCATAAAGTGCAATGGAGTGGCTTCATATTTGTATTTTTCAATTTTTGATTACAAGAAGCTTTTGAGATTACCCAAAAGAGCAAGCCAGCATTTCTAATATTGCACAAATAACATATCAAGCCTGACAGCGCTAGCAAGATCATGATAAGACATATATATCAAAGCTAAGCACGAAGGCTCAAATATAAAGCAATAAATATGATCAATTTAAGCAAAGCTTCAAATTCAGCAAGTTCATCAACAGGGATCCTAAAGTTAAACTGGCCATGTCAAAATATCAAAGTGAGATAAAAAATCTAACAAAGACCACATTAAGAGTCAATCAGGTCCTGTATTGAATCATTTTGCTCAGATTTCTCAAAAGCCTATTTGTCAACAGTTTTCTCATATGCACTGAATATTGAAGTTGACTAATGATCTAACTTAGTGACAAGATCCTGGACTAGAAGCCATCCACAAACTCATCCTAAGCTTCGACCAGAAGTTGATTAAAGGTATATCTTAGTAAAGAAGATCCTGGACTATGAGCCATCTACAAACACTTTCTAAGCTTCTACCAGGGCGACAAATCTTGAGGTTCATGTCATTTCTGACAAGCAGTCTCCATGAGATTGTCTGGATCATCAAACTATCTCCAAGTTCATGTCTTTGACAAGCAGTCTCGTAAGAGTAGTTTGGCACATTTTAAGCATAAGACAATCTTGATTTTTCATTTTTCACAGGAGCAGTTTTAAAATCTCAAGAACACAAAAAGCTCAAGTAAAGGTCAATTTTAGATTCACGAGCTAACAAAGCAATTCTGACAGGGCCAATGTCACAAAAGGAGCACTAATTGCGCAACTAGCTAAAACATCCATAAATTACAATTTTTAGTCCGAGTTGTTTTAGAGTTCTAGCTCATACAGCAAAGACTTATCTGTATATGTGAAAGCAAGATAATTCTAGCAAGTCAAGGAACTAGACATGGCATTGAGCAAGAATTGAAATACCAAAACTCCAAAGGGTAATAGGCAAAGCTTCATCAATTTTAAAAGATAAGCAGAAAATCTTATATTACAATGCATCTTTTTGGATTTTTCATATGAATGCAATAAGATACAATGAGATGCAATAAAAAGCATAAAAACCTAAAAAAAGATCAATAAGTTCAGAAAAAGAACAATAAAAGATCAAAAGAACAATGTAAGATCAGAAAAGATCGAACTCCCCCTCAAACCAACCCATAGGGATAAATTACCCCTAACTCGCTTCTCAAGGTGGCAAACCTAGTTGGGTCTAAAGGCTTGGTGAGGATATCAGCCAGTTGAGCCTCGGACTCCACGAAGTGCAGCACAATAACACCCTTCTCGACATGGTCTCTAAGGAAGTGATAGCGAATGTCTATGTGCTTGGTCCTAGAGTGTTGCACAGGGTTCTTAGCAATGTTAATAGCAGAAGTGTTATCACAGAAAAGAGAAACACTAGCAAAATTTAACCCATAGTCCTTAAGAGTGGATACCATCCACAAAATCTGACTACAACAACTAGCAGTAGCTACATATTCAGCTTCAGCAGTAGATTGTGCAACAGAGAACTGCTTCCTAGAAGACCAAGAAACAAGAGAAGTACCTAGGAAGTGACAAGTGCCCGAGGTACTTTTCCTATCAAGCCGACAGCCCGCAAAATCAGAATCAGAAAACCCCCGAATGGACAAAGAAGAAGAGAAGGAGTACCAAATGCCATACAGGAGGGTAGAGTATAAATACCTGAATATGCGCTTAACAGCTTGGCGATGGGAAGCTCTCGGAGACGACTGAAACCTCGCGTAGAGGCAGACTGTGAAGTGCACGTCCGGTCTTGAGGCCGTCAGGTACAGGAGGGAGCCGATCATGCTGCGGTACTCGTGTTGATCCACGGCTTCTCCTTCCTCATCTGGATCCAAAGCAGTCGAAGTCGCCATGGGAGTGGCGATCGGCTTGCAGTCACCCATATCGAAGCGTTTGAGCAGGTGCTTAGTATACTTCGTCTGATGGATGAAGATCTCTTCCTTACATTGTTTGATTTGAAGCCCCAGAAAGTAATTGAGCTCTCCCATGATGCCCATCTCAAATTCCCTGAACATAGCCTCAGAAAAGCTGGAAACAAGAGCATGAGAAGAACCACCAAAGATAATATCGTCAATGTAAATCTGAGCAAGCAGGAAGTTATTGCCACGCCTAAGAATGAACAAGGACTTGTCTACCTTACCCATCTCAAAATCATTCTTAAGCAAGAAGGTCTTAAGCCTATCATACCAGGCTCTAGGGGCTTGTTTAAGACCATACAAGGCTTTGAACAACTTGAAGACATGATGTGGGTTTTTGAGATTCTCAAAGCCTGGGGGTTGCCTAACATACACTTCCTCCTCTATGTAACAATTCAAAAAGGCACTCTTAACACCCATCTGATATAATTTAAAGCTCTTAGATGCAGCAAATGCAAGCAGAATGTGAATGGCTTCTAGTCTAGCAACAGGAGCAAATGTCTCATCAAAATCTAACCCCTCAACTTGGCTAAACCCCTAAGCTACCAACCTAGCCTTGTTTCTAATCACAGAACCATCCTCATTTTGTTTGTTTTTGAAAACCCAGCGGGTTCCTATAACATTATGACCACTAGGAGGTTCTACTAGGTTTCAGACTTTATTCCTCTCAAAATTCTCTAACTCCTCATGTATGGCATTGACCCAACTAGAATCAGATAAAGCATGTGATATATCGCGGGGTTCAAAAGAAGCTACAAAAGCATAATGAGAATAGAGATTTGGATCATGATACCTGGAGCGAGTGACTCGCTCATGGAGATTACCTATCATCTGATCCGGGGGGTGCTGCCTTTGAATGTGAAGTGGCGCACCCGGAGAGAAAAATACCTCTTTGACCTCCGTAGGTACTGCTGATGATGAAGATGCAGCAGGTGCCTCAACTGAAGGCGAAGTAGTCACAGTAGGTTCTTGTCCTCGAATAGGAGCGTCAACAGCAGCGGGTGGAAGAGCATCATCGACTCCATCATCATCTTCCTCTACAAATATACTCTCTGTCACATGTGTATCACCTGAAATATCTGATCTAGCTCCAGGGCTAGTCTCATCAAAAGTGACATTGCATGTCTCCTGAACCAGGTTAGTTTCAACATTAAAAACTCGAAAACCCCTTGAATGCGCAAGATAACCTAGAAATAAACCATCAAAAGTTCTTGACTCAAATTTATCTAGGTTTCCTGTCTTGAGAACAAAACACTTGGATCCAAAGACTCGAAAGTACGAGACAGAGGGTTTTCTACAAAACTGAAGCTCATAAGGAGTCTTGCCCAAAGACGGTCTCAAAAAGACACGATTTGCAATATGGCAAGCAATAGAAATAGCTTAAGCCCAAAACCTCCTCGGAGTGCTATACTTATCTAGCATCGTCCTAGCCATCTCGACAAGGGTCATGTTCTTCCTTTCCACAATGCCATTTTGTTGAGGGGCGTGTGGAGAGGAGAACTGATGCTCAATTCCACACTCAGCACAAAAGGAAGCAAAAGAGGTGTTCTTGAACTCCGTGCCATTGTAACTGCGGATCGCTCTCAAGGCACTCGGAAGTTCAGAAGCCAAACGAAGAACAAGATCATGATAATGATCAAAAGCTACATCCGTCGAAGCAAGAAAGAACACCCAAGTGTATCTAGAAAAATCATCGACTATGACAAGAATGTACCATTTTTCACCAACTGACCGAACCCTAGCGGGACCAACAGTATCCATATGAAGCAACTGTCCTGGTCCGTCAGTCATGACCATAGTCACTGAAGGGTGTGAGGCGGCAACTTGCTTGCCATGCCTACAGGGCGCACATACAGCATCCTTGACGACTTTAAGTATAGACAAACCTCTCATGAGCTCAAGGTTGCTAACTCGCGTCAGATGATCAAAACCAATGTGCCCCCAAACGACGGTGCCAAAGCCAAAACTCGGAAGAAGAATATGAAATCAAGCACTTGAGAGAACCAGCAAGAGATTCAAAAAAATCAGCTTCCAAGATCCTAGCAACTCTAGTAATCCCAAAAACAAACTCACCAGATGAATCAAGCACCCGACAAGTATTTTTCTTAAATCTAGTCTCATAGCCACCATCAAGAAGTTGAGAGACAGAAAGCAAATTAAACATTAGCTTATCCACAAGGGCGACGTCCTTGAGGATGAACTTGTCGTTCACCCTGATCGATCACGTTCCTTCAATCCGCCCTTGCTTATCATCTCCAAAGGTGATGAAGTCATCACCCGTCGACCGCGTGAAGGAGGTGAACTATCTTGAGTCTCCGGTCATGTGGCGTGAACAGCCGGAGTCGACGAACCACGTGTCCTTTCTCTTTCCGCGGTAATCCTGAAAATCAAGGCACAGAAGAACGATATGTCTCAATACTGGGGTTGGTTAAACAAGACTTGGGAACCCAGTACTGAGACACACGTCTGTGAGTAGTATGCAAAGCAGAAGTGCTATCCTTGATTATGTTTGAAATTCTGTTATGAGCAATGGTTACACTAATATGAGAGTTATCCTGTCTAGGAACATAATGATGAGCATGTGACACAAATCCTAAACCAGGTTTCTTCTTTTCTACGTTACCATGTCTCATAAAAGCTCTAGGTTGATTGGATGAAATTCTAGCAAAAATTTTCTTATCATTCTTCAACCTACGCCAACAGAACTCAACCAAATGTCCATCCTTCTTGCAATAGGTCCAATGGTACTTGATACCACTGGGAGAAGCACCCTTTGACTTAACAGCTGGTTGGGCAAAACCCGCAGATTTAAAAATAGTTTTTGCAGGTTGGGTTTTGAATTCAACTAACCTATTTTCCAAGACTTGAGTAACTTTTGGCTTAGAATTATCTTGGACAGAGTTGTATCCTAATCCTTGCTTCTTATAAGGAGTTTTAGACTTATCCAGAATCATGTTTAATTGTTTCTTACCTTTAGAAAAAATTTGTAAGGTATCATTAAGATAAGTATTTTCTTCTTCAAGATTAACACATGATTCACAAGTTTTACCCTTAATGGCTCTAGCATATCTCTCCTTATATAAGGTAGCTTCAAGTTTAAGAGTTTCAAAATAAATACAAGTAGCAGAATCAATTCTATCCTTAAACTTAGCAAATTTAGCTCTAATTGCATTTACTACGTCTTGTACTTCATGTTCTCGTTCAATGCAAAAAGAGCAAAGGCTAGAATCAACCACACCAGAAGCAACCAACTTGCTAGAATCTAAGCATTTTTCACATAGAGCAGATTTAACCTCAACTAGCTCAGTCCTAGCATTTTCAAGTTGTTGCAAAATAATATCATGAGCAGATTGCAGTTTAGCAAATTCTAAGTGTAGAGCATGGCAGGAAGAATATTCATCAGATTCAAGAGTCTTAGCGTTTGCAAGTTCTAAAGTCAAATTATCTACTTGAGACTCTAAGTCCTTGTTCCTGGCCAGGATATACTCTAAAGCCTTATCCTGACTCATGAGTTGCTCAAAGATAGTTTCGCATCTATCAGAAAGGACATCATAGGAGAGAGGTACCTCATCGTCGTCGACGTCATCGGAGTTGGCCATGAAGCAAACGCCGGTGAAGTCCTTGGCCTTCTCCTTCTTCTTATCTTGAGGGATCTCCTCCTCCTTGTCATCCTCGCTCCCGGAGTCCACATCGCTTAAGGATTGTTCCCCAAAAGCGGCAAGAACCCGGTGAGCTGCTTTTGTCAGCTTGGCAGAATCAAATCTTGATTTGTTCCATTGAGGCTTCTTCCAAGCTAGCTTTCCCTCCTTATGGTTGCTCTTTCCTTTCAACTTGGGGCAATTTGTCCGGATATGATTAAGCTCACCACACTCATAGCAAGTCACGGGACCTTCTATCTTTTTGTTTCTCATATTGTTTTAGGCCCGTGTGGCTTTTCTGACTATGAGGGCTAACTCGGCCTCAGGAAGACTCTCAAACTCCTCTTCATGGATTGCAGATAAACCAGCAAGTAAAAATCCAGAAGAAGACTTAGAAGACCCATCAGAAGCTCTCTTGAGCGAGTCTGCTACCAAGGCCATGTTTTCCTTCTTGGGATGATCAATCCTCTTGATCTCATGAGTCTTGAGCTTGCTATAGAGCAGCTCCAAAGTCAGATCAGAGAGGTTGACGTTCTCCTCAATAGCGGTAGCCTTTATCTCCCACTCCTTCGTGTTGATTGCAGCCAAGAGGTAGGTGGCATTTTCAGACTGAGAATATTCAATACCAACAGCTTTCATCTTATTAACAACTTTGTTAAAGCGACTAAAAATATCATCGATGCTCTCTCCAGGACGCATCTCGAATTTGTTATATTCACACTTATAGATTGTCTGGCGTACTTTCTTGATTTGGGACGAACCCTTATGATAGGTTTCAGGGTATTCTAAATCTCGTGCGCAGTCTCAAGATTGCAAATCTGATCATACTCCTGTCTACCAAGCCCACCATATAAGAGGTTCTTTGCCTTATTGTTGTTAGCCAAGAGGGCTGTTGAAGCCGGCGTAACAACTTCGGGAAGAACGAGCGGGGATCGAACAACCTCCCATATAGCTTGTCCTTCGCTCTCAAGGAAGACTCGCATGCGATTCTTCCAAAAGGCATAGTCGTACCCATCGAAGATATGCGGCTTGGTGGAGTACTTATCCATCGCCAGTTCGGTGGACCTGCTAAGATCAAGATTGAACTAACCGGGCTCTGATACCACTTGTTGGACCGAAAAGGCGACTAGAGGGGGGGTGAATAGGAGCACGCTCACATTTTCAACCAAGATCAGATTCAATACAAATTTTACTCTAATAGCTATGAAAGCTATGAAGATCAATATACCAGTACAACGGAAGACTAGTATTGAATCCAATCTAAACCCCGAAGCAAAACAACCAAAATCAACACGGGCTAAAATTCTAAGTGTTGGGCGGTCTGACCTCTGTGTTAATGGCTGTTGGACCAGTCATCTTGGGCGGTCGGACCGGTCACCTTGGGTGGTCTGACCTCTAGTCTGCTGAACAGTAAAAACAGCCCGAAAAATGAAGTTGTAAATATATGTAACTTTTGATCCACAACACCAAACTTGATAAAACTTGGAACACACCTTCTCTAGGATGTCGGGAATCTATTCCAATTGAAGATCGTGAAGATCCTTGGAAAAATTATGACCTTTTTCCGTTTGAGAGGAGGATGGTTCAAAACCGAGTCAAAACAAAAAGTAGATCCAAAAACTTGCTCGTGGGTGAATGATGATCAGGATGATCCTAAATGTGTTCCCACATGTCACAGCAAGCTAGATCACATGAAGAAATCAATCAAAGACTCACGAATCAAAGAAAGACTCAAAATCACCAAATAGAGAGAAGGAAGGCAAAGAGACACATCTTTGATCAAACTTTCCTTAGATTGATTTGATAGGGTTTTGGTTTACAGCCACTCTATCAATGGAGGACAAAGCTCAATCCAAGAGCATGAAATCAAATCAAAACTCTCTAGAAACCTAACCTCCACTAATCCTCTCCCTAAGCAAAACTAGGGTTTCAACAATAATGAAAGGGTTGAAGAGGGTGCAGCCACCTCCCTCCTCTATATATAGTGGAGGCTTAGACCTTCTAGAAAATTAACTTAAATGGGCTCCCGTTAAGGCCCAACACAAACGGGTCACACACGCACGCATTTTAAAGAGCCGTCTTCAACACCTCTTGACATAAACCGCTTCTCTTTGCGTCGTCTTGCGCCGCGGGTTGGCAAAAGGTCACCAAGGTGGTATTTGGTAAGATTACCAAAATACCCCTTCTCGATCCTTCTCCGAAGACCGAGTCCATCTGCGCGAAGCACTTCGCCTGCTCCGCCACGTGTAGGTTGATCAACGGCTCTCTCCATGTCGGCAAGTTTCTCCCATCCGGCTCCCACCGGAACCACCATGGCACTTGCACCGACTCCCGCGCCGCTTGATCAAACCAGTCGCACCGAACTGTCCGTTCGGTCCTCTTTGTCCATTCTGCACCATACTTGAGTTCCTTGACCTCACCCGGCATTGTCGATCGTTCTGGACCTCGGCTCTTCAAGCCTATGCCCGATCATCCTCGCCGTTGACCGTCGTTGACCACCAAGCAACCTGCACAACAATAGATAAGCAAATCGAATCCGGGAACAAGTTCTTCACAACTTGACTCACGTTAGTCAAAACATGCATCAAGCAACACATATGCACTGAAACTCATGACTTTGACCTAACAACTGAACTTCGCCACCACGACGGGCGACGAACAAGTGACAACCGGTCAGACCGCCACTCAGGGCCGGTCTGACCGCCCACCCCGGCCGGTCTAACCGTCGGATGGGACTTAGCCAAAATTTTGCCCCTGAAATCCCAAACCCTACTGGAATTTTATATCACGAATAACTTTTGAGTGGAGACTCCAAAAATCATGAGACCAAGTGCAATAGACTCCCCTTTCTTGCCTGCACCCTCTATTTCTGGCCCAGCTCAAAATATCACCTCTGATAACTTGCCGGTCCGACGCTTCTATGGGTTGGCCGATCGCCATGAATCGGTCAAACCGCCACCTGGCCGGCCGATCGGCTCGCCCGACAGAATCGCTTGTTTGCCGAAAACCTGTGAAACGACAAACCGTTAACGACATTGCCAATTATCACATCATCCTAAGATATGGAGTATATCCCCATGATATCCACACTTCTAATTGTGAAGGGTTGTGGCAAGGATGTAGAAATCCTTATTTAATTATTTTTCTGTAATCCTTATTATGAATAATGACACTATTATATACTTCTTGAGTATATCTCTTAATGTTCATAAGGGAGAAGCTGGAGTCGTAAGATCTTCTATGACTACCTCATGATTGTAAGTTCTTCTACGATCACCCCATGGTCGTAAGTTCTTCTACGACCCGGTCAGTTACGACCACCCCATAGTCGTAAGTCTTTCTACGACTAGCACATGATCGTAACTTCTACGATCACCTCATGATCGTAAGTCCTTCTACGACCAGGTCAGTTACGACCACCCTATAATCGATCGAGCTTACAGACAAGTAAGCCCAATTGATTAGGCCATTTAAATAGTCAGTATACGCTATTATTTTATGAAATAACTGCACGATTAATTTATCTGTCCTGGTGATAACTGCCTGGTGACGTGGGAACGTTACTTCTCCTACAATAATCTCCGGTAACTATGCCATCATTTGAAGCATTGATACACCATTTGGGCTGAAGAAATTGTCGTCCACTTCGAGCAAGCTATAAAAGGTGGAATCACCAGACAGCGGAGAGAGAGAGAGGAAGAAAGACATAATCTGTAACCGGCATACTCAATATAGCCACACAGGAGTAATGTTGTTATTCTCTCTAGAGAAGGCCCGAACCTGTATAAAAATCCATGTGTCATTTTCTCTGCGTGATTTGAGTCTACGAGATCCCCCGAATCAAACAATCATTACGTAAGTTTGGTTCTAAAACATCGACAGTTGGTGCCAACCATGGGGATCTTCAGGTCATCAGGTTTTCTTCATTTCCTCCCAACTCTAATGCTTCCATGGTAGGAGAGTGGGACAATGAGAACAAGTTCGACTTGGCTGATTACGCAGATATCGACATGGATGCCAGCTTCGACTACGAGCCGAGTATTGTATCATCTGATGGTGATGTCGCCTCCAGAGATCATTCTGCAGAAGACCATACCACTGATGGAGTTGAGAGGGATCCCTATCCCCCACAAAGTTACATCCAAATAAGGAACCAACTTTCTCACAGGAAAGGGTCAATTCGACCATAATCAGGACTGCTCTGAGGCAGCCCCAAGACATGGTGAGGCCTCCCCCTCCAAATGTTCAAGTCCGCCTAAGGCAGTTCGACCTAGTACAGCAAGTCCTGGAAGCCATCATTCTGGAGCTTCATCAGCACCTGGTGGTACTGTCTCTCCGGTTAGCCCCACAGAGGATGGGGTCGAACATACTTTTCCTGAGAATTCGACCACCCCATCGCAGGACTCATTTGCAGACGGAGACGGTTATGACCTAGAAATCCCCTTCCTGTAGGGGTTTGTTGCAAGTCGTCGGACGGTGTCTTTCGATTACTCCTTGTGGATATCGTGAGGATATGTGCACGATCTCAGGATGATGAGTCAATTGGCAATGGCTTTGTTGGTTTGCAAAATCTCGCATTTTCGGGTTTGCTTGATCTGTCGCACCACAGCGGTCCGATCGGCGATGTTGGGCGGTCAGACCGCCCGTGGAGGTCCGACCGCCATAGTGGCCATCCGACCGGCTTCTTTGAAAAGTGGCTTTTGGAGCTAAGCCAAAAATAGGTTGTGTAGGCAGGTGAGGGGAGCCTCCTGGATGTGGTCTCATTATTTTTGGAGCTCCCAGTCAAAAGTTCTATCGAGTTGAAAATTCCAGAAGGTTTCGGATTTTCAAGCTGGAATTTTGGCTAAGTCCTTTCGGGCGGTCCGACCGCCGTTGTGGCATCGGTCCGACCGGCCTGGAATCGGTCGGACCGGTGGAGTGGGGCGGTCAGACCACCGTTCACTTGAAGGTGAGCCTTCTTTGCATTGATGTGTTTTGATTGTGGTTTTTGTATGGTTGTCAATGCTTTATTGTTGCATATTGCATTGCGGAGCTAACGTGGGTCAAGTTGTGAAGAACTTGTTCCTGGAAATGGTTTGTTTGTCTATTGCTGTGCAGGTGGCTTGCATGTCAACGACGTCAACGGTGAGGTGGATCGGAACTACGCTTGCAGAGCTGAGGTCCAGAACGATCATGGATACCGGGTGAGGTCGTGTGACACAAGCATGGTGCAGAATGGGCAAGATGGATCGAACGGGTAGTTCGGTACAGCTGGGTGGATCAGGTGGTGCGGATATCGGTGCGAGTCTCTGGGAGGTTCCGATGGGATTCGGACAAGAGAGTCTTGGCGACGTGATGAGAACCGCTGATCAACCTACATGTGGTGAAGCAGGCGATTGCTTCAACAGATGTTGTGTGTGGGTCCCATGTGTGAGTGGGTCCCAAAAGTGAAACCCTAGGCCTCTCATATAAATAGAGAAGGGGGAGACGTAAAACCCCTTGAAGCTTCCATTTGGTTTTCCCTTAGCCTTTTCTAGGGTTAGGGTTTGGAGAGGAAGAGAGGGAGAGATTGTGGTTCCTCCTTGGTGAACTCTTGTCCTCCTTGAGGGAGTGGCTTTGTAAGCATCTTGTGAGATCAATCAATCTTGTCATGCTTGCTTGAGAGATCATTTGTCTCCCTTTTGTGTTCTTCTCTCTTTTGGATGAATTTGGTGCTTCCTTGATTCAAGTGTTTAAGCTTGGTCTCTTGACCCATTGTGTCTTGCTTTGATGTGTGGGAATACTCCTAGAATCGTCTAGACCATCAACCCCCACAAGCAAGTCTTGAATCAAAGATTTTCATATTTCTAGGGTTTGTGCACTTCTTTGGTAAAACCTTGAGAGATCAATTTGGCGAAGTGGATCTGAAGGATCGTCGCTAGAAATAGGTCTCTAATATCGATGAGGAGGTGTGCTCAAATTTGGTCAAGTTTCATTGGTTGAATCAAAAGTTGGATCAAATTTCGTTTTGGATTTGGGCTTGATTTTTCAAAGATCGGATCGAACCGGTCGACCGATTTTATAACGGCGGTCCGACCGCCGCGCTCGAATCGCTAAGTATCGCTGGTCGAACCGCTATCCACCGGTCCGACCGCCAGCTAGTAGCCGGTCCGACCGCTCGGTGACCGTCGGTCAGACCGCTGTGCCCAGATCTGCCCTTTGAGATTAAGTCTCCACTTGTGTGTCGTGTGGTTGAGCGGGATTATCGAATTCAGCACACAGCTTTCTCTGTGCGCTTACTGATCTTCTTAGCTTTCATAGCTAAAGGAGTAAAGTTCGTGTTGAATTTGATTTAGGCGAGAAAGTTGAGAAAGCGCCTATTCACCCCCCCCCCCTAGTCGCCTTTACGGTCCTACACTCCTCAAGCGAGGAGGCCTTGAGCGCAAGTAGAGGTCATCAACGGGAGGTCTTCGTCCTTCCCTCAGGTGATGACCACTCTACTAGAGACAGGACTGATGATACTCCCCGACGATCACACATTGCGACCCCTCGTGACAATGGTAAGGACGCCTCTGGTGATGAACAGGGTCAACACTCTGATGAGCGTGCGAGAAATCCTTGAGATAATCGCACTTCATTGAGGCAAACTCAAGGATCAGACATGGATGATCCGACAACTCGATAGAGAAGAATAGCGGCTTAGAGAAATCTGCCTGAGCGCTTTCAGTATCAGTCAGAGAAAGCTCAGGAACTCCAACATATCAGCTATCTTCTCGAGAACCCAACTCAAGAGCTTGCTCTAGCGCCTAGCTACGACCTCTTCGCCAAGAGATCGCACGAAGGCTTCGAAGCGCAATGACCAGACTCGAGCAACCTCGCCGTTATCATTCCGGAAGTCATAGCGGTACGACTCCATCAGCTTTCAGTCGTTCGAACAACTCACCATGCGGAGATCGGCGCAACAACAGGGTATGTTGTTCTACTAACCGGAGAAAGGTTCTTTGAACGCCTGAAGATAAACAAGCTCTCAGAAGAGGTGATTGTTCACCACTCCGACACAGATATCTGCAGTAGCAGACGAGATACGAGGAGTATTACCCTCATAGAATCAAGACTTATCATAACTCGGGTTCACCCACTGCCGGGTATCATCGTGTACGATCACCTGATGACGACAACCCATCTTTTTTTGCAAAGAAGGTGTTACGAAGTAATTACCGGATGTAGGACATTCTCGCCTGACCTCTAAGCAGTTCGCTGGCCGTGACGATTTCGACCAGTGAACATGGAGAAATTCGATGAGTCTCAGAATCCTATCGAATTCCTCCAAATCTACACGACCATTGTTCAAGCAGCAGCAGGAGGAGGAGAGCACGTCATGGCGAATTACCTTTCGACTGTGCTTGTCTTCGACCAACTTGTCAAGCGCTCGAGGCTTGGGTACAAGAATTACCCTCAGTATTATGGGCAATTTGTACGACTGCTAGTCGGGCCACAGGTGAAACACCTTTTTTCCTAGTTTTCAATGCTGAAGCCATGCTTCCACCAGAACTAAAGATCAAGTCGACATGAGTTGAAACTTTCAACGACTCTACCCCAGAACAACTTCGAGCAGATGACATCAACCTACTCGAAGAAAAGAGAAATCAAGCCTTAATCCGTCCAATAGTATACCTGCGAGCCCTCCGCAAATACTACGATCGTAAGGTCCAACCTCGCAGTCTTGTTGTACGTGACATGGTATTGAAGAAAATTCAATCCCAGTCTAATTGGAACAAGCTTCCCCAAGTGGGAAGGTCCTTACACAGTGGTCGAAGCTATGCGACCAGGTTTGGTACGACTATCAATGGAAGATGGTCGGATTCTCTCGAACCCTTGGAACATCGACCAATTACGCAAATTTTATGCATAACCAACTACCCCGACAATAAAGTATCAAGTTCTTTCTATCTTTATTATCTTACTTTGAGTAGCGCTTCAATTATTTTTCGACTATCCCCTGGTCGTAAGTTTTTCAACACTTCTTTACGCTGGTCGAAAGGATAGGAACATCAGTTAGTCGAAGCCTTTCCTTTCTGCACGTGGTCTTGCCCACTAGAAGGAACTTCCTAGTGTCGACTCGTTCCTCACTTTTGCTGCCAACACAAAGAGCTCAGGTTCAACAAACATTGTCGAAATATTTTCAAGCCAACTCTTAGTACCTTAGTTTATTTCTTCATTCGTTTTGAAAAATACTCTAAGCAGAGTACACTTTGGTAATTTGTTCGACTACTCTTAGTAAACTC
This sequence comes from Hsuehochloa calcarea, assembly GCA_036346395.1. Taxonomy (NCBI): domain Eukaryota; kingdom Viridiplantae; phylum Streptophyta; class Magnoliopsida; order Poales; family Poaceae; genus Hsuehochloa; species Hsuehochloa calcarea. Next base: position 18,310,201 of record CM070597.1, on the reverse strand, counting down.
GGTTGGTTCTAACTAGTCGGAAAAAGACACAAACCTAGTCGAAGTATTTCCTCTCTGCACATGATCCTGTCCACTAGAAGGAACTTCCTAGCGTCGTCTTGTTTCTAACTCTTGCTACCAAGGCAAACCTATTAAGTGCACTCGAAAAGGTCGAGCGAATTCTAAAGGAACTCCAGACGTTTATCTAACTCAAGTTGCTGCTCTAGATTTGATTAATCTATTCGGAGATGGTAACATCAACTAGTCGAAGTCTTTCCTTTCTGCACGTGGTCCTGCCCACTAGAAGAAATTTTCTAGCGTCAACTCGTTACTACTCTTATGACATGTGCATGACAATCGGGATCACAGACTATAAGTTAGTCAAACCTCTTTTTTTTAGAAAACCCTTTTAACACTATTTACTTAGTTTCTTTAAATAAACTGAGTAAATAGTCGGGGACTAGGATAAAGTTATTAATACGACTTTAATTCTTAGTCTTAATCTCTTTTTCATTCATTATCTTATGAGTTACTAACTACTCAACAAGATGATTTTTCAGGAAGAAAGTATCATATATATCAACAAACTTATCTTTGCAGGTTCCTATTACAAACTACTCAAACGAAGGAGATCCTATCTGCATCTCCTCTGTGACTTCCTTGCTGATCGACTGCATATCTTCCATCAACCGCCTCACTTCTGCTTCAGAGTAGTCGAAGTCGGCTTTGACTGGTTGCAGATTAAAGTTGGGGTCATGAGCTTTAAGTTTTGCCAGAACAAAAACTTATTCCCCTTCGACTGCCTCCTTTATCGAATCAGCTTGGTTGGTCTTCAGAGTGATCACCAACTCTAGCAAAGTCCCGACTTATTTTTCAATGGTACTCAAGTGAGCAATTATCGTGTCTTCACGAGGAGTGACCTTATCGCCATGTAGCCCACTGAGTACATTGTTAAGGAGAGAAATGTTGTCCTGAAGGTTGATCGTCATCGACGTCATCTCCTCCTGATTACAAGTTAAAGCCTCACGGAGTTGTTTTATTTCGACTGCTTGTTCTGAAAAGAATAAAGCTAGTCAGATAAAGTGACCCCTAAAGGAAAACAAAAGTGGTCGCATAAAAATAATTATTTACCTGCCAGTCGAGAATCTAATTTCTTGACTTCATGGTCATGAGAGGCATTACTTTTTGCATAGCACTCCTCCCAAGACTTAACCTCCTGATCATTTTCTTTGGCGACACGGCAAATCTCGTGAACAACTATAGTCTTGTCTTTGACCTTTTTTTCTGAAAAGAAATGAGGGTTAGAAAAAGAAAAGAATGTTATAAGCGGTCTTAAGTTCAACACTTACTGTTTATTTGTCCCTGCAACTTTTGAATTACAGAGTTTCCTCCTTAAGCTTCTTCAGAAGGACATCTTTCTCTTCCCTTAGCTTTTTGGTCTCGACCTTCTCATAGTCGAGCGAATCGGCCAAGGATTTTTCGTCGCTCTTGAACCTACAGAGGAAAATAGTAGACATGAGCATAGGACAAGCGGTTGTAAGTCTTTCTACGATTGATACCTAGTCGTAAGTTTTTCTACAAACAATCCTCTGATCTTAAGTTCTCCTACTACCATTATCCAGTCATAAGTTTTTCGACGATATTTCTCTGGTCGAAAGTTTTTCTATGACCAGCACATAGTCGTAAGTTTTTCTACGACAATCCTCTGGTAGTAAGTTCTCCTACGACCAGTATCTAGTTGTAATTTTTTCTACGATATTTCCCTGGTCGTAAGTTCTTCTACGACCAACAAATAGTCGCAAGTTTTTCTATGAAAATCCTCTGGTCGTAAGTTATCCTACGACCAGTATCTAGTTGTAAGTTTTTCTATGATATTTCCCTAGTCATAAGTTCTTTTACGACCATCACATAGTCGTAAGTTCTCCTACTACAATCCCCATAAGCACTGTGCAAGTGGTCGAAACATAAACGAATACGAGTAACAGTGACTTACCATCTTTCTCGCCGTCAGAGTTCGCATTCTCCGTCGCACTGCACAAGTTGTCCGTTGTACTGCAATGTGATGATAATTTGCTCTAGAGCTCTCTACATGAAGAAGGACAGTGAGAGACGAGAAAAGCCACATATATAAATGTTGAGTAACAAGCGCTTACGTTGATGCTCATTCGAGCAAACATGGAGAGTACGCTTGCAGGGTTCTTCAGTTCATGAAGCTTTTGAACCCGATTCAACCACACCTTTCTGAGACGCTCATCATCAAAAGTATTCCCCTATCAGGAATATCCTTGGGGTGTGAAACTCGGGTACGAGACTTGAAAGCAGAAGACCCCACAAACGGAAGACGGGCCAAAGAATTCAGAAAAGTTAACATATTCTTATTCTTCTGATTCGGTGACGACAACTCCTTAGGGACCGGGAGGAACGTCTACGGCGACTTTCTTCCCGACGCGGTGGCCCAATGATCCATCGCCTTAGCCTGATGCCTACGTGCATCATGCATCGTTTTCACCTCAGCCTCTACGACTACTCTTGTGATCACAATTGCTTCGACAGCAACGACCTCTTCCACCAGTCAGACAGTGGACGACCCTTCAACCATCGTCACTGTTATTCCTTCAACTGCCAGAGAAATAGCAGTGGATTCCTCGATAGGAATGCCCTTGAGGGCTGGAGTAGTCGGGCTAAGATCACAAAAAGGAAAATGCGTCAAATGGTAAAATAAAATAAAAGGTAAATATTATTCTTACACTTTTATCTTTTTACATACCTTCGTGTACCGGATTTGATCTTGATTCTGGAAGAAACCTTCCCTAAAGAAGATTTATTCGACTTCTAATCAACCACGACCACGTTTGGTCGTGGGTCTTAAGCGAGCACTACCGCTCCTTGAGCCTCCTGGCACTTGGGTTAAAGACTTGGCAACCCAACAGTAGCCACCTCTTTGGGAACCGCTCCAACAGACATGTCTAGGAGAGTCGATTCAGATTCGTAAATTTGTCTGTTCGAGAAAACTGAGTCTGTTTTTACACCTCAAGTGAAATTACCTTCTTGGCCCAGTCTTTATCTGGTCAAATGAAATACTAGTCGGAAAGGATTTACTTTCGATTACCATACTACGACCACTTTGTAGTCGTAAGATTTTCTACAACCACCTTGTAGTCGTAAAGTTTTCTGCAAACTTCTTGACCAAGTCTATTTCTGGTCAAATAAAATATCAGTCGAAGAGTCTTTCCTTCGACCACCGTTCTACAACCATCTTCTGGTCGTAAGATCATCTACCGCTCATTTCCCATGTAGGTACTTTTACTTGAAGCTGGGGGCTAGATGACGAGGATCTAGAAATCCTCATTTAATTATTTATATGTAATCCTTATTATGAATAATAACGTCATTATATGGTTCTTGAGTATACCCCTTAATGTTTTATAAAGAAGAAGCTGGAGTCGTAAGATCTTCTACGATTACCTCATAGTCGTAAGTCCTACGACTAGGTCAGCTACAGCCACCCTATAGTTGTAAGTTCTTCTACGACTAGCACATAATCGTAAGTTCTCCTACGATCACCTCATGGTCGTAAGTCCTTCTACGACCAGGTCAGTTACGACCACCCTATAATCGATCGAGTTTACAGACAAGTAGGCCCAATTGATTAGGGCATCTAAACAGTCAGCATATGTTATTATTCTCTAGAATAGCTACACGATTAATCTCTCTGTCCTGGTGATAACTGTCTGGCGACGTGGGAACGTTACTTCTCCCATAATAATCTCCGGTAACTACGTCATAATCTGAAGCATTGATACGCTCTTTGGGCTAGAGAAATTATCGCCCACTTTGAGCACGCTATAAAAAGAGGAATCACTAAACGACGGAGAGAGAGGGGGGGGGAGAAAGACACAATCAGGAGCACAAGACATTGCATTTCAGTCTTTCTCTTGATTTGTAACCAGCATACTCAATATAGTCACACAGGAGTAGGGTTATTATTCTCTCCGAAGAAAGCCCGAACCTGTATAAAAATTCATGTATCATTCTCTCTGCATTATTATTCTCTCCGGAGAAGGCCCGAACTTGTATAAAAATCCATGTATCATTCTCTCTGCATGATTTGAGTCTTGGAGACCCCCCGAATCAAACAATCATTACGTAAGTTTGGTTCTAAAACACCGACAGACTGGGAACAAGCCGATTCACGAACACAACACTCTGTGAAAAATTCAGAGTTGTCAGGGGTGTTCGAAAATCTGTACCTAGATAACGACACTTAGAAAAGGATGTATGTAGAGTTATAGATTGTACTCTTTTTTCTTTGCTAAGGTTTTCTTATGTTGAGTTTTTACTTAGCAATGAGTTTATCGAGGCAACCATTTGAATACTAATAGGGCTCTTTATTATATTTTCAAATCGTCTCATTTTGTCCAATTTTTATCTGTATTTCTAAATTCTACACATTTTTTTAAATTTTCGAGCCTAAGCAGGCAACGCAGGAGCTCGGCACGATATGAAGTGCCAACATGCCATGTCCGAACTAGCTCCCCGACACATGGATCAGCACGACACTCGATTATTTCACGGGTCTTATCGAACCGTGTCTAAACGGGCCGGGCCATACCGTTCCGTTTTCAATGCGAGCATTGTTCTCTGTTTACATGAACTGCGTGTTTCTTCTGGGCTGATCATTTTTGCGACGATGAAACTGCTTACACGAGCCCACAGTACCCTATATTCTCTCCAGAGCCGAAGTAAGTCCACCCGGTGCAACGTTTCCTGATGTGCGTTTCCACTTTCCGCTTTCCAGGGGCACAACACATGCATCGTGCCATACTCAGGTACGTACGTTTCTCTACTTCTCTTAAAGCTGAGTCCCCTGTTACAGTAGCAGAGGCAGTACTCGCCACTAGCAGTCTAAGCTTGCAGCGCGCAGGAAACGTACAGAGGATGGGAGGGATACGGTCCTGCGCTCCCGCTCCCGCTCAGTCGGGTTCGACCGCCGGGCGCGGCTGGCCGGCGCGGGGGCCCCGGCAGAGCTGCCTCTGATGGCTCGCAGCGCAGCCGAGTGACAGAAAGCGAGCGGTGGTCCACCCGCACTCAGGCTGACCACCACCGTGCGACTGTGGCGCCACTGGCGCCCAAAGGTGCATGTCACGCAAACACCCAAAGCTCTGCACGGCCGCAGGGTACAATTAAGCGAGGCCGGCCTGTACTACTGGGGTCGCTTTTTCGCTCGTAGCCCGTCAAACCTGTCACTGACGCCGAAGTTGAACCGGAGCCACTGATGGAACGTACGATCCCACAATCATTCCGAGCCACCTAGGCTAGGCCGTCCTGCGCGGTCGGATCGAACGGGCAGAAATGGCCGCTTTTGGCGGTGAATCTGCGTACCGGCCACGGCATCCCGGCCGCGCTGCCGTCGCGATGCGTCACGGTGTCAGGACTCGCTCGATCGCGCGGCATCGCCTCGTGGGTCGTGGGCGGCTACTGTTTCCATGTCAGCTTGAGCCCTTTTCAAGTGCTAGTGTGCTACTGTACGCGGGCAGGGGCTTTTGCTTTGGAGATTTTCGGAGGGAAGCGCCATGCGTAATGATGGATGCACTGGTCCCACGAAACCGCATAATTGCAGAAGATAAAATTATCTGATAGAGTATCGCCAAATATGTCACTGTAAATTTTGTGGTAAATTATAGTACATGGATGGAGTGGAGGTGATTTATATACTCTATAAAAGAACGTGGAAAGCACAATTGTAAATGCAAAGTATAGACCTTATTTACTGTTAGAGATATAGTTAGAGATATAAGTTAGAGATATGATTTGATTTGGTTTCCTTATCTGTAACCTCATTGTGTATATATATTGGCCCATTGGCCTCATATTCAATACAAGTTGCTATTCCAACATGGTATCAGAGCCAAGAGGTCTTGAGTTCAAGACCCGGTTGGTGCAATTAAAAATAATAATTGCAACTCACTTCTATTCCACGTCTTAGGTCTAAAGGAGCCTACACGTGAGGGGGAGTGTTGAAGTATAAGTGAATTGTACGCCTTTCCTCATAAGCTTAAGCTTTTGGGTGAATTGGTTAGTGCATTCAACTTAACATGGTATCATAGCATTAGGGTTACCTACCTCGTGCAACTTCGTCTGTCTGTCGCTTCGTCGGCATCATCTTTGCTTCACCGACGTCCTGCCGGCGCCGGCCTCCACATCTTCACCGTCCCACTGCGCTGCTTGCCGACCCGCCGAGCCACCTTCGCCGCCGCCGCCGTCTCGGGCGCCGCTGCTGCCGACCGTCGCCGCCTCGAGCCACCTTCGCCGCCCGCTCCGGCCTCTTCACCACGCACGCCGCTGCTGCCGACCCGCCGAGCCACCTTTGCCGCCGCCGCCGTCTCGGGCCGCCGCTGCTGACCCCGTCGCCGCCGGAGCCACCTTCGCCGCTTGCCGCCGTCTCGAGCCCCGGACTCCGGCCTCTTCTCCGCTGTGGCGCCGCTGCCTCGGGAGCCCTCGCCTCGTCGGGCGACCGCGCCCTCCGTGACTGACCGAAGCGCCTCGCGGGCGCTCTCGCCCGTGGTCGAAGGTGGTATCTGCGCCGCTCCCACCACGCCGAGACGCCATTGCCAGCCGCCGCCGAGCCGCCTCCATCCACTGCCGCGGCGCCGCCTCGGGAGACTACCCCCGCCGCCGTCGTCACACAAGGGGAAACCCTAGTTAGGGTTTCCCCCCGCTCGGCAGTGGGCCGGGTAAAAGCCGGCCCAGCCGTCTCCTTTTAAAGGAGCCAAAAAAAACGTCGATCTAACCATACAAGTTGCTATTCCAACATTTACAACTATCAACTACTCGAGTAATAACTTTGTTGCCTTCAGATTTATATGCAATTTAATTAGCTTTTGAAAGAGCACAGTAGCAGCACTATACTGTGAATATGCCTGGTCAGTGGATTCCCATTGAAGTGAACAGGAAAAGCTTGGTTTTGTAGACATTACACCAAGGTGCAAATCCCATAACCAGCAAGAATGGGGCAGCACGTATAGAACTATTCTAGAGCTAAGGCTAGCTTTCAAGGGGATTCAACACCTGATAGTAGTAGCTCCATCCAGACAACTCCGCTCTTTCATCCAAAAAACAAACAAGAGATATAAGGCTCGGGTTTGCTAATGCAAGTACTCAATGTAGTACATCTATTCACCGGTAAAACCTTACCAGTACTATTGTCGAAAAAGCTCAACTACGATCGAGTACGGATCAGGGAGTACGGATCAAAATCCTCTGCAGTATGATGTTGAAGGTCTACATGTGAACAGTGTTTCGAGAGCAAATTATATAGCAACAGGACAAATAATGTTTCAATTTTGCTGTAGTGAAATATTACAGTAAAAATACTATAGTATTAAGTCTAGACCTTTGGTTTTCGATCTGATGTTGAAGACCGCTTCTAATGCTGTGTTTTTGAAGTAGTCAACGTAGAGGATTCTAATTTAATAGATACACAGTGCACAGCACAAGTACCAAACTTGCCCGTGGCCGGTTAGCGGTGACTAACTGACTGACGCACTGCAGCGCTGCATTAATGCAATAGACAGATTAATGATTTAGTGGTGATATGCACATCAGCACATCGCATCATGCAGGACCACACATCAATGCATACAACTCCGCTTCTCCCTCCGCAAAAAAGAAAGTTGATCAAGTCTAATATGTCATCGGGAAAATATTGTTCTCTTCGTTGCCATTTAATTTTAATATTCATCTATTATTTACCACTCCCGTCAATCTGCTATTAACTAGTGCACGAAAAGACGGTTATGCCCATATTCTTCCTCCTCCACACTTCCTCTCCATCCTCCTTTCATCCCAAGTAAAACAACCTAACAAATGGACCAGATGTGGCATAGACGCATAGCATAGGAACAGAGACATAGAAGTAGAGCATGACGCGACACACTCCGACGAGCTCGCCGGGGACGGTTGTAGCAGTGTCCAGGCTTGGGGGAGGAGCAAAACTGAAGAGGGTAGCAAGGCGAAGCTGAGGGCAGAGGTGCGGGGACCAATGGCCGTCGCTACCGCGTCCACAGAGAGCAAAGCGACGAAGCAAGCATAGCCACGGCAGCGGCGGTTCAAACATCGAAGACAAGCGAGTCTGGTCAACGCGTGAGCTTTTCAGCGGAGCAAGGAAATCATCCATGCTATCTGTAGCAATGGAGGAGCAATGGAATGGTGAAGCATGAATGAACAACGGCGGCGGATCATGCGTACTCGCTATCGTAGCCTCTTTCTTCTTGCTAGATTCTCCCTCGCTGTCTCCGTATGCCGATCTGGCCACGCCGCCCACTATCCTGCGTACGAGGTAGAGGAATGAGCGAGAAGATCGAAGGAAGAAGAAGGGTAAGATGAGTATTTTGACAAAAAGCTGATAACTTTTGAGAGGTTAACGGTGGCTAGGCCTAACGGGCTTAACAACAGTAGTGGTAAATAAGTAATGAAAGTTGAGACTGAATAACAAAGAAAGAAATAGCATTTTTGCCATGACATATTAGAAAACTGATCAACTTTCAGTGAGAAATAAAGAATTTGCTCAAAGAAAAAAAAAACTACTACTCCACGAGTCCACGTACTACACACCTCTACGTGACTTGCATGACCAGGCCAGGCATTAATCGCCCGGCCTCACTAGTCACTAGCCCAACACAGTCGGAACTAGAGTACTAGACGAAGCAACAACGCGATCAATTAATGATTAGTCTCCTCCATCACCATCATACAGAATCGCTCTAGAGGGGCCCATGCGGGCGGTAGACGCTAGACATGCCCATGCAAGCGGAGGCCTACCTGTTCCAGGACCAGGAAATCGGCGCCACTGCGCCAGGGACGGGGCGCATGTGACCGACGCGCAGCTATCAGGTGTACATAGAACCGGACATCCTCGCCCAGCCGTGGACATGGAACGCGGTTGTTCGGCCAGGCCACCCAACGGCAGCCCGGCCCCGGCGCCCTGGTGCGTGCTGCTCGGGCCTCACCTGTCACTCCAAAAGCGCATGCCCGGTGACTAGCTGCCGCCGTGTCCTTTTGCTGTGGCCGTGGGCAGGAACAGTGCCTGGTCGGGGCGGTCGTCGTGCCTCGTGCATGAGCACACCCAGCTCATGAGTTTGCGGCTCTTTTGGTGCGTTTTTTTGGGATGAAATAATAAATTTAGTTCTTTTTCTATGGAATTGGTAAAAGTGACACCACGGTTGGATAGACAGACGACCTACTACGGTCCCAGTTCATGGCAGGTGGCTTTCCACGATGATTTTGTGCTGTACGTGGTTTTGGGTGGTAGATGTGTCATTTTTGCCGTTTCATTCGTACGGGGTTAGTTTTGATATTTCGTTTAAAAAAGATACTAAATTAGCCAAAAACTCCCCATCTCCCTGGTTGTGCAATTAAAAAAGAAAGAAAAACACACAGATAGCTAGGGGAATTAGCTTATGCTTGGTGCCCAACGAGTAATTACTTATCCGACGACAGAGAGCTATGTTAAGCTTGGAAGAACTATGCTTTTGATTTACTCGATGGACTTACACTGTGGGAACAACATTTTCCAAGATAACGTGACTATATTGATGAACGGAGAGAGTAATAATATAGACGTGAGTGGGTATTTTTAAGAAACGGGCAGCAGCTCTTGCCATTCCATTAAGAGGAAAGAAGGTTATAGAGCGCACGGCCCAAGGAGACGCGCGCACTGGGTCCTAGTAGGACTTACATGGGCACATGGTGCACGAAGACGCCGCGCAAGATAAAATAGACAACGGAGATTTTATAGGCAAGGAACGCTGTACGGCGTGGTTATATACGCGTATCCTCTTTCGCCTTGCCTGCCACCTCTTGCACCGACATGGAAGTACCTCGGAAGACTTCTATTTCCTTCCTTCGAAATGTTCCATGGGACATATAGGTGACGAGGCCGTTGAAGTCCCTTCTTCTGTGATCTTTTGGCATCGCTTTTGCCGCCGCCTCCCACCATTCCGCTATGCTGTCGAAGTCCATTGGATTTACACGTTGAAGGATGTCACGGTTGTACCAAGCGAGGACGGTTGCCCAAACCTCTGAGGTGAAAGGGCAGAGGCCGGAAGAACGGGTGCAGTCCCGGTCTCACCCGAGGGGCGGGTCTAGTGATGTGGACATCCTCTGATTGCCAGATTGTCGGCAATGCGGATTTTGTTCTGCGCCAGAGTACAGCGAAGAATTTACATTTGTTCTTGGCTCTAGATTTCCAAATGATGCTCGTGTGATACTGGTCAAAGCGTCCATGGAATTGTGCCAAATACGCCAAGACGTGAGTGGGTTGATGCAATGAATTTTATTGTTCTTTTATTAAGAGCAAATGATTATTTGTATCCGATAATGATTATGTATCCTGAAGGGATATAAAACAAACTATAGTATTCATAATGAACACTACTTAAATATTGTAGGACTACATAAACAAACTCTACGTAAAATCTAGATATACCATACGCACAAAGATTACTAACATATTCTTGATTAATTTGTATAAATGTTTTTTTTCTCAAGTTGTAGCATTACATCTATTTCTGCATGGTACCGATTATCTACCATGAAATATCAGAATTTTTTCCCAAATAAAATGTAGAAAATACAAACCCTCTCAGACTAATTAATCCAAATGCCTGCGTGCAGAGCTCCAACTTTTCAAGGTAAGACAAGTCTAAACATTAAATAAATCTTTTCCAAGTGGTTGTAATTTATATTTCTAATCAGTTCCTCCATCACATGCTTCCAACACTACTACAAAAGAGGCTATAGCAGACGGCCCATCACAGACGGTTCTTTTGGAACCGCTCGTGTTGGGTCCGTTCGACCGAATAGCCGATGGAGTTTATCACGCACGGTTCTTATTTAGAACCGCTCGTGATATGAATCTATCACGACGGTTTACTAATAGAACTGTCAGGATTATCACGCATTTGTTCTATTAGTAAACCGTCTGTGATATGTCATCCATTCGCCGCACGGGTTCTAATTAAGAACCGCTCATATATATCTGACGGTTCTTAATTAGAACCGCCTGTGATTTTAGGTTTTACCATGGCTTGATTTTTCCACTTTTCGATTTTACCATGGCTTAAAAAATTTCAAGCCATGGTAAACCTTAATCACGACGGTTCTTAAGCGTCGTGATGTGATGCTAATCACGACGGTTCGTGATACGAACCGCCTGTGATGACATCCTTATCACGATGGTTCTTCTTAAGAACCGTCAGGATATGTCATCACGACGGTTTTTGTATAAAACCGCTCGTGATTCGCAATACGGAGTTCAAAATTTTGAACGCGCGCGCGGAAGCAAAATAAGTTACCGCCCTTATAAATAATAGCCGAGTCGAGGCCGAATGTGCCGGGAGGGTGTCGAACTGGGACACCGAGGTGTCACTGACTTCGTTCGCCGACGCTTTTCGTCCAAGTTCACCGCCACATGCCTCAATCGACCTCCACCCACGGCAGAATCGGACCTCCGTTCCTCAAAGAGCAAGTCATGCGTTTTCATGTACATTACATCTTTGTATCATCTGCATGGGCTTTTGGATGATGAGATCGAGGAACCGATGGTGTTTTTATGCATGGATGCGCCGTCAGGTTGAAGAGGTGCGCAAGAGCCGCAGTCGAGGTACACCAACTACTTGAGGTTGAACCTCAAGCACGTGAACTTCACGCAGAGGAGGAGCTCATCGTCACCCTCCACGCCATGCCGGGAAGAAGGTATGTATGTATCTTCCTCTCTCGTCCCGCCATTTCATTTTTTATCGCGAGCAATGTTGCATATCAAGACTATCATCATAACATTCAAAATCGCTTTTTTGCGATAGAAAAACCTATCACAGACGGTTCAACAAAACCGCTCGTGATAGTTATATCACTGACGGTTTTGTTCGTAACCGCTCAGCGAAAATAGACTATCACGGTTTTTGTTCGTAACCGCTCGTATAGTCATTTTCACACGGTTTTTGTTCGTAACCGTCTGTAGTTAATTATCACTGCACGGTTTTAAAACCGTCAGATGATCGTCTGTTATCACAGACACATAAATACAGACGGTTCAAAAACCGTCTGTGATGACGGTGTAGAACCGTCTGTAATGAGGTTTTGTGTAGTAGTGCAATCGGCGATCGAGGTAGATATTCACTAACCAATCCTCCGCTAAATTCTTTTTCTTTCTAGAGGAACCTTCCACTAAATTAATTATAGTAGGCTGATGTAACAAACTACGATGCTTGATGTAACACATTACTGTAAAGTTAATAAAATGAACATGGTTGTGCCCGATTTTTCCTTCTCTTTCAACATTAACACATGTCTCAACGGAGTACTTCCTTCTGTTTCACTGTACGCACAGACGTAGAAGTAATAAATATAAGAAATACTTAATAAAAAATAATTGTATGTATCACTATTAAATGGCAACCCACGATCGTTTAATCCTTTTCAAAGTATTTATGTAGAGGCGGAGAGAGAACAAATTATAATAATACACTCTAGATTTCTTTGGTGAGTAAATATATTAAAACAAATACCCTTAACTCTAGACAAATACAGAGGAGTATCTTGCAAGTAATGTTTAGGACAAGCAGAGCAGTTCGAATCCTGGACGGTCAAAATTAGCATATGATGAGGAAGATGCCTTGCAGACAGTATCATCCGACCCGACGCAGATATTCCCGGGCTCTACCTGCAAAGTGGCAGACTATGCCAAGTCTCCCCACCTGTACTGCTTCCAACCCCCGGGAAAATTACACCTGAACGGCTCCATTTGTGCAGAAACCCCCAGGAAGATCGAGACTCTGGACCTATTGCAAATTTGCAATGATTTTTTTTTAGAGAATTTGCAATGGAGTTGGGCATGCAAGTCGCTGGAGATTTTTTTAAAAAATGACGGTTTAGTTCGACCACCATGAATACACAGAGTGCACATGTTTTATCGACACCTTAATTCTAATCTTTTATAATGTGATTGAACAATTGAGAACACATACTGGTTCAGAACTCTGAATCATGTTCTTTCCTCCTCTCAAATCGCACAATCACACTGATAGAGATCGATATATACGAATATATTCAACCTGCGCCATGTAAGTGCCTCTGTTTGTCCACGGTGTGTTTTTTTTTTTAATGTTGGCCTAGTTCCTCCTCGCAAGTCTCTTCGTCAATCGTCCATAAAGCAAGTCCGTGAATTGTACGCGTGGATCAGTAGTCATGGTGAAGGTAGCACGCAAAGGCACACACAACTACGTACAAAGGTGCTTTTATTCGCACAAAAAACATGGGCATTATATGCTCATCTTGAAACCTCACATTTTAATCATTTTTAGAAAGAAAATACTTGAGGTAATCTGCTAAGATGGTATCTCGTCCTGACTTCCGCTATAAGAATCGAATCAAGAGCCTCATTTGGAGTAAAGCTTTGCTTGTAACCCATTCCTTCGTTCTCATTTTATTTAGGATGTACTTTAGTTGGAGGAATATATATATATATATATATATATATATATATATATATATATATATATTAATACTTTCTACTCCGGGGTGTAGTTACTCTCACCCCTGATATACCACCTAAAACAACTTGGCATACTCCTTTATCACTTTGGGTATACTCATACACTAATTATAAGATACTCCAATGCGAACTACACGAAAAATTTGTTAGAGAGTCCATAGTTTTTACCATATTTTATAAATACCTTCATATTTGCACTAAAAAGGAGTATGTCCAAAAAATTATACATACCACCCCTGAAAAGGTGTGAATACCACCTAGGTGGTCTTATATACTCGTATATTACACATACATACTCTCGATTGCGCCTATTCTGTATCTCACAATGTAGCGAGTATCTTGCGCAACCGAGAGTATGTATGTGTAATATACAAGTATAATTCCTTATCTCACAATGTAGTGAGTATCTTGCACAACCAAGAGTATGTATGTGTAATATACGAGTATATAACCTATTCTGTATCTCACAATGTAGCGAGTATATTGCGCAACCAAGAGTATGTATGTGTAATATACGAGTATATAAGACCACCTAGGTGGTATTCACAACTTTTCAGGGGTGGTATGTATAATTTTTTGGACATACTCATTTTTAGCGCGAATATGAAGGTATTTATAAAATATGCTAAAAACTATGGACTCTCTAACAAATTTTTCGTGTAGTTCGCATTGGAGTATCTTATAATTAGTGTATGAGTATACCCAAAGTGATAAAGGAGTATGCCAAGTTCTTTTAGGTGGTATATCAGAGGTGGGAGTAACTACACCCAGGAGTAGAAAGTATTTTATTTATATATATAACTCCGCTACCATATATGAGTACAGAGCCAGAGTAAATGCTATTAGTTCTTATATTCGTCTTGGCCAGATAAAATAGCTCGTCCTTTAGGTTGTTTCTAAATAGATTTATATCATATGTGTTCTTTGTCAGTCTCCCCTCCTCACTCACTTGTCTGTATTCCACGTGGGCCACCATGTCCCTCCTTGTCAGCTATTAACCAATACCCATATAACCATCAACTCTCCCGCATTGCCTCCCCTCCCCTCCCCTCCCCAAATTCACCACCTCTCCTCCCTCACACTGTCGCTGGCACCCGCAATGCGCTTCATCATCGCTCCTCCCCTCACGCATCGCCACTCCACTCAGGCCGGCGCCGCCCCACCCGCTGCTGCCGTGCGCCATCATCACCACTCATCCCCTCACACATCCTCGTGTTTGGCACCACGAGATCCGACCATCCCTAAATGTGGCGCCACCGAATCCAGTCTTTCCCCGGCGCCCTGCCACCACCATCTTCCTCTCTGGCTGTCCCCAGGCTTGGCGCTGCGGGATCCAGCCATCCCTGGGCGCGGCACCACCGAATCCGGCCTTTCCCTAGGCGCCCCACCGCCATCGCCTTCCTCTTCGACCTCAACGTCGTTGCCTTAATCGCCATCCTCCTTCCCCACTGCGTCCCCGAGTAAGCGTTGCCGGAAAAATGGAGGAGAGTAGAAGGTAGTGTTGTTGGAGTTGGAGGTAAAATCCCACCATGCGTGTTGCGTCGGTGTGGTTATCAAACCCTGACCCGCAGGCGCAGTCGGCCCCAGAAATCCGCGCCAACCGCATCCACCCTCCCCTGCTTTATCCACTCAAGCTCGTGCTTGCGCTCGCAACCCCCCAAAGAGATGAAATTGATAAGGTTGCGGTTCCTCTCCCCATTCCACCGTGAGCCCCTCCTCCGCAGTCTCTCCCCTCCTCCCGAGCCTTCCATAATCTTCTTCTCCTCCGCCGTCGTCTCCTCCCCTCGCCTGCTCGTTCGCCGCCCTAGGCGCTCCTCCAACAACATGCCACCATGGCTCCCCGGCCTCTGTTGTCTCACCTCCCGTATCGTCGGCCTCACCCGCTGCAGGCAGCTCGCCCAAATCATGGAGGAGGTGGAGGCAACCAAGCAGCGCATGCGGGGACGTTGCCGGGGGCCTCAACACCATCATCATGACTACGTCGACCTCACCCTCCCCCACTTCAAGGACATGCGGGCCCAGGGGGTGTGGCATCAAAACGGCTTCTCCTACGGCATCGTACTCAAGGTATATCATATTTTGTTTTCGCGCACTGTCTTGAACTGTTTTCCCGCTCTATAGTGACATGTGAGAGATTAGCATTCGAGTTGGATTGAGAAATTCATGAGGCAATTGTCAGTTATAAGTGATAGTGGTGCAATACTGTAATTGGGGGAGAAGAAAGAACAATGTGAGTTCCAACAACTCTTAATTATCAATGCAATCTTAAACAACAAGGTATCCAGCAAGGTATATCGCTTCACATTCATAAAAGAAAAGAAAAACTAATCGACGAACAAAGGGACATTATTTTACCACTCCTGCACAATAGAACAATAAGTATTTACACTCAAACTTTGATGTGAATTGTGATATGATTAGCACTGCCAATATTTTTCCCTTCTTAAGAAACACTTGAGCAGACGAAGGAACTATCACCCTTTCTAAAATATAGATACCCAAAACTGCTCAAGGTACCTTAGTTTTGTTCTCAGTGGCCATACTGGTAAATGCAGAAGTGAAACATATATTATCTAACCATTAGCGGTTATGACAATGTGAAGGGATTTTATACCAAAAACCTACTAAAGCTATCTAGGAGCAGTGTGTATGTACCTTTGTCCTATAACTTCCAGCAAACTATTCATGCTCTGGGCCAATGTATAGGTTCTAGGTGCTATTTCAAGCTTTTGTGTGATTTTATCAACTTTATTAAACCTCCACCTAAGATTGTATGAACCCTCAATGTGTTAGTTCTCTATCAACAACTGACTTCTATTTTTGCTGCGCTCAGAGTGTTCCTCCTCTAAAATACATTCTTGCATCCTTGAATGGATTAACTTCATCGGCATCTATTAAAAAGTTTTTGCTAGCATAATATGTGATAGAAGTTATTCACAGCCATGTGTTTTCTACTGATTGCTTAGTTCAATTAATGATCTGGAGAATCTTACGATGCAATTATTAATGTGCTACATTTTCTATTAATTGAAGGGTCTAGGGATAGCTAAAAGGATTGATGAAGCATTCAAGATACTGAATCTATTGAGAAATATATTTCTATGGGAGCCCCGGGCTCTCACCTCATCTTATTTGTGGTTTTCTAAACACCCTTTTTACACTGGGTATATTATCCCTTATTGCACAAAACACCATAGAAGTATGAGAATAATACTAGAATATGCTAGTGTTCTAAATAATTTTATTTTTGATTAAACAACTAATTCATGAAACTCAACTAATATCATAACAACATTCCTGAAATTATGATTGGCTCATTCGTGGGAAAACACAATTTCTGTTGTCTAAATTGAAAGAGTAAATTGCACATTGCACCACCTATATTGAAATGAGTTGCACAGAACACCACCGCTAAGCAATCTTTTTGCATAACACTAGAAGTGATGACATGTTGTTTGTGCTTTGCACCAGCCCATGATTCCAGCCGGTCTGATCCGGTTGACAAGTGCGCCCTGATCTCTGCATTTCCCTTGCCATCCTTCCATCCAGTTGCTGCCCATACTATCCCTCCACTCTTCTCCTACGTTCTCCCTCTATAATTCCGTTGTAGCATGATTTCCTATGGCCCTTCTCCTTTCCCTAATTGCGCATATGCACAACATGTTGACAGAGTTACAGATAAGAGCACTACCTTGCCTTAAGTAATGGCAGAATGAATTATTTTTCCTTTAATGTACTTAGTCAAAATTTAGTATGCTTTACTATGAGTGGTTGATACATTGGCTACAATGTATTGAGACCTACTCCAGTCTGTGATTTGTAAGTCGTGTGCTGCTTTGACAAAGTAACTAATAACTTATTGTTCTGGAACATTTAGTTTTAGATACTCTTAACTTTCCTTTGAAAAGTTTACAGTTGTGTTGTTTCACAGTAATGGCCATTTCAAAGATTAAGACAACTTCCATGTTAAGCGTATATATTTCCTTTTTTGTATCGTCATGGTATCTAAGTACTGGTACAGAAAGAAGAGCATCGCCTTATTCAATGTTATCCTACTTCCTGCAATTACTTAGTTTTATTCTTCAAGAAAAACAGAAATACCGCGGTCTACCGCCGACACTACCGCACCTCAAGTACGGTACTACCGCTCCTGACTGGTGGTTCTAAAAATGATTGTGGCCGGTCGCTTATCCTCTCCCTTTCCTGTTCTCCACGGTCCAACCGATCATTTCTTCATAAATCCACCGAGTCTAAACTTCTCTCTCTCTCTTCTTCTTCCACAAACTCCTCTCCAAATCCTTCAAGTTTGGGGAGTTTTTCCTGGATCTTTGACTGGACATTGGTAAATGAGATCCTTTCTCATCCACCCTCTAGGTAAATGCCTTTGTAATCTTCTTCTCTTTCATTTTTTGGCATCTATCTCTATTTCTAGGGTTTGAGCAAAATGTGCATGATTTAGTCAACTTCTTTTGGGCAAAATAATTGGAACTAGTATTTGGTGACATATTATGTCTATTTCATGACTTTGCTCGTGCTAAATACATATAAATTGTAAAATTGATCAAATGCCCTAAGAATTCCATGCTGGTACGGTACTACGGCCCGAGGCCAAAGGTACTACCGCTAGCTGGTAATACCGGAATGCCTACTGCGATACTACCGCTTCCGTAGAAAAATGTTGAATCTATCATGCTCCTTTACTTAAGTCCTATTCTACCTTGTCTTAATAATTATTTCTTATCTTAGCAAAAAAAAATGCATTGCAATTCTGATCCTCCTTCATCAAAAGGAAAAGAGAAAGTTGAATATATATATGAGGATGAGTTTGAAGATGAATCAACTGACAATGACACAAGTGACGATGATTATGTGCCAAATTGAACCCCTTTCTTTGTTGTAGATCCAAGAAAGATAAAAGGTGAAAGATACAACACCTTGAGGCATACAAAACAATTTCTTCTACCAAAAAATGCAACTGATGCATTCTTCCACACAAAATCCCAAGAGGATGTCTTCTATCATGTGTATGACAAATAAATTTGTGAACCATCAATATGTGACATGGAGTCATCTCAATCAGAATTCTTACTTCAATGGACTCCATTATACGTTTCACCGAGTGAAATTGGATAATTTTGTGACTTCAAAGTGTGACTATGGCGCCAAAACCATCAAGCTATTCTATATCATAGTACATATCTCTCTAGAGTTTGACTCACCTGAATGACAACCACACAACAGCTAAGTGCTTCAAAGGCGATTGTCATGAATCTTGGCTCATCCCTACACTTCATAGTGGTTCCTCGCCATGCAGATACATCTTGAGGAACCTTGAGATTTGACTCAAATCGATGAGCTATATGATACCTCTCAACCCTTTGTGCTTGGAAATGCAACTGGACTACTACCTATGCCCAATATCATAAACAAGATTTTGAGAGCAACACTCTTTCCCAGAGGTGCCAACAATGATGAGGTTCATCGCAAAGCTTGGGATATTATCTATCACATTTTGAAGGGCACCAAGTTTGATATCGTCGACTTTATCATAATTGAGATTGCTTTTTCAAAAAAGGATACAGAGGACACTATTTTCTATACTCCCTGCATTATGAAGTTGATTTGAGGCAAGTTTGGTTTTTATCTTGCCAGTGACACAGCTCGTACAGAGTATAGACTAAGCATCACCCCTCCCTTTTCCAAAAGGCTATGGAGCGACTCTTTTTAGTACTTGATGCCAAAGGGGGAGAGATCAAGGGGGAGCCTAGAAGAAACAAAATATGAAACTGCTAGTTAATACTTTTTAGGGGCTTTTGGTTGCTTGTCATAGTCTAGTTAAACTTATGAAGCTTCGTGACTCTATGCTACTTGATTATTATTGCTTATGTTTATCAAAGTTTATGTTATCAAACATCTTTGTCATGATTAATCTTTACATATTTCCTCATATTCAATAAATAAATAAATCTCTATCAAATTTTTAAAAATCCACACATGTGCATGAAAATCACTTCATGAACCTTTATGCACATATCTAGGGGGGAGTTTTGTTTATTTGATTGATTGACTTTGAAAGCAACTAATTCTTCATCTCCTTTGAACATTCTCAATAATAACTTGCAAGTCAAAATTCAAAACAAGAATATGCAACTTGTTTTAAACTTGATGTATATTTAAAACCTTTCAAGTCATTTATATTGCTTAGGTTGTCATCAATTACCAAAAAGGGAGAGATTGAAAGCATGTAGACCCCTAAAAATAATTTTGGTAATTAATGACGACAATATGTTATGATACTAATATGTGTGCTAAGATGTTTTAAAGGCTTGGTCCCGAAGTTTGAATGACTACATGGAAATGAAAATGCAAAGATGATAAAAGATCGATATGGCTCAAGACAAAGGTATTATGGGGCCTAAGGACCATTTTATAGTTTTTACCGATCTCGGTGATTTGTGGAAAGACTGGATTTATAGGTTATATGTTGTACTATAAATAAAGATCATGGATAGTAGCTTGAGAATTTATTTTGTGCCATCTTAATCAACTAAGAGTTATGCATTGCATTTAGAATAACTTCTGGAAAAAGTCTTCAGCAAAAAAGGTATGATCGCAGTTGATGAGCTCTATTACCTTAGAGCGGTAGCGAATTCTAGTTGACGATATGTAAATTGCAGAGAGCATGTTTTTTGGAGTTTTTCTCCCCAGAAAAATCGGTAAGACCGGAAGAGCCAAGCGGTACTACTGCTGTGCGGTAGTACCAGACCTTGTGGGTGTGGTAGTACCACACCTCACTGTAATGGCTAGTTCAAAAGCATTAAATGCACCCCTTGTTACCATTGAACAATGGGTATGATAGTACTGGTCGGTCAATGGCAGCAGTACTGCACCTGCTGAATTTTTCAAGTAATTGCTCATAACGTTCAATTTTTTGGTTGGGGGCTATAAATACCCTATCACCAGTACCAAGCTCAGAACCTTGGACCTCATTGAATACACTTGAGCCTTTGGTACACTCTCCTCTACTCATTTGCTCATATTTCTCATTTTGAGGTAGTTGAGAGCATTCAAGTGCATATGCATCATTAGTTGATCTCCTTGGCACTTGATAATCTTCAAGCAAGAGATTTGATATATTACTCTTGGTGCTTGCCGTCACCTAGACAGATTGGAGAAAGTTTGTGCGGTGATCTCTTCAAGAAGATTGTGAAGAGGCATAACAACGGTTGTAGTTGGTTTGATGCTCACCATCTCCGGAGTGGAGGAAGAACAATCATAGTGGGATTGAGGTGTTTGAGGTTTAATTCGTGGAGCCAGTCTAATCCGTTTGGACTTACCTCAACGTGGACTAGTGAAGACCGACAAGTCTTCGATATCATGGGAAAAACATCGTGTGTCTTTATTGTGGTTTTCTCTATTGTCTTTACTATTTTCGTATTTACATTTCTAGCAATTTATTTGTGTAGAATTGATTAGCTAGAATTGTATTTAGTATTAACATATCTTTGAGATGTCTTAGTGAAAGCTTAGAATATATTTCTTGAATTCTTTAATTAGACCATACTTGCTAAAATTGTCAATTAGAGCACAAGTTTTTATAAACCTCCTATTTACCCCATCTAGTCGGCCATCCTTGATCCTAAACCTATTGTTGTATTACCGTTTAGCATTAGTGGTGTGGTGACTCTTGAGCTGGTCTTGTACTACTTCTCTATAGTCCATTTTACCGCTCCTATATATGATAGTTTACCGTCCCAACACAAATCGTTGCCACTAACTGCACACAAAAGTCCATTGTATATGTTTTTACGCTTATTATTGTGAATAAAAGGGAGGGGCAAACGAGTGCATTTTTTTTATTATCAGACGTGACGTCCGACATCTTCGACGCCCAGGGGGGTATCGAGGGTACTTAACACTAACTACACACAAAAGGCTATTGTAACATGATGATAATGCTTGAAAATATGTTCAACGTAATTACTATAATATAGTATGTAAATTACTAACATCGTGCATCAGGGTAGGATAGTGGGAGCGTGCCCCAATAAAATAAATATAAATGTATGTGACTCGACAATAAAAACACATACACTTTATTGTGATATAGGTTATGTTTTTACTGTCATACAAATGAGCTCGAAGGTCGTATCCCAAAAATAACAATAAGATATTTTGCAAAATTACTATCGCGACTCATATCAATTCATCACAATCGAGTCCTCCTGCTGGTGCAAAATTTTCGGCGCCTCACGATAGTTGGTGGGTCATTGTTTGAGGATTGCGTATGCTATGGTGGTGGCTAGGCGCATAATAATTATTCTATGCTTAGTCAGAGAATAGTGTGTACGTCTGTTTTGTATTCCTAGGAGTAAATACTTCCACTTCTAATATATAACTTAAACAAATATATTATATTTCTTTATCACTTTTGGTATACTTAAATACTAATTATAAGATACTTCAATGTGACTTGATTAA
Source organism: Hsuehochloa calcarea (assembly GCA_036346395.1). Lineage (NCBI taxonomy): Eukaryota > Viridiplantae > Streptophyta > Magnoliopsida > Poales > Poaceae > Hsuehochloa > Hsuehochloa calcarea. The sequence goes on along the minus strand of CM070597.1, from coordinate 18,288,189 downwards.
AAATTTTCATTGGAGCTTTTTTTTGCTATATAATTTTTTTCATATATATAAAAAGTATATACATAGATAATACTATAAAAATTGACCTTTAATGAAAATTTTCATTGAACTCACTTTGGGTATCTAATAATCATTATTGGAGTATACTTAAATTGTTAAAGATGTATTATCATACGATTCAAGTAGTATATAGGAAGTGTGAGTATGTACTCTCAGGAGTACCATATATATATATATATATGGTACTCCACCTCTTCAACTTGAAAAATGCTTAATTTAATATATACTCCACCTCTTGAACTTGAAAAAGGCTTAGCCTAAAAAATCAATGTAATAATGGGTGTTCGACTTACAAGTATATGCACAATTCGCCTGTTTATTATTATTTTATTGAGAGAATGACTCTAGGTTAGCTAATGGGTTGACATCAACAGTTGATGCCATTCTAGATACCGCTCGTGGACTCTTTTTCAGGGCCCAAATCCATGTGAAATGGTTTCTTCGCCATGTAATAAATACCATTGGTTTGCCAGAATCTCAGATAAATCCAGTATACATGCGAACAGACCAAAATCACACTACAAGCATTGGCATTGCCAAACCCCCACGTATGTCTCTCTGCACTCTCCCACGACGATTCGCGAGTCGCGCACGGGCCACCGCTGACGGCTCCCTCGCCGTCGTCCCCGACGAGTCGTGACCAAGTTAAAAGGAGCACCCCAGCCGTCAAGCAGCCGTTTACCCCCTCCTCTCCGGCTACCGGCATTTAAACCCCTTCACCCACCTCCCTCCTAATAAAATGCGTCCGTTCCCAGCGCAAAAAAATAAAAAATAAAACCTAAAATATCCGCCTCCCCGGTCTCCTTCTCGCCGGCCACCGCGGCGACCGCACGCGTCCCCGCGGCGACCGATCTCGACCGGCCCATGTACCCATTCTGCTGCGTGCCCCCCGTGCCCGTCTCCCCCGCCTCCTCTGCTGCTGCCGCGGCGGCGACGGCCGCGTCGCCCGCGGTGGCTGCCCCCTCCACCGTGATGCCGCCCCCGCCCGCGCCCGCGCCCAGCAACTTGGCCGGCGGCGAGCGGCGCGCGCGCGCGGCGGGGAGTGCCGGTGGCGGAGGCGGCTCCTCCTCGCCGCCGGAGGGGGTGAAGCTGAACGAGATCGTGGGCGGCGGCATCTCCGGTATCCTGTACAAGTGGGTCAACTACGGGCGCGGGTGGCGGCCGCGGTGGTTCGCGCTCCACGACGGCGTGCTCTCCTACTACAAGATCCATGGGCCCGACCGCATCGTCCTCTCGCGCGAGACCGAACGGGGCGCCAAGGTCATCGGGGAGGACTCCATGCGCCGCCTCTCCCGCCCCTCCGCCTCCTCGTCCTACTCCAACGGCCACCACGACCCCCGCAAGCCCCTCGGCGAAATCCACCTCAAGGTCATCCGTTCGATTCGCCTCCGTGATCCCCAGATCCATTTCGTCCGTTTGTGACGGTGAAATGGATTGCGTGCGTGTGCAGGTGTCGACCGTGAGGGAGAGTAGATCGGACGACAAGAGGTTCTCGATCTTCTCTGGAACGAAGAGGCTGCACCTGCGGGCAGAGACAAGGGAGGACAGGGCCGCGTGGCTGGAGGCGCTGCGGGCGACCAAGGAAATGTTCCCGAGGATGTCCACGAGCGAGATGGTGGGGCCAGGGGACACCGCGGCGGCCGTGGCGGTCTCGACCGAGCGCCTAAGGCAGCGGCTGCAGCAGGAGGGGGTCGGCGAGGAGGTCATTGCTGACAGCGAGAGGATCGTGCGTGCCGAGTTCGAGGCGCTGCACAAGCAGCTTGTGCTCCTCAAGCAGAAACAGACGCTCCTCCTGGACACCCTCCGCCAGCTAGAGGTATTGCCATTAATCGTACTTACGCGTCGAACAGAATGTGATTGTGCATGAAGTAGGAATAATTGCTTTCCATAATATGGTGTGATATTGTGCCATTTTGAAAATGGTTGAATTAATTGAAGGAACAAGTACGGAGTTACTGCTGAACATTGGCGTACAGAAAGCATTTTGCTCTTTGCTCGCACCAATTGACCAGAGTATACTTGGAAAATTTGAATTCTAGTGGCCACTCTATGGGTAGTGCTGTAAGTTCTTCATTTAATTTTCTGACGCTGTTGTTTTAGTGACTTCTTCAGACGAACTTGAACTCCTAATAATTGAATGTGCTATGAGAACTAACTAGAGCGGCCTATTTAATAAATTATTTGAACTCTTTTGTTTTTTTAGTTCTTTCATTCTATTGATGCCTAATATTAATTGACACACAATATAGTCAACCTTAGGATCAAACAAACTGCTTTAGAGTATTTGTTGTGTCTTGTCAGGGCTGATGAAAATGAGGGCTTCTATTCAGTAACACATGATTTCAGTTAGTTCAGACTTTCTGGGAGTTGGTTGCCAACCAATTAATTTTACATTAAGGATTTTCTGGAATTTGGCTGCTTTCATGAGCTTTAGAAACCATGAAGCTCCAAAAGTTTGTACATGGCCTTTATTCTATGTCAGAAGACTGCCACAGGATGAGGTCCCTTAACTGAAAATATATATTACACCGTTTCATTAGTTCACCTCCTTGCTATCCAGATTGCTCATTGATGTATTCAATGTAGATTATGAGGTATGCTACCAAATGTAATAAATCCTTACATCCTTTTTTGAGATTTCAATGGTGGACGCACATGCACACCACATGCATGCGCACACGTGAGTGCACCCCCTTGAACATGTTGAGAATTGCGGAATCTGGGGATAAATTCGCAACCTCGTGGAGCATGAGCACACTATTCCCACTTAATCACACTTATGTGTGCGTAAAGGTGCGCAACCAGGATTTTAACCTTAGTGGGTGGAGTCATACTCCTACATCTCTGCTAACCGACTAATATGTGGTTCCCATGTATCCTTACATCTAAATATCTGATTTGGCAAAAAAGATTATCCTACCCTATACGACGAGTAAAATTTGTTTCTGCTCCAACTGAGAATCTTAAAAGCATTAAATGTTTAGGGAAGCTAGAACGGATTTGTTTTGTGCAAACTAGGAAGATGTATTCTTATTACTTTTGCTGAATTTTATAAATTCAATCGTGAAGTTTGGAGAAATCGGCAATGAACATTAGAAGTCAAGGTCTTCTACCCCAGTATTATTCAAGGTGCAACTGCCATCCACTCTAGAAGAATGTCAGTTTCAACTCATCTACTTGATAAGGCGGTTTACATTGTGCACTCGTTGGTCTTGGCGTTCCTACTTTATATGATCATATCTGTTTTGTGACTATTGAACCACCGCCTTTCCGACAATGCTACTGAGGCACGCACATCTGGAAAACATTGGCCATATTGGCACATTTCAGCATGTCGGCATGTGTTGGATGCATTACGACTTGTGTCAGATACAGGTACAGCGCATTGCTTCCTGAATCAATGGCAATTTAATAAGGATGTCAAATGAGTAACACCGAGTCATTGCTCAAATCTTAAAGAGGGAGGGAGGGCAAGGATAACCAAACGGTGCTAGTCACTCAACAGAGGGATGGGTAGGGAGGAGAAAGGAAGCAGTGACACTGCGATAATGGCGAGATATGAGAGAGTAGTGGAGGAGAGTAAAATAAGCAATGGTGGTGTCCAGGTTCAAGAAGCAAAACTATATGAGAGGGGAGGATATGCGGAAGGATTGCTGCATGTTGGAAGAGTCTCAAATAGAATAGGTGATGCATTGGATTGGGATTTGGTGAATATTTGATAATAAATGTTTTCTATTGGAAGTTATGTTGGATATTTTACCGGGTCTTGGTGGAAAATATTTAATAATAAATGTATTGAATCTTTCTAGATTTTCTGTGGCTGCGATTAGATGCAATGTAGTGAAAAACATTCTAAACGGCCGACTAATTGGCTGCTAGTTCGGTGACGGCAGTTGGAATGTCACGATTACACCGACTAATCAGCCGTTTACTGTTTAATTGGCCGTCATATCCGGTTAATTGACATGCTATGCCCCATGTCAGTAACTTTTGGCATCCCGCTGGCGCAATAATATATTGCTTCTTTGTATTATTGGTCTTCTCTGCCTGCATAGTCGGAGATACGAAGGATCTACAACATTCACTATTTCCTAATTACACGTATAGACCTTGGTAGATTATAATTGATCATTTTTTATATAGTGATAATTGATCATAATCTTGGTAGGTATTTTTTAAATAATTTCTAATATAAATAAATATATTATTAAGAACATATAAATATAAATAAATATAATATTACTAACGTATAATCATCCATTAAATTCCGATTAATCGCCCGTATAACGATTAATCGCTTGGCGGTATCCTGTCCGTCCGAAGAGCGCATACCAGTTTTCACAACATTGGTTAGATGTACTCTGTTGCATATAAATTTGTGTTCCTGCATGTATTGTTTTTTTAATAACAAAATCAATTTGCAGTAAGTAAATCCCTGAATCCTTCCCATTGGACCCCACGTCCATGTGGAAAATCTTGTGTCAAATAATATGAGCATGAGATACTCCTACAACAGACATGAATATAAGTTATTCAGGTGGTTAGAAATTAAGAAGGCAAGTCAGATAAACAATTTGTTGTTTCTGCAGAAACAACAGACTGTACCCAACTCTGATCTTCTATTGTTTTCCTTTATTTGTGTTCATGTAAACCATTTTTGCCATTTGCCAAATCAGTTGTTTTACATTCTCCTTCCCTGTACTCTCTACCAATTGTATTGATTTGTAAGATTATGCATTCTTATATTTCCTAAATAATTTTGAATCTATACAAAATTTATGTTATTGATATCCTTATCTGACAAAGTGTTTTTTTTGTGCCTTGCTGAAGACAGAAAAGGTCGATTTGGAGAATACCCTTGTCGATGAGAGCCAAAGACAGTCAAAAGAGTATGAATCTGCTTCTAGATCAAGGAGTGAAAAGTATAGTGGTATGATAATTGGTGGAATGGTTTGTCATGTCTCGCTGCTACCCATGTTATTTCTATGCGCTCTACTTTTCTGGCTGCTAATTTGTGGGTAAAAAAATTGTTGACTATGATGAATCATCCTTGCTTTTACGAAGGGAAAATTCGATATATGATAGTGAAAAAACCGTGTAACTGGGTAAATGTCACTCCAAAGTTGCACCTTCTTAATTACTTTCGCAGTGGCATATACCATCTCTAAAATAGCTGTAATTCTGTGGAATTCCAAACAATGTTGTTGCTGGTTTGGATCTGACTGATCATTGCTGATTGGTTGACCGAAGTGTAACCATACCATTGCCATGCATAATTGCAATATACCGGATGGACATGGTATTTAAGGGCTGTCTTGAATCCAGAATAGATAATCATTCACTTCCCTGAACCATTGTAAATTTGTTAGCACCATATGAAGTTCCATTTTTATTATTGCTAGAGCCAAAATTGAGCTTAGTGGGGCAGTAGTTCTGCTAAGTTATTTATGCATGCAATCTTTTTTTGTTCGATTTTCCATTTTCTTACGATGCCACTTCCTTTCAGATATGTGTTTAAATGCACTATTCTGGTCATCACTGATCATATCCAAAATATAATTCTTTAAGTGGGTTAATTCCAGTGGAGCCCTCCTCCTATAAATGTCTAGAAGTCATTTTTTTGAATGCAAATTCATGGAAACGGGTTTTCGATAAAATTTCAGTTGACCCTTCAATTTCCATGGACCCTATGAATCCCCTGTCTGATTATTGTTTGAGTAGTAGAATAATGAATCTGCTAGTTTCTTTAGTACCAGTTTTAGCATCCAATCTAGATTTTTCTTTTCTTTTTTCTTACCATTTCCCTTCCATGATTTCTTCTCTGCAGTTCTTCAATGCCAATTTTCTGAGGTCTTCAATGTGCATTTAGATTTGCTCTTTTATGCAACTCATGATTTCTTTCTTCCAAACTCTGTTTAAATTGTATATCACGCATCACGCATGTTGATTCTCTGTTTGATTTGCTATTATGGAGAAATTAAACTATAATTACCCTTTTTCAGACGGAAGTGCTAGTGAATCGGATGACTATAATGAACCACAAGATCCTGCTGAAGAAGAGACTGACGATGCTGAGAACATATATTTCGATACAAGAGATTTTCTTTCGTCGAGCTCTTTTAAAAGCAGTGGGTCTGATTTCCAAAGATCTGAAGCTGGTTCGGATGACGAGGATGATTATCCGATGGATGAAATTGATCCTTCTATGAAGTCTGTTGGAATTAATTATCCATATGTAAGAAGGCGTAAGAAGCTGCCAGATCCAGTTGAGAAAGAGAAGGGTGTAAGCTTGTGGTCAATGATCAAGGACAACATTGGGAAGGATCTTACCAAAGTTTGTTTGCCTGTGTACTTCAATGAACCTCTTTCATCATTACAAAAATGTTTTGAAGATCTTGAGTATTCTTACCTTATTGATCGTGCATATGAATGGGGAAAAGGGTATTTCTTCTTCCTCTACTTTTTTCAGCATGTTCACGGGTACATTTTGTGCATTTTTTTTTTCGTAATATGTTAATATTCAAGTATCTTAGAGTTTGCTTTCATTAGATTTTGCACTGTGTCCTCTCCAGGTTGCATCTCTGTTTATTTAATGGATATTTCATACTGCCGTGTAGCGTATATCCTTTATTAGTGGTCAAATTCTTAGCGGTCAGTACTGTTAGAGATATGTTGATAGGGTGTTAGAGATATGTTAGAGATAGAATCTATCTCTAGTATAACCTTATCTGTACCTTGTACTCCTATATATATTGCCCTTTGGGCCTCTTCAATAGATACACAATATTCATAACATGGTATCAGAGCCTTCAATCTGTGTATCAGGAAAGGAAAGGCGGTGCTCGCGGTAAGCAACCTATGTTATTGGTTTATCTTGTGCACTTCAAAGAAAGGGCAACTTGGTGGAGGTCATACTACCAACGTATGCAATTTCCTTGTAACAAGCATGTGTTCACTTGTGGAGCAATATGTTTGCCCTTCTCAAATCGTTGTTACAATAACACTAGTGCATGTCAGAGTCTTCCGCTGCGGGAGATGGGGCGGAGGGGACGACGTCGGCCTGGCGCTCGACGCCCGGGAGGTCGGACATGCCCAGGGCGGCGAGCATCTCGATGGTCTCCTTGTTGACGCGGATCTCATCGAGATGCGCCGCCCGAGCCCTCTAGCCGCCGCTCGAGCCTCTCTGGTCGCCTCCTGAGTTTGCCCCCGGCTACTACCCCTTGGGCTGCTGGCTGGAGACCGTCAATGCGTGGGTAAGGGTGGCAGCCGAATGGCGAGAGCGGAGAAATGCGGACCTGGGTTTGGAGTGCCTTGGATGGCCCGCCCGTTCCAAGTTGGGCTGTGCTTGCCCTCCAACTGCTAGTGCAATTTGCTACTGGTACTGGCTGCTAGTTATACGTGCTGCTGCTATTATTTACTGCTAGTTATCCTTAGGTTTTTCTGCTTTGTGTCATTGCTTCCGTTGCGTCCATCCAAATCCATAGTACTCAATTTTTGAGTTCGTCTAAGCCAGCGAGTCCACAAATTTATTGTCAGTCATAGAAACATAGGAATTGCCTTATGCATGGCAGCAGCCGCCGCTCCTGCTCTTCTTTCTGAGCCGCGTGCAGGTCGTAGAAGTCGTTATGATGCCGCCGCTTTCTTAGCCGTCGCCCCGAGCTTTTAAGGCCACCGCGTTTCTTTCGCGCCGCCGCCGTCTTGGGCTTCGATCTGCGTTGCTATGCTTCCACCTATTCCTATTCGACTTGATTTGACAGCTCTCTCTATTCATATCGGTTTTATCATCTTCTTTGTCCTGTTGCTGTGGTCAACTTTGCTCTTGCACCTTGTGCCTTATGAGCTGTCGCACAACACCGGATGGAAGATCTTTTGATACTCGACATATTTTCCAAGAGCTGCATGCTACGACGACATTATCAAGACTCGGATTTTGGATTTTCTATTTTTTAGTGTCAACCCTTTCCAAATGCAATACTATTGTATACGCCTTGCATTTGAGAGGGGGTGTTAGAGATATGTTAGAGATAGAATCTATCTCTAACATAACCTTATCTGTACTTGTACTCCTATGTATATTACCCTTTGGGCCTCTTCAATAGATACACAATATTCATAACAAGTACCATAGAGGTTAGCGATATACTTCATCTGGGAACTCCTTTTTAAGGAAAATATGGTAACTACTTAGTTTAAATGTGCTTGATTGTCCGAATATCCAGCTTACAATTGCATCATCAGATGTCATTTCCTATGTTGTCCCACATAATATGCATTAATGGAATATTTTCCATTTTATTTTAAATTCATTCCAGTGCATTGTACATCGTAAGTACTAAGTAGTAACATTGTTCAGAATTATTATGCTGTGGCTCTCTCCCACCATTGGGTGTCTTCGCAAAGACATCAGAATTTATTTGCATGTTCCTATCATAATTTATCACATTTGATGTATCTTACATCTCTTATGTTGAATACGCAGGGCAATAGTCTTATGAGGATTCTTAGTGTAGCAGCATTTGCTGTTTCTGGTTATGCATCTACGGATGGAAGAAGCTGTAAGCCCTTCAATCCCCTTCTTGGGGAGACCTATGAAGCAGATTATCCAGACAAAGGCCTCCGTTTTTTCTCAGAAAAGGTTCGTTAAGAACATGTTCTTACTGATGGTTTAGCTGTCAGCTGTTTATTTTCAGTTTTCACCATTCTTTTTCTTAAAGTTTGCTAGTCAGTTGGTGTAACTAAACACCTAAAACTTCTGCACGAAGCTGTTCTACCTCTATCTATGATGAGCTTGATTACGTAATATTTGTTAGATTTAGGAGAAGAGGAGAAGAGACATGTTTGCTATTCACTACTGTGCATCATATTCATTGAGAAGATATATATAGACAAGATTAGTTGGGCCTCATGAGCTACATGGGCCACATGGGCCAAGAGAGAGACTACCAATATGTACAAGACTCTAAACACCCCTTCCAAACTCAAGGCGGATCAAGAGAATCTGATGCATTGAGTTTGACTAGATGAAGCCGATGCTATTCTCGAGTCTGAGTCTTGGTGAAGAAATTTGCAACTTGAAACTCTGAGGGTACATACTGGAGGTCGATGGTCGACTACTGACAATGAGACCGTGCGAATGATGCATTAATGCCAATGTGCTTTGTAAATTCATGCTTGACCGGATCATTAACAATTTGAATGACACTTGTATTGTCACAAAGCAAAGGTGTAGGTTTATCACAAAAAACACTAAGATCAGCCAAAAGCCATTGAAACAAAACAATCTCTGAGGTGGTAGTGGCAAGGGCTCGAATCTCAGCCTCTGCACTAGAGCGTGACACCGTAGTATGCTTCTTGGACTTCCAAGCAATGAGCGAAATACCAAGAGAGATGCAGTAGCCAGTGATAGATCGGCGATCAACATAATAAGAGTAAGAGTGGAGTTGGAGTTGATTCGAACTAGTTTAGAACAAACATTTGGACGCAGTCCCCCTCAAGTATCTCAACACACGAAGAATATGACCATAGTGGATTGAAGTGACAGCACTGACAAACTAGTTGAGCACATGAACATTATGAGCAATGTCTGGCTTGGTGACAGTGAAATAAATAGGGCTCCCAACGAGCTAACGATAGAAGGAATGATCTGTCAATGGTATACCATTTGTAGGACGAAGTTGCAGGTGGAGCTCCATTGGTGTGGCAGCAATGCGAGTATCAGTCATACCAGAGCGAGTAAGCAGATCCTGAACATAGCGATGATGAGAGAGGTAGTAACTATCACCATCAGAATGAAACTCAATCCCCAAAAATAGCTCAATGGTCCCAAATCTGATATCATAAACTGTTCAATCAATTTCTTCTTGACAAAAGCCACATAATCCATGTCATGTTTCGAGATCAGTATATCATCTACATATAGCCGAAGCAGAGTACGACCCCGTTGAGAAGTGTGAAACCAGCGCCGAACCACAGAACTGAAACATTGGAACCAAGCACGAGGAGTCTGCTTGAGACAATATAGAGCATGTCTAAGATGACAAACATAGCATGTATGAACCTCAACACCTAGAGATGGTTGCATATAGACGTCATGTAGATCACCATGAAGAAAAACATTCTTGGCATTCATCTGAGATATAGTCCTTGAGTGTATCGCTGCAACAACAATGAGAGTACGGATTGTAGTCATATGAGCAACTGGAGCAAAAGTCTTATCATAATCTTGACCATGAGCCTACAAACCTCTTGTAACAAGATGAGCTTTGTATCGCTCCACTGAACCATCTGATTTGGTCTTTACTTTGTACACCCACTTGCAAGTTATAGGAAGAACTCCAGATGGTAGTGGAACAAGATTCCAAGTGTCTGTACACTCTAATGCTGTAAGCTCCTCAGTCGTAGCCAACTGTCACTCAGGTATGATGGTTGCTTCTTGATAGGTACTCGGCTCAGATACTGCACCTGCACAAGAAAACTGCATCTCTTTGGTGCCTGAATAGAAGAACGATCACGTAGGACATAGCATGATATAGTAGAACGATTGTCAGTCTGTGGTATTGGCCGAAAGGTTAAGTGGAGGAGAGTACTAAGGATCAGAAGATTCAAGAGGAATGGAAATATGAGGGCTAGAAGGAAATCTGTCGGCGACTATAGTGAAAAGGAAAAGTAGAAGTGTCAGAAACTGGTGAAAAGCTGGTGGAGGAGACTCTCTAGAAAGTAAAACTGGTGGAGAAAGTGTACCTGGAGAAAGCAAGTCTGGTGAAGGAATGAGAGGTAGACACAAAAAAGAGGTGGAATCTGTGGAAGGATTGAAATGTGGAGAGTGATGATAAAAGAAGGGTCGATCCTCATCAAAGGTCATATCACGGGATGCGAATGCGATGTGCTGAAGGATCATAGCAACGATAATCCTTATGCTTAGGACTATAACCTAGGAAGACACTCAACCGACTGAGCGCTCAGCTTCGTGCGCTCACGGGGTGTTAGAAGGAAATAACAGACAACCAAAGATACGGAGATGAGCATAGCGAGCAAGTGTTCTGTATAGGACCTTACCAGGACACTTGCCCTGAAGCTTGGAAGAGGGTTGGCGGTTGATGAGATAGACTGTCGTAGAGACTGCTTCCCCTCTGAAGTGAGGGAACAAATGAGGAAATGGGAAGAGTACGAGCAGTTTCAATGATGTGGCGATGCTTGCGCTCAGCAACACCATTCTAAGTATGAGCACCAGGACACGAGAGCTGAGGAAGAGTACTCTCAGAAGAAACGAACTCACGAAAAGCCAATGAAAGATACTCTCGTCCAGTCAGAACGAAAAACACGAATGGCAAAAGAGAACTGAGTATGAATCATCTTAACAAAAGATTGATATATAGAAATCAACTGTGAACGATGTTTCATGAAGTAGATCTAAGTGTATTGAGTGTGGTCATCAATGAAGATGACATAGTAACTGTGACTACCCTTCGAAGCAAATGGAGGACCCCAGACATCCTATTAGACCAAATCAAAGGGACAACCATATCTAGAAAAGCTGGAAGGATATGAGAGTTGTACTTGCCTGCCAAGTCTACAACCCTTGCACTGAAAATTGGTGTCAACATAAACAAGACCAATAACACCTTGATGAATCAAATATAGAGAGGCGTGAGCCACACAAGTGCCTCAAGCAATGATGCCATTAAGGAAAAGATTTGCAAATAGAAGTAGATACAGAAGGTCAAAGAGTAGATGGACCAATAACAGAGGATAAAGGAATAGGAACAGGTACAATACCAGAAATGGAAGATAAAGGGAGACTTAGATGATCAAGAACATAGAGCCTTGCAGAACCCCTCTTACGGTGGCCTGTACCGATAACAACTCTTGTTCGACGTTATTGCACAAAGCATGTGCTGTCATCAAACTCAACAAAACAGTTCATATCTACGAGCTGCCTAGTAGAGATGAGATTCGTGGAGCGTAGGGACAAGTGAGATATCTGAAACTGCGAAGCGAGTGGAAAGAGTCCCCGATGAGTGACCATGCATGGCGTTCCATCAGCCGTCTGAATCTTGATTCCTTTTGCAGTAGGATGACATGATGTGAGTTGAGATGCATCATATGTCACATGGAAAGAAGCCCTTGAATCCAACACCCATAGGGGTGAAGCATCCGACATAGGACATGATGGCGCAGTAAAACTTATACCACCAGAAGATGCCTGCAGCTGACACAATTGAGTCTAAAGGTTGCTCATCTGAACTTGAATCTGACCAAACTGAGTTGCACAAGACTCCAAAGCATTGGCAAGGATAGAAGAATCAATAGCAGAGGATGCCATAGCCACAAAGAGCAACAATCACCAATCACTGATAGCACTGAGTACTTCAAGCAGAGAACACCAATCTTCAACAGTACTGAAGGACAACGACGACTTGTGCAACTGAAGCATCGGTGATGAAGAGAAAATCCTGGCACAAAGCAGCACAACAGAGCATCGAGCCGAAGCAGAGAACCCAGTGGCGACAACGGATCCGGGACGGAGCACACCGAATAGAGGATCTGCCGCCGGTTGCAAAGCAGAGCACCGCATTTAGCGGTGGTTGTAGAGAAGAGCACCGGGTAACGATGACGAATATAGAGCGGAGCCGGATGTAGGCATCAACAACGAGTTCAGGGGTTGCTTTGCTGGCGAACAAAGCAGAGTAGAGCATGGCGGTGGCACCAGGCGGCAGTAGAACCGTGACGAGGAAGGAACCGCGACGCGTTGAGCAGGGAACCGAAGAGGGCCGACACGGTGACGACGGCGTTGGATCCAGGTGGAACAAGGAGCCGAAGAGCCGCATCCACACGGCGACCAGGAGCTGCTCCGCTGGCGACGATGAAGCAGAGCAGTGCACGACGATGGCACCAGGCAGCAGCAGCGATGACGAAGTAGAGCCGTGACGCGCGGAGCAGTGGACTGAAGAGGGCCGACACGGTGACGGAGGGACCGAGGTGCAGAGCAGAGGCGGTGGACGTGGAAAGATACGAACCACAGGAGAGGGAGAGGAAAGGTGGTAGCACACCGGCGGTGGCTCGCCGAAGGCTTACCAGAGACGGCGATGATGGCGGCGGCCGGACTGGGTCTAGTCCCTAACCCTAACCCTAGGTTTTGATACCATGTTAGATTTAGGAGAGGAGAAGAGATGTGTTTGCTATTCACAATTGCGCATCTTATTCATTATTGATAATATTTATATAGACAAAATTAGTTGGGCCTCGTGGGCTACAATGGATCATATGAGCCAAGGGAGAGACTACTAATATGTACAATACTCTTAACAATAGTAAGGTTTGATGGACTAATGTAATACGAAGTTGCTAGCTGCCTGTTCCCTAACACCGAAGATGTGTCAATTGCGCCTTACTTCTTGGCAAATGTTTTTTTTGTTTGTTGGCTGAAATACCCATTCTCAAATTTAAATGTGCTCTCTTAGGTTGATGTTTGATAGATGGCTAATTCTATTGTCAACCAGACATTGGGACATTGGGGATTGGCATATTTTCAAATATATATATTGGTTCTTAGTTCTGGTTCATGCCCCTCCTTTCTTTGTAATAGTAGCCTTTTTTTCCTTTATGTTTGCAGTTTACTGGAATACTTTCTTCAGAACAGTTTACTGGAACACTGCTCCAGTGCTCCATCTATTTATTGCTTCTGATTGATTGTTCCGTAACTATTGGGTCATAAAATAGTCTATTTTGTATAGACTAAAAAATACTTAAGGCTACTACAAATTTTCTGCAAGTTTAGTTCTTTTTTACTTCGCATTTTGGTTGATAAAAAATCTTCAATACCTCTTGCCAGGTCAGTCACCATCCTATGGTTGTTGCATGCCATTGTGAGGGAACTGGCTGGAGGTTTTGGGCAGATAGCAACCTAAAGAGCAAGTTCTGGGGTCGCTCCATTCAACTTGATCCTGTTGGCGTGTTAACATTGGAGTTTGATGATGGTGAAGTTTTCCAATGGAGCAAGGTATTATTACATAATTAGCAAGAAATGGTTGAATCTGTGGAAATAATTTACTGGAAATATGCTATCTCAGGTGACCACTTCCATTTACAATCTCATATTGGGCAAACTGTATTGTGATCACTATGGTACTATGCGCCTACAAGGTAATCGTGAATACTCATGTAAGCTGAAGTTCAAGGAGCAGTCAATTATTGATCGCAACCCTCATCAGGTACTTCATAAAATTGCTTGTATGCTAGGTGCATTTATCCGCTTGTCAGTTCTTTCTGATTTATATTTTTGCTTCCTTCTTTTGCAGTGTGTTTCTCACTAAAATACGCTTTTCCATCTATGTTGGTTAAAGCAAACTATAAATTTGTGCCTTTGGCAAGGCTTTTTTTTTCCCCAATTTATATGGATTTCCTTTATGAACAAAAAAAGTTGAGTTTTTACAGTGATGTTTCTCAAATTTCATAAGAGTTTCATGGTTCGGAGAACAGTGGGTACTGTAGCATAATAGATATGAAGAGCTTGGAACAAAAGCACAGATTCATACCCAACTATGAGCTTCGTACTTCCACAGTACACTAGTGAATTATGATCCACTTGCATGGTATGAATGTATTCACAGTACTATGCATGCAGAATCCATCAATTCAAATTGGTTACCCACTAATACATGGAGCCAATCCAATGGGGTCCACTAAGAATGGTATTCTTTTGGTTTCTTTGGCGAGTGTCTGTTTTTAGTGCAAACACAGCTGAAAAATTCGATTTATAATGCATCGATGAAAAGTTATTTCCTGAACTACTAATGAAAATAACATAAATGATATGGTTGTTGATTGTTGTAAAATTAGTAATATTTTGGCCATTGAAATGGAATGGTCTTTTGGTTCACATAAATCAACTATTGAATGCAAGGCCACTTGACCCTATAATTTGTTGGAATGGGAACCTGTTATAATAACCAGAATGCCCCTATAGTAAGTTACAATGAAGGGTGGGTATCCATCTAGAAAGGGGGCAGTCATCTCATTCGTATTACCTACTCTGTGAATAAAATGTTTAGAATCGAAAGCATAAAGCTGACCAATTCCCAATCCCAATAGACTCGGATTCTCATCCCACCAACCAAACATAGGACACTTTATTTTCCACCATGTTATTCCATCTTTATCCCCTAACCCTACCAACCAAATGCCCCTTAAGAAGGAATAATGCTGCAAAACTGCTATTAGCTTTCTTATGGTGTGGGGCCCCAGGAGGTGCAGGTTTTTAGCTAGGCTACTCTAGCAAATTACTATTCATGCAGACCACAACCAGCACATTCTCGTTTATTTTCCACCATTTTATTCCATTTTTATCCCCTTAATTCCACCAACCAAATGGCTCTTAAAAGAAGGAATAATGCTGCAAAACTGCTATTAGCTTTGTTATGGTGTGGGTCCCCAGGAGATGCGGGTTTTTAGCTTGGCTACTCTAGTACATTACTATTCATGCAGACCACAACCAGCACATTCTCCTTGTAATGTTATGGTCCAATATCCAGGCGAGGTATGCGTGTGTACTGTAGCACCAGCGCCGGCTCTTGCCTTTAGTTGCCAAGGAAACCCTCTCATCTATCCCTTAAGTTCAGGGATGTTATCTTTAGTTATTTTCATATCCTTTAAATTGGTTATTTCCATATCCTTTAGATTGGATTGTTATGATTATCTATTTCTTGTATTAGAGATACGTTTCTTAGAGGAAGTTAAGTCATCCCTATAAAAGGGACATAATTGTATCAGTCAGAGATAAAGAACTTCTACCTCGCCCCTACTATTAGCTCAAACTATCTTTTCGAGTCGATCTCCTTTCGACTTTTCTTGACCTCACCTTTCCACTTGTGTTCTCTCCTGCCTCCACCTTCTTCGCTTCCTCTCCTTCTACTCAACTTGTGCCCTCTTCTCAGAGGTTCTTTCTAGCTCTTTTGTTGAGATCCCCTCTTTCCCTGCACTTCTTCGCTTGAGCATCCGTCGTTGCTGGGCCCTATTCCCAACTAGTCTCCTCCATTCTTGTTGGGTCCTGCTCCACCTTCTTCCAGATACGATCTTCGTGATCGTCACACTGTCAGGCCTCCTACCACCTACCATGAGGTCGTTGCTCACTCCCGAGTGGCGGTCGTGATGTCCGAGGAAATTGTCGCTTGGAGCGTATTGGCACTTTGGATTTTGTGCCCTACTCGCGCCACTCCTATCATGTGCAAGTGGGTGTGCAAGATCATGACTCGCTCGGATGATTCTCTTAAGAGCTACAAGGCTCGCTTGTGGCACGTGTTTTCAGCAGAGCATGGTCATTACTATGATGAGACCTTCGCCCTGTCACCTACATGACCGCTTCGTGACTCTCCTTGTTGTGGCCTCTGCTCGACAGTGGCACATCTCTCAGCTGGACATCAAGAATGCTTTCTCAAAGGCGAGTTGCGTGAGGTTTACATGCAACTGCCCCTTGGGTATTCTGTCCCTGATCGTCGATTTCTTTCTGCCTATAGTGTTTTCCTTTGTTCCTCTTTGATTGTTTGGAAGATAAAGAAGCAGACTGTCATTTCCCACTCATGAGGTTGAGTTGCGAGCCATGGTGGCGTTGACAGCTGAGATCACTTGGCTTCAGTGGCTACTTTAGGATTTGGTGTTTTAGCTTCGAGCCACTTCTCCTATCGACAAGATCTGGCGCGATCAGCATTGCTCGAGATTCAGTGAAGCATGAGCTCACCAAGCATATTGGAGCCTTATTTGGGGGAGTTGTAGCTTTGCTGAAATGCTGCTTTTATCTTTGAGCCGAAAAGCTGTTGTAGCTGGTGGCTATAACTCTTCCTGAGAGGCCGTTTGGCAACCTGGCTTTTTCTTGGGTTGGTTGGTCTGAGATGAATAATGAAATGTCAAATACCCTTGAGGGTACCGAAGGCTTTTTTTGTGTGTTGATTTAGCATAAATATTGATTCTATTAAATCATGAACAATTGAGCAATATTTTGCAACATAAAACATCACATTTAGAAGGTAAAATGCACATTTAAGCAACATTATAAGTGGATTTGTTTTATTTATTTTTCACGTTCACATACAAATGTAATTTTAAGCGTTTCCATGAATTTTCACGCATCCGTTCATATGAAATACAAAATGTTACATGTTTCGTATCGCAGCAGAGAACATTACACAAAGCAATTGATTTGTCACAAACTCTAGTACTACACCATGAATATCCAATTGACCGAACTCATCAATCCCCTGTGAACTGATCGATGAGCTGTTCTTGGCGGTTTCCAGCTCTTGCTCATAATCAAGTGCCACATATGCAAGCTTTTCCTTGACGTCCCTCACAATTTCCCGTTCAGCAGAGGTTGTGAACGAGTAACCCCTCTAGGTGAGGATCTTCATAAGAGAATCCGTGAGGTCACGGCCAGCAAGATCCAGACGAAGGATAGCATGAGGAAGTGCATATCCTTCATAAATGGCCACAGTATGGCTCACACCGTCACCAGAATCAAGGACAGCACCTGTCCGTCACTAGTGGAATTGCTTCTTTGTATACTAGTTGCACAAGCATATATTCATCTCCCTAATTCTACTGGGTAGAATACTCATCATGTAGCACTATTCATTAGCCCAGGATTAATCAACCTGTAGCACTAGGTTTGGAACTGAGTCTTCCACGAGTACTCATCATGATGAAACATCATAAAAAACATGTAGCTTACAAGGATTTGCCTGTTCCATGTTTGATATTCCCAATTAATTCTAAAGCACCTACGATTGGACGCAGGTTATGGTTACACCAAGATGCTGCAAAACTGCTATTAGCTTTCTTATGGTGTGGGGCCCCAGGAGGTGCAGGTTTTAGCTAGGCTACTCTAGCAAATTACTATTCATGCAGACCACAACCAGCACATTCTCGTTTATTTTCCACCATTTTATTCCATTTTTATCCCCTTAATTCCACCAACCAAATGGCTCTTAAAAGAAGGAATAATGCTGCAAAACTGCTATTAGCTTTGTTATGGTGTGGGTCCCCAGGAGATGCGGGTTTTTAGCTTGGCTACTCTAGTACATTACTATTCATGCAGACCACAACCAGCACATTCTCCTTGTAATGTTATGGTCCAATATCCAGGCGAGGTATGCGTGTGTACTGTAGCACCAGCGCCGGCTCTTGCCTTTAGTTGCCAAGGAAACCCTCTCATCTATCCCTTAAGTTCAGGGATGTTATCTTTAGTTATTTTCATATCCTTTAAATTGGTTATTTCCATATCCTTTAGATTGGATTGTTATGATTATCTATTTCTTGTATTAGAGATACGTTTCTTAGAGGAAGTTAAGTCATCCCTATAAAAGGGACATAATTGTATCAGTCAGAGATAAAAAACCGGCCAGATACCGCTGGTTACCGGTCTTACTGGTGGGGACCGGGAACGGAAAACCGGCTGGTTTTTCCCGGTTTAGCAAATTCAAATTTTAGTTTTCGAATTTCGGCTGGTTTTTAAGCAAATTCAAGCGATTTTCATCCAGATTTTTCCCAGTAATTTCGGTAACTGGTTGGTTACCGTTTCCGGCTAGCGACCGAGAAAGTGTTCAGTTCTGGTTTTTTTATCCCTGGTATCAGTTATGAAGGCAAGAAAGAAATAGAAAAGTCATTCCCAGTCTTAGCCTCTCCTCTCTTCCCAGCCATGCTAACGTCGCCTGACCATCCTTTCGTTGGTGTTTACCCCATTATGATCTAGGGTCATAACAACTTGGTATCAAAGCCAATCGCTGCGACCACCATAGCAGGCAGCGATGGTTCCGATCCCAAGGAGATTAACGCCATTCTCAAGCAGATCTTGGCACAACTTATCATCATTAACGAGAAGGCCAAGGTGGGCGAACCGGGGACCATCGTACCAAGTGACGACTTGCTCAGCTCAGACCCCGCGACAGTTGCCGCCATACGAGGAGACAGCCTACTTGGCGCAGGCCCTACGGTAGTTGCTACCGCACCACAACGCATGACAGTCACAACCATGGTCCTGTCGGCGCCTACTGTGGCCTTGTCGGAGCCTACCGCGGTAGCCGCGATCTTGCCAACGCCTGCTGTGGTGCTGCCAAAGCCTACACCCTTAGTGCCATTAACGAGGAAGAAGAATATCGTCATCGTTTCGCGGGCGTCTTCACCACGTTGTCGGTCGATGCTATGTCGTTGATGCGGTGGAGTATGGGGGCTTCCATGTGGGGATCAGCGACGTCGTCACATCTCTCCTACAAACGTTGCATCAAAGGGCGAGAAGGATGCTGCTGGGTGCCCATGCCCCCAACGACTCCTGCGACATCAAGCCACGCCAAGGGACTGCTGTCCATTGAAGGTTCGTTGATCCTTATTCATGCAAGGCGACATTGTCATCGTACACTTTCGTCGACACGGGGACGTGAAGATCTTAGTCCGTGGCCGCCACCTGATAGCTCGAGGACGAACTATCTCGCCGTGAGGGGTGTAATGTTATGGTCCAGTATCCAAGCAAGACACTGTAGCGTGCGTACTATAGCACCAGCACCAGCTCTTGCCTTTAGTAGACAAGGAAACCCCCTCATCTACCCCTTAAGTTTAGAGATGTTATCTTTAGTTATTTCCGTATCCTTTAGATTGGTTATATCCATATCCTTTAGATTGGATTGTTAGGATCATCTATTTTCTATATTAGAAATATGTTTCATAGGAGTCACGTTAAGCTATCTCTATAAAAGGGACATCATTGTATCAGTTATGAAGGTAAGAAAGGAATAGAACAAAGTCATTCGCAGTCTTATCTCCCCTCTCTCCCCAGCCACACCGACACCGCCCGGCCATCCTCTCGGCGGTGTTTACCCGTTATGATCTAGGGTCATAACATCACCAATTCCCAATCCCAATAGACTCTGATTCTCATCCCACCAACCAAACATAGGACACTTTATTTTCCATCATTTTATTCCATTTTTATCCCCTAATTCCACCAACCAAATGCCCCTTAAAAGAAGGAATAATGCTGCAAAACTGCTATTAGCTTTGTTTTGGTGTGGGGCCCCAGGAGGTGTGGGTTTTTAGCTAGGCTACTCTAGCACATTACTATTCATGCAGACCACAACCAGCACATTCTCCTTGTTGTCTTGGTCAACAAGAAATTATAGTTAGTTTACATCTATTAGTTTTCCATCATTATTTAGTTTGTTTCCCCTTAGTTTATTTATATATATTAGAGATAAGTTTCCATCTACCAGAGATGGTGTCCGTAACTCCCTATAAACAGGGAGGTTGTTTCCAGAGTTCATCAAGCAAGAAAAGTATGAATTTAAAGTATCCCCAGTCTATGTCTATTCTCTATCTCTCCTAGCATCCCTCTCCCTCCCTCAAGCCATTGCCGTTCGGTCTCTTTCCTCATGGTTTAATTTCAATGAACTAAGTTTCACGGCAAGCTTGATCAATTGAAATGTGTGTGTGTGTGCGTGTGTGTGTATTCTGATGAAACATTGTGCATGCATCGTTTTGGTGAGAATAAATAATGTGAATATCCCATTCGACAACCCTTAATTTCTGTACAAAAGATGGCTATAGGTTGTCTTGAATTTGGATAGAAATTCTTTTGTGCTACTTGTTCTATATAAAAGATGGCTATAGGTTGTCTTGAATCTCTTTATTCATTCTCCAGGCCATTTTTTTATTTGTTTGTCCGAGTGCCTCAACTTTGTGTTAATGCCATATCTATGGACTATCTTATTTTATCTTAGCACACTTTATTCAGGTCAACTGATGTATGTGCAGGTACAAGGTGTTGTTCAGGACCGAAGTGGTCGAACTGTTGCTACACTCTTTGGAAAGTGGGATGAAAGCATGCACTATGTGATGGGTGATTGCTTTGGAAAAGGCAAGGGATCTGAAAATTTCTCAGAGGCCCATTTGTTGTGGAAAAGGAGCAAACCACCTAAGTTTCCCACTCGATACAATCTCACTCGCTTTGCAATCACATTAAATGAACTTACCCCTGGATTGAAGGTAAGGATATTTAGGTTCATATCAAACTTCAGTTTAACATCATATTGATTTATGCAGACTCATATACTAATGATTGATTGCTTGATATGTCCAATCTATAAGCAGGAAAAACTGCCACCAACAGATTCAAGATTGCGACCGGATCAGGGGTGCCTAGAGAATGGTGAATATGAAAGAGCAAATGCTGAGAAGTTGAGGCTTGAACAGAGACAACGGCAGGTTAGTCTATATGACTAAACGTTTCACATTCATTAATCTGGTAAACTATGCATTAATTATAACTAATTTGAATCCAGACACAGCAAACTTTTAGATTGGCTGCATCGCAGAATTTGTCATTTGCTGAACCTATGAAAGTATGAATGATGTTCTGTCATACATGCTGATACATAACTTCATATTAACTTTTTTACATAGTTATATTTTGCGATTCATTATGGAACATAAGATCACAAAGTTTGCATGGACAGATATGGATATGCTCATGTCAATGTCTAAATCTTACAATCCAATGCTGCCCATAGGCCAAACTATATGTGTTTGTTGTCTCATGAGTATAATTTTAGAAACATCCAGAGAACCTCTGTATTACGAACAAATGCAAAGAAATGGTAAACAAGCACTCAGCTTGTTTAGACGTACAGACCACATCCTTAGAATTTGTAGCCCAATATCGCTAGTTATGAATGAGATCACCAGTTTTGGTCTACTCTCACATGCTTGCAAACACAAAACTACATGCAATTATTAGAGAGAACAAATTAAACTGTATGACTTTCCTTGCCCATTCACCAAGTTCTGCATGAAACTCTGTCCTGTTGAATCCCGGGTCTTGGCTGCCCTCTTGTTCGTACAATGTTTTGTTTGGTACTCTTACCAGAAACCAGAACCATCCAGCTGGCCGTGACAAGCCCAATGCTGGTTTACAAAACCTTGTTCCTACCATGTTTTTTAAGCAATGTGGTTACAAGCCAACTAGGTAGAATGGGCCCTACAGCTGAAAATTAAGCTAGATATCGAAAATAATTTTGGATAAGTAAAAGAAAATTGGAGGAAAATACTGCATACGTAAGAAGGAACTAGACAAACAACTGCAATTTAATGCATACTTTTTACTTCAATAAGTTTGTAAACTGTCCTAGTAGTCTGTTTAGTGTTTACTCATAAACAACAATCAGTTGAGTTCATTTGGATTTTTTATATGAACCCTAGGCTTGACTAGTTCTGAAAGCCAAGTGAGCCATTCGTCATGAATCATGATTTGATATCAACTATGCTGCAGGCACGAAAGATGCAGGAGAGTGGGTGGAAACCTCGGTGGTTTGAAAAGGATAAAGCTACCGACACATACCGCTACCTTGGTGGTTACTGGGAATCCAGAGAAAAGGGCAGCTGGGAAGGCTGCCCAGACATCTTCGGACAAGTTCCTAACGATCTGATGATAACTGACTAGGTTCGAGTAGGTTACAGGTCTTCTGGTTCTCTGCTTTTTATTATTCTTTTGGGATCGGTTGGTTCCAGATTTTTAGTGGTTTATATTAGAGCAATTAAATGCCTGTTGGCCTGTAAGCAAAGTCTGCCCTTCAGATATATTGTTTCCCGTACATACTAAGAGAATGGTTCGTCCGAAATGTCACTCCGAATCAAATGTTTTCTTGTGAGGAATTCACTTCCACAAGTTCAGAGTGGGGTTATATAGGCCATTTGTGTATATTGGATTTGGATATGTAACATGCATTGAAGAGCCAAAGAATGTGAAATTCTGCGTCATGACGGTGTAACGTAGTCGCTCAGTTCATTTGCATGTTGGTTGGCAACGTGTATTGAAGCGCCAAAGAATAATAAAGTTAGCATTATGATGGTATGCTGCAACGGTAGTATGTGTTGATGGCAGGGAGATGGAATTAATTTGTCTTGAATTTTGGTTTAAACGAATGTCAAACTGGCATGTTCTATCCATGAGGACACGACCACCCCAGGTGCCTTGCCATGCCATGGCTCTATGGTGAAGCCTCGGTTACATACAAGTGTCGATAAGCTCTTCTCATTGTCTTCTGTTTTTTTTTTTTTTTGGTGATACAGCACTATTTATCTACTTATCTAGTCTAGCACTAGGGAAAGAGCATCCAGCTATGTAACTCTAGATTCCTAAAACAAAACAAAAAAAAAAAGATTTTTCGGTATTACGTCTGATTGGAGCATCTGTAATGCTAAAAAGAATATTTAGGGTATCGTAGGAATTTTAGAGGAAAAGGGAAGGATTTTGGTTTCTATGGATTTGATCATTGTTCAGCCTCGTTTGGAACCAAGGAAAATGAATGGATTTTTGGAGGATTTGGAGCCTATAAGGAAAGAGAATGAATTACTATTTTTCTTTTCAAGAAGGTGTAAAAGCTTTGCACGTCATTCCATTAAGAAAAAGAGAGAAGTTACAAGCAAAGCAAAAGAGTCACAACAACACACAAAGGACAGAGCCCGGCAATGTGTCTAGACACAAGGTCTAGAAGGCAGCGCCTAGGAGAAGCAAAACGAAATGAAAAAGAACGATAGAAAGAGAGAAAACTAAGATAAGAAGAAGAATGAATAAAGTAGAGAGAGAGGAAGAGAATGAAACAAAAACAAAAGTGACATAAGAAGAACTACTCCCAATAGAGGGAGCCTCCTGGCCGTTAGCTCCTGCAAAGCGCCAATAGCAATGCTCGTTGTGAATCCGCTGTAGCAGAAGACCAATGGAACTCATTTCGTCACTGAACACCCTGCTCCGCTCTTTCCAAAGCATCCAAGAAACTAAAATGACGCAAGAGTCTAGATCCTTTGTTGCATGTGAAGGTAGGGCATTCCGAGCGGAAAGCCAGCCCGGTTGAAAGGAGGGCTATCCAACCGGAACTGTTCCTGGCGAACCCACGCACGTGGGGAAGTGTGCCCAAACCTGAGAGGCTATGACGCACTCAACAAGAAGGTGGTCGATAGTCTCTTGGGAGTGCCCACAGAAAACACAGACACCTTGATTTTGAAGTCCATGACGCTGAATGTGATCAGCCATCCAGCAACGATGATGGATTGCTAGCCACACGAAAATTTAGCACTTCATAGGTGCCTGCGTGTGCCAAATAACCTTCGCACTCGGGAACCCTCGCGAACCCAAGAAGAATGCCTTGTAGGCCGACTTGGAGGAGTAGTGCCCTGAGGCTTCCCAACGCCAAATGATCTTGTCTTGCTGACCCTTGGAGAGGTCAATGGTTTGCAATGCTCCCCAAAGACGAAGGATCTCGCCGACATAGCGCACATCAATAGGACCCCTAATGTTCGAAATCCAGGTGGCATTGTCTTCAGCGACCGATCTTGTTTTCCACAAGTGTGAGGGGATCGCCTTAGCCATGTGCGAAAAAAGGTGGGGATACTATGACCGTTGAGCCAATGGTCTGACCAAAACAAGGTGTTAACACCGTTCCCGAGCTGCATGAGGAGCGATGCGTTGAACATGTCTTCCTCTACACGGCCAACTCGTGCCAACAGACCCTTCCAAGATCTTGTCGACCATGTCCTTTGAAGCCAAAGCTAGCGGATGCTAAGGGCCTTGCCTATCACATGCATATTATGTAGGCCCAGGCCTCCGTACTAGATGGGTTGATAGACAAACGACCAAGCGACTAGATAGTGGCATCCCGATACGTTTCTTGCACCTTTCCAAAGAAACGATCTCCTCCTTTTGTCGATTCTTTGATTATCGTGAGTGGTGGGTCAAGAGCCATGAAACTGTACACTGGAATGGATGTTAGTACTGACCTAACCAACACAAACCGCCCTCCTTGGGACAACATGCCTGCTTGCCAAGCTTGGAGGCGGTTTACGACCTTGTCGATTAACGGTTGAAAATATGCCCTAGATGGTTTTCTCAAGGATAGTGGCACGAGATATTTGCATGGGAAATATGAAACTGTGCATCTCAATTCATTGGTGATGAGCTGCACTTCTTCAGTGCTACACTGTATTGGCGAGATGGCACTCTTAGCAAGGTTTGTTTGCAAACCCGACACCTCGCCGAATAGCTAAACTTTATGTTTGATGACCTGCAGGTCGAAAGCGACCGAGGTGAGGAGGACCACCACATCATCTGTGTATAGTGAAAACCAGTGAATAATGCCTCACGGTCCACCTCTGGCAGGCCCCGAAAGCTAGAATCATCACTCGATGGCGCGAAGTGCTTGTCCTTCACCGCTGTTGAGGAGAAGTCTTCGACGATGTGAATGTGGATGATGACATTGTAGGGCAAAGCCTCTTACAATTCTCTAGAGCCTTACGGTAGGAGGAACACTAGCGCCCCATGATCGAGGACCAACTCGTCCATAAGCAAGTTCGGCTCTACGATGGTGGCCGATTTTTCCCTAGGAATTGTGCTAGGGTTAAGAGACCATGCCACTAGGCGGAATGTGGATAGGTCTGCTCTCGATGTGGAGGATTCATCAAAGGATTCAATCTAGTAGGAGGATGAAAGGATGGCGAGACAGTCACTAGACTCCATGTGGATCCTTCGCTGATCAACAACTTCTTGCGGTGGCTCAAAGCATCTGTCACTATACTGATCTGACTTGAGGGAACAGATTTCAACCTCATGGTTTTCAATCCAATAAAACCATCTTCGCTGCTCCATGGTAGCAGATTTCGAATTATGACTATGAAAATTCACTGCTTGAAACTTTAGTTGTTAGGAAGCTCACGTGAAACTTCTTATCACACTGATTCTTAGATGTCCCGTGATAACAGTTGTCAAAGTTCTTTCTGGCATCTGGCAGTACGAACACTGGAGTAGTGATTGATCTTTTATGAAATTCTCACTGACTCAGTTCACTTCTGGCGATTTGGGTGAACTTCTCGTTTTACAACGGTGAGGGTCTTGACTATCTTGAAATGACTGTCTTATTGATATTTAGCTGACACTGTCTCGAAACGACTGTCTCAGTTGTATTCAATTGACCTTGTCCAATTCATGGACAATCTTAAAGAAATTGTAGTTCTTTCTCACAACTCAAACATACTGATTCTAAGATTCTAAAGATTAGCTCCTGAATACACTTATTTTCGCACACATCCTTGTGCTACAATTTTACATTAAGTTTGATGTTGATGCTTGATAAGCTGGTGAACTTGATTTGACATTGCCTTTATTTGAGAGAATTCCTTGGATCCGCTCTATCATTTCTGCAAACCCATTGGCAACTTTTTGTCACAATTCATCTCTCACGTAATTCCTTCTGAAATTGGCTAATCCTGAGTACAAGTCAAAGACCAACTTGACTTCTAACACGGTTGCATGATGTATAGATCACTTACAATGACAATTGCGTACTCTCTTACGGATATGAACATTATCCCATGGTAGGGTTTTCAACCATTTACTGTTGCCTTACTGCTATGCAAAGTGGTAGCTTAGACTTCAACATGACCTCTTATAATTAAAGCTCCATGGCCTTCAATCAACATGACTCAAAGCTTGATTACTCGACATGCACAATCATATGTTGAGAAAGGTATCCAATGATTTAATATCCAATAATTCTTTTTCTTCATAACTTGTATACAAAGATATTTATCTTTTGGCTCTCAAACAAAGGAAATGTTACAAAGATTCTCTGACTTTATCGCTACGAACGGAGGCATGACACTGCATAATCTAGCATCACAATCTAGGCTTTCTTGGTAACATCATTGTTAAAACACCTCTTATTTGGCTGCTTTTTTGGACAAACGGATCCTAGTGCTTTACCACCTGCTTTGGGTGTTACTATCTTGACTGAAATGACTTTTGACATTCTTGCATCTGGAGTGAGTGGCTGGTTCTTCTGAGGACACTGGTGGACGTAGTGACCTTCTTTGCGACAATTGTAATAGACACGTGGCGGACATTGTGCCTTGCTTGGCAACACTGTGGCGAAATGACTAACCTTTTTAAAGGTTACAACATGTCGCTTTGCAGGGCAACACTTGGCATAGTGGCATTGCTTACCATACTCTAAGCATTGTACTAGCAATATTGTACTAACAAGCTAAATTTCTTTTGAGGCTTTTCTTTTCTTTTGAGGCGATCACTAGCTTTTCTTTTGAGGCTGGTTGCCAAGGTCAACATTCTGCTTTTGTGACTCCTCAGCTGACAATCTTGTACTAACAAAGGTTTGGTTTCTTTTGCTAACACTCTGACAGTGGCTCGAAAATTTTCTCGTTGATGTTGTGTTGCATAAATCAACACTAAATACATGAGGCACCAGCTTAGACAATGATCATTGCCTTCACAAAACAAATATGTGATCTTGCTCATTGGACATTCTCTAATGGAATAATTTTCTTCGCAACTGGAACAGTTGATATCGTGTTCATCGGCACTATGACCTATTGCTCCACAACGGGTACATGCACAATCTTCTGACTTGTCTGGTTGGCAGCACTTCAACTGACAACGGCCAGACCAAAAGTAGGACATCGACATAGCAAGCTTCTTTTTATCACTCTTGATTGATGTCATATGCTGTTGGTGAAAAGCTATGGCGAACTCTGCCCAAGTGATGGTCTACTCGTCCTGATGGGTGGCGTAAATTTTTTCCACCAATCTAATGCAACTCCTTCTAATTGATGAGCAACATAGAAAACTTTCTCGTTATCGTTGCATTGCGCAACAGTTAACTTCTCTTCTATGGTACGAATCCAGAATTCTGCATCCATGAGTACGGTCGATCCTTCAAAGATAGGCGGTTTGGTCAATATGAACTTTGCAAACTTGGATGGAGGGCGCGTCGTTGGGATGGCAACGAGTTGCGCATCATTGCAAATATTATTATTGTCCAATGCTTGCATCGTCTCTTGTATGAGCCGATTTTGGGTGGTAGGGAACTGACTCGGGTTCTGATGTGTCACTATTGGCATTGAAGATAGTCGCTGGCTGACGTCTGCTCTGGTACTGACACTGGTGACGATACGACGGCTTGCTTGATTATTCTGATTCAACAAATTGACTAAAGTAGTGATGGTCCAATTCTACTGGGTCATCATGTTGTTCCTGTTCTGCATCATCATGTTCATTAGT
Organism: Hsuehochloa calcarea; assembly: GCA_036346395.1. Taxonomy (NCBI): domain Eukaryota; kingdom Viridiplantae; phylum Streptophyta; class Magnoliopsida; order Poales; family Poaceae; genus Hsuehochloa; species Hsuehochloa calcarea. The sequence continues at coordinate 18,260,033 of CM070597.1, read as the reverse complement.
TGAGTCTGAGCTATCAAGAATTATTCCATGATTGGATCTGCTACTCCTGGTACTGACAACTGTGCATTGGGATTGACAGGATCTGAGTTGGCACAAACCGTCTCAAGATTACTGACAAGGTTGGCTTCACTGAGTCTCTTCATCTACTGGTTGACCAAGGCTAATAGATGAGAGAGAAAAGCATAAGGTAAGGAAAGACAATCTACTAAGGGGAGCAGGTTTAACCCAAGGAACACACAAATAATCAGAAAGCTATTAAGAAGCGTAAAACTCATAGTCAAACTACACACAGAAGAAGGAAAATGAAAATCTAATCGTCTAGTCGATTAAGCTCTAACTTAACTTGGTGACTTGGCTTAACACACGAGAGGAGCCTAGGCTGATTTATCCTATATGGTTGGTCTGAAAAAAAAAACTCGAACTAGTCACGATCTTCGTCAAATATTGATTGCTTGTGATCCTTGCAGGCGAATCTTGGAGAAAGATAGGAGCAACGCACAACTTCTTTTTGGTCTTCAATTATTGTGACGAGCTTGTCCTGAACACTTGGGGAGATATCGATATGTTGTTGTTGGTTGCATAGTCTTCAAAGAGTTGTTGAAAACAGCTCTTGGGCATCCATCAAGACATTTAACACAGATAATGACAAAGTATAGAAGTTATGAGCGAAGAGAGTCCAATTTAATACTCAAAATGGCGAGGAAGAATATAGGTGAGAAATGAATAGAATAGAAGAGTATAGAAGCTAGATAAGATGAGAATAACACATCATTAAGATTTTCCATTTGTAAAATAATTTTCAAAGTCATTCCTAAAAACTATCATTCTAACTAAGATCACGACCTACAGTAGATATGGCTATGATACCACCTCTGTCGGAACCCAAAAATGCAATTCTAGACCCTCTGTGTATACTGAACTAGTCCAGGATCACGTTAGTGCACACAGTGGCAACATCGATGAAATATCATTTCATATGCAACGATGACTAATAAATAGACAAATAATAATAATTATCAGAGTAACGACCTTAAGGTCAAAGCTTATAATTAATATCTCAGAAGGCGAATAGCTTAATTAAGCTGTAGCGGAACGAAGCAGAATAATTTCAGTAAAGCCCATCCATATGCCCACAGACAATTGGCTGGTGTAGCACGACCTAGTTCTCCGTGATCCTTGAAGTAAACCTTGTTGACTGATGATTCCTCCACTTCGTCTGGATGATTATAGCAAGTATGAGTATACAATCATACTTGCAAGTTATACCACAGAATGTAACTTATAGATGATGGCTTATTCCAAAGGAAATAACTTTTGTGGTTATTTTTGCATAAAATCAACATTTATAATTGAATACAATAATAGATTGAAAGCATGATTTAAAACAAATAAACAATAATAGTTTAACATTTGTTTTCACAAAGGACACAAAGCCTAATCGAATTCTTTCACACAGCCATATGAATTAAATTATACATCTATCCCTTTCCAATTGGTTTTATGAAAATCTAACCCTCATGTGAAATCCCCAAGCATGTCCATGATCGTGGACGCGGCTATTCGAATAGATTGTTTAACACTCTACACAGGTTGAACACTTTACCCACAAGATGCAATCAACTGGATCAGAGCTGATCGTAACAAAAACTTTCTGAAACTTCATCTCAACAATTGACACTCTCGATGTGCTTTACCGTCGTCCAACCCATACAGAGTGCTTTGGTACGACACACACCGTTGGACCTGAAGACAGCGAGCCGCTCACAAATGTGATCTACCTGGTAGTTCACACCTCTACCCATCATTGAGCTCCTAACGTACAACCTTAGTATTCAATGTCGAGAATCCATAACTTACTAAGTTAGACTCGTCCCATACTAGGCATGTGGTCGTACAATAAGGCTTAGTTCAATGGCGCACAAAGTTAAGTCCTTAATTGACCAAGGCAAGACTTTCAATTTCTAACTATCCCATAAAGATTATCATTATCATTCACAAAGCTCCACCGTATCACTTAGTATCTACCACTTGCCTTTGACTAAATCCTTTCTCACCATGTTGATTAAGTGCAACACATGCTATCACAAAGTAATAACACATAGCACACAGTTTTACATAAAGTTCCATAGTCACTTAGTCAAATTTATAATTGTAACTCAAATGATATGTGTGACTTGTAGTATGGCTAAGTAATACTATTTATTTAACCAACCCACGTTAGTGCTATGATAATACCAACTAATAATTAACCAAACTAGGGTGACAAAAGATCAAGGTAATACAATAGGCAAGGTAGATATAATCAAATGAGTGAATAGCTAATCCCAAAGTATTTAAATAAATACTTAAAGTAGAATGCAGTACTTTGAATCAAAGTAATTTTGAAAACTGGGTTCAACATGATCAAAGGTACAACTTGTCTTGCTATAACAATGATGGTCTTATTTTATCCTCAATCTTGTACTTTCTTGACCTTCAGCTCCTTCAGATGATTCCAGAACTTCAACGTCTAACGAGAAAGCGTAAAAAAATAAACAAAATTCAAAAAGACTAATCAAAGAAACTCCAAATTTAAATTTAATGGTACTGAAAGATAGATATTGAATTTATATGAATTTAGAAACTTGAATGGGCTCAATCAGAGTTCGGACCGAAGAGTACAAGCTCTCGCAAGATTGAAATTCACATGAAATGATGAAAAAGAAAAAGGGAGAGAGAAACTGAGGTCTACATAATATTCTTAGAATATTCTATTCCAAAAATATTAGAAAATGACTGAATGTATGACATGTGAGACCTACTAATATTTTATGAATTTCTAGAATTAAAATAATTCTAGAAATAAGGTAGAGAGAGCGACATGTGGGACCAATAAGATAAAATAATTTTTCAAGAAATAAATTACTTCCCAAAAATAGGATTAGGGGTTGACATATGGGTCACTCGTCTATGGACCAGGTCCACAAAGATATGCTAGTCCATGGTGGACCAAGCTCATGAACTAGGGTTGACCAAAGGTTTGACTAACATGCGGGACCCGTATGTAAATGAGAGAAATAATTAGGGTTTTTAATTGGGTGGATGACATGTGGGGTCAACATGGAAGGCAAAGTAATAGATGTATGACTGTGATTAGTTGGATGACATATGGAGCCACATATGAGCTACTGCTGTCGGACCGGTCTTGAAGCAAGGAGGTGCCAGCTTGGAACTGCAAGGATTAGAGAAGGATCAGTAGAGAGAAGAACGGAGCAATAGAGAAACAACAAGAAAGCTGAAGCTTGTGTTGGTCCAGAGCGTAGAGAATAGAACGAACGACAACAGAGAGATGAGGTAACAGACAGGGAACAGGAGGCGTGCGATCGGTTCGGGCGCATGGATTCGGTGGCGAACAAAGGAGAACCAACCGGCGAGAACAGCAAAGCGGAATGGCAAGCAGAAGATCATGGCGGAATGGCACTAGAGGGGGTGAATAGGCGGTTTTAAAACTTTATCGGAAACCAATATATATATGGAAGCTAATAGCCAAATGGTTTTGCACAATTAAAACCTAAATCAACTAGGCTCAACTAAGTGCACCGACAATATGAACACAATACAATATGAGCAATCTATGGTTGCTCTTCCTCCACTCCGGAGATGGCGAGCACCAAACCACTCACAACCGTCGGGCCTTCTCACAAGCTTCTTGAGAAGGTCACCAGCACCGACGCCTCCACGCCGTCTAGGTGTCGGCAAACACCAAGAGTAACAACCGAACTTTCACTTGAACTAATCAAGTGTCAACGCTCACGTGGATACACAATCCACTACCTAAGGCAACACATGCACTTAGGGTTTACTCTCTAATCTCACCAAGTGCAACACATGCACAAAAGAGAATAGAGGCTTGCTCTTAGCTCAAGAGGCTCACAAAGAGTTCACAATAGTTCTTAGCTACTTGACAACCTCCCCAACCTAGCCAAGGTGGCTATTTATAGCCCACACACAAAAACTAGCCGTTGGGAGACAAACCCCGAAAAATCGGGCAATCGGAAGTTCCGCCGTACAAAGGCCGGAACTACCGCAGGAGAAAGAAAAGGCACCGCAACGGCTATGTCAGACGAGAAACTAGCCGTTTAATTTTAGTGCGGAACTACGCCAACTAAACATCGGAAGTTCCGATTCTTGGAAGTTCCGCTCAACACATAGCGAACTACCGCACATTGAATTTTGGCTAAGTCCCCAAAATGGTGCTTCTCTGGAAAAAACCAACCGGGATTTGAACAACGGATTAATCGGAAGTTCCGCGCGTTACACTCCGGAACTTCCGCACTTGGGAAATCGGCTAAGTCCCTAAACCGGCCGCTCTCTGGAAAAATCAAACCGCGGAAAATCGGACCGTCCGGCCTGCGGAACTTCCGCAATTAATACCGGAACTTCCGATTTTCTGATGTAAATCGAAATGGCTTTTCAACAATTTCAATTGCAAAACACATTTGCTAATTGACAAGCCATGCCAACAAGAGTCACAAGCAAGATTCCGACAAGTTGCAAAACACATTTGCCAACTTTTGGAATCATACCACAAGGAAAAGGTACATGGACTTACACCATTTGCAAAACGCATTTGCAAACTTAAGTCACATGCTACAAGGGTTGAATGCATGAGCATCGGCTATTTGCAAAACACATTCGCAAATAATAGCTCCATGCATAGATGAGCTAGAGCAAATATAATGAGCTATCAACACATGACTAACTCAAACTACTAGTCAAGATCCTCTTAATAGTACGGCAAACCTATACTAGCAATCCGGTCTATCAACCAAACACCGAGACCGTAAAAGACTAGGAACACATCCTTAGCCCTAGCTAGTCATACCTTTGCCTTGCATCTTCTTGAAAATTGATGACGCACATCAACACTTCAAGTCCGGGTCCTTGACTTTGACAATCATCAACTCATGATGATTTCTTCACTTCGGGATCTTGTCTTGAACATCATCAACGCATGATGATTTCTCCATCCCGAGTCTTCACATGCATCAACACATGATGCAATCCTTCACTTGACCTCCATCAACACATGATGGGTCTTCTCTTGTCTTGATGATCAACTCATGATCATCTCTTCTCGATAAGCATCAACTCATGATGCATCATTTACACGATCATCCCAAGCTCTTGACTTGATGATCAACTCATGATCATCCCAAGTCTTCATCACCCTGGAACATAACCTACATATCCAACTCATGGAAAAATGTTAGTTCCACAATGTGATCATCATTAATTACCACATCATACCATTAACTCATAATGGTGGGACAAGATACCTCAATCTTTCCCTCTTTGGTAATTGATGATAACCACTTAAATTCTCATAAATTTAATGAAGATAAATGAGAGAACAATTGAGTATATATAAACTACACAAGTTATATATGCTCTAACATGAGTATACAAGAACTACACAAGTTTTGTATACTCAAGGATTTTGTTTCAACGTAAAGATCCTTAGTATATGTGGAAAATGGAATATGGATCAATACTAATGAAACCACAAAGTATAGGATAAAACTCCCCCTAAATGTGTGCATACACAAATGTGTAATCATTAACTCATAATGAGGGTCGGCACCATCGGTCCGCGGCGAGGCAAAACACGAGGCAAAACACGGCGAGAGTTGCGGCTCATGGTGGCGCACCACTTCTGGCGATGTTCTGCGAAAAGAGAGGTGAGCACGGCATAGAACGCGGCGATACGAACCCAACAGTGTGGAGTTGAAGGCAGGGGATTAACAGTTGCGGAGTAATTGACTGGAGAAGGGAGACGGTCAAGAGGAGAGAGAACGCTCGATTCTCAGTGCACGATTGATGAAACTTACAACTAAAAGATGGGAAAGAAAGGTCTCGACGAGAGCTACAAGTTGACATGATCAGATTAAAAAAAACTTACCGAGGAAGCAAATAATGCGATAAACATGTTTCAACTTTATGACTTAAGATGGCCGATGGTTCGGTCGGGGGACGTCGGATGGAGGCGCAACTCGTCGGAGAACACCTTTAGTTGGAGCTCGGTATTTTGCAGATTGCGACGAAAATATATCGATTCGAAGAAAACCGATTTGGCGGATTGGAAGAAGATATCAAAAGCTTCGATATGATGCGGACAGTTTGCTTTTATATGCACCGAGTAAGGAGATAGAAAATTTGGAAATATTCGGTTGAGACGTAAGCTCAGGACTCATCTGTTCAGCTGGAGCTTGTAGATGAGCAGTACCCACCACGTGGAAAACAGAGATTGAAAAGTATTTTCGGCATAAAGAAAATACCAAAAATCAAGGAGACCAAATAAATAGCAAACAAATTTAGAAATATCTCATAAAATACCCAAAAATTCCTTGGAACACAGGGAAGCCAAATAACACTGGTTTTTATTTAATTGATTTTTATATTAGTCAAATTAAATACTTTGAATTTAGAAAATTACCAATTAAGCTTTATTAATTCAAATAAATTTAGTAAAATTTTCTAAGGACCTAAACTTTTAAAAGATTTTTAAAAAACCAAATTTTAGGACGTTACAGTAGTGAACGGATGTATGACCAATGTCCTTGCACCGGAAGCAGCGAGTGGAGTTCCGACACGCCGCAGAGACATGATTGCTTGCGAAGTAGTTGAAGCACAAGCTGATGAGGTTGCGTGGGACTGGCCTAGCAGCGGGAGTTTGTCAGCGATGGGGTTGCGGCCTTCTACACAAGGAGCGGTGATTCCACACTTCTTGCTAGGAGTCTCTCTCTGGGGCCTAGCCGAAGGGAGCGACCTAGGTAGCGACTGGCAGGTTGGCGACCGCGCGGCTCGGCTGGAGCCTATCTTCCAGGAAAAGGATGACCTTACCCCTTGTATTCCCACTGAGAGGCCCTAGCTTAGGGACAGAAGGCGACCAAGGCAGCGCTAGCCTGGCAGAGACCGAGGGGCAACGACTGGGGAGGAAACCCGGGGCGGCAGCGAGTAACGCCGGGATTCCACCGAGTAGGGGCTTGAAAGAGAGGACTCCAACCACCTGCGCACCTTCTCGGTTTGCTTCCCGAGCACCGCCCCCCGAAAATCTAGGTCGGATGACGAGGAAGACATGGGAGGGAGGCTGGACGCTGTCGCTAGGGTGGCAGACTGCGCGCGCGGGGCGTGGGGGCGTGGTTGTGGGCGGTGACGCGGATGGGGTCCGGGCTCTCTAGCTCTCTACCTCAGCAGGTTTTCGCTCGGGTCTTCCTTCTTTTGTCACTGCTAGATAGAAAGCCTTTTTTTTTAACAGGAGTGAGTATTAAAATGATATGTATACTGAATAGAAATGGGTAACTTGTATTAAAATGACTCCTGGGCTACCGGACGATAGCCATGGCTTGCACTCTCGGCCTATCCCAACGGGCTATTACTCTGGGTTAGATCTGTTCAAACACTGGTTTGGCCTACTTGAATAGCCATGTCCGAGCCCGGCTTGACATAGCGCAAGACTGAGGCCTGGCCTAGCCCGAAGCCCGAAAAAGGACATTTTTATTTTTTGATTAGAAAATCTAAAAATTATTTTTCACGACTAAACTATTTATTATTATTTTTTGGAATAAAAATAACAGTTTTAATAATTTATTTAAGAGTAACTTTCGCTTTGGACCATGTAATCTTACCATGATTTTATTTTACACCACACTTAGCAAATCTTTTCACTTTGCACCACCTATTCTTACCATGTGTTGCACTTTTCACCAAGGTAAGGGTTTGGCATTCTTCTTTGGTGATCGCCGACGGTGAACGGCGAAGTGGGAGGCGTCGGCGAGGCACGAGATGGAAAGAGGGGAAGTAGATGGAGTTAGAAAATGGATCAAAAGTGGAGAAGAATAACCGGATCATAGCCGGCAGTGGTCATAGCAATAGCGACAACGGCAAAACGGCTCACTCTCTTTATTTTTCGGGTTGCTGCAACCTAGCTGCCACTGCCTCATTGCCGACAAGCTTCCCGCACGTCTCCTATCTTTCCCTCTCGCTGACAGGACTTCCCCGTAGTGCAAAGTAAAACAAAAGGTAAGAAGATGTGGTGCAAAGTGAAAAGATTTGCTAATGATGGTGCAAAGTGAAACTATGATAAGATTACATACTCAAAAGTGAAATTTCTGCACAGGGTTGGGCCGGGCTGCCCATTAACAGGTCTGCTCCTAGCCCAGCACGGGAGCTCTTCGGTCCGGGCCATCGTGGGACAGCCCAGTTGCCACCTCTGTCCCGCGGCAGGCAATCAACTCGAGGCGCCGAACCGTGTGACACACCATCTCCTGTTCAGCCCATGCGCACGGCATGAATAATGCACACATGTCAGGCGACCACGCAGCCACACCACGCGAACAAACTCGTCCGCCATTAAGACTCCCACCACAAATGTTCGCGCTCGATAAAGTCGCAATTAATAGAAATCATCCGCTTAATTAAATCGCCGCGCGTTCAATGCACCCACCGCAAGTCCGCAACCTCCCTCCCCGCGTTCGTTGTGCACAGCGATCCGGTGGCATTTATTATTGTACCATAGCTTTGCTCGTTTCGTTTCGTTTCGTTTCTGTCGAAATAATAGGACCGTTCCCTTTGCTACCGCGTTACCTTCATGCCTCCAGGCTCTGCAGCGTGAAACGCCGGCAGCGCGGCCCCACCGTGTGCCCCGCATGGCATTGTCGTGGCGCGACAGGGGGGTAAATGCTTCCAACGCCTGCAAAAAAAAAAAGCCGACTAGCTAACCATCGTTTCCGCCTGAAATTCTAGCTAAACATAACTGATGCTGCTGGCACAGATCGCCTGATGGGATGTTGGGGGGACAGAGCCACGATACGTGCTCAGGACGCATCCGATCCTCGCGACGATAGCGATGGGACGGCGTCGCGTCTGGGCTGCGATCATTCCTCTCCGGTATGCTTGCCGTACGTGAGAATGCGACGGGGCATCACTACGTGGTAGCGCGCTTTTTCTTACTCGGGTTTGCAACCCAAAGCGACACTATGTAGCAAACATGGCAGAAAACTAGGGTTATTTTGGGTCAGGATCCCAACCAGGCCATCCAGACAAGGCTTAATTCTTGGCCAAAACTGAATTCATAACTAGATTTTCATATTATTTTTTTCCTAATGCTAAAATTCAGCACAAAAGTAGCTACACATCCCTGGACTGATCCTGCGCCTTGGTAGGAACAAGAAACTTCTTTGCCAGGCCATGGAAGCAGCAGCCTGCAGGCAGGCACACGATCGATCAGCTAACCCGCAGCTGCAATGCATGCACAGGGACAGGGCTCGAGACGGAGACCGAGAATTAATGATACAGAGGGGTGGAGAAATGCAACTGCGAGCAGCATATACAAAAGGGCGGCAAGCTGGCAAGTGGCAAGGCAACCCGAGAAGGCAGCCGGTATTCGTATTCGATACCGTGCCGTCCTGACATGCAGATCGGCGCGCGCCGTACACTCAAACAGTCGCTCGGCAGCGTATTTGTCGATGTGAAAGGGCAGGCCGTGGCAGGTCTGCCCTGCGCTGCCTTGCCTTGCCGCGGCGAAGCCCATCTGAGCTCATTCTGACCCTCTGAAGCCGTGAACAGAAGCATGTGTATCATATAGCTCCAGAGTCCAGAGCAGCTGGCAACTTACGCAGCTTGGTTTAGCAGATAGAGTAAAACAGCAAGCTGCTGGAATGCCGAAGCGACAGGAATCAGGTGTAGAGAGAGAGAGAGAGAGAGAGAGAGAGAGAAGGACGAGTGTATATGCAGTTATGTACCGGTAGCCATAACAGAAATGTGTGTACTGTGCTGCATGTGTTCGTTTGCTGAAGGATTGATCCGTTCATCCGACCGTTGAGATGGTTTATTTGCGCTACCGGGATCCCATAGCCATCTGACTGCGCTAAAGGCATGTGAGAAGCAACTCGATACTTGGAAGAAAAAACACCATCATCCTCACCTATATCCAAAACTCTGTAACTTCAAAAGGAAAAACACAGTAATTTCAAAAAAATAATCCAAACTCTGAACCCCCGTGTGTAAGTACTTGATAACTACAATCATACTCGCGAAAAAAGTATAGCTTTTGTTGCAGCACGCTTTGTCCAGTTTTTATTCATTCGGTTTCGTGATTCGGTCCAAACTCAGTACAATGCCACATACGGTGATTCTTCCTCTACATCTCTTGTCGATATGCTCCCATTGACAAACAGATTGGATCAGCAAGATCACCAGCAAATAATTCATACAAGATCACCAGATCTACGGGTTTTCCAATAGAGGACAAATGACATGAAAGAGGGGGAATATAGAACCACAGTTTCAGGTTTGCAAATACAGTGATCTACCCTTCATGTTAATACGTCCAAGTACCGGCCCATTAACAAATCACAGCATGTACAACACGATTCACCTTAAATCTTAAATCTACTGCCAGCATGTAAAAATGTAGTTCATGTACCCGATCCAGGTGATTTCTAACTAGTACATGCCAAAGAAACCGAGGAGGGGCCAGATCTAGGTAATCAACAGCCAGAATTAAATTAAAATGTCATGTGTGCGCTAAAATCTAGATGAGTTACAGCTAGAATATAACCAACATTGCGGATCTGATCGAGCCAGATCTCACTACTACACAAAGGGTCATCACAGACGGTTCGGAACCGTCATCACAGACGGTTTTTCAACCGTCTGCATTTTTATGTCTGTGATAACAGGCGGTTATCACAGACGGTTTTGCAACCGTCTGTGATACAGAGTATCACATACGGTTTTTTAATAGAACCGTCTGTGATACGGAAGTATCACAGACGGTTCTTGGTTTAAACCGTCTGTGATACAGAAGTATCACAGACGGTTTGTTAATAGAACCGTCTGTGATACGGAAGTATCACAGACGGTTCTTTATTCAAACCGTCTGTGATACTTCAATATCACAGACGGGTTTTTAATAGAACCCGTCTGTGATAATTCAGTATCACAGACGATTCTATTAAAAAACCGTCTGTGATATTGAAGTATCACAGACGGTTTTAATCAAGAACCGTCTGTGATACGGTATCACGAGCAGTTCTATTAACAACCGTCTGTGATATCAATATCACGATCGGCATGACCATCGATAGTAGCAAAACCGAAATGGGAAATCGGGGTAGCTACGATTTGAGTTTTAGCAAAACCGAAATTTGACAGATTGCGGAGAAATAATTTGGTGCTTCATTAGACTAAGAGAAAATGATATTTTGATTAAGCTACATTAAATGAGCAATATTTAAAACCTATCTCATCACATAGCATCAGCTAATATTCACTAGCAGTATGATTAAAAACTGGACTACAGTTTCAGGTTTCTAACAAAACCGAAATCTGGACAAATCTCAAAGAAACAGATTTAGAAACTAGGATTTTAGAAGAAAATGCTACTCTGGATTAATTCTCAGTTAATTGAGAAATATACCAAGTCTAATTCATCACTAACTATCGGTTATCAAGCAAAATCAAATTGATTAGGCGTACTCTGATTTGAGATATGGCAAAATTGAGATTTGGGCAGATTGCAAAGTGATAGCTTGCTGATTTTTGCTTTGAACCAAGCAATGATTTTACTTAGATTACTTGTTAATGAGTAAAACTTAAAGCCTAACTTATTATTTAACATCAGTTACTAGCAGTCATCAAAATTGGAGGCTTACTAGGAATAGCAGATGTCAGATTTTGAAATCTGAAAATCTGGACAGATTTAAGGATGAAAATTTGATGCTCCATTAGACTATAACAAATTGACATACTAGATGGAGTTACAGCTAGATAAGTACAACTACAAGTTTAACTTATCACTTAACATCTATTAGCACTAATTAGCAATTTCCAGTTCAACTGAAGTTGCAGTTTTCAGTTTTGCAAAAACCGAAAACAGGATTAGCACAAGCAAACTTGCTGCTATATTAGACTGAGAGGAAATAATATTTCGGATTAAGCTACAAATAAATGAGTATACTAAGAAGTCTAACTCCTCACCAAACATCAGTTAGCACTAACCACCAGATTTCAGTTCAAGCGAGTTGCGTTTTTGATATTCAAAAGCTGAAGCAGACAAACACCAAATGCAATTTGCTGAGTTAAATGATCACAAGTACTATACTTTAGTTTAGAGTATTCCTAACATGGTTATAGCAAGATAACTCATCATCTACTAGCACCAAGTGATAGGAAATAATGAAGTTCTTTGCTGCTTGCTAGAAACCGAAAATAGATAGAGTGCAATCAATTGCTGAAAATAAATCTGAACTTTAAAGTTTGATGGGTGATTAAACTTTGAACAAGATGATAGGTTTGCTTAAGTTTAGAGTATACATAACTAATACCAGGACCCAACTTAATCTTTAATCAGTAATTGACAGGAAATAAGGGAGGAAAACTGGCTGTCTTTTGGTCAGGCCGACCAACTGACAAGCAGCCAAAAGACCAAGTGCAAATTTCAGTAGATAAGGAAATACTCTAAGCAATTGATTCTCAATTGAAGCTAAAGCTAATCCGAGAGTAGAGAATACCTAGACCTACCCTTGCTAACACTAAATGATCCAAGTAGCAGTAAAAGAACAAAAAAGAATGTTTGAAGTATTGTCGCTAGAGTTACAAATTGAATTACAACTAGTCAAAGTGAGTTACAATATTGAATCAATTACAACTAGTCAAAGTGAGTTACAATATTGAATCAATTACAACTAGTCGACGACGTGAAACTCTCCGTCGGGGTTAACGATTTCCGACTTGATGAAGCTGCAGAGCAACCCTCGAACATGTGTGACCTCGTTCTTCTGGAGTGCTTTTAATCATGACGTTGAAGTCACATCGCTAGCAAGAGTAAAGTAGTAAGAATATATATTTAAATTTATAATTAGAAAATAACTATAGCGAGATTGACCTACCTGGGGATCGTGTATCGTGGAATTAATCAATAGCCGCATATGATGGCATACGTAGAATGCGCATAGGTGATCTTGTTTTTGCTGGCGGCACTGCAAAAATGGGTATACATATATAGGTACAGTCAGTTCGAGACGCAATATTTACGGAGTATGATATATTATTATTGTGTTGTATCGCGTACCGGAAATCGCATCTTGTGGGTTAGTGTGGCGTCCGTTCCCTTGTATAAACCTCCCTCAGCAACATAGCCGATGAACGCCCTACATGATTCCAAAAAGTTCCTTAGGAACCGTCTGTGATAATTGACCATCACAGACGGTTCTGAAATAGAACCGTCTGTGATAGGCCCGCTGCGCCAAAACAAGGCCCAGACAGACCCAACCGTCTGTGATGGACCGTCTGCTATAGACTCTTTTGTAGTAGTGTCTCCCTGAATCCACACCAACCAAGTAGAAAAGAACAAAGGAAAAGACAGGACATGGGCCTCATATTTTGTACTGAGATGTCACCAGTCCAAGAGGGGACAGTGAGCATTGCTGAGCGAAATAGCAGTAAGCACACAATCGAAGCAAACCACAGCACCAACAGAGATGGGGGAGAGATTGGAAGCAACGAAGAACGGAGCGAGGTGATAATTACATGGGCTAGTTAATTAACATCGATCTCGCTTACGTTCAGCTAGTCTCGCTCTTTGATTATATAGCACCAAGCTACCGACACATGATCCACACTTCTCCACTACATTAGCGCCATCATTAGCGCTAACTAAAACTTTACTGCCTCCGTTTCAATGTAGGCATCGTTTTACAATGAATGGGGAGCTAGCCAAAAGTTTTTAAACTTTGACGGTTTGACCGTAAAAGTATTTAGATTGTTATCATCACTGAAGCAAAACTATTATTACTTTTATACATTTAACATATTAAAATTAGTGGCCAATATCTAAAAACGGTAGTATGTATTTTGAGATGAATGTATGTCGGTGTGAAGTTCCCACCTGCGCACGATGCAAAGACCACTCGCTGTCGCTGACTGCCTCCTTGTTACTTTGTCAGCCTCCGTTTCTTGTGTTTGCGTTGGACATGCCGTTCCTCTTGACATGTAGACGTACTCCTTGTAGAAGCAGCCCTACGGGCTGCTAATGGGTCCAAATCCAATCCAAATAGAAATGGATCTGATCCAAGCCTAGCCCAAATCATGTAAGTTCAAGCCTGATCCAGGCCCAAACACATATCCAGGTCTTAGCCTGGGCCGAGCACGCCGGTACTGTATAAGCAATGTAAGGACCAGAGCACAACGCCACCGACCAACATGGTCACACGAAGCTGTCAGCTGTGTTGCTACTTACTAGCAGTGGACATCACGAAAGTTAATAAACACAGCCACTCCTACTTAATCCATCATACTAAGTAGCCACAGCATCAACGAGCAAACGAGGTCCACCAACGCACATGTTCTTCGTGAAGCCACTACTACCTCAATTAAAACAATCCTCACTAATCAACGTGAAGCCAGGCACAAGTTCGATCACAGCAACAACCTAGTGGGCTTGGCACATCGCGACTCGGGTGATTACGTGGTGACTGGTGACATCTCAGTACAAAATATTTGGCCCATGTCCTGGCCCAAATCCAATCCAGATCTGGTACAAAAACCTGTCCGCCCAATTTAGTCGACTCCATATGAACTTTTGGGCTGGCGTGGTCCAAAAGCCTGGACTGGCTCAGGCCCATTGTCAGCCCTAGGAGCCCGTCCATCACTGTGCGCGCGAGTGCCTGATCGAGCGGTGTGCCCGAATCATTTCCTGCCCTTCGTAGCTGTCTTCCTCGGCTACGGCTACGGCGAACGACGAATTGGAGGGCGAGAACCGAAGAAAGGTGAGCATGGTGGAGCCCCACCACCGCGCATGGCCCACCCGTTTTGTAGCCCTCAACACTCTTTTAAAGCTCCTAAGATACGTCCCTTTCGTCAAATGAGGTCCTGTCTCCCCCGTAGTTGCAGGCAGTAGTTGCACTGCGCTAAAGCCCAAAAGAAAAGCAGTAGAGGGAGAAAGGGAAAGATAGAATGGATGAGACTGTGATAATAATCAGAGAGAGAGAGAGAGAGGTGGGGTGTGTGTGTACAGTGCAGTGCAGGTGGTCCTCCTTGCACTCCAGGAATCAGGACCTGCCGGTTAGCTTGGCTGTCCCTGTAATACTCGATGATGCTACAGAGGTTGGCATTGCCGCCTTTCATCTTAATTTCCGACTGGATCTCAGCCCTCTGATCGACACTTTTGACCAATCGGACGGCCTTGATTCACTGTGACATAGTACAACTGAAATGCACACTCGGCTTGTTTTGTTTTTGTTTTTGTTTTACTGAAGACAGAAGTTCCGAATCCAAACTCCGCTGTTGTGTGTTTTACTGTTACGCACGAAAGGAAACCGACCGCGCGGTGTAAAATGTTCCGGTTCCGTCGACGAGCTTCCATCACCAGCCTGGAGTCTAAACTCTGAACCATATCAACGCTAGCTGATGCTGCTTCACCATTGACACATGACTGGCAGAATTACACGGACAGCAAACAGACGGCAAGGAAGCCAGCCAGAGGCAAACTGTTGTGGCGTGTAAGCATGAACTTGTGCAGCCACAGCTCTAGTACTGCACCCAAGTAGAAGCCTTTGGACTCTTACCTATCTCATCTAGGCCTGTACAACTCACCAGCTAGTGTAGTTAGGGCTTAGGACCTTGGAGTGATAGCACTGGACAGTGGACACTGCAAATACATGCCCTGTAGATGTAGCTGTAGCCGTAGCTGTAACCGTAGCCATGAGTAGCCACTACAAGCAGCTAGGCATGCAACGGATAGACTTGCGTTTTTACGGCACAAAGAAAAGGCTCCAGCCACAGTCCAAAGAGAGCTCAATTTAGGCAGACGATCAAAGAGGCTGCTGCCTGCAAAGGTAAAGTTGTTAGTGTCTATGCATACATTGCATGGGAGGGAGGAAGAAGAAGGGGAAAATCACGGGATAGAGAGGCATGCATGTATTTAGTAGTATGTGGCTCTGTGGTGTGCATGTGAGCAGCACAGTGTATTGAATGCCCTTTGCTGCTCATTTTGCTCAAGCAGTGCAGTGCAGCAGGTGCATCTTCTTCACAGCTAAAGGTGGATCACAGCAGATTGGGTAAAAGGGTGTTTAGATTCTTGGTGGTCAAAAGGAGCAAAGGATGCCCACTTAATGCATGGTTTTTGTTAATAGTAGTACTAGCATCTTTGACCCATGCCGCCAAAGCTGATCAGGCTCTGTTTGCAGAACGGCTATGAGGATGGCAGTTAATAAGTAGTATAACTGTGTGTGTGTGGTTTGCATGGGAATGTTTACTGCAGGGGCATGGAAATGCTCTGATCAATCAGCTCAGATAACGTGGTTTCTGGTAAGTGATGGACCCAGCAAGCTGCTTGGTTGTGGACGCTTTGGCTGGTTTGGAGTCCTTTTGATTTCTAACAGCAAAAGTAGCTTGGTTACCGAAAATAGCAAATTTGGCATTGTAGCAGGATAGGCAAGGACACATGTCACATGCAGCGGACCTAGACTGTAGTAGGAGAGCAGCCTCGTGGCACAACACTATCGCGAGGCCACATTCCTACCGTGCTCTAAGTGCGTGGCACCTATACACACACAACTGTATACATTTATGCACCGTGTGGCACCACTCTACCTTTGAATGAAGGTTTTTCTATAAAAAAAAATTGCCTCTAACACACACACACAATAGCCTAAATGCAGATAGTGCAACCAGTGGCGGAGCTAGAAATTACATGATGGGGGTGCACACTTCACACTCATAATTTTATAGTTTATATAATAATTTCATAATATCGTAAATCCAGTACATAGGCACTAAATTTGTTAAAAGCACAATACAAATAATTCAAATAAAGTCTTACATAAATAAAAAATTATAAAATATGCAACTATATAAAGAAAATTATAATAGCACTTTACGTGTTTTCATGCCTTGAAAACGTTTCATTACATCTTCTTCATTAACCTTCAAAAAAATTTCCCTCTCAATAAATGCGACTAAACAATCATTCAAGAATTGATCGCCCATACTATTTCTCAACTTGTTCTTCACAAGACTCATAGCAGAAAATACTCTTTCAACGCTCGTATGCCGCCACCCAGTAGGAGCAATACCAATTTCAGAAGCAAGTATACCAACTTGTAAACTTCATGTTTTTTTGTTTCAACAAGTTTAATAGAAAGGTCACCAAGATTGTTGAGCTCCTTAAACCTATCATCACTTCGCATGTCATCAATGAAATTATCAAGTTGGAAAGAGAGTCTCATTAAATCTGTACTTGAAAACTCATTGGGATAAAAATTTGCAAGGTTAAGTACTTTCTCCTTATCAAAGGCTTCAAATGAGTTGCGAGGATTCAAGGCAAACATGCACACAAGCAACTCCATATTAACTTTGTCAAACCGATTATCAAGCTCTTGAAGAACACTATCAATGATGCCAAGATATACTTCCCTTCTGAAATGATCATCATTTGTTTGTTTGGGGAAAAAACGCTTTGATCTTCCAAAAGGCATATATTTCTTATTTGGCTCAGGAACTTTAATGCGATGTTTCATACAAAATGATGTAACTTTTCCGAAGAAAATCTTCCCAACCATGACTTCTCATATGTTGCAATCATCCTTAGCCAAATTAACAAGTGTCATAGCATTAATAATATCTTGGTCCCTCTTTTGCAAAGACTGACATAAATCATCTGTGTACCCAAGTATGACTAGCATCAAGTTTGCCATGAAAACAAAATCAAATGACTCAAAGGCTGCCACCATAGCATGGACTTTTCCCCATTCATTCTTTAGGGAGGGATCTTTTCCAATCATTATGAGTACTTTGCGGATTGTAGAATACAAACTGACAATGTGCAAAACAGTTTTGTAATGAGAACCCCAACGTGTGTCACCGGGCCTAGCCAACCCCATCTCTTGATTCAACCCTCGTCCACTTTTAATTTCACCAGAATCTAGTGCTTCCAAAACTTCCTGAGCTCTAGTGTTTCGAAGCATTTCATGGCGCTTACAAGAAACTCCAATAACATTTAGCAAATTTGATAGTTGGTCAAAAAACCAAACACAATCTGCATTACCCTTAGCAACAGCCACAAGAACTAATTGGAGTTGATGTGCAAAACAATGGATGTAATAAGCAGAAGGAGACTCATTCATAATCAAAGTTTTCAGCCCTTTAATCTCGCCTTTCATGTTACTAGCCCCATCATATCCTTGCCCACGGATTTGAGTAAGACTCAAAGAGTGATCAATAAGTAAAGACTCAATTGCATCCTTAAGTGACAAAGAAGTGGTATCAGCCACATGAACTACTCCAAGGAACCGCTCACATACCCTTCCTATTTTATCAACATAACGCAAGCAAAGGGCTAGTTGTTCTTTTTGGGATACATCACTTGATTCATCAGCTAGAATTGCAAAGTGGTTATCACCAATATCTTCAATTATTTGTCTAGTAGTTTCCTTGGCACAACAGTTAATAATTTCCTTTTGTATGGGATGGGAAGTCAAGATGCAATTTCCAGGAGCATTTTTCAAAACAACCTTATCAACTTCTTCATTACTTTCTGCAAGCCATTTCAAAAGCTCAAGGAAGTTTCCCTTGTTACTAGATTGTTCACTTTCATCATGTCCACGGAATGCCAATCCTTGACGCAAAATAAACCTCAAGCATTTAAGTGAATAACTGAACCTTGCCTTGTAAAGACGCTTGTCTTCTTGATTAAGCTTCACAATAACATGAGCAACTGAAGTTTTTGGTTTCACAAAGAAATTAAATTTCTCTTGAGCTTGATTATGGACACTTTTTATACCACCCACATGTTTGTCAAGTGCATCGTATTTATTCCAATTTCTCCAACCACCTTTAACAAAGCTATCACCCCCTACAGTTTTCTCCTTGAACAAATAACAGACAAAGCAAAATCGAAGATCTTTTTCGACACTATATTCAATCCAATGGTACTTGTCAAACCAATTAAGACCGAAGTGACGTCTTTTACGATATTTCTCGACGGAAAATCATGTGTATAAGGTTGGCATGACCCTTTCATAATATATCCTCTCCGAACTGCATCTTGATCATTGACATCATAGCTCGTGATGGGCTTCCTTTTCCCTGGATCATGTGGAAGAAGCTCAACATCATAAATGCTTTCCTCACTGTCAATAAGTGTATTTGAAGCTCCTGCGCTTCTCGGCTGGTATTGGGGTTGGTCATTGACAGCAACCACAACATCAATCACATCATCAATATTCTCCGTCTGAGAAGAAGTCAATTGATTCCCACTTGTTTGAGTTCCCCCTCTACCTTCTTGAGTCTCCTTTACCTCCAGGACCCCTTCAGCCGGTGATGAAGATGGAATATTCTTTGTCTTCACTTCGCGGTCCCGAAAAAAAGAAAGGATGTCTCTATTCCTCTTCATGTCTTTACAATCTACATTGACATATCATAACAAGATTTTCAAATTAGTACATTACTAATTTACTACATTAGCATACGGTATACCATATGGTCTAATAGTCTACCAAGTATCAACTAATGTTACTAATCAACTATCAAGACAACTAGACAAACGTACCAATAAAAGAGTAAAAGAGGCCCCAACAGTCTAATTATATCCCAGTCAAGTATTCAAGTCAATACTCAAATAGTACCATCAATACTTAAATAGTACTGATTCCGTACTCATGCACTGATGCATGATGCACACTGCACACAGACAATGAGACAAAGCAGTACATCCACTCATCCAGTCTCCCGTCCCCAGTGGCCAGTAGTACTACTAGTCTGAGTAGTCTCCCGTCCCCAGTAGTACTAGTACTACTAATCTGGCTGTCTCTCAGTCTCTGTGTCTCACTCTCATCTCAGTCTCCACTCTCCATCTCCAGTTCTCTCCACGCCCAGTTGCCCACCGCTCGGCTCCAGGCGCTCCAGGCTCCAGGCGACCACTGACCAGGCGTCGGCCGGTCGGCGAGACGGCGATTCGGCCACTCGGGTCCCTCGGCGACGGCGTCCGATCCCAGCGGCAAGCCGCGGCGGCAGGCGCTGGGCGCAGGCGCAGCGACCGCGGACGCCGGTCGCCGGACTCTCGAGTCCAGAGGCGAGCCGCAGGCGCGCAGGGCGCAGAGCGCGGCGCGGCGCACTGCGCGAGGCACTGCCGACAATGCGGACACCGAAGGCGGCCGCCCGGGCAAGCGAGCGGCCAGCGAGAAAGCGGAGCGGCGGTCAGCGAGCGCTCTTGCCGTCTTGGCGGCGGCTAGTGGGGGAGGTGAGATTTCAGATTAGGTTTGGGAATTGGGGATTGGGGATTGGGGAGAAGACTAGAAAAGCTAGGAGTATTTGGACCTACTGGCCGGTGATGGGTCAATGAGAAGATATAATCTTTACTATTTTCTAAAATTTTGGGGTGCTTGCATACCTAAGACCCCTCGGCTCCGCCAGTGCAACACATAAAAAAAAATCAAATAAAGCAAAGCAAAGGCTCGAAGATGGAGCAAGCAACAACCAACGACATCTGCCACGGTCCACGAGCACAGTAGTGGAGAATCTAGACCCATTGTTATGAGTTAATGAAGTATTTTGGTAATTAATGACAATCGTCATGTGGACTAACATTTTCAATAAGTTGGTAAAACATGTTGAGTTCCATGATAATAAAGACTTAGGATGTCATCATATGTTGATGAGCATCAAGAAGATAATAAGGTGAAGAAGATCATCATGTGTTGATGATATTCAAGTCAAGATCATCATGTGTTGATGATATTCAAGTCAAGATGTTCGCCATCAAGTGATCACTTCAAGATAGATACTCAAGGTAAAGGTGTGACTAGTATAGGCTAAAATTGTGTCCATATTCTTTTTACCGATCCCGGTGTTTGGTTGGAAGACCGGATTGCTAGTATAGGTTGTCGTATTATTAAGATAAGTCTTGACTAGTAGCTTGAATTTGTCATGTGTTGATAGCTCTCAGTGCTTGCTCTAGCTCTCTTTCACATGTTGATGATTTTTGCGAATGTGTTTTGTAAATAGTTGATGCTCATGCATAACCCTTATAGCATGTAACTTTAGTTTGCAAATGTGTTTTGCAAATGGTTTAAATCCATGTACCAAATTTCTTGTGGTGTGATTCTAAAAGTTGACAAATGTGTTTTGCAACTTTTTGAGAATCTCGCCTTCATCCCTTGTTTGCATCGCGTATCAATTGACAAATATATTTTGCAAATTGAGTTGAAGCGAAATGCATAGTCTATTTTTCAGCTTTCCAAACTCCCTGACGGTCTGACTGCCATTGGTGACCATCTAACCAATGGGCAACCGTTCTGACCGCCATGTGTTGGCCGGTCTGATTGGCCCCACTGTCAGCCTTCCCGATCAGCTTTTTTCAGAAGGGGTGTTTCTTTTGTTTTGGTTGACTCCTTTATGGAGCGGTCGGACCACCCCCCTAGCGGTCTGACCGCCCATGTGAGGGTGGTCAGTCTGGTTGAGTGTTCCACGTCTAGTTTTTATAGCCGTTGGATCTAGAGCGGTCTAACTGACCATTGGTTGGCGATCAGACCGGGTTTTCTTGTTTTTCTCTTGATTCTCCTCCAATGGTTAGTTTTCTTGTGTGGTTATATAAATACTCCTTGTGACCAGTTGTGAAGAGGTGTTGATGCCATTTTAATTCCCCTTGAGCAAAGATCAAGTCATCTCCTCTGCTTTGTGCATGTGTTGCATTTAGTGAGCTTAGAGAGAAAAATCCTAGTGCATGTATTGCATTAGATGTTGGATTTAGTATCCATTGAGCTTAAACACTTGATTCGTTCAAGTGAGCGTTCCGACTTGTTACTCTTGGTGTTTGCCAACACCAAGACGGTTTGGAGGAGTTGCACCAGTGATCTTCTCAAAGAGGTTGTGAGATGACCCGGGCGGTTGTGAGTGGCTTGGTGCTCGCTATCTCTGGAGTGAAGAAAGAGCAACCCCGAGTGGATTCGAGGTGTAGGCTTAATTTGTGGAGCCGGTCCAATTCATTTGGGCTTACCTCAACGTGGATTAGGGAAAACCGGTAAGTTTTCGATCACCATGGAAAAAAGTTCAAGTGTCCTTGTGGTTTGCTTTCTTGAGCTTTACTTTCTTGGAATTTACATTTATAGGATTAAATTACTTACTTGTCTCATTAGAATTGCTATCATTGTCTTAGTCTTAGCTTGTTGATGCACTTAGTCTTGATTAGTTGATTTAGGTTTTAAAGGAGCAAAATCGAATTAATCTACAATTCTGCATAAAAATCGATTTTAGCTAAAAGAATTTTTAAAATCGTCTATTCATCCATCTCTAGTCGGCCTCCTTAATCTTACAAGTAGGTCCCTGTCGTAGTCTTTATTTTTAAAATCTTATCTATATGATCATAGATAATACATTTCTTGCTCTTTATTTTTTTCATCCATATCAGTTTTAATTCTACGTAATAAAGGTTATAGACAACAGATATAAAACTCATTATACATGACCTAAGTAGCAATCCATAGCGACTGAGACACTCATGCACGTCCTCACTTGAATATTAAAGCTTCACGCGAACCACTGCTCTGCAATGGACGGTAGATCGATGCGCATATATCGTGGAAAACTGGAAGGTGTCAGCTAACGAACATATATATTTTGCTGGGGAAACGCATTGATGCCGTGCTAGTTGCATGCATGATGCGTAAGAAAGTGAATTAAGGGCATGTTAGCACCATGCATGTATACTTTGTTAATTAATTTTCGTTTGCTCCTTCAAAGGATAGACTGAGCATAGACTGAGGTGGTCTTTGGTTCAGAGACTATAAACACAATTGTAAAGGGAATGAGATTAATGGGGATTAATTGGTGTAAGGACAATTACTTAATTTGTTCGGTTCCGCTTCGGAATGATATTGGATACCATTACTGTGTTTGTTTTCCCTTGTACCAATGGCACCGGACAGAGGAGGGGACGAGGCAAGGCAACAAACTCGATCATGATGTAGGCGTGACTTCAGGGCTTGTTGAAGTCGCCATCAACGCCGTCGAGGCAGGCCTTTCCCTACTCCAGCTCGACGTCGTTCGCCGCGGAACCTCGCGCCACCCCACCACCCCTCCACCGACAACATCCGCCCGCCACCCGACGACGCTCGCGGTTGCCCCCAAATCGCTGGTGGAGCCATGGCGATAGGATCCTATGGTGGAAGTGTAATACTCTGAAAAATAATATTAATATTAATAATAACGTCTTAAGGATCGGTGCATAATTAAATAAAGTAGTACATATAAAAATAGAATTTCAGAATTTTTTTTAGAGCTATATAAATAGTTTGTGGGTTTTCTAGAAACCCTATTAGCCATTTATTTTCCAAGCCGTCGCGCCGCCAATCGCTTTTCTGTTTTCTTTCTTTGCGTTCCAAAGAAATTCTTTCTCTGCATCATTGCGTCATTGGATCGCTGCTTGTATTTGCTTTCTTCTTCTTCTTCTTATTCTTTGTGTTCTTATTCTTGTCTTCTTCTTCTTCTTGTGTGTGCCGATTCTTTCTTCTTTGCCGCCGTCTCTTCTTCGCCGACCGAGGCTACTGCCGACTGCGCCGAGTACTGCTGCCGCGTGGAGGATCTGCTACTGCTGGTTTCTTTGCTGCGCTGCCGAGCCGAGAAGCCTTGCTGCTGCGTGTCTTCTTCTGCTGCCTTGCGTGCGTGTGAAAAGAATTTCACCTGTGATGCATGCATACAGTTGAGGCGTCATCACAATTCCCGAGTAAGTATTAGAGATTATAATCTAGATTAATTAGAGAGGTTTTATATTTTTTTCTAATAGAGAGGTCGATTAATAGATCCGTTAGCCTGCTGTTCTGTTGAACGATTTATTCGGGTATCTTAATGGCAAATTTTGGAAATGTCATCTACTAGTTAATTGTAGATAATTTCGATATCTTTCTATAGCATATTTTATCATGTCAATCGGACAAGTAGATTTCGAGATATAATTTTCGGAACACTGCTGTCCTTGGGGTTGTCGTATTTCGGCGCTGTTTTGGTAGATCGGTTATTAAAAATAGTAAATCCACTAATTAGAGTTTTTGATCTACATGAAAGTTGTAGATAATTGTCCAATGGTTCTGTAGAATCTGAGAACGCGAATTTTGGTTGAGTAAAACAAAAGTTATGAATTTAGTAAGACCGCTGTTCCGAAGCGGACAGATCGGCTTTCTGGGCTAAATACGGAGGGTTAGATGATTTAATTAGAAGTCTTCGTAATCTAAGAAAATATGGATAATTTTATGAAGAATCCAGAATAGGGTGGTTTGTTGTGATCGGACTTTCGAGTCAAAAGTTACGTTCGTTTTAGTACTAAGACCGCAATGGGTAACTATTCAGTACCGGCGTAACGTGGTATATTTGGGGTCTGGTAGGAGCGGAGTATATTGATTGCTATTCTTGTTGCTGTAGCTTGTATTGAAATTTGTGTATTTAATGTAGGAGAGGCGTCGTACTTGTTGCCATCTGCTAGCCAAATTGTGCGTCGCAACTAGTAAAGGCAAGTGCATGGTAGACAGCGATCAATGATCGATCACTGTTTTCTTTATCTTCTATTACCATTATTGTTGTGCTTTTATCTTGTTTAATTGCAAACAATGGAATGACATGGTTATATCTTTGTTGATAAATATGATGAAAAGTTGGATTTGATGTTTATGATGGAGTTTGCATGTTTGCATTCATAAGCATCTTTGCATATGAGCAGGTGATCATGAATGATCACAACTCCACGGGAGTGGAGGAGGTCCCCAATCCTTATGGAGGAACGGGCTTGAGAGTGAATGTTGTCGCGAGCATTCACTCATGCTATACCGGTATACGCGAAAGAAGTGCATGTGGACATGTAGATTAGAATTGCATTGATACATGAAATTAATGGATGTGAATCAAAGAGAAGATAACTGCATGAGAATATTAATAGTAGTACCTGTGATGATAATGAAGTTATTGAATGCTGTTGATTGATTATTGTTCGTTGTTTATGGATGTGTTTGCTGAGTCGTGGACTCACCCTTGCTCTATTGTTGTCTTTAGGTGATCTTCGAGGATGCCGTAACTGAGAGCGAGTAGAGCACATGGACAACACATGATCATTTGCCATAAGAATCTTTTCATTCACAATTGGATTACTCTTGGACATGTTAGTTATTGAATAATGTTTAGGACAACGTTTGGACTAGACTATTTGCTTTAATAATTTGGATTCATTGGTTGATGCTATTTTGGACTGTTTACCTGGTTTTATTCCACTTGATTATTTATTATCGTTTGAACCATAATTATGCATGTTCTTTTGTGATCCCTGGATATACTTATTGTTGTTTTCCTGCTATAGTTTTATAGTGTGTCGATAATTATTAGTAAAGAGAGTAGTGTGGTGGCATTCTAGGCTCAGTGTTGGGCTGGGGTGTTACAGGAAGCTTGGTAGCGGGGATCGCGAGATTCAGCGCTAAGATAAGGGGGCTGGGAAGAAGGGATTAAGGTTCTGTTTGGTAGAGTTTTCACTCCCAGCTTCTCAATCGATTTTCGTGGAGTCGTACTAAACACCTTGATTCTCAGAACCACTAGATTCTGCTTCTCGCGATAATCTGTTTCGAAAATGAACTAGCAACGAGAAGCAGCCTCCCAGCAGATTCTCGTGAGAATCCAACCTTCAGAAACGAAAATACCCTTTGAAGTTGAAAGTTTTTACCCACAAATGACAATGAGTTACACAAATACAATTGAAGTATAACACCCAGGGGTGATATGGTCTATTTGCCTCTAATCCCCCCTTATATGATTTTTTGAACCAACCTATTAGCCAAACGGTTTCAACAAGCAGCACTAGATTCTCAGATAAGTTGATTCTATTATCAGAGAATCAGGAGCAGAATCTGAAAAATGAGAATCTGGAGCTGTACCAAACAGGGTCTAAGAAAAAAAACAATTATGATTTACTTGAATAGGGAGAAATTATAATAATTTTTTTGAATTAGGAAATTTTTAATTCAAATTCCAAATCAATCAAAAAAAATTAGATCAGATGACAATTTACCTAAACAAATACTCGCGTGGGATCGGGCTGTGAGAGCCGCTGCGGTAGCGTAATCCCATAACGCTCGGATGTGACAGGAATGAGCCTGGCACAGGCCTGGTGTCCATTCCCATGGGATCTGATTGCAGCCCACTGTAATGTAAAGCGTTAACAACGTAATCAGATGAAATGTCCCAACCAAACCCCACCCAAATAGTCGATTACTCGTCAAGCACTACTCAGGCGCGTACGTACCCGCATCCGGGCCGGCCCCATAGGCAGATAGGCAGGCTGGCTCACACCACGAGAATTGGCACCACACGCACACTGTGGCGCTCTGCATGCTTAGAACACGAGTACGTGACTGCGTACTTGCAACGCGCGCTGCACGCATGCGCGCGGCATGTCGCATATGCCGTGCCTTCTCTCGCCAAACGCCAATGCGTACGTACGTTCGTGCGTGAAGAACCACGTCCAAAGTCCAATCTAGCTAAATACTGTGGGTACGTACGTGTGTACCGCGCCGCGCGCTCTGCCGCGCATCCGTGAAGAGCATCGCTTCCATTTACACCCGTACCGTGCCGGCCGCGGCCGGCGTACCACGGATAACATACAAGCAGAGAGGATTCGACACGAGGCATTGGTGCCGGCAGGCCACGGCCCCTGATATATATATATATATATTTTTTACTTACCACGGCCTGAACTGCTAGTACTACTGTTTTAATATTCACGTGCTAAAGTAATCGACAACGCTTTCAGTATTGTAGCTGCCCCTGTCGGCGGGTCCATCGATGGCATTTGCGATTGTCGCAAGAAATATGTTAGTCGACATATATGAGGTGAGATAATTACATGAGCAGCACGAGGTGATCTGATCACTAGCTAGCTACCACATGGAAACAGAAAAAGCATCCTGCGACAAACCTTGCTGAGTTCATGTTCTCGGTATTTGCAGGAAACCGTGAGGAATAATAAAGGCCATGCATTTCACTTCCTTGAATTTTGCTTAAAAAGACAGCTCATTTGAACTACAAAACCAAGTGATTAACTCTCCAGTCTTGTAAAAACAAGATCGACTTACACTCTTGACTTAGTTTGAGAGGACAATTATGTATGTATGCTAACATGATCGAAATCGCCGTGGTTAGATATAAAAATGCACTACTGTAAACCCTACGGAGTAGCTCGTTAATTAGTAACCTCGCAGGACATGCACCTCATCGCCAAATTAAACCTGCTCTTTTAAAACCATCTGTTGCGGGTTGCAACCCTAACATTTCAGCTTTTTGGCTTGTACACATGGATGGATCCAAGATGCTCCACGTGGGCCCGCATTCCACGACCCCAGGGGCGGCACAAGAGGCCGCATCGTGCTCACCGCAGGGAATCCATTCTAACCCCAGCTCCTCCTCCTCCCTATGGAGGCGCGCGCAAAAGGCAACTCGCTACGTACAGGTCGTACCGCTTCTCACTCAAAATTTAGGATCCGCATAATAACAGTGATTCCAGAACACACAAACAGTGTTCATACAACCATACCGTTGAAACAGTATAATGCTGACTGTAGTAAATACGCTGGTGCGATTTTACTCTGCTCGCAGGGCACTGTACCACTCGATCTGATATGTTTATTTTGGATCGGATGATAAAGAGGAACTAATACATATATCATTGGGCTCGTGTCTCTCAAAATTTGCTACTACAAAGAACTCTACAAAGCCCAGAAACAGAGCGAATCCTAGAATATACAGGCTGACTACAGTCCATACTCTACACCAATCTACTCTACTGATCGACCAATGCAAAAAAATATATATTTTCCCCGGTATGGCCTGGGATTCGCAAAGATCTCCTTTCGCATCTGCAGCCACGAACAGTAGATACGATCGAGCTGGTGGTACAGCGTATAATCCTACGGCATATCAATATTACTGTAGCATCAAATGTCGTGCTGTTAAAAAAAACAAAGCATTTGAAATGGATAACAATGCACCGAACGAATCGTTTGTTTGCCCTTGAGGAACGGACAGCACTACGGGAACCTGGGAGATTACAAAAACAAATGCACCTGGACCGGCTTCTATAAAACAATCCAAAGGGTTGGTGGACTGGCATTGGCGAGGGCATAAAGGGAAGGGAAGAGATAAGCGCATAGCCATAGATAGGAGAGGAAAAGACAATACTATTACAAAGTGATTGAGAGAAAACAAAAGTATTCTTTATTCTGATCATATGTATGTATATATACATGATGAAGAGTTGCCAATAAACCAAAGGGTGTCAGTTACAAAACTATTTGTACATTGGGCATAATCTACATGCGCTTTTATTTTGTTTAACAACACCCCTTGACCAATGTGTCTTCATATGATCTTCTAATTCATCATCTTGGAAAAACTCCTCCAAAAACCACAGAGGAAAAATATGAGGAGAACCGATAGAATAGATATGTCATGAAAAACTCCTTTAAAACCCAAAGGGGAAAATTTAAGGAGAAAAGTTGATATGACATATATCTGTTCATATCTTCCTAAACCCCCTGTGAGGAAAAGAGATATATTAATGATTATGTTGTCATATTGCCTCATTAAAAACCTTGATGAGAAACTCATAAAGGAAAAGAGTACAATATTTTATCGAGCGGGTTGAGTCTTAGGAGATTTCTCCCCGACATCTGCAAATCACGTAGTCTTCGTGATACCAATTCCATGAACACATTTTTGAAATGCGGAAGTTGGTAATGACTTGGTAAATAAGTCTGCGAGGTTATCACAAGACTTAGTTTGCAGAATAGTGATTTTCCCACTCTCTTGCAATTCATGTGGGTAAAATAGTTTAGGTGCAATATGTTTTGTGATATTACTCTTTATGTAACCCGTTTGCATTTGAACAACGCAAGCAGCATTATCTTCGTAGATAATGGTAGGTGATGAAATAGCACCTATATCACATGATCATGTATGTGATTAATCATTCTGCGAAGCCATACACATTCACGTGATGCTTCATATAATGCAATTATTTCAGAATGATTAGTAGATGTAGCCACTAGAGTCTGTTTCGAAGACTTCCAAGAGATGGCAGTTCCACCGTGTAAAAACACAAAGCCTGTTTGAGATCTGGCATTATGGGGATCTGATAAATAGCCAGCATCTGTATATCCTATTAAATCCATATTTTTATTCTTTTGAAAGAATATACCGAGATCTTTAGTGCCTTGAAGATATCTAAGGATATTCTTCACTCCTACCAATGTCTTTTGGTTGGAGTAGCGCTGGTATCTAGCAAGTAGGTTTACCGCAAATGCAATATCCGGTCGGGTGCAATTTGCAAGGTACATAAGCGCTCCGATAGCACTGAGATATGGAACCTCGGGTCCCAATATCTCTTCATTGACATCTCGGGGTCTAAATGGATCTTTTTCCCTGTCTAGAGATCGAACAACCATGGGGGTTTTCGATGGATATGCTTTGTCCATATTGAATTTCTCCAATATTTTCTGGACATAGGCTGATTGATGTACTAGAATGCCTGTATGAAGGTGCTCAAGTTGTATACCTAAGCAAAATTTGGTTTTACCCAAATCCTTCATTTCAAATTCCGTCTTAAGATGATTGCGTGCTTCATCTATATCTTGTGTGTTACCAATGATATTAAGATCATCAACATACGGATATAATGCAAAATCTGTTGAGGATCTTTTATGAATACACATGGGCAATCATCATTGTTGGAGTATCCCTTTTGGTTAGGAACTCACTTAGTCGGTTGTACCACATTCTACCTGACTGTTTCAAGCCGTATAAAGACTTGTTCAATTTTACACAATACATATTGCGATTTGCGTTTGGATTCGGAATTGAAATTCCATCGGGAACTTTCATGTATATGTCCGAATCAAGTGACCCATAAAGATATGCAATCACTACATCCATCAACCAAAAGCTAGATTATTTTTAATCGCCAATGAGATTAAATATCGGAATGTTATTCCACTCATTACTGGAGAATATGTTTCATTATAATCAATGCCGGGTCTCTGCGTGAACCCTTGTGCTACAAGCCTTGCTTTGTATCTCACCACCTCATTGTTTTCATTCCGTTTATGACGAAAACCCATTTGAAACCGACAGGGAATACTTTGGGAGGTGTATGTATCACATTGGTGAATACATTTCTTTTATTGAGCGAGGCTAACTCCGCTTGAATTGCATCCTTCCATTGGTTCCATCAAGTATTTGTTTGCACTCGCCATGGTCTTAGGATCCGGATCATTTTGAAGGTTGTTTGCAATTGTTGTGGAGAAATAAATGTCGACAATTGTAGTCTTACGATCATATGATTCTCCAGAATCATTATAGTTAGTGGAAATTTCTTGGACCCCTGATGACTCAATATTATTTCCCAAAACATTTGAGTCGGGGTATTCCGATGTCCCAGGATCAGTAATTGAGTGCACTGTTGATCCGGGTTCAAGGATCCTTTGGTGTCTATCAACTTGAGGTTGATCTGCATTTACATTCTTTTGTCTCCTTTGTCGCTTGTTAGAAGCTGTATCCGCCATTTGTGCCGTATTTCTCCCTCTCTTATTTTGAACTGGGAGTTGAGTGGTATTTTTCGGTACCTCCACTCTTTCGTGCACATTTACGCGAGGTTATAGGATTTTGTGACACCTTTATAATCAGTAAATGCATCTGGCAGATTATTTGCAATGTTTTGCAAATGAATAATTTTCTGAACTTGAAGTTCAGTCTCTGTAGTACGTGGGTCTGAGGCAGGAATGCCTTGAACATTCCAATTAATTTCCTGGCATTCAGTTTGGTATTTATTGTCTCCCCCTAATGCCGGGAAATGCTCCTCATTGAATATGCAATCAGCGTACCGGGCCGTAAACAGGTCCCCTGTTAGGGGTTCGAGGTATTTTATGATTGACGGTGATTTATACCCAACATAGATCCCA
Organism: Hsuehochloa calcarea; assembly: GCA_036346395.1. Classification (NCBI taxonomy): domain Eukaryota; kingdom Viridiplantae; phylum Streptophyta; class Magnoliopsida; order Poales; family Poaceae; genus Hsuehochloa; species Hsuehochloa calcarea. The sequence goes on along the minus strand of CM070597.1, from coordinate 18,229,011 downwards.
AGTTTCCTGTGCGGTCCCATTGAGGTACGCTGCGGTGGTGAGATCGGTACGTATGTAGCGCAACCGAACTTTCGCAGATGGGAAATATCTGGTGGATTTCCACGTACTAATTGTAGCGGGGAAGTGCTATGATATGCAGTTGGACGCAATTGTATTAAGTCAGCAGCGTGTAAGACTGCATGACCCCAACATGATGTTGGTAAGTTGCAATTCTGTAGTAATGGTCGTGCAATGAGCTTGATTCTCTTGATAAGAGATTCTGCTAAACCATTTTGTGTATGAACATATGGAACAGTGTTGAACTTGTATCCCAAGAGCCATACAATAATCATTGAAGGCATAGGATGAAAATTCAGCAGCATTGTCCATTCGAATTGATTGAATTCGATATTCAGGATGATGTGCTCGTAATTGGATGATTTGACCAATTAACTTAGCAAATGCATGGTTTCGTGTGGATAAAAGACACACATGTGACCATCTAGTGGATGCATCAATGAGAACCATGAAGTACCTGAATGAGCCACACAATGGTTGTATAGGACCACATATATCTCCTTGAATGCGTTCAAGGAATTTAAGTGGTTCAGCTCTGATTTTAAGATAAGAGGGTCTTAAAATCAATTTTCCGGTTGCACAGGAAGTGCACACAAAATCTGAGGATTCCGGAAATTTTGTTTTGATATATGTATGACCAATAGAATTGCTAATAATTTTCCTCATCATTCCAATGCATGGGTGGCCAAGGCGATCATGCCATGTTTGGAATGTATTAGTATTTTGGAAAATTACTTTGTACGCAATATGTTGAACGGATTTGATGTATGTATAGTACAATCCGGAGTTTAAAGATGGAATTTTCTCTAGTACTTGTTTGCCATATCCGTTGTTTTTGGTTAAGAGTAGATATTCCTCTTTGTTGTCACTTTGGGTTTCAATATGAAAACCATTACACGGATATCTCTATAACTAAGTAGAGTGCGTGTTGAATCGGGATACAAGAGTGCATCCTCAATCTCCAATTGTGTACCCATAGGGAGAGTGATAGAAGCGCGACCAGAGCCTACTATCATTGCATCGCGTCCAGCGATTGTTAAAATATTTCCTTTTCTCCTTGTAAGGGTTTGAAAATATTTTGTGTCCCTAAGTATAGAGTTTGTGGTACCGCTATCCACAAGGCATAATTCCTCCTCCATTGGATTGACTCCAAAATCTATATACACAAAGAAAAGAATTTAATAAAATTCTTGAAGTAATATATAGAATACATACAAACTTTATTTTGCAATATCGGATATGTTCGATATATGATTGTAACATACAAGCTTACAATATAGATGACAACATTATTTATATTACAACATAAAAGTACTTAGTAGCTATGGAACTAGGAGTCTAATTGAGATCTCCAAGCATGTCATGAGAATGAAATTCTTCAAGTGTGTCCTCGGTGCACATGAGATCATCCTTCTTTGTAGAGGCACATGTGTCTTTGAGTTCTTGAATGAACTTTTGAGAACATCCGGTTTCATCATCGTTGGATGTGAGATTGAAGTGTGCTTCAAATTTCTTACATTGAGCATTCTTGCCTTGAGCCAAAGATCGGAGGTAGAGGTTCACAAGATGCTTGAGTGCGGCATTTCTTGGTAGGATGGTTGTAGCAACCACACTTTTGACAAATCTCCTTTTGTCAATTTTCTTACCAAAATTGCCTTTACCTTTCTTGAATCCACTTGGTTTTTGCTTCATGTTGCGTTTGTGTTTACCTTTAAAGTTCTTTGAATGGTCTTTTGAACCATTGAACTTATTGTTATTTTGATTAGCATGAACTTGAAGTGGAGCGGCCAGATGGGGCGTTCTTGATTATTCTTTAAAAGAAGTTCACATGTTTTTCGCTCAAGTAAAGTATGCATAAGATCAAAATAAGTTTGGTAATTTGCAGCACGCCATTGCTGCTGTAGGACCCTGTCAGATGGGAGCATAGTAGAGAGAGTCTTCTCTATTTTATCCGCATCTGTTGGTTCCTTCTCACAAAAACGCAGTTTGGAGCAAATAGTATGAAGGGCATGGTTATAGTCTCCAACTGTTTTGAAATCTTGGAGTCTAAGATGTGCCCATTCATGATTAGCCTCAGGTAAGATAACAACTTTCTCATTGCTCATATCTATTTTGAGGGCTATCCATAAAGTAAGTGGATTCTCCTCATACAGATATTCCGCCTTTAAATCTGGATGTATGTGATTCCGTATTATGTTTAAAACGGAATATTTCACAATATCCGGAGGAATTTGATCTGCGGGAGGATTAAATATCACCCTTTCCAACCCACGTGTGGTGAGGTTGATCTTTAAGTCCATAGCCCATGTAGGGTAATTGGTACCATCGATAGCGAGTGGCTCAAAATCTTTGGTAGCCATTTAAAACCTACATGAAAAGTACACCATAAATGATTAATTTACATGAGGTAAATTAATGTGTATGGTATTGTTGTAATAAAATGCAAAATATGTGGAAAACAATATGAGTATTGTATGCCAAATGAATATATATACCCAAATATAACGTGTGGTTATATTTATAATACTGTATAATCACAATATTGGTGGTGAACACCAATTTATTGTATGGCATAGCGTACAAATAAATGTAGCATAAAAAAAAATGCCATAAATTGTGATATTATGGTATTTATGTTAGGTATAATATTTTGCAAAAAATTTCAAATTATTAAGTATAATGGTACTCATTAAATTGGAATTTTTGAATTTTAATTTTGCTAAAGATAGCAAATTTAAATATGGTCGCAATGCGTATTGCAAATAAATTACAATAAAATAATAATCCTATATATGTAAAACATATAAATGTGAATGCACATTTATTTCAATATTTACATAATTTTCAGATCCTGTAGGGACTGAAATGCAAATTTATAATAGGAAGTTATTTAAAATAAAGATTCCGCATTTCCCATGAAATACAGGGGGGGAAATACAAAATCTTGACAACCTGGGCTGAAGCCCATTTGGCCTTTTGGCCCAGGTGTGGAGGTGGGATTAATTTGGGCCGAAGCCCATTTAAGGACAACCATATATATAATGGAAGGGGAGTTAGGGTTTCCCTATCTCCCCAAACCGTAGCCACCATGGGAGCCGCCGCCGGCCGCCGTTGGAATGGAGTCGCCGCCGGCCATCGCTGGAAGGGAGCCGCCGCCGGCCGCCATTGCTGCTGGGCCGGGCGGGCGGCCAGCTTGCCATGTAAGACCGGTACGGGCAATACAACTACCGGCCCGGCCATACATCTTGGCCGCCGGCCGGTCCGCCATGTCTTACGCCGGCCGCACCATCTGCTGCCCGGCAGTGATCTGCCGGCCATGCCAAATGTGACCTATGTGGCCGGGCGCGTGCGGCCGGCGCGCTGTGGCGCCATGCTATTGGGGCCGGGCGCTGGCCGGGCGGGCGCTTGCAAGTGCCGGCCGTCTTAGCGGGCGGCCGGCCGGGCGTCTGCGCCTGCCCGTCTGCGCGCGCTGCTATGCGCTAGCTGGCGCCGGCCGGCCGGCGCGCGAGGCGCTGCCGGCGTTGCGCCTGGGCCGGGCGCGCCAGGCGCCGGCGCGCTGGCCGGCCGCGCTGTGCCGCCGCCGCAGCTGCGCCGGCCAGGCCGCCCGGGATCCGGCTTGCGCCGGCCGGTGCCGTGCGTTGATATTCACGGGCGCGCTGGCCGGGCGCGCCGTGGCGCCGATCACGGCTGTCTCGGCGCGACCTCCTTTTTTTTTATGTGGATGAGAACTCATCCTCGGCGGAGGATGCTTGTATGGGGTTGCGATCCGGAGACCGGGTCGACGGCTGGCCAGCTGAGGCGTGAGCCGATCGCCGTAAGGACCATAGCGTGGGGCCTTCGCGGTGGTAACGCAGCCGTCGTCCCATGGACGACGATGAGCCGGTGAGAGCCATGACCGGTGGCGATGATGGTAGTGGTTGCTTGGCGTGGTGGTGGAGGCTCCTCATGGAGAGGAGCGAGAAGAACATGCAAGTTCTTGTGCAAAGAATCAACTAAAGCGAGGATCTGCAGAAAAGCGTTTTTGTGATTGTCACAAAGTGCCATTACCTCTTGTTTTCTATTTGTGTGAGAGCAGGGTGCTGATAACGTATTACAAAGTGATTGAGAGAAAACAAAAGTATTCTTTATTCTGATCATATGTATGTATATATACATGATGAAGAGTTGCCAATAAACCAAAGGGTGTCAGTTACAAAACTATTTGTACATTGGGCATAACTGCTGTGCAGTTTTATTTTGTTTCACAACAAATACGAGTAGAACCGTACGGAAAGGCTTTGAGCTCTGACATGGACTTTGACCTGGCTTGTGTGTATAGTATAGAACTATACAGAGTTTTTTTTGTTCTAATATAGTGCCATGTAGATTAGCAATTCTTCTCCTCTCTCCCCGTAAAATTAGGGTCAAGTTCATGCACTAAAGGACAAGAGCATCTCGTTTGTGCGCTCAGCGCATAGGGCCACCGAGTCCGTACTGACCCCCCACCCCACCCCCCACACACACCCTCCACCCACCCCACTTTTATCTTACACCGTGGTCTGTGCTTGTGCGGCATTGTGCACCGGACACGGCAGCATCGTGGCCTAGACTTACGAACTCAGCGGTGTGTTACCCGTCGGGAGCTCTGGCCATCTAGTACACAGACTCGATACCATGTTTGCATTTGACGCAGAGAGAGTTAAAATTGCTAATTCACGCAGAAACAATACTATATTAGGAAAAAAAAAATCGACTATATGTAGATGATGTGGTAGCATGGTGTTTTAAAAAAGGGCATATGAAGTGTGTATTTTTTTGAAACAAGACCATATGAAAGTGTTTGCAAGTTGCAAATGTAAAGGAGAATGAAAGGATGGGTTAATTAGGTTTTAGTTAACCCAAAAGATTAGTTGGTATTAGTCACAAGGAAAAGTGCCTCGTGTTGAAGCCTAAGATGCAAAGATCAACCGATACCTATTTACACATCTATACATGGCTAGTTTCCGCCCGGTTACCGATTAATACCTTAAGTTTTGAATGTCATTTTTTATGTTTTATGTGAATGTCATTTTTTTTTATGTTTTATGTATGATTTGGCAAGTATTGACGATATATGTTGCTTGGTCTTTAAAGTTGTAGAAAATTCCAACCAAATTTGGAGAAAATCAGCTTTTATAGAAATTATGACCGAAAACCCCCTTTTTGGAGGGCGGTTTGCAAAACAAAATTTTAACCCTACCTTGTTCATTGCAAGAATTGCCTTTGTTTAGTTTATATAGAGATTTAGACTTGCTTGGAATGCAGGTGTTTATATGAAATTTATCGATTCCGTTGCAATACAACATTATACTCTACCTCTTTCTCCGTTCCTAAAATACTTTTGGCGCTACTATCACTTTTCAACTTTCAGTAGTAATACAATTAAGATTTTTAGCCTGTTGGTTTTTGTAGAAAAAAATTGTTTTTGCTGTTGAAAATATTTTTCCCTGACATTATGATTTCCTTTTTTTTTTCAAAATATTAAGGTAAACATCAATGGTCAATCTTGAATACTGTAAACAAAGTGGAACAGATGGATCATGGGAGTAAGACTTATCATTGGATCAATGATTAACAAATCAACAATGGCTTGCCAAACCATGTTTTCTTACGTATAGTTTGCCGTGACAAAGTACAAACAGATCCTTGAGGAATTGACCAAACCACCCTACTAAGAAGAAACCTTCTTTTTTTGCACCCCAGAGCAAGCCACCACTAATCCACCACAATCCCCGATGTCAAAGAGTCACAATGAGATTCTCCGGTGTCAAAAAAAAAGCGGATATTTTTTTATCCGACCAGGGAATGGATAAATAGTTATTCCGACTCTAAATAAATATAATATAAGATGCGTGATAAGCGATATCTGTTCGTATGTTTTCGTATATCAAATAATATAAGAAAAACTGTTGTAACTACATTTAGTAACAAAATAATAAATAGATGAATTATTGTATCTAAAGAAAGTAGGGAATGCTAAATGATTTTTTGGACATATCAACTACTAGTCTTCTCATCTCGGCTCTCATTGCATTCCTATTATTCAATATTCTGTATAGGGATGCGAAGGAAGCAAACATTTAAAATAAATAATCACCCAAGTCCCAACCGTGATCATCTACACCAGGCCATGAAGCGTGGGCCACAATGCCAAAATCAGGTTCGCAGCTGCTGTGCGTACAACTCGAGACTCGTCCAGCCGAAGGACCAACGATCCACTGATCCCATCCGATCCACATCCGTGTGGTCGATCCAATAATCTTTGCGAAGCAAAGAACAAAAATAATGGAATAACAGTGGATATACCGATAAAGTGATTCGAAGTTTGGGCATTATAGGAATGAAAAAGGATTTAAGATCAGCATTCCAATCAAACCATCTGCTGTGTTGTGGTCTTCTTTCTCTCCTTTTCATGCCCTCCCTCGTATCACTTTATCCACTTCCAATACTCTCTCTCTCTCTCTCTCTCTCTCTCTCTGAATTCTGAAACATCACAGCGTCAGTCACAGGTCAAGGAGAGTTGCAAGCTTCTCTACTCTCTCTCCCCTGCAAAAAGCTATCCAAGGGCCAATAAATACTGGGAAAGGAAGAAACCAACAACACAAAAGAGGGAGAAGCAGTGCTCAGGGCCCCACGGGCATGAAGGTGCCGAATTAAATTCTAATCCACCCATTCTCTGGATCAAAGTGTATCTGTACATGATCCTATTATTCACTTCCTGCCACAGCCTTAAATATCCTCTTTCTGGGAACAAAAAAATCTCTATCCCCTTCTTTACATCCAACAGATATATAAAAGGGGGAAATTAAACCAGTAAAAGAAATCCTAACAAAATGAAGAAAAAACTACTATTACCAAGGGAACGGGAAGAACCAATCTCCCACCCCCCACCAAATCACAAAAATTACAGATACCTTCTTTCGATCCCGTGGCTGCGTTTCAAAATTCAGCCAGTCCAATTCTCGTTGTAAATTTGCAGCAAATTTGCTTTGCAACTCGATTTCCTTGCACTGCTGATCGAGATTTAACGTCGGTTACCCAGCCGACTTGCTGCTTTTACCGGATCCCTGTAGCTGAAGATGATTGCTGGTAATTATGGAGCTTTGCCGTGCCCAAAAAAACTTATCAAAACCATCTTCGAATCATTGCAGGTGCTCTGGCGTTTGAATGGAATTCGCATTGCATCTTTACACCCATGTCTAACCATCTTCCACAAAAATTCTGCCAATGAAATCTTGAAACCTTTTCGAATAGAGCTTTGGGTCCACGGCAGATATTGAATTGGGGTCCGTCTGTAATGACTTGTAAGCATGCTCTAGCCTTTTGGTGATGTCATAATCCTGGAGAATGTCGATTATCCCAAAATACAGAATCACGTCATACACTTCACCGCTCTGGTTTGGGGCCAAGAATCCCCCACTAAGGAGAAATGGGTCGAACTCACTCCTTCTGGATGCTTGCTCTGCCCGGGCTGGCATGTGTGCACCCAGTCTAATCAATGGTTTCCTGAAGTAAAAAAGAAATGTTGGCAGACGACATTAGAGAACCGATTAATGAATTTGAAATTGAGTTGTGGAGCATCGGTTGCTTTTAAACTGGAAGGAACAATCATATCTAATACAAATGAGCAAACAGCTAGGTCCCAACAATGCCTAAACATATCCATGTGTAAACCAAGTGGACGACAATGAAGTTTTGCACTATGATGACTGCTCAAGTTCTCATGAGATGAGCTCTGAGACCAGGTACAACTGAGTTATGAGGGCATGAACCAGGTGTAAGACTCGTGACAAAGCACAATCTGCTTTTATTCGAAAGGATGGCTATTAAGATCTAGAATAGAATCAACTAACTGATTTTGTTACAGAGGCTTCTCAGGGTATTGCAGATGCTCTATCTGCTTCAATTTGCTAACATGTCAAGATACTCAGCTTGAAAATCTTCCCAACATTATCTTCTTTAGCAAACAAATATTTATAAAGGAAACTTAAAGAGAAAAGGTACACAACATTTATCCTCTTCGGCAAACAAATATTTATAAAGGAAACTTAAAGAGAAAAGGTACACAAGCAAACAAATGTTTGAAGGATGCATAGAAATATTTCATTTTCATGTGGTTATTATGAGCAAAGTTCATCCCTATCCCCTCCACAAAAATTGGTAGTATTATACTAACAAGAATCAAAAGGAATTGCAAATTGAACCCCTAGCTCCAGTGTTCCTAACAGAGAATGCAACTCTAATCAATTCCCATATCATAAGAATGCAAAGTAGGCACCTCAAACAGAGAATGTGGATAAGTCTTGCCTTGATTAAAAAATAGTTATTGGCAACATCTCCGATGGACACAAAGATCGTTTCAGGAAAAATACAACACCAACGAGCAAACAGAGAGGCATACGTTAAATATTCCAACATACCGGCAATCAGGTATCCTATCAAAATCATGATCTGAGAAGCACAGCTCTGGCGTGCCGCCGCCAACTTTAAATGATTCACTCTTCATTGAAAGCCCTGGTTAAGGATCATTGCTTAGGTGAGAATATACTAGTGATCTTGTTAAGGTCAAAAACATATAACCACAACTTACTTGGAGAAGCAGTAAAAGCAGACAAGCCCATCTTTGAGGCAGACATGTCATCACAAAAGTGAACTCCTACCAAGAAGCTGTAATCCATAATCCCCTCCGACTCCAGAAATTCACAATCTCTCCTGAGTTGCCTAAGAATAAACTCCATGGAAGTTAGCATTACTATTTCAAAGGTAATTTTGATGCCCCAAAAAACTTGAGGGTTGAACTTACTCATGCAGATCTCTATACCAAGATCGGTGCAACCGAAATACAAAGTTAAGGTCCAAGTCCTTAAGAGTGGTTGTCTCATCAATCTCTTCTTCAAATTTGTCTGCTGTTCGGCCATAGGATGAACCTTTCAGATCAAAACGGCGATGAATCCGATATTCTGAGCAGAACAGATTGCCCATGACAATAAAGCGGACCTGGAGAAGTTGTCATGAATCATTTACTGTTGCAAACATTTTGCAGCAAGATTGTTGCAAATATCACGCACCTTCTGTCCATTAGGAGGCTTTACACAGTGGACACCATAGAACCTCGTGATTAGAGAGTCCTCATATCCACTAACATGTTGGTAGTAGCTAGGCAACATCCGAATCAGCAACTGCACAGGCAAAATAACAAGCTGATGAGATACCCCAGCACAGAAGGAAAAAAACACAGTTTTACTCTGTAACTAATTGTACTTAGCAGCACATTTCGTTTTTACATGTACAGACACAGCTAAGTAGATAATACCAAAACAAAGGCACATGTTCGCAAGACTTGTAACTCTATACGATAAACAAGATTTTCCAAATTCAATAACATGTCCACAATGCAATCCAAATAACAGTGCAAACCGTTTCACGGGCGATAGTGTCCTAATAAAGAATTTATCCAATTTATGTAGTCTCACAACAAGTAAAGTTTAAATCAATGGTATGAACAAAAAAATCACCTTGACTTCCGATTTCTTCACCGTCTTAATCATGAAGCGATCATCCTGGGTGAGGTAAAAGAAGCTCCCACTTTTCCCAGGCGAAGACAGCTCCCTCAGAGCATCATTCCCGCAAATCGCGAGCATGTAATCCGCCGGATCAACAGTGAACAACTTCCTCAAGTGCCTACAAATTCCAAAATCCAAGTAAATAATACAGTAAGGCACAAAACAGAAAAACTAGACCACAGCTCGCATTGACTAGAAGGAATGACAAGCAAGCACCTGAACACCACGGGGCAGTAGTCCTTCCACCTGAACTCTGAGGACGAATGTGGTGGTGTGACCTTTGACCCCTCAGGTGGGAAACGCGTCCAGAACTTCTCCCTTGGGTCAAAATCCGCCGGTGCCAGCTCCCGCATCGGCACCGCCGCAGACTTCCCCACCGAATGCCTGAAAGATGCCCACCATAAACACGCCAAATCCACAACCTCGCTAAAACCCATGCCACATTGCCAGCATTTTACCACGGCAATAACCAAACAGTAATCACCTGATGCCCAATTGCAGCTGCAGCATGAGCTCGTAGTTCTTATGGCCCTTGGAGATGGTCTGCCCAGGTCGCTTCCCCTCTGGCGTGGCCGCCGCCGACGACGCCCAGCACGGGCCTCCGCTGGCTCCACGCCGAGCACTCCGCTGCGTCCGCATGTACGTCGCCCCACCTCCAACGGTCGCGGCCTCCCGGTAGAGCATGGACGCCTCGAGCGCGTCCACGATGTCGCAGGTGATGTCCCCCGCCTCGCCCTCCGACTCCCAGATGCAGATCCGCGGCACGGCCGCCGCCTTCTCCCCAATCCCCTCCACGGAGGACCTCTTCCGTACTGCACCCCCACCCCCCGCGCCAACCGGCGGGAAGAAGGTGCCGCTTATGGCCGGCAGGTCCACACAGCTCCGCGGCCAGGAACCGACGTACCGGCTCCCGTCGGGCCACGTGAACACCCCCGTTCCCCTAGGCACGCCGTTCTCCCACACCCCGTCGTAGCGGCTCCCGTTGGCCCAGATCAGCACGCCGCGGCCGGAGATCACCCCGGAGCGCCACTCCCCGACGTACTGGTTGCCGCAGGCCCAGACGTACCGGCCGTGGCCGTCCTGGAGGTTGCGGCGCCACTGCCCCTCGTAGTAGTCGCCGTTGGCGTAGCTCTTGGCGCCGACCCCGTGGCGCCGGTCCGCCGCCCAGGCGCCACGGTAGGTGGCGCCGTCGGGCCCGACGAAGACGCCCTGCCCCTCGATTCGGCCGCCGCGGAACTCCCCCTCGAAGGTGGCCCCCGACGGCCACGAGAACCTCCCCTTCCCGGACGCCTTCCCGCGCCGCCACTCCCCCTCGTACATGCACCCGTCCGCCCACACGTACTTGCCCTTCCCGTGCGGCGCGCCGCCCGCGAACCCGCCGCGGTAGACATCCCCATTCGGCAGCGCCTTCTCCACCACCGCATCCGCCCCCTCGCCTTCGCCCCATACGCCGCCGCCGCCGGCGGCGACGATCATCGCCGGCGCCACCCGCCTCATCTGCGGGCACACCCTCACGCCCTCGGCATTGCAGATCGAGAGGGCTAGGGTTTGCGATTTGGGGCTTACGCTTCCTCTATCTCTAAGCTTTTCGCCTTCGCCTTTTTTGTTTTTTTTTTTTCGGGGTGTGCCTTCTCGCTGGCTACTCGGCCGTTTGGTTTGGGCTACGAGATGGTAGACTGGTAGTACTGGTCTAGTAGTACTGTGCGAGTGTGGAAGGGGAAGGATAGACGACGAGTCGACGAGGAGTGAGCATCTTTTACCGTACTACCCCTACGGTTGGGGAAATTCACTGCGTGCAACGGGCCGGCGATCCCCGCGCGGCCGTACCTGGGATTACCTGAATGGCAGGGAGTTTACGGAAATGCCCCTGGGGTGATGGGGCCAATGTGGGGCGGCACGAGTCACGACTGGTCCCGTCGTCGTCCGGCTCGGGGTTGGTGGAGCGCGGCCGTGCTAAGCGCGGAGGTCGAGAATTGGTGACGGGTCGGGTTTGGGTTTGGGCCCGGAGTTGGCGCGGGGCCTTTCGGGGTACTGGTAGGGCTGTGACAAACACGCGGGGTCGGTTGGCATTTGTTTTGTTTTGGAAAATCGATTATCACCTAAAGAACGCCTCTCCATGATTTGTTACTCCAAGGATTGCTCACTAATTCGTCGAAATATTCAGGATTTCTCACCATCTCTGTATTTGCACATTTTTCTTTTTTAAAAAAATCGAAAGCCCATATGTGAAATGTCAAAATTGCTCTTGCCCAATCAGGCTTAGACCTAGCCCTAATCCGTCTCTAACGAGACAGACTAAAATCCATCTTCCACCCTAGCTCATGCCCCACGCTATCATCCCTAGGCTGTTGCCGCTCGAGGCACTGCCTCCCATGCGACCGTCGACCCCGCTGTCTCCCATGATATCGTCTCCCTCACCGCCGTCGAGTTCAAGCCATACCGCATCCACCAAGCTTGAATATAGAAATTTGGATAAAATTACTGGATTCCTAGATAAGCTTGAAGCCTTTTCAAAAAATTTGCTCCAGAAGTATATTGATTTGCAAAAAACATCAGTAAAACAAAGGAGATGTTTTTTAGATGGGCTTGAAGTAGTGAATGGGTGAACAATAAGGTAATCCATCTTGAGTTGGCTAGGTAAAATGCTAGCTCCTTGTGCAGATTTGAATCTTGATGGTTGTGATGATACTAACACGATTCATTTGGATCAGATAACTTTTAACCCTGGAATCCAAGCATAGCAAAGTCTATGTTTTATGAAAGTTACATAAAATTTTCTACACTTCCCTAGCTATGCAAATTATCTTATTAAATCGTCTAAATCCCCATTTTTAACTCCAAAAGTCAATCTTGAACATTTTTTTCTACCACATAACAAGTTGCAAACCCTAAAACTTAAGAAAATTATGAAAAATTATCTAACTATTTATAGTTATGATCATAATTTAATTTGACAATCTATTATACAAAATAAAGCAAACTACATGACTGATACGAGTATCAATGGTGACGAAATTATGGATAGCAGCGCTCTAGAAGCCATAACTTTTACAACGCTTAACCAAAAACAGTGATCTTACATCTATGGACATCTTAAACAATAACCTACAACTTTCCTAACATGACAAAAGTATGAAACAAGACATAGATACTCTAAAACTCCCTCGTAAAGCTTAGTGGCGCAATTAACCGAAATAGGGCATCTCCAAAATACCAATTCCCGCAATCGATCTACCATAATCTTTGAATAAGCATCAAACTAACAACGTAGTAAGGATTTCCATATTATTACCTCTCGAAAACGGACGACAGAGGATATTGGATCACGAAACCCTAACTTTTCCTCTTATTCCCCTTCCCCTTCTTCTCCTTCCTTGCTTCCTCCTTGTTCCTCCTCCTTTGCAGCAGTAGTAGCAACAACAACAACCAGCAAGCAGTGGTGTAACATCCCAATATTCTAAGTTTTAAAAACCCTTTTGAATAGTTAGTAGTTGGAAAATTCATCCTTGAGTTTTTGTTTTATTTTTTTAATAAATCTTAACATGGACTTTCAGTAATATGATTAATGTCAACATCAATAATGGTCGAAACTACTTTATCTGGGTTCTATGTTGTTTGATATATTTTCTAGATTTGTTTAGAATTTTTCTGAGTTCATTTGCTATTTTCTATTTGCATTTTGCATTTTCTATTATTTCTAAAAAGGAAAAACTAGTAATTCTCAGAAAAGCTGATGGATTGAATCTTCCTTGACCCAGCCCATTCCTATTCCTTCCCAGCCCATCTTCCCGCGCCAGCCCGCTCACACGCTGCCCCTTCATCCTTTTGCCAGGTGGGCCCCGACTGTTAGGTGGTCGTCGTCCCCCTTCCATCGCCTTCCTCGTGCTGCGCTTCGCCCTCCGTCCACCATGGTTCCTTCTAGAAGCTCCACCGACAACGATGTTTCCAACGAAAAGAATCGAGATACGACATTTGACTTTCTATATCCTCCCGCACCCGAATCCAACCGAATCGTATCCCATATCCCCTTCAAACTCGGAATCAATCTCGTGACCGAAACGAACTCGATTTAGGGTTTTCCAAATCCGGTACAACCGAGGCCTATAAATAGGACCCTAGAATGACATGTTCCAAACTAATCATCATTGACCTCTATAAAATTACATCAAGAAATCAACAATAACTTCAAATGTGTATAACTTTCAAACGATATGGAGTAATTGTTTGAACTAGGTCAACGTCCAAGTGTAAACCAATATGATGGAAAGCTTATCATGGCGAGATCATGTGATGTCCTGTTCCTCGCTCTCAATTACGGATCTAATCCTACCTCCAAGGGTGAGTCCACGACTCAAGAAACACATCGATATACAACGATAATAATAAATCAACAAGAATCAATAACTTCATTATCATCACAGCACTTTCATTAATATTCTCACTCATTAATCTCATTTATGAATGCAACTCTATTCTACATGTCCACATGCACTTCTTTTCACCTATACATAGTGGCCGCGGTATAAGCGTGAGTGAATGCTTTGCTTAGTTCACTCTCAAGCCCGCTCCATCCAAAAGGATCGGGGACCTCCTCCACTCCGTGGGTTGTGATCAATCATGACCACCTTCCAAAGATGCTTATGAATAATACCATCATAAACATCATATTTTCATCATGCTTGTCAACAAAGATATAAACATACCAATTCATTGTTTGCAATTAAACCAAATAAAAGCACAACAATAATGGTAATAGAAGGTAAAGAAAACAGTGATCGATCATTGATCGCTGTCTACCATGCACTTGCCTTTACTAGTTGCGACGCACAATTTGGCTAGCAGATGGCAACAAGTACGACGCTTCTCCTACATTAAATACACACATCTCAATACAAGCTACAACATCATAAGAATAACAATCAATATACATCGCTCCTACACGTCCCCAAATATACCACGTTACGCCGGTACCGAATAGCTACCCATTGCTGTCCGGTTACTAAAAAGAGCATAACTTTTGATTCGAAAGTCCGATCACCACAAACCAACCCAATCTGGATTCTTTATAAAATTATCCACATTTTCTTAGATTACTTCTAATTAAATCATCTAACCCTCCGTATTTAGCCCAGAAAGTCGGTCTGTCCGCTTCGGAACAGCGGTCTTCCAAATTTCATAACTTTTGTTTTACTCAACCAAAATGCGTGTTCTCAGATCCTACATAACCATTGGACAATTATCTACAACTTTCATGTAGATCAAAAACACTAATTAAGCCATTTACTATTTTTAGTTTACGATTATAACCCTACCAACAGGCCTTTCGAAAACATAACTCTGATTATACTCGTCCGATCGACATGTTAAAAATGCTATAGAAAGCTATCGAAATTATCTACAATTAACTAGTAGATGAGATTTCCAAAATTTGTCATTTTAAATCATACAACATAACAATGACTAAGCAGATCTATAAATCAAATTATAAACTCTAATTAACAGCGTCTAGCAAACCGAGAAAACATTCCACGCCGCGACGTCGACGCACATCAATCAATGCACAGGAAAAAAGCAGCGATTATTTGCAATCGGCGCAATCTTAGCAGCAGCCAAGCAACCAACGCCTGAGGCGGCGATACGCGACAACGCGATCTAGCGGCAACAGCGCTTGATTCGGTCCTCCACGCGGCAAAATCTTGTTCTTGTGTGTTCTTCGATTGCTCGGGTTTCAAGAAAAACCACAAATCTATTTATATAGCTCAGAATTGAACCTCGTGTTCATGTCAACCACGTTATTGGCATGGTTGAAAATTACTCAAAGTGTGGTTTAGCGATTACTTGGTATTTTGGTTGTGATTAGTTAGAAGCATGTATCATCAAAGTCGTACCACCACAAATCGATGTATCATTCTATTGGAAGATCGGGACACCCATTGTTCTCATCAGGTGGTATCAGAGTTTACGTTGACTGGTAGGATTTCTTGTATCCCTAGTTAGTAGATTGGTTTTCATTTCCCGATAGTCCAGAAAAATTGCCCAAAAAAAGAATTAATTTTTGTTGTCCAAACCCATTTGTGCTTTTCAATCTGTTAGTTTTGGTTTACTAAATTGAATTTGCATCAGTTTTAGCTTTGTCTAGTTGCTGGTCATATCCTTGTTTCCATAAACTCAAAAAAAAACATCCAAAACCATCTAGAACACACCGAACCCTAATTTCTAATTTTTGCCCAGAAGACTCTCTTTTCTGCCACCGCCACAAAAAATGATACAACTTTTTTTCTTTATCCTTTTTGAGTGAAACCATAGCCATTAGATTCATAACTTCATTATGCATCATCATGTAAAATTGTGTTTCATTCCAGTTAGGAAGTTAAAAGATATCTGCGGTGAAAGTTGACCCAAATTTCTTGTTTGAATCTGTAACAGTCAGCAGTTGTGATTTTTGTGCAATTTTTTGGTCGGTTTTTAGAACATGGCCCCAAAAGAAAAATTGTATAAATATCCATCAGTAAACAGAGGAAAAAAAGAATCATCAAAAATAGGCATCTAACAAAAGGTACGGCCAAAATACCGACGTACTGTCAAGTGGGCAAAAAACTTCAGTTATCATATTTGGGTCAATCCTTGTGCTTTTCAATTCCATATTACATTATATTGAATTATCTTGTGTCTACCACTCCTATACATTATTATACACGTGTTTTAGCCTTCTTCCATCCTTAGTTGATCATCAACATAGACTAAGAGCTATATACGAACTATAATTCAATTCTGTGTAATTTCTAAAATTAACTGATTGTAATCCTTTGCTACATATTTTAAAGCCTGTCCGAGCTCCACATTCTACTAACTAAGCAGATCACATCGAACAGGCCATTGCAATCGCTTTACTCATCATTTGAGTCAAGTTACCACGAACCAGCCATCGGTTGCGTCATGTGTTTTGCTTGGTAAGAACTTTGTATTAGTTTGAGTTTGAGCGACTTTGAGCCTCTAGATCCTACTGGTTGATAGGAACATATATTTGTAATTTATTTTTCTTATTTTCTACTAACAATGACAAGTTTGAGGAAGTTGGTAGATTACGATGACATCGCGGGCAGATTTGAACTCAAAGGGAAACTACCGGTATATATCTTGCCACTTACCGGTGAGAGTACGTCGGTGGACTACTTACTATAGGTTACTATGTTGAATAGCTACTTTGAAAGACAGGAACTTGATGCTCATGGGAAGATGGGCATGGCAAGAACGGTGCTGATCGGTGATGTTCAACATTGGTGGTCGAACCTCAAGTACCACTACATGTACACATGGGAGGAGATGAAGAAGAAATTACAACGTCGTTTTGTACCTCCATGACCCACGACAGCAAGTCGGTGCAACCTAAGGTAACTAAAAATGCTGACATTGTTTTAGCTCCTATGCCATCTATAGATACCGCTGAGACACTTGAAGAGATAAAAGATGATCTAGCGCATCTTATGTTATCAGAGGAGAAGTTTGAGGTATCTACCGTATCTGATGAGGACGATAATGACAAAGGTACTAAGTTGATGCCACAACAATATATAGGGCAACCTTGTGACTATATACCTGTTGTAGTGCAATCTTTTGATATTCCTTATGTTGACTTGAACGAACCATGTGCTAATCTACATTCATATAATTTTGCACATGTCAAATTAATTACGCATAAGGAAGTACTTGATAGAATATCCCCTGTTGATGCATTGTGCTATATCATGTTTAAAGAGCTCGTTAGTTTGGAATGTGCTATGGAGAAAGTTTATGAAATTTTATCTCTAAATTCCCCATCTAGCACGTAGACCTACTGTTTTAAATTAATTAGAGATTATGGTGTAGACAATCAATTTCTTATATATCGAATATGCATAACTTGTGATCATATGGATGAATTGAAGCTTACTGTTTTGAACAACAATTATTGTGTGTTGAATCTAGTTCATTATGAGAGGAAAATAAAATTTAATGATCATTCAATCCATACGTATTCATCTCTTATTGTACCATCTAGTATGGACAATCTAAATAATGATGTTGGCGTATGGAAGAACTTACAAATCTTTTCACCCTTCCTAGATGAATTTTCTATTTCTCGATTGAAATATGATTATATGGATGAACTTTGTTTGATTTCAAAAGTTGTAGACTTACCCATATGTGCTACCACTGCAAGTTTACAACTTTAGAGATTTGAATTGCATAAATGCTTCACTTACATTTACAAAACTAGTTGCAATAATTGTTGTGTGAGAAATTTTATTTTGCTCATTAACATATATGATTATTTTGGGGGTGATAATACAATGAGCTTTTATGATCGCTAATGTTTTATAACATTAACTGTGCAACAACGAAAAACCGCTAAAACGGATGATATATACATATAATATGCATACACCTTGGCTTCTTTGTTACCCTATTTTCCGCTTATCAAAAGCCGAGGATGGCTTTGTTTTCAAGAAGGGGGGATGATGAGGACATGACCCCTTTGGATACAACCTTATTTGCTATGCTTGTTGTTCCAATTACAAGAGCTCGTACACTTCACTTAAATTATCAGGTGAGCTCGTTTTTAGAAGCAACTTTATATTACATGAACTATATGATATTGCATAATAAATGTGTTGTTATTTTCAGGAATAAAAGACAGAGAGTGGCTGATTTGCAAGAGTTCAACCTGGATACGTTCTGGAATCCAATTTGGCCTCTGAAGACAACACTGACTCTAAACATGCATAACTTTCACATACGGAGTCCGTTTGAAGTCCACGAGTACTTGATAGAAAGCTTACGACAAGGACTTTCCAACAAATCTTGTCCTATCTCCAAGTGCATTGAGACACTTGGGAATCGTCGAAATAAGATATTGCATCACATGTTTGGGCCTTGTCCAAATGCCACGAGGCCTTTCCAACAGTTTGTTGGATTTTGTTTAGTTAAAAGTTAGCTTTATTGCAACTTCGTGTATTGACTTGTGTCGATTAAACCAACCATAATACCATTCTAGAATCCTAATTTCATCAAATATTTCAATCCTATTTGTAATTTTAGATTACTTATTATCTTATTCTTGCATGTTCTTCGATTGCTCGCAGGAATTCAACCTTGTGTTCAGGTCAATCGCGTTCTTGGCACGGTTGATAACAACTCGGAGTGTGGTTTAGCGATTGCTTGGTGTTCTGATCGTGATCGGTTAGAAACCTGCATCGTCAAAGTCGTACCTCCACAAATCGACGTATCATTATATTGGAATATCGGGACACCCATTGTTCTCATCATTATGCATCAACACCCTCTCCGACTCCTCCGGTATACGCATCGGACGAGACTCAAAGGTGAGGTATTGCTTATTGGTCAATGGCTCCAATGAAATAGCATGCTCCGGATCTATCAAGTACTTTCTCAACATCGAAACATGAAAGATGTTATGTACCCCGCGCATGGACTTGAGAAGGTCAAAGCGATACGCCAAATTTTCGATTCAGGCAATCATCAAAAATAGTCCAACATACCATGGGCTAAGCTTCCCTTTGGTACCAAACTACACAATATCTTTTGTGGGAGACACTCTCAGGAGCACCTGATCACCCACCTCAAACTTCAATTCTCGCCTTCTCACATATGTAGATCCTGCCTACTCTGAGCTGCTAGCGGATTCTGCCTGATTTTGCCACTCGCTCTATGGTTCTCTAGACCTAATCTGGTCCCAAAACTGCCTTCTCACCCACGACAATCCAACAATGTGGCGATCTACATTTCCACCCATACAGAACCTCAAATGTGCAACTCTAATACTAGAGTGGTAGCTGTTATTATAAGCGAACTCTACAAGAGCTAACTGATCCTCCCAATTACCCTTCCAAGACAAGACACAAGACCTCAACTTGTCCTCCAATGTCTGAATGGTGCATTCGGACTACCCATCTATCTAAGGGTGAAATGCAGTGCTAAGGCGAAGTCGAGTGCCCAAAGTACTATGCAAACTCGTCCAAAACTTAGAGACAAACTTGACAACTCTATCAAAAATAATGATTTTGGGCACACCATGCAACCTAACTTTCCCTGCACATAATTAGGAGCCAAATCGCTTGTCGTATTCGTCGTGGGGATAGGAATGAAGTGTGTAAACTTGTTGAAACGATCCACCACTACCCAAATAGTATCCTTCTCTCATGGAGAACGAGGTAACACAACCAAAAAATCCATTGAGATATCATTCCAAAGCCACTTAGGAACCTCCAAAGGTCACAATAGTCCCACGGGACGCTTATGTTGGCTTTGACTTGCAGATAAAGTCCACAAAAGGTCACATACTTAGCAATATCCACCTACATCATTTTCCACCAAAAGCTCATTTTCAGATCCTGATACATCAGTCTCACCATGATGAACGTTGTACGACGTACGATGAGCTTTCTCAAGATATCATCCTTGACTCACCCTTTCTGTGGCACACAAAGACGACCTTTAAACCATAATGCACCAGACTCATCAAGACTGAAAGCCCCCTTTCTACCTTCGTTAAGACACTTCCTCACTTGTTACGATAGCCGATCATTCTGTTGTGCTTCCCACACACGCTCTGGAATTTTACTGACTCGAGAATAAACTGCGTCTTAGTCTGTACTATACTAGCATAGTAATATGAGATTCTCATTCGATCAAAATCAGCAATGAGACAATTCAAAGTGGAAGGTGCCTCCTTGCGACTAAGAGCATCAGCGACCACATTTGCCTTGCCTGGTTGGTAAGGTCATAATATTTGATCAATTTCAGCCACCTTCTTTGCCTCATATTCAAATCTTTCTACGTGAATATGTACTTAAGGCTCTTAGTATCAGTGAAAATATTGCAAGACTCCCCGTACAGATAGTGTCTCCAAATCTTTGGAGCGAAGACAACAACATCAAATTCTAAATCACGATTGAGGTCATTCTACTCATGCTTCTTTAACTGCCTCGACGCATAAGCGAGCGCTTTGCCATCTTGCATGAGGACACAACCAAGATGCAGTCGAGAAGCATCCTAATAAACTGTGAAGTGCATCCTATGCTGAGGGAGAGTGGGAATAGGGGAAGACACTAACTTCTCCTTCAGAGTATAGAAACAACGCTCAGTATCATCTGTCCATCGGAATTTGATGCATTTATATGTGAGCTGAGACATTGGCTTGGCAACAATGGAGAAATCTTTCATGAAAAGCCAGTAATAACCATCTAATCTTAGAAAACTCCTCACTTCTATTAGATTAGATGTTCTCTTCCAGTCACCACAGTAGAAATCTTACTAGGATCACATGACCCAAAAATCACACTTCTGAAATACAGAACTCACATTTCTTTAACTTGGCATAGAGCTTGTGTTCTTTCAGAGTTTCGAGCACATGCCTCAGATGTTGTTCATGATCCCCTTTGGTCTTGTAATAGATAAGAATATCATCAATGAACACCACTATAAAGTCAGCAACATGCTATTCATCATCTCCGTGAAAACCGATATGTACATTTGTTAGTCCAAAAGGCATAACTTTATGGGGAAAAGTAGTCTTCCCAGTAACTCATAATGCCATACCTTGTGGTGAAAGCAGTCTTCCCAATATCCTACCCCCGCACACGGATTTGATTTTACCTAGATTGAAGATCAATCTTGGATAATATCTGAGATCCACACAACTGATCAAACAAGTTCTCAATGTGGGGAAAATGATATTTATTTTTTATTGTCACCTGATTGAGAGCATGGTAATCGACACACATGTGCCAACTCCCATCATTCTTTTATGTCAACAACACTGGAGCTCCCCATGGTGACACACTATGTCGGATAAGTTCTTTGGATAACAAATCATCTGATTGCTTCTTCAACTCCTCCTGGAAAGGACGCGTCAAATGATATAGAGACAAGGAAATAGGTCAAGTACAAGGAACAAGGTCAATGCGGAATTCCACTTTTCGCTCTGGTGGTATTCCTGGAAGCTCAGCAAGAAACACATCAGAATAGTCACACACCATTGGGATCTCCTCGATACGCAAAGCTACTCTTGGCTTTTCAATAAGAGCCAAGAGTAATCCAATCTTTACCACTCATCGGCCAGGGAACAAACTGGCCAACACAAATAGAGAATGCGGAGGCGCACTTCCCTGAAACAAAAACTCCTCTCCAAATGGAGCCTACAAGGTAACAGTCTTCCAGAAGCCATAGATCACGACCCGTTAACTATGCAACTAGTCTATGTCAAGGATGACATCAAAACAGCCTAACTGAATGACCATCAGATTAGCTGCAAAATCCTCATTATCTATAGAAATGACGCAACCAGGACAAACTGTGGAACCAACAATGGTACCCCGAAGAGAGCTAACTAGAACTTACTAAAAAATCTGCTACATAGTCAAATTTGTCATCCTAACAAACTCCAGCGATACGAAGACTAGGTAGCTCCAGAATAAAAAAAGAACAAGGGCACCATGGCAATCCACAACTAATGTATCTGTCACCATGTTATGATGGCCTACAGACTTAGTGGTAGGCATGGTGTAGACTCAAGGTGACAACAGGGCAGCGGAAGCCCGAACACTCGGTTGAGATGGTGTAGGTACTGGAAGTGCACCAATCCAAAGTGGTACAGTCGGCGCGGGATGCCAGTGGTGCCTAGGCTGAAGGCACTTGCGGTGCAGGAGTATCTACCATCATCTAGATAGTCCCCCCGAGTAGAAGCAGCTGAAGCAGATGCACTACTAGTGTAAGATCGAGGATGCCAACTAGAGGGGGGTGAATAGTCTTTTCTAAAAATCTATAAGGATAAAACCAATTTCTAATGTGGAAGCGAAATTCAATTCGGTTTTGGACAATTAAAACCTAAATATTCTAGTTTTCTTTAAGTGCACAAACACTCTAAGTCTAAGTTAAGGTTTGCAATCCTAGTTTGACACGCAATCAATTTAATTCTAGGAATATAAATTACATAAAATAAATCACAAGAGAGCAAACCACAATGGCACATGGATGTTTTACCATGGTATGCAGAGACTTGTCAATCTCCCCTGATCCACATTGAGGTAAGCTCAAATAAATTAGACCGGCTCCATGAATTAAGCCAACACCTCTGAGGAAAGCCCAAACAAATTGGACAGGCTCACAACTTGAACGAACACATCAGTCCACTCGGGGTTGCTCTTCCTCCACTCCAGAGATGGCGAGCACCAAACCACTCACAACACGCCGGGCCTTCTCACAAACTTCTTGAGAAGATCACCGGACCACACCGCCTCTATGCCGTCTAGGTGTTGGAAAACACCAAGAGTAATAAGCCAAGCCTCTTGCTTAACTCTCACCAAGTGCAACACATGCACAATTCGATGCTCAATCCAATTCTAGTTGCAACACATGCAACTAGAACATCTCCCTTTACTCACAAGGTGCAACACATGTACAATTGAGAACAGAAGCTCACACTAGCTCAAGAGGGTGAAATGAGATGCCAAGAGTTATCTCCCAACCGGCCAAGGTGGGTATTTATAGCCCACACACCAAAACTATCCATTGGAGGAGAAACTGCATAAAAATAGGAAAACCGGTATGACCGCTAACCAACTGACGGTCAGATTGGCCTACAATGCAACGGCTATAAAACTAGCTATTACAGACAATTTACGATCAGTCCACCCTCACAGGGGTAGTTATAGGCAATTCCCGGTCAATCCCTCTCACAGGGCTTGGTCTGACCAGACCCCCGGTTAGTCCGGACCAGTCAGACTGGACTTCCCGGTGTTAGAAAACCAAAATACATGTCCTCTTAAAAAGGTTAATCAGCCTTATAAGGGTGGTCAAACTGGACTTCCGGTCAGTCCAGGGCAGTCAGTGTGGGTCTGATTTTCAGCACAAGCAACACTAAAAAAATGGTCATAACTTTTGACTCTGATGTCGGAATTGAATGATCTTGGGCTCTATGGAAAAGCTTATTCAGGGGGCTACACAACTAAACTTTTTGATTGATCTAAAACATATTTCATCAAATCAAGAAGCATAACTCCAAAGGTCCAACACATGGCCTAAGTCCAAGAAAAGAACAACGAGCAATCTTAGACCATGTTAAGGAATGACGCATGATCTTCAACAAGTTGCAAAGAACATTTGCAAACTTTAGTATCATGCCATAAGGAGGAGGTTCATGAACTTTAACCATTTGTAAAATATATTTACAAATTATAGTCTCATACTACAAATAGTTAACGCATGAGCTTCTACTATTTATAGAACACATTAGCAAATAATAGTATCATGCCACAAAGAGTAGGTGCATGGATTTCAACCATTTGCATAACATATTTCAAATTATAATATCATGCTACAAATAATTAATGTATGAGCTTTAATTATTTGTAAAACACATTCGCAAACAATAACATCATGCCTAGAAGAGTGAGAGGAAGCGGGATTGAGCTATCAACACATGATGAGACTTAAGCCACTAGACAAGTCTCCTCTTAATAGTACGACAACGTATACTAGCAATCCAGTCTTTCAACCAAATACCGAGATCGATAAAATACTAGAAAACATTCTTAGTCTATGCTAGTCATACATTTACCTTGAGCATCTATCTTAGAGTGATTACTTGATGACGAACATCTCCACCCTAAGTCCGGGTTCCTGACTTGATAATCATCAACACAAGATGATTTTATTTATTCGTGACTTGAATATCGTCAACACATGATGATCTTTTTCACTTCGGGATCTTGTCTTAAATATCATCAACACATGATGATTTTCTTTACTTCATGATCTTGTCTTGATGCTCATCAACACATGATGACATCCTTCATCCCGAATCTTAACTTGATAATCATCAACACATGATGATTTTCTTTACTCTAAGTTCTTGACTTGAATATAATCAACACATAATAATCTTCTTCACTTCGGGATCTTGTCTTGATGCTCATCAACACATGATGGCACCCAAAGTCTTCATCATCATGGAACTCAATATGTTTCATCAACTCATGGAAAATGTTAGTCCACATGAAAATTATCATTAATTTCTAAAATACTCTATTAACTCATAATGATGGGTCTAGATTCTTCAATCTCCTTCCTTTTGGTGATTGATGATAATCCGATTGCAAATAATTGAAATTGAATTAACATGAATATATATCAACTACAAAAGCTTTATACACTCAATGATACATTTCAAAGTAGAGAACCTTAATATAAGTAGATGGAAGAATGTGATCAGTACTAGTGAAAAATACAAAACATATAGTGAACTCCCTCTAAATATGCGCATACAAATATATGGAATCGAACTAAATGCACATATTCATGTTTGACTCTTGGTGGAGTTCAATCCATATTTTAGATCCAAAGAATGCAATAATTTGAGGATATGACTATTTAACTCATGCTCGTGACAAAAACATGCATTCGCAAAAATCCATAAACTATTTTTGGGCAAATTGTAAATTAGCTTTCCCATATAATAGTTTACCCATTTTAAGCAAAACCTAAAAGTTTTTCAATTTCATTTGAGATTTTTTTGGGAAAACTCACCCTTACACAAAGTTTGTACTACTTTGACACAGAAATGCTTTCTCCAACCAACCAATATCTCCCTCTTTGTCATTTGTTTGAAATATATCTATCCAAAACTCATGATGACTTCAAACCCTCTCCTTTGACCATTATTTGGAACCAATTTCTCCCCCTTTGATATTAAGCACCAAAAATGTATGTAGTATGTGGTTCAAACTTGAAAGGTAGTCCTTAAAAATTACTTGTGGATACCACGTGTCAATAATACTTGAAATTGCAAAGTGCTTGAACTTCTCTTGCAAAGATCCTCAAAGAAAGCATCCGAAAAGAAAAGTGACAAAGAGAATCCACTCGTACACGAAGAGTACTTGAGCTTGGTCAAGAGAAGTATGCTTGGCAAGGAATAATATAGATGGAGCAATTACTGAGGTCAAGATGATTAAAACAAGCTACTACTTAAAAGAATATCACTTGAATAATAAAATTGCGTTTGTAATTAAGGAAAACACTAGAGTGTAGCTTGTAATGATAGCAATAAATAACTTGACCAAAGGAAGCAAACAAGGTGGCCGAAATAAGTAGAAATCAACAAAAGGCCATCTACTGTTGCTGACAACAACGACCGGTCAGACCGGCGTTCAAGGGGCGGTTAGACTGGAGAATAAACAGAGGTTAAGCTAGGCATACACAATGGTCGGACCGGTTACGCCTGACAGGGATTCAACAAATTTTGAATCAACAGGGAATCTACACAACTCTAAATCTTATAAAATTGAAATAGAAGCATGATTAGAGAATTTTTAATCAATAATAAAGAATCAAAAATATTTTAAACCCATTTCGGCCTAATAAACTCATTTTCATTTAAATTGTCGTCATACTTGCCAAAATGAGTATATGAGGGTATTTTGAGCATCCTTTCGCACGAATAAGTTTAAAATACCATATGCACCATTTTTCATGAAGATTCCGAGCACATATTTTCAACCACTTGAAAATATGCAAGATCAATGTCCAATTTTCTGAAAATAGACAGTAAAAAAATTCATTTTTGTGCTTAAAAACTTGATATATGTATGCTCCAACAAATCCAAGATAAAACATGGAGTGGTAAACGCAAATACTCATAGTTTGGTTTTAATAGGCTCACCCAAATCTCAACGATTTTGAAGATAAGGAAATAATAAGGATTCAGAAAACTTAGCGTTTCAGGTTTTTCTGATTTTTACAAACCCATTGTGCTTTGAAAGAGGGACGAAAAACTGGACAAACGAGGTTCAATAAATTTGACAAAATTAGACAACAAATTTCAACTACGGAAGATCAAAACTTATAATTTTATTTTTTTCTCAAATTATGAACCCATTGAGAGATATAAAAGTTACAAATTAGCTCAAAATCGTGCAAAAATATGAATTTTCAGCATGTTGTTGAAAGAGAGAAAAAGTTGAAACTTTTTAAATCAAATTTAAATGGTTTGAATTTTTTTAGAAATAAACTTTAGACCCCTAGGAAGCTTTTACTAAAATAAATTTCAAAAAGGGAGTCTTCATTCAAAAGATATGCTAAATTTCGCATTGAAGACATGATTTTTGTTCTACGAGTAGAAAAGTCAAAATATGTTTAGATGAAGTCTAAATGATATGAAACTTTCCAAGAAATAACTTTGTATTTCTTTAAAAAAATTCCAAAAAGAACTTTTATAAAAGGAATTTTCGTTTAAAAGATAAGTCAAAATGCGCTATGTTGGCACATAAAGAGAATAATTTTGCTCAAACCCTCAAAACACATCTTAATTTGAATTTCATGGAGTTTTTCACTTTCATTGATTTGTTTGAGTTATAAATACTATTTCAAGCAAATATACACAAAAAATATGGCTCAAATAGCTAAACCAACAATATATAAGAATAGGTCATTTTGGGGCAAAGCAAGATTTTAGGCAAAATTCAAGTGACAATAATTTTCAAAGGAAGTCAGACCGAAAGAGAAGAGAGGAAAACTTTTTGGGCCAGATAAGAAAATTGATCCTCACGCAAAACTGGTCTGAACCTGATAACAGATTTAGTGCTGAATTTTGGAGAAAAGATGGAAATGTTGTATTTTGCTCTAAATTTTCACACAATCAACCACATAAACATATTTAGATAATTTCCAACTTATATAGCCCTTAAAAATGCAATTATCAAATATTTTTATAAATTGAGCTTTTGTTTTCTCAAAAGAGCTTATTTTCATGAAACTTCTCCACAAGAGCCAAATTGAGCATTTGATGGTATTTAAAGCATACAATTGCATGTAATAGTCATGAATACCATTATGAATCTATTTATGTGAATAATTTTAACTCAAATAGCAAAACTCACACAAGTGCTAGAAAGTGACCACTTAGGTCAAAATAGTATTATGGATAAGTTTCAAAATCAAATAATTTTTACTAGGTTGATCTTTTGGAAATCTTTTGAATACCAAAATAATTTAGAATATCCAACTCTAGGATATTACTTTTGGGATGGTTTTAAAATTCCTCTTAGAATAGATTTTACACAGAAATCTAGTGTATGTCAAAAACAAGAATCTAGAATTTTGGCTAGAAACTCATTTCCGCTTAAAATAGGTATTTCTTGAGCTAAAACTTTTGAGAAACCTTTGGAAAACTTTTGTATACATTTTGCAATTAGTTTCTCATAAGGTTACCAATAGGTATAAAATATTTTACTTTTGGCTAAAAGGCTCAGTTTTGAAAAATATTACTAGCACTTAATTTATTCAGGCAGACTTAGGGATGTAATATACATGTATATGACTTACTACCCCCCTTAATGTTCCACTCTCATCTCTCTTAATATTGCAATAATGATGATTTTGAATAAGAGTAATAACACATTTTGCAAAGGATTTTCATCAATGCATCCTACACAAGGCTAGGGGGTAGATACTTTAATGTAAGTATTTGTTCCCTTAATAACATTGGTTCGTGATATGACATGAGCATCCTCATGCTTGGCTCCAAATTGAGACATGGTGGAATCCACCTCTATTTGAATGTGTAATACCCCGGAAACGAAAAGAGTAAAGAATCGAATCGAGTAATTTGAATGGAAGCCGGGGAAAGAAAAGACAATTAAAGGAGTAGAAATTCCTGAAAAATAGAAGGGGTTTTCCATAAACTCTCGACAACCTGGGCCTGGGCCACGGCCCAGGAGGGGCCCATGTGGTGGCCGGCCATAAGGGGAGGGGTTCCCACCCCCCAAACCCTAAACTCCACATTTCTCTCCCCCTCCCCCCTTTGGAGCCGCCACCCCCCCTTCCCCCTTCCTGTGCACCGCATTGTGCGTCGATTTTGGGTAAGATGCGTCCGTTTTATGTCCTGTCCATCGCTTATAAAGTTGTAGGTATTGTTCTTAGCTTTCCATAGCCACCGAGATCACATGATTCCGCCTTACGGTTTAGGAGATATAATTTTTTTAGTGCGTGCTGCTCTGTCTGTCTGACGAGAAGGATCTGTCGGCTTGATCCTAGGTTTTGATTTAGTTAGAGGCATTTTCAGAACCTCCACCCAAATAAGTTATTGTAGCCCTTTAAATTATATTTCAAAGCTGATAAAGATCATCTCCATTGGATCTGTATAATTAAAGTTATGATATTTTCTTTACCACTGTTCTGAATTCTGGGCAGATAAATGTTAGTGTTTTCATCTATTGTTTAGACTACTGTAGAGGCCGAATCTGGGGTTTTGCCCTTCTAGAGTTGTATTCCTGGGAACGTTAGCTTTCTTTTGGCACCGAGATCAGGAAAATCCGATTTGTAGTTTGGGAGATATGAATTTTTGATTACGAACTGTCCGGTCTGTCTGGCGAGGTCGAGAGGTTTGTCCTCGGTTTTGTTCAAATTAGGGCGAATCAGAACCTTCACCCAACTAAGTTATTTAGCCCTTAAAATTATCTTTCCAAGCTGATACGAATCATTCTCATTGGATCAATAGGTTGAAAGTTACGCCATTTTCTTTATCTCTGATCTTTATTCTGGACAGACGTAGATGGGTTGTGTTTAGCTGATAATTAGCCCTCTGTTTTGGCCGAATCAGGGGATTCCGCCCACTAATGTTTTGTAGCCTGATCTGTTAAGATTCAGTGAGCACTGGTTTCAGGTCTTTTAGAGTTACAGATAATTAATGATGAATTTTCTCGTACCGCTGCTCAGAAGGGCTGAAATCTGGCTGAATAGTTTATTTTCATTTTGGGTCTATGCGGTATATTGGATAGTCGGGGTTATTGTATAACACCGTAGCGATGTTATATCGTTGTTCTTATTTTGGGAACATGCTTGTGTAGGCGGCGAGGCATCATGTGTGGGAACACCTCCGTTGCCTACTAACGAGTCACAACGCGAAAGGCAAGTACTGTATGTTAACTGGTGTTGAATTCAAAGGAATGCATAATGATATGTTGTTTACATGAATGTTCTTGTGCTTTGTTCATGGTGTTGATATACTGCAGTGACTAGTGTGGCCTTATTGGTACATTATGTTGAGTGTGAATACATACTTATACTTGTTTACACATGTTGTTGAATGCCATGTGTCTTTTCCACTAATGTGTGTTATTCATTCATACCATGAGAAATCATCATGTTCATTCATAAAATTCATTATGACCACGGAAGTGGATTCTTTTGGTAAGTCCCATCAATTCCAAGATGGGCATTTAAAGACCCATCAATTCCAAATGGGCATTTGAAAACCCACCATTCCAATGTGGGTAGTGTTGACCACCATTCCAATGTGGCAACTTGGACACCGTATGAAACGTTCTTCATACGGTGATTGGGTCCCCGTACTTTGTGAAGTACGGGCTTAAGTGAACACCGACGGTGTATCACTCGCTATCTTACCAGATATGCAATCGATAAGTCCATACCTTCAATGCATTCTTACATTTCATCCATTCATGTATTCATTCCATACGCACATGTATGTGTTCCAATAATTGTTCGTAATTCAACCGAATTGTGTTGTCCACTCCATGCTTGATTATTCTTGTTTAGTACTTGCCGAGTCTTCGACTCACCCTTGCTTTTTATGTTTTAATTAGGTAATTGAGGAAGACGACAAGATGATTTGGTGGGGTAGTTCGACACTACACTTCACTTTTATCCAATCGAATAATTATTCTTGCCATTCATCAAGTCAAATTGTTGAAATAAGTTCCGTTGTAATAATCCTATGTTAGTATCGTTTGACTGTTCGTGGTATTATGACCGCTTATCCATTCTTTACCATGATTCTAGTGATCGCTCATTGTCTTTCCTTAGGAATTTATGTTGATTGAATCGATAATCTAGTTTTAATGCTATGCTTAGTAGTTTGATAGGTTTGCGTGATATTTTGGCTTCCAATAGCCGTGGTGTTACAGATTGGTATCGAGCGGGCTTTAGGTCCGTGGTTCATTCAAACATATTAAATTGACACATGTGCACATTAGGAGGGTTGGGTAAACTGTTGCTTCGTATTTCAATTGTGGTGACTCGAGTATGTAGTCGTTGTTAAATTGTGTTGTGCTATGATATGTTAATCCATGATATGATGTGATAACCTCTATCTATGAAATTATTCTATGATCGTCATGAGATGATCCGATATAAATATATATATTCATAATTGATTGCATTAGTTATGCGTTTAGCTAGCGGCGTTGATCGCTTGAGTTCGTGGTTGATGTCCTGGTTTTGCCAAAGCTACACCTTGCTTGTAGTATGATATTAGAGAACTTCTTACCTCTTCCATAAGCTCAGATTGAGCATGAGCTCATTGATGAACTTGTTGCCTTTCTCGAACCGATATCCGGTTTCTCGTTGTGGTTCTGGCGGTTCGTGAATTCTTTTGAAATTGAGGTTTTAATGAAGAAGGCAAGCTCCAGCAGTTCTCTGATTCGTTCTTTGAAACAAATATTGCCCTTTCGACTATTGTGATATTTCTTCTCCACGTGAGCATAGTTCAAATGCAAGATTCCTCTTTTCACAAAGACTTGTTTTACCCTGTTGGGAAATTTACCTCATTCGCTCGTTTGGAATCTCGGTATTGGAAGACTTCTTTTGCAAGTTCTTTATCAAGTGTGTATTGATCTTGCATATTTCTCTTGGGCTGCTTTAGTACGTCGTTCTCTTCCTTGATTTTCTAATTTGACAAATTCTTGTCCGGTGGCGATTGATGAATTTCTCTTGGGTTCATGATGTTGGTAGACGAGTTTAAATAAGCCTTTAATGGTACTCCGAAAATATTATTGTTTTTCGATTGTCGAATTGTTTTTACTACGAATGATCTTTGTAAATTGGCAATATTGATATTTTCATAGTTGTTCTTTCTTTCTCATTGGAAAAGAGCGACTCATTTACTCGTTTGATGGTTTGCCTAATGAGAATTCTTGTTGCAAGATCGTTAAGACGAGAAAGCATTGGCTCAATGTATTCCTTTTGGAACCCTCTGCTTGTTGAAATTTGATGCATCTCTTTTCTGAAGAAAAGCGTTAAAACCCTTTTGGAGTGCTTGGTTATGCTTAAGTCGGGGGTTGCACCCAAACAAAGATTGTGGGCTACGGGTTTCTATTAGACCCTATTTGTTTTTTCAAAATAGTTTCTTGCCTTTCTGGCTGCGGAGCTCTCATTGCTGTTTGTGAACGTTATTCTTGACAAGATCGTTCTCTTTATATTAGCCCTATCTCTCTTGTTGATAAGGGTAGCTCGGTTATCCGTTTGACAGTTCGGAGAATGAAAATTTCCTTTCACAAAGTTCATTGAAGAAAATTTCGACTATGTTCATTTCTTTGGAATATTTGGAGTGTTGGAGTTTAGAACCTCCCTTTGAAAAGAAAAGTGTCGAAATCCCCTTTCTCAAGAGTTTTGTAGTCTTTGGGTGTGACGTTTGTTCAACTTTGTGGTTTTCGTACTGAATTCTTTTCTAGAATAAGTTGTTATTACAATTCCATTTGATCTTTGAAAATTTTTATGACCCGATTTGTCATGTTCCTTTAGAAGGTTTATTGACACGATCGAATGTGAGAGTAAGGTTGATTCTGTTATAGAGAAAGAAGTTTGACCACCTTTCTTGTTGTTTCTAAAATGATCCAATTTCAAGTTTTGTGTTCATGACCTTTTGGGGTTCAAGTTTATTTTGGTAAACGAAGTCTGCCGCGTAAAACAATTTGTTGTAAAGTTATAATAGTTCTTCAGTGATGCGAGCGCTTTGATATTGAATGCTCGTTGTTTTTATCTGCTAAGGTCAGACATTCTCTTCTTTTGAGGCTTATGCTTTCAACTGTGGACTCCCCTTATGTTCAATGAGTTCATTGCTTAATTGGTTTTCTCCTTAGTCCGTTGTTTGTGGCGAGTGGTAAATGATTTTCTAGTTGGTGAAAATCGTTTTCATGTGCCTCTTCTTTTGAGAAATATTCGACCCATTATTTTCGCATGAGTCTTTCGAGGTGTTTTCTAATTGACGTTGTGAGATTGATGTTGAAACTTGTAGTAAAAATAATCACCTCTGTGATACCGTCTAAATGAGAATACTTCAAGTTTAGTTTCTGTGACCTTTTGGAGTTCGTGAATATTCTTGTAACTGAAATTGTTTTAAGTAAAATGGTGCATGGAGATATCCTATTGCTTCTTAAGAGTTTCGTGTGATTTAGTCCTAAAGGCTCCTTTGTTTGAGTTAGCAAAGTGAGGTTGCAATCAAAAGAAATTTTCGTTGCTTTCGTTGAGAATCCGTTTGCTTTTCGTGAAGTCCTGTAAAGGAAAATGCTTGTTTTGTGGCTGAGGTCATTTGGATTACATGTTTCATGAGTAGATGAACTGTTTCGAACAAATTTGGCGTGTTGAAAAATTTTATTTGTTCTTAAGTAGTTCCGTGGGTTGAACTGAAGAACTTACTTTGTTCATGTGGCAAGGTGTTATTAGTTCAAGAACTAATTGTTGTGTTAAAGGAAAGAGTGCAGTAGAGTATTTGATAATTTGAGTCAAGTTTTGTAACTTGTGATTATTTGAATCGTTCCTAAACCTCTTACTCTTTCCGCTCAAGAGATGTCGAGTTTCAATCGCAATGTCTTTCTTTCGTATCGGATGTTATTTGCTATTCTCTCTTGGGGGATGTGTGCCCTCAACTGCGAACTTAGTTTTCGTTTTCCAAGATCACCTTTAGCATAATATTTCTTTTGGTTTCTTGGCCACCGTGGTGAGCAACGCTTTCCTCTATGAATGAACTTGTTTTTGTTCGCCTCTTCCTTTTGAGAAAGGATCACAATTTTGGGTTGCGAAGTGTTTGCAAGGTGAAAGTTTGGCAACTGTTTGGTGGTGGATGAGTAATCGTAGCAATGATATTTTGCTACCAAGTTAGCGGAGGAGTAGTAGAATGTGAAATGGTTTTGATCTGTATCCCATGGAGGGAAATTGATTCACCTGAGATGTTTGACTTCGAAGTAAGTTTGAAAAGTGCTACGGCTGATTAACACCTGGTATAGTGAAATTCTAGAACTTCAATTCAGGATTTAAAAGGTTGGTGATTATCGGAGGTATGGAAACCTTCATTGAATTTTTAGAGTAACGCAATTGGATAGCATTGCGAGATGGTGTGTATGATGTATTTCAGTTTGAGCATAATTTGATAATGTTCAATTAAGAGGTTTAATCTCTTGAGGTATGCGATGAATTCGAATTCCAATATTGGAGAGAAGTTTTACTCCTCGAAGAGAGAAGCGGAAGAAAGGATGTTTCTTCGGAAAATGATGTGTTTCCTTGCTTCTCGTTTGGGTTTTGTGCTGTTGATAAGTGTTTTCGCACTTTGAGTTGGGGTCGTGTTGGCATGGTGAATCTTTCGATTCAATGAGTAAAAGAAATATTTGATTTGAGTATCCAAGCAAATTTCTCTTTTGGTTTCCGTGGTGTTCTTTCGCAAATTGATTCATTGGAAGTGGAATTGCTTTACTGATGAATTGTCACATTTGGGATTTAACCTTTTTGGTGAAGAGTTAACATTGCGTGGTTGCGATGAGAACTCTCTATTTTTCAGTTGGATTCTCTTCATTCCGGCAGTAGAAGAAATTAGGAAGCCGGCTTATCGCTTTGACCGCCACGGTACATACGCCAAGCACGCAACGTAAGGTGCGTCTTTGGTCTTGAGTGAGCAGCAGACTATTCAAAGTTGGAGATTAAGTTAAAAACGTTGACCATCTAGTAAGGTCTTACCTTCGATCCTCTTCTGATGAGTGTACCTAGAAAGTTCAAGTTGATTGTTAGGTCAGACATCGCTTCACATCTTTGCTTTGTGGTTTCTCTATTCTGAGAGAGAAGCCACTTGGGAGATAGAGTCTCGCATGCGCGAGCAAAGATCTAGACTGCTTCGTTTACGCACGTGTTTATCCTTGATAATTTTCAGGCGTAGTTTTTGTTCGAGTGGATTGTCCTGTAGATTCGAGGTCGAATCCTATTAAGGGGGGTAGAATGTAATACCCTAGAAACGAAAAGAGTAAAGAATCGAATCGAGTAATTTGAATGGAAGCCGGGGAAAGAAAAGACAATTAAAGGAGTAGAAATTCCTGAAAAATAGAAGGGTTTTCCATAAACTCGACAACTGGCTGGGCCACGGCCCAGGAAGGGCCCATGTGGTGGCCGACCATAAGGGGTTCCCACCCCCCAAACCCTAAACTCCACATTTCTCTGCCCCTCCCCCCTTTGGAGCCGCCGCCCCCCCTTCCCCCTTCCTGTGCACCACCTCGTGCGTCGATTTTGGGTAAGATGCGTTCGTTTTCTATCATGTCTATCTCTTAGAAAGTTGTAGGCATTGTTCTTAGCTTTCTATATCCACCGAGATCACGTGATTCCGCCTTACGGTTTAGGAGATATGATTTTTTTAGTGCGTGCTGCTCTGTCTGTCTGACGAGAATGGTTTGTCGGCTTGATCCTAGGTTTTGATTTAGTTAGAGGCATTTCCAGAACCTCCACCCAAATAAGTTATTGTAGCCCTTTAAATTATATTTCAAAGCTGATAAAGATCATCTCCATTGGATCTGTATAATTAAAGTTATGATATTTTCTTTACCACTGTTCTGAATTCTGGGCAGATAAATGTTAGTGTTTTCATCTATTGTTTAGACTACTGTAGAGGCCGAATCTGAGGTTTTGCCCTTCTAGAGTTGTATTCCTGGGAACTTTAGCTTTCTTTTGGCACCGAGATCAGGAAAATCCGATTTGTAGTTTGGGAGATATAAATTTTTGATTACGAACTGTCCGGTCTGTCTGAAAACTGAGGTCAGTAGGTTTGTCCCTCGGTTTTGTTCAAATTAGGGGCCGAATCAGAACCTTCACCCAACTAAGTTATTTTAGCCCTTAAAATTATCTTTCCAAGCTGATACGAATCATTCTCATTGGATCAATAGGTTGAAAGTTACGTCATTTTCTTTATCTCTGATCTGTATTCTGGACAGACGTAGATGGGTTGTGTTTAGCTGATAATTAGCCCTCTGTTTTGGCCGAATCAGGGGATTCCGCCCACTAATGTTTTGTAGCCTGATCTGTTAAGATTCAGTGAGCACTGGTTTCAGGTCTTTTAGAGTTACAGATAATTAATGATGAATTTTCTCGTACCGCTGCTCAGAAGGGCTGAAATCTGGCTGAATAGTTTATTTTCATTTTGGGTCTATGCGGTATATTGGATAGTCAGGGGTTATTGTATAACACCGGTAGCAGTGTTATATCGTTGTTCTTATTTTGGGAATATGCTTGTGTAGGCGGCGAGGCATCATGTGTGGGAACACCTCCGTTGCCTACTAACGAGTCACAACGCGAAAGGCAAGTACTGTATGTTAACTGGTGTTGAATTCAAAGGAATGCATAATGATATGTTGTTTACATGAATGTTCTTGTGCTTTGTTCATGGTGTTGATATACTGCAAGTGACTAGTGTGGCCTTATTGGTACATTATGTTGAGTGTGAATACATACTTATACTTGTTTACACATGTTGTTGAATGCCATGTGTCTTTTTCACTAATGTGTGTTATTCATTCATACCATGAGAAATCATCATGTTCATTCATAAAATTCATTATGACCACGGAAGTGGATTCTTTTGGTAAGTCCCATCAATTCCAAATGGGCATTTAAAGACCCATCAATTCCAGCATGGGCATTTGAAAACCCACCATTCCAATGTGGGTAGTGTTGACCACCATTCCAATGTGGCAACTTGGACACCCGTATGAAACGTTCTTCATACGGTGATTGGGTCCCCGTACTTTGTGAAGTACGGGCTTAAGTGAACACCGACGGTGTATCACTCGCTATACCCAGATATGCAATGATAAGTCCATACCTTCAATGCATTCTTACATTTCATCCATTCATGTATTCATTCCATACGTACATGTATGTGTTCCAATAATTGTTCGTAATTCAACTGAATTGTGTTGTCCACTCTATGCTTGATTATTCTTGTTTAGTACTTGCTGAGTCTTCGACTCACCCTTGCTTTGTATGTTTTAATTAGGTAATTGAGGAAGACGACAAGATGATTTGGTGGGGTAGTTCGGCACACTACACTTCACTTTTATCCAATCAGAACAATTATTCTTGCCATTCAGTCAAGTCAAATTGTTGAAATAAGTTCCAGATTGTAATAATCCTATGTTAGTATCGTTTGACTGTTCGTGGTATTATGACCGTTTATCCATTCTTTACCATGATTCTAGTGATCGTTCATTGTCTTTCCTTAGGAATTTATGTTGATTGAATCTGGATAATCTAGTTTTAATGCTATGCTTAGTAGTTTGATAGGTTTGCGTGACATTTTAGCTTTCGAATAGCCAGGGTGTTACAGAATGAGCCAAGCTTCTAATGTCTCTCCAAGTACCTATTTATTAATTTAAGCATTTTTTGGTACCCATACTCGGTTGGGTCCTTAAATGTTAGTCACAAGAGATTTAGACACCCAAATGGTCTCAGCATTAATTTTAGATGAACTAACTAATCTAGTGATCACACTACCATTTTTATTTTTCCTAAGAAAATAATGATCATTTTAAAGAATAGGCATATTAGTGTTACACATGGGACATTGTTTACCAATGTGTCCTTTCTCTTGACAATTGTAGCTAGTTGGCATTTTACTTCCACGCCTTATCTTCTTTTTTAGCTCTTTGTCGGATTGCCTCTTTCTTGATGACCTTGACTTGTCATCCACTTGGTTAGGGTACACCGAGGCAATGTGCATATTCTCATTGCATCCAAAGCACTTAATTATATTCGTGTTTCTTGCATTGTG
The DNA here is from genome assembly GCA_036346395.1 of Hsuehochloa calcarea. Lineage (NCBI taxonomy): Eukaryota > Viridiplantae > Streptophyta > Magnoliopsida > Poales > Poaceae > Hsuehochloa > Hsuehochloa calcarea. The sequence continues at coordinate 18,191,499 of CM070597.1, read as the reverse complement.
CCTTTTCCTGCTATTCTCCTTCTTCTTGGGTGTGAAGCCAATTCCACTCTTATCTTGCAAGTTTTTTTACTTGCTCAATATATTGTCGAGAGTGGCTTTCCCTTTGAAGCTCTTCATTTTTCTCTACAAGATTAGTTTCGACAAGCAAAGAGAAAATAGAAGCATGTTCACTAGAGCTATAAGGCATATCTAGCAAGTCGTCACAAGAGGTGGATATACTAACCTTAGATGTAATGTAGGTGTTAGCAACTACAGTTGACATATCATTTACTAGATCACATGGTACATCTATATCCACCTTAGATTTATTGGGCTCATTAATGAGGAGATTTTCATCAGCATCCTTTAGCTTCTCATAATTATTTTGAAGTGAGACATACTCTTTCGTCGAAACAATGAATTTTGATTTCTCCTTCCCTAGATACTCATTAAGCTCCTCAAGAATATCCACCAACTCATCATATGAAGGCTTATCATCATCATTTACCATCTCATTACCTTTGACCATAAAGTAATGAATTGATGTGGTTGGGGTTGAGGGCTCCTCATTGTCGGAGCTAGAACTTGAGAACACTTTTCTCGACGTTCATTAGTGGAGGTGCACCTTTCATAATGATCTTGAAGATGGATCCTCATCTCATGAGCATTCTTGAGATTGTATACATTATTGAACACCTCTACAATTAAAGAACTAAATAAAGCGTTAATTGCTTAAGCGTCGAGATGTAAGTTTTTCTCTTCCTCACTTGTTGGAGCCAGAGGATCCATTGGAGGAGAAAAACTCACATCTACAATCCGCTATATTTTTTTGGCTCACGTTATTAAAATAACAAGACATGCATATTTTTCAATGAGCATACTTTGTGCCATCAAACAGAGGTGCTTCACCGAGGTGCATTATATCACTAGTGGACATCCTTTACTCTCTAGATGGTTAAGTATAATAAATGAGAGACCAAACTCTGATATCACCTGTAAGATCGAGGATGCCGACTAGAGGGGGGTGAATAGTCTTTTCTAAAAATCTCTGATGCTAAAACCGATTTCTAATGCGAAAGTGAAAGTCAATTCGGTTTTGCACAATTTAAACCTAAAGATTCTAGTTCCCCTTAAGTGCACCAACACTTGAAGTCTAAGTCAAGGTTTGTAATCCTAGTTTGATAAACAATCAATTTAATTCTAGGAATGTAAATTGCACAAAGTAAATCACAAGAGAGCAAACCACAATAGCACAAGGATGTTTTAACGTGGTGTTCGGAGACTTGCTAGTCTCCCCTAATCCATATTGAGGTAAGCCCAAACAAATTAGACCAGCTCCAGGAATTAAGCCAATACCTCCGAGGTAAGCACAAACGAATTGGACTAGCTCACAACATGAACCAACACATCGATCCACTCGGGTTGCACTTCCTCCACTTCGGAGATGGAGAACACCAAACCACTCACAACACGCTGGACCTTCTCGCAAGCTTTTTGAGAAGATCACCAGACCACGCCGTCTCCACGCCGTCTAGGTGTCGGCAAACACCAATAGTAATAAGCCAAACCTCTTGCTTGACTCTTACTAAGTGCAACACATGTACAATTGGATGCTCAATCCAATTCTAATTGCAATACATACAACTAGAACCTCGCTTTGCTCACAAGGTGCAATACATGCATAATTGAGAGGAAAATCTCACACTAGCTCAAGAGGGAGAAATGGGAAGCCAAGTGTTATCTCCCAACCGATCAAAGTGGGTATTTATAGCCCGTCCACCAAAACTAGTCGTTGGAGGAGAAACTACAGAAAAACAAGAAAACCTGGTCTGACCGGCAACCAACGATCGGTCTGACCGGCCTACAATCCAACGGCTATAAATCGGGCCATTACAAACAATTTCTAGTCAGTCCGCCTTCACTGGGCCCGGTCTGACTGGACACCCGGTCAGTCCAGACCAGTTGGAACGGACTTCCGGGTGGTAGAAAAACAAAAAAAAGACATGCCATCTGGAAAAGGTTGACCGACCTTATAAGGGCGGTCAGACCGGACTTCTGGTCAGTACGGGCCTAATATTCAGCATAGGATACACTCGAAAAAATGATTATAACTTTTGACTCCGATGTCAGAATTGAGTGATCTATGGCTCTATGGAAAGCTTATTCAGATGGCTACAGAACCTAGCTATTTGATTGATCTAGAACACATTTGATAAAATCAAGAAGTGCGACCCCAAAGAGCCAACACATGGCCTAAGTCGAAGAAAGGAGCAACGAGCAATATTAGACCATGCTAGGAATGATGCATAAACTTTAACAATTTGCAATGTACATTTGAAAACTTTAGTATCGTGCCACAAGGAGTAGGTGCATAGACTTCGACCATTTGCAAAACAAATTTGCATGTTATAGTCTCTTGCTACAAAGTGTTTGTTGGACCGAAAAGGCGACTAGAGGGGGGCGGGTGAATAGGAGCACGCTCACTTTTTTTTCAAATAATGAATTCAACACAATTTCACTCCAATAACTATGATGAAGCTATGAAGATCAATATACCAGTACAGTGGAAGACTAGTATTGAATCCAATTAAATCCCCTAAGCAAAATAACAAAATCAACTAAGATTGCAAAGACTCACGACAAAGGTCTCGATCATTGTACCCAACCGGTCGGACCGATTGCGGGCGGTCCGACCGGCGTTAAGTCTTTGGCGGTCGGACCGCTCAAAATCGGTCCGACCGGTGATGACGGGCGGTCCGACCGCCGACTCCGTAACCGATCCGCAATAAGAAAATCACCGATGACGGTTGCAATTAGGTGAAACTTTTGATTCTCAACTCCAATCTTTATGAAACTTTGCACACACCTTCTATATGCTATTGAGGACCTATTCCAATCGAATATTATGATAATTCTTGGAACGATCTTGAGCAATTGCCAATTGATTAACGTAAGGTCTAAAACCGCAAGAACGAAAACTTGATCCTAAAGCTTGTTCGTGAGAGATTGATGATCGAGATGATGCTAGATAGATTCACACATATCACAGCAAGCTAATTCACGTTAAAGAATCAATCACAAACTCGCGGATCAAAGAAAACCCTAAAATCACCAAATTGAAAGCAAGAACGAAAAGAGACTTATCTCAAGCAAACCTTGCATAGATTAAGAACGTGATCGTCGCTGGATTACACCCACGCCATCATGGATCAGTGGTCAATCCAAGATCACGAAATTCTCCTCAAACCATGAAAAGCCCTAGCCTCCACCTCAACTCCCCTAAAGACAATTAGGGTTTTGAAACATAAAAAGGCGAGAGAGAGAGAGAGGTGCAGCCACCATCTCCTCCTATTTATAGTGGAGGTCTAAAACTCTTAGGGTTTGACTCTCTTGGGCTCCCGTTAAGGCCCACTAACAAACGGATCACACACGCACGCTTCGCGAAGCGCCGTCTTTAACTTTTTGACCTAAACCGCTTCACCATGCGCCATGGATTCGCCAATAGGTCACCCTTGTCCATCTTGTGTCACGCTTGAGTCATTAACCTCACCCGGCAACGTTGATCGTTCTGGACCTCAACTCTCCAAGTCTAGTCCCGATCCTCTTCGCCGTTGACCGTCGTTGACCACCAAGCAACCTGCACAACCACAGACAAGCAAACACGAATTCGGGAACAAGTTCTTCACAACTTGACCCATGTTAGTCAAAACATGCATCATGCAAAATATATGCCATGAAACCAATGACTTTGACCTAACAAATCAACATCGCCACGGTTGGCGGACGCTCAAGTCAATACCGGTCCGACCGCTCCAGTGAGCTTGGCCGGACGCCCTTGGCGGTCGGACCGCTCCTCGTGAGCGGCCGGACCGCTATGGGACTTAGCCAAATTCATACTCCCAAATTCAAACCTTCCGGAAATTAAAACGAATAGAACTTCTTCTCGAGACTCCAAAATTATGAGACCAAGTGCATTGGGATCCTCACTTGCCTACAACACCTATTTTTGGCCCACTGCTTTGAACACTTTTAGGTCACCGTCCGGTCCGATCGCCCACATGGCCGGTCCGACCGATTTGGGACCTGATCGACCGATCATGCAAGGACCGGTCGGACCGCCCACATCCGTAATACACAGTAGCTTTGTCGAAAACACGTGAAACTACAAACCGTAAACGCCATTGCCAATTGTCACATCATCCTAAGATCTGGAACATATCCCCATGAAATCCACAGTGTTAATGCTTGATTTTTAACTATTTGCAAAATATATTTGCAAACAACAGCATCATGCCAGGAAGAGTAGGTGCATGGACTTCAACTATTTGCAAATTATAGTCTCATACTACAAAGATTTAATGCATGAGCTTCAACTATTTTCAAAATAAATTCACAAACAATAGCATCATGCCTAGAAGAGCTAGAGCAAGCCGGATTGAGCTATCAACACATGATGAGACTCAAGCTACTAGATAAGACCCCTCTTAATAGTGCGGTAACCTATACTAGTAATCTGTTCTTCTAACCAAACCTCGAGACCGGTAAAGGACTAGGAACACATTCTTAGGCTATGCTAGTCATACTTTTGCCTTAAGCATCTATCATGGAGTGATCACTTGATGACGAACATCTCCAGTCCAAGTCCGGGTTCTTGACTTGATAATCATCAACATATGATGATTTTTTTACTCTAAATTCTTACCTTGAATATCATCAATACGAGTAGGCTGGGTATTACACTTAATATCAATGCACGTGTTTGTTGAGGAACCGTCGCTAGCGAATCCAGATTGAACGATCACCTCGTGGAAAAACGTAGAATCATATCATATAATGCAAGAATAAATAGTAGATTGAACACCGAGAAACAAAGGTGCATGGTGTATTCTTGTTCTTTAATCCTTCTTCAAGCGATCAGTCTTTTACAATGATTAGAACCCCCTATTTATAGTATACAAACTCTGCTATGGTTTTGGATGAGGCGCCTACCCATGGGCCGGCTACTGGGCCAAACCCATGGTTTTCCAACACTCTCCCATGGGCACCCATCCTGACATGTTCATGTCTCGTCAAAACTTTTCCCAATGAAATTTTTTTGAAGAAAGAGTATATGATACACAGTCTGCTGTGTTGCACGAATTGGCTCGTTAAAAACCTTAGCCGATAAACTTTAGCAAAACTTGTCAAGGGAAAAGAGAGAGTACAATTCTCCAAATTTCATTTAATCTTCGGGATTTATTCTTTGGGTACTCGATCTTCGTGATCAAGTTTCAAGAATGTGTTTGTGAAGATTCCTCCCTGAATTCTGCACTTCTCTAAGTCTCATCATTCCAATTCCACGTATGCATTTTTTAAGCTAAACGCTGGAAGTGACTTATTGAATAATTATGCAAGATTTTCACAAGACTTAGTATGCAGTACTTTGATTTCGTCCATCTTTTGTAATTCATGAGTATAGAAGAACTTGGGGTTGATATGCTTTATGAGATAACTCTTCACAAAACCCATCTATACTTATGCAACACAAGTTGTATTATATTCATAGATAATAGTGGGGGTTTACGCAGTATTCAATCCACGTGACTGCTAGATGTGGTGAATCATCCACCGAAGCCAAGTACATTCTCGTGAGGCCTCATACAATGCTATGATTTTTAAGTGGTTTGTCGAAGTCGCTACAAGACTTTGCTTAGACGATTTCCATGGAATTGCAGTTCCACCACATATGAATAAATAGCCTATTTGCGACTTGGTTGTATGCGGGTCCGACAGGTACCCAGTATCTACATAGACATTCATAAATAGGTCTTGGTTCTTTCTGTTGAACAAACCAAGGTCTTTGCTTCCTTTGAGGTATCAGAAGATGTCATTTATTCCCTGCCAATGTCTTTTGGTAGGTTCTGCATTATACCTTGCTAATAGGTTCACGACAAATGAAATGCCCGATCTAGTACAGTTTGCTAAATACATTAGTGCTCCTATTGCACTTAAGTATGGGAAGTCCGGCCCGAGGACTTCCTCCCCCTCTTCTCTAGGTCAATACAGATCCTTGTCTTGCTGCAAGGATCTTCTGACCATTGGCACTTTCGAATGGTATGCCTTTTCAAGCCGAACCTTTCTAACACCTTTTGAGTGTAGGCTAACTGATGTACTAATATCCCTTAGGGGCATGCTCAAGCTGCAAGCCTAAGCAATATTTGGTTTTACCCAAATCTTTCATTTCGAACTCCGACTCCAGTTAATAGTTTGCTTCCTTAATTTCTTCCAAGGTTCTAATGATATTCAGATCATCTTCATACACACAAAATCCATCCTGGGATTATCGCATAAATACACAGATACAATCCTCATTGTTCGTGTGGCCTTTCTTACATAGAAAGTTGTTTTAAGCGATTATACCACATCCTGTCTAATTGCTTAAGTCCGTACAATCACTTTCTGAGTTTTACACTACATATTTATATTTGTTTTGTCTTGGTCGGACAGCGATACATTCAGGTACCTTCATATAAATGTCTGAATCCAATTTTTCATAAAGGTACGTGGTTACCACATCCATCAATTTTATTTATATATTCAAGTTTACAAACATTGATATTAAATATCTAAATATAGTTCCTCCCATGACCGGAGAATATGTTTCTTCATAATCAACTCCTGAACATTGAGTGAAGCCTTGTGAAACGAGTCTTGCTTAGTCTTGCTTATTTTCATTTCTCTGGGGAGGCGTGTGAACAAATATTCACTTATGCCTTTACAGTATTCGTGAGAGATGTAGTTTGTCGAGGCGATCTTCTGGCATGGCCTTGGCTGGGCCAAAGAGGGGAGACCGCACCGTGCCAAGGCCCATGCCCAAACACCTCTATTTTATTTAGAGATAATCTCCTTCCCCAGTGCTGGTCCCGGTGATCACCGTCATCGTCTCCCAAGCGCCGTGCAGTTCCTCTGGCAAGCCTCTCCTCCTCCCCTCGGTTTGGGTGGCGATCCAAGGGAGAAAGGGAGAGGGAGAAAGGGGGATTTTGGTGGGAGCTTGATCATCATCCCTCAGCGAATCTTCAAGGGTAACGAGATGTTTTCCCTGCTGTTTGATGTTGATTAGTTGCGAAACCGATTAGTTTGATTGGATTGATTTGGTGCTGTAGATAATCAGTTTCTGTCTAGATTGTTGCGCGTCCGTTATCGACCTTTTAGAAGCCGATTTGGAGGTTCTCCCCTTCTAGAGAATTGTAGCCACGACTCTTATCTTTCCATAGCCACCTAGATCACGTGATTCCGCCTTACGGTTTAGGAGATATGATTTTTTTAGTGCGCACTGTTCTGTCTGTCTGACGAGAAGGATCTGTCGGCTTGATCCTAGGTTTTGATCTAGTTAGCGGCATTTCCAGAACCTCCACCCAAATAAGTTATTGTAGCCCTTTAAATTATCTTTCAAAGATGATAAAGATCACCCCCATTGGATCTGTAGAATGAAAGTTATGATATTTTCTTTGCCACTGTTCTGAATTCTGGGCAGATAACTGCTAGTGTTTTCATCTGTTGTTTAGACCTCTGTATTGGCCGAATCAAAGGATCCCGCCAACTAGAGTTTCGTAGTGTTGTGCGTTATGTTTCATTGGGCACTGGTTTCGTATCAGTTCGAGTTCTAGATAATTAAATATGCTTTTTCTCGTACCGCTGCTCAGAAGAGCTGAAATCTGGCTGAATAGTTTATTTTCAATTAGGGTCTATGTGGTATATTGGATAGTCAGGGGTTATTGTAGAACACCGGTAGCAGTGTTATATCGTTGTTCTTATTTTGGGAACATGCTTGTGTAGGCGGAGAGGCATCATGTGTGGGAACACCTCCGTTGCCTGCTATCGAGTCACAACGCGAAAGGCAAGTACTGTATGTTAACTGGTGTTGAATTCAAAGGAATGCTTAATGATATGTTGTTTACATGAATATTCTTGTGCTTTATTCATGATGTTCATATACTGCAAGTAACTTGTATACTATGATTGATGCATTATGTGATGTGTGAATGAATGAATATATTTGTTCGTACTTGTAGATGAATGCCATGTGTATCTTTTCATTTATGAGTACTATTCAATCTTGCCATGGATTCACATCATGACATGCATAAATTACTTTTGTAAGACCCATCAATTCCAGTATGGGCACTTGAAAATCCCATCAATTCCAGAATGGGTACGTGAGTCCACCATTCCAATGTGGGCCACGTTACGTGAGTCCACCATTCCAATGTGGGCCACGTTGGACGGCCGTATGAAACGTTCTTCATACGGTTACTTTAAGTGAACACCGACGGTGTTTCACTCGCTATACCGTATATATTTGCGATATGTCCAATTCCTTCAATGCATCATTTCACTTCATCCATTCATAAAGTTGTTTCCAATCCATGTTCAAGTTATGATTGTGATAAATTGTTCATGGTATGTTTGATTGTTACATACAAGTACTTGCTGAGTCTTTGGCTCATTCTTGCTTTGTTGTTTTATTTAGGTAAATGACAAGGAAGAATGATCTTGTGGAGGGTAGTTCAACACGATGCACTCACTACCATAATCCAAATATTTTGAGAACTTTTATTGTCGTTATTTATGTCTTGTGTTGAATTGTAATAAGCCATTTTGGTCATAATTACCGTATCCCTCTGAATTGTTTATTTCCATTCCGTTGATTAAACTTGATGATGAATTCTTGTTTCCGTATATCCTTATTAATTCCTTCACCTTGTCATGCGTTTTGAGGTTATTATTCTAAAGAGTAGTGATTGTAGGTGACATCTTGACTTCCTTATAGTCAGGGTGTTACAGTTGTAGGTGACATCTTGACTTCCTTATAGTCAGGGTGTTACAATAATAATTCAGTTTCTATTGTCTTCTTCTAATCTTCTTAATATGATCTTTTCTTATATTCAGCGAGCAATACATGCTCTAAATCAAGATCCATGATTGTGATATTTTTTTTACAAAGTAAATGTCAACATTGGCTGTTGTCATATTCAAAAATTCTCCCGTGGTCACATAGTTTATAGCTATTTCTTTATAGGGTGACTCTTCTAATGCTTCTATTTGCTCATCGCTGTTTCCAATTACGGGGGCAAGTCACTTTAGGGTTTCAGCTCCAATGTGTGCGCACATATCCATGCTGATATCTCACTTCGTGGGAATATTCAAATCCGGTATGCCTTTTCTGGATGTTCCATACTGGTGCTAGGTCTCAACTGGCCCCCCTTCTGATTCTAGGGAACTTCGATGATCGGCTGTGTCAAGTCCTTCTTATACTTTTTCACTAGGCGTCTTCGGTTACTTCGGAATCGAGGGGGCGGATTTCTCATCCTTTCTGTGGCCTCAGGATGAAATTAGGGATACCTTTTATTTTTTAGTATTTCAACCCTCTCCGGTGCATTGCGTGTAAGCATATGCAACTTGGTCACGCTCTTCAAATCACTAAAGTGGCTAGGCAGTTGATTCGCTAATGTTTGCAAATCAATTATCTTCTGGACATCAATTATCTTATGGACTTCTCTTCTTCTAGACTTCAATTATCTTCTGGACTTCTTTATTTGCTTCATTAGTGCGCGGGCCATGTGCATGGATTCCCGTGGTTTACCACGTTATTTTCTGATATTTTTTATCAAGTGGTTGATTTCCTCCCCCTAATGACAGGAAACAATCCTCATCAAATATGCTATCAGCGAAGCGGGCTGCATGCAAGTCTGCAGCCATGGGGTCCAAATACCTGATTATGGATGTTGTCTCATAACCAAAGTACATCCCAGACTTTCGGAGAGGGCCCATTGGAGTTCGCTGCGATGGTGGTATAGGTACATAAACCTTACAACAAAATATGCGAAGATGAAAAAATTTCGGTGCTGACCCTTGCGCCAGTTGCATAGGTGAATTGATGTTATTTGCCGATGGTTTAAAATTGATGGGAACTACTATGCGCAGGACTGCGTGTCCCCAACATGTAGTTGCTAAATTACAATTATGCTAGTCCATTCTGAGTGTGGACATGCAGTACGAATGCTCAACTTTAATTCCCATTGCCATGTAATAATCATCAAATGCCTTCGAGGTAAAGTCTCCAGTATTGTCCATTTGGATAGACTTCACATGATGATCATAGACAATAAACATACATGTGACCATTTCGAGGAAGCATCGATGAGCACCATAAAATACCTAAATGACCCTGATAGGGGTTGTATAGGACCGTTAATGTCTTCCTGGATACGGTCCAGGAATACAGGGATTTTATCCTTCAATTTCATAACAGAAGGTGTAGTAATTAATTTATCGGTGGCACATGCGGGTACACAAAATCTTCTTGATTCGAAAAATTCTTTACATCGATATCATGCCTCTGTGAATTGTTAATTATATTTTTCGTCATCCTAAGACCTAGATGACCTAATCTATCATGCCAGAGATAGAAAAGTATAGAGCTTCTAAATACGGTTTTCAGGACAGTATAGGCTGCGGGTGCCTTAATATTAGTGTAGTATAGCCTAATTTTATATGAAGGAAGTGCCTTAATATTAGTGTAGTATAGCCTAATTTTATATGAAGGAAGTCATTCTAATACCCTTTTCCACTTTCTTCACACTTTGTAAGGAGTAGGTATTTGTTACCATACTCTTCTTCAGTCTCTACGTGAAAACCGTTAGCGCGAATATCCTTGAGAATTATAGTTGATTCTGGGTACAACAAAGCTTCTTTAATGACTAAAGTTGTGCCTACCAGTAGTATAATTATGGTCCTTTTTTAGCATATTTTACAAGTATCGCTGCCTACAATTGTCGTAAGAATACTAGCATTCTTGCTGATCGACTAAAAATTTATCTCTCTTAAGATGGTATTCGTTATGCCGCTATCCGCTAAACACACTTCCTCCATAGTTCGTCACACACGCTCTGATACTTCAAGTATCAGAACATAACTTGCTATTATAAATACGGAAAAAATAGGCATTGCAGGACTTGTCATAAGAATTTAATACTTTTACTCTCGTAGAGCTTACAACTATCATTCAAAGAATAAATTAATTCAATGTTCCATCACAATCACAAACTGCAAGTGACTGTAAAAAGATTTAAGTGCAATGCATGCACTAGATTGAATCAGCGAAGTATGTATAAACATCTACCTAAATCTACTCCATGGTGATCTTCTCCTCTTGGGTTTACGGCCGCTGCGGTGTCTAAAGGAGGGGTGATGGGGGCTGCTATTGGGTTGTCCATATCTATGAGTGCAACTAATGGTTGTGAATCCTCTCTGCCTGCACTGGCGAGGTGTGTCTCATGCTGTCCTTTGTTCTTCCTCTTAGAATGGAAAGCATTAATAATGTGCGACCTGCGATCTTACCCTTCATGCTCCTCTCCTTTGTGAGAGGCTTTCTCACCTTGTAGCTACTAGCACTGGCTTCATAGCCAACATTGCTAGTAGGCAGCTCTGAGATGTAGTTTTTCTTCATAACATCATCTTGAGCTTCTACAACTTGTATGATGTCGATTAATTCGGCATACTCCTTATAGCCATCTTGATGATAGTTGCGTGCAGATTGCACCGTATTCTGGTGAAAAATAGAGAGTCTTCTCAATCTTCTGCTCATCCGTGATTACCTTACCACAGAGTTGAAGACTGGTGCAAATTCTGTATAAATTCTGGTCATGCTAGACCATCTCTTCGAACTCCCGGTTCGTGATGCCAGTCATCTACATACTTCATGCAAAGAGTTCATAAGGTTGCTACTGGTAATTTGCATAAAATGGTTGTAAAATTCTCAAGATGCTCTTCGAACTCTAGGTTCGTGATGCTGTATTTTTCTATGAATTTTTTCATGATTCACTGCTATTTTCAGTGAATAAAAGTAATACAAACAAACACAGATAATCAAAACAGTAAATACAATATATAAATTGCATATAAATAATAATAACAAAGTTAAATATGCTTCGAATGCTCAAATGATTCAAAAATTGAATTCCCAAGGTCCTTTTCCGCTGGAATATGTATTTTCGGTTAAGTCTACAATTTTCAGAAGCTAAACCGCGAATTTTTAGTTCTAAGAAAATTTTCGCGTAATTTCAGAGAATCCAAGGGCTTATTTGAAAATTCATTTTCTTTGTGGTTTCCTCCCCTTTTTTCTTTTTCCGAATTTCCACCCAAGTCATGCCCTTCTTTGGCCCATCTCGCCCCATGCAGCCTGTTCAAAAGAGGTGGGGGTTTTAGGGCTCCCCTATTCCCTGTTCTCACACGCAGGGATCCGGTGGCACGGCCGTGCGGGGTCAAGGGCGGCACGACCTTGTGGAGGCGAGCGGTGGTGCGGCCGGTACGACCACGTGCAGGCGCGGCGCGAGGCGGCCGGAGTGGGGTGACAGCGGGAGCAAGACGATTGGTGGCGGTGCGAGGCCAGCCAGCGCCGCGGAGCGATTGGTGTGGGGGCCACGTGTGGGAGCCGGCGGAGCTGCGGGGGCAGCGGGTGGTTGGAGGGCGGTGCGAGCGACACGTGCAGGCGGTCGGGTGTGCTCCTGCGGAAGGTGCGGCCGTGCGGGGCCGACGACACTGCAGGTGGTCGGCGCGATGGCACAGCCTTACGGGCCCGCAGCGCGTGTGCGGGCGCGGAGGCTGGTGGCTGCAGGTTCTCTTTGTCTCGCACGGTTTCTAGTTTCCTTATGTGTAGATAAACTTCATATGGCAGTCTGAATTGGGGTTGATGTCGTGCAGCACCAGGACACCAAATATATCCCTTGCCTGTTAGTGTTGATCTCTTGGCTTGGAGTAACAACGGACACACATTGCATGCATGTATCGCCCCACAGCATCAACCGACTTGGCCATGTGAACGTGTACATCTTGGATGACCGGTGGCCATGGCGGGTCCGTGCGGGCGGCCAGCGGCTTTGGGCCTGTGGTGCAAGCAGCGCACAGTGGCGGTGCGGCCACGTGCGTGTGGCCGACGGCAGCGCGGTCATACAGGTCTGTGACGGTAGGAATTTTTTACTATTCATCCATAAAGTGCAATCAATCAATCCCTCTTTTTAATGTAATCTACCGATCGGCTTAACCGGCGACTTCAAGTCGGCTCGCGGTAGATTAGAACAAATTTGCAATCTATAATCCACAATGCAATCACCATATGCTCTTTCATGTAACCTACTGATCGGCATTGTGCTGGCGTCTTCAAGTCGACTCGCGGTAGATTAGAGCGGATTTGCACCATAGAATATAATTTAGAAAGCCAAATCTATGAGTGTCGTGCTACGACGGTTACCTTTTGATCTAAATAGGGTAGGCCTAGAGGTAGGTCGGAGTCTATCGTTCTTATAACGTGTTGAGGAACCATCGAACGATCACCTCGTTGACAAACGTATAATCATATCAAATAATGTAAGAACAAATAGTAGATTGAATACACGAGAGACAAATGTGTAGAGGGTATTTTTCTTCTTTATTTTCTTTTCAAGCGATCAGTCTTTTACAATGACTAACACCCTATTATAATCTACAAACTATACTAGAGTTTTGGATGTAATACCCACTCATAGACCAGTTGCTCGATCAAAACCATGGTTTCCCAACGGTACTGACAAAGTATAGCCACTTAAAGGAGCTAATCAAAAGAAAGCATGGTGTGAACCGCTGAAGTCACGGAATTAGTTCGGTGGATTCTTTCAGTTCGAGGGATTGAGTTGGTGGATTAAATTAGTCACGGCTTTATATTACGAGGTTATGAACAACGATTAGGTTTCTATAATTGATGAGGATCGAGTTGGCTCTATTTTCTTCATTTTTTTTTACTCTTTCCTCCGTGCACTTTGTTGGGAATGTTCACATTACACTTTCCAGAAGCATGCAAATAGTAGGATGCATGGCTATCGATCAAATTTGGAGTTTCGACAGTTGATTTATCTTCAAGATATGTCTAACTGAACAATGGCATCAGCTTTGCAGGCTCAGAAGTTGTCTGAAACCCAAAGGATTCTTGCCTAGTGAATAACCAATTTAAGATTCAGACACTAGACGGACTCCAGATTAACCATGCAGTTTTTCTCCAATTAAGTTGGCTATACGGACTCCCGCATAAAGCATCTTGGGTGGAGGAAAGTATATCGATGCGGCAAAAGGTTGGTGAGCTGATCTCCGAATCTGACTGTTTCATCGGACGTGCCAATGCATCCCCATGCGATCGTAACGTCTATATCTAGTCTAAGAAAAACTAACAACACGCTACTTTTGTGTGACCAAGTCATCCATGCTGTGCGTATTTGACTCGACAAGCTAGTGTGGAAAATAACATGAGGGTGGAAACAAAGTGTATGTTCACGCTTATTCCTCTCTTTTTTTTAAGATTAGATTAGTCATCTTACTTCTTACAGGCTATAGATGATATGACCAAAATATGATATCCAAGGATTTACAATGGAAAGTCCAAAAAATAACCCACTCGATAGTTAGTCGGATCGAACTCTGGCTTTCAGCTAGCTTTATTCAACCAGAACGTACGTTGGGCTATCCAAGAGCTGATGACTACTAATTAAATATGCATGTGAGTAGTTATTGTATTGGAAATGAATTGCTTTTTCCTATGATATGGATCAAGTGAATCAACATACCTGCATGGAAGTTTAAGAGGATAATGGAAGTTTAAGAGGATATGTCGTCAATGATTCCCTTGATATTACAGGGATCGATAGTTTTGAGTGGTGATTACTCGTTGTTGAACCCGAGAATTGCCTATGTATATAATACAAAGATTAAGCGGTGATATTTCTGAACTTAGTAGTGACAGTTAGCTAGCTAATTAAGGGCCGGATAGGTTAAGGAAGTGACAGCTTAGTCTTTTCCCTAGGAATCCTATGCTTGCTCTGCACTTGCTTGGGACTAGGGTGTGGTTGGCGTCCATACTTTGCCACAAAAATAGTGGCAAAGTGTGGCATGCCGCATATTTTGTGGCAAAACAACTATGACAAGTTTTAGCATAAAAATGAGCGTACGACGAGTGAACCAGGTGGTTAAGAAAGAGTGACACGCTAGGCTCATTTGGTCAAACCTGCCTAAGGCAAGTGTGGCAACATTTGGCTCCCAATCAAACACCCTCTAAGATTACAAGAAGGTGTTTTTGATTGCTTATCCCCTTCATATGCTCGAAGCCGTAGCTGTTATTAGTTGCTGATTGTGATATCCAAGGACGAAGGCTTACCATATTTGCTGACTCCACTTGCTTTAACCCTTTAACAGAAGGCGCCTAGTAGTGTTATCATCTTTCATATGTAATCTTAAAAAAAGGTCTTTCATATATAGATGAAGAGCTACTCACTCCCATGCTCTTCCGCTCGCTTTCTAAAAATATGAATGTTAAATGCTAACTAGGGCCATATCATAGATAGAAAATCTAACTGTAGAATTTCTACCGGATTTTTGAAGAAGAAAGAAAAGGCATCAAAGTGGATATGTAAATGACTCGCGTTTTGGTTTCTCTTCTCTAGTTGAAATCTTGAAGGAAGCGGTGCGGAGACAAGGGGGCGGCGGGGGCTGATCCCCCTCACGATTGTTTATTATTTTTTATAGCATGTAGCAGCATTAGAATTTTATTAGGACTAAACGCTTACTAATTCAATTTATGTGATTAAATAATAAGTAGAATAAAACTAAAAAACCTATGAGTTAATTTGTCGTACATGAACCCATGTTATGTAGCATCTAGATTCTATTTTGCTCTCAAATTTTTAAGTTAGTATTGAGTCTAATTTGTATTGTACAAGTACATGATATTTTATCTCGTGCATGTAGGGATGGATATAGAGTCCGGTACTCGTTCTATCGAGTTTTTCCTGAAATTGACACAATTTGATTTAATATCATTTTATTATAGTTTGAAAGTATTTTTAGAACTGAGCTAACGAGCTGAGTCGATCCGAGTGAAATCCAATTTCATTTGAAATTGACACATTTATTGGAGCAATTTTGAACCAAGCCAATGAACCCTGCTAACGAGCTTTTTTCACCCCTACCTGCATGTTAAGAGTTTGATCAAACACTTGTTCCTCGTATCTGGTTTCTGTCACACCTTCGTAGCTCGGTAAAGTGTGCATATGCACCAAACTCAAGTTATCATTCATCATGATCATTAGTTGTTTTCTATTGTTTTTTTCTATAAAAAAGTTCTCTCCTATGAAAACTTTTATTTTTTATAAGTGAAAATCGATGATTTGCCACTCCTAAGCACCTTGATTTAGGATTTGACACCTTTAAATTTTCTCTTGAATAGGGAGGGGTAAATGCATCTTTTCACATTGGATTTTGGTGCAAAATAAACACAAAAATAATGGAATACGCCCGGGGTGTTAAATCACAAATATTTAGTGCTTAGAAGTGAAAAATTATCAAGAAAAAAACTTAAAGATGGTAAATACTAAATCAAGAAGTTTAGAAGTGACAAATTTTATTTTTTTTTATTTTTTAAATAGTTTAAATTAGAGGAAAATAAATCTATGTCTCTCAGCTAAGGGCCCCACGCGTGACCGAAAAATATTTCTAAATTGCATGGTTGGGACATCTATGTCCTAGAGGATCTGATTTGGTTTGGCAACGCAAAGGCGCTCCAGGGATTAATTTTGTCAAGTCTGTATATAAAATGGAGATCCGACGTAACAATAATGCACCGTGGCATGGTGCGATAGTAGCATAGAAAAGGACACTACGAAGTGAGTTGGGCGGGCGTACCAAATGAATAAAAACATTGAGCATCTGCTTTTCTTTGTTATAAAAAAAAACATCAAATGTGATATGTCTAAGAAGTTGCTAGAGAATCCATCTGCTTTTCTTTGTTATTTCCCAAACTAAGGCATTAAGTTCCAAGTCCCACTGCCCTGTTTGGAAGAGGAACATTGAAGAGTCATCGTAAGAAAAATGGCCATGTTGGAACACAAGAATTTCAAAAAAAAAAAAAAAGTTCGATTGACAAAAATTCTGCGTTTCACACATGGGAAAAAGATAATATCGTCATAAATGTTAAAAAATACACTTCTTCAAATTTTGTTGTGGAAACACATTCTACATCAAGACTAAAAGCCTCCAACAAAGGGTTTAACTCCAACATGATCACTATCTCCAAGCTTGCTTGGATTCCAAAAAATCATGTGGATCTGCCAAAATGGAAATGGAAGTACCCTGAACTTTTATTATTATTTAATATATTTTTAAAAAATATTTTAAAGATAACATCTTCTTAACTTTATTTCTAATTCTGATCTCTTTGGCCACGCCACGGATCTCGGTATAGCAAACGAGTGATGTCACGTCACTTCTCTTGACATGACAAGACTTAGCCAAAAAAACGGATACGTGTTGACTCGGAAGGCTATCGTGGCAGATTTGGCCACGCTGCGATCAGTGGCGTGACAACACAGTTTGGTCACGTCATGAGTCATTCTGTTACTAAAAGGATGAAATAAAGTTATAGAGATATTATCTTTAAAATATTTTTTTAAAATGGATTAAAAATATATAAAAGAGCTCAAGAACCCTGTTCTCAGGCTCACGACATGCCTGGCAGAGATCAACAGAAGATTGTTTCATTCATATGTCCTTACCTGACTTTAGAGGTACAAGTTTCTTAGTTTTTTATCACGACACCCCACTGTTCGAGCAACAGCGCATCCATGCATGCACGGCAAAGCAGCACGCATTGATGCATGTAAAACCGCAAATTACTAATCAGCAATACCAGCAGTACTTAAGTAATGATTAATTGCGACATCCACAGGTTTCAAAGAAGATATTACCATTGTGCAGCGTCGAAAGTAATTCACACAATCACATCTGCGAAGCGTCTATGGCACCAATCATTCCCAAAGATACACCGTACAGTGCACGATCAAATTCCTACACTTGGCTCCTTGTCTGTTTGACTTTTAGCCTTTGTCTGACCCGTGTCTTAGCTAGTGACATGATAGATATTTTAGTTACTTGCATTAATGCATGTCTAAACAACAGTTTTTTTTTAATAGAAATTTTGCAGAAAACAGAACAATTATTCTAGAATTATCGTCAAATTCCTATGCTCCAAACGTTTGGAGGCAGGAATGTTTTGGGAGGCTAGAGCCTGATCTTGAGTGCAGTGAGAATTTTGAATTCTAGATGAGGTACTCCTACATGTTACATCCTAATCCCCAGGTTATAACTTAAGGATGTTAAACAAAATATCCGCTAATCCGGGCTGTTGATTGCAAAATTAGAAGACCCATGGAGTCTCATCCATATGGAGCCCCGTGCTTAGAGATCTTGTTTTTGGAATTATCTTATGAGAATGCATTACATTGGGTTGATGTGAAGCATTGACGATCCAAACAGTGAGCATCATAGCCTACTTTTAGTCTTTTACCCTGAATCTCTAAGACTGTTGGCAACCAAAGATATTAGATTTGCCTCGGAAATGTCGTCGCCAGCGGCAGCATATGAGCACACTGTTTGATGCTATCATGGCCCTCGATTCTCCTCTCGAGTTTCACTCCGAGTTCGATTGCGCGCGTCCCTTTCAGTAAGTAGTGGAAGTGTCACTTCGCTCAGATATGGTTTCGTTACGCTTCAGTACGGCCAGGCACGGGTGTGTGATAGTGTGAGCATGCTGCGGCCGGTGGCATGATCGATCTGAACATGTGTGATCGTCTGATCGAACAAGGCGTCGTGAATCTTTCTCGGTTTGCTTGAGGCCTCAGCTGCGTGCTAGATCGATCGATAGAGCGAATTATCAGCTTGGATGCTGACAAGACATTGGCATGATGGAGTAAATCCTGCCCTGCTCCGAAGGAAGAAAGCAGGGTAGGAATGACTGTGTGGAGTCAAATTTTCACGTCGTGTTTCGTGAAACTTTTGTACCAGAAACACACCCTTAATCTATGGGAAATGGCTACAAATTACTTACAGTGAAGTACATAGTTTTGAATATCTACCGTGAAGTCGCATTTGGCCAACTTTCCACTTACAGTTACACAATAGTAAGTTTCTTTTCTTGAAAATCATCCTCTAGTTTATATTAATATCACAAGAATTAAAGTTTATAGATACCTGTTAGTCTGTCCATCAAGTCACTGAGCCGATGACCATGTTTTTTTGGATTCGGAGATACCCATTTCCATTCATCAAAACGGAAAATAGAGTATACAGGAATTGACGGTTGGGAGAGTGAAAGAAAGGGAGGGAGGAGGATATGAGATCCATGTTCCATGTTTTTACATCTAAGTATGCAAAACAACCAAACAACTTTTAAGACCACCAGTCCTAGGCAGGGGCGAATCCAACGCCGCGGCCGTCCAGTCAAACATGGCCATGGATGATGGCGAGCTCTAGAATCCCTTGGGGAGGATGAAAAGATGGGTCTTTTCTCAATAGTCGGTCCACAAATACCAACCCACAAGGTCTAACTTGCAAACTAAGCCTTACATACAACCCGTTGTACTAGATCCCATCGATCGAGAAACAGAAGGGTCGAGGAGGGAGCGCACATGAGTCCTGGGGAGCGGCTGGGCCCGAGAAGAGAAACTCTAGGTCCCTAGCGGCGGCCGGCGGGCGACAGCGGGTCAGTGGTGGCGAGGGTAAACCGGGGCAATGACGCAAGGAGGCATGTCCCAGCGGCCCCGCGGGGGAGCTCGAGCATGGGGTGGCCGGCGGTGGCACGACGAGCCAGGGAGGCTAGGGTGATGGGGCCCAAAGGGGGAGGAGGAGGACCAAACGAAGGAGGCTAAGAGAGGAGGGGGCTACCAGCTACGCACCCTATGCTATTGTAGCCCGGACCTAGGAGGCCGAGGGCGAGGAGCTGAGGAGGCCAACCCAAGAAAGGATTTGCGGCAGCGATAGGTAGAAATCTAGAACATTTGGTATTTAATATTTTGTCTAACTAATTGTCTGAATTCTTTACCGTTTACTCTTGTTGATGACTTGATGTTGTATTGTATAGACAATATCACAGTAATGAGTAATCTAGACTATCTAGTTGTATTTCGTGTAATGATGAACTTTACAATTTGTTTGTAGATTTGTAATAATGGAGAAATGAGCTTTGCGTAACAATTCTATAAGCAATTCAAGTAGTATTCGAGGTATTTTCATTGTATTTCTCTCTCTTTTTACTTATCTTCTATTCATGTATGAATTTGATTTGTATAAGAGTACAAGTTTAGTAGTGCTTTGAGCCTACCCTCTATTTTCATTATGGCTTCGTCACTGCTCCCAAGCACACAAACACGTCTCTTTTTTCCACAAGCTTTTCGAGATCATGCCTTTTGATCAGTTCCTATTTTCGCCACACTCAGCTTTAGATCGCACCTCAACACCTCCAATCTGCTCCTTCTCCGTTAGCATTAGCGGCACCTCTGAAGTTGTTGAAGATCGGGCAGCCCTCAGCCTGCTTGCATCAGCTGTTCGGCTCCCTTCCCTAGCACGTCCTGCATTGTCCCCTTCTGCAGACTTGCCCAATATCGCAGAAGATCGCTTTTAGAACCAACTTTGATCCAGCTCGCACAATGAGAATAAAGATAAATGAATTCAGGGCTCTGAAGTAAGGCCACATGTCAGTCAATGAGTACCTCACAAGTTCAACCAGCTCGCCCACTACACCCCAAATGACATCGCGGACGAAGAAGAAAAGGTTGACCGCTTCCCAGATGGAATGCACGAAGAAATGAGATTGCAACTGATCATCCAAGATTTCCCCAGCTTTCACCACTTGGTCAATAAAGCCCTCATCTTGAAAAATAAGAAGCAAATGGAGGAAGCCAGCCGCAAAAGAAATATGGCAATTCAGAGGCTACAAAGCAGCTACCCTCAGAGGTCAGCATTCAGTGGCAACCCATCCTTCAGGCCAGTAGCAACCTCACCTCCAAGAGCTCCAGCTCTAACCCCGTGTCCTAGTGAGAATGTTTTCCGCACTCCTCGCCCTGCCGGACAACCTGCAGCAACCAACCAGATAGCTCACCTTCACTGCTTCAACTGTGGAGAGAAATGACACTTTGCCAATAAGTGCCATCAACGCCAAGTCACTCCCGTGAAGTTCAATTTGGGAGCCACACCAGCCTGAGGCTAGACATCAACCCCAAGCAAGAGTCTGCAGACCTCGCAAGCATCCAAGGCTGCCTCGACACCAAACCACGGACGTGTGAACCATGTCACAGCCGAGGAGGCACAAGAAGCTATATTAGTTCTAATGGGTATGTTCTTTGTTAAATCAGTACCAGCACAAGTCCTGTTTGATTCTAGAGCTTCACATTCTTTTATTTGAAGAAAGTTTGTTGAAACGCTTAAACTGTCAACGTTTGACTTAAAGAAACCTGTGGTACTTAGTTCACCTGAGGGACCCTTATCAGCTACCTTAGTAAGTCATAGGGTAGAGATTTCAATAGAGAATTAAGGATTCCAAGCAAACCTCTTGGTACTACAATCTCAAACTCTGGACATCATCCTAGGGATGGATTGGGTGGCCAAATACCAAGGAATGATAGACTGTGTCAATCGAAAAGTCGTACTCACCAAAGACCCCGGAACCACTATAGAAGTTAATGTGGACCGTTCTTCTCCTTTGGATCATGCGATCCAAAACCTTAAAGAGTTGTCCCTTGGGACAACACCTGTAGTTCAAGATTACTCAAAAGTAATTCCAGAAGAATTGCCTGGTATGCTACCAGATAGGGATGTAGAATTCGTGATTAACTTAAAACCAGGGACAACCCTAATAGCCAAGAGACCTTACAGGATGGCTATTGACAAGCTTGAAGAGCTTAAGATACAGATTAAGGATTTGCAAGAAAAATAATTTATTAGACCTAGCTTACCCCCTAGGGTTTGCGAGTGCTTTTTGTGAAGAAGAAAGATGGCACTGCCAGATTGTGTGTGGACTACAGAGCCCTCAATGATGTTACCACCAAGAACAAGTATCTCTTGCCCCGCACTGATGATCGTTTGATCAACTTTCAAGAGCCTCAGTGTTCTCCAAAATAGACCTAAGGTCAGGGTATCACTAACTTAAGATCGGGGCTGAGGATATCCTTACGACGGCTTTTACCACCCGGTATGCCCTATATGAGTTCACAGTCATGTCCTTTGGCCTGACCAATGCGCCGGTCTACTTCATGAATGTCATGAACAAAGTATTCATGGAATTCCTAAACAAGTTTGTAGTCGTGTTCATAGACAACATCCTAATCTACTCCAAGACCAATGAAGAACACGCTAAATGTCCGCGTTTGGTCCTAGATAAGCTTGCATAACACCAGCTTTATACCAAGTATAGTAAGTGTGAGTTTTGACTCCGAGAGATTAGTTTTCTCGGACATATTGTTTCCACTGGAGGGGTCGCACTTGATCCGTTCAAAGTAGAAGTTGTGTTGGATTGGAAGCAACCAACCTGAGTGACTGAAGTGCGTAGTTTTCTTGGTTTGGCCGGATACTATAGACGCTTCATAGAAGGATTCTCTAAGCCGTCCAGACCAATGACCCACCAGCTTAAAATGGAAAAGAAGTATGAATGGACAGAAGTCTGTGAAAAGAATTTCCAAGAGTAAAAGAAAAGGTTAACCATTGCACCTGTGTTAGTCCTGCCGGACATACACAAGAACTTTGAAGTTTATTGTGACATTTCGTGCCAAGGTCTTTGTTGCGTACTTATGCAAGAATGGAAAGTTGTAGCATATGCGTCCAGACAACTCCGTCCTCATGAAGACAATTATCCAACCCATGACCTGGAGTTAGCATTAGTAGTGCATGCTCTAAAGATTTGGCGGAATTACTTGATTGGAAATCATTGGCGGAATTACTTGATTGGAAATCATTGTGATATCTACACAGGCCACAAGAGTCTCAAGTACATCTTCACCCAGATAGATCTCAACCTCAGACAAAGGAGATGGTTAGAGCCGATAAAGGACTACAATTTGGATGTCCCTTACCACCCTAAAAGGCTAATGTAGTAGCCGATGCATTGAGCTGTAAGCTCTATTGCAACAATGTTATGGTTCAAGAACTTCAACATGAGCTATTGGAATCACTTAACCTTGAGCTAATAGAACAAGGAACCCTAGTTGTTATGGAAGTTCATCCAACCTTTGAAGAGCAAATCAAGACCGCTCAAAAAGGACACCCTAGAATCCAGATATTCGGACATCTCATGGCAAAAGGAAAAGCCTCTAAAATGACAGAAGACTTAACAAAATATCCTATGATATGGGAAACGTATCTTTGTTCCCCACTAGAAGAAACTTAAAGACTTGATACTAAAGGAAGCCCATAGCTCAGCATACACCCTATATCCAGGCAGCACCAAGATGTATCAAGACATTAAGGTTCTGTATTGGTGGTCGCAAATGAAGAGAGATATCGTCGAGTTTATAACTTGTTGCGATGTGTGCCAATGGATCAAAGCCAAGCACTAGAGACCTACAAGATTACTTCAACCGCTACAAATCCCTCAGTGGAAGTGGGAAGAAGATGAAATAGATTTCATTACTGGTCTACCCTAAATCAAGACTGAATATGATTCCATATGGGTCATAGTTGACAGGTTGACAAAAGTCACTCATTTTATTCTGGTAAAGACCACATACAAGGAAGACAGATTGACAGAGTTATACATGGCTCGTATCGTGTGTCTGCATGGAGTACCCAATAGAATAGTCTCGGATCGAGGTTCTCAGTTCACCTTGTCTTTTTGGGCTAGTCTACATGACGCACTTGGAACCCACCTAGCCTTTAGTACAACATATCACCCACAGACCGATGGTCAGACCGAAAGAGTAAATCAGATTCTAGAAGACATGCTTCGAGGTTGTGCTTTGGAATTTATCGTAGACTGAGAAAGATGTCCACATTATGCAGAATTCTCCTACAACAACAGTTTTCAGTCAAGTCTGAAAATGTCCCCGTTTGAGGCACTATATGGAAGGAAATGTAGAACCCCTCTGCATTGGTCAGAGTTAGGAGAATGATATATCTTTGGACCATATACCCTTAAACAATTAGAAGACAAAGTTCGACTGATCAAAGATCCCCTACAAGCTACTCAGTCCAAACAACAGAGTTATGGAGTTAACTTTTGAAATTGGAGACAATGTGTACCTTAAAGTGTCGCCCCTTCGAGGAAATCGGAGATTTAAAGTAAAAGGCAAGCTTGCACCAATATACATAGGACCGTTCCCGATCACCGCCAAGCGTGGAAAAGTTGCCTACCAACTAGAATTGCCAGAAAGTTTGTCAGTCGTCCACAACGTGCTCCACATCACGCAGCTCAAGAAGTGTCTCAGAGTACCTGAAGAGCAGAGTCCAGTTGAAGCCATCGCACTTCAGAAAGATCTGGCATATCTAGAGCATCCGATCAAAATCCTCGATGTTGTGGAGAAGCAAACTAGACGCCAGACTTTTCTTATCTGCAAGGTTCAGTGAGCAACCACTCATAAAGAGAAACAACATGGGAACGTGAAGATCAACTGAAGTTGGATTTCCCGTATCTGTTCTCAGAGTAGCTCAAATCTCGGGGTCGAGATTCTGTTTAAGGATGGTAGGATTTGTAGCATCCTATTTTGGGAGCCCTTTGTGTAAAGTTCTTTTGGAAGTTGGAATTCAAATTTGTAAATAAAAAATCTCTCAAAATTTTGGATTTTCAAATTTTCCTCAAATTCCTTTTGGGCTTGGCCCATCTTTCCTTCCTGGCCTCAACCCAGCCCCGAGCCGGCCATGCCAACCCCAACACCAGAGCGCGCATTGTGTACGCGCACACCATCCCGCACCTTGCACCGTAGCGACGCATGCACCGCACCCAGCTCGCTCTTCCCCCTGTGGCTATAAGAGAAGTGCCAGCCTTGCTTCCCCTCCCCATTGTTCTTCTCTGTCGCCCAAATCAGTTTGGGCCTAGTTATAGCACTTTAGCAGCAGCGCCGCAGGCCGGCGACGCCGATCGCACGAACGGACGAACTAACGCGATAGAAATTTATACAGTTGGTCTTAGGTAGCCGAAGTCTAGGCCCAACTGGCTGCCTTCACTTCGCTTAAATGGTTATATGGACGTGGTGCCTCACAGAAAGAGATCACAGACTCTGCCGTTTCGAGAAGTCACGATGTAATGTTTCCCTTCGGCCTAGATTGGCCCAGCTCAACTTCGGTCCTGCGCCCTGCGTCGGGTCTGCAGAAAGGCCATGTAGCACGCATCTAGATCCTGAGTCTGGCACCACTGGCGGTGGTATTCTTACACGACTTAGCATTTAGGTTGGTTTGGAGGTCTTTAAGGTGGTTTAGTAAAGGTCTAGTTTTTCACTTTAAATTAGATGTATTTACGTGTGTTAAGGACGTATACGCGGGTGCGTGCGATTGCGTATGGGTGGGGTGTGTGAGCCTCCGTTGTGTACTAAATAAAAAAAAGCACGGAGAGGTCGTGGTATCAAATTTATAATCGAAGCTGCCTAATGCGTAGTTTTTTTCTTCGAGATACCTAATGTGTAGTTAGTGTAGCTAGGCAACGTAGGTGCGGAGGTGCCATAACGGTTAACCTGACTGAACTTTTTTTCTCTCTCTCTTGGAACAGGATATACCAATTGTATTGATTTTGACAAGCTATTTCCCAACAAAAGAGTCTCACGGTCAGTTCACCAAACGGCATCCAATTTGGAGGGTCCTATTTATGTATCCCACAGGCCACAGGCTCTTCTGAAATTCTTCCTGGCAAAAAACCGCCGGGGTCTTCGATTCGTTATAATAGTGCCGGGGCTGGGCCAAGTTTATGCCCAGTTGGCAGTTGCCACCAGCTAGCGTACGTCGCGACCCTACCCAGCTGTCTCTCATCCTACGAACATAAATGGCCCAGCCCAACGGAGCAGCGCAGCTTTGCCAGCCCAGCGTAACGACCGTCTAACCGTCCATGCATAATATGTCCAGCTTAGGCCGAGGTACGGTTGAACCAACGCAGCCAGGTGTCTTCCAACGGGACACAAATCCGGATGATATGCTTAATCAGGTCTACTTAACATATCCCACTCCTAAAGACGTGCATTATTTGGTGTGCACTAACGATGCAAAAGCACCCCAGACTCCTGCGCATGCCACCCAGGTTGCCATCCGGCTGAACAGCCGACGTCCCATCCGAACCAAAGGAAAAAAAACGCAGGCCCTCGATCGCAGCTGGACTGGCAGCTCTAGGTGCATGTGGGTGTTGCACGCCCCCCGAATCCAGTGCCGGATCGCGCGCGCGCAGCCAGCCGCCCGCCTTGCTTACGGACTAAGCATACGGGTGTTTTGTGCAAATCACGTCCCACCGCACCGCACCGCGCGCGCGCGCCCCGCTGCGCCAAGTGCCCGACAGAGAGAGGGGAGACGTCAGACGTGCGTGCAATTAATAAGTCGCAACTTGCCAGCCCGGCCGGTCCCGCGCGGTGGTCTAGTGCGCGCGTCACCGCGCAAAGCGCTGCATTATTACGCGCCCCGGCCCAAAGGCGTCGACCCCGCGCGCGGGGGAGTTTTGCCTCGCCCCGACTCGACTCGCCTGTCAAAACCAACCAAACCAAGCCAGCCTCTCGACCTTTTCTCTCAAAAGAAATACGGAGCGCGTACAGGGAAAACTAAAGGAAAAGGCCCCCCGGCGGTGCACGCATTGTGGAGGAGCTAAAGGCGGCACGAAAACGGCATGTGTATCCCGCGGGATCTCCTTGCTGCACGTTGCTTTTCTGAATCTTTCCAAATAGCAATGGAGTGAAGGGCGCCTCGCTCTCATGGGGTCAAAGCTCCCTCGCGAAATGTCAGCTCCTGTCTTCGTGGTGTGATCGATCGATCGATGGTGATGGTGGTGGGTACGGGTGGGGGCTCTAGTTGCCTCAGTTGGCTCTGCTGTACGCTGTGCATGCATTGTATTAGTGGGTGTAGATGTAGGTGCGCTACTGCTTCGGTGTGCGGGGCACAGGGACTGCACACACATACGTACGGTACGAGGGAGGATCTGCTGAAAGCGACATCGGAAAAGGATCGAGCTAGGATGCGCACCTCAGATTCTGAACCGTTCGATCGTGATTTGTGAGATCGGTGGTCAGCTGATCCGAGCTAGGGATTTCATGTACGTACATGAACGCGCATGTATGTAGTCTCAACTCTGAGCTACTACCATATACGTACGTACACACTGCAAATCTGCAGCTGATCGATCTGAATCCTGATGCGTGTGCCATGCATGGAGCTCACAGTGCCTGGGTGCTTTCTGAGACCCAGTGGTATGGTAGCATAGCTGCCGCTGGGCCTCTCGGTTGGGAGGGTTGGCCGGGTCGGCAAGGAGAGTCCAGTACTTCGCTGGATCGGCTTTACCTGCAGCTGGGGCCCGCGGAGATTCGTGCTCGTACGAGACATCCACGGCCACGTGTGGTGGATATAGATATATATAGCTGGGGCCTGCGGAGATTCGTGCTCGTACGAGACATCCACGGCCACGTGGGGTGGATATGCGTGCACGCGCGCGTTACGTACTTCTGGAATTATGTACATCTATATTATATTTTTATCACTTTTAATATATTTAAATATCAATTATAAGATATTCTAATACGACTTGGTTAAAAAAAATTCATTAGAGCTCTTTTTTTTCTTTCTATATACCCCTTTTATATATAAAGAAGTATATATACAAATTTTGCTATAAAATATAGACTTTAATGAAAGTTTTTATGGAACTCACTTTGGGGGTGTCTTATAATCATTATTGGAGTATGCTCCTCAAATAGATAAATATATATATCATCATACGATTTAAGTGGTATATAAGAAGTAAGAGTACATTTTTTAGATAATAGAAGAGAAAAATCTCTCCAGGCCTCCGCATCATGGATGCATACAACCTATTTTACTAATAAGTAATGTATCCGACCAAAGATAGTTAAAAAAGTGGCTGGAAGCCTTACAACTATAATATAGTCGGAAATTAAACTCAATCATTACAAATTCTGTTATTAAACCGCCACCCATGAAGACTTAAGATTTGCTTCACCACAAACTCCAACATGGCGCTTCCAATTACCACTTCATCCTTCTGAGCTAATTTCTGTAAATTTGTCCAAGCACTCAGCCAGTGCCCACTCAAAATGATAACCTACAATGGATTATTGATAGTCTTTTTTTTTTGTCAAAAACAACATCATTCCGACATAACCAAATAGACCAACATAAATCACTAGCTCCCACTAGGAGTAGTGACTTTAAAGTTTTTGGAATACCGGTTAACCAATCACCAAACATGTTTGATATACTTACAGGAGGAGATAAATTAAACGCACATTGAACAGCCCACCATGCAAGACGTGCAAAGGGGCAATCAATAAAAAGATGTTGAATTGTTTCCTCTTTAATACAAAAAATAACACTTTTGGCTTCCTCTCCAATTTCTTTTAAGCGGATTATCTTTAGTTAATATTACCCCTCTTTTGAGATACCATAGGAATACTTTCACTTTTAATGGAATTTTAATAAACCAAAAAAATCCGTAATGGAAGCTTGATTGGTTCCAAATAGTGCCACATAGAAATACTGTACCAATAAAAGTTCAGACTTATTCAAATTCCACCTAAAAACATATTTTTTGACGGCTCAATGATAAATTAGCAATTCTCATAACTAACTCATTCTAAGCATGTAACTTAGGCCCAATAATAGGTCTTCGAAAAGAAATATGTAAAGGATCTCATCTCAGTACATTTGCCACTATATCGTCCTTTCTCCTCACCACATTATAAAGTAGTGAATATTGATTTTTCAGAGGAGAGTTTGCTAACCATATATCTTCTCAAAACCTGGTTTGTATTCCATTTTTAACCTGAAATGAACCAAACGGAAAAAATGATCTTTAATTTTCATTACACCCGACCAAAAATGGGAAGTCTCAGGTTTATTAACCAGCTGCAAGAGGCTCTTTTCACCCAAATATTTTCTTTTTAGCAAAGATTGCCATACCCCTTCTTCATTAGGCAACTTAAACAATCATTTCCCTAGTAAACTTTTATTTTCTGTGTCTAAGTTCAGAATACCTAAACCGCCTTGCTCTTTGGGTGTACACACTAAACTCCATTTAGCAAGCCTATATTTTCGTTTATGATTGTCACTCTTGCCCTATAAAATCTAGATCGATAATAATCTAGCCTTTTGAGAACCGCTCTAGGAACCTAAAAAAAGATAGCATAAACATTGGCAGACTGCTGAGCACCGAGTTAATAAGTACTAATCATCCACCAATAGACTGGTTTTTTTTTCTTTTTCAACTTTTAAGTTTATTTTCAACTCTATCCTCCACAATTTCTTAATTTTCTGAAGTGAATTGGAATACCTAAATACCCGAAAGGAAAGTCACCCACGTCACACCGAAATAACTGAGTATATTGCGATTCAACTTCTTTGGCCTTACCAAAACAAAAAATCCCACTTTTGTGAAAATTAATCTTTAGGCCTGATAACTGTTCAAAGGCACATAGAATTAGTTTAAGATTTTTTGCTTGTTCTAAATCATTATTCAAGAAGAGGATAATGTCATGAGCATATTGTAATGTTAACAACCCATCATCAATCAAGTAAGGAACTACTCCCGATAAAAGACCTACTTCTTTAGCTCTTGAAATATAGATGGCTAGCATGTCCAGTACAAGATTAAAAAGAATAGGGGACATTGGATCACCTTGCTTAAGACCATTTTGAGTTTGAAAAAAAGCCCCAAGATCATCACTGACTTTAATTCCAACACTCCCACCATGAACGAAACTTTCTACCCAGGCACACGACTTAGGTGAAAAACCTTTCATCCCCAAGGTGTGAAGTAAAAAACGACTATTTTACTTTATCGTAAGCTTTCTCAAAATCGACCTTAAAAACTATTCCATCCAATTTGTATTTATGTAGCTCATGGATATATTCATGCAGGATAACTACACCATCAAGTATAAATCTCCCCTCATAAACGCCGATTGGGATGATCTAACAACCTTATTAGCTACACTAATAATTCTATTAGTAGCCACTTTAGTAAACACTTTAAAACTAACATTCAGGAGATAAATAGGTATGTACCGCTGTATTTGTTTAGCATCGATTTTTTTGGGAAGCGGTATAATGATCCCAAAGTTCAAGCAAAAAAGAGGTAAAGCACAACTATGAAAATCATGAAACAAGGCCATTATGTCATTTTCAATGACTTCCCAAAATACGTGATAGAATTCAGCTGGGAATCCATTTGGCCTAGGTTCTTTATTATGTTCCATTTGGAAGCCTACTTAGTCGACTCATCTCGTGAAGTCCCCGCCACTCCGAGGGGTGGTTCTCAAGTCATCGCGCTTTGTCACGCAGATGAAAGGATAGAGCGCCTAAAGGTAATCAAAAATCTGATTCGGATTCTTTAGGACTTTATAGTCGTGCGTAGAAGATACTTACGACTAATGGTGATCGTGAGAATATCTTACGATCAAGAAAGAGTCGTGGGGTGAGAAAAACTTACGACTTGGTACTAGTCGGGGAGAAAAACTTACGATTAATTAGTGATTCTTCTTTTACGCCTTGTTTTACGTAGTAGGCATGGAAAATCGCCAGACGACGGAAGTCGCTCGATGATTATTGGCGGTGGTCGGGTTGTCGAAAGACAAAGGCTCGGAGGTGACTCCTCCTCAAGAAACGCCGACTTGTAAAATCACGAGACAAGGGGGAGCCAGATCGTCGAGCTCTAGTCTTTCGACCAAACCACTCTACAAGGCCTCTTCGCGGTTTGTAGCTTTATCCAAGCCGAGGCCGCAAGATCTTAGTCGGGAAGTCGAGGAGGTTGAAGCGGATTGAACCTCTCAAAATGCGCAAACCTCGCAAGGCTAAGGTACCCTTCTATTATGACACTAATCTTTCGCCCAATTCCATTACCATGTTGATTGGTGCCACTCCTAGTTTTATTAATGCAAAGCCGGAAAGGAGAAGTCGAAGGAAGGATTTTATGTCTTTTATGAAGGACGATGTCGATTGAAGACAACTCGCAATCGAGGGCGATTCAAGCCATTGCTTGAAGGAATGGTCGAGACCGATCCTCGCCCATCCAAAGATCAGAAACCGAGAGCTCGTTCTCTCGTTCAAACTCTACGACGGAGACGTGGTCGTCGCCGAGCTAGGGGTGTTGAACTCCTCGACTGCACGTGGTCGTGGTAGAAGAAGAGGTCCTCCGTTGGGAGGATTGCTCCAAAAACTTCCTGGTTAAGACCGATTAATTAGTGGTGCGAGGTATGTGAAATGTCGTTACGAAGTGTAAGAACGACATTTACCTTTTTCTTTTCACAACCCTGATTTGCTTTTCTTTATTTCATCCGACTCTTCGCGCAAACCTCGCAAGGAATGCTTCTATTATGCCGAGAAGTCCATTGCTATCCCTTCACTTTTACTAGACAACGCATCACCCTTGGCCCTGTGGCGATGAAGTCGAGACTCCTGGTGGTGGAGTGTCTCCAAAATTCTGGTTACATCCGTCAAGTCGTGTAATTCACGACTCTTGAGGTAGCGGCCTGGCGAGAAGTTTGCTATCGTTGAGGTGGCCGCCACGACTCGAGACTCCGATGTCGTGAGAAACAACAGAGGCAGAAACAGCGTGGAAGCCTCTGGTCAAGGTGGTGACCAGCCTGCGCACCGCTCTGGGAAGGAAATCGTAGGAGGCGTTCCTTCCCCTACCCAAAGAGAAATCACAGAACCAGAAGGAGAAAATTTCAACTTCTGTGGTGACTTCTTTGGGCTTGCCTCCGTCGTAGGGTCTTACGCCATATCTAGTGACCGAGTCCCCATCCCAAAGATATTCCCAATACGGAGAATACTTTTGACAACGCCTCGAGAAGGTGTGGTGGGACAAAGTCGCGAGGATAGATAAGCTGCAGCACCCGGACCTTGTATATTCGATTTTTGCTAGAACGACTATGAATGTAAGTATCTTCATAATACTTATATATGTGGCTTTCCTTCCCTTCTCACTGTTTTCTTTTTGCAGAAAGCTCTGGAGCAAATTGCTGTTGTCGGTGAGTATCATCGACAACTTTTAGAGCTAAGACAAGAGAAAGAACTACTCGCAGAGGCAGAGGTGGTAAGTCACTTATCATTCATAGTTGTTTTTGACTTAAATACTCGTAAAATGTTTCACGAGAATAGTCATGGAAGAAACTCATGATTTAAGCATCACTCGAAAAGAACTTACGACTATTTACGACCGGTAGTGGTCGTAGAAAGACTTACAACCATATCTTAGTCGCGAGAAAAACTTACGACTAGGTCGGTGGTTGTAGAAGTACTCACAACCATTCGGTGATGTTTATCTTCGTTCTGTTTTTGTAGGTTAAATAAAGGTGATACGAAGACCTTAGTGACTCACTCGACCGTGAAAAGAAGAGTCGAGGAGGCTAGGAACAAAGTATTAGTCCTCTCGGATAGACTTCGAGAGTGTCTCTGCATCTAAAAGATTGCAGGAAAAAATAAGCGATAAGTTCGAACTTAAGATCGCTTTTGATCTTTAACCTTTACTCGACTCTCCTTTCTTCTCCAGATAAAGAAAAAGAGATGCGGAAACTCCAGACCGAAGTTCAAGAAAAATCTTTGGTTATTCAGGAGTTTTCTCGCATTACCGCGAATAAGGATCAAGAACTCGAGGGTTTTAGAACTCGATTAACGGTAAGTAAATCTTTACTGTTATTCTTTTGAGTATTTTCCTTTTTCTAATGCCAATTTCTTGTTCGTAAATTGCTGCCCAATTGAGAAGCCTCGAGGTGAAATCCAAGCAAAGACCTTAATCACAATGAGTTCGTCCGCATTGCTAAGATGAATCTGAGAGGACATCGAGCATGGGAGCAAAAGCATGCTAAACTATTGCTTCCCATCGAGAAGAGGTCAAGAAATTGGATTCTCAATTAGTAGGTAAGAAAACTTTTACCTATAATTATCTTTGTGTTATCTTCCTCTAGAAGTATATTTTGTTTGACCGATATTATTCTTTTGGAACAAGTGGTCGAAAACAAGAAGCTTCATGAGACTTCTGACTTGTACCCAACAGAGATGGAGTCGATGAAGACTAGTCTTCAAGGCAACATCACTCTCTGAACAATGTGCTTAGTGAGCTACATTACGAGGAAAAACTCCTCGAGAAGATACCATAGCCGCTCACACAAGTACCATTGGGGAACAAGTCGGAAAATTACAAGAAATGGTGACCACTCAAGACTAATCAAGTGAATCAATAAGGAAGCGATCGAAGCTGCGATAGTTACGCTTGGCGAAACTTAAAGCTCAAGACCCCCTTGTAATGTTAAACCAATCGGCCGAGCTTGATCGTCTCCGAATCGAGGCAAGTCGTTCGATTGAGAAATCTGATCACAGTAAAAACGTGGCGGAGGAAATGCGACTAGGCTCTCCCCTTCGAGTAATCTTGTAACTACTTTGTAAAGCGAGATAATTTTGTTAATGAGTAATATATGATCCGCCTCATTTCACGAAAATCATCTTGTCGAGTAGTTAGTAACTCAAAAGATAATAAGCGAATGAAAGACTAAGAATTGAAGTTAAATTAATAACTTTATCCTAGCCCCGACTATTTGCTTAGATTGTTTAGACAATCTAAATAAATAGTATTTAAAATGGGATTTCGAAAACAAAGAGAGGTTTATTTAACTTATAGCTTTTATTACGGTTGTCAAGCCTTGGTCGAAAAGAGTAGAAACGACTTGACACTAGGAAGTTCCTTCTAGTGGGCGGGACCACGTCAGCAGAGGAAAGATCATTGAATTCAAATTGGGAATCCATTTGGCCTAGGTTCTTTATTATGTTCCATTTGGAAGATCGCTTCTTTCACCTCCTTCTCAGTGAACGGCTCTGTAAGAGAATTGTTCTCAGTATTGGAAACTTGAGGTATATCATTCATAAAGGCATTATTCATGGATAAATGATTGACCTCAGGTGGACCAAATAACCCTGTATAATAATTGGTGATATACTTTTTTAATTGTACATCCCCTGAATTATCCCCTCCTCTTGTTCGAGCTGCAAGATTCTATATCTTCTATGTTTACCATTAGCAATCAAGTGATAAAATCTTGTATTTCTATCTCCCTCCAAAAGAAATTCCGCTTTGGATCTTTGGTACTATTTAAGTTCTTATTTTCTTAAAAGATGTGTCAATCTCTCCTTAACGTATTTTTTAAAATTACGCTCTTCACCAGACAAACTCACAAACTTAGCTTTTTATCTAGCTCATCAATTATCAAGTAAGCTCTTTCTTTTCCTTTTTATAAGTCCCACTGCATTTTTTAGCCCAACCGCGAAAATATTGTCTAAGAGTTCTAACTTTACATTGCCAAATTTGTAAGGCAGAATAACCTTTTTTTCTTCTTTTTTTCACACATCAGTCACCATTTCCCTAAAACCATCCCTACACAGCTAGCCTAATTTAAATTTGAATAAAGGTTGATTCCTTCTATATGAAGCTTCTCGCGTATTTAAAAGTAAAGGCGTATGGTCAAACAAAGACCTTTCGAAAGCATTGACTATGACCAACAAAAGTTTATGCTCTCAGTCTGTACTCATTAAAACTCTATCCAGCTTTTCAAAAGTTGGATTAGCTAACGAATTGGTCCAAGTATATTGCCTGTAAGATAAACCAATTTCCCTTAAATCCAAATTATTAATCGCCACATTAAACCAAAAAGGCCATCTATACTCAATGTTATCATTATTTTTCTCACCCTCATGCCTGATAATATTAAAATCACCTCTAATTAAAATTGGATGTGATTCTTTTCTACATGCATGAACAAGCTCATTAAGGAACTTCTCCTTAAATTGAGTTTGAGCTGCACCGTAAACAGCCACAAGAACCCATTGGAAACCACCATCACAATTTTTGATATGAAACCTTACATAGAAATCACCAGCATCAATAGAACCAATATCATAAACCCAAGTGTCCACTACTAAAAGGATACCCCCTCGACCGTCCTTGTGGCGGCGAAAAATGCTACAAAACTCCCGTCCACCATAGAGATGATTAAGACTATACATTGAGAAGTCTTTTTTACTAGTTTCAAGAATGACAACAAAATATAAATGTTTCTCATTAACCACTTCACTAATATAACGATGTTTAGCCAAGTCTTTTAGACCTCTGCTATTCCAAAAAAAAACCTTTCATTTCAACGTTAATTTGATTGACCTATTATGAAAAAAGAAATCCTTTCTTCTTCTCAGAGCTAGATGACCTCTTTTTATTTGTTATCAATGTAAAATCGTCCTCCAGCAAAACATCATCTAAATCACTACAGAAATGATTAGGGGTTGAGATATCACTGTATTCTCGATTGTCCTCCTCCGTCACCTCAACATCGATAATATAATTAGTACGTACCCCAATAGTACTATATCATTTATATTTATAATATATATATTAGCAGTGAATGTCAATTCACGGGGGATGATGAGTGCCATGGCTTGTCAATGAGCCTGTCGGTCGATCGGGTGGATTGCGCGATCCCTTAGTACGATTGTAGCCAGGGACAGCGGGCCAGCACCCCACTAGCTTGCCCTCAAAGTTGGCTCAGAAAGCCCTGTTCACCAGGGGAGGATGGAAAGTGGTGAATAACAGATGGAACAACCTGTGCCTGCTGGGCAGCAAAGGCCTTATCCGAATTGATCTCCCCCCACCCCATGTATATCTACATGTGAGCTGCTTCAGGGTAAATAAGAAATTAACACGAAATAAATTCAAAAAATCTAGCTAGTTGGCACTGAACAATAAGGTTGTGACTTGTGAGGGTATCTCGGGCATGATCGTTTTGTGTGTGTGTGTGTTGACAGAATCGAGATCCTATGATCTATTGTGGGATCATACCTTAAAAATCATGATTTTAAGGATTATAAGGCCTAGAACATTATTTTTTTAGGTTCTTTGTAGTTTCTAGTTAAGATATTAGAATAGGAGAATCAAAATGGTCCGATAGGTTCATAGCATAGGAATTAAGATCTAGTGGCAGAACCAAAAATCGCGAGAAGGTAGGGTGTAGGTGAACTTGTAATATCATGTGAGCATATAGGTGATCGACCAGCTAGATCGTGTGGTAAAATGTGTGCACATGTCCTCGGGTTGAGTCCAAAATACTAAGATCGTGAGGAAAGCAGATAGTACGTTTTCTTGAGAGCGCGTTTTCCTTCATTTATTTTAAGCGTCACAGGCGGGGAGATCACGAGGGAAGCGGATATCAACTTGCCGTGCCTGTTGAGCTAGAAGAGCACAGAATGACAGATTCGAGGGTTGCCGAGTCGTTTTTGGCAAACAACAAGAGTAAGTAGCGGTGATGTAAAAGTGTTGACATCCAAAGTAGCAATCGTATGTTCACCACTAGGCTGCAGGGCCCAAACAAAAACAATGAACAAGCAAGCCTGAGGACCCATTGGCACACGAAAAAGATGCTTGTTAGGTTTGTTAAATTGGTCCATTCCTACAAAAGCTCGTGTTGTCAAAAAGTAGGCCTCTGATTCGATCATCTCTCAATTGCGCCAGTGAAAGCCGATCCGTATGCACGAAGAAACCGCCAAAGGAAAACTTGTTAATTAACATGAGCCTTCCCGGATCCAGTCATGTTCAAGTAGGAATTAGTTCGCCATGTTATCCGCACCCTGCTTGTGTAATGCATACAGCTAAAGATGCTTCCTAAAGTTGGATTGAGTGGACATATACACGCAATCAATTTACTTTCAGCTGTTCCACAGAGGAGTCAGAAGCCAAAGGGCTCTCCATGACGCCTTCATTTTTTTTCCACTTTCGTTTTTATATATAAGGAAATGGTGTGGTCTTTCCGCCTTCAGTACCTAATTTGTGATATCACCGAACCTTTCTGAATGCTCAAAAGGAACCATACTTAATGTAATTATTAGTCGCCCAGTTGAGAATTACTATACATCATGCTACATTATTTGGCTACATGCATGATAGCTAGCTCTCCGTTGCATAGGGGCGCTCAACGTGTGCATACCTTCTTTCAGACAGAAACCACAAATTCAGTTTCTCCTACGAGTCCAGAGTTAGTCTGAAACATGCGTAACATCCGGTCCCTCCGTTTTGCATCCCTTCATCCCTCGTGCTTCCGGCCGGGAACGTACGGACGTACCGACCTATTCATCGTCTTAATCGTCCAACTTGATTTGATTGGTCTCTTAGGGAGGGGGGGACAACTTGATTTGATCTCAAGTGATCGTGACTTGGAGTACATCATTATTGACATATCAAAGATGTGTCGCACTAAGCTAAGACCGTCAAAACACAAGTCACGTTACACGCACTGGCTGCACTCCGATTTTCCAACCTAAGGATTTCTTCGAGATTTCCATAGGAATCTTCATACTCGTGTTGAAGAAACATTCCGGCCGGTTGCGAATCGACGTCAGGATGGAGCTTTTTCCAGAGGGAAGACTAATATATAAACGCCAAACTCCCCAAGATAAGCAAATTAAGTCCTCACAGGACTTCCATGAATAGTCCATGAAAAATGCAATGGGCGTGATTGTCACCGTATTGGTTTTTTTTCCCTGCACCCTTTTTATGCAATGTTTTCTCATCTATTAAAGGGTATTAAAATATGCCTTTGCTCTAGCAGGCTAGGAATTTCATAATTAATCGGGAAAATAAAAAAGATATACACCACTTATTTTAGTAGGTATAGATAATAAAACTGTATATTAATCAGATATATATTAAAGTTGCTACGGTTGTATAAGAAATACAATTATATCGTCAATCACAATCATCTATCTATTATCTTATTAAAACAATAGAAAAAAGAAGTCAACATATTTGCTCTTAAGGGCTAAAAATTATCACATTAATAGTTGAAAAAAAGATAAAGATTTACACCGTCGATTATTACAATGGGTCCAGATTATACCGGCTTTGATTTAATCTGGTAAACAAGTCATATTTGTGAATAACAAGGTCAGAGAAAGAAAAATAATTTGACATGCCCGTATGCAATCATACAAATATATAATACTTTCTACTCCTGGGTGTAGTTACTCGTATCTCTGATATACCACCTAAAAGAACTTGACATACTCCTTTATCATTTTGGGTATACTCATATACTAATTATAAGATACTCCAATGCAAACTACATGAAAAAAATTTACAAGAGAGTCCATAGTTTTAGTATATTTTGTAAATACCTTCGTATTCGCGTATAAAAAGGAGTATGTCTAAAAAATTGAACATACCACCCCTAAAATGTATACATACCACATAAGTGGTCTTATATACTCGTATATTACACATACATACTCTCGATTGCGCAAGATACTTCATACGTTGTGAGATACGGAATAGGGAGTAACTACACCCGGGACCCGGGAGTAGCAAAAAGACTATATATATATATATATATATATATATATATATATAGAGAGAGAGAGAGAGAGAGAGAGAGAAAAAAAGGAAGCGCGTTGCCCTTTCAGCCGTTCCCAAAAACCCAAAACAATGGATAAATCCTCACATATTAACCTTTTCATGCTATGGTGGTAGCTAGTTTGAGATTTAAAAACTCTAGCAGGAGAGATGAGCCGAGCCGAACCAGCTTGAGCCAGACTTGGCAAGCTCGTTTGAATAGTTGGCTCGGCTTAGCTTATTTTGAGCATGAGCCAGGAGGTTGGCTTGGCTCGAAAGTAGGCTCGAGCTAGCTCGCGGGCCAGGAACAGGGGGTAGGCAGTGAGCGGCTTTGGTTTGCAATGAAAAGAACTAAAACAACATCGATCCAACATGAAAGAATGAAATCATCTGAAGAAGAACATCATCCACGCCCACAAAACACCAATCGCAATTCACAGCCCAAAAACATCATCCACATGAACCACATCTACGAGACTACGAAGGCCGCCGAGGAAGCTCCTGCCGGGTGTGAAAGAGGGGATCGTGAAGGGCGCCGTGACGAGACATTCACCAAGGAGCGCCGCCGCCGAGGAAGTTTCCGCCGCCCAACCTCTAAGAGGAATAGCGAGGGGCAAGTGGGAGGCGGCGGGTGGAGCTAGGCGAGGGGGCGAGGGGGAGGTGGAGGCGGCGGGTGGAGCTGGGCGAGGGGGAGGGGGAGGCGGAGGCGGAGGCGATAGGTGGAGTTGGGCGAGGGGGCGAGAGGGAGGCGGCGGGCGGAGCTGGGCGAGCAAGGCGAGGTCGGAGGCCACAGGAGACAGCGAGCGGGGCGGAGCCGAAGAGGGGCGGAGCCGAAGAGTGGAGGAGGCGAGGCGGGCAGGGCGAGGGGGAGGTGGCGGGAGACAGGCAGACAACCAATGGGGGCCATGGGGGGCGGAGGAGGAAGGAAAAGGAATGGAAGCAGTCAAGCAGAGCGAATCAACAAAGAGCCGAAGGGGATAAGGCAGTTTGGGAACGAGCGGCTCGCGAGACGACTTGAGCTTGCCTCGAAAGTCTTGCGAGCCAAAAGCTGGGCTTAGCTTTTAATTTCATGAGCTCAAACCGAGCTGGCTCGTGAATCTCAAGTTAATTTTCTAGCACTAAACCTCCCGTAGCGTTGCTCTCCCTACCAAAAAAAAAAGAAAATGTCAGAAACCAATGGGAAAAAGAATAAAACTAGGAGCCATAAAAAATACTAGGAAATCGCGTAGAAGAAAAATGGGTCAGTGGAAAAACTTGAGAACCCACCACTTCTATTTTTATTTTGTTGATTTTTCACCGACGATGGCGCCAAATCCAAGCATCTCGCCATCCGCACACCATCGTGCTACGAGACTGGGTACAAAAGCATCTCGCTACCTGTTCACCACCATGTTGTGGAATCGGTCACAATCCGCTAGAATTTGCTGCTGTTGCCAAGCAAAATTAGATCAACAGATGTGAATAGCATGGTACTACAGGCATACATGATCAACTATGACGGGACCAAAGACACATGGAAACAAGCTGCCGCCGTACCATTAGTCTGATCAATGTGATCAAATTTGCATATACGAGTGTGCTCCCCGAAGAGTTATATATCTTACGAGCACAAATTTCTCATGTGTTGATAATTTAGTATTGATCTTATGAATGTATATTTGAGGGTTTTTTAGAATTAGAACCACGCAGAAAATGATATAGGGATTTAGGCAGGTCCAGACTTTCTCTGAGAAAATAACAACTCTACTCCTATGTTGTTGTTTCTAGAGAGGTTTTAGACTTTCAGAAAGTAAATCTGGCTAAGTTCCTAAGTTGGCGATCAGACTAACTATGGGTGGCGGTCTGGTCGATTTTATCATGTTTGCTGGCCGGCAAGGCGATGATGTTCGTAGGTCAAGTCAAATTCATAATTTTTAGTTCATATGTGTTGCATGATGTATATTTTGACTAACGTGGGTCAAGTTACGAAGAACTTATGTCCGTAATTGATTTTTTGGTTTATTGTTGTGTAGGAGGTTTGGAGGTCAATAACAGTCAATGGCGAGGATGATCAAGAATAGGTTTGGAGAGCTGAGGTCTAGAATGATCAAGGATATTGGGTGAAGTCGGTGGATTCAAGAGTTACACAAAATGGATAAGGATGACTGAACGGGCAGTTTGGTGCGATGGGTTACATCAAGCAGCGCAGGGGTCGGTACAAGTGTCATGGTGGTTTCGGTGGGAGCCGAATGGGAGAGGCTTGCCGATATGAAGAGAGTCGTTGATCAACCTACATGTGGTGAAGCATGAGATTGCTTCATGAGGATTGGACTCGGCTTTTGAGAAGGATCGAGAAGGGGAATTTTGGTAACTTCACCAAAATATCGTCTTGGTGACCCTTGGTTAAACCACGACACAAGACGGCACAAGGAGAGGCGGTTTAGATCAAGTGAACATAAAGATAACAAAGAAACGGATTCAAGAAGCCCGTTCGTCATCCGCTTTTAGAAGCGTGCGTGAGTATAGATCCGTTTGTGTGTGGGTTTAACGGGTGTCAGCTAGGGTCTTCTCTCTCAGCCTAGCCTCCACTGTAAATGGAAATCTCCATATGTGGAGTTCTCAAGTCCTACAAGAGAAAAATCATAATTTATGATTTGAGAATTTTGAAGTAGTTAAGTCTAGTGTTTGTGAGAGATGGATTGATTGTATGTTAAGTGTTGAGCTTTTGTTCTTCATAATGGAGTGGTTGTAAACCAACATCTATCTTAAATCAATCCAATCAAGATTTTTTTTCAAGACGAGTCTCCTCTTGTTCTTGCTTTTTTTTTTTTTTACTTTTGGGATTTTCGTGATTCTTTGGTTTTCCTTTGAATTTTTGCGGTGATTTTACTTGCTGTAACATGTGGAAATACATCTAGAATTATCTTGATCATCTTTTACCAACGAGCATATTTTAAGATCGAAGTTTGATTTTCCTAGGTTCTTATGCCCTCCTTCTCTCATCTATGAAATTCATGGAACTTTGGCATTGATATTTCCGATCGTCGATTGGAATATGTTTCTGACTCTGTTAATGAGCTATGGTCGAAGTTTGATGGGATTTGGATCACTGGATCAAAAGTTGAGTCGACTTATGATTATGATTTTATTTTGATTTCAATGTTCATCGTGCTGGAGGTCAGACCACCACTGGTGAGAGGTCAGATAGCCAGATCATTGGTTAGACCGCCCATCTTGAGAAGTCTGACCGACCAACTCATTTTGTTTTGAGTTTTTCGTAGTTGTGCTTTGAGGTTTGGATTGGATTCAATAGAAGACTTTCACTGTGCTTGTACTTCAATCTTCATAGGTTTCATAGCTATTGGAGTACGAATTGAGTTGAATTCGATTAAGATGAAAAAGAGATAATACTTCTATTCATCTTTCTAATCGCCGCTCCGTTCCAACACTGGTTAACGCAGTCGTGGCCAGGGATACATTAACATACATGATGATCTACGCTAGTGCACACTGCAAGTTCCAGATGCTCATAGGTTCTCCTCGGCGTTGGCCGGCTGTGCTGTTGAGTCGTTAGGGCTTAGCGACCTCGGGGTCCCGGTGCATGGACTTTCCGCAAATTTCGCGAACAGGACCGCGGACCACACCAGCTTTAGAATAGATCACGGTAGATTTGATTACGTTAGACGCCGGCAGGGCCACGCCCCAAAATCTCGTCCAATAGGATCGTGCAGGTGGGCAAAGCCCACGCTTTAGCCCTGCCAGAGCTTTTTCCCAATCGCGACGGACGGTGGCATCTACGGCCGTCCGATCAGAATCCGACGGCCTAGATCGTAATGGAATATGGAGGACGAGGAGACAGCCCAACGAAAGCGCCGGCTCTCGTACTCTCGCATTACAACCTCTCTGCTGAAGTTGGTGTCGCTGGTCCGTCCAAAGCGGAGGGGAGGGAGATCGCGTAGCAGGTTTGTGAGAGAAACGTGTCGCAATAATTCGCAGCGAGAATATCTTAGCTGGGGACCCGGGGTGCGCCGGTTTGCCCCCCCGGAACGCGCACCTTTAGCCTGTAAGCCTCTCGTAAAAACAACCCGTGAACCGTCGCGTCAGCGGCGAGTGGCCCGGGCAGATTCGGTGGTCGCGCGCGCGAGCCGAACTGCAGGTTGGATCGGCCTGGGAGATATGATGTATCGCCTCCTGATGGCCGCAGTGGCCTGGGAGATATGATGTACCGCCAGGCTTTCGCTATAAAAAGGCTGCGGTCGGCAGGGGGAGATATCATTTGGATTGGATGCTGCACTGCCACGATGATTCCTTAAGCCAGGCCACGAGTGGACAGCGCGGTTGGTGGTGGTCTCTCGCGCTTTGGCGAAATGCTTGTTTGGTGTCACGGTGATGCTGCGTCCTACTTCGGCAAAGCAATGGGTTTGCCCGTTTGGGCGCCTTTCGATGTGTACTGGAGCTATTGGTCGTTGAAGCAAAAAAAATGAACGGAGCACTTCGTTCTTATGTCCCGTGAGGTTTTAGCGTTTTGAAAGAAAAAAATAGAGGGGCAAGTTTACAAATTTAAGCCACGAGAGATGGCTCACGGTGAAATTGAGTCAAACTCGCCGGTGCTTACCTATTTAAGAGCTTTACAGAGAAATATGAGTCCTTACAAAATTATCATTTTTTATTCATAATAGTAGAAGTACATTCGTTGGTATGTACTTGAAAAAATAACACTGCAGAAGACCGATAAATCACCTACCCCGCATCACGTTGGGGCACTTTTTTTTGCACTATTTAGCACCTTGGTGATCACTGTTCAACCCTATTTAGCAATGTGCACATCACTGATTTCTTTCCTCCGTGGATTGAATACACGGTAGGAACCTTCTACGGTGCTATTTTTATAATTACGTGTGAGTGATAACTAATTTTGCTACTATAAATAAAAAATATGATAAATCAACAAAAAAAAACTCGGAGTAAATATATTGTGGACCAGCCGTGCTGTTCTCATCGTTGGTTATCTTTTTGAAGACTTTCTCATTCTCGTTAATTTATCAATTATCATGCTTGGCTACAACACAAGCGATGAAAATCTTCCAAAGGGTCGAAAATGCAAAAGCACGGCTGTTTCTTCCATTTCCTTTTCGAGAAACATTTTTCACATGGAAAGCAGCACACATATTATCACAACAGCAAACTAGTAAGGGTGATACTATCACCGGACGTTCGATTTGGGGGGCTAAGATCGGACGCTCGGGTTTCCAATTGGAATACCGTTGCATGCAATATCCTTCAAACACGATTGCAACATATCGGGACAACGGTTGCAACATCCTAGGACAATGGTTGCAGCATCCCCACACAATGGTTGCAACATCACAAATCAAGAAACAAAGCATCGGAAAAAAACGCATTGGAAAAAATTACAACATCGCCGTGAACAATATGTAATATATATTTTTCTACAAATGCAATATTTTATTTCTACAGATGCAACACTTTTTCTCTCTACATATGCAACATTCGAAAGAACAGTATTGTCGTAGCTAAAACGAGCTATACAGTAAAAGAGGGGGACACCAGACAAGCCTAAGGGGGCTCCGGGGATCCTCAAGAGGGGACTAGCCAGTGACAAGAACGCGATTGTTATTGCTAAGGAATTCGCGCTTGCTTCTCTTTCTTTTTCTCTCTCTCCTTTTACAGGAGGGGGTGACTCCCTATTTATAGTCCCCTGTGAGGATCTTGTACATGACTCTTATGACCCTATAACAATACTGTGCGCGTAGGGGTTGCAGGGACATTCCCCCTACGTCCTAGGCTCTGGTCCATGGGGGACGCTCCTGGACCGGGTCCATCCTGCTGGTGCCCCTGGTCCACGATCGGCAGTGGAGGCTTCGGGCCCACCCCGGAGGTGGCCC
The DNA here is from genome assembly GCA_036346395.1 of Hsuehochloa calcarea. Lineage (NCBI taxonomy): Eukaryota > Viridiplantae > Streptophyta > Magnoliopsida > Poales > Poaceae > Hsuehochloa > Hsuehochloa calcarea. The sequence goes on along the minus strand of CM070597.1, from coordinate 18,147,198 downwards.
GGAGGTCCTACTGCTCCGGGCTTTGCGGGGACTTCGGGGGCCCTTCGGGGAGGCTTCGGGCGCACCCCGGAGATGGCCCGGAGGTCCTGCTGCTCCGGGCTTTGCGGGGACTTCGGGGAGGCTTCGGGCCCACCTCGGAGATGGCCCAGAGGTCCTGCTGCTCTGGGCTTTGCGGGGACTTTGGGGAGGCTTCGGGCCCACCCCAGAGATGACCCGGAGGTCCTGCTGCTCCGGGCTTTGCGGGTACTTCGGGGAGGCTTCGGGCCCACCCCAGAGATGCCCCGGAGGTCCTGCTGCTCCGGGCTGCGAGGACTTGGGGCCCGCCGGGAGGCCGGGCCCACTCGAGAGATGGCCCGAGGTCTCGCCGCTCCGGGCTTTACGGGGACTTCGGGGGCCCTTCAGGGAGGTTTCGGGCCCGCCCCTGGAGGCTTCACCCGGGACTGCCCCCCGGGTTCTTACGGTTGCTTCGCCTGGGCGTTGTGGCCGGTGGGGCCACCCCTACGACAAGCCCCTGGTGGTTGAGGTCCTGCTTTGCCATGGCTGAAACCGCGCCATTTCCCCCCGAAGGGCTTGGGCACACCGTCGCCTTCGGCCTGGCGAAGCTATCTGCGGCACGATCCATTCTTGTGGTCATTTGCTTGTCCCGTGTGGACTGGCGGCAGCCGGTTGCTTTAATGCGATGTGATTAGTTATTAATGGGACACACCGCTTCCTTGATCGTCGCGTCGATTCGTTGATGAGTCGCGCCGCTTCGTTTTTGGTGTGCGATCGTTGGGTTTTAGGGCACACGCGTCACTTGCTGGACAATCGCGTCTCTTCGATTCCCGTGCCCCGTCGTTTCGTGGCCCTGGCGCGGGTATAAATACGGGGGTTGCGGCCCCCTGGCTCAGTTGCATCTCTTCATTTTTCGCCGTCTTCTATTTTTTGCGCTTTCTTCCCGCATCCCGCTGCTAGATGACGAAGCACGTGCGAGACGAGGGGGCTACAACGATGCTTACAAACGAGTTGGGCCGATCTCTGGTGACGCCTGCGGTCCTCTGAGTGATTGCGAAGGTTGGAAAAGTTGCGGACCTTTCCCTCATTCGGGCCCCCGGGGTGGAGACTGTTCCCACACCCCGAGAGAACGAACCTGTTCTGTTCTGCTCCTACCTGGACGCGGGTCTCCGGCTTCCCTGCGTGGGGTTGGTGAGTTGCGTGCTGCAACTCTACCGGGTGGAGCTTGCTCAGTTGACCCCGAATTCTCTTGTAAAACTCGGGGTCTTCGAGTGGGTTCTGCGCTCCACCGAGGCAGCCGGAGAGGGTAGGCTCTTCGCCTATCTTCACGATGCCCGCGGTCAGCCGAAGAAGAAGAAAGATACTCGGGATACGCTCAACTTCCAACCGAAGGCGCGCTTCCTTTGGTACCTGCCCGCTCCTGCCTCCCGCATCCGCTAGGAGACGGACTGGACCCGGAAGTGGTTCTACCACACGTCCCCATCTGAGGATGGGCTGCGGTCATCCGAGGGTCCTATTCGGCTCAACCCATCCCCCGAGATCGAGCTGAGCTCGAGGGAGGAGTCGCTCCTTCAGCTTCTTCTGACGGTGATGCGGCGGTTCTCCACCCGCGACCTAGTGGAAGAATTCTGTGCGCTTTGGGTGTGGCCGCTGGCGAGAGGTTGGGACGTCCACCTCGGCGCAGAAGCCCACGATGTTCGTGCGCTTGGTCTGACCGAGGGCCATAACGGTAATTGCTGTCATGCCACTCTGATATGGATGTTTTCCCTTTCTTGACCTTATGCTTTTACAGTTCTTCCTGTTGACGAGGCGACCCGTGCTGCGGAGCAGCTTCTCGGCCCATACACCGATGAGGAGCACTCGAAGAGGGGGCTGGTCGTGCGCGAGGCGCGATTAAATCGCGCGTAATTGGACTCGGCCACCGTTCTTGAGGAACGATCGGACCCCGACGATGGCAAGCGGCGCAAGGGGCGCTTGCCCAAAGAGCTGAATGCTCCCGGGCCAATCGACACTGTGCCGTTGCAGTGCGGCAGGCCGGCGGATGCCGTAGCCCCACCATTGGCACAGGCGTCGACTGCTCGCCTTTCGGAGGCTGCCCGTGTGCCCTCAGGCCATGCCGAGCGGGTGGCCTCTAGCGGGTCGCCTCCACCGGCTCGTGCAATGGGTTCCTTCTTCGTTGCGAACCTGCCCCTCGGGGGTTCCTATGGCGGCACCCCCTCTCGGGCGTATGACCGCGGCACCGAAGACATGGTAGTTGACGTGGTTGGAGATACTCCGCCGACCCCGGGTATGCATTTGAATTTTTCCTTTTTTCAACACCTGCTGGAAACTTCATAGGTGGGGGAATCGAAGGAGCCCTCAACGACTCTTCTGAAGGCGGGGTTACGATCTTTGGCCCTGTGATCTAGCGGCAGGGGCACGACGTCGCCGGTGCTTCCGGGGCTGCTCCCGCGGCCAATCTTGGGCCGTTGTGCACCAACGACTTCAAGATCAGCCCTGGTGCGGCCACCGTGTGCGAGGAGGTGTCTCGGTTTGCCGCCCTGCCCGTCGTGTCGCAGCTATTCGAGAAAATACCAATGAGCGAGATGCTTCGGCTGATTGAGGTGAACTCCGCTAGGGTGAGTAGTCCAACCCCCCTTTTTTGACGAGGTTGTACGTGCTTGACAGTGTTGCTTTGCAGACAATGATGCTTTCCCGCACAATTGATGCGGATATTACGCGGGAGTACGCGGAGATCCAAAGTCAAGTAGACTCGTCCTTCGCACGTAGCGAGGCGCTTTCTGCGGAGCACGAAGAGCTCGCAAAAAAAGCGAAGGATCTTGAGGTGCGGGTTTCCGCGCTAGAGGCGGAGCGGCAGGGCCTTCGCGACGAGGTGCAGATGCTTCGCCGAGCTAAGGCGGACCTGGACGTCGAGATTTCCTCGGAGCGGGAGCTGTTCGAGTCGGTGTCACGTGCTGTCTGGCAGGCGATGGAAGCGGTGGAGGCCAACGTTACCACACTTGGCGCCGTCCCGTCGCCGAGAACACACCGCGTTTCGGAGGTTGACCGGATGCTGGACCGCCTTCGTCGAGGTTGCAAGATATTCCTGCTCGCTGCACAAGCCTACGGTGATCATTGCGCGAAGGTCGCCTGGACTGCGGCCTTCTTGTCGCTGTAGAAGGGCGGCTGTGGGCATGTTGATGCCCTCGGGGCGCGCTCCTTGCCCGTGGCTTCGGGGTCAGACGTCGTCGCCAATGAACGTTTGGTGCGGGCGGCGCGAGCCTTTGCTCGAGCCTTCGGGCGCGAGGGCGCGAGGCGCGATGGCCTCGCCGCGGCGAATCTTTGGAGCGGAAGACAAGGGGCAAGGCGGCTGATGCTCCTGAAGTTGCCGATGGTCGGGGGGCCGCTCTTGGCGATAAGGTGTGACCCTCCGGCCTAGTGCCCCCTAGTCGTAGCCTAGGCTAGGTTTTTATTTCTGTTGGTCCCGCCCTGCTCCGGCTTGTGCTGCCGGGTAGGGCGATTTTTTTGTAACGATCCATACCTTTGTTGAATGAAAATGGCTGGTTTTTGAGTTTGGTTTGCACGATCGCTTTGGTTTCTCCTAGGACGGACCGATGGCGGTTCGGTGTTCCGCCGAACGAGGGCCCCGCCCCGCCGTAGGGTGGAACATGAAAGTGGTAGTACCGCCTCGTGGTGTGAAGGATGAGCGCCTCGCTCATCTTGAGCGGGTCACGTGTCCCGAACGCCCTGCTAGCCCTTAGCCCCCCGTGCGCCACGGGTGGCCACTGTAACTTTGTTACCGCAGGGTGGTGTACCGTGGTGCCTGGTGGCAGCGCTGGAAACGCCGTAACCCGGAGGGGTCCATGGAGCGCTTCTAGCGCTTCCGAGAGCGCAAGGCCGCTCGAGGTCGTGCTGAGATCCGCGCATTTTGGGCTGGGCAATGCGTTGGTTTTGCCCCCGACTGCTTGGGCGTGGCCGATGCCGGGCAGGAGGCGGATCCATCGTACGAGCGTCTTGTGCGTCTTGGTGTCCCCGACGGGGAGCTGTTTGCGTGGGCGATGGAGCGGTACAATAGTCTTGTCGGTGTATTAGAACCGATCTTACGTAAAGATTATTTGATTCGGGGGGTCTCCTAGAGATGAAATCACGCAGAGTGGTTGACACGGGATGTTTAGACAGGTTCAGGCCTTCTCCGGAGAGAATAATAACCCTAATCCTGTGTGGTGTGGTATTCTTGATGATCAAGTAAGAAGCTAAGACTATTACAGAGAATAGAACTTGTATTTCCCCTTCACTCGCCCCTTCACTCGCCCCTTCACTCGCCCCTTCACTCGCCCCTTTTGTTCTGTCTCCCTGATGCCCTTATATAGTCGTGAAGGAGTAGCCGTTTTGTCCTGCGGAAGAGGCGCCTTAATTGAGCCAGTAATGGGCGCATGATGGCAGTAATTACCGGCGCATTGGCTTCTCCACGCCGTCTGGCAATTATCATTCAAAGATAATGGGGTATTTAAGCACTATTACTACGCGGAATAGTAGTGCGTGCAGACCGTTCGGATTCTTTAATCAATTGGACCCACTTGCCTGTAGGTTTGATTATAAGGTGGTCGTGGTTTGCCTGGTCGTAGGAGAACTTACGACCAGGTAGTAATCGTAAAAAGACTTACGACCATGTAATGGTCGTAGAAAGACTTACGACTAGGTAGTAGTCGTAGTAAGACTTACGACTAGGTAGTAGTCGTAGTAAGACTTACGACTATGGGGGGTGATTGTAGAAGATCTTACAATCACTTGGTAGGCCTCTCCCTTATAAAAATAAGGGGTACTTCTGGAGTCTATGTGACATCATATTTATCCATAATAAGAATTATAGATAATAGATAAAATGAGGATTATTAGATCCTCGTCATCTAGCCCCCCAGCTTCAAGTGAAAGTAACTTACTTGGGGAAGGATTCGCAAATGGACTTGCGACTATGAAAAATGTCATAGAACCATAGTCGAAGGAAATACTCTTCGACACTTGAGTATTACTTTGATCAGGAGTTTGCTTGGTCAGAAAGGTTGCTTACGACTATCAGAAAGTCATAAAAATCTCTACAATTGTGTAGTGGTCGTAGTAAGGCGATCGGAGAAAAAACCCTTCCGATCGATACTTCCTTCGGCCAGAAAGACTTGGTCAAGAAAGTGATTTTGCTTGGAGGTGACAAAACTAACCTAACTTTCCTGAACAGACCGTCTGGGGAATTGCAAACGAATTCCACAGATCTATTGATAAAACGGTTCCCGAAGCGATTGCAATCGTGAAGATTGCTTACGACTATTAAAAAGTCATAAAAGCCCCTACGACCGTCTGATGGTCATAGTAGGGGAATCGGAGAAAAACCCTTCCGATTGATACTTCATTCGACCAGAAAGACTTTGGTCAAGAAAGTAATTTTACTTGGGGGTGTCAATACACACCTAATTTTTCTCGAACGGACCATCTGGGGAATTGCAACCGGCTCTCACAGACTTGTCCGATGAAGCGGTTCCCGAAGCGATACAACCAACTCCCATAGACCTATAGCCGAGACGGTTTCGGCGGCGGAGATCATCTTGATTATAAAAACTTACGGGAGGTAGACTTGGGTTTTACCTTTTCCTCAAATCACTCTGCTTTGTTCTTGAGCTCTTGCTTTCTCCGTCCTCGACTAGGTTTCATCTTCTCTGCCGCCAACCCAATCAAAAAAAACTTCTTGCTTCTGAGCGAAATGGCCAAGAGAGTTTCTGAATGGGAAGAATCGGAGATGGATGCGGCTAAGATCAAGATCTTGGTCGATGCCGGAAGATCCCAGAGAAGGCTCAGGTAAAGTGGATTCCGGCTATCGGGCGGCAGCTCTGGCCATCGGGGGAAAATGGGCAAATCCCCATCTTCCAAGCGTATTGTGAGTGCGGCCTTCGATTGCCTGCCCATCCCTTTCTTACAGTAGTACTCGAACACTTTGGGGTGGAACTGGTGAACTTAGGTCCCAATTCCATTACCATGTTGAGTGTGTTCGTGTATCCGCATGAGGCGTACTGGGATTCCATGGATCTCGAGCTGTTCCAATATTATTATGGGATGGCTCGACAAACCGAATCGCGGAAGTCGTGATGCGAAACTCCACGACTCGAAGTCGAAGGAGTATATTCAGAGTTTCACCCGGTCTTCGTGGCCGGGCTGGAGAAAGAGGTGGTTCTACTGGAAGGTCACCTCTGAAGACAGCCTTTCTTTCGCGGGGAAGGCTGCCGAAAAGAAATCTTCATGGGATTCGACCCCTGAAGATATCTGCCGGATTAGCCCTTATATTCAAGCCATTAAGGACTTGAAGGAAGAAGAGCTGACCGGATGGCATGTGGTGAAGGATTTCATCACACGCCGAATTAGTCCTTTGATGAAACGAGCATCTCCTATGTGGAGATACTCGGGAAGAGGAGACCCAACCAGAGACTACGAGGAGGGTAAGTAATTTGTCGACTTAGCTCTCGGTTTGGTTTTTCTCAACCTTGTCTAATATTCTTATCTGTTTACACAGATCTTTCACAGGCTGAGGTTGACTCTAGAGTCAGACTCATCTGCGAGAAGTCTCCGCCACTCCGAGGGGCGGTTCCTCAAGTCATTGCGGCTTTGTCCGCAGATGAAAGGATAGAGCGCCTAAAGGTAATCAAAAAGTTGATTCTTTCTTTAGGACTTTATAGTCGTAGAAGATACTTACTACTAATGGTGATCGTAGAATATCTTACGATCAGGAAAGAGTCGTAGAAAAACTTACGACTTGGCACTTGTCGAGAAAACTTACGACTAATTAGTCATTCTTCTTTTACGCTTTTGCTTTACGTAAAGTAGGCATGGAAAATCGTCGGAGACGACGAAGAAGTCGATCTTGATGACTATTGGCGCTGGGTTGTCGAAGACAAAGGCTCGCTCCTCCCTCCCGAGAGCGTCGACTTGTAAAATCTGCCGACAAAGGGGAGTAAGCTCAAGCTCGGTCTTTCGACCGGACCCTCTACAAGGCTGCGGCACCGTAGTCAGATCTCAAACCGAGGCCGCAGCCTATCGGGCCGAGGAGGTTGAGGCGGTGAATCTCTTAAGCGCAAACCTCGCAAGGCTAAGGTACCTTCATTACGACAAAGAATCTTTCGCAGCTTACGCCACTCCTAGTTTTGTTAGGCAACCTGGAAAGGAGAATTGGAAAGATTTTGTGTCTTTATGAAGGGCGATCTTTGCATCGGACAACTCGCAATCGAGGGCGATCTTGCTCTTGGAATGGTCGAGGCCGATCTCGACCATCGAGAATCGAGATACCGAGCTCGGTTCTGTCCAAACTCTACGACCGCACGTGGTCGAAGCCGAGCCGATGTTGAACCTCGACGGGCGTGGTCGTGGAGAAGAAGAGGTCCTCCGTTGGGAGGATTGCCCCAAAATTCTGTTTAAGACCAGGTGCAGAGGTATGTGAAATTTACTAAAGTGTAAGAACGGCATTTACCTTTTCTTTTTCACAACTGATTTGCTTTTCTTTATTTGATCGACTTCTTCGATCCCCCGAATGCTTCATTGAGAAGTCCATTGCCATCCCTTCGACCATCGAGGAGGTGGCAATGGAGGTGGTCAAGCATCACCCTTGGCCCAGTGGCGATGAAGTCGAGACTCAGAGTGACTCCCACATCTGCCAAGTCGTAGCTACGACCCTGAAGTAGCGGTATTCGTTGAGGTGGCCGCCACGATTCCGAGGTCGTAGAAACAACAGGCATTGTGGAAGCCTCTGGTCAAAGCGGTGACCACTTGTGCACCGCCTGGGAAGAAATTGTAGGAGGCGTTCCTTCCCTACCCAAAGAGAAGTTCTGAGAACGAAGGAGAAAATTTCAACCTGCGGTGACTTCTTTGGGCTGCCTCCGTCGTAGGGTCTTATGCTTACAGATCTCATGACCGAGTCCCCCATCCCAAAGATATTCCCAATACGGAGAATACTTTTGATAACAAGCGCCTCGAGAAGGTGTGGTGGGACAAAGTCGCGAGGATAGATAAGCTGCAGAACCCGGACCTTGTATATTCGATGTTTGCTAGGGCGACTATGAATGTAAGTATCTTCAAAATACTTGTACATGTGACTTTCCTTCTCTTCTCACTTTGTTTTCTTTTTTGCGTAAAGCTCTAGAGCAAATTGTTTGCTTGTCGGTGAGTACCATCGACAACTTTTAGAGCTAAGACAGAGAAAGAACTACTGTCTGCAGAGGCGAGAGATGTTAAGTCACTTATCATTCATAATTGTTTTCGACTTAAATACTCGTATAATGTTTTACGAGAATAGTCATGGAAGAAACTCATGACAAAGTACTAGTCGTAAAAAGCTTACGACTACTTACGATCGGTAGTGGTCGTGAAAGACTTACAACCATATCGTAGTCGTAGAAAACTTACGACTAGGTCAAGAGTTGTAGAAGTACTTACAACCATTCTACTGATGTTTATCTTCGTTCCTCGTTCTTTGTAGGTTAAGCGGTGGATCACGAAGACCTTAATGACTCACTCGACTATGAAAAAGAAGAGTCGAGGAGGCTAAGGAACGCAGTATTAGTCCTCTCGGATAGACTTGAGAGCGTCTGTCTCGCATCTAAAAGATTGCAGAAAAAATAAGCGATGAAGTTCGAACTTAAGACCGCTTTTGATCTTTAACCTTTACCCGACTCTCATTTCTTCTCGGATAAAGAAAAGAGATCAAGCTCGCATCAAGTTCAAGAAAAAGCTTTGGTCATTCAGGAGTTTTCCCGTATTACCACGAATAAGGATCAAGAACTCGAGGGTCTTAGAACTCAATTAACAGGTAAGTAATTCTTTACCTGTTATCCTTTTTGAGTATTTTCCCTTTTCTAATGCCAATTTCTTGTTCGAAATTCTTTGTCCAATTGAGAAGCCTCGAGGCTGAAATCCAAGAAAAAACCTTGATCTACAATGAGTCCATCCGCATCGCTAAGATGAACGCAGAGGACATCAGAGCATGGGAGAAAAAGCACGCTGAAACCATTGCTTCCCATCGAGAAGAGGTTAAGAAACTGGATTCTCAATTAGTAGGTAAGAAATGCTTTTACCTATAATTATCTTTGTGTTATCTTCCTCCAGAAGTTTATTTTCGTTTGACCGATTTTATTCTTTTCAGAACAAGTGGTCGAAAACAAGAAACTTCGCGAGGCTTCGACTTGTACCCAACAGGAGATGGAGTCGATGAAGACTAGTCTTCAAGGCAACATCACTCTCCTGAACAATGTGCTTAGTGAGCTACATTCTGAGGGAAAAACTCCTCGAGAAGATACCATAGCTGCTCACACAAGTACCATTGGGGAACAAGTCGGAAAATTGCAAGAAATGGTGACCACTCTGAAGGCTAATCAAGCTGAATCAATAAGGGAGGCAGTCGAAGCCGGAGTAAGTTACGCTTTGGCGAAACTTAAAGCTCAAGATCCCCGCCTTAATGTGCAACCAATTGAAGCCGAGTTCGATTGCTCCGAATCAGAGGCAAATCGTCTGATTGAGGAAATGCAATCGGTTGGCAAAAAGGTGGCGGAGGAAATGCAGCTAGGCTCTCCCCCTTCAGAGTAATCTTGTAACTAACTTGTAAGGCAGACAATATCTGTTGATGAGTGATATATGATCCATCTTATTTCACGAAAATTATCTTGTCGAGTAGTTAGTAACTCAAAAGATAATAAACGAATGAAAGACTAAGAATTGAAGTCAAATTAATAACTTTATCCTAGCCCCGACTATTTGCTTAGATTGTTTAGACAATCTAAGTAAATAGTGTTTGAAATGGGGTTTCTGAAAACAAAGAGAGGTTTGTTTAACTTATAGTTTTTGTTATGGTTGTCAAGCACTTGGTCGAAAGAGTAGAAACGACTCGACACTAGGAAGTTCCTTCTAGTGGGCAAGACCACGTCTTGAGAGAGGAAAGGCTTCGACTAGGTGATGTTACCATCTCCGACTAGTTTAATCAAACCAAGAACAACAACTTGAGTTAAGCAAGCGTCTAGAGGACTTTAATAATTGTCGCCTTTTCTCGATGGACTCGATAAGTCTTTTCCAAAGAGCAAAAGTAGGAGACTGAAAAGGCGCTAGGAAGTTCCTTCTAGTGGGCGTGACCACATGCAGAGAGGAAAAACTTCGACTAGGTGTGTCTCTTCCTTCGACCAGTTAAAACGAAACGAGTACATCAAAGGTGGTCGAATAAATATATCAAGTGCACTCTACTTAGAATATTTTTGGAAATCACCGAAAAAATAAACTAAGATTGAGAGAGTTAGCTCGAGAACATTTCGATTGGATAGAACCCGAGCTCTTTGTATTGGCTGAAAAATGAGTAACGAGTCGATGCTAGGAAATTTCCTTCTAGTGGGCGAGAACCACATGCGATAGGAGAAGTTTCGACTAGATGATGTTACTTGTTTTTCGACCAGTGTAAAGAAAACTGAGTGTTTTTGTATCATAGTCGAAAGATTAAAAAGCACTACTCAAAAATAAGGCAAGAGAAGTAGAAAGAACCTAGACTTTTATTGCACGAGAAATTGGTCACACATAGAATTTAACGTGAATCGGTCGATGTTCCAAGAGTTTGAGAGAACTCGCCCATCTTCCATCGCTAGTCGTGCCAGACCACGCCGGTTACTTCGACCATCGTGTAAGGACCTTCCCATTTGGGGAAAGTTTATTCGATTAGACTTGGATTGGCAGAGCCTCAATACCAAGTCACCTACTGAAGGTCGCGAGGTTGGACCTACGATTATAGTATCTGCGCAGGCTTGTTGGTAGATTGCCGAACGGATTAAGGCTAGGTTTCTCCTTTCTTGAGTAGGTTAATGTCATCCGCTCGAAGTTGTTCTGATCCGAGTTGTTGAAAGTTTCAACTCGTGTCGACCGTAATTTTAGCTCCGGAGGAAGCATGGCTTCGACCCAACACTAGAAAAATGGTGTTTCTCCCGTTGCTCGATTGGTGGTCGTCTTTAACCGCCCATAACACGGAGGGTAATTCTTGTACCCAAGCCCCGAGCTTAACAAGTCGGGTCGAAGACTCGGGTTTTAATTCCTCGCATTATTTGGCCGCTTGCACGTTCGACCGCCCGCTGCTTTGGGGATGTGCAATGAAGCATAGCATAATTTGGTACCCAACTCGTCGCAAAATTCACGAAATTTTGCACTTGCGAATTGTTTACCATTATGCGTAATTATCCGACTTAACTCCAAATCGGCTAATTACGCATCTCATCATGAACCTTTTGTTTGCTCCGATGTTATCCCGATTCTGAGTTTAGCTTCAATCCATTTTGTGAGCGTGTCAATAGCCACAAAAGGAATTCAAACCTCCCGGAGCTTTGGGAAACGGTCCTAGGATATCGAGACCCAGTGCAAAAGGCCAAGAAAGAGGTATTGTTTGTAATGCTTGAGCCGGTTGGTGTATTTGTCTACCATGGAATTGTACATTGGACACACTTTTAACCACCTCCTTAGCATCACATTGTGTCAGAGGCCAAGAAAAACCTTGTCGAAAGGCTTTACCAACCAACGCTCAGAGGAAGCATGTGTCCCACAGATGCCACTTGTGTATATCGTGAAGGAGTGTTATTCCTTCGCTTTTGCGGAATGCATCGCATGAGTATCCCTTGGGTTCCTCGTTTGTAGAGGACTCATTCGACCAAAGTATACATTTTGGCTTTTCGGGATAAACGATCTGCCTCAAGATCATCTTCGGGTACGGAACCCTTGCGAAGATACTCGTAGATGGGAGTCATCCAGGTATCCTCGTAGTCTAATGAGGCCATCTCAATAGGAGGTGTCTCTGGTTCTTCGACCCGACGGCTTTTTGAGTTGCTCCAAGAAAACTCCTTTTGGTACCGTGAGATCGGAAGAAGCCATCCGAGCAAGTTGGTCTCATGAGGAAATTATCCTTTCGAGGGATGAATTGTACCTCGAAACCTAAAAAATGCTTTTCTAGCTGGCGAACTTCCGATAAGTATCGAGACATTGTCGAGCTAGAGCACTGGTACTCTTTCCCGACTTGATTCACGACTAGTTGAGAGTCTCCTCTCACGAGTAGTCGATTTAATTGAGAGTGCTTTCGCGCTCGTATGCCGCCTAGCAAACCTTCGTGACTCGCCACATTATTAGTGGCCCGAAAGTTTAATTGTATGGCATACTTTAAGGTTTCTCCTAGGAGATACCAGACCACTCCACCCAGAGCCACTTAAAGTAAGTGACCCGTCAAAGTACATCATCCATCGGTCGGGAATCAGATCGGGATCCCGAATGTGTTCAGATTTGTCCATTCGCGACAAAGTTTGCCAAGATCTCGGGATTTTATGGCGTTCGACACGAAATGGAGGTCGAACTCCCAATTTCGATCGACCATTTTGCCATGCGTCTCATTGTTTCCTTATTATGGAGGATTGCTCCCAAAGGAAACTCGACGCAGCAAACTATTTTGTGCGCTGAAAATAATGCCGCAGCTTCCTCGAAGACATGAGGAGGGCATATAGAAGTTTTGGACACGAGGGTAACGCCCTTAGGCCCGTGTAAAACTTCGCTAACGTAGTAAACCGGCGTTATGCGTTTTCCACGTTCTACGACTAGTCTCGCGCTTGTCTTGCTGTGGCGTGGCGGCTAGGTAAATTAAGAGCGTCTCTTCCGGCTTTGGAGAAACCGAACAGAGCACTCGAAAGATACCTCTTGACATCCTCAAAGCGTGCTTGCCTCGCTCGACCACTCAAAACCTTCATGTCTCCCGAGAAGTTTAAAGAAAGGTAGTCCTTTTTCCCTAGTCGTGCGATGAAACGACTTAAAGCCGCCATGCACCCAAAGTGAGTTTCGAACTTCCTTTTTGTGTTTGGAGGACGATCCGAGGATGGCCTTTATTTTTCAGATTTGCTTCGATTCCTCGCTCGGATACTAGGAATCCAAGCAATTTTCTGAAGAAATTCCAAACACACACTTCTCTCGATTGAGTTTTAAGCGGTGCTTTACGAGGTTGTCGAATGTTTCTTGTAGGTCGCTGATATGATTAAGTCTCTTAATGCTTTTTACGACTAGATCATCAACATAGGCTTCCAAATTCGCCTAATTGAGATGAAAAAGTCGATTGCATTAGGCGTTGAAAAGAAGCACCGCATTCTTTAGACCAAATGGCATTTTGACATAGCAAAAGGTACCAAATGGAGTAATGAATGCGGTCTTTTCTTCATCGCTTAAACACATATTGATTTGGTGGTATCCGAATATGCATCTAAAAACTTAATATCTCACAACTGCGCAGAGAATCAACCACCGATCGACACGAGGTAAAGGGAAATCATCTTTTGGACAAGCTTTATTAAGATCAAGAAAGTCCACGCACATACGCCATTTGCCGCTTGACTTTTTGACTATTACAGGTTAGCCAACCACTGGGTGGTTGACTTCTCTTATAAAGCCCGCTTTAAGTAGCTTATCCAACTCGATTTAATAGCATCTCGCCGATCAGGCAAATCTCGTAATTTTTGTTTTACGGTACTTTATCGTGCCGTAAAGCTAGCCTGTGCTCGATCACCTCCCGGGACTCCGGCATGTCTGGATGCTTGCCACGCAAAGACATCTGCGTTAGCTCTGAGGAAGGTAATGAGGGCGCTTTCCTATTTGGGGTCGGAAGTCTCCGATGCGAGCAGCCTTGAGGGCTCTTCAAGGCCCGAGGAACCTCTTTGACTTGGTCGCTCGGCTTTGGTGTGACTTTAGGCTTCGACTTGCTAGTCGGTCGACTTTCATCTCGAGTTGGTATTTGACCAACTATCTCGAGGATCGACGGCCGCAGACTATACGCCATCTTTTGTCACACCGAATGGTGATCACCCTTTGGGACTCGCATCTTAAGACATTGATACCCATAATGAGTAGCCATTAAGAATTTTGCCAAAGTTGGTCGTCCGAGTATGGCGTTATATGCCGTATCGAAATCGACCACATCAAAGGAGACTTTCTCTGTCCTGAAATTACTTGGTGAGCCAAATGTTAAAGGAAGAGAAACTTGGCCAATAGGTTTGGTCAAGACCCCAGACGATTCCATGAAAGGAGTATCGCATCGCCTTACCTTTGTCCCGGTACTTGCATCTCGCCCGGGCATTAGTAAATAATATGTTCAAAGAATCGCCACCATCAACCAACACTCGATTGACCCGACAGTTGTTGATGGTGGGTTCGACCACAATCGGATATCGACCTGATCGACTCGTAGTGATTGGGCAGTCATCCTTCTCAAAAGAGATGGTAACTTCCGACCACTTCGGTAATTTATTGACGAGAGGAGTATGTATGGAATTTACCTCTCGTCCGGCAGCTTTAAGTTGTCGTTTGGAGTCGTATGCCGATGATCCTCCGTAGATGTGCTCAACGGTATGTTGCGGATCTTGGAACGACATCTCCTCATCATCCGACGACTTTTGACCACTCGTATGTCCTACCTGCTCGAGAGTAGGGAGTGGTGCTTTGCCGTTGTAGTAGTCCTCGAGCTTTCTTTGGAAAACTCTAGCTATGAGGTCATGTCCTTCCTTTTTATGAAAAGGACACCACCTTGGTTTGTCGTTCCTACGATCAGGGCGCTTACCTTTGCCTTGATCAGGGTACGACTTGGTGGTTTGGGGCTCTCCATCTTTCACGGCCAAAACCTCCTTGGAACCACTGGTTTGTGGTTTTTGACTTTTTATTTTCTTCTTGGACTTTTTTGCTTTTTTATCCTTACCAACTTCACCTGGCTCTCGAGGAGTGTATGTTTCTCGATCGATAGTGTTGTTCCACTCACCGCCTCGTATAGCCAGATATCGATCGGCCATCTCAAGAGCTTCGGCACAAAGTGTTGGGAGGATTCAAAGCAATGTCCTCCGTTATCCTTCTACTACGGACTCCTTGCTTAAAAGCCCTGATCACAGAGGAATCAGAAATTTTCGGAATTGAGTTACGAACCTGACTAAAGCGTTTGATGAATTGACGCAAAGTCTTGTTGTTGTTCTGCTTTATCCGGCAAGTCGCCTTCCTTTCGAGTATGTTGTATGTGCCTTGGAAATTCGCCAGAGAAGATCGCAGAGGTGTTGCTAAGAGTAGATCGACTTCAGTGGTTGGTTTAATAACCACGATCGAGCGGATCCTTCGAGCACGATCGGAAGGTAATTCGCCATTACATGCTCTCCTCCTCCTGCTTTGCTCGGACAAATTGTTAGATAGATCTGAAGAAATTCGATGGGATTTTGTGATCCATCAAATTTCTCCATGTTCACCGGCCGAAAATGAGGTGGCGGAATCGCTCAAGGTCGGCGAAAATGCCCGAGATCCCAGAATCACTTCTTGACGCCTTCTTTGTAGGAAAGAATGGTTAATGTCACCAGTGATCGATACGACGATACCCTAACAGGTGACTTGCTCGTAGTAGGTCTCATTTCTACGAGGAATACTCCTCGTACTCCACCGTTGTGAATTTCTTTGTCGAGTGGTGAATGATCACCTCCGAGGGGCTTTGATCTTCACCGATCGAAATGTATTTCTCGAATAGGGATCGATTCGACTTATGGCGTGTCGATTCCTACGAGAAATATTCGATTGATCGTAGCCGAGGAAGTCGTATTGCTACGACTACCGAATGTTGTCGATGAGGTACCTCCAATCTTGTCCTCACAATTCGAAGTCTTTGCGTAATCTCTTCAAAGAAAGAGATCGTACCACTCGCGCTCGAGCAAGCTCTTGGTGGGATTCTCGAGCAAGTCGTTGATGTCCCGGAGTTCTTGTACCTCCTCAGATCGATGTTGAATGCGCCAGCGGTTCTTACGATCGCAATTTTCTTTCTTCTGACGACATCAAAATCCTCCTCATCGTGTCTTTGATGCCTTCTCGATGGAGTGCGAGAATGTCGAGGATTTCCTCGCGTTCATCAGTGTTGGTTCTCTCTCGCCAACGGTGGTGCCCTTGCCATTACCACGAGGGGCGCAGTGTGATCTTCGGAGAGTGTTCTTATCTCGCCTCCATGAGGTGACCGATTTGGGGAAGGACGAAGACCTCCCGTTGATGATTCTCACTTGCGCCGAGGCCTCCCGCTTGAGGAGTGCTCGAGAGACACCATCTGGCGACTTGGAGTAATCCTCCGTAGGGGAACTCCGGTTATAATCGCCTCGTCGCAAATGAGATATGCGGGAGACGGTCGAATTTGCGAGAAAGCATGCTTGATCCCACCCTCTCGGAGTTACCACGAGAGAGGATCACTAAATGTTTGGTGGAGTCTCGGAATGGTGGCTCCCGAACTTGACTCACCAAGTCGGACCGCCTTAAGGGGACTTGAACACTTGGAGGAAAAACTCGTCGTGTTGTGAGTCCTCCGGGAGCGGTTCCAGTCGGATTGACCCTTGTCCTTTGAGGGAATTGGCTCCTCATTGGGCGTATCGTTGTGGGGATAAGGATCCTCCTCAACTCCATTAATGGGATGGTTTCTGGAGAATAATCTCCGAGGTAACATCACCATCGGCGGATGCATCACTCGGCTCGTAGTCGAAACCGGCATCCATGTCGACGTCTGCAGAATCTACCATGTCAAACCAGTTCTCCTCGCTCCATTCTCCCGCCATGATTGCATGAGATTGGAAAAGAGAGTATGTTGACAAGAGATTACCGAAGATCCCCACGGACGGCGCCAACCTGCGGTGTATTAGAACCGATCTTACGTAAAGATTATTTGATTCGGGGTCTCCTAGAGATGAAATCACGCAGAGTGGTTGACACGGATGTTTAGACAGTTCAGCCTTCTCCGAGAGAATAATAACCCTAATCTGTGTGGTGTGGTATTCTTAATGATCGAGTCGAAGCTAAGACTATTACAGAGAATAGAACTTGTATTTCCCCTTCACTCGCCCCTTCACTCGCCCCCTTCACTCGCCCCTTCACTCGCCTCTTTTGTTCAGTCTCCCTGATGCCCTTATATAGTCGTGAAGGAGTAGCCGTTTTGTCTCATGGAAGAGGCGCCTTTAATTGAGCCAAGAATGGGCGATGATGGCGATAATTACCGCGCATTGGCTTCTCCACGCCGTCCCGCAATTATCATTCAAAGATAATGGGGTATTTAAGCACTATTACTACGCTGAATAGTAGTGCGTGCACCGTTCGATTCTTTAATCAATTGGACCCACTTGCCTGTAGGTTTGATTATAAGGTGGTCGTGGTTTGCCTGGTCGTAGGAGAACTTACGACCAGGTAGTAATCGTAAAAAGACTTACGACTATGTAATGGTCGTAGAAAGACTTACGACTAGGTAGTAGTCGTAGTAAGACTTACGACTATGGGGGGTGATTGTAGAAGATCTTACAATCACTTGGTAGGCCTCTCCCTTATAAAAATAAGGGGTACTTCTGGAGTCTATGTGACATCATATTTATCCATAATAAGAATTATAGATAATAGATAAAATGAGGATTATTAGATCCTCGTCAAGTCTTGTTGCCTCCGATTCTTCCGAAGCGGAGCTGGCTGCGTGGGCTGCTCAAGTGGAAAAGTGGGACCTTGATGTGTAACAATGTATCTTTAACAATGTATGTTTTTCTAAGTTGTACCTTTGTGATATAGCAATGTATGTTTTTCTAAGTTGTACCTTTGCGATGTAACAATGTATGTTTTTCTGAGTTGTACCTTTCTGGCGTTGGAACAAGGGCTGCAATTGCAGCGAGGGGAGGCGAAGCCTGCGCCGTCCCCCATTCTTTTTAGTTTGGGCTCCGGTGGAGCCCCTTGCAATTGGAGCGAGGGGGAGGCGAAGCCTGCGCCGTCTCCCATTCTTTTTAGTTTGGGCTCCGGGGGATCCCCTTGCAATTGGAGCGAGGGGGAGGCGAAGCCTGCGCCGTCCCCCATCGTTTTTAGTTTGGGCTCCGGGGGAGCCCCTTGCACTTGGAACGAGGGTTGCAATTGCAGCGAGGGGGAGGCGAAGCCTGCGCCGTCCCCCATTCTTTTTAGTTTGGGATCCGGGGGAGCCCCTTGCAATTGTAGCGAGGGGGAGGCGAAGCCTGCGCCGTCCTCCATTCTTTTTAGTTTGGGCTCCGGGGACCGGGGTCGTGGGCCATGCGCGGTGTTAGTTTATACACTTCACACGCAAGTGGTGAGTTAGTGTGCGCCGGGGCTCGGGGCCCCGTATGGCGTCTTTGCGAGTTATCGCGTTTGTTACAGGGGCTGTTGGGCATGCTCGGTGTTAGTTTATACACTTCACACCCAAGGGGTGAGTTAGTGTGCGCCGGGGCTCGGGGCCCCGTATGGCGTCTTTGCGAGTTATCGCGTCTGTTGCCGCATCTATTCGCTGCATCGACTCTACTTCCGCTACGAGTATGGTGAGTACGACTACGACCGCATCTATTCGCTACATCGACTCTACTTCCGCTACGAGTCGGCGCGTCTAGCGGTAATCTCGTGATCTATTACTTGCGGAGGTTCCTTGGTTGCGCGGTAAATTTTTGTTTTGTGCTATCGTAGCGCCTACCCGTAACCTTTCAGTCCCGCAGTTGCTCCCATGCATACACGGAGCACGGGGGGATGGTAAAGAACCATGTTAACGCTATCCCCCTCATAGCCAGTGTTAAGCTTTTTGCCTTCGTGGTGTCATCCCCCCTGGCGGCCTCTATGGCGGTTTCGTAGACGCGGAGGAACTCTGACGGGTCCGTCGATCCTTTGAAGGGTCGGACTTCCGACATCTTGAAGCCCGGGGCCACGGCCGCTTCCATTTCACGCCAAGGGAGAGCTAGGATCTCCCGGCACGGCCAGAGCGCGGCGGAGGACCCCAGTGCGCAGCGCTCGATTCGGCGGCGCGGTGCCCCTATGGGCGACGCGGGCCGCCCCATTGTCGGAGATCGAGTAGTTCCTGGCAGAGATCCGCCACCTCCGTGTAGATCGCGAGTTGTCTGCACCCCCGGTGGGACCGAGCGAGCGGTTGGTCGATCGCCGAGTCCGAGGGCGCCCGCCACCACGGTGTCTGTGTGGAGTGCTCGATTTCCTCTTCGGCGAAGTCGTGGGCTCCGCGGCCGGAGGTTCTACCCGCTTGGCCCTGGCGCTGGTGGTTTCCGGCGCGCCGCCGCCGACGCTGACAGCATGCGAGGGGCGGCTCTTCGAGGTGCCATTATTGTATTTGAGTACGCGCTCGGCTTGTCAGTCCCTACGGACGGCGCCAACTGTCGTAGCTAAAACGAGCTATACAGTAAAAGAGGGGGGGGGACCCCGGACAAGCCCAAGGGGGCTCCGAGGATCCTCAAGAGGGGACTAGCCAGTGACAAGAACGAGACTTTTATTGCTAAGGAATTCGCGCTTGCTTCTCTTTCTTTTTCTCTCTCTCCTTTTACAGGAGGGGGTGACCCCCTATTTATAGTCCCCTGTGAGGATCTTGTACATGACTCTTATGACCCTATAACAGTACTGTGCGCGTAGGGGTTGCAGGGACATTCCCCCCTACGTCCTAGGCTCTGGTCCATGGTGGACGCTCCTGGACCGGGTCCATCCTGCTGGTGCCCTCGGTCCACGATCGGCAGTGGAGGTTTCGGGCCCACCTCGGAGGTGGCTCGGGGGTCTTGCTGCTCTGGGATTTGCGGGGATTTCGGGGGCCCTTCGGGGAGGCTTCAGGCCCACCCCGGAGATGGCCCGGTGGTCCTGCTGCTCCGGGCTTTGCGGGACTTCGGGGAGGTTTCGGGCCCACCCCGGAGATAACCCGGAGGTTCTGCTGCTCCGGGCTTTGCAGGGACTTCGGGGTCCTTCGGGGAGGCTTCGGGTCCGCCCCCAGAGATGGCCCGAAGGTCTTGCTGCTCCGGGCTTTACGTGGACTTCGGGGCCCTTCAGGGAGGCTTTGGGCCCGCCCCCGGAGGCTTCACCCGGGACTGCACCCCGGGTTCTGACGGTTGCTTAGCCTGGGCGTTGTGGCCGGTGGGGCCACCCCTACGAGAAGTATGCAACATTGTTTTTAATTGGCAGCAACATTGTTTTCAACGGACCGCAACATCAGTAGAAACAACAAAGGACATCAGAATAATTCACGAGTTTTGCAACAAAAAATTAAAAGAAAGTGAAGGGGAATTGGGACCGGCGGTTGGCAATGGAGGCATAAATGGTTCTCGACCAACCGCAGCAGCCCTACCTTCTCCAGCCTCAACCTCACCAAATCCGGTGAGCACCAGACTCGACTATAATAGATCTAACGAACTCCGGCCGCAGTGGATGACCTTCATCGAGCACATGCGGTGGCGACCACGAACAGATAGCCGGTAGTGGAGCTTGGATGAGGGAAGCATGAAGGACCGCCTGCAGTCGGTCACATCTATGTGCATTGAGATGTAGACGAAGAGAGAAGTTGAGAAGAAGCAGGGCATAGTGTGGGCGTCCGATGACGAATTATATATCGAACGTATGAATGAAAACATTATCCAACTAATAATAATGTACCCGTTCGAGAAGAGAAATCCGAATTACGTCAAGTCCAAGACACGGATTAGCAAAATTACTGGCCAAGCGTGCATCA
The DNA here is from genome assembly GCA_036346395.1 of Hsuehochloa calcarea. NCBI lineage: Eukaryota > Viridiplantae > Streptophyta > Magnoliopsida > Poales > Poaceae > Hsuehochloa > Hsuehochloa calcarea. Next base: position 18,126,683 of record CM070597.1, on the reverse strand, counting down.
TAATTAAACAATAACAACTAACAAATGGCGCACGGGCATCTTCGCTTAGGTATGTGAACCATTCCCGTTTCGGGTGTGAACAAACGCCAGTGCGCGGGCTAAAGGCGCTGCAGGCCCGTCGCACGGCCGGGCTGCGTCACCGCCGGGTGCGCCCGGCCACAGAAAACGGCCGCGAATAGGCGGGCGCGCGGGTACCGGCTCGTCGACCGGTCGGACGGACGCACGCAGGGCACGCCGCGTCGTCATAAATGCGCTACCCGCTTTAGCTCTCCCTCGCGGTTTCACCTCGTTCGCCCAAGTGGTTTGGCCGTTGAAAGCTGTTTTTTTCCTCCTTAATTGCAGATAAAATATCAAAATTAGCGCACTCACAAGCAAATTAACAAAAAAAAATAATACTACAAATATACTGACAAATAACACATACCATCTGCCGTCCCCACCGATTGGATCCCCCCACCGCATCCCTATTGCCCGGCTTGTGACACACCCACCGAGCAGCAATGGCCTGCCCACATCACCTACAACTTGGTGGGTGTGCGGTAGGTCAGCTGCCGCGTGATGAAGGATTCAGTAAGGGGCACTTGTCGTCTACGTATATTCACCTTACTATTTTTATCAATTCAGTTGTGAAATACTTTTTTATAATTCTACGCGGAACAATATCACTCCAGCGTATATTACTCTTTGGAAGCTCGGAGGACCCCGTGCAACTCACAGGTCTTTTCAGAGGAAAGGCCGCTACAGCGTTGAAGCAGCCACAGCCGTAGTAGTATAAAATAAACGAAATAATCCGCTTCGACCCAACAAACATATGGTGTGCTCGGCCAATCACATGTTTTGTTTTTGTATTCCCCAGCATCGTTGGTTCATTCATTGGCTGCTTAAGAGCGGTATGTATGACTTTGCTCGATTGGATTATCGGTACAGAAACAAATGGTAAAAAGCTTGTGATTGTATATATACGGAGTGGAGTATTAAGAATTTTGGAATAATCAGAAATAAACTACGTAAAGGAAATGGTCGCAAGAGGTCAATGAATATTTTGGTTTCGACTAAATGATTAAAATACTGAACTAGTACTCCACCCTCCACCAAGTATTAGTGTTGCGTATAACTAAGCATTTCTCGACAGCGGCGAATCTAGGATTTTCAGAATAGGTATTTGAAATTATAAAAAAAATATTGTTCAATGTAAAACATAAATGTGCACAAAAGCACAAATTAAAATATAAATTATTCGTATTAATGACAACATCTCAAATAATTTAGTAAAATTACAAAATAATCAATAAAAATTACAATTCAACTCGATTTTCCTTCGTGCCTTTCAAACCGACATTTTTTTAAATACATTTCACAAAAGACAAGATTTACCAATTATGATTCAAACTAACACAAACAAAATTACTGATTTGGACATTTGAGTTTGCTCTTTGTTGATTTGGGAATTGAGGATATAGCAATTTGGATTAAACTCATGTCTACACTGTTAGGAATTTGGCTATCACTGTCGCGCTCTGGTGCGTTGCTTTCTTGCTGGGAGCCGCGCGAGGTGTCGGGTCGCCTTGTCAGCCATATGCCCATAGGGTTCCCTAGTTGCCCTCCTTGCTCGGCGGTCGCCCCGTCCCACTCCGCCGCTCGGCGACCCAATGACAACGGCTCGCCCGGCGTCTGGCACCCCACGCCCGACCTCCACCGCGTTTGGCTTCGTCGTGGCCACGCTGCCGCTTCGAGATAGAGGAAGAGATGTGGGAGCCAACTACTGTCTCTTGATTGTTAGAGTTAGAGAGAGGGATGAGGGGGAATGACCTTGTTGTGGCCGGGCTGAATGGTCCAATGCCCAAAGGGCAAAGGCCGAAGGTTGTGTGACCATGGGCTGACCATCACATGGGCTAGTTTGAGGTTGTAAGACGCTGGAGAGAGACGTGGTTTAATGGGGTGAGACAGAGTTGTGGTCTGATCGACCCAATTAATAGTATATTTCGTTATATATGTAATACACATACTGTACATGGATTTTTTTTTTTTGCAAAACCTAATAGGTGTTCAGCTGAATAGAAAGACCATCAACACTCCGGTCCATATGCACCCATTATTTCGTTCACATAGTATGCACCAAGATTCGTGCAAAGAAAATTAATTTAATAATTATTACTGAATTTAGGAAATAAAACTTATGATTTATGCACTGATCACAAGAGATTAAAGTACACACGGGCCCACAACACACACTCTCGCTCGGGGTTGTTTGGAAATTGAATTTTGAACCATATCCTCCATACTCTACTCATACCAATGTACATAAAAATAGAACACATACAAGACACGATGAGAGAATTTTTAGCGAATCGACACGTTTTCAACTCGTATTTGAATAAATGACCACCAAATTCGCGTATTTGCAAAATGGCAAAGTTGGCGCGCCTGACCCGTCGCCAATGCATGTCCCATTGCCACGTGGCCCTCCCGGCCGACCCCCGCCGCCACCCCAACTCCTTGGCGTGTGCTCATCATGCGCCAACAGCCCTCGGCCCGCCATGTGTCCTTGGTTAGGTTAGTGTTAGGGTTAGTTAGGGTTATGGTTAATTAGGGTTAGTTAGGGTTATGGTTACTTAGGATTAGGGTTTGGCTGAAAATATAGCAAATAAGTTTAAAAAATTATGATTTTTTTAATGGAACCTTCCGACACGGTGTACTTGCTTGTGTAAATTTATCATTATTTTATTCGTTCAAAATTTGTATCGTTATTTCGTATAAGTGTCATGTTTGTACAAATTTGTAAATATAGAAAATGAGCTCCAAAAATTATGAATTTTATTTTGAAGGCTCCTCACGTAGTGTACTTAATTTTGTAATGTTTCAGCAATTTTATATGAGTTCTGGTATTGTCTCGAAAATTTAGGATTTAGGTTGCAAAAAAAATTTAATTTTAGGTTTCAGAAATTAGGGTTTCATGATTTCATATGACTTGGAATATATAGAAAATGTTGCATTGCAACTCCATTCGAGATGCCGATATACAATATGGCGCCGAAGACCTTCGTGCGGTGGAAATCTTACGTACAGGACCCTGTTGAGGAGGCATCGAAGGAGCCCAGTACTCGCCCGGGTGTAATCCATATCAACGATGTGAGTTATGAAGAATTTATATTCTTGTTACACTTTTTACTGTACGGTGCACTTACACCTTGGAATCGCAGGACATGGACGACTTCGACATACCAGCCCGACGTGGAGAGTCCCACGACAACGGGAAAGGAAAGACTCATCCGGTTGAGCCCGACTGCCATAGTGTATCCGATCGCCTGGGCGTAATCCATATCGACGACGTGAGTTATAAAGAATTTATATCCTTGTGATATTTTTCACTATACGGTGCACTTATATCATGAAATCGCAGGACATGGACGACTTCGACACACCAGCCCGACGTGGAGAGTCCCGCGACAAGGGGAAGGGGAAGGCTCCTTTGACCGAGACCGACCGACGTCATAACGCATCAGGCCGACTGGGCACACTCCGTATCGAAGACATGAGTTATATACAATTTGCATCCTTGTTATGTTTCTTACTGTACAATCCACTTACATCATGGAATCGCAGGACATGGATAACTTCGACACTCGCCGCCACCATGGGCAGCCCCGAGACAAGGGGCACTCCCTATGGCTCTACGGAGACTAGTTGCACACATCATTAAATAGGACACTCTTTGTCAAATTATTAGTTTGCCATGGATGATCTGTATTGTACCACAGACTACATAAGATTGTGCATGAACCAACTGAGGGAAATGCGTAGCGTGCAGATCATATAACGATGTACCGTAGTGTTCTAAACACACACGAGTCAGAGGTTACGGTACATCGTTATATGATCTGCATGCCACGTATTTCCCTCAGTTGGTTTATGCAAACCTTATCTATCACGTCGTACAATACAGTATTAAAGAATATCATCCACATTAAACCGATAAATAAACAAAGAGTAACCTATTTGATCGGGTTACATGTGACAATACCCCTCCTCCTTTATCCCAGTTCATACAGAAGCTTATCTAGACTTTAGTATATCCCGTGTTATGCGGTTATGTTTGGGTATATTTGTATTCATATTTTGTTTTGCTATATTTGTACATGTATTTTGGTTCTTGTGTGTGTACTCCTGCGCCATATTGTATATCGACATCTCGAATGGAGTTGCAATGCAACGCTTTTTCTATACATTCCAAGTCACATGAAATAATGAAACCTTAATTTCTGAAACATAAAATCAAAATTTTCGCGACCTAAATCCTAAATTTTCGAGACAATACCAAAACATATATAAAATTATTGAAATATTACACAATCAAGTCCATTGCGTGAGGAGCCTTCAAAATAAAATTTATAATTTTTACTGCTCTTTTTCTATATTTACAAATTCGTACAAACATGACACTTATTCAAAATAACGATACAAATTCTGAACGAATAAAATAATAACAAATTTACACAAGCAAGTACACGGTGTCGAGAGGTTCCACAAAAAATTTCATAATTTTTAAAACTAATTTACTATATTTTCAGCCAAACCATAACGCTAATAACCCTAACCTAACCTAGGACACGCAGCGGTCCGAGGGCGCATGATCACCATGCACATGCACCAACAGTTGGTTCATGGTGAGCATGCGCCAACGAGCTGAGGTGGCGGCAGGGGTCGGCCGGGAGGGCCACATGGCAGAGCGGGAGCCATTGGCACACGGTGACCGTGTCGTGCGCCAACGGTTGCCATTTCTGCAAATACGCGAATTCGGTAGCCATTTTTACAAATACGAGTTGAAAGCGTGTGATATCTGCCAAAAATTCCATATGAGAAGCATTTTACAATAATGCATGATACACAGGCACAATCCACTGTATATCTATATTTATACACACAGTCCACTGTACACAAGCATACAATCCACTGTACACAAGCATAGACTATAAACAGGCACACAAATAGTACACACATGAGGGAGTATTTTCTACTGTCCACGTGTATGTGTGGAGTATTTTTGTACAATCACTGTACACGGCTAGGCGGAGCACCTTAGCGCGGAGTACATGTGTACTCATTGCCGGATCGAATGAGTACATGGCGGCGGCGGGCTTAATGACAGTGGATCCGGCACCGGCGTTGATGACTAGAAGGTGCAACAGCGCCTAGAGCATGTTGGGGGCGCGAAAATCCGGCGAGGAGGATGACGACCTCGGAGTAGTACATGGCGGCGGCGGCGACAATCCATCCTCCTCATCTCCGGCAGCGCTAGATGGGCTGTAGAATAGACATGGGCGAGGAGAGAGAAGACGGGAGTGAATAGGAGGTGGCAGTGACGTGGTGTACCGTCGACGAAGATGTAAATGACGGCGGGTTGTGTACTCCTCGTGGACGCTGACGCCATGGCTGTGTACGCCTCGACGATGCCGGCGCTAGTGAGGTGGATGACGCCAGGGAGGAAGGAGTGACGCCTGGGAGGAGATGAATTGGTGAAGTCGACAACGGCGAGGTGGAAGCGGACGGAGCGACGCCGACACCATGGCTGTGTACTCCTCATCAATGCAGATGTCGGTGAGTTGGAAGTGTTGTCGCAAGATGGTGCACAGTACACACGCACGCGAGCACGCAACAAGAAAAAAAGGAGCAGAATAATAGATGTGTTTTGCCACTACTCAACTTGCCTCAGCGAGTGTCTCCTGTATTTATACCCTTTGTGGTTATCAGAATACACGCACCATCAGCGCAGTTAACAAACCATCATACCCACGACTAACCATCACACGCACGAACAGACCACCACATGCACGATCTAACAAGCCCACTTACACACGAACTGCTAGCCAACAACTAACACTCGCATGCGACGTGACTAATTCAGCAGCTTAACTGCCAACACACGCACACGACATGATTAATTCTAACAAAACACCCCCTTAATCATGGCGCCCAGACTTTACCTCTACCACACCAAGCTTCTGTCTCATTTCCATGAACTTAACACGGCCAAGGGCTTTTGTCAAAATGTCTGCGAGCTGGTCGTCAGTCCTCACGTGCTCAACATCAACCTTGCCGTCCTCAACACATTCACGAATAAAATGATACCTCGTGTCAATGTGTTTGCTGCGATCATGGTGCACCGGATTCTTGCTCAATGCAATCGCAGACTTGTTATCTACCATCAGCTTGACCGTCTTCGACTTCGCGCCCGTCAGGTCACCGAGTAGCCTGCTGAGCCATATTCCCTGGCACGCCGCCGTGGCCGCCGCGATGTACTCCGCCTCACAGGACGAGAGCGCGACTATCTTCTGTTTTTGTGATGCCCACGTGATTAGGCTAGCACCTAGGAAGAACGTCATCCCCGAGGTGCTCTTGCGATCGTCCACATCGCCGGCGAGTCGCCATCCATCAGAGCCCACCACTCGGGCTCCGGTGCATCACGCCGCTTGTAGCGAATCCATAGCCAATTGTACCACTCACATATCGCAGGATGTGCTTCACGGCCGCCATGTGCTGTGTGGTAGGCGCCTCCATGTACCGGCTGACAATGCCCACAGCATAGGCAATGTCGGGCCTGGTGTTCACCAGGTAGCGTAGGCTCCCAACAACACTGCGATACTTAGTGGCATCGACCGCAGCGCTGCTATCCTTCTTGGTCATCTTCAGTCGGTTCTCCATCGGCGTCAGACATGGATTGCACCCGGCCATGCCTACCGACTCTAGCACCTTGCAAGCGTAGCTGCATTGGCACAAAGTGATCATGCCAGCAGTCTGCTTCACCTCGATCCCGAGGTAGTAACTCAGAAGGCCGAGGTCGCTCATGCTAAACATGCTCATCATCTGGTCCTTGAACTCGGTGATGTCGTCGACGCTCGACCCAGTGATGATCAGGTCGTCGACGTACACCCCGACGAGCAGGAAAGTCTCACCCTTTGCCCTTCGGTACACTGCGTGCTCGATCTTGCTGCGTTCGAACCCGAGTGTCACCAGCGAGTTGTCCAGCTTGGAGTTCCAAGCCCGCGGCGCCTGCCGTAGACCGTACAGTGCCTTGTGTAGCTTGAGCACCATGTGTCCGTGCTTGTCATCGACGAAGCCAGGTGGTTGCTGCACGTACACCTCTTCAACGAGTTCACCGTTGAGGAACGCCGATTTGACGTCCATGTGGTGGATTTCCCAGCCACCGTGTGCCGCCAGGGCGATCAGTACGCGCACCGTCTCCATGCGCGCCACCGGTGCGAACACCTCGTCGAAGTCCACCCCCTGTCGCTGAGCATAGCCTTTTGCAACCAAACGAGCTTTGTGCTTGACAATGTTACCTTCCGGATCTTTCTTTACCTTGAAGACCCACTTGAGCCCAATGGCTCGGTGTCCCGCGGAGTCGCGCAAACTCCCATGTGGCGTTGGCGTGATAGAACGATCTCATCTTCCATGGCACGCTTCGGACGCCTCCACGAGTGCTCGCTCCACGCCGCGGGTTCCTCGTGACCGACATGCAAAGGCCGATGTAGTCGCTGCGTCGTGAATCGATGTCGTGTCCGCCGAGGCTCGCGTTGGCGCCGGCTCAAGATGTGCACGGCGGTCTTCACCGCCGCCTGCATCACACCGCGACGCGCATGCTTTTCAACAAACTACGCGCCATCTCGACGGCCGTGCGTTCGACGCCCACGACGCCGCTTACATTGCGGTGAGTAGGGGCGCGGTGTACCGCTTAATCCCATGCTCATCGCAGTAGTCGCCGAACTCAATGGAGTTGAACTCCCCGCCACGATCTGTGCGGAACGCCTTGAGTTTGACGTCGCGTTCGTTCTCAGCAAGCGCCTTGATCTTGCGAAAGAACCTGAACGCTTCGTCCTTTGTCCTCAGCATCTCCACCCACATGTACCTGCTGTGATCATCCACGATTAGCAAAAAATACCGATTACCGCTTGGTGTAGCAGGTGCGATGGGGCCACATAGATCGCCATGCACCAGCTCTAGTCCGCGCTCGGCACGATAAGACGAAGTCCGAGGGAACGGAGCCCTGTGCTGCTTGCCAAGTGCGCACCCATCGCAGAATTTCTCCACGCGATCAATCATGGGCACGCCATCCACCATCTTCTTAGTGGTAAGATCGTGAAGCGCGCGAAAGTGCAGGTGGCCATAGCGCGCATGCCAGCGCCATGCCACGTCGTCAGCTTTTGCCAGCAGACACACTGGTGCGGTCAGGTTCAATGCCAATGTGTACAGCCTATTCCTGGACCGCAACACTCGCGCCGGCCAGCGGCGTCACGATCGAAGATGCACAGCTCCCCACCCTCGACGACGATCTTGTAGCCACTCTCGTCGAGCTGTCCGAGGCTGATGATGTTGCTTCGGAGCCGTGGTATGTAGTATACCTCGGTGAGCACCCGGTGCTCCTGGTTCTTACCTTTGTACATCACAAAGGCCTTTGCCGCAGATCTCTACCACCGAGTCATCGCCGAACTTCACGGTGCCCTTGACCGTTTCATCGAGTGACGTGAGCGTCGACCGGTTGCCGGTCATGTGGTTACTAGCACCAGTGTCGAGGTACCACACGCCGCTCCCAAAGGTCCACTGGAACACTCTCCTCGTTGAGGAACATCGCTTCTCGCCGCGCCATCCGCCGCTTGCACGAGCACATGGTGCTCGGCCATGAGGAGCGCCGTTGCTCCTCCCGGCACGCGACGTGTTGGCCTCCTCCTTGCGCCGCTGGCGTGGCTTACGGCATTCACGAGCAAAATGCCCGAGATGCCGCAGCTTGTAGCACTTGCCCTTTCCGCGCCTTTCCGCCGCTAGATGTGGCATCCTTGCGGCCACCCTTGCCGTGGCGCTTAGGCGGCGCTTATCGCCGCCGCCATTGCGGCCTTTGTCGCCACCGGCTTTCCGCCGCCAAGGAGTTCTCACTTGCTCGCGCTTGTTCATGTGCGCAAGCCATTCCTCCTCGGTGAGGCAGCGGCTCCCGAGCGCCCATGTTGCCAAGGTTGAGACGATCCTCGGCGCCTTGAGTCGCCCGGCCGGTTCCTCTACGGACATCGTGTCCAAGTCCATAAGGGTTTCAATGGACAATGCTATCCGAGAATACCGGCGGTACCACGCGTAGAAACTTCTCCACGACCCTCTCCTCGCCGAGCTTGTCACCGAGGATGTGAAGGTTGTTGACGAGCCCGGTGAGCCTCATGGAAAAATCGTCCACCGACTCGCCGTCGTGGAACGCAATGTTGTCGAACTCCTTGCGGAGCGACTGAGCCTTGGCCTTGCGCACGCGCGCTACGCCCATGCGCATGGTTTTGATGGCATCCCATGCCTCCTTGGCGCTCTCCTTGATGGCGAGCGTGGAGAGCATCTCCGATGGGACTGCTCGAAGAATCGCCTCCAGCGCCATGCGGTCCTCATGGAAGTCGGTCGTCGATGCGATCAGATCCCACGAGCCTCGCGCCTGCATCATGACCTTCATCATGAGAGCCCAGTCTCCGTAGTTGGTTCGCGTCAGCATCGGGTACTGCGCCGAGCCCCCCGACTCCCTCACCACCCGCGATACAGCCCGATCGCGGCCATTGCCGCCGCGGCTGCCGCTGCTGTTATCGCTTTTCTGAGGAAGCTCTGGTGACTTGGACCTCCGCGGCGACCTCGAGCCATCATGCGACATCCTCACAGGATCGGAGCAACGAAGCTCTGATACCACTTGTTGTCGCAAGATGGTGCACAGTACACACGCACGCGAGCACGCAACAAGAAAAAAAGGAGCAGAATAATAGATGTGTTTTGCCACTACTCAACTTGCCTCAGCGAGTGTCTCCTGTATTTATACCCTTTGTGGTTATCAGAATACACGCACCATCAGCGCAGTTAACAAACCATCATACCCACGACTAACCATCACACGCACGAACAGACCACCACATGCACGATCTAACAAGCCCACTTACACACGAACTGCTAGCCAACAACTAACACTCGCATGCGACGTGACTAATTCAGCAGCTTAACTGCCAACACACGCACACGACATGATTAATTCTAACAGGAAGAAGACGGAGCGGCGCTAGATCGGGAGACGGCGGGGTTGGGCATGGCCAGATGCGGCGACGGCGGTAGCAGGGATGACCGGATCTAATCGGATTTGGGGGGAGATGCGTCTCTGCCTCACCGCATCACCGCCATGCCGCCCCGTCGGACCTCACCCCCGTCGGCTGCCGCTCCTCAACTCTGATGAAGGTCTTCGTCGGTTCAAGATCCGGACTCACCGGCACTGTATCTGGGCATAAGTCGGAGGTGAAGACGAATGCCAGATCTGGCCGGCGACGGAGAGGACAGCGCAGGTGCACGTCGGCTGGGAGGTGTACCTTGTCGGCTGTCGGCTCCTATACTCGTCGGGCTGAGGAAGACAGCGGTGGAGCACGGACGGCCGCTCGGGTGCTCACCGGAGGCAACCACGTCGTCGACTACGGTGTCTCCGTGGCCTCGTCTTCTCGCCGGCTGCTCCGCCCGCCTCATCAAGAGGGGAGGGAGAGAATGAGAGAGGGAGAGAGAGAGAGAGATACGAGGGATGAGGATAGACCGAGAGAACGTGTGCAGGTCCGGACCCAGTAAGGATAGACAGAGAGAACGTGTGCAGGTCCCATATGTACTGTGAACAAAGCAGGCCAAATGGGCTGCCTATGGGTCCGGTACGAAGTATCATACTGTAGATCGTGCACGGTATGATCTATACTATTTATAGGTGTGCTAGCCGACGAGAGCCCACCACAAGCGTCTTGGCACGCACGAGCCCGATGCAGGCTTGGCTCACCACCTCAAAGATGATGGGTTGGCCCGACACAACACGACCCAGCGAGCACGACCCGACCCAAACGGCCGGCTGAGCAGGCCGCGCAGCAAGGCCGCAGGCGGTGGAGGAAGAAGGGCGGAGCAATGCGGGACTAGGAGGGAAGAATCGCTGCGTGCGGACGACGGCGGGAGGAGGTCGAGCGGAGTGGAGCGGGAGCTGGGACCGGAGGGAAAAGCGGCCATTGCAAACAAGGAGGCGAGGCCGCGAGAAGGCGGCGCGGTGCGGCAGGCGACGAGGAGGCGGCTCGGCAGCCAGCTGCTATGCGAACGAGGAGGCGAGGAACCACCGACCCGGCCCATGAAGCCCGACGACGCACCGGAGACGGCCAAAGGCGAGGAGGAGGCGGGGCGGCAAGGCGACGAGGAGGCAATAGCCGGCAGTGCGTTGGGCCGTGTGGCACTGCCGCACGCAGGCGCGCGGGCGAGGCATGGGGGAGAAGAAGAAGGGACGGAGCATGGGCAGGCCGGGCAAGGGAGGGGCAGCCGGGCCATGGCGGGCTCGTGGTAGTGATAAGGCACATCACTACCTAAAAATCACGCCGTTGGAGATTTTTGCCATTTTTTTTTACCATTTTTGACCGTTGCGGTCTTAAAAAATAGCAAATTTTTTTTTAAAAAATATGGATTTTTTAAATATAAATAGACACCATATCCCCCTTATTCAGCGGCCCTTCATTCTCCATTATCTCTTTGAAATTGTGTTGTGCAAATTCAAATCTGTGTTGAGCTAATTTGGCAAAATTCAAAAAAATTATACCAAAATTTGGAAATTTTAATTTTCAACAGCAAGTCAGTGAAAGAGATACAATACTACTTTTGTAATACTTTTATTGTTAGTTCTTGTTATGCTAAGATGAAAGTAGTAACAATGTTAGTTTCGATTTTGCAGTTTTCGTTATGGACAGTCCTTATGACAGCTTTGCTCTTGGTGATTACAGACTTTCACCAGAGGAAATTGCGTCCATGGAGGCGGCTGTGGCTGCCTCAAACCAACCAGAGGTTTCACCAGAGGAGCAAGGCGGAGTTCCGTTATCAGGCTTCACTACAAAGATCGTGCTCCACTAGAACTGAGCAAAGAGGTCTATGTTGGTGATAAGCCCTAGAGGTAATCAAAGAGATGATGATATCACGTCTATGTTTATGTGTTATTGAATAAGTGTTATTTTGTTCCTTGAATGAATCATTGGTTATAAGATTAACAAGTATGTGACTTGTTGGTGAAGCTCTTTTAACTTATATGATATCATTCTAAATGAATCACTGGTCGGATGTCACTAGTCGAAACACTAGTGACTCTACCGACCAGTGCATGTATTGATTGATGACCATGTTTCACCTGTCATGGATATAGGGATATTGAATCAATAATGTGAACACATATCAGAGAACATAGGGTTGGATTGACCCACCTTGAGACACTATTGAGATTGTTATAATTTTATGTGTCGTCAGCTGGTCTCAAGTAATGATGATGTATAATCCTTAGACCTGAGATCAGCATAGTCTCCTACATGTGTAGTAATATACTTAGGGGTTGTCAAACGCTATTCCGTAACTTGGTAGTTATAAAGGTAGCTTTTAGGTATGCTATGAAACATGCAGAGGAATGTGACTGGTCGGATATGAGATTTGCCCCTCCTAACATAACAGGAGAGATATCTCTGTGCCCCTCGATGTGGTCGGATAAAGAAAGTGCATAACCATGCCACAAGTGGTCGAAGTGTTCGACCATGTGAAGTTATCCGACACTCGATCGAGAAAGTATTGAACAGTCCATGGATGATATAACATCTCACCTGGAGTTCAACAAGATATCGTGAGGCATAGGGAGAGTTCACGAGAAGGTCTTTCAGTTCGATCAGATACGGACTAGTCATATGGAGACACGAGCTGGTCGTAGGCTAGTCGAACATGATCACTAAGTGGTCGAGACCAGGTCGTAAGGAGTTACGAACTTGTCGAGACCAAATATAAACTAGTCGTATAGAGATACGAGCTGGTCGTTATTGATATGGACTTGGTCGTAGATCATATTGCATTAAGGTTCGTCCGATATAATTCGTGTGTATTCGGGAATCGTTATGTTCTGCTAGGATCCGCTGATGACTCATGATCGAAAAGGAGTTTCTGAGTCACAACCGATCTTAGGATGGATCCACTTGTATGGATATTAAGGGATATGCTCACGATCTTAGGATGATGATACAATTGGTAATGGTAGAGATGGTTTGTCGAAACACTAGTTTTTGAAAAAATTAGATGTCATTAGCGAACGGTCATCGCCAAGGGCGGCGGTCAGACCGGCATTGATGGGGGTTTGACCGCCACCTGGCGGTCGACCGCCGTTAAGCGAGCCGAGTGGTCGGGCGGCCGATCGCCATGGGTGGCGGTCTGACCGACCAAAAAGGTGACTTTCGAATTCTAGGCTGGGCAAAAAAATAGAGTGTGTAGGCAAGAGAGGGGTTTCTTCTGCATTTCATCTCATAATTTTTGAAGTTTTGAGTAAAAAGTTCTATTCATTTAAATTTCCATAGGGGTTTCGGATTTTGTGGGGCATTTTGGCTAAGTCCTTGTGCTGGTGGTCAGACCGGCTATGCTACGCAGTCAAACCGGTTTAACCCTGTTCGCTGGATGGCATGGCGACAATGTTCATTCGTTAGGTCAATTTCATGGGTTTCAGTGTATATATGTTGCAATATGTATGTTTAGACTAACGTGAGTCAAGTTGCGAAGAACTTGTTCCCAGAATTAATCTCTTAGTCTATGGTTGTGCAGGAGGCTTGGAGGTCAATGACAGTCAACGACGAGGATGATCGGGACTAGTCTTAGAGTGATGAGGTCCAAAATGATCAAAGATGCCGGGCAAAGTCAGTGGACTCAAGCATAGCGCAAAATGGACATGGATAACCGAGTGGGAAGTTCGGTGCGACAGGTTGCTTCAAATGACGTGGGGATCGGTGTAAGTGCTATGGTGGTTTCGGTGGGAGCCAGATGGGAGAGACTTACCGATATGAAAAGAGCCGTTGATCAACCTACACGTGGCCAAGCGTGAGATTGCTTTATGAAGATTAGACTCGGTCTTTGCAAAAGGATCGGGAAGGGGTATTTTGGTACCTTCAGCCAAAATACTGTCTTGGTGACTTTTGGCTAAACCACGATGCAAGACGGTGCAAAGGGAGGCTGTTTAGGTCAAATGAAGATAAAGATCACAAAGAAACGAATTCGAGAAGCCCGATTCGTCATCCATTTTGAGAAGCGTGTGTGATTGTAGACCCATCTGTGTGTGGGTTTAATGGATGCCCATTAGGGTATTCTCTCTCAGCCTAGCCTCCACTATAAAAGGGAATGTCCAGATGTGGAGTAGCTAAGTCCTACCGAGAGAAAAAAAACCTTAATTTATGTTTTGGGATTTTTGGAGTAGTTGAGGCTAGGGTTTCTGTGAGATGAATTGATTGTGTGCCCAAGTGTTGAGATTTTGTCTTCTATGATGGAGTGGTTGTAAACTAACATCAATCTCAAATCAATTCAAGTAAGATTCATTCAAGATGAGTCTCTTCTTGTTCTTACTATCTCTATTTGGGGACTTTTGAGTTTTTGGTGATCCGTTGGTTTCTTCATGTGATCTTGTTTGCTGTCACATGTGAGAATGCATCTATGATCATCTTGATAATCTTTTACACATGAGCAAGTTTTAGTATCATAGTTTGATTTTCCTAGGTTCTTGTTCCATCCTTCCATCATCTATGAAATTCATAGAACCTTGCCCTTGATATTCCCGTTCGTCTGTTGGAATATGTTCCTGACCATCATGATGAGTTATGGTTGAAATTTGAGGGGATTTGGATCACCGGATCAAAAGTTGAGTCAATTTACGATTTTGATTTCGTGCTGATTTCACTGTTCATTGTAATGTAGATCAGACCGCCCCTAGTGAGAGGTCAAACCGCCATGCCACCGGTCAAATCACCCATATTGAGAGGATTGACTGCACATCTTTCTTTGATTTGGGTTTTTAATATTTTTTTGTTATTGTGCTTCAGGGTTTGGATTGGGTTCAATACAAGACTTCCGCTGTGTTTGTACTTCGATCTTCATAGCTTTCATAGCTATTGTAGCAAGAATTAAGTTGAATCCAATTAAAGTGAAAAATGTAGTGCTCATATTCACCCTCGTAGTCGCTGTTTGGTCTAACAACGTGGCTAAAACTTTTATATTTTGTCTTGTACCAAATATGCTTATAATTTATGGTATGTGGTTCATTTCATATTTTATTATTCCATCTGTGGTATAAATTACTAATTTCTTATACATTATACGGTAAAGCTGCAAAATGTAGTCAATAGTGTTTCGTTCCCTGCACATTGGGGATGGGAATGGGAGCAAACATGCCCTGGCAATAAATCGGGATGTGACCGGAGGGCATCCCGTGTCAAACTGTTTCGTTGCTATACTCGCTGACAACCATCAAATTAGTCTTATGTGTTGAATATCCACAGAGTAATTTGCTATTCTCTAGCTAAGCGTAGAAATAGCTATTCTACGTCTAGCTAAGCGTAAAATAGTTATTCTACGTCTAGCCAGCTCACTGTGCGTGATCCAGGCCTAGTGTGACGTGCGCACGCCTAATCCCATACGGCCGGCCCATCAAACACAGTTATCGGGTTAGAATAGTCTATCCGCGCAGAACTCGATTTGATGGTAAATGTTAGGAGACACAACAATAATTCGTGTGTCACGTTTACTGCACGTTTTTGGGAAAGCGGATTTTTTGAGCTCGTTTGGTTGACAGTAAAACATAACAGCAAGCATAGTAATCGTCGAATGTTTTTACCACCACGCCATGCTTGTGGACAAGACATCTTTTTTTTGCGATAGTAAAAAGATTGTTCTAAGGATAGTGAACTATAGATATATGTAAGGTAATTGTGTTAGATTATTTTACTATATAGTTCTAACGTAGTAAATGAGAATTTGTAGAATAGTAAAAATGAACGTTCCTACGAGTAAATTTGTATGACTTGTGTCGACGATCGAGTTATTGATCTTATGAAATAAAAAGAGGAAAATGGAACAGAGTTGTTGGGAAAGAATGAGGCTGCACTTTATTGCAATGAAGTGGCTATTACAAGGGGGTGCTTTCGACTAGGCGGTGGACTAGTCCTAATTACATTGAGAGTATCTACTTGTCTTCAGAGTGTTGGGTCTTTGATTGCCCAAGCTTGTTGTCGATGTCGGATCAGATTGGATTATCTTGTTCCGGATTGTCTTCTCGCTGCCCATCATCTACCCTTAAATAACCGATGAAGATGTGATAGTTACTCCTGAAGGAGACACCCTTTGGAAGTGTCGCGTCTGGTCGGAGAGGGTGGCAATTGCTGAAAAACCCACTGACTAGCTGTTAATGTCAGTGAGAGATAAAACCATATAGTGGTAATTGCCAGTAACTTAGGACTATGAGACGTCGTGTGGTATGAAACAAATATGACATGTGTTCCATACATCGCACGGAAGGAATATACTTGGAACAGGGTTCAAGTGTCATTTCAGAGTCTTTACGAGCAGTCACCTAGTCGGGGATAAGGTGCAGGATTTCATCTGACCAGGGTACCCACAATGTAACCTCTAGAACCCTCACGACCAGGGGGTCGTTAACCTTAGGGGTTACGACCATGAAGGACATGTGGTCATTAATTAAATATTAAAGTAATATTTAGATATTTAATCCTTGTCGGCTAGCCCCCGATCTTTAAATGAATTTGTATTTTGAAGCCCTTTCGACGAAGATTATTATCGGGAAAAACCCTCGCCTTAATGGTGAAGTTAACAAGGTGGTCTGAATTCATTTTAAAGTAGAGAAACTGTTTGGAGAACCAAAGAGGTTTCTATCCATTGGACTTTGGGCAACTCTCAATTGCAGTTAAGGATTTGCGGCTATAAAATCCCAACAGCGTATTGCCTTAGGTCTTTTACGCTCTTCAGATTTTCCTTTTCCTTTTTCTCTTCGCTGAGAACTTTCCTTCGACTTCATTTCATCTTCTCGCCCAAACTCAAGAATTTAGAGAAGAACGAAATGCTCCCCGACCGGTCCTTGATCTCTCAGAAATCTGCGGTCAAAGAACATTCTCTGAGCAGCGAGGAGGGAGAAATCTCAGTTTTTCTCGCATATCTTGAATGCGGATTTAGGCTACCAGCCCACCATTCCTCTATAGAGTTCTTGAATACTACAGAGTGGATCTGGTGAACTTAGCCCCCAACTCTATTGCCAACCTCAGCATCTTCATATATATCTGTGAAGTGTACCTGGGGATTCTGCCCAACCTGAATGTCTTCAGGTACTTCTACAAGATGGTGAAGTCAGGGAAGTCGAATGCATCACCTAGAGAGTGTGCTATTCGCCTTCATGAGTGAAGGGTTGGGGAGTACATCCATATGTACTCCAAATCTTCGTGGTCATCATGGAGGAAGAGTTGGTTCTACATGACGGTCACCAAAGAAGACAACCCTAAATTCCTTAGTTAGATTAGTTAAGCATCTATTGTGTATTTGTGAAATTTTGGACTTTGTAAAACATTTTGTTGCAAAGCAAATGTGTTAAAACCCGATTTCCTAAACCCTATATTGAAAATCCTTTGGTTGTGAAAGACTAGAATTCCAAACCTAGAATCCAATACTCCTCCTCAAATTCAAAATGCTCAAATTGAATTTGGGGCAAAACTAAAAGGGTTCAAGCGTGGGAATGTTTATTTTGGAATTCAAATTGTAAACAGTAAAACCTCTAATGCTCCTAGAATGCTTAAGGTACTTTCAAAATAATTCTTAAAATTCAATTTTGCAAATATCCTTTCTTTATCTCAGAAACACAAACTAAATTTTATCTTTGAAAATATAGTAGGACCCTAAGTTGGAAATATTTTATTTGAACTATATCTCGCTCTCATATGCTTGTTTGAATTTTTATGGAATTTTGGAGGTTATTTTGTTCCTATTCAATTTGCATGTTCAATTTTGAATTTGAATTTAAAATACAAACAAATCATTTGAAAAGTGCATGGAATTTTTTTTCTACATTCTGGAACAACTAAGAAAGTCACCTTCAAAATTTCACGTCTTTTATAATTGCTATTTTTAAACAACTAGTCAAAGTAGTAAATAAAAAGTTAAAGAGTAAAAACAAAAATAATCTCCCTTGTGTATTTAACCTCCCATAAAAATTTTGTGATTTTTGGAGCTAAACATCCTTGTCTGAAAATTACCTAATCTCAGCCATTTTTAGAATTTCTGGAAAACCTTTTTCCTTACCCTCCAACTGTTCCTCTGGTCCGAACCGTGTTGCCACCGCACCCACTCGCCCGATCCACTTATCTTCTTCCATTGATGACCCGACCCCACCGGCCAGGTCTTCTTTCCCACGTGGCGCTGCGCGTAGAGCCACCTCGCACGAGCGTGCGCCGTAGTAGGTCTCCATGCTATGACAGCCAGCTCCGCCCCCAGTCTCGGACCGTTCTGATGAGGACATCACTGCTATTGATATGAACACTCCTCATGTGCAAGGTCCAATTACTCGGGCACGTGCTCGTCAACTTATTTATTAGGTAAATCCGTTTCTAGGGCTGAGTGTATTATTTGAGAACTCCATGATGCTGTCTAACGGAGATGATTTACTTATACTTAGGAATCTAGGACTACGACCAGTTCAAGAAGGTCTACGACTAGTTCTACAGGGTCTACGACTACTTCAAGAAGATCTACGACCAGTTTCACCAGTACTCGATGAGCCCAATACTCGTTGGACTAGTGAATAAGGTGCTGCGTCACCGTTTGGCCTAATAGGGTCTTGTAAGCATGTCGATGTCGGAGTCCAGGTTCTGTACGCCTCTTTCCACGGTCGCACAACCCTAGGTCGACCTCCTCACGTCCCTCTCTATATATACAGTAGCCATCATAGTTTAACGTGGGTTTTTCTTTGAGATTATTCTGCTTAGCAGTTTCGCCGCACGTTTGGTTAAGGAACCCCACATTGTGAGCTTCATCTATATTCGCAATACAATATCAGATTGCATCTTCTACTTTCTTGCTTGTGTTTTCGATTCGCATGCAGGAGATAGCCTTCTTAGCGAGGTCAACCGGGTTCGGCACGGTTTGATCTGTTTTGGTCAGAGCCTTCGGATCATTAACGTCGAGTTCTCCACAATCGACTTATCAGTACCTTTCGGAAGATCGGGCCACCGTCACATCACGTTCCGCCTATGGTTTGCCCGCGGTTTCACCCGCACATCCATGCCACGCCCATGTGTCACCCTTGCTCTGAGCTTGCACCACGCGCCCGCGCCCGTTGCATTCGTCCGTGCGTCGCCATGCTGTTGCACCGAGAGCTTCGCCAACACCTGGTGCTCTCCGCCTCCCCTCGTCTATTTAAGATTTGCCCGAAGCTCCTTTTACCCTTTCGCCACTTTGCCCTACCTCCCATCTCCACTTCTCTCCTCTCCAAAGTTCTAACCAAGCTTCAAGCTCGAGCTCCAAATGTCAGACCACCGCGCCACTTCAACACCGCCAGTGTTCCAGTGTTCCTAGTCCTTTTCTTTTCACGTCACTTTGCGTTTCAGCCCCTAAGAGTATTTCCCCTAATCTAATTTCACTTTTCATCCTCAAGAACTCGTCGCCTCCTCCTTCTTCTTTAGCTCCGGCTAGTTGAGCCGAAACCTCCGAATCATCCACTTCGGTGAGCTAAGCTCCAATTCACTCCTCCCTGATCACCTCCTTGCTTCCTTTGAGCTATCCCGGGGGATGCTCAACATTTTGTGCAGAGCAACGTCGCTGCCTGACTAGTTTTGTTTAATGACCAGGTTGAATGCGCTAATGATTCACCGACACGAGGGACCGGGCATTTAATTGTACAAGTAAACACACCCTTGGTCCAATGGACCGGTGGACTGTGCTGTGGACTTAAGGTCCATGCACTTTTTGGTGAGTCAAGTCCATGACATGTGGTCCCGACATGTCAGTAGGGATTTAACCGGAGAATTTAAACAAAAGGAAAACACTATGGGTAGGACCCACCAGTCATTAAATGTGGCTAGCATAAGCCGAGTAAGAAAAGTATTTAATGTGAATTAATATCTAAAATGAATTATTGTTACAATAAAAATTGAATTAACTTCACAATTCTATAAGAAATTCATATGAACTCCAAATGAGATGAATCTAATTAGGTTGTTCATAAAATTTTATTATTTACCCATTTTAGTAACTTGTGTCTCCACCACTATTCTATAATTTTTTGCGAAAATATTTAAATTCGGACAGAAGCAAGAGAGATAGATTTTTCAGCATTTAATCAATTTAAGATTTTTAAACTGCTATAACTTTCATATACAAACTCCAAATGAAATAATTCCTTCACTTAAATTCATATAAAATCATACTCTAAATTTTATATTAATTTCATAATTTTTGGATAATTTTGAAATTTTGGTGTTTATTCGATGCTTTCACTTTGTCGATTCTTTTCGTTAGATGGCGGTGATTCAGGAGTGCAATTGAGGTGTTCGTGAGAATATTCGGAGTACCAATGTAATACCCCGAAAACGGATCGGTAAATAGAGGTTCAGTCGGAGGAGAAAAATGCAAAGAAAGGAATATAAATTCTGAGAAAAGAGGGGGGTTTTCGCATTTTTACGACAACTGGCCGCAGTCGCGCCCAGTGGCCCAAGAGGGGAGGCCGCCCAAGGGGCCGGCCAGGGAGGGGGAGCCCCAACCCTAGCCGCCTCCCCACTCATTCCTCTCCTCCCTAGAGCCGCCACCTCTATTCCCCTCCTCCCCGGTGTTCCTTGCTGCTCCTTGACGGCGTCTCGCTGCTGCGGAGATCCCCGGTGTCGCCCCCAAACTCTCCCCCGAAGCCGTCTCCTTCCAACGGCGCCGCCGCCCGTTCGCCGGCGATCTTGTGGCCGGTCTTGGAGAGGGAAGGGAGGAGAAGGGAGGGAGGTTCTTGGGAGGTGGATCCATGTCTCCCTGCATATCTTCAAGGGTAACGAATGTTTTAGTGGTAGTTTGATTCGGTTTTATTGATTAATGGTGGATTAGATCTAAATCGGGTTCTGTCCTGGAGATTCCAGAACGCATCTGTCTTCTTGCGCGGCCAGTTTCGACCCTTTAGAGGCCGAATCTCGGGTTGACCTCTCCTAGAGATATGTTCCTGGTTTCATTAGCTTTCTTTTGGCACCTGGATCACGAATGTTCACCCAGTAGTTTAAAAGTTATGACTGTTTTACCACGTACTGCTCTGTCTGTCAGAAATTCTAGGTATAGTCGGTTGCACCTAGGTTTTGATCTAGTTAGAGTCAGAATCAGGTCGGCCACCCAACTAGGTTTATGAAGATAATTTCACCATGTTTCCAGGCTGATAAATATCACTTTATTTGGATCAGTGGTTTAAAAGTTAGAGCCTTTTCTTTAGGGCTGTTCTGATTTCTGGGCAGACTGCAGTTATAGTTTTTCATTGGATGGTTAGACCTCTGTTTTGGCCGAATTAGAGTTTACCACCAACTAGAGTTTCGTAGCCCTTTAAGTTAAGAAAAGATGAGCACTGGTTTCAGGTCTTTTGGACTTACGGTTTTTTATTGGTGAATTTTCTAGTAAAACTGCCAGATTAGGGATATTTGGAATGTTTGGGTAAATTGATCAAATTGAACTTTTGTTTGGTTGGTTTGGCTAGGGATTGTGGGAGGACACGTGTAGCATTTCCATACTCGTTTGTCCCCATTTTGATTATTTTATATTGTAGGCGGTGAAGCGGTGAGTGGAGGGGTATCTCAATTACCTCCCAACCCGGTGCAGCGCGGCAGGTAAGTAACTTGTATACTATGATTGATGCATTATGTGATGTGTGAATGAATGATTATAATTGTTCGTATTTGTATATGAATGCCATGTGTACCTTTTCATTTATGAGTACTATTCAATCTTGCCATGGAATCACATCATGACATGCATAAATTATCTTTGTAAGACCCATCAATTCCAGTATGGGCACTTGAAAATCCCATCAATTCCAGAATGGGTACGTGAGTCCACCATTCCAATGTGGGCCACGTTACGTGAGTCCACCATTCCAATGTGGGCCACGTTGGACGGCCGTATGAAACGTTCTTCATACGGTTACTTTAAGTGAACACCGACGGTGTTTCACCATTGCATCGCAGATATGCTGCAATATGTCCAATTCCTTCACTGCATCATTCCATTTCATCCATTCATAAGAATTGTATCCAATAAATGTTCATTCTGTGATAATGTATATGGTTCATTGGATGTTGATTGTTACTTTCAAGTACTTGCTGAGTCTTTGGCTCATTCTTGCTTTGTTGTTTTATTTAGGTAAATGACAAGGAAGAGTGGTTTCATGGAGGGTAGCTCAACACGATGCACTCACTACCATAATCCAAAATATTTGAGAACTTAATATTATCTTCTATTTATGTCTTGTGTTGAAATGTAATAAGCCAACTTGGCTGTTTTTACCATATCTATCTGAAATATTTATTTCCAATCTGTTGATTAAACTGTTGATGATTCCCTGTTCACATATATCCTTGTGGTACGCCAATTCCAGTAATACTTATAGTTGCGAATTTCCTAAAGATTAGTGATTGTAGGTGACATCTTGACTTCCTTATAGTCAGGGTGTTACAACCAACAAGAAAAGGCAAGCTATTTGTTTTCATGTTGATCCTATTATATTCCAAACTATTATCTTGTTTGGCCACTGTATGTATGCATACTTTATTTATCAAGCTATTTTTGTCGATTAGAGGTAGCTAATCCTATTGCACGAATTCCATAAAATTGTTCATCCCCGATAAGAGCCTAAGTTAATAATTCCACTGGTTAATTAGAGCCCGGTGGATGTTATGTGGTCTATTAATGCTGATTCGATTTGATGCTTAGCAATACTTAGCTTCTGGTGGATTGGGCGGTTGTCGACTTTGTTGATAACCTTGATCATATAAATCATTTTTTATTATGTTATGTACAGCGCCCCGCACTGTCATAATTTGAAAACAAAAAATGAAAATAAAAGGATTTGAACTTGGCCATATGATTTGTTGGTGTGGTTGGATGCCTAAGTCAACAAGGATCGAACATCTTGGACACTGACCCAAGCATTATTGCATGCATCCACATAAGGGGGATATGGGACCCCTCTTGACTTAGTACTTTGGTGTGTGTTTGCTACGAGTCGCAGGTGGTTGTTGTTGTGTTAAAATTTTTTTTGTTATTGTTGGGTGTGCGGGGTGGGATCCAGGTTTAGGTTCCCTACTCCGAGGGGCATCGGTAGTTGACCAAGCCTTTACCCCGAGGGGTAGTTAACCGAGGCTTTACTGGTAGCTCTAACACAACGTATGGTTCCTCCATGGGAGCCCTGTCTGTACACACAAGGGCAGTTCACGGAGGGTTAACCCCCATATGGGTGGCACGTAGTTAATGCACCATATTAGAAACGTATCGTGGGACTTAGCTCTGCCGGTATTCCTCAGGAAGTGTGCTCTATAGCTTGGAAAAAGGGCGGTTTGGCGTGTGGGTAAAGTTGTACACCCCTGCAGGGTATAATCTATTCGAATAGTCACATCCTTAGTTATGGACACGCTTGGTTAGGTCTCAACAAGAGTTGGACTCAATATTTTGGAATTTTAAACTTAAAACTTAATCGAGTGGTATTGATAATGGTTCTCATATTATGTTTCGTGCTGCAGGGGCAGCCAGATGTTGATATTAGTTGTCGTCTAATGTTAATTACTCGCTGTTATTTGAAGTATTAAAAATATTTGCTCACTTGCGATTTAAATCTACTACATTGTATTCAAATTGAAATATTACTTTGTGCTGAAAATGGACCCTATAGCCTTCTCAATTGAGTAGGGCTTGCATGTAGCTATGTATAGGCTTAGTAAAGTCTTACAGAGTACATTCGTGTACTCACTGTTTACTTTTATTTACTAATATGGATAGTAGGTGTTGCGACCGAATCGGGTAAGGAAAGATGCGCAGAAAACATCGTTTTGCTATGGTTTGAACCCAGACGGTTGCCCTGCGGGTTATGGCAAGCCATTGGGACTTTATTCATGGTTAATACAAAATTTTATTTTAGTTTATTCACTGTTTTCCGATGCGTACTTGATATTTTATTTTGTTATTTGGCCGGTCAGCCCTTTGTACGAAACTGAACCTTGTATGTTCATATGTTGTAAACTATGAAGATTCCGGTATTGTAATGACTTGTGTATGGATTGATATTAATGTTTGTGATGGCGTATGTGTACCGCTCCTAGAAGGTACATAATACACCAAAAGAAGGAGATTTAATTTGTGATGCTAGGACTAATAGGAAGGTTAAGCATTACAAGTAAAATCGCCAATGGCTCACACTATTGGCAAGGTGCGGGACTTCGTCCGTGAGGACAAGGTACATGACTTCGTCCGAACAGGGTACCCACAATGTATCCTCTGAAAGCCTCACGACCTGGGGGTCGTTAGCCTTAGAGGTAACGATCACGAAGGACATACGATCATTAATTAAATATTAAAGTAATATTTAGATATTTAATCCTCGTCAGCTTGCTTTTCACTGGTCGGTAATGTCGTCATGTTGTTCCACTGAGACCGTTTACATATAATACAGTAAGATAAACATGTTATTCAGTAAACATGTTCAACATATACAATAACTTCAACTCCATACTGGATTTTTTTTTTCATTTTTTGTATTTATATATGGCTAAACAAATAGAGCTACTCGCTTCTTACAATTTTTTTATTAAAAAAAGTAGAAATAAAAAGATCAAGTTTTTCTAGCGGCCTAGGTAGACTACTATCTCCGTCTTCAATTCTTCGTAGGCAACATTAGAATCAGAGGGTACAGGATTAGTATAGTTCAATTCTTCAATGAATCGTACCTGATGGAGAGTAATGCGATGTGATAATTCATCTTCGGTAGTGGATGACCATTCTTATAAATCAAAGAGTAACTTTGGCGCGTGAGATGAAGTGTCGCATCGAGAGCCGAAGCGGCATTGTTGTGGTCAAGAGATCATTTTGGGTGTCGCTTACCAGAACCTCTGCTCACACACATTTTTTCAAGACAGTAAAACCGTACCCAACATATGGTAAATCTATTCGAACATAGAGTAATTACGAAATCGACAAGGTAAATAGTAAAGTAACTAGTACCATACAGTAAATACACTTGAGGTTGTTTCTAAAGTCATAATATAGTAATATTATACATAACATGTGGTAATCTTTGTACTCCAATTTTATCACAGATAACTACTCGGTTTTTTCCCTATTTTGAATCAAGGGGAAAGTCGCAGATATTACATCATGGGGCCGCATCGTCCGAGTGTTTCTCCCACAAAACAGCAAATCACATTTTCTCTTTCCGGCGGTGTGCTAAACCCTCAAAGGAATGAAAAGCGCAAGGTCTCCCGCGAGCTCTACCGACCAACATTCGCATCATGAGCAGAGGCGATCTTCGATTTCAGCACCATCTTACCCCCGCACCGCGCAAGGTTAGAAAAATACCCCTATTCTTTTTAGTATAATGGTTTTGCTCTCTCGCCAAGTGGATTTTTCTATGGTTATGCGCAGTAAATTAACCCCAAACTTCATAATTGTTTGCTACACTGGGTGATTTGTGCTCTCAAATTTCTGAGCATTTTGGGGATAGTTTTTCCTCTCTAGATTTTAGTAAAACTCCTCACATGCAATAATTCACCCATTCCGTTTTTCTTGTTTTCTCTGGCAGTAAATGAGGACAACCAACGACACACCCTCTAAGGTGAGGAAGATCACCATCGAGGGAAGTCAGATGACAATGGAGATTACTTGGCCCCCTCCCAAGTTCGGCCTATCTCCTCGGATGCACATGTCGCACACGCTTGCATGGGTGTTTCTTGGAAGAAACAACCTAGCAAGAAGAGGAAGGCAGTGGTGCCTGCGACAGAGAATGTTGTCGCCTTGCGATGAGCCCGCCCCCGAGACTGCCATTGTAAGTTTGTGCGCATATAGCAGTAAATGCTCGTCATTTTTACAGTAATGTGATAATATCATAGAATGTTATATTTTTCACATCAACATTAAACATGAGTTATGATTGCGGTAATTAGTAAGCCATATCGTCAGTAAAATGATGTTACATCGAATGCAGGCTCCGCACAATAGGAGGAAGGGACCTTAGACGACGTGCATAAGGTACGCTACTGCCCTCGTCGCCGCCTCCATCGGTGAGCTGACATTAGAGCAAGGGAACGAGGTCACGAGGATGGGGTTCGACGGCCTGCTGAAGTTCAACCTCGACAGATTGGAGAAGAGGGATATGTTGTACTTCCTAATGGACATGATTCACCCAGTTGAGATGGTCATCAACACCCGAAGAATCTAAGATTCATTTTAATGTTTTGGTAATTAAAGTCAACCATGTGTTACTAACTAACCTGCTTTATCAAGTGATTGAAAACGTTAGCCTCGGATTAAAAGAAAGGAGCACTAAATGTCCCCAAGTATTGGATATCAACATCATCTAGCTCAAAGCAAAGGTATCTAATAGAATATGATCTTTTCATAGTTTTACTGGTTTACGAGTATGAAGGATAAAAGATCGGATTGCTAGTATAGATAGTCGTACTATGAAGAGTGATCAATAGCTAGTAGCTTGATAGCAAAGTGTGCCATAATGCTCAAACTCAATTTGTTGAATATTGGATTTCTTTGTGATCCTTCGGCCATATTTCATTTGTTTTTATTTGCTTGGCTGCACAGACTCCAGGTGGAGGTCCGGACTGATTGGACCCCTGGTTCACCTGTGCGGATAACTTTTTCCAGAGAGCTCCTGATTTGCATTTTTGCTGGCTGGACTAACCGCAAGCAGAAGTCCGAACTGACCGGACTCCTAGTCTATGTCGGGCGGTCAGGTTTTTTCATAGACTCTTTTGGTTTCACCTTTTCTTTATTTTGCTTTCCGTACTGACCGTAGTTGGAGGGCCGGACTGACCAAACCTCCGGGTCTTTGACGCGGTCAGATTTTTCTAGAGAATGGTATTTTTGGGTCTTGCTACTTATTTCTACACGACGGACTGACCGCAGGTGTGCCCCGGATTGACCGAACTCCCGGTCAATATAGGGCGGTCAGTTTTTTCTAGGAGCATGTATTTTCTGGTTTGGAAATCTTTGAACCCGGTCTGACCGGACCTTGAGTGGGCAGACTGATCGGACCAGGCATAACAGATAGTTTCTGTAGCATTAATTATTGCAAAGTTTACAATTATATCAGAGTCCGGATCGACCGACTTGCTAATTTTGCACAGTCTCGAGTGCCAATAGCTAGTAAAGTGGGTGGAGGCCATAAATACCTCGTCCACTACAAAAAGGGAGTCTTTAAGAACCTCATTGAATAGTCTTGAGCCCTTTGCTTCATGTTCTACTCTTTGAGAGCAAAATTTCCATCTTGCAAAGGTTGTAGAGGTTTGCCCAAGTGCATTGAGTTGAGTTTGATTCTTGTGGCACTGCATCTTCAAGCAAAATGTTGTTGGTTTATTACTCTTGGAGGTTCCCGCCTCCTAGACGGCTTGAAGGAAATGATTCGGTGATCTTCTAAAGAAGATTGTGAGAAGACCGGAGTGTTTGTGAAGGTTGGAGCTCGCCTCTCCGTAGTGGAGAAGAGATGCCTCTAGTGATCGAGGGGTGTGCTCATGTGGAGCTGGCTTGATTTGTTCAAGCATTCTCAACGTGGATTAGTGGAGACAGGCAAGTCTCTGAGACAATAGGAAAACATCGGTTGTCTCCATATTGTGGTTTATCCCTTTTACTCTTCTCTTAGTGCATTTGTTTTTAAAGCAATATTGTATCTTGATTAGGTTGTTTAGCTTAATCTAGAGTAATTAGTGCACTTAGAAAGACCTAGTGTATTTAGCCTTTGAATTGTCAAATTGTCTTTCACAGCTTTAAATTGCTAAAATCTGTTTTTAGCCTAAAAAATTTAAAAATCACCTATTCAACCCCCTTCTAGTCGGTTATCCATGATCTTATTGTAATATCCCAAAGTGAATCGGTTTTTCAAAGAAGTCTCTGGAGAGGAGTGAAACAAAATCCATAATTATCTTTTTCATCGGAGGGTTTTCAACGTTTTTTCGGCAGAACTGGCTCTGGCCGCAGCCCAGAAGGGCCCATGAGGGGCCGCCATGAGGGGGTTTCTCCCTAAACCCTAGCCCCACTTCCCTCTCTCCCCACTCCTCGCCCCAAGTCTCCACCCCCTTCCTCCTTGGTGCGCCGCCCCTGTCCCTTTCCCCTTCCCCAGCGCCTCCACCACCCCTCTCTGGTCCAGCACCTCGCCGGGGACACGCCGGGTAAGTTCATCTCCAAGGGTAAGTCCCCGAGCTCCATTAGAGTGGTGTTATATTTTCGCTCACATTGCGCAAAGATCCAGAATCTGTAGGCGTTCTTGTACGTCTGTTTTCGTGTAGTTAGAGACCCAATTGGGAAATCTAGTCTCTTAGAAAATTGTAGTGCTCATTCATATCTTTACATAGGGGCAAACATCCCTCAATTTGGAGTTACGGTTTAGAAGTTATGATAGTTTCTTTGCGACTGTCCAGAAGGGCTGACGAGAATTAACAGTCACATTGTCTGGCCAATATAACTTACTTAGAGACCGAATCAGAAAGTTCACCCAACACGAATTTTGTAGGCAATCCAGTAAGCTTTCCATATTAGTAAAGAATATTATTTTTAGTGGTTTCAATCAAAAGTTATGGATTTTATACTACTGCTGTATTTCTGACTGATAGATTGTAGGAACAGAAACTTTACCTAATCATTAGATTTATTAGAAGGCAGAATCAGAGGATGTTTCCAGCTAGATTCTCGTAGAATATGTTGTCATGTTTTCTAGAGAGTCCAGGATCACTCCGTTCCGAGTTGCGGTTTGGGAGATATGATGAACTCTTTCCTGCTGTCCTGAAAACTAATCAACTATCAACTTGTCTTTTAAGTTATGACTAAGTTATGGGCAGAATCAGGGTTTCCACCCAACTAGGTTGTTGTAGAATTTTTTATAAACTTTCTGTATTGATAAAGAACACTCAATTTGGATTTGTAGAACAAAAAATATGATTATTTCTCTACTGCTACGTGGTTTTGTTAGACAGATTGGATGCTCGACTTTTATTGGATTGTTAGCATAGGTTTTTGCCGAATTTGAAAATTCCGCCAATTATAATTTTGTGGAGGATATCGTTATCTTTCCACGTGATCTGAGAACACTCCGTTTCGAGTCTCAGAGCAAGAGTTGTGTTGCTTTTAGTACCGCTATCCACTTTACTGTCCTGCTAGACTATCGGTTTAATTGGGTAGATCGACTGTGCGAACCTTGGGTTTAGGATGCTGCGACTAAGCATTTCGAGTAGCATCCTTTTCACGTTGTTACTTATTTAAGTAATTAATTTGTGTAGGAGAAGAGAATTCGAGATTAGTGGTCTCGTCCTTGCCTCCTAACGTGTCGTAGTTCGAAAGGCAAGTACAATTGATTTATCTTGTTTGTTCCACTTGATTGATGAATGTGAAATGGGTAATTTCGGTATTCCTTGTTTCCTTTTCATAGTTGATATACCATGAATCTTCAATAATAAGACTACGTTCATTATATTCGTTTGTTCCTTCGTTCCTGTTCGCCCACGGGAGTGGGTAGTGAAGTCCCATAATTTCAATATGGGCAAGTACATGGTAATTCTTTATGTTGATAAATAATGAGTGCTTGTGTTCATGCTGTTATTTCTATGATCCATGATTACTTTCAATGCTTCATGTTCCTTTCATATCCGTTAATCCATGTTGAAAGAGATGATGTCTTTCATTATTTATGTTTCATTTCATTCATTCATTTGTTCATGTTTCTTCCACGGGAGTGGAAAATAAAGACCCATCAATTCCAGTATGGGCATTTAAGACCCACCATTCCAAAGTGGGCAGATTTGGACACCCATATGAAACGTTCTTCATACGGGATTTGGATCCCCGTATTTCGTTAAATGCGGGCTTAAGTGAACACCGACGGGTGTGTCACTAGCTATACCGGTATACGCATGAGTGTAGTGCTTCATTTCATTCATTCCATTCATTCATATGTTCCTGTCAGTTCTATGTTCATATTCTTAATGACAATGTATTGTTCATGTTCAATGCAGTTCAAATTATTCTTTGTACTTGCTGAGTCTCGGACTCATTCTTGCTTTGTTTGTTTATTTTTAGGTGATCGTTGATGATGACTCTATTGGGAGGGAGTAGGCACACACTATTCATTCACTTCACCACACTGCATTTTCAATAATAAGACTTGGTTATGTCTTTCATTCGTTAATTGATGAACTGTAATAAATAAAGTTAGATGTGGTTGTAATTCTCTCCATGTTATGGTTGCTTAAGTACTGCTTGTGGTCCTTAATCACCCCTTGGATTTAGTCATTTGGATTCAGACTTTATTCCTGCATTTGTTTAATTATATGTTGATCTCTATGTCATTAGATGAGTTATTATTTTAAATTCTTCTAAATTATGGTTGTATGTTAGATTCTTTAGGTAACATTTTGGCTTCCGAATAGCCAGGGTGTTACACCTATAGCACCGGCGGTAGAAGGAGCTTCTCAATTACGCCTCACACAGTTAAGTGCATTCTCGAGATCCCTTGTGGCGGCGGCGACGCGCCGTTGGTGACCCAGGTCGCAAGGACCTTTGAGCTGGCCGAGCTGAAGCATCTGCTTGGGATACAACAGGACTCAAACATCAAGAACACGACATTGATCACGCAAATTAAGACCGGAGGCACAGACGCTCCTTTTTTCGACCACCAACATCAACATAACCGGGAAGGATGCTCTAGTGACGAAGGATCTGGACAAATTAGCCGGCGTCAATTGGTGCAAGGCCATCATTGACGACCTTCGAGAGTTCGTTCGCAACTCGAACAAGAAGAAGGACAACACCACCAAGCCTATCAGCGGATGCACCGCCTTTGTGCTTGTTAGTTCCACAATAAACCTAGTCACTACATTTAGTATTTTTTGCACATTGATAAGCAGTAAAATGTGTAGAGCAGGATCACAATATTTATTAATATTAGATCCCAGTAAAACAGAGTGCACACACCAGTATTGTTTCTCACACAAAAACGTAGTCTACCACACGTAGTAACTATATGTTTCGACTTTAGTAAAACGAACACCAACAAGCAGTAAAATAAGTAGATCATGTTCATAGTAAATAGAAGATCACACCTAAGTAAAACAGCTCGCCCGTACCACTAATAGCGATCTATGCTAACAACATCCAGTAAAAACCAACGAGCAGTAAAAAAAAATACCGTTTTCATGATCACAATAAATAGAAGTATCACATTCCAATAAAACAGCTTGTGCATACTTGTAAAAGTGATCCGCACTTATCACATGCAGTAAATACATGGTATAACTTTAGTAATACAAATTTTAACAAGTAGTAAATTATATATGACAGATCTACTACCTCGACAACCTGAGGTGCGTCTACAACATCGACGTCGTTGAGACTCCACGCGCCGCACAATTCACGACCGTTGTTGTCGAAAAGATAGTTGCGTCCGATAGGACGAAGGCCCCGGATGGCGTCGACACGTTCGGCAAGCTCAGCGTGAGTTATTGATGTTTGTCTGTTAGCAGTAAAACATGATGTTCATTACAATAATGTGGATAATATACAACAATAATTCTTTCATGTCGGTTGAGTCTGCCACCTTGGCGACAACAACGCTGACACCAGCATCACTGCTTCCCCCGCGGTGTCTAGTAGCCCCGCGCTACGTCCCAGTGTTGTCGCTGTTCCCTCCGACCCAAGAAGGGGTGGAGAGCAACGGATCCCAAGGTATGCCACTGCATCACGTAAACCAATGTAATATGTGCAGTAAAGAGACATGTTATACTTAGTAAAACGATAGCAAACACAGTAAACTGGCAAAGAAACAAAACAGTGCGAGTAAGATGCATGAAGAAATTGTATATTATAACAATAGTAAACATGAAAGCAACCCACAGTAATTTTTGTGTTGATGTAGTGTAATGTTCTCATGCAGTCTATGTCGAGTCAAGCATCGACAACATCATACACTCGATTGAAGCCGATGAGAGTATTTTTTCTGCAGGACGCTGCCGACAAATAAAAGCTCAAAATAAAGCTCGCTGACCCCAGGCAAGCAAAGACGACGAGCACAACATCGTCAAAAAAGGTGACACTGGTGGATAAGACCACTGTTGGGAAGAGCGTTCCTTCCCCAACCTAGAGGGGCACTAGCGATGCCGGTGCATTTAGGAAGAGATTGACAAAAACTCCCAGAAAGCTAGTGTCGCCATTCAAGCCGTACATGTGGCAGTCGGAAGCGCCCGTCACCACGGCCATGGAGGTGAGGGAGCTGATATGCAACGATGAGAGCCTCAAAAGATATGTTAATATCGACATATTTTTTACTGATACATAAACGTTGTTTTCACTGACCTGTCACTACATATGTTACTGGATCAACAAATGTTTTTTATCGCACCCATTTTTGTTTTTTTACCAAGGGTTCAATTATGTTTTGCTGCTAACACGAATGACATTTTTACTGCAGCCTTGTTCTGCTCCAGTCCAGCGACGAAATCATAACGGCCACTGGAAATGACATGGCGGAGTCGTTCAAGGACGGACAGATGACTGAAGACATGTTCATCTATCAATTCATCGAGTGTTTGCGCCAAGACGACGCTAACCCGAGGCCTCAAAGTAATGGCTACAGGGTGTTCCTACCCATCGAACTGTCGGTAAGTTATTTTTTCGCAAAAGCCTTTTTGACAGTAAATGTTTTACTCGCATAGCAGTAAATCCTACCGCCGCCCTCGGTAAGTTTTAAACTACTGTGCTTTACCCATCGACAGAAACTATTAAACGTAGAAGAGTACGTTAAAAACGAACAGTACAATACCGAACAGGTCGTGAGAATGCTGAAGGAGCATATGGCAACGGTAGACATCACACGCGTAAAGCTCGTAAGTAATTTTTGTCTATCTGACGCGCATCCTGTAAATGTCGTTCATAATCTAGTAAATTATATGTTTCACATACAAGAAATATCATACTTTCCCAATAAATCCAACGCATATCTAGTAAATATCGTTCATGATCTAGTAAATTATATGTTTTATTACAGTAAATCTCACATTTTACAGGTTTTTTAATCCCCTTTGCAGCTCTTTCTTCCAGTTATACACAGTCAACACTGGTCCGTCTACTGCTTCAACATAGTGCAAAAGCGTGTGGAAGTGCTGGACCCAAACAATTACAAGCAGATGGGCACAAAAGTGCAGGATCATCATGACCCAGTGAGGAAAACTATTATTCCTCGTCTATGTGCAGCCCTTGCAGACAATGACTAATGGTAAATTATCGATCGTGGTGAACTGGATGGTACACATGTTGGGGACGCCAAAGCAAGTCCTAGAAAATGACCATGTCTTCTTCGTAATGAAGTACTTGGAGTTCTGGGACGACGAAAGCTCGACGCTGGCCATACGGATAGAGCCGGTAAGAACTTCCAACCACCCGCAACAATGCAGTATTTTTAGATGTACGGTGTTTTGACATGTGACCCCTTTTTATCATGTGTATGCAGGAGAAGGGGAACGACTACATGGCCGAGCTGATGTTACATTTGTTGTACCACAAGATCAACAGTGTCAAGCCAATCCCCGACGCACTGGAGAAGTTTAGACCGCACAGCAAGCCGAAGTAGTTTTTTTGTTAACTTATATGATCCAGTTAACTTTTTTTTGTAACTAACAGTAACATGATATTTGTTTTACAGTAAACTTATGATTGCGGAAGGAATTATGTAACATATAGTAAAGATACGTTTCGGTAGGCATAGCAGTAATATCATGTTTGAATAGCGATAAAACATTATCACGTTTACAGTAACCACCAAAAGACAAAAAAATGCAAGTGTGTTTACCGCAGTAACATGACACGCCTTTATAAGTAATTTTGACATCATTACAGTACGATCACTGAATCTACGTTATCATTCACTGAATCAGTAACGTGACGTGCCTTTTTTGCAGTAAAACTAACATCCTGAATATGACGTCCCCATCTTTATCGCCAAAAAGTTTGTAAATATTTTTTTTAATGCCACATGTGACGCGCAATCATTTTATTGTCAAATTTTCACTGTCATTTGCGTGTTGAGAGGTTTTTTATCATCGATTTAGAACGACACTCTATCGCTTTATCGCTGCTTTGTTGCGCGACGCGGGTTTTATCATGGATCTCGAGCGGCAAGCGAGCGCTCCTCACGGGGGGAGCGTCATGTGATGCACTCACATTTGTTTTATTGATAGCCTTGAGCGAGAGTGCGATCCAACGAGCTTTTTACCGCTTTTGATACTCGCGCGGCGTCTTTGGCGCTATTGCGCAGCGTAGCGCACGGCCCAGATTCGGCCACACGCGGAATAAACACTGAATAGAGGTACCGTGTGTGTGTGTGTGTGTGTATATATATATATATATATATATATATATATATATATATATATATAACTGGTCTGAAAATAACGAATAGACCAATAACTACCAGCGTTACTGTAATCGATTCTTCGCATTCTCGGCATTGGTCTATCCAATACCTATCTGCGTGCCTTCAAGATATTTCGGGATTTTGTCTATCTTGGCATTCTCTCGCATTGGTTGATTTCCTATTATGCTCCCCCGTTTTGTGTATGTGTACGCGCACCAAAAAGTGGTACGGAGAAGCAGTAACTAGACATCTCTACTACTTAAAAGAAGGAATTGGTGGCGGTCCGTCCTCCGTCATATGATGTGAGCCGTTAGATCTATATTTCTTCATGAGATGTGAGTTATTAGATCTCGTTTTTTCTCGATTCCTCTCGTATGCGTTTGCTGACCACCCATAGCCTTCTCTCCACTCCCCACACCCCAACTACGCAAGAAGTCCAAAGATTTCATCGATCTTTTAAAAATGGGTTACCGCGGATCACTTGTATTGTAGACTGAGCACGACAACGGTTGACGAGATATGATTTTTTTAAATCTGTAGTAAAGCACGAGTATTGGACTAGTAGACCAAAAAGTGGTATGCGTATGCGCACAAAAAGATGGGATTTTATCTATCTCGGCATTCTCGGATTGGTCTATCTCGGCATTCTCCTGTAATTGATGCTTTATTGTTTGGCGTCGCTGCCTCGTGATTCTCCTGTAATTGATTTCTGTTATGTGCCCCGCTTCGTTGGAGCACGGTGGTTAGGGGTGAAACGGATCGGATACGGACGGATATTGGCTCGCCATATTTGTTTTCATATTTTTTCTGATCCGGATATTTAATACGAATACTCGGATATGAATACGGATAAGAATAATATCGAATACTTAATACAGAGCTTAATACGAATTGAAACGAATACGATCGCGGATATTTTTCGGAACATGAAAACCCCTTAAATTGTATACTAGAAATTAACAAAAACATATAACTAGTTTATTTGATGCAAACATTCATGAATTGTTCATATTTTCAGCAACCACATATAACATTAGCACTAACAAGTTGCATTAACTAGTTCATCACAAATATAACACTTAGTTTACCATATTTAGTTAATAAGTTATAACTCACAAAGTCACGAGTCATCACACATTCACACTTAGTTCATCACATACATAAACTTAGTTCACACTAACATTGATCGGGCTAGATGATTAATCTATACACAAATGACTGTAACATCCCAAAGTATGTTACTAAAAAAATATATTAATAAAGTTATTATTTTATTGGATTTTCTGAGATTTAAAAGAGTTTTCTTGGTTAAAAAAGAAAAAATAAAATAAAGTCAATTATTTAATTTCCTAGTTTTCAATGTCAAAAATAAAATTTATTAAGATTTCTGGGATTTTATTAGATTTAAAGTGAAAATGAAAAAA
The DNA here is from genome assembly GCA_036346395.1 of Hsuehochloa calcarea. Taxonomy (NCBI): domain Eukaryota; kingdom Viridiplantae; phylum Streptophyta; class Magnoliopsida; order Poales; family Poaceae; genus Hsuehochloa; species Hsuehochloa calcarea. The sequence goes on along the minus strand of CM070597.1, from coordinate 18,090,788 downwards.
TAATTAATTTCTTGAATTTTCTGGATTTTAAAAAGGTTTCCTATTTTTCAAGAATTAAAAATAATTTATGTGCAAAAATAAAAACCAACTTTAAATTGGAATTAATTTTATTATGTTCAAAATAATACAATGAATTTTTATGTTTTTTTCTATAATTTTTTAACTCTATTTGCTATTTTCTAAAAGGCTATTTGATTTGTTGTATTTTCTGAAATTCAAAAATCAATTAAAATCTCATTTTCTCTTTTGGGCCGAAATCCTCTTCTTTTGGGCCGAAATCCGGATATCCGAACTTGGTCTTATCCAGATAATCCGTATCTGTATCCGTATCCGCCGGATAGCATGGCTACCATATTCGTTTCCGTTTCTGACAAAAAAAATCCGAATCCGTTTCTGATCCGAAAATTATCCGAGAAAAATCCGATCCGAGACAATCCGAATCCGTTTTCGTCCGGATCGGTCGGAAATTATCCGATTTGTTTTCATCCCTAACGGTGGTATGTAGTTTGTAATGTTTTTCCCAAGTCGATAATTCTCATATGAACTGCTTAATTTTATGAACACTCTTCGTATAATGAAAAGGATATACTCCCTCAACTCTCAAGTGCATGTACGGGTACTCCTAGTATAAAAACGTATGCTTACTTTGTAAGTGCACTTGCTTTGATATAGTCCCCAAATTTTGTGTACTCCCGTATGGAGATACTCCCGTAAATCCAAACCGTAAAGTGTCTTATGTAGTATCTTGCACCGGTCTGGTTGTATCAAATCTAGGATGTACAAAAATCAAAATTTAAACAAATATACCATTTAAACAAATATATTATTCTTTTTATCATTTTTAACATACTTAAATACTACTTATTAGATACTCACGACTTGATTAAAAAAATTATTTGAACATTTTCTGTATGTTATATACTATTTTTCATATATAAAAGAAGTATATACACAAATTTTGCTATAAAAGATGAATTTTATACTCAAATTGATAAAGATGTGTAACCGTACAATTTAAGTTGTATATAAGAAATAGGAGTACACGGGCGCTGGCGCGGGCGAACGTATAAATATTTTTTGTGTTGGCGAAAGGTAAGTAAGACCAGAAATAGAAAGGAGATGGCATTATATTTCATTAATTCTTTCTCCCACTTCTGCAAGGGTATGCAGTGAATTGGGTGATTGTCATTTCAGCATCCGACAGTGACGAGCACTACCATACTTCGGATCTTTAATACCGGCCAAAAAACGTCAGGGAAAAAGGAAAAATTGTCAGGGGAATAATTCGTGACGACCACCGTCACGCAATAACTCTCATGGGTAACACGACAGAGAAATTTAATTTTCCTGACGGGACCCCAGGAAAATTATTTGCGGCTGCTATCCCTGTCGGCTGGCCGTCAAGGAAACTCTTTGGCGTCAGGTTTGCAATCCGGGCACATTCCCATCAGGAAAATGTTTGTGTTCCCTGTCGGGATTGGTCACACCATCAGGAAAAAAGGGAATTATAAACAAAATAAATAAATACAATAAAATCACATTGTATCGTAAGATTCATCCACTTATATCTAGTGACAACATTAAAGTCGAACAAGATAAAAGCAGTGGATCCAGTTGCAAAGAGATGGATTTGTGGCACCAGATACACACATACGTGAAGCAATTGATACAAGCACAGGTTGACAACCAGATCAAATTGGGGAGGGGTGAAGTTCAGTAGTAATATATACCTATTTGAACTGTAGGAGACCAACGTTGCCGGGGGTTGGAGGCTTGGAGACATCGGAGTCGAGTTCTTTGGAGGATCTGCACAGGTGGAGATGAAGCACTTAAGTGACGCACAAGGAGGAGGCGGCGGCGTGGCATCATGTAAGATCGAGGGCGCCGACTAGAGGTGGGGTGAATATGAGGTTTAAAAAATCTCTTTGGCTAAAAATAATTTATAATGCGAAAGCTAATAACAATTTAGTTTTGCACAATTAAAATCTAAATCAACTAGGCTCCACTAAGTGCACCAACAATATGAATACAATTCAAAAAGAGCAATCATACAAAGATATATAAGCAATTAAAGCAAGTAATATAAAAGCACAAGAACAAACCAAGATGACACAATTATATTTTACCGTTGTGTTCGGAGACTTGCTTGGTCTCCCTAATCCACGCTATGTAAGCCCAAACGAATTGGACTGGCTCCACGAATTAAGCCAACACCTCCGAGGTAAGTCCAACCACTTGGACCGGTTCCAACACGAACCAATACCTCGATACACTCGGGTTGTTCTTCCTCCACTGGATATAGTGAGCACCAAACCACTCATAACCACGCCGGCCTTCTCACAAGCTTCTTGAGAAGATCACCACCACGACGACTCCACTGCCTAGGTGTCTGCAAACACCAAGAGTAATAAGTCTTAATTTTCACTTGAACCTAATCAAGTGTCTAAACTCAAGTGGATACACAATCCACTACCTAAGACAACACATGCACTTAGGGTTTGCTCTCCAAGCTCACTAAGTGCAACATATGCACATAAGAGATGAGAAGCTTGCTCTTAGCTCAAGGAATGAATATGGCACCAGCAACAACTACCTCCAACCAGCCAAGGTGGGTATTTATAGCCCACACATAAAAATTAGCAGTTGAAGAGAATCACAAAAAATCAAGACAAGCGGTACTCTCATTTCTATGGCCTGAGTACTACCGCACCTACACGACAAGCATAGTAACGGCTATATCAGACGAGAAACTAGCCATTTAAAGCTGTTGGACCGAAAAGGCGACTAGAGGGGGTGAATGGGAGCACGATACCTTTTTCACAAATAATAGATTCAATAATATTTTACTCCAGAAGCTATGGAAACTATGAAGATCAGTATATCAGTACAGCGGAAGACTAATATTAAATCCAATATAAACCCCTAAGCGAAACGACAAAAGCAACAAAGATTAAAGCACATCACAGGCCACGGCCGGATCATTGGCCTTGGGCGGTCGGACCGATTTCAACTGGTCGATCGGTACACGCAAGCGATCGACCACGCCTCGAATGCATTGAAGAACCCGATGAAGAAGATGCAAATAGATGAAACTTTTGATCTACTAATCCAAACTTGATGAAACTTGGAACACACCTTCTTAATGATATCAGGGACCTATTCCACTCGAAGATTATGATAATTCTTGGAAGAATAAGGATCCTTTTCCGTTTGATCAAAGAGAGGTTCAAAACCAGGTCAAAACGAAAACTAGGTCAAAGCTCTTGCTCGTGGGTGATTGATGATCAAGATGATCCTAGATAGATTCCCACACGTCACAGCAAGCTAGATCACGTGAAGAAACCAAGCAAAAACTCACGGATCAAAGAAAGACCTAAAATCATCAAATAAGGAGAAAGAACGCAATGAGACAAAACATTGATCAAACTTTCTTTTGATTGATTGATATGATCAGGGCTTACAGCCACTCCATCAATGGAGGACAATGCTCAATCCAAGGGCACGAAAATCACATAAAGCATCAAGAACCTTAGCCTCCACAAAAGCTCTCCCTAAGAAAATTAGGGTTTACAAAACTTGCAAAAGAGGCGAGAGAGGGGTGCAGCCATCATCCTCTCCTATTTATAGTGGAGGCTTAGACCTTCTAGATGTTTGATCCTATTGGGCTCCCGTTAAGGCCCAAAAAAATGGGACACATACGCACGCATTTTAATGCGTCGTCTTTATCTCCCTTTGACCTAACTAGCTACCCTTGCGCCATCTTGCGCCTCGGATTAGCTAAAAGATCACCCTCATCCATCTTGCGTCACGCTTGAGTTCATTGACCTCACCCGACATCGTCGATCGTTCTGGACCTCAGCTCTCCAAGCCTAGTCCCGATCATCCTCGCCGTTGACCGTCGTTGACCACCAAGCAACCTGCACAACAATAGACAAGTAAACAGAATTTGGGAACAAGTTCTTCACAACTTGTCTCATGTTATTCAAAACATGCATCATACACCATATATGCTCTGAGACTCATGTCGCCTCGAAGACCGACGATCAAAGTGAAAACCGGTCAGACCGCCCCTAGGGCCGGTCTGACCGCCCACCCTGGCCGGTCTGACCGCCACCTATAGGTCGGTCAGACCGCCAGCAGGGACTTAGCCGTTTTTCCTCTCTAAAAAACCAGAACCTACTGGAATTTTCAAACCAATAGAACTTTTGACCACAGACTCCAAAAATTATGAGACCAAGTGCAATAGAATACCCTCTCTTGCCTACACCCTCTAATTTTGGCCCAGCTCAAAATAACACTTTTTAAGTTAACCGGTCCGACCGTTGCCTATGGCCGGTCGGACCGATTTGGTACTGGTCTGACCGCCACGTTATGACCAGTCAGACCGGTTACTACCTGACAGTTCTAAAACTTTATCGAAAACACGTGAAACGATAAACCATTAACGCCATTGCCAATTGTCACATCATCCTAAGATCTGGAGTATATCCCCATGATATCCACAAAAGTGAAATCCGGTACTACCGCCAACCAACTTGCGGTAGTTCTGCACTCCGATAGTTCCGTTTCTGATGAGCGGTACTACCGCTTCCGCTCAGGTCCAACACATGGTACCTTCTGGAAAAATATACCGCACTAATTTTCAGAAGCACCGAGCTGCGGTAGTTCCGCGCCTAACACACCGGTACGACCGCTCTTCCAGATGAGCACAGAATTCTCAAAGAGATGTCTCTTTGGAAAAAACGTACCGTCGGATTTTCGGACCAACCGGCATGTGGTAGTTCCTCTCTCAACATGCCGGTACTACCGCACACCGGTAGTTCCGCAGTTATAACGCCAGAACTACCGATCTTCTTGAGAAAAACAGCATTGGCTTCACAATAATCTCAATTGCAAAACACATTTGCCAATTGGTGTGCCATGCCAACAAGGATCACATGCAAGATTCCTAACAAGTTGCAAAACATATTTTGCCAACTTTTAGAATCATATCACAAGGAATAAGATACATGTACTCAAACCATTTGTAAAACATATTTACAAACTTAAGTCACATGCTACAAGAAATCAAGCATGAGCATCAACTGTTTGCAAAACACATTCGTAAATAATAGCATCATGCCACAAGGCTATGGTGCATGGACTTCAACCATTTGCAAAAAAAATATTTTTAAATTATAGTCCCATGCTACAAAGATTAAATGCACGAGCCTCGTCTATTTGCAAAATACATTCGCAAATAATAGCTCCATGCATAGATGAGCTAGAGCAAACATAATGGGCTATCAACACATGACTAACTCATGCTACTAGTCAAGACCCCTCTTAATAGTACGACGACCTGTACTAGCAAACCGGTCTTGCAACCAAACACCAAGACCGGTAAAAGACTAGGAACACATTCTTAGCCCTAGCTAGTCATACCTTTGCCTTGCATTTTCTTAAAGCTTGATGACGCACATCATCACTTCAAGTCCGGGTCTTTGACTTTGACAATCATCAACACATGATGATCTCTTCTGCTTCGGGATCTTGTCTCGAATATCATCAACACATGATGATCTTCTTCACTTCGGGATCTTGTCTTGAACAACATCAACACATGATGATTTCTCCATCCCGAGTCTTGATATGCATCAACACATGATGCATCCTTCATTAGACCTCCATGAACACATGATGAGTCTACTTCTTGAACATCATCGACACACGATGATTCCCATTTCTTTTAGCTCTTCACATGCATCAACACATGATGCATCTTCTTCTAACACTTTGACTTGATGACGATCAACTCACAATGTCATCCCAAGTCTTCATCACCCTGGAACATAACCTATTCATCAAACTCATGAAAAATATTAGTTCTACAATATGATTATCATTAATTACCACACCATACCATTAACTCATAATGGTGGGACAATATACTTCAATCTTTTCCTCTTTGGTAATTGATGATAACCACTTCAATTGCAAATAAATTGAATGTAGATAATTGAATGTAACACAACATGAGTATATAAGAACTACACAAGTTTTATATACTCACAACATGAGTATACAAGAACTACATAAGTTTTATATACTCAAAAGGACATGTTTCAAAGTAGAGATCTCAAATATATGTGGAGAACGGAATTTGGATCAATACTAATAAAACCACAAAACATAGAGTAACTCCCCCTAAATGTGTGCATACACAAATGTGTAATAGGAACATATGCACATATTCAAGTTAAACTTATGGTTGAGTTCATCCTATATTTTGGATCCGATGAATGCAACAATATATAATAAATATGATGTCGAATGCATACCTCGTTGAATTTCACCTTTATATCCAAATGAGACTACACACTAAATATAACAATAGAAATGTTAGTCTCACAAATAGATTTGTCATTAATCACCAAAACACTCCATTAACTCATAATGACGGGTTTAGATCCTTCACATTGGGTGGGAGGAAGTGAGGGGAGAGGAGTGGAGGAGGGGTGTGGTCGGGAGGGAGAAGGGGCGACGGGTGGTAGGAGGCGAGCGGCGGTGTGCACAGAGAAGAGACAACGCTGGGGTGTGGGGCGGTGGCAAGTCCTAGGTTGATTTAGTGGAGGTGGTGGTGGATTTGGGTGGAGAAGGCTGCGCCGACAAAGAGTTCGAGCGACGTGGGAGTTGATATACTAAGGACGAATAGGGTTAGGGATTTGGACCCAGTGAATCTTTAACTTCCCTCACTATTTTTCTGTCGGTTGTATAAGTAACTGTCAGAGAAATTGATATTTTTCTAATGGTTATTTGTAGAACCGACCGGAGATTAGGTGTTTTTTTCCTAACGGCATTATAAACCCGTCAAAATAATATACTTTCCTGTCAGTTGATGCGGGTCCACCAGGAAATTTTGAAACCGTCACGAAATATCCGTAGTCCGGTAGTGGAAGGATAAATTTCGCTTGTATGCAGATGCAAAATAAAAATATTAAAGCAACAAAAAGGGAATCTTTCTATGCAGTATTTACCTAAATCACTATGTAAGAACGATAGCAAAGCTAGATGATAAGAGAACACAATAGGGGTATCGAGGATATTCCAAATGCGAACGAATGGGTGTTAAATGGTTCATTTTCTAACTATATGATTGGTAGGAGAATCATGTTCTTCTGACCCACACCATGCGAACGCTAGCGATCAACTCTCATGAGTAAATGCCTGATAAAAAAAAATTCTCACAAAACCGACAACTCAGATCATTGTTTGCAATCTCATTTCAAAGGAGATGGTTCTAATTTGACACATTCCTTATCTTTTTGCCTGGTGCGGTACTGCGGCGAAGCAAAATCAGCAATAGCAAGTAAACCTGGAGAAAGTGACTAGTAGCTATTATAATTATTATTGGTATCACTATGTGTTGTATATATTTTTTATTATGATTCCCTTTTTCGTCACAAGTATTGCACTAACTAGTGTCTCAGAAAAAGAACTGCACTTGATACTAGTTATAATCCTACGATATTTGCTGTGTATATACGAAACTTTCCATAGTACTAAAAGCACGTGAAGAATTTTGCGATCATGTTCAAGTCGAAGGGCGCAAATATTTGAGTTGTGTGCAGATTCTTTGTTGAGTCGTTCCTGTAGCAGTTGCTGTGATAAAATGTCAGTTGTTGCAACAATTAACATGTGCATCTTAGTTGTTCTTACCGACAGCTCGTTTAGTGCCTTTTTTTTTGGGGGTCTGGGACGGCAAAGACTAAGCAAGTTACTATTAGCTATCTATAACTTCTGCAATATCAGTTCACGATCGAATTACTGATTAAGCGCGCGTGCATAGCCGCAATAAGAAATGCCAAAGTATAAATAAATTAATTGCAAAAAGGCAAAGACAAAACAGAGCATGGTGGAGGCAAGTAGTGGAGGAGCATGGGGCCCTCTCCTTTAGCGCCTTGGACGGCTAATCCCCCTTCTCTCCTTTCCCCCATCCTACAAATAGCCCCCGAGCTCAGCAGCCAAACCATACATGCTTGCAACCAAGGGCAGCAGGAGATAAACGACTCCCAACTCTCCAAGACTACGAGTGTTTCCAAGCTCTCTCTTGGGAGTCTTGTGACAGTGCATGCTTTGCCTGCTTCCTTGAGGTACGAAAGCTGCCACACAAATTGAGCTCGTTGGCTGCTGTGACTTGCATGTTTGGTTGTTTTTTACTCACCTCCTTTGTGATCTTTTGTGCTTCTTCACAGGGAGCAAGCGCTAACTTCACATCTTTCTCCGCAAGGCGAAGATGTCGGCGGCGGTGTGCCGCGGCCCGGCCGTCGTGCCGCCGTTCGAGGCGCCCAGCTGGCTGCACCCGGCTGAGCCGTTCAAACTGGAGGTGGTTGTCGACGACCGGCCTGCTCAGGTGGACATATGGAATGCCATCCAGGCTGACGTGGACAAAGCGGCCAACGCCAAGAAGGCCTCCAAGTCGTACGTCCACCCGCTCGTGCGCCGCTCGTCGAGCCTGATGAGCCAGAAGAGCCTCGAGATCTGCACCGAGAGCCTCGGCTCCGAGACCGGGTCCGGCGACTTCACCGCGTCCCTGGACGCCGCCGCCACCGACATGGCCTGCCTCTTTAACCCGCCGCTCCCCGCGGCGCGTGTTGAGGCAGAGGAGTCTTTCTGGCAGCACAGCCCGGCGCGCGACTGCTCGGAGGAGCAGTGGGAAAGGAAGGAGCTCGTGGCGGTGAACTACCACTGCTCGGCCGGGACGCGGTCGCCGCGCCGCTCGTTCCCGCCGCCACTGCCGTCCATGTCGCGCCGCGACGGGCCATGCCTGCAGATGCGCCCGCGCCGCGAAGACGGGCGCCTCGTCGTCGAGGCCGTGGTCGTGAGGCCGCGCGGGTACCTCCACGCGAAACGCCAGGGCGGCCGCCTCCGCCTCTCCTTCGTCGACTGCTCTGCTCGAGAGCAGGGTGCGGCAAGCAAGAGCACCGCCGCGACCGAAGCGCCCTACTTCCCGGTCGTGGAGGACAAGAATGAGCATGAGGAAGAGGTGGCCATGGAAGTAGAGGAGGAAGACGAGGAGGAGGTGGAGGTGGTGGACAGGGGCACCGTCGTGGAAGTCAAGGTGAGCACGCAGCCGCAGACGCCCGCCGCTGCCAAGGTGCACCGCTCGACGCTCGTCATCAACAAGTTCGTCGGCAGCACGCCGCTCACCTTCGACCAACCCTGGTGCCGCGCCGCGGACGCGCCACACTCCGAGCTGGCAGCCAGCGACGAAACGCCGAAGGCGGCGGCGGCACCACGCCCTACGCTGCGCCGGGTGCCATCGTCCACGTCCACGACGACGCTGGCAGCCGCGGTCGCGGTGGCCTCGACCGCGAACGGCAACGGCACCCCCCCTCCCGGCGACGACGACGACGAATGCGGCGGGCTGCACCCGTCGTACTCGGCCGCCGCCGACAACAAGCAGCTCCTCCTGTTCACGTCCCGGCGAGGCGGCAAGCAGGAGCTGCTGCAGAGCGTGCGCCGGTGCCGGCAGCTGCGACAGAAGCCGCTCTTCATCCTCGAGCCCTACTGCATTGCCACTTCCTAGTGGCACGTACAATCACCTAAAAAAAGCAAATATATATATATATAAAGATCAACCACTACTACATTACACAGCTGCTAATGCGATAGTTCGGTTGCGTCGCGGTTGGTAGGCTTAAATTAATCGAGCACGCACGGTTTTTAGCCGCCTACTATTAATTAGTTGATTAATAACCTTAATCCGTGACCACAATGGCTGCTGCATGCTGGGCTTTTTTGTGACACATACTTGCCATGTGTTGTTTGGTGTCATTTTTTCCCCCTGACTAGGCATCGATCAGTCGGTCGCCCTTTGGTCCCGATGCAGTGGCTGCTGCCGGTGTGAGTGAGTACGTAGTCGAGTGGCCTCCTCGTGCTGTAATTGTTGATTTCGTGCCCTGTATTTCCAGTGTGATTTGAGTAATTAATTAACAGATTTTCTGCAACTATACAGGAGTATTGTTCTTCTTCTTGTTAATTACTGTGCCGGATGTTGCGTCGATCAGCTTGTCATTTTCATGCTTCTGATTTTACTGGTTTCTACGGGATCTTATGTAATGATGGGCCTCGTGCTGCCTACTTCTATGTTTTATCCGTGAGAAGATTAATTGAGATGACGACGTGTGTGCGTGCGTGCCGAATAATTGTCACGATTTGAGACAAGCGAGATGAAAGATACGCGAATTGGTAGTGTGTCCTGCTGCTTTGGGTAACGCTAGATCGATCATGCAGAATGGATAGATGTACGTGACGTTTCCTTGCAATTCATATCTAGACGCATACGCTCGTCTCCGGTGGTAAATTGAAGTCGGCGGCATCGCAGCAGCGCAAGCAGACAGCGTTGCTCTAATCATGATGCCAAAAATAGATATCACAGCCTGGTGGCAGGACTGGCACTGCAAGTTGCCAATAAACAGCTAATGAAAAATCACTAACATGTGATGTGAAGACGACATCTTCAGTCATCTAATTAACTTGGACATTTGGTACCTGGTCTTGGCCCCTCGAATAATTCAGTACATGAGCTCCGTTTCTTTCGGTCTAGAGGATTCCTTTTTTTCTCGATCATTACATCCTCTGGTGATGATAATGCAGGAAAATTCTCTGCGGGGTGGGTACTGGCCGGCCGGCCGGCCGCCGGCTGTTTCTGGGATGAGAGGCTGAACGAACCCAGGGACCAATCAAACGGAGCAGGCTGGATGCTCTGCACAGGAACACAAGATCCAACGAACAAATTGCATGGACATACATACATGTCTCCAGAAAGGAAGTACTATCAGTTAAGAATCCCTAAAATGTGACTGTCTGAACTCAAAGCGTGAACAATCTGGTCAATGTGGAGGTTGATTATTGTCCGCTCCATAGCGGAGTTGATAGAGTTGCTAGTTTCCAATGGGACGTTGGCAGCGCTAACTTCACGCTATCTTGAACTAGGAACTGTGGTTACCCTTGACACTGAACGGATGGCTCTTATTAGAAGTACGCATTTTAACTTGGGTAAACCCCCTCTGCCTTCGCATCACATTTATGATCGCCCATTATTCTTCTTCTCCCGGAAGGTTCAATCAATTGTTACGAGAGAAAAAAAGAAGGAAAGGGGAGGGGGGGCAGGAGGAATGTCGTCAAAAACGTGTCCATACAGATCGTATACGGCAGATTTGTATGGGCTGCTATTGTTGAGCGAACCGATGCTCATCCGGCTGAAAAGACGTCCGTGGTCGATGGGAATACAAACGCACTACGGTTGTTGCAATGCCATTGTGCCGCGAAACGCCTCCTTTTAATTCTTGCAATGTTACCTTCTCTTGCGCAGTGGCTCTGTTGTATCAGGTGGATGGATTTTATAGAGTTCTTTTTGGAGGATATGGAGGTGCTTGGCAATGTGTATACCAGTTAAGTACTATTGGGTATTGTGAACCTTTAGTGCTCCATGCAAAAAAGATCAGTAACAAATTCGGGTACCTAAGATCACATAATGATCACCTACAACTGCTAGTTCTAATTATTCCACTTTACACCACAACGTGGAATGCATCAAACAGGAACTACTCTTGAAATAGAGCGCTTTCTACTGGATATGAATGTGTAATCCATAAAACGTTTGGAACTGTAATCAAATCGACGAAGGTGTGGACATTGCCAATGCAAAGACAGAATCTATTGTGGACGGATTAAGTTATCTGATGTCGTGGGTTAGTGATAGTTAATTGCCGCCCAACATGACACTCATCTAGCTGATGGTCCAAAGACATGTAGCTATCAGCTAGCTGACCATAGATTAAATTCCTCAGCTTAGTGCTCAAATATGTTTCCTACAAAGCCACTCATGAGGTCAAACTTTTTTCTCCATGGCATAGCAGTATGAGTGGAGGTGTTCTTAAGTTCCTTTACCTATGGTCTTAGATGCCTTAGTTTATCTATGCATTGATAGCCTACAACATAAACAATGTGTGAATATAAGGAAGAGACGAGAGAGACATTAAGCGATGCAAAAGTTCTTCTCAAAGTCAACTGCATAAACAAGTGAGTGAAACGCGTGGCGAATGGGCACAGTTGCGTAGGAATTAAGTCAAATCTAATTGCGATTTTTAATTTTTTTTTTATTCTGAATTATAATTATTTATGAATTTTACTTAAAAATTTGTATAAATATTTTTTTATTTTTATTCCGAATTTTAGTTTTATTGTAGCTGACATGGATTCTTTTACTTAGGAACTCGTATTAAATCAAATTGTTGATTTTATTTTATTTTTTATTTCAAATTTTAGTTTTATTATTTTTGACATGAATTCTTTTTATTTTAATCTAGACCGTTATAATCTGAACACTACGATCGATAGTATAGATCTTTCTTTTTTTTCCAACTATTAATGTATGAATTTCTAGCCCTTGAGAGTGAACATGGTAATTTCTTTCGACTTTGCTTTAATAAGATAATAGATTTCCCCGATGGAAGGAAAAAAAAACAACGGAATGGATTTACAGTGATGTTGACCTACCCGTAATGGAAAGTATTAGACGAGCAAATGACGTATAGCATTTCAAGGGACTCACTCCCATTGGTACGTAGCAACAAGAAGAATGTAGTAAGGAAAAAGGCAAGGGCACTATAGCCTAGTGACAACAAAAGCTTGAGATAATTTATAGAGAAATGCAACCGTAGTGCATCACGACGTGGAAAAGAAGAACTTAATAATTTCCCTCTCCTTGGCAAAAGTCACTTTAATTTTACCATTAATATACTACATGCATCTTACTATTGAAAGTAGAACTAGCCTTTTCTCTTTCTTTCAGAATAGTTGGCTAGACTGCATTTACATTTGTATTTGACAATGTTTCATCTATGCATTTCAGCTTTGTATGTATCTATATTGTATATGTTGCTACAATCTCCATTTAACCGTTGCATAGCATCTGCTCTGCTTTGCCTAAAGAGAAAATAGTCGGAAAAAGAAATAGATTTATCAAAATGTTCAGAAAACATATGTATACGCCGTCAATCTGCTTTGCAATTTTCTTTCTATACCAAGTAGCATCAACCATAAATTGATTCTACTGATGTCAATGTCTTTGCATTCAGATGTTCGGCACTCTCGTGGGCTTCTAATTCCTCTCAAGATGCGATCTTATCTCAACCCTGACGAAGAAAACATTCTCGTTTTTTTTACCTTTCTCCACTTCATCCTTTCAGCTACAAAAAAACTATTAAACTCTGAGAGCATTGCATGGCTCAAATTGAACACCGGGCAAACATATTGGCAAACACTCGGCATCATCCAACTCTTTGCTGCCTATAAAAAGCAATGGTTCCTCCCTCCACTTACATGTGAAATGGACAATACAGTTGCGAATGTTAGACGTGAGAATGGCAACTAGTAGAGCAAGGATTCTTCGTATAGCCTAAAGGCTCCCCTACGAGCCTCGCCCCAAAGGTGAGCAAAAGCGTCTCCTACATGGCTAATTCTTGAGCCCTTTACCTGCTGCCTTTCCCCTTGCATATGTGGGCTGCTTTCGTTTGAATCCTATGGATTGGTGATAGTTTCGATTAGTTTTAGCTGCCATGGAATTTGTTCAGCTCCCCATGATCTAGACCGGTATGAAGAAGACGCTTCTTGTCGCGCGACTTAGTCAGAAGATGTTTTTTTTTTTGGCATCTCGACGACTTAGCCTCGAGACGCCATACATCCGAGTAGGATTAACACTTGTTAGAGATATTAAATAGAACTTAGAACAATCTCAGTGGCCAGAAACCGGGGAGCGTCTCATTATTCCCTGTAGCTCCAAGCGCTGTTCCGTAGGCAGGCAGATAGGATCGTCGGGTCATGTGGTGGAAGGAGAGCGAGTAAAAAAGCGAAATCGACCTATGGCAGGTTGGAGCACAATCGTATGGTTCTCCATGTAAGCCAGCACCTTACATGGATCAGGATCGTGGCTGCAGTTTGGAATAAGAAGTGCTGGGTGCACTGAACATAATCTGGTTGTAATAGGAGGGATGCACTGTACCCAAGCGGCTATTTCTCAGTAGCTCAGACTTTTCTACTGACCACTGGAAAACTTGAGAAACCCTGTATAGGAACACTTGACTTAACCCGGTGGTCTCCATCTAGGCATCTAAGATGGCATCTACCAACGCCCATTGGAAAATTTTGGAATGAGCAGATTCCGGTAGCCCGGAAAATTGTAACATAGATAAGCCTCACTCCACGGTGACAGAGAAGTTCACTAGAAAAATCGCGATCACTGGACCAAGGAGATGAAGCCTAAAAGAAGGAAGAAGCTTTTGCGACATCATGGCGGATTCCTCGAGGGAATCCACCCCCACTTTGTTTAGTTTGCACGCGTTTCACACGGCGCAATTTTGTTTTGTTCCACGCGGCGGAGGTCAAACCGGCGAGCGTTCTCCACCGTCCTGCATGCAGCAGACTGGGCCGTGAGATGAGGCGCCCTGACATCACTACCATAAACCATATGACGGCCATGCATTTCCCTGACGAGCCCGCACTCACCGTAAAGAGACTTACATTTTCTTGACGCGTTTACTAATTACGCCAAGAAAAAATGGAAATTCATATCGAGTATGGAAATACCGTGAGGGAAAACCAAATTTTCATGTGAGCAACGAATAACCATGGGGAAAAGTAGTTTTTCCTCGCGGGTAGAAACCGTCAGGAAAAAATTCACCTCTACCGCATTGGCTTCATGAAAAATTGGCCACGGTGCCAAAAAAAATTGTCCACCGCACTGAACATTGGCTTTTGCTTATATTCTCCTAACGAGTATACCCACCAAACAGAAAAACCCTACCCCCAAAAGCCTCAAATCTCTTGTCTCACACACGCCGAAGATCGACAGGGAATAGGCAACCAGCTGCCCGCTCCGCCACTAAGGCCCCGCATAGAGGGAGGCCACGGAGAGCAATATCAAAGGATCATAAACATGATCACAGGGGATCCTCGCTTGGCATGACGTCAAAGAGGCAACGGCGCGCATACGCCCGACAAATCCACCACGTCGCGATGTAGCCTGCCTCCAGCCCACCCCGCTACACCGAGATACCGATCACCTTCGTTCCCAAGGACGCCAGGGACCTGTACTTCCCTCATCAGGACCCTCTCGTCATCTCCGACAACATCACGTATTTCGAGGTCAGAAGCGTCCCCGTGGACAGAGGAAGCTCCGCGGACCTGCTGTTCGCATACGCTTTTGACAAGAAGATGATCGCCAGGGATCGTCTATCACCCGCGGACATACCTCTAGTCGGCTTAGGGGGGAGGCCCGTGACGGCCCTGAGCCAAATTAACCTCGTCGTCACGTTCAGTGACGACTTCGCATCTCGAACCGAAGTCGTCACATTCGACATCATTCAGATGCTCTACCAATACAAGGCCATCCTCGACCGGGCAACATTAAATACCTTCAGCGTGATAGCACACCACAACTACCTATACATGAAGATCCCCACGCCCGAGTGTGTAATTACGGTGCGAGGAGACCAGAACCTAGCGAGGAAAACGGAGCTTAAGGCAATCTCACCAGCCCACCATGTCCACGCAGTCGAAGCAGACACAAACGACCCAACGGACATCTCTACGATGAAATGGGCGCCCTGGACGGGCGAAGCGTGTCGCACGCCGCCCGCTTCGACTTCCCAACAAGAAACAACACCTCAGAGTACGAAGCACTGTTGTTCGACGTCCGCAAAGCGAAGGCATTGGGGGCAAAGTGCATAATCGTCAAAAGCGACTCTCGTCTCATGGCGGGACACTCCGAAAAATCATTCACAGCCAGGGGCCCAGAAATGGCCATATACCTAATAAAGAAGCGCGCCGCAGCCAAGCACTTCCTCGGCATCACCGTCTAAACCATCCCAAGAGGTAGCAACAACGAGGCGCTTGACAAGCTTGCAAAGTCGCCACCCATTGAGCACCTTCCCCGCATGTCTTCTACAATATACTACGGTCCCCTTGGTGGCACCTAAAGCACAAGGGCTACGCCCAAAGCACCAAAATTAGGCCCAAGGAGCGACTATGAACAGATCAAACCTAGTACTCCTTATTGATGTGGCCGACAAAGTAAACACCATCACCAAATACCTCACACACGAAGAGCCCGAAGATACTATCGAGGCAGAGTGCCTCTAGCACCGAGCGAGGAATTACTTGCATCATCGAAGGTCAACTATATAAGGGAGGCGTCTGTGTTCCCTCTTGCGATGTGTATCCCAACAAGAGGGCCAATCCTCCCAAGGACATCCACGAGGGCCTGCGGCGACATCAAGCGCCCGAGACCTCGTGGCAAAGAGCCTTCTGCCAATATTTTTATTGGCCAACAGTGCTCCGCCATGCACAAGATCTCGTACAACGCTGCCAGGGGTGCTAGTGGGCCGGTCGCAACTTGAAGACACCAGCGATCCCGCTGCAGCCCCTGCCTCTGGTCTAGCCCTTCGCACGATGGGGGGCTTGGCATCATCGGTCCATTCCCGGTGGCCAAAGGCAATCTCCGCATCGTATTTGTCTCCATCGAGTATTTCTCCAGGTGGGTAGAGACCGAGACGGTCGCCAAAATCACGGTCGCAGCAGGACAGCGGTTCGCATGGATAAACATCATTTGAAGATATGGAGTGCCACGCGACATCGTCACCGACAATGGCACCCAATTCAATTCGGTGTCCTTCTGAGCAATTTGTGAAGGCCTGGGAACAACCATATGTTTCGCATCAGTAGGACTGCAGAAAGCCCTATGGGCACTACGGACCTCACCAACCAAGGCCACGGGCTTCTCCCCGTTCAAGCTCCTCTTCGGCGATGAAGCAATGACTCCAGGTGTGCTCGCGGCCAAGTCCCTCCGCGCCACAACAAACGGCGAGCCCATAGGCTAGGGGGTCTCCCTCGACCTCCTCGAAGAACATCACGTATAAGTCATATCGACCATGGCAAAATACACCAAAAGGGTCACGCAGACATACAACAAGAAGGTCAAAATCCACCCATTGGCTCCAGGCGACTTAGTCCTCAAGCGAGCCGCAAATACAACAACCATAGGCAAGCTAGAGTCAAAGTGGGAAGGGTCATACATCATCACCCGCAACACAAATGGTGGGCTCCTACTACATCGCGATGTCAAAGGGACAACAACTACACCACACATGGAACGCCAAGAGCCTCCACAAGTTTTATCCATAAGACCGTCCATGTATAGAAACCTGGTTGCGCCTGGAGTATCACTGCCCCACTGTCCAAAAGAAGCGGGAGGCATGTATGAAAACATTGTACGGATCGACACTTCTGCCACAATTAATGCAAGGACACCTGTCGACGATCAAATCACCGAACTTACAAATATATAAAAAAAATATAGGAAAAATGACACGTATCTCCTGGAAAGGAATGAGGCTGCCCTTTATTGCTATGAACTGGCTATTACAAGGAGTGCATGTAATCTGAACAAAGAGGCTAATCCTAGTAACACTGGAGCGTAATGCCTACTATAGTGTTGTAAACTAATCGAATGGTGGTCTTCTGAAGTGCCTTCCAATCGATCTCTCTTCTGATCCCCCCTCTCCACCTTTCGCGATCCTCCTTATGTAGTTGATGAAGCATTGGCAGTTATCCCTTGGAGAGACGCCTGTTGGAAAGTGACACGTCTGGTTGGAGAGGGGCGTTAGTTGACAATGTATCAACTGATGTGCGGTTATATGTCAGTGAGTCATTTAACCGTACTCCAGTGTCTTAGAGTTATGTAACGTCGCGTGGTATGGAATATACAGCACATGTTTCATTCGTCACACGGTAAAGGATATACCTGGACTCAGACCCAAATACCAGTTCAAAGCCTCATGAGCATTCGACTGGTCGGAGACTAGGTTAGGAATCTTGTCCGACCAGAGTATATATTATCTAACCTCTGGAATCCTTACGACCAGTGAGGTCGCTAGCCTTAGGGGTTACGACCATAAAGACGTATAGTCTTTTCTTATGTATTAAATAATATATAGAGGTTTCAATCCTCGTCAGCTAGCCCCCGAACTTTAAATGAATTGGTCGTGTGGACGCTTTCTTCCGATGAAATCGTATCGGGCAGACCCCTCATTAAATATCGTGATACTTGAGGTGGTCTGTATTCATTTTTAAAGTTGAGAAATTGCCTTGGAAGTTGAAAAAGCTTCTTTGTCCGCTGGTTTATAAGATTTTTGTCCATTGGACTTCTCCCGGAAGCGGTTACAGTGTTGTGGCTATAAAAACCCCTTAACACTGGGTGTTAGGGCTTCTACGCCTTTTGCTTTTCTCTTCATCTACCAAAAGATCATTTTCGATCACCTTTGAATTCTTCACCCGAAAGAAATCACCATGTCGGATCTCATTACCAACTGGTCGATATCCGATCTGAGTGAGAAGAAACTGGAAAGTTTGGAGAAGGTTGGATTACTACCTGACAGAAGTCTGATCCCATGGAGATCAGCAATCGGGGAGCATTCTCCAAGTGGTGAAGATGGAGAAATTCTGGTATTCCTCGCATACATCGAATGCGGCTTCAGACTCCAAGTTCACACCTTTCTTTCCCAGGTTTGGAGTATTATATAGTGGAACTGGTTAATCTGGCCCCCAACGCCATAGCCAACCTCAGCATCTTCGTCTACCTCTGTGAAGCGTACTTGGGAATTCCAGCAACTCTGGATCTCTTCAAGTACTACTACAGACTGGCGAATGCGAAGAAGATGGCTGGTACACCTGGATTTGCGTCTCCATGACGGGAAGACCGATGAGTACATTTCTATGTACTCCAAATCTTCATCGTCGTCATGGAAGAAGAGTTGGTTTTATATGAAGATTACGCAGGGCGATGACCTTTATTACAGCGGTAAGAAGGCTATCGAGAACCTGCAATGGCGTTCCTCCTCGAAGAAGGAGGGGAAAATTAGGAGATGGGTTGAAGCCATCCATCTCCTGAGTGTCAGGGGTTTAACCTCCTGGCACGTGTTGAGAGACTTTTCCATACGGAGGATTAGTCCTTTGAAGGCTAGAGCTCATTCGATGCTCTGGTATATTGGTCGTGATGAAGCGACCAGGGACTCTAGGGAAGGTAAATCCCAGTAGAATTGTAACACCCTGTCTATTCGGAAGACAAGATGTCACCTAACAGGCCAACTTACTATTCAATTCCTAAGATTAACATCGCATTCAATGCTAAAGAAACGATTAATCAAGGTAACAATCTAGAGCTTAATAACAGTTCATCAATAAATTAAAACAAGAATTAACCAAAGCGAGAATAATGAATCTCCAAGTGACAATTATTACAATCCATTACATTATAATTAAACCGAATAAACGTAAATAGAATTTTAACGAATGAATGATTTATTCAAGTGCGTGGAACGTGCTGGACTACACCCTCCCGCTAGCAACAGCCACCGAATTCACCTAAAACAAATAAAAGCAAGAGTGAGTCAAACTCAAGAAGCACAACATATACATTCACAAAGAATATCTTGAATCGGAACAATCTACCAAGTAATTCATTTACTTCCATGAATTTGCGAAAGCATGGTATGAATGAATGCATTGAAGGAGAATGGACTTTCCACATGTTTATACTGGTATAACTAGTGACCCACCCATCGGTGTTCACTTAAGCCCGCTCTTAACTAAGAGCGGGGATCCAAGTCCGTATGAAGAACATTTCATACGGAATATCCGAAACTGCCTACATTGGAATGGTAGGTCTTACATGCCCATATTGGAATTAATGGGACTTAATCAAGTTTCCACTCCCGTGGACAGCAACTGAATTATGTATGCATGGAATGAAATGCATCACTTGAACTTCATCTCAATGTATCATCGAATAAGGTATTGAACTCTACCACATCAAGCTCAAATCACAGGAATATTCATAATTTACCAAGTTATCATGCATTCATCGAATTCACACAAATTAAACATTGCACTTGCCTTCCGTGTTGTGACGTATTGGGAAGCAACGAAGGTGTCCTTCCACCCACCGTCTCACCGCCTACACAAGCATTGCCACGAATTACGGATAATAGAATATGGCACAGCTACACGTGTTCTACGATGCTCTCTAATCAACCCACACACCCCAAGGGTTCAATTTGACCTCTACACAAAAAAAGTCCAGATTACCTATCTTCTGGCAGTCGTACGAGAAAATTCACCATTAATTGTCTGTAACTCTAAAAGACATGAAACTAGTGCTCACTGATTCTTAACTGATCCGGCTACAAAACATTAGTTGACGAAATCCCCTGATTCGGCCAAAACAGAGGGCTAATTATCGTTAAACACAACCCATCTACGTCTGTCCGAATTCAGATCAAGAATAAAGAAAATGGCGTAACTTTTAGCCTACTGATCCAATGAGAATGATCCTTATCAACTTGGAAAGATAAATTCTAGAGATACAATAACTTAGTTAGGTGAAGGTTCTAATTCGGCCCCTAATTTGAACAAAACCGAGGACAAACCCATCGACCCCGTTTTCAGGCAGACTGAACAGATCGCATTCAAAAATTCATATCTCCCAAACTACAGATTGGATTTTCCTGATCTTGGTGCCAAAAGAAAGCTAACGTTCCCAGAAATAAAACTCTAGAAGGGCAAAACCCCAGATTCGGCCTCTAAAGTACCGTAACTTGCCGCAACAACTCTGATCCAAGCTGTAATTTCTGGAACCCTAATCGACGCGACTCAAATGATCTCTACCGCAACAAAACTGATCAAACAATGAACCGAGGTGCTCGTTACCCTTGAAGACCCGTAGCACGATGAAGAACCACTCCCCGCTGGTCTCCCTTCTTCTTCCTTGGCCGGCCACACCACAGCGAGCACCCGACGAGGAAACGGCCCGCCGGAGGACAGATCGGAGGAGGAGCGCCCGGGGATCTTGGAGAGCAACCTCGGGAGCACCAATGGCCGGCGAAAGGGGAGGAGGCGCCCAACCAGGGAGGAGGCGCCGCAATGGAGGGTGGAGAGGGAGGGTGGCGGCTAGGTGGGAGGGGAGGTGGCCGGTTAGGGTTGGGGGAGTGGTGCCCCCTTATATGGTCGGCCCCCTAGTGGGCCGGCCCCCCTCCTTGGCCCAAAGTTAGCGGAAAACTCCGATAACCCTCATGGACCGAAAATTCTGAAAAAAACTAATTCTTTCTCTCCTCCGACTTCCTCTTTACCAATGCGATTAGGAGAAATTTAAATCTAGTTTTGAATAAATTCCAAACTATACGACCTAGCTGGATTTATGAGGTATTACACTCTATCCCCCTTAGAAAAGATTCGACCTCGAATCTACGCGACAACTTCGAGAAAGAAAGATGAACAACTTAAATAATTACCTGAAGTGAACAGGTCGGGGTATTGTTCTCGCATGCGGACTCCAACTCCCAAGTGGCCTCTCTTTCAGACTGATGAGACCAAAGGATTTTAACATACTTCAAGGTTTTGTTCCTCAAAACCCGTTCCGATTCTTCTAATATCTTCACTGGTCGGGATTCAATGGTAAGATCCTGCTCAATAATCAAAGGCTCCAAAGGAATGACTTGGTCCGATCCTCGTAAATTTCCGCAACATTGACACATGAAATACATTGTGGACCCCTTCATGGAGTCGGGAAGGTCCAAATGGTAAGCTAGTTTTCCAATTGTACCACGATTAGAAAAGGTCCCACATACCTTGGACTAAGCTTTCCTTTTGTGCCAAACCTCACCACACCTTTGGATGGCGACACTCTCAACAGAACTTCGTCACCCACTTGGAATTCCAAATCCCGCCTTCTCACATCTGCGTAGCTCTTACGTTGACTCTGGCGACCAATGATTTTGCCTAACTTCGCCACTCTAGCCATCGCTTGTTTGAACCCAATCGGGACCCAAAATCGCCGCTCTCAACCTCATCCCAACACAACGGGACTCGCACTTACGCCCATAAAGAACCTCGAATGGTGCCGCCGAATCTTGGCATGATAAGCAAGTATTATAAGCAAACTCGGCCAACGATAAATGATCTTCCCAACTTCCTTTCCAGGATAAAACACAACACCTGAGCATATCTTCCAATGTCTGAATTGTGCGTTCAGACTGACCATCCGTTTGTGGGTGAAAAGCTGTGCTAAGACGAAGCTGTGTACCCAAAGCACTCTGCAAACTCTCCCAGAACTTGGAGACAAATTTAGCATCTCGATCAGAAATAATAGTTTTCAGAACTCCGTGCAACCGCACTATTTCCCGCACATAAAGGGGAGCCAAATCACTTGCCGAATTAGTTGTGCAGATAGGAATAAAATGAGCAAACTTACTGAGCCGGTCCACAATGACCCAAATAGCATCCTTACCTCGCTGCGTGCGAGGTAAACCGACTACAAAATCCATAGATATATCATCCCACGGCCACACCGGGACCTCCAGAGGTTGCAGCAATCCCGCTGGCCGTTTATGCTCAGCCTTGTCTCGCTGGCAGACTCCACAAGATGCTACATATTGCGCAATATCAACCTTCATCCTCTTCCACCAGAAGTTTTTCTTTAAATCTTTGTACATCTTGGTCTCTCCAGGTGCATCAGATACGAATACGATGTGCCTCCTTCGTAATCTCATCCTTAACTGAGCCTCTGGGAACACAGAGGCGGCCTTTAAACCGTAATGTATCAACCTCATCTATACCGAAATGGCCTTGCTTGCCCTCAATACAACGCTTTCTCACTACTGGAGCATCTGGTCATGTCTTCTTTGTGCTTCTCGCACTTGATCCGAAGTGCTAACTCTAAAAGCAACCGAGTCTCCGCTGGCGTACATAAAACAATAGGAAATATCCATACGCTCAAAATCGCGATAAGACAATCGACAGTAGATGGTGTCGCCTTGCGACTCAAAGCATCCGCTACCACGCTTGCCTTGCCTCGGATGATCTTGAATTGTGAGATCATAGTCCTTAATCGCTTCTAACTATCTCCTCTGCCTCGTGTTCAAATCCTACGGGTAAAGATATATTTCAAACTCTTGTGATCAGTGAAGATGTCACAAGATTCGCCGTACAAATAATGGCGCCAGATTTTTAAAGCAAGAACCACTGCAGCCAACTCGAGATCATGAGTCGGATAATTCTGCTCATGCTTCTTCAACTGTCGCGACGCATAAGCAATCACTTTGCCCTCCTGCATAAGTACACAACCGAGACCAACTATCGACGCATCTGAATAAATGGTGAACCGCTTCCTGCTCGAAGAGTCAAAATCGGAGCGATCACCAATCTTTCCTTTAATGCACAAAAGCTGCGCTCACATGCTTCCGACCACTCAAATTTAACTCCTTTACGTCGTGGTCACCGACATTGGTCTAGCAATAATGGAGAAACCTTCCACAAACGCCAGAATAACCCGCTAATCCCAGAAAACTCCTCACCTCCTTGACATTGGTTGGTCTTGCCCACTCTACCACCGTAGAGATCTTGCTAGGATCAACTGATATACCATCTTGATTGATAACATGGCCTAGAAACCCCACCTCAGAAATCCAGAACTCGCACTTCTTCAATTTGGCATAGAATCGGTTCTTTCTCAGTGTTTCAAGTACCAACTTCAAATGTCGAGCGTGATCCTCTTCCGCTTTGGAATAGATCAAGATATCGCCAATAAATACGACAACAAAATCATCGAGGTATTGGTGTAGCATATCGCTCATGGCCTCCATGAAAATCGCAGGAGCATTCGTCACCAAAAGACATAACTTTGTACTCATAATGGCCATACCGTGGAAAAAGTCGCTTTCTCGATGTCCCGCTCCGGACACGAATCTGATTGTACCTCGATCAAGGTCAATCTTGAGAATATTTTGGCCCCTTCAATTGGTCAAGAGATCCTCGATACGGGTAATGGATATTTATTCTTCACCGTTGCTTGGTTAAGAGCCCGATAATCCACACACATGCGCCAACCGCCATCCTTCTTCTTGGTGAAAAGCATGTGCTCCCGGGTGAGACGCTACGCCGAATCATACCCTTGGACAACAGTCGCCCAACTGTTTCTTCAATTCTTCTTGAAATGGTCGTGCAACCGATAAGGAGACATCGATATGGGTCGCGTTCGGAATAAGATCAATCCGAACTCCACTCTCCGTCACGGGAGGCATCCTGTGCGCCCGCAGGAAAACATCGTAAAACTCATTCGCAATCGATATCTCCTCGACACGCAATGAAGAGCCAATTTTTCATTGAGGACCAAAGCAATCCATAGGTTGATGCACGGCGGCTAGGAATGACTAGCCAAAGACGAACGTTTGAATCGACGGTGCACTCCTCGAATACCGCTTCTTCACCTAAGGAGCTTGCGAGTCACCGCCTTCCGAAGAAATGATCTTGGCCCGTATTGGAATAACCACCATACCTGAATGACATCAAAAGGTGCCAATTGAATTACTATAAGGTTAGCGGTGAAAACCTCACCATCGATATCAATAGAACAGCCCGGACAAACTGTAGAGCTGAAATAAGACCCCCCGGAGAACTGACTACCACGGACTCAGAGATGAACTGCAGACTCAAACTCGCTCTTCTAACAAACTCCAGGGACACAAACGAATACGTAGCACCAGAATCAAACAATACGAAAGCATCATGCGAGTCAACTAGTAAAGTACACGCCACCACGTCCGGCCGCCTCATAGTATCCGGTGGGCATGGCGTAGACTCTGAGGCGTCGGGCGAGGAAGCTCAGACACTCGCGAGGGTGCCCAAAACCGCCGCAGAGCAACAGACGACGGAGGTGCAATGAACGGGTTCCAATAGAACCTCGCCGGAGGTGCTGAGGAACCACATCAAGGAGGAATCCACCGAGGAATCGTGGTGCGTAGATCGCCGCCAGAGTCTGAACCGAACCACTGTGAACGCTGGAAGATAAAGCTGCTGGAACGGGCTCCCACCTGATGATACTCGTCGGGTTCTGCTTGCAAACCGACGCTTTGTGGCCATCCCGACCACAATGACGGCATGACCCCCTGAAGGAACACTCCGAAGCTCGATGCTCCTCACCACACCGGAAACATTTCATGCCCCGCCCCGAACAGACGCACCGATGGAATGGAAGACAAAGGACGGGCGCCGAGAGGAAGATCGCCATCGTCGGCGGGGCGAGTGTTGTGACCCTTCTGAAACCTCTTGGGAGCGGGTCGCTGAAAAGACCCATTCCCTCCACCAAAACTCCGTTTCTGCCCACCACCGGAATTGCCAGTAGTGACAGAACTAACAGCAGCCTGACCTTGCGGAGCAGTACCTTTCTCCAACTCCATTCCTCTAGCTTGCTCGACCACCGAGCCAAGTCACGCAGATCTGCCGCCCTCGAATCTGGGCGATACTCTTGGTTGAGGCCCCGCCGAACCTCTTAGCCTTCTCTTTATCATCATTCGCCATCGCTTTGGTACAAAGCGCACTGTGTTATTGAACCCACCTCATACTCGATCCGCCATCTTCCCTTTCTCAAAAGTCAACAGTGTTTGTTCCATCTTCTCAACGAAGGAGTCTGGATAGAACCGCGTCCCGAATTTCTCTACGAACACTTCCCAAGTGGCAGACCCTGAACTGGAGTCCTGGAAGACAGAACTCCTTCCCACCAGATGTCGCCTTGACCTTTCAACCGAAAAGCCACGAATCGCGCTCTGCGCAGCGGCGACGCCTCTAATGCCCCAAACTGACGCTCCATATATCTCAACCAATCCGCAGCCTGGACCGGTGTGCGAGCTCCATCAAAAGTGTCCAAACGAAGCGACATCCACTCCCAAAGATTCATCCTAACCTCGGGTGGAACAATGAGCAACAATGTGTTCTACTGCGGTGCATTCTTTGCAGAATGGCCGTCTGCAATTGCTGGCGGAGTAGCTGGTTCTCTCTCATAAGGTTCTGGATAAGTTCTGCAGATACAATAGGAGGCTCTGCGACCGGAGGAGCGGCAGAGGCAATCTCCTCCGTGGCGCCCTCAAGAACTCCCTCGAGGCCGAGAAGAAGACACTACGACCAAGGCCCCCGACCTCGACCACGGACCGGTGGACGACCATGACCACGGCCTCTCGCCATCTAAACACCACCACACAAAGGATCAAACAATTCAATATCAGAACATAAAGGAATGACTTGAAGAAATGCGGAGCAAAGTTATACCCAACCCTTCCTACTGTGCACAGTGTGTTAAGTTTTAAGTTATTAAACTGTTGACAAATTTTAGTTTATGTTGACAACCCTAAACTAGTTTTAGTAAATTTTATCAATCTACTTACCACGGACCTGAAGCCCGCTCTGATACCAATCAGAACTCCTGTCTATTCTAAGACAAGATGTCACCTAACGTGCCAACCTACTATTCAATTCCTAAGATTAACATCGCATTCAATGCTAAAGAAACGATTAATCAAGGTAACAATCTAGAGCTTAATAACAGTTCATCAATAAATTAAAACAAGAATTAACCAAAGCGAGAATAATGAACCTCCAAGTGACAATTATTACAATCCATTACATTATAATTAAACCGAATAAACGTAAATAGAATTTTAACGAATGAATGATTTATTCAAGTGCGTGGAACGTGCTGGACTACACCCTCCCGCTAGCAATAGTTTCACTGGAATTCACCTAAAATAAATAAAAGCAAGAGTGAGTCGAAACTCAGCAAGCACAACATATACATTCACAAAGAATACTGAATCGGAACAATCTACCAAGTAATTCATTTACTTCCATGAATTTACGAAAGCATGGTATGAATGAATGCATTGAAGGAGAATGGACTTTCCACATGTTTATACCGGTATAACTAGTGACCCACCCGTCGGTGTTCACTTTGTTGGACCGAAAAGGCGACTAGAGGGGGGGGGTGAATAGGAGCACGCTCACTTTTTCAACCACGATTAGATTCAACACAAATTTCACTCCAATAGCTATAGAAGCTATGAAGATCGATATACCAAGATCAATGGAAGACTAGGATTGAATCCAATCAAAACCCAAGCAAAACAACCAAAAACAATCGAAACTTAATTTCCTAAGAGAAGGGCGGTCTGACCTCTACTCAGGGGCGGTCTGACCTCTCCAAGGGGCGGTCCGACCTCTAGCTAGGGCGGTCTGACCTCCAGCCGATGAACAAGAAAATCACCAAAAACGGTTGCAAATAGGTCTAACTTTTGATCTACAACTCCAAACTTCATGAAACTTGGAACACACCTTCTCTAGGATGTCGTGAACCTATTCCAATCGAAGATCATGGAGATCCATGGAGAAGTTCGACATTTTTCAGTTTGAGAGATGGATGGTTCAAAACCGAGTCAAAACGAAAACGTGACCCAAAAACTTGCTCGTGGGTGATTGATGATCAAGATGATCTTAGATGTGTTCCCACATGTCACAGCAAGCTATATCATGTAAAGAAATCAATCAAAAACATGCGAATCAAGGAAAGACTCAAAATCACCAAATAGAGAGAAGAAGGGCAAAGAGACACATCTTTGATCAAAGCTTTCTTTGGATTGATTGATAGGGTTTGGGTTTACACCACTCCATCAATGGAGGACAAAGCTCAATCCAAGAGCACAAGATCAAATCAAAACTCTCTAGAACCCTAACCTCCACTAATCCTCTCCTAAGCCAAAACTAGGGTTTCAATAATGATTAAAGGGTTGAAGGGGTGCACCACCTCCTCCTCTATTTATAGTGGAGACTTAGACCTTCTAGAAAATTAACTCAAATGGGCTCCGTTAAGGCCCAACACAAGCGGGTCACACACGCACGCATTTTAGAGCGCCGCCTACAACACCTCTTAACCTAAACCGCTTCTCTTGCGCCGCCTTGCGCCGTGGGTAGGCAAAAGGTCACCAAGGTGATATTTGGTAAGATTACCAAATACCCTTCTCGGTCCTTCTCCAAGACCGAGTCCATCTTCGCAAGCACTTTGCATGCTCGCCACGTAGGTTGATCAACGGCTCTCCATGTCGGCAAGTCTCTCCCATCCGGCCCCACCGAAACCACCATGGCACTTGCACCGACTCGCGCCGCTTGATCAAACCGATCGCCCGAACTACCTGCTCGGTCATCATTGTCCATTCATGCCATACTTGATTTCATTGACCTCACCCAAGATCGCCGATCGCTCGGACCTAAGCTCTCCAAGCCTCGTCCGATCATCCTCGCCGTTGACCGTCGTTGACCACCAAGCAACTTTGCACAACAATAGACAAGCAAATCGAAACCGGAACAAGTTCTTCGCAACTTGACCCATGTTAGTCAAAACATGCATCATGCAACACATATGCATCAAACTCATGACTTTGACCTAACCAATGAGCAACGCCGCCACGAAGGCGACGTTCAAGTAACAACCGGTCGATCGCCCCTCGGGCGGTCGATCGCCGGCTTGCCGGTCGGACCGCCGGCCAAAGGCGGTCGACCGCCAGAAGGACTTAGCCAATTTTCAACCCCGAAAATCCAAACCTCTGAAACTTTAAACCAATAGAACTTTTATCGAGACTCCAAAAATTATGGGAGCAAGAACAATGGGATCCCTCACTTGCCTACACCTCTATTTTTGGCCCACTGCTTTGACCACTTTTGTCACGGCCGTCCGACCGGCGACATGGCGGTCCGACCGATTTGGGACCTGGCGGACCGCGTGCTATGGCGGTCAGACCGCCTATCGTAAAGTCCGAACAGTCTTTGAAACTTTGTCGAAAACCCGTGAAACGACAAACCATTAATGCCATTGCCAATTGTCACATCATCCTAAGATCTGGAGCATATCCCCATGATATCCACAATCTCCCCTTGATGAACACATTGGCAATAATCCGAAAAATGTAATTTGAAGGTTTGAAAAGTAAAATACTTTCGTTTTTCGCACAAAGGCACAACTTGGTCCATAAGCAAGAGAAAGCAATGGAAATGACCAAGTGGCATCGTAATAGCATAGACAAGTGAGATAAGGCAAAAGAAAGCATAAAACTTTGATTTCGAAAAAGTCAAAAATCTCACTTAAGGTCCATATGAAAGAACAATTGTTCAATTGACCTTTGATCATTGTGAGGAGTAATAAATGCAATTCAAGTTCAAGAGTCAATAAGACAATAAGAATGCAATTCAAAACTCCCCTCACTATGATCCTCGGTTTGAAAATTTCAAATTCTCCAACTTTCTCCCTTTGTATAAACTTCTCCCCAACATCGAAATATCTTCTCCCCTTTGACAATGGAGTCATCAAGGAATCACGCCTTCCTCTCATCCAGAGATAGCAATTTGCGTAATGAAGAAAGAAGTAAAAGAAGAAGTATGCATGAAGTGCAATGGAGTGGCTTCATTTTTGTATTTTTCAATTTTTGATTACAAGAAGCTTTGGAGATTACCCAAAAGAACTAGCTAGCATTTCTAATATTGCACAAACAACATATCAAGCCCGACGATGCTAGCAAGATCATGGTAAGACATATATATCAAAGCTAAGCACCAAGGCTCAAAAGTAAAGCAATAGATTTGATCAATTTAAGCAACGCTTCAAATTCAAAGAAGTTCATCAACAGGATCCTAAAGTGAAATTGGCCATGTCAAAATGTCAAAGTGAGATCAAAATCTAACAAAGACCACATTAAGAGTCAATCAAGTCCCGTATTGAATCATTTTGCTCAATCTTTTGTAAACGCCCATTTGTCAACATTTTTCTCATTTGCATTGAATATTGAGGTTGACTAATGATCTAACTTAGTGACAAGATCCTGGACTAGGAGCCATCCACAAACTCATCCTAAGCTTCACCAAAAGTTGATTAAAGGTATATCTTAGTAAAGAAGATTCGGACTAGGAGCCATCCACAAACTCTTTCTAAGCTTCTACCAGGGCGACAAATCTTGAGGTTCATGTCATTTCTGACAAGCAATCCCCATGAGATCGTCTGGATCATCAAACTATCTCCAAGTTCATGTCATTTGACAAGCAGTCTCGTAAGAATAGTTTGGCACATTTTAAGCATAAGACAATCTTGAATTTTTTAATTTTTCACAAGAGCATTTTAGAATCTCAAGAACACAAAAGCTCAAGTAATGGTCAATTTTAGATCAAAGAGTTAACAAAGCAATTACACAGGCCAATGTCACAAAGGAGCACTAATTGCGCAACTCGCTAAAACATCCACAAATTGCAATTTCTTAGTTCGAGTTTGTTTTAAAGTTCTAGCTCATATAGCAAAGACTTAGCTACACATGTAAAAGCATGATAATTTTAGCAAGTCAAAGAACTAGACATGGCATTGAGCAAGAATTGAAATACTAAAGCTCCAAAGGGTAATAGGCAAAGCTTCATCAATTTTAAAAGATAAGCGAAAATTTTATATTACAATGCATCTTTTGGATTTTTCAAACCACTTGAAGTATTTTACATATGAATGCAATATGATACAATGCGATGCAATAAAAAGCCTAAAAACCTAAAAAGTTCAAAAGTTCGTAAAAGGAACAATAAAAGATCAAAAGAACAAGGTAAGATCGAAAAGATCGAACTCCCCTCAAACCAACCCATAGGGATAAATTACCCTAACTCGCTTCTTAAGGTGGCAAACCTAGTTGGGTCTAAAGGTTTGGTGAGGATATCACCGCTTGAGCCTCTGACTCCACTTAAGTGTAGCACAATATCACCCTTCTCTACATGGTCTCTAAGGAAGTGATAGCGAATGTCTATGTGCTTGGTCCTAGAGTGTTGCACGGGGTTCTTAGCAATGTTAATAGCGTAAGTGTTATCACGTAAAAGAGGAACACTAGCAAAATTTAACCCGTAGTCCTTAAGAGTGGATACCATCCACAAAATCGACTACAAAGAACTAGCAAAGCCTACATACTCACCTCGTGATGATTGTGCAATGAGGACCGCTTCCTAGAAGACCAAGAAACAAGAGAAGTGCCTAGAAGTGACAAGTGCCCGAGGTACTCTTCCTATCAAGCCGACACCCAAAAATCGAATCGAAAACCCCGAATGGATAAAGAAGAAGAACAGAGTACCAAATGCCATCTTTGGGGTAGAGTGTAAATACCGAATATGCGCTTAATCGCTGGCGATGGGAAGTTCTCGAGACGCTCAAACCGCGCAGAGGCGGATCGTGAAGTGGATGTCCGGTCTTGATGCCGTCAGTGCAGGAGGGAGCCGATCATCTTTGCGGTACTCGCGTTGATCCACGGCTTCTCCTTCCTCATCCGGATCCAGCGCGATCGAGTCGCCATGGGAGTGGCGATCGCTTGCGATCACCCATGTCGAGCGCTTGAGCAGATCCTTAGTATACTTCGTCGATGGATGAAGATCCTTCCTTACATTGCTTGATTTGAAGCCCTGTAAAGTAATTGAGCTCTCCCATCATGCTCATCTCAAATTCCTGGACATAGTCTCGTAAAAGCTAGAAACAAGAGCATGAGAAGAACCACCAAAGATAATATCATCAACGTAAATCGAGCAAGTAAGAAATCATTGCCACGCCTAAGAATGAACAAGGTCTTGTCTACCTTACCCATCTCAAAATCATTCTTAAGCAAGAAGGTCTTAAGTCTATCATACCGGGCTCTAGGGGCTTGTTTAAGACCATACAAGGCTTTGGATAGCTTGAAGACATGATGTGGGTTCTTGGGATTCTCAAAGCACAGGGGTTGCCTAACATAAACCTCCTCCTCTATAAAACCATTCAGAAAGGCACTCTTAACATCCATCCGATATAATCTAAAGCCCTTAGAGGCAAGAAATGCAAGAAGAATGCGAATAGCTTCTAGTCTAGCAACAGAGCAAAGGTCTCATCAAAATCTAACCCCTCAACTCGCTAAAACCCCGAGCTACTAACCTAGCCTTGTTTCTAACCACGTAACCATCCTCATTTTGTTTGTTTTTGAAGACCCAATGGTTCCTATAACATTATGACCACTAGGAGGTTCTACTAGGTTCCAAACCTTATTCCTCTCAAAATTCTCTAACTCCTCATGCATGGCATTGACCCAACTCGAATCGGATAAAGCATGTGATATATCGCGGGTTCAAAAGAAGCTACAAAAGCGTAATGAGAATAGAGGTTTGGATCATGATACCGGAGCGAGTGACTCGCTCATGGATATTACCTATCATCGATCCGCGGATGTTTGCTTTTGAATGTGAAGTGGCGATCCGAGAAGAAAATACCTCTTCGACCTCCGCAGTATGCGATGATGAAGATGCGCAGTGCCTCAACCAAGGCGAAGTAGTCACGGCGGGTTCTTGTGCAGAATAGGAATGTCAACAAGAAGCAGTGGAAGAGTATCATCGAGTCCATCATCATCTTCCTCTACAAATATACTCTCACACCGTGTATCACCTAAATATCCGATCTAGCTCGTGGCTAGTCTCATCAAAAGTGACATTGCATGTCTCTGAACCAAAGTTAGTTTCAACATTAAAACTCGAAAACCCCTTGAATGAGCAGGATAACCCGAAATAAACCATCAAAAGTTCTTGACTCAAATTTATCTAGATTTCTGTCTTGAGAATAAAACACTTTGATCCAAAGACTCAAAGTGTGAGACAGAGGGTTTTCTACAAACGGCTCATAAGGAGTCTTGCCCAAAGACGGTCTCAAAAGACACGATTTGCAATATGGCAAGCGGTAGAAATAGCTTCGCCCAAAACCTCCTCAGTGCTATACTCATCTAGCATCGTCCTAGCCATCTCGACTAGGGTCCTGTTCTTCCTTTCCACAACGCCATTTTGTTGAGGGACGTGTGGGAGGAGAACGATGCTCAATTCCACGCCAAAGACAAAAGGAAGCAAAAGATGCATTCTTGAACTCCGTGCCATTGTCATCGCGGATCGCTCTCAAGGCACTCGGAAGTTCGAAGCCAAACGAAGAACAAGATCATGATAATGATCAAAAGCTTCATCCTTCAAGCAAGAAAGAACACCCAAGTGTATCTAGAAAATCATCGACTATGACAAGAATGTACCATTTTCCACCAACTGACCGAACCCTAGCGGGACCAACAGTATCCATATGAAGCAACTGTCCCGGTCCGTCAGTCATAACC
Source organism: Hsuehochloa calcarea (assembly GCA_036346395.1). NCBI lineage: Eukaryota > Viridiplantae > Streptophyta > Magnoliopsida > Poales > Poaceae > Hsuehochloa > Hsuehochloa calcarea. Next base: position 18,057,690 of record CM070597.1, on the reverse strand, counting down.
ATAGTCACGGATGGGTGTGAGGCGGCAACTTGCTTGCCATGCCTACAGGGCGCACATACAGCATCTTTGACGGCTTTGAGTTTAGGCAAACCTCTCATGAGCTCAAGGTTGCTAACTCGCGTCAGATGATCAAAACCAATGTGCCCCAAACGACGGTGCCAAAGCCAGAACTCAGAAGAAGAAGATGAAATTAAGCATTTGAGAGAACCAAAGAAGAGATTCGTAAAAATCACTCCAAAGATCTTAGCAACTCTAGTAATCCCAAACACAAGCTCACCAGCTGAATCAAGCACCCGACAAGCATTTTTCTTAAATCTAGTCTCATAGCCATCATCAAGAAGTTGAGAGACGTAAAGCAAATTAAACCTTAGCTTGTCCACAAGGGCGACGTCCTTGAGGATGAACTTGTCGTTCACCCTGATCGATCCCGTTCCTTCAATCCGCCCTTGCCTATCATCTCCAAAGGTGATGAATTCATCACCCGTCGACCGCGTGAAGGAGGTGAACCATCTTGAGTCTCCGGTCATGTGGCGTGAACAGTGAGTCGATTTAACCACGTGTCCTTCCTCTTTCGCGGTAATCCCGAAAATCAAGGCACAGAAGAACAATGTGTCTCAACATCAAGTTAGTTAAACAAGACTTGGGAACCCAATCTTGAGACACATGTCTGCAGAGTAGTATGCAAAGCGTAGTGCTATCCTTGATTAAGTTTGAAGTTCATTATGAGCAATGGTTACTTTAACATAAGAGTTATCCTGCCTAGGAACATGATGATGAGCATGTGACACAAATCCTAAACCAGGTTTCCTCTTTTCTACATTACCATGTCTCATAAAAGCTCTAGGTTGATTGAGTGAAATTCTAGCAAAATTTTTCTTATCATTTTTCAACCTCGCCAATGAACTCAACCAAATGTCCATTCTTCTTGCAATAGGTGCAATGGTACTTGATACCACCGGGAGAAGCACCCTTTGACTTAACAAGTTTGGGCAAAACCCAGATTTAAAAGTAGTTTTTGCAGTTGGGTTTTAAATTCAACTAACCCATTTTCCAAGACTTGAGTTACTTGGGGCTTAGAATTATCTTGGACAGAGTTGTATCCTAATCCTTGCTTCTTATAAGGAGTCTTAGATTTGTCCGTAATCATGTTTAATTGTTTCTTACCTTTAGAAAATTTTTCTAAGGTATCCTTAAGATAAGCATTTTCTTTTCAAGATTAACACATGACTCACAAGTTTTGCCTTTAATAGCTCTAGCATATTTTTCCTTATATAAAGCAATTTCAAGTTTAAGAGCAGACATGAAGCACATGTAGAAGACTCAATCTTGTTCTTAAGCTTGGCATATTTAGCTCTAATCGCTTCTAAGATATCTTTAACTTCATGTTCGCGTTCAATGCAAAAAGAGCAAAGGCTAGGATCAATAAAGACCAGAGCAACCAACTTGTCGGAATCTAAGCATTTTTCACAAGGAGCAGATTTAACCTCAACTAACTCACCCTAGCATTTTCAAGTTGTTGCAAAGCAATATCATGAGCAGATTGCGCTTTAGCAAATTCGAGTGTAGAGCATGGCAGAAGAACATTCATCGATTCAAGAGTCTTAGTATTTGCAAGTTCTAAAGTCAAATTATCTACTTGAGACTCTAAGTCCTTGTTCCTAGCCATGATATACTCTAACGCCTTATCTCGCTCATGAGTTGCTCAAAGATAGTTTCGCATCTATCGAAAGGACATCATAGGAGAGAGGTACCTCATCGTCGTCGACGCCGTCGAGTCGGCCATGAAGCAAACGCCGTGAAGTCCTTGGCCTTCCCTTCTTCTTGTCTTGAGGATCTCCTCCTCCTTGTCATCCTCGCTCCGAGTCCACATCGCTAAGGATTGTTCCCAAAAGCGGCAAGAACCCTGAGTCGCCTTTGTGAGCTTGGCAACATCAAATCTTGATTTGTTCCATTGAGGCTTCTTCCAAGTGGCTTTCCTTCCTTGTGGTTGCTCTTTCCTTTCAACTTGGGGCGCTTGCGGATGTGATTAAGCTCACCACACTCATAGCAAGTCACGGACCTCCTCTCTTTTGTTTCTCATATTGTTATAGGCCCGTGTGGCTTTTCTCGACTATGAGGGCTAACTCGGCCTCGGAAGACTCTCAAACTCTTCTTCATGGATTGCGATAAACCAACAGCGAAAATCCGTAAGAAGACTCGTAAGACCCATCGAAGCTCTCTTGAGCGGTCTCGCTACCAAGGCCATATTTTCCTTCTTGGGATGATCAATCCTCTTGATCTCATGAGTCTTAAGCTTGCTATAGAGCAGCTCCAAAGTCGATCGAGAGGTTGACGTTCTCCTCAATGGCGGTAGCCTTTATCTCCCACTCCTTGGTGTTGATTGCAGCCAAGAGGTGGGTGGCATTTTCAGGTCGAGAATATTCAATTCCAACGACCTTCATTTGATTAATCACTTTGTTGAAGCGATCAAAATGTCATCGATGCTCTCTCGGGACGCATCTCGAATTTGTTATATTCACGCTTATAGATCGCTCGCGTACTTTCTTGATTTGGGACGAACCTCATGGTAGGTTTCGAGGTGTTCCAAATCTCGTCTTGCCTCAAGATTGCAAATTCGATCATACTCCCGCCTACCAAGCCCACCATACAAGAGGTTCTTTGCCTTATTGTTGTTAGCCAAGAGGGTCATTGAAGCCGTAGTAACAACTTCAGAAGAACGAGCGGGGCTCGAACAACCTCCCATATAGCTTGTCCTTCGCTCTCAAGGAAGACTCGCATGCGATTCTTCCAATAGGCATAGTCGTGCCCATCGAAGATATGCGCTTGGTGGAGTACTTATCCATCGCCAGTTCGGTGGACCTGTTAAGATCAAGATTGAACTAACCGGCTCGATACCACTTGTTGGACCGAAAAGGCGACTAGAGGGGGTGAATAGAGCACGCCACTTTTTCAACCACGATTAGATTCAACACAAATTTCACTCCAATAGCTATAGAAGCTATGAAGATCGATATACCAGTACAGCGGAAGACTAGGATTGAATCCAATCAAAACCCCGAAGCAAAACAACCAAAAACAATCGAAACTTAATTTCCTAAGAGAAGGGCGGTCTGACCTCTACTCAGGGGCGGTCTGACCTCTCCAAGGGGCGGTCCGACCTCTAGCTAGGGCGGTCTGACCTCCAGCCGATGAACAGTGAAATCATCCCGAAAAACGAAGTTGCAAATAGGTCTAACTTTTGATCTACAACTCCAAACTTCATGAAACTTGGAACACACCTTCTCTAGGATGTCAGGAACCTATTCCAATCGAAGATCATGGAGATCCATGGAGAAGTTACGACATTTTTCAGTTTGAGAGATGGATGGTTCAAAACCGAGTCAAAACGAAAACGTGACCCAAAAACTTGCTCGTGGGTGATTGATGATCAAGATGATCTTAGATGTGTTCCCACATGTCACAGCAAGCTATATCATGTAAAGAAATCAATCAAAAACATGCGAATCAAGGAAAGACTCAAAATCACCAAATAGAGAGAAGAAGGGCAAAGAGACACATCTTTGATCAAAGCTTTCTTTGGATTGATTGATAGGGTTTGGGTTTACAGCCACTCCATCAATGGAGGACAAAGCTCAATCCAAGAGCACAAGATCAAATCAAAACTCTCTAGAACCCTAACCTCCACTAATCCTCTCCCTAAGCCAAAACTAGGGTTTCAATAATGATTAAAGGGTTGAAGGGGGTGCAGCCACCTCCCTCCTCTATTTATAGTGGAGACTTAGACCTTCTAGAAAATTAACTCAAATGGGCTCCCGTTAAGGCCCAACACAAACGGGTCACACACGCACGCATTTTAGAGCGCCGTCTACAACACCTCTTAACCTAAACCGCTTCTCTTGCGCCGTCTTGCGCCGTGGGTAGGCAAAAGGTCACCAAGGTGATATTTGGTAAGATTACCAAAATACCCTTCTCGGTCCTTCTCCGAAGACCGAGTCCATCTTCGCGAAGCACTTTGCATGCTCCGCCACGTGTAGGTTGATCAACGGCTCTCTCCATGTCGGCAAGTCTCTCCCATCCGGCTCCCACCGAGACCACCATGGCACTTGCACCGACTCCGCGCGCTTGATCAAACCAACGCGACCGAACTACCCGTTCGGTCATCATTGTCCATTCTGCACCATACTTGATTTCATTGACTCACCCAAGATCGCCGATCGTTCGACCTAAGCTCTCCAAGCCTCGTCCCGATCATCCTCGCCGCTGACCGTCGTTGACCACCAAGCAACCCGCACAACAATAGACAAGCAAATCGAAACCGGAACAAGTTCTTCGCAACTTGACCCATGTTAGTCAAAACATGCATCATGCAACACATATGCACTCAAACTCATGACTTTGACCTAACCACGAGCAACGCCGCCACGAAGGGCGACGTTCAAGAACAACCGGTCGATCACCCCTCGTGGCGGTCGACCGCCTGCTTGCCGGTCGGACCGCCGGCCAAAGGCGGTCGACCGCCCAGAAGGACTTAGCCAATTTTCAACCCCAAAATCCAAACCTCTGAAACTTTAAACCAATAGAACTTTTTATCGAGACTCCAAAAATTATGGGAGCAAGAACAATGGGATCCCCTCACTTGCCTACACCTCTATTTTTGGCCCACTGCTTTGACCACTTTTGGTCACGGCCGGTCCGACCGGCGCACATGGCCGGTCCGACCGATTTGGGACCTGGTCGGACCGCTGCTATGGCGGTCAGACCGCCGCCCGTAAAGTCCGAACAAAGGTTTGAAACTTTGTCGAAAACCCGTGAAACGACAAACCATTAATGCCATTGCCAATTGTCACATCATCCTAAGATCTGGAGCATATCCCCATGATATCCACACACTTAAGCCCGCTCTTAACCAAGAGCGGGGATCCAAGTCCGTATGAAGAACGTTTCATACGGAATGTCCGAAACTGCCTACATTAGAATGGTAGGTCTTACATGTCCATATTGGAATTAATGGGACTTAATTAAGTTTCCACTCCCGTGGACAGCAACTGAATTATGTATGCATGGAATGAAATGCATCACTTGAACTTCATCTCAATTTATCATCGAATAAGGTATTGAACTCTACCACATCAAGCTCAAATCACAGGAATATTCATAATTTACCAAGTTATCATGCATTCATCGAATTCACACAAATTAAACATTGCACTTGCCTTCCGTGTTGTGACGTATTGGGAAGCAACGAAGGTGTCCTTCCACCCACCGTCTCACCGCCTACATAAGCATTGTCACGGATTACGGATAATAGAATATGGCACAGCTACACGTGTTCTACGATGCTCTCTAATCAACCCACACACCCCAAGGGTTCAATTTGACCTCTACACAAAAAAAATCCAGATTACCTATCTTCTGGCAGTCGTACGAGAAAATTTACCATTAATTGTCTGTAACTCTAAAAGACATGAAACCAGTGTTCACTGATTCTTAACTGATCCGGCTACAAAACATTAGTTGACGAAATCCCCTGATTCGGCCAAAACAGAGGGCTAATTATCAGTTAAACACAACCCATCTACGTCTGTCCAGAATTCAGATCAGTAATAAAGAAAACGGCGTAACTTTTAGCCTACTGATCCAATGAGAATGATCCTTATCAACTTGGAAATATAAATTCGAGAGCTACAATAACTTAGTTGGGTGAAGGTTCTAATTCGGCCCCTAATTTGAACAAAACCGAGGGACAAACCTACTGACCCCAGTTTTCAGGCAGACTGAACAGATCGCATTCAAAAATTCATATCTCCCAAACTACAGATCGGATTTTCCTGATCTTGGTGCCAAAAGAAAGCTAACGTTCCCAGGAATAAAACTCTAGAAGGGAAAAACCCCAGATTCGGCCTCTAAAGCACCGTAACTTGCTGCGCAACGTTCTGATCCAAGCTGTAATTTCTGGAACCCTAATCTGACGCGACTCAAATGATCTCTACCGCAACAAAAACCGATCAAACAATGAACCGAGGTGCTCGTTACCCTTGAAGACCCGTAGCACGACGAAGAACCACTCCCCGCTGGTCTCCCTTCTTCTTCCTTGGCCGGCCACACCACAGCGAGCACCCGGCGAGGAAACGGCCCGCCGGAGGAGCAACCTCGGGAGCACCAATGGCCGGCGACCAGGGGAGGAGGCGGCGCCCAACCAGGGGAGGAGGCGCCGGCAATGGAGGGTGGAGAGGGGAGGGGGTGGCGGCTAGGTGGGAGGGGAGGTGGCCGGTTAGGGTTGGGGAGTGGTGCCCCCTTATATGGCCTACTCTCCTTGGCCCAAAGTTAGCGGAAAACTCCGATAACCCCTCATGATCGGAAAATTCTGAAAAAAACTAATTCTTTCTCTCCCTCCGACTTCCCTCTTTTACCGAATGCGATTCCGGAGAAATTTAAATCTCGTTTTCGAATAAATTCCAAACTATACGACCTAGCTGGATTTATGAGGTATTACAAGAATCCGACCAGTTTATCTTTCTGGTTAATCGCTTTCATAACCCTAAGACCTCTCTTTCATCACAGCCTTATCTCCTGATGAGATCAGAAGTCGGATCAAGATGATCTGCGCTGGACGGCCTAACGAAAAGACTAGTTTCCCTCTGATCTTAGCAGTTACTACCGCCGAAGAGAGGGCTGAGAGACTCCGGGTAAGCATGTCAATTACTTTTCATCTTTATAATTTCTTCCGACGTGTTTACCTAAAAATCCTCTTTGATATGTAGTCGGCTGGTCTGAGAATTGATGAGGCCACTGAAACATGTGAGCCAATTGACGAACCGACCAGTCTTACGATCACTAAGGATCATGATCGTGTAGAGGTAGGTAACCGAAGGAAGTACTTTTTGTTTAGATGAAAAAATATGTTCATCACCCGACTAACTTTGTTAATCCAAGCGGTAATCGTTGAGTCTCATACAGTTGCTCAAGAGTTGCCAGCGGCTGTTGAGACAACTGCTTTGGTGACCAACAAACCTACACCTTCTAATCCAACGGTCAGGGATTCTACTCTCGACCAGTTGGTCAAAAGTATTACTTCTGACCCTCTATTGGAGGGTGTAGAGGGTGCAACCAACCCTACCAGTTCGAAACTGGTGAAATTGGTTGAAAAGAAAAGAAAAGCAAGCGCTACGGACTTCAAGCCGGCGCGTTATAGAGTCAAGATAAATAAGATGACTAGGTATGCTTAAATGAAATAATTATATGAATGCATACCTTTTATGTTCTCGTTGAACTATGAACTTCCTTTCTTTTGTGTAGATCTGCTGGTGTTCCAGTCGTTTCCGACCAGGTCATTCCAGCAGGTTAGGTGATAGAGGACACCTCCGACCAGGGCTTTCCTCAGGTAAGAAACCCTGAGGAGGAAGTGGTTAGGGGAGCCCCCGAGCCTGCTTCAATGCCGAAATCTGGTTTGGATCCTGTGGTGATTGTTACTCCATCAGCGGAGGTAGGCATTCTTGCATATCCACAACAGACTCCGATCTCTGTAAGCAACCCCTCCCAAACTAACAAGTTTCCTTTCTCTCCTCGATTTATCGAGGATAAGGAGCTTGTTGAAACTTGGGGTAGAATATCGGATCGTCTTGCAAAGGCGAATCCTGATAAAAAAATTTACCGATTACAATGACGTGGCAATTCGAGTAAGTGTCTTCAACCATTCTTATAATTATCTTTAAAGTTTATTAAAAAAATTAAAGAAGAAATGCTATCTATGTAGCATATGGTTGAAAATTTTGATGCGATCAGAGGCCTAACCGAGCGAATAAAAATCCTGAAGCAAAAACACTTCGAATTAGAAAGTAAAAACTTACCCCTTAACTCTTTCTTCTTCATGTCTCTATTTTTCTCTTTTAATTATTCTCCCTTATCATATTTGATAGATTTGGAGAAAATAAAAGAAAAAGCTATGGCTGAAAATGCCAGAAGATTAAAGCTTGAAGAAGAAAACCAAGCTAAGAACCAGTCGATCGAAGACTTGACGACCAGAAATAAATAAATCTTGGAAAATTCCAAGAAGAAGGCCGAAGGTAACTAGTCGTAAATTTAACTTAATATCTCTTCTAATCCTTCTTGCCTAATACTTGTTTTGTTTATACAGAACAAAATCAAGCATTAACCAAAGCAAAGAAAGCTTTGGAATTTGAGCCAGACAAGGGCTAGCACTCATGCTTAATCTCGATTTAAAGATCACTGCACTCAATAAAATGATCTTTGATATGGGATCAGTATCGAACTTGCCCTCCTTGAGTGATCCAACGGAAAAGGTAAATTACCTTGGCCACCTTTTGAAGGACCTTAAGGATTTGATCAAGACTACCAGAGAGAATTATGCCCGATCCGTAAAAGAATCCATTGCTAGTGGAGTTAGTCTTGCTTTAGCAAAACTGAAGGCATTCGACCCCTTTATTAATCTTCAAGCTATTGAAGAAGATTTCAACTGCTTGCCTGAGGAGGCGACCAAGTTTCTTAAGGAAGTAAAACCTCTTGGAGACAAGGCTGCAGAAGAAATAGAGGTCGGATCTCCACCAAGCAGTGATTAGATGGGCAATCTCTAGTAGTAAAAAAATTTAAAAAAAGAGTATGCAAAATGTAAAACTTACCTCTCTCTAATCAATGAAATCTTTTGTTCATCTGGTCAACTTATAGATTTTCATATATTACCTAGCCCCGACTATTTTATAGTAGAAGAACTTTACTATATAAGAGTAGGCCAAGAATATGAACTTAAGTCTCAACCATTGTTTGAAAGCATGTACCGATTGTTGAAAAACTGATCATGATAATACTAGGAAACCTTTTTTGGTCGGAACCAGCGCTAGGTTTCGACTAGTTCTAAATCTGTTTTTCATAATCAAAGTACTTACTAAGACAATATATGGTCGGAAGAAAAAAGGACTTTCCTTGATTAGAGAAAATTATATGCAAAGACATATAAAACAAATGATAAGTGGTTTTATTTCTATGCAGTACTCAACGCTGGTCGGAATGAACCGCTAAGAAATAAAGATATAGAGTATAATTTGCAATACGTGCTCATGCTCTAGTCTGACTTACAGCGAGGATCATAGGAATAGGAACGTCGCTAGGAAGCTCCTTCCAATGGGCGGAACCACGTGCGAAAAAGGAGAGACTTTTACTAGGAGGTTTTCTGTGTCCCGACCAGTAGCCAAACAAAAGTAGAACAGAATTTTGAAAATAAAAATATAATCTTTATAATCTTAAGCATATGAACCGCGTCGGCCAGAGTTAGGTACCATCATATAAATAACATCACTTGCTTCTTTGAATTAAATTAAATTAAATTAAATGGAAGTGAAATGAAATTTAAACGAAAAACTTACGCAGTTGATCAATGTTCCAAGAATTGAACAAAACTCTGCCGTCGGACATGGCTAATCGTACCGAGCCTGGTCGGGTGACTTCGACCACAGTGTAAGGATCTTCCCACTTAGGAGAAAGTTTGTTGCGATTTACTTGACTCTGAATTTTTCTGAGAGCCAGATCACTGACAGCTAGGCTGCGAAGCTGCACCTTATGACCGTGGTACCTTTGCATGGCTTGTTGATAGATTATCGAACGTATCAAGGCTTGATTTCGTCGTTCTTCAAGGAAATTGACATCGTCGAGTCGTCGTTCCTCCTGATCGTTTACATTAAAATAATCGAGACGAGCAGAGCCAATTTTTAATTCCGGAGGAAGCATGGCTTCGGCTCCATAGACTAAAAAGAATGGTGTTTCGCTGGTCACACGCCTGGTCGTGGTTCGAACAGCTCATAAGACAGAAGGAAGTTCTTGAACCCAAGCTCCTTACCGCTTTATTAGCTGGTCGAATACTCGGCGTTTGATCCCCTGCATTATGATACCATTGGCACGCTCAACTGCTCCATTGCTCTGTGGATGAGCAACAGACTTGCAGAATTCCTGGAAACTGCCACTTGAAAACTGAGTAGCATTATCTGTGATTATACGACTGGGTATACTGAATCGTGTAATCACATTGTTTATCAAGAATCTCTTAGCGGCCTCAATTGTAGTTTTAACAACTGGCTCGGCTTCAATACATTTTGTAAACGTGTCAATCATGACGAAAAGAAATTCGAAGCCCCCGGGTGCTCTTGGGAATGGTCCCATAATGTCTAGTCCCCAGTTGCAAAAGGCCAAGAAAGAGGAATTGTTTGCAAAGCTTATGCCAGCTGATGTACTTGTCGGCTATGAAACTGACATTATACGCACTTCGTCACGAGCTCTTTTGCATCATGAAGGGCAGTTGGTCAATAGCATCCTTACCCGAAGGCTTTACCGACCAATTTTCTGTAGGAATGATATGCTCCATAGACTCCTCCATGAATTTCAGTTAGCAACTTAATGCCATCCGAGCGAGATATGCATCTCATCAACACTCCATGAGATCCTCGTTTATACAAGGTACGTTCGATTATAGTGTATGATTTGGCTTTTCGTGCTATACGATCGGCCTCAACATCATCTTCTAGAATTAGGTCATGCTGAAGATAATTGTAGATCGATGTCATCCAATCTCTACCCTGATCGTCACCAATCTGTGGAGCATCTATGTTATCAGAATCAATAGGTATGACCTGATGTATATCATTGATGTTCTCAGAATGCTCGACCACCGAGGGTGAATCGAGTTGCTCGAGAAAAACTCCGGGCGGGACGGTTGACCTTGTGGAGGCCATCCGTGCCAACTGGTCTGCTAGAAAGTTCTCCTTTCTAGGAATGTGTTGGATCTGGAAGCCGAAGAAGTGCTTTTCGAGTTTTCGTACTTCCGCCAGATAAGACGACATCTTGGTACTTGAGCATTGATACTCTTTCACTACTTGATTCGCTACTAGTTGAGAATCGCCTTTCACTACCAATTTGCGAATCCTGGGCGAATGAGCTGCTCGAAGTCCTGCTAGTAAATCTTTATATTCTGCTATATTGTTCGTAGCGAAAAAGTTAAACTGGATGGCGTACTTAATGTGTTCGCTAGTAGGGGATATCAAGATGACTCCAGCCCCAACCCTTTGAGCATTAGGGAACCGTCAAACTACATTGTTCACTCACCGTGGTGCTCGTACTCTGGTTTCTGCTTCGGTTCAGGGTTTGTCCATTTGGCAATAAATTCTACTATTGCCTAGGACTTTATTGCTGTTCGTGAGATGAAATAGAGGTTGAATGTCCCTAGTTCAACCGCCTATTTTGCTATTCATCCTAATGATTCCCTATTTCTAAGGACTTGACCAAGGGGATACCTGGTAGGTACGACCACTTTGTGCGCTTGAAAGTAATGCCTTAGTTTCCTTGAAGCCATAAGGAGACCATAGAGCAGCTTTTGTACCTATGGGTATCTTTCGTTTGGTCCATGCAAGACTTCGCTCACGTAATATACTGGTCGTTGGACGTTTTCACGTTCTACGACCAGTACACTACTGACAGTTTGCGGCGTTGCAGCCACGTAAATCAGCAATCTTTCTTCCGGTCTCGAAGAGACTAAGACCGGGGCACTCGTAAGGTACTCTTTGAGCTTTTCAAAGGCATCATTGGCCTCCTTTATCCATTCGAAACTTTTATTTTTCTGAAGAAGCTTAAAGAAAGGTAATTCTTTTTCACCTAACCTGGCTATGAAACGGCTTAGCGCTGCCATACAACCGGTTAGCTTTTGGACTTCTTTCTTCGTGTTCAGAGGGCGCATCTGGTTGATGGCCGATATCTTCGCAGGATTTGGTTCGATACCTCTAGCCGAATCTAGGAAACCGAGAAGTTTTCCAACGGAAACTCCGAACACACATTTCTCCGGATTCAACTTGAGGTTATGTCTTCTCAAGTTGTTGAAAGTCTCTTGTAAGTCAAGAATGTGATCGCCAGCGTTGATGCTCTTCACAACCAAATCATCAACATAGGCTTCTAGATCCCGACCTATCTATAGGCTAAAGGTTTTCTGCATCGACCTTTGAAAAGTTACACCAGTATTTTTGAGACCAAAAGACATCTTAACATAACAGCAAGTGCCATATGGAGTGATGAAGAAAGTTTTCTCTTCATCTTTTTTACTAATGTTAATCTGGTGGTACCCTGAATACGCATCTAAAAAACTTAATAATTCACACCCGGAGGTGGAATCTACAACTTGATCAATGCGGGAAAGGGGAAAGTCATCCTTCGGACAAACTTTATTCAGATCTGTAAAGTCTATACACATTCGCCATTTCCCATTATTCTTTCTAACCATTACAGGGTTGGCGAGCCATTGATGGTGATGGACTTCACGAATAAATCAAGTCTTGAGGAGTTTGTCAATCTCCGGCTGGATCGCTTCCTTCCGGTCAAGCTTCTGCTTGACCGGTTTTTTTATCAGGCTGAAGAGCTAGCCTGTGCTCGATCTCCTCCCTAGGGACTCCGAGCATGTCGGACGCCTTCCAGGTGAATAAGTCCTGGTTTGCTCGGAGGAAGGAGACGAGCAACTCTTCCTATTTTAGGTTGAGCTCTTCTCCGACCAGCACTTTTGGGGTAGACCTGTCAGTGTCTCCCGACTTGACGTTTCCCGGAGGAACGTCTTTGTCGAACAATACCTCTTTTGTCTGGTCGAACGGCTTGGGTGTCAACTTCGGTCTGGAGTGTTTGACCTGCATTGCAGATGAGTCAATGTTTCTGGTCGGAAGCTCATCGACCAGTTCTAAAGACCTCCGATCACATGCATAAGCCATCTTTCGATCTCCTTGAACCATGATGACACCTTTTGGTCCTGGCATCTTTAAACTTTGATAACCGTAATGCGTAACTATCAAAAAAATTTGCTAGAGCCGGACGACCAAGGATTCCGTTATATGTGGTTTCAAAATCAACCATGTCAAATGAAACCTTTTCTATTCGGAAGTTATCAGGGCTTCCGAACGTAACCGTTAAGGACACCTGTCCTATCGGTTTGATGGTAGAACCAGGGACTATGCCATGGAAGGCATATTTTACTGGTTTCACCTTTGATCTAGGAACCTGCATTTCTTCTAATGCTCCCGAAAATAAAATATTTAAAGAACTACCACCATCTATCAAGACTCGATTAACCTTGCAATTGTTGATAGTATGTTCAACTATAATAGGAAACCTACCCGGTCGAGTCGACAGAACGGGGCAGTCTTCTTTGCCGAAGGAGATTACTGTGTCTAACCACCTTGATGGCTTGGTGGCGATCGAAGACTCCACAAGGATGACCTCCCGCTCCATGGTCTTCAGATGATGTCGTGAGTCGTATGATGAAGATCCTCCAAAGATCATGTTGACTATATGTTGAGGTTCTTGCTACTCCATCTTCTCGTCGCCATCCTTATCCTTTTTGGAGCTTGCTTCTCCTAATTCTTGTATTGAGGGAAGAGGGCCTTTACCTGTATAGTAATCTTCTAATTTATTTTGCCAAGCATGGCAGGTGCGCAAATCATGCTCTGCCTGTTGGTGAAGTGGGCACCACTTCTTATTCTTCTTATTCCCATCGGTCGGAATTTTTACCTTGCCTCGACCGGTATAATCTCTCATACCTTTGGTAAGCTTGTCTGGGACCGCTAGGACTTCCTTATCGTCTATCTTGCGATGTTTTTTATTCTTGAGAACTTTTTTATGGTTCTTTTCTGGCTTCTCCAAGCCAGGTTGAGGAGCTTTATCCTTTTGATCTATGGCTTCACTCCATTCAACCGCTTCACTAGTGGCGACGTATTTATCAGCCATGTTGAAAAGTTCGGTGGTTGTTCGTGGAGGATTCATGGCAATGTCCTCCGTAAACCGCCAATTCCTCAAACCTACCTTGAAAGCTTGAATCACAGAAGACTCTGCAATCTCTGGTATTGAGTTACGAACCTAGCTAAACCTCTTGATATATTGACGAACAGTTTCTTTCGGGTTTTGCTAGATCCGATGGAGGTCATCCTCCTTTCCAGGGCGATCGTACGTAGCCTGGAAATTTACAATCAAAAGATCGTAGAGTTGTTCCCAAGTGTAGACTGATCCGACCGGCTGGTTGAGCAACCAAAACCGGACAGATCCCTTCAGTACCATAGGTAAGTAGTTAGCCATCATACTTTCATCACTTCTAGTTGCTCTGATGCGGTGGTATAAATCTGGAGAAATTCTAACGGGTTCTGGGACCCATTGAACTTATCCATGTTGGCCGGTCGAAACCTGTTAGGCCAACGCACAGCCTGGAGCCCTGCGGAGAAAGCTCGACAGCCCATGACTGACTCATGGTGCCTTCTTTGAAAAGGTGCCGGATTGTGATCGGTCGGAGTCCGGTTTCTCATATTAGAATTCCGGGGCTCCGATGTTCCGATCTGATCGTCGGCGTTAGGATGACGCCTTTGATCACCTTCTCGGCCCAAACGATGTCATAGATCATCGGGGCCAAGCGAATAACTATCTCGACAAGGGGAAGGTGTGGTTATTTGGAATAACCTCCTTCCTTCATGACTCGTTGGTCGGAATCGTTGAGGATGTCTTGGTATCGATCGATTCCCAACATAACCATGCCACCCTTTGCTAAGGGAGGAATGTTGGGACGAAGTCATAGTTTGACTTTGTGATGTTCTATGTTCCCGATATGCTTCCGTACGTTGCACGGTTTGTTGAAGCATTTCCGATACCTGTCCCACCTATAGTCGTTGGGACGAAGCCATAGTCGCATGAACGATTATGAAGGATGGGCGAGGATTTGACGAGCGAAGAACTTCTTCAGGAGAATTGCGCCTTCTTCCCCACGGACGGCGCCAGCTGTCGACGATCAAATCACCGAACTTACAAATATATAAAAAAAAACATAGAAAAATAGCATGTATCTCCTGGAAAGGAATGGAGCTGCCCTTTATTGCTATGAACTGGCTATTACAAGGAGTGTCTGTAATCTGAACAAAGAGACTAATCCTAGTAACACTGGAGCGTAATGCCTACTATAGTGTTGTAAACTAATCGAATGGTGGTCTTCTGAAGTGCCTTCCAATCGATTTCTCTTCTGATCCCCCCTCTCCACCTTCTGTGATCCTCCTTATGTAGTTGATGAAGCGTTGGCAGTTATCCCTTGGAGAGACGCCTGTTGGGAAGTGACGCGTCTGATCGGAGAGAGGCGTTAGTTGACAATGTATCAATTGTTGTGTGTTCATATGTCAGCGAGTCATTTAACCGTACTCCAGTGTCTTAGAGTTATGTAACGTCGCGTGGTATGGAATATACAGCACATGTTCCATTCGTCACACTGTAAAGGATATACCTGGACTCAGACCCAGATACCAGTTCAAGCCTTATGAGCATTCGACTGGTCGGAAACTAGGTTAGGAATCTTGTCCGACCAGAGTATATATTATGTAACCTCTGGAATCCTTACGACCAGTGAGGTCGTTAGCCTTAGTGGTTACGACCATGAAGACGTATGATCTTTTCTTATGTATTAAATAATATATATATAGGTTTCAATCCTCGTCAACACCACGCATGGCTCATAAGCCCTAGTGCACACCAAGGCCCTCCGCGGACCTGGGTGATAACAGACACCGTGCATGGCTCGTAAGCCCCGGTGCACACCGAGGCCCTATGCAGACCCAAGTGTATAAAAGAAGACACCGCGCGTGGCTCATAAGCCCCGGTGCACGCCACGGCCCTCTACGAGCCCGAGTGTATAAACCAAGACACCACGCGCACGTCTCATAATCCCCGGTGCACACCGAGGCCCTCTGCAGGCCCGAGTGTATAAAAGAAGACACCGCGCATGGCTCATAAGCCTCGGTGCACACCGTGGCCCTCTGCAGGCCTGAGTGTATAAATAAAGACACTGCGCAAGGCTCATAAGCCCTAGTGCACACCGAGGCCCTCCGCAGGCCTGAGTGTATAAGTAAAGATATTGTGCATGGCTTATAAGCCTCGGTACACACCGAGGTCCTCCCCAGATCTAAGTGTATAAATAAATACATGTCACATAAGCCCTAATGCACACTGAGGCCCTCCGTAGGCTCGAGTGTATAAAAGAAGACACCGGGCTTGACTCATAAGCCCCTATGCACACCGAGACCCTCCGCAGGTCTGAATGTATAAACAAAGACACCGCGCATGACTCATAAGCCCCGAGGCACACCGAGGCAAGCATGAGTGCATAGACGAAGACACCGTGCATAGCTCATGCCCCAGCGCACCATACCTGTCCCTGAGCTCCAGGATACACGAGAGGGGGGGGCAACGCTGGTCTTCGCCTCCCCTTCGGAAAAAAAGTTTGGGCTCTCACGGAGCACTATCTAAAAAAGTACAGGAGACGGCACTAGGCTTCGCCCCCCCCCCCTCGTAAAATAGTTAGAGCTCCCTTGGAGCCCTATCTAAAAAAGTATGGGAGATGGAACTAGGCTCCGCCCCCTCCCCCTGCAAAAAAGTTAAGGCTCTCCTGAATCCATATCTAAAAAAGTATGGGGACAATGCTAGGCTTCACCTCCCCCCACAAAAAAAGGTAGGGGCGCTAGGTTTCGCATCCTCCTCGCAAAAAAGTTAGGGCTCCCCCAGAGCACCATCTAAAAAAGTATGGTGGACAGCGCTAGACTTCGCCTCTCCCCTCGCAAAAAAGTTAGGTCTCTCCCGAAGCACTATCTAAAAAAGTCGATTGGTCGCTTTGGAAAAAAAATGAAAAGAAAAAACCAACCGATCACCCCATGGCCCAAGGACGGAATCACCACGATAGTATCCTCGGATCCCCCATCATAAACATGCGACGGGGTACTAGCATCTGAGGATTCACCCAGGGGCATCACCGCTATCTTGAAGGAGCTGGCCACCTCTTCTGCCGCTTCCGCCACATCGCGCCCCGCGACCCTGACACCACCATCCGATGCGGGGGACTCACCACGCTCCACCGAAGACGAACTACTCAATGAAGTACTCGCCACCCGCTCTGGGGTACCAGGCGCAGTGTGCTTCGCCGGCCTCTCCGCCGCATCAACCCGCACGCACGAGCCAACGCCCAAGTCGGAAGCTCCGACAGCGTGCAAAGGCACCGCAGCGATCAGACACCCAGCATCACCTTCCTCGGGTGCGCGGGCACGCTTCTTCCTGCCCTCGTCAGGATCCCACCTCTTCGCGGGGCGAGCGGCTGGGTCCAGGTAGACGCAATTTAGCCGGGGCTCATGCACCACTAGCACACACTTCACGTGCTCTTCAACGGTGTATGGCCCCAAAAGTTGTTCCGCTTGCACGAGCAGCCTCGTCAATCGGAGCAACTGCAGGAATAGCATACACATCAGTTAAAAACCGCATAAGGAAATACCTTTGCGCTTCGCCACAGTGGTCATCGGAAGACCATCTGTCGGATCCCCCAATTCTACCTTCCAACCCTACGCTAGGGGACAAACGTTGAAGGCGCAGAATTCCTCAACGAGGTCCTCCATCGAGAGCCACCTTGTTGTGCCCAGCAGCAGGTGCAGCAGAGCTTCCTCCCGCGAAGTTAGCATGATCTCCTAGGACGCGGTAAGTTGGATGAGCCCATCGCGGGACAGAAGCCCATCGCCTGCCGGAGACGAGTGGTAAAACTAGCTCCGGGTCCAATCAGTGTTCAACCAGTTCCTCGAGGCCGGAGCGAGCACGTACATTTGGCAACGCGCCTTCAGTTGGAAGTTGACGCTGCCAAAGTTTAGCGTCTCACCGGTGTTCTTCTTCTTCGGCTGGCAACGCCCGTAGTGCAGGAACGCGAACAGCCACCCCTCCCCGCTCGTCCCAGTGGAGCACATGATCCACTAGAAGACTGCCAGCTTCACGAGGAAGATTGGCATCAACTGTGCCAACTCCACACGGTACAGCTGGAGGACCCACGTGACTAGCGCCATGCACGAGAACTGAAGACCAGCGTCGAAGGATGTGGCAAAGACCACTGACTCGTTCTCCCAGGGTGCCAGCACCGTCTCCACTCCGGGGGCCTCGCACCTTGTCAAGGCTCTCGATCTTCCCTTCGGCAACAAGGGCCCGAAGAACCCGCTCCGTCACCAGGGAATGCCCGAGGTCAGTCGTGTAGATGGCGCTCGAACCACCCTCTTTGGTACGCTTCGTCATCTCGACGTAATAATGACTACAATGCCCGAGCTCTGAAGGATACACAGCCTCGGGATAGAAGGCAAAAAGTTTGGGCAGGGCACGAATTCTCACGAGCAAGGTAGGCATTGGGGGGTTACCCCCCCCCCATTTATACACACTCAAGGACCATAGGTGAATAGAATGGGGGAGCCGAAAAGACGTCAGCCACTCACCAGACGACACATGTCGCGTGCATAGCATCCCCAACCACCAGAATTACGGCACATGGTAACCGATGATGGCCCGCGTAATTCAAAGGGGCACCATCAATGGCAACCAGCAGTATTATGACGCACGACAACCAATGATAGCCCACACGATTCAACGAAGTGCCATCAATGCCAGCCGACAGCATCATGGTGCGTGGCAATCAACGCACATCACACATGTGGGAGCTGCCCATGCTTCGTAGGTGGACCCGCATAAAAGCGAGCTTCACTAGGCCAAAGGGGACGGACGGTATTCCTGGACCCTTCGGGGAAAAGACGCAGTTTCAGCCATGACGAAGCAGGACTCGGACCGCGAAGGGCTTGTCGTAGGGGCGGTCCCACCAGCCCCAACGACTTGGTGAAGACCGTGGGACCTCCCCCGGAGGCCCCTGAGGCTAGAGGCATGGCCCGGGCACCCACCCTCGAGGGGCGCTGAGAACGCCTTCAGGGGAAGGGCCCTGGAGCCCACTCGGAGGCCACTAGGAGGCTCAAAGGGGCCAGCAGGCTGGAGGCACGGTTGGGGGCCTCCCCAAGGGCGCCAGACATACCTTCGGGAAGGCTTCGAAGATGGTGCGAAGGCTTCCAAAGGATTGTCGGAGCGCCATGAACCCAGGAGTCAGAAAGGCCCCCATGGCCACTTATGGGGCGCCGAAGGGTGTCCGGGGTCCCTTGGCCCTGGAATGCCCCGTACATTGCGAAGGGCGGAGAGCACCGATGGACTAAGTGTACGAACCGGATGGACTAAGACCAGGGGGTCCACCATGAGCCGAAGGCTACGCATAGGGGAAGAAAAAACCTTACAACCCCTATGGGTGTATGACCTTTCTAGTGGTAGATGTGTAATCTCATGTGCTCTGACAAGAGGCTATAAATAGCCCTCTCCCCCATGTAATAAATTAGGCCTAGTTTTTCAGGAAAATTAATACACTCACACACACTTCTCCTGGTAACTGATCCCCTCTCCGAGAATCCTCTGGCCACTCTTAGATACCGAGGGTCATCTTTTCTACTATTTAGTATTTTTTGCTACGACAACCCCATTCCCTCTTACATAAATAATTAACTAGCCATCGATAGATGATCATGTTTACCTTTTGTGCACAGACAATTTAAGTATCTACCTCCTTACAATCCCATGGACTACAATTATAGTACACAACTTGCAGTCATTCTCAAATGTGAGTATCTAGGATTGGTTCAGGTCGTCCTACACTCGAATGGAACGACCACTATATTTATCAGAATGAAAATGGCGAGACAGCTGCGGACCGCATGAAGTGAGTTTTGGATAAGTAATATTTACTTTGCAGTTCAGTTGCCATTATTGTAGTTGACATCTAACTACATTTGTAGCAATGTTTTGAGGTCAACGAGGAGAAAAGGGTAGAGGCTGACTGTATTCTCGAGAACTATGCGAGGAAAAGAGTAAAGGACCTCAAGTACCAAGCACGCGTGGATGCCATCAAGAAGTATTATGACAATCTTTGAGAGTAGCTTGATGATAAGCTAGCACGTCCAAGGGAATTTAGGTCATGCACAATGAGTTTACATCAGCTGTCTATAACCTCTGTTTTGTAAAATTTAAGCTGACGTAGATAAAAGAGAATGAAAAAAAAGAAATGTATTGTCTACAATTCTATAGCCGACTGTATCATCAGAACCAAAGAAAACATTAAAAGATTGTGTGTTGTCTACAATCATGCAGCCGATTGTATCACCACAACCCATTGTATGAGCTGTTTTTAGTATTATCGACATGTGACATAGAGAGTTGCTATTGACAACAACTGTCTGTACCATTGTATATACCATTATACTAGACCAATACTTGAACAGTAGGCTTGATTGGTGCAAAGAAGAGGTATGGGCCCACCTATGTAGATCTTTTCATCCGATTAATAATTTCTCTCTTATTCGTATTCGCATGAAAAATATAGATGCGAGTATGGCATGTATTTTTTCATCCGAATTGTTATTTTATCCGAACTATTCATACTGGTATTGGTATTTGAATTCGATGAAGCAATATAAGTATTTTATTATAGTATATCTAATTAGTTGAATGATTTTTTTTCTAATTTAATGTGAATTAAGTGTGGTTGTACCAGGATAAAGTGACACTAATATCTTCATATTATTTAAGTTACGAGGATATCTGGATCAGACCGAATTGGGTAGACATTCTATTTGCATTCATATTTGTTACTATATTTAATTTGTATTCATATTCGAGTATATTCAAATTCGTATTTATCTAAAAAATACGAATATGAATATAATTTCACCGCTTCTCAATTCTTATTCGAATCGTTTTCACCGGTAGTTGGGAAGCGCAAGCGGCCACAGCTTTGCTGCCGGGCCACAGTCTGGCGCAGGCGCAGCACAGTTTCCAGACGCGTCGTCCTGACGCTTGGGCTCGTCATGGCGCCGCTCTCTCGGTTTGAGTTTACACCTCCGCTACGCCCGCGGCGCGTGGTGAAATCCCGAGAGACCTGTAGAAAAATTGCGGCAAAGATCGGCGCGTGGGGAATGCGGTCCAGGCGCCTACGCGAGCGAACGTAGAACGGCCCACACGTTGTACGAACGCGGGGCTAGTGTTTGGTGAGGCCGAGTGCCAGCCACAGGCCCAGCCGGATGTATCCCGTGTTAGCGTCAACCACCAACGCGGATTACGGGGCTGTTTGGATGCTAGCCCATAGAAACCTTACCAAAATTTGGTGTTACTAACTCTCAGGCATTGCCAAAATTTTGGAAAAACTGAAGTGTCTGGTTTGGTGCCAAAATAGATTGCCAAACTTTGGTGTAGTTGTTGTCTGTTGTTTGGGTTGGAGCCAAATAGATTTGCCAAACTTTGGTAGAGCTACTGTGTATTGTTTGGTTTGAAGCCAGGATAGAATCCGCTAACTCTACCAATAAAGAGGTGAGGCAACCCCTCTCATATAATTATGCATACAAGAAAGATAGCTTGAAAAAATCCACAACCTATGCATGTGTGCAACTACAGACCAGCAGAAAAATGTAGTGACCTGGAGCCGAACAACAATTATTTACAACAGTGGAAGTCTTCTATATTAATTAGCAGGCCTAATTCACAAGTGCATAACACAGAAGGTAGTAAACCATAAGTTCATCATGTTACTGGTGCATAAGAGAAGTTCATGAGTCATGACCCATTATCTACTACCATGTAGCATTAGGCTGTACTACACAAAATAACCATAGTTTCAACATCAAGAAGAGCTAACCATACGAAGGTACTGGAATTACATAAGACTATCGCTTAGCTTAGTAATATCTACTAAGGTGTCCATTGTCACCTACAACATCCATTACTTCACAAAATATGACCAGCTAACACATGCATCATTCACATGCACATTCAGCTCGCAACTACTCAATCAGTAGACCATGCATATTCAGAAAGGGCCACCAACACCTCCGCCGCCATATTTGCGATCAGAGTCATGTTTGTCATCATCCGCTGTGAGTGCGTAGCCCTCTAGTTCCTTCAGAGTCATTACCATCACTATCACTTGAAGCGTTCAAAACGGACAGATCAAGAGCAAGTGAACCATCAGCTTTAGAGATGTTCACAAATAATTCTTCTAAGAGATGGAAGAACTTAATAGACCTAGTAAGGTAGTTGTTTCTCGTTGTCTGCAATGCAAAAAAAAAAAAAAAAAGTCAACACAAATCTACTCATCAGCACAACTTATAACTGAATGCACGGTTGTAGTACACCAAGCTTGTTCCTAGCTTTCTCAAACACGTCAATATTGAATTTGCATGTTGTTGCATCAAAACCATAACCACTCTTCCCCATAGCCTGATATATCCAATTCCACTTCTCCCTACATGACCTGAAGTGCCGATCCATTTGGTTTCTAGAGACACCAAGTGCAAACTTGGCATTAGCATCTGCGCACTGGAGGTGATGATGTTTCTTCCACGTGAAGGTTGTGGTTTGTCTTTTTGCACCTCAATGTACCACTCTAGCATGAACTTGGTGTTCTCCTCACCCCATGATATGTACTTCTCACAAGAGGCCGCTTCGCTTTTGACAATACCCTTTTGCTTACCATGCTATTCACATAAGGTACAAAAAGCAAGTATATTAGTATAGCACAAAAACAAAACTGATACGAATCAACATTAAAACAAAGGAAAAATATTTTTAGTAAAGAGATAGAGAGATAACATCCACAGGAGATACACCATCCATTGCAACTGAAAAGAAAATGCGTAGGAATAATATAGATAGCAGTACCAAATCGTGCATGACAAATATTATAAGTTAGTCCTCACAATATAGATAGCAATACTACATTATTCATACAGTACTACAATTTAGTCCTCACAATATAGATAACTAAAAATATTAATACAAGGTAGGAAAAATTAATGTTCCATGGATATAGCAATCCTCTCGCTCTCGCTGCCTGTAGCCTCATTTGCTGGGCTAACAAGTCACGCTTGGCAGCCCACTCACGTACATCAGCCTCTCGGTCAGATACACTGTTGCCGCTCCATGGTAGGTGAGAATACCAAGTAGGCTCATCAAATACAAACTCATCAGGTCCATTCTCCAATATCCAATTGTGAAGAGCGCAGCAAGCAACTGTTAGATGTGTATTATTATCTGTGTCTTTTCCCTATTGTATAAAGGGTTATCTGTATATATGTTATACTTGTACTTATATATATATTGGCCTACTGGCCTCATAATGAATATAAACGCTATTCATAACATGGTACCAGAGCGCACCTAGGATTTTTCTTCGCCAAGCCGCTGCCGCTGCCGCTGCCGGTTCGTCTTCTTTGGTAGTCGCTGCCGCCTGTTTTTTTTGCCCACCGCTGTTGCTGCTCTTCTCTAGCATAGCAGCTCTCCATCTATTGCCTGGCCGTTGCTCGTACTCGCCCGGTTGCCGACCGTGCTCATTGGCCGCGCCAGACCACATCGCAAGTGTCATCGCCGCTCGCGCTCGGCAGGTTGCCGCCGGCCCTCCGACGTCGGCTACTTCGCCTCCTTGTCACGTATATGACATACATGTACTTGTATATATATTGGCCTATTGACTTCATGATGAATACAAACGCTATTTATAACAGCAACAACCACCTTAACCTGTGATTTAAGGGGTATGAAGGGCTTATTGCAAAGAATCTTGAATCGGCCCTTAAGAGTACCCAATGTGCGTTCAACCGCTGTCCTAAGTGAGGAATGTCGTTGGTTGAATAGTTCTTTTGGACATTTCGGGTCTTGGGGTCCAAGGAACTCTTGTAGATGATAGCGAACACCACGATAAGGTGGCAATATACTTGGCCTCGCAGCATACCCAGCATCAGCCAAATAAATTTTCCCTACAACCATATGAAATCGAGACCTAATGTCAACTCTACTATGTAGTAATAGTGAGAACAACCATGAAATGTCAAAATATCTAAATACCTTCAGGTATTTTGAGGCCATTCCTCCGAGAGAGGGCATCTTGCATCAGAAGAGAATCATAAGCAGACCCTTCCCACCCTGCTAGGACATAAGTGAACCGAAGGTCAAAGTCAACAACTGCTAATGCATTTTGTGTGGGGTATGACTTGCGGCCTCTAAACCTATCCAAAATTTTAGCAGGCATGTGAGTGCCATCTAGTGCCCCTATACATCCCTATATACACCCACAAAGCACATGTCAAACTATAATTATAGGTAACTCTACTATAATGTACTATATTATAATACATACTGATGAGGGTTACCTCAAAGTAGGGATGAATTTGTTCACGATGCTAGTGATCTTAACATGTGTATCTGTAGATCTCACATAAATGAGTTCACGAGCTAACTCCCCAATGGCATGTAGCACCACATTGAAATACCTACTCACAGTCTCACCAGATCGCCACAAGGAAAATCCTACAGATCAATTTGTACGATGTTGTCCAACCATCTTCAGAAACAATGCAACTTGCTCCTCTACTGAAACATGAAATGTGTCAACTAGTAATCCCCTATCCCTAACGCGGGCACAAAGCTTGTAGAATACAACTCTTCTCATCCTCAACTGCTGAATGAATATCCTATCCGAGGTGTCAATCATCCTAATTAATTCGTTACACCTCCAGATACCCCTGTCAACTAGTGGCCCATACTTCATGCCTTTACCTCTACGCCTCCTACCATCTCTGTTCCTCCACCACATGACCATGAGAAGAATAAGAACAGCTAGTATCTTCTGCCTCCACATGCAGTAATAAAGGTATTTCTGTTGATTGATGTTCATCTGAGCAAAAGTATTATGGATGACATGCATAAGTGTAGGAAATTATGTCGCTACTACATATAGGAATACAACTTAAAGACAGATTATTTTTCTAGCATAAGAAAATGATTCTCACCCTCAATCCCTCATAAACTCAGCTGTGAGTTTTACTACTACTAGTTCTTATGACAAGGTAGCCTAATTCTTGCTCAATTGCAACCAGTTAAAGCCTATGCACGAGAGATTATACTAATTCAGAGGAAAATTAGGAGCATCTGAACCAGACCTGGAAGGGGGCAACGGGATAGTGGATATTACCTCTCTTTGCCTTGATTCAACTTATGTTGTGCAGAACAAGGAAGAAGCGACGCCGATTACTACCGATGTCCTTACCCCAAGCGATTTAGCCCAAATTCCTACTCATCCCAACTGCTGGTACGGCTACAGGAAGGCAGGTGCTTGGAATGCAGGAAGGCAGGAGCTTGGGATGAGAGGAAGGATGGCTGGATAGGGGCGAGAGGATGTCCGAGTGGCTGTGCGCGTCGCCGGCGCACTGCGATGCGTCGATTAGACGGAGAAGAAGACCTGAGGAGCGCGCGTTGGAGAGTGGAGAGGAAGTGAAAATAAATAGGGAACCTCACTTTGTCCATTCCATTTTATATGCGGACCGTGACGAGAACCGTTGAGTAACCATCGCTGGCGAGTTCAGTTCGAGCGGGTATCTCGTATACAATATTCAGAATCGTAAGAACGAATCAAGAACACAAGACACAACAATAGATTGAACACAGAGATATGAGGGGACTTCAGGGTCTGCTTTATTGCTTCTCAATCGGCGGGCGGTTACAATGAGGGGGCCCCTCTATTTATAGACTTCAGGGGATGAGGAGTCCAATTGGGCCAGGACTCTCCGCCCGGTTTCTTAACACTCCCCATTGGACACTCATCCGACATGTTTATGTCTCGCCAAAACTCCATAAAAACCCAGTGGAAAAATTTTGGAGAAAGAGTACATGCCATGCGTTCTGCTGTATTGCACGAATTGCCTCATCAAAAACCTTAGCCGAGAAACTTTAGGAAAACTCGTAAGGGAAAAGGAGTACAATCCACCCAATTTCATTTAATCTCCGGAATTTATTCTTTGGGTACTCGATCTTCGTGATCAAGATTCAATAATGAGTTCGTGAAGATTCTCCCCCTGAATTCTGCACTTCTCTAAGTCTTATCATTCCAATTCCACATACGCACCTTTCAAAGCTAGATGCTGGAAGTGACTTAGTGAATAAATCTATAGGATTCTCACATGACTTAGTATGCAGTACTTAAATTCCGTTCATCATTTGCAATTCATGAGCATAGAAGAACTTAGGGTTGATATTCTTAGTGAGAGAACTCTTCACATAACCCATTTGCACTTGTGCAACACAAGCTGCATTATCTTCATAGATAATTGTGGGGGTTTGCGCGGTATTCAATCCACATGACTGCTAGATGAGATGAATCTTCCGCCGAAGCCAAGCACATTCTTGTGAGGCCTTATACAGTACTATGATTTGCGAGTGGTTCGTCAAAGTCGATACAAGACTTTGCTTAGACGATTTTCATGGAATTGCAGTTCCACCACACAGGAATACATAGCCTGCTTATGACTTGGTCAGTATGCGGTCCGACAGAACCCAACATCCGCATAGCCATTCATAGACATGTCTTTGTTCTTTCTGTAGAACAGACCAAGTTCTTTGCTTTCTTGGAGGTAACGGAAGATGTCCATTATTTCCTGCCAATACCTTTGGTAAGTTCTGTACTATACCTTGCTAATAGGTTTACGACAAATTCAATGCCTGATCTAGTACAGTTTGCTAAAATATATCAGTGCTCCTATTGCACTCAGGTACGGGAATTCTGGTCCCAGGTCTTCCTCCCCCTTCTTCTTTAGGTCTGTACGGGTCCTTATCTTACTGCAAGGATCTCCCGACCATCGGCACTTTCAAAGGATATGCCTTTTCAAAGCTGAACCTTTCCAACACTTTCTGAGTATAGGTTAGCTGATGTACTAGAATCCTTTCCGGGGTATGCTCAAGCTGCAAGCTTAGGCAGTATTTGGTTTGACCCAAATCTTTTATTTCGAACTCTGACTCCAGGTAAGAGCTTGCTTTCTTAATACCTTCTAGGGTTCCAATGATATTCAGATCATCTTCATACACTGAGATTATACAAAATCCATCCTAGAATCATCGTATAAATACACAGGGATAATTCTCATTGTTCGTGTAGCCTTTCTTACATAGAAAGTCGCTTCGAGCGATTATACCACATTCTGCCTGATTGGTTCAGTCCATACAGTGACTTTCTGAGTTGCACACTGTATAGATTTCTATTTTCTCTATCTTGGTTCGGGACAGGGATACATTCAGGTATCTTCATATAAATATCCGAATCCAAATTTTCATAAAGGTATGCAGTTACCACATCCATCAATTTCACTTCTAACTTCAAAGTTCACTGCCATTGAGATAAATATCTAAAGGTAATTCCGCCCATGACCGGGGAATATGTTTCTTCATAACAATCTCCTGGACGTTGAGTGAAACCTTGTGCAACGAGCCTTGCTTCTTTCATTTCTCTTTCGAACAAATACCCACTTATGCCCTACAGGGTGCATATGGGGAGGTGTACGGCTTACAGGCCCAAACACCCCTCTTTTATTCAGATAAAATAATTTAGTTTCTATTGCATTCTTTCAATCTGATCTTTTCCTACATTCAGCGAACGATGCAGGCTCTGGATCAAGATTGATGATTGTGGCAATTTTCTTTGCAAAGTAAATGTCGATATTGGCTGTTGGCTTATTCATAGATTCTCCCGTGGTCACATAATTTATAGCTATTTCTTCATAGGGCGATACTTCTACTTGCTCGTTGCTGCTTTCAATTACGGACCAAGTCCCTTTAGTTTTTCAGCTCCGATGTGTGCGCACACATCCATGCTGATGTCTCCCTTCATGGGGATGTTCAATTCTAGTATGCCTTTCCTGAAGGTTCCATACCGGTGCCAGGTCTCAACTGGCTCCCCTTCTGATTCTGGGGTACTTTGTTGATCGGCTGTGTCAAGTCCTTCTTATTCTTTTTCACCAGGCGCCCCCGGTTACTTCGGATTCGAGGGGCCGGAGTTCTCGTCCTTTCAAAGGCCTTAGGACGGGATTATGGATACCTTCATCGGTATTTCAACCCTCTCCGGTGCATTGCGTACAGGCATATGCGACTTGGTCACGCTCTTCAAATCACTAAAGTGGTCAGGCAGTTGATTCGCTAATGATTGTAAATCAATTATCTTCTGGACTGCAATTGTCTTCTAGACTTCAATTGTCTTCTATACTTCAATTATCTTCTAGACTTCTCTATTTGCTTCACTAGCGCGCGGGTCATATGCATGGATTTCAATTATCTTATAGACTTCAATTGTCTTTAGACTTCAATTATCTTCTGGACTTCTCTATTTCTCGATATTTTTCATCAAGGGTTGATTTCCTTCCCCTAATGACGAGAAATAATTCTCATCTAATATGCTATCAGCGAAGCGGGCTGCATGCAAATCTCAAGTCGTGGGGTCCACATGCCTGATTACGGATGCTGTCTCATAACCA
Organism: Hsuehochloa calcarea; assembly: GCA_036346395.1. Lineage (NCBI taxonomy): Eukaryota > Viridiplantae > Streptophyta > Magnoliopsida > Poales > Poaceae > Hsuehochloa > Hsuehochloa calcarea. The sequence goes on along the minus strand of CM070597.1, from coordinate 18,029,464 downwards.
ACGTATATCCCAAACTTTTGGAGAGTGTCCATTCCAGTTTGCTGTGGTGGTGGTATAGGTACTTAAACCTTACAACCAAACCTTCAAAGATGAGAATTTTTCAGTGTTGACCCTTGCGCTAGTTGCATAGGTGAATGGATGTTATATGCCGGTGGTCTAAAATTGATGAGAGTTGCTGCATACAGGACTGCGTGTCCCCAACATGTAGTTGATAAATAACAATTCTGCTAATCTATTCTGGGTGTGGACATACGGTATGAGAAGCTCAACTTTAATTCTCATTTTCACACAATAATCATCAAATGCCCTCGAAGTAAATTCTCCTGATTGTCCATTCCGTGGATTTCACATGATGATTAGGGAACTTATTCTTAATGTTAATTATTTGCGAGATGAGCTTTGCAGAAGCGTGGTTTCTCGTAAACAATAAACAAACGTGCGACCGTTTCGAGGAAGCATCGATGAGCACCATAAAATACCTAAATGACCCTTGTCTCCCTAGATACGGTCCAGGAATGCAGGGATTTCGTCCTTTACTTTCAGAGTAGAGGGTCTAGTAATTAGTTTCCCGGTGGTACATACAGGGCACACAAAATCTTTCGGATTCGGGAAGTTCTTTATATTGACACTATGTCCCTGTGAATTGTTAATTATATTTCTCATCATCCTAAGACCTAAGTGGCATAATCTATCATGCCAAAGATAGAAGAGGTTTAGAGCTTCTAAATATAGTTTTCAGGGCAGTATAGGCCGCAGATGCCTTAATATTAGTGCAGTATAGCCCATTTTCAAATGAAGGAAGTCATTCTAATACCATTTTTTTTATTTTCGTCATGCTTTGTAATGAGCAGGTATTCCTTACCATGCTCTTCTTCAGTCTCTACGTGGAAACCGTTAGCGCGAATATCCTTGAGAGTTCTAGTCGATTATGGGCACAACAAGGCTTCTTTAATGACCAAAGTTGTGTCCGTCAAGAGTATAATTGTGGCCCTTCCCGAGCCTATTATACATGTATCGTCTGCGATTGTCGTGAAGGTTACAAGCATTCTTACCGATCGATCAAAAATTCCGTCTCTCTCAAGGTGGTATTCATTGTGCCGCTACCGCTAAGCACACTTCCTCCATAGGGCGCTACATGCTTCTAATATAATATACTTTATTAATATGTAGCAGAAATCAAGCAACACATAAATAAAATACTTGATATCTAACATAACTTGCTATCATAGATACGGGAATATAAGTCTTGCAGGACTCATCATAAGATTTTAGTGCTTTGCTCTTCTAGAGTTTGCAACCATTATTCAAAGTTCCTTCACAATCACAAACTGCAAGTGACTGTAAAAGGATCTGGGTGCAATGCGTGCACTAGATCGAATCAACGAAGTATTCAGAAACTTCTGCCTCAATCTGCTACATGGCGATCTTCTCCTCTTGGGCAACTACGACTGTGGCCGCTGCTATGTCCAAAGGAGGGATGATGGGGGCTGCTACTAGGCTATCCACATCCATAAGTGCAACTAATGGGTGTGGATCTTCCGTGTCTGCAATGGTGAGGTGTGCCTCATGCTATCCTTTGCCCCTTTTCTTGGACTGTAAAACACCAATTACGTGCGACTCACGACCTTACCTTTCTTGCCCCCCTCCTTCGTGAGAGGCTTCATTACCTTGTAGCTACTAGTATTGGCTTCATGGCCAACATTGCTACTAGGTGGCTATGAGATGTAGTTCTTCCTTAGAACATCATCTTGTGCTTTTGTAATTTTCATGATATCAATCACTGCGGCATACTCCTTGTAGCCATTTTGACAATAATTGCGTGCGGATTGCACCGCATTCGGGTAAAGGTAGAGAGGGTCTTGCCAATCTTTTGCTCATCCGTGATTACCTTATCACAAAGTTGAAGACTGTACAAATTCTGGCCATGCTGGGCCAACTCTTTCGAACTTCTGGTTCGTGATGTTAGTCATTTTTCATATTCATGCAAAAAAGTTCATAGAGTTACTGCTGGTAATTTACATAAAATAGTTGTAAAATTCTCATAATGCTCTTCGAACTCCCAGTTCGAGATCCCGTATTTTTCCATACATTTTCATGATTTACTGCTATTTTCAGTGATTAAAAGCAATATAAATAATCACAAATAATCAAAAATAGTAAATATAGTACATAAATTGCATAGAAATAATAACAAAGTGAAATATGCTTCAAATGCAAAAAAATCGATTCAAAATTTGGATTCCTAAGGCCCTTTTCTGCTGGAATATGAATTTTCAGTGGGTAAAACGCGAAATTTCAGTTTAGAGACAATTTTCGTAATTGTCGAAGGTCCGAGGGTTTTTCGCAAATTTTCCTTATTCGCGAAGGTTTCTCGACAATTTCAAAACTCCAGGGACCTTTTTGTAAAAATACCTTTTATAGGGGACTTGAGAGTCTGCTTTATTGCTTCTCAATCGGCGGGCGGTTACAATGAGGGGGGTCCTCTATTTATAGACTTCAAGGGATGATGAGTTCAATTACCAAAATTTTATGGGCACGCTGAACATTGGAACCGAACCAAATGCTAGGAAAATTCCATTGGTATTACCAATTTTTGGTATAACTAGCATCGGCCAAGATCCATGCAGCCCCTACAGCCCACGGTGCAGCCCAAGCTGATGGCACGGCTAGGCTGGATTTAACGGCTCGCTTGACCCAAGTACTAGACCATGGCCCCGGTTTGGACTTTTGAGCTAGACTTAGCTGGTACAACCCAGCCCAGAAACGGCCTGCGGTGAGCCTGATACGTTCGGATGGTGCTAAGTTATCAGCTGGGCCAACCCAAAGCTCAGCTCACCCGCCCGATGCTCAATCCTGCCAAAGCACATTCGAGGCTTGGGGTGAAATGTACTATTTTCGAAACGCAACAACAAAACTAGCCCATGGTGAGAAAAATAATAAAACTGGCAATCCTATGTGCAAAATCACCACGAAAGCTAATATAGCACGCAAAATCACCACGGAAGCTAACCTGCCGTGCTGCCAGGATAGTCTAGGTGTGCAGCAGACCACCTTTCACGGTGGGTTCACGGCGAGTGTCGGCCGCGCGCACGTTGGCTTCCACGGTGATTGGGTTTGCGACAGGTCGGCTTCTACGGTGATTTCGCGCGGCACATCGGCTTTCACGATAATTTCGCACGGGGACTAGTTTTACCGTCGTGTTTCGAAAAGAGAGCTAAATGAGCCAAATGCTCTAGCACCTTCTACCTTACGGTTCCGGGTTGTTTTGGAACACTACAGGACTTTCAAAGCAGAACAATTTCCCCCATTTTCCTTTGATCCAAACACGCCTCGTCCTCTGGAAAGTAAGATGACTGTTTCGATTCATCAGCCACTAGATTTTCCCACTCAATTATCAGGGACAGGAAAAAAAAGCCCTTATCCCTGGGATAACTGTGTTGGTAGCATGTCCATGAAAACAAGAGACTGTGCTCTTAGCATCGCTCAGATCCCCATCACTGTCTGACCATTATTAGCAGGAGCGCAGCAGCCAGCAGCAAATTTTTCCGACCATGTGCTTGTGCATGGAGAGAGAGAGAGACGCATGGATCGGTCAAACAGTAGGACGAGCGAGGGTAAGCTTGGTGGCAAGCAGTGGCAGAAGGGAGAGTACACACTAGACAGTAGCAGTGGAGGGTACCGGCAAGAAATAATTGTCCCTTCCAATAACATCAAGAGAAAAGAGCATCCCAGCTAGCCGAGCGAGCCTTGCAGTGTAGGGGACACTCAGCAGCCGCAGCTACTAGCCATGTAGGCTACATAGGTGGAGTGTGTGCCCTGCGCATCCACCATATGCTTGTACGTACCAAACTCAGATCAATCACTGCTCACCTATAGGCTATAGCGACAAGAGAAAGCGGAACAGACGCCGCACGCAGCAGCAACAAATGGCCGATGCCAATGGTCACTGTCCCCATGTTGCCATCTGATTGATAGATCGATCTATCTACAACAATTTACTACACCCTCCCTAGTCCCTACCCGTCCAAACATTGCTACACAACACCTGCACGCGAATCAGCCATCATCGTTACTGCCACTGTATCAAATACAAACTTCTATCTTGTATTAACCGTTTGATCCGACGAGCAAGGCGATTTTTTGTATGTTTGGTACTGGGAAGCTACCAGTGTTAGTAGTATCATCCCAAGTTATATATTGACTTAAATAGTTAATATGCATGATTGGCCAGCAGAACGACCGAGATCATATGTAAACATCATCCTATTTTCAGGATAGGATCATCACGTGGATCTTTGGCATGCAGTTTTGAGTAGGACACGTTGGTAGAACTACAGAAGCATCAGATCAAGCTTAATTAGATAGAAACCTTACCTTCTGATTTTCCATAGTGATCGATCTTCATCCAAATGGACCAAATAATCTGCGCGGCGTGCAGTAGCTGCACGGCTGCAGCCGTTCTGGGTCCACAGAAGTAGTGCCTGTGAGACTATAAAGTTTGTAACTTTGTATAAGCATAGCGTCACTTTCCATGGCTGCTTTAGGCTACAGGAGAACCAGTGTCTGCTTCCTTCTGGCGTCCCGAAACGTGTGCCCCAATAACGGCATTGAGACCAGCGGCAAATTCCGCTTTGGTAGCATGCCCTCACCCACTCCCAAAAAAACGAACCAAAATGCGAATTTTGGCACTTAATACCTTGCTTTAAAGAAGAAGAAAAAAACAGTCCTATCAATCACAGGAAGCCCCCCCAAAGAAAGGCTGCATGTTGCAAAATTGCCAAACTTTTCTTCCAGACCGGTGAAATAGCTAGGCGTGATCATAGTTCAGTAGAATAAGTTTGTCTAAAAAAAATGCTGTCAGTGCATGAAGCAGCAACTTGAATGGATACACTGCTATTCCACAGCAAACAGGTAGTGTAAACATCAGTGGAGGGAAATGGATATTGATGCGGCGAAGAAGCAGTAGTCAACAAAGGCAAAGGTACTAATTAAAGTGTTTATGCCTATCTTGTTTTTTCATAGCTCTCGAAAGAGGAATAATTTCAAGTGGGCATTTTGTCCAGCTTATTTTATTATATCGCTGGCAGAACAAGTTGTTTAAGTAATATAGATACACAAATCTTTAGCGTATATATTTACAAACAACAGGTGAAGTTAAAGACACCACAATATATAATCCTTAAACATGAATAAAAAAGATTTTTAGAAACTATCTTATTAATAGAGAAAAAAATAGAGATCTAAACTTTTTAGTTGGTGGACCTGATTATAATAGTGCAGATGAATTAAATATCCACTACAATTGTGTCAGACTTATAGTTACGTAGAAAATTGTAACATCCAAAAAATTTCACTTTTGAGAAGATATAATAAAAATAAATGGAAAAATAATTTTGAACATATTCTATATGGTAAACTATTTATGCATGATTTTTTAACTTCTTGTATAAAGCAAATAATAAAATTTCATACAAGAAGTAACTTGTAAGAAGTTTTCAGAAAATTACAGAGCTGATAAAATCCTAAATTTTTTTGCAAAAGAAACTATACGGTGTCATAAGTCCTCACAAAAAATTTCAAAAAATTTGGAGCCTGTTGGATAGTTTCAAAAAATTGGCAGAGACTTAGCCAGTTTTGGGAATAAAAAAAACAGTTTTGAATTCCCACCAGACTTGTAATACCCTGTTTGTCGCTTCGGCGTAAGTTTTTTTTTTTTTTTTTTAAAAAAAACAACAATCGCGGAGTCGCCAGTTTATCGGTAAATCGCGGGAAGGGAAAAATATTAATTGAAGAGCAATAGAAAAGAAATAAAATATAATATAAATTATATTTAAATTCAGCGTTGGGCTGCCAGGGAGGTGGGCCAACCACCCTTGGGCCAAGGGCCTAAGGGGGTGCGCCACCCACCCCCCAAGCCACACCCCCCTCTCCTTTAACCCTAGCCCTTTTCCCCCCTCCCCTCCCTACAACCGCCACCCTCCCTCCACCTCCTCTTGGACGCCTCCCCTTTCCCCCCTGCTGCTGCCAAGGAGCTTCCCCATTGCTGCCCTTGGAGAAGGAGAAGAAGGAGAAGGCAAAGAAGAAGAAGGGGAAGGAGAAGAAGAAGAGGAGGAGGAATTGGGGAATTTTTTCAGCTAGGTAATTTTCTCTCATCCCAAACCCTCTGATCTTAGGAGTAATTAGGGTTCTTGGGACGGATTTTGATGGGAGAGTTTAGATTAATTGCCCGATTAAGGTTTACCTGCTGTCTGTTAGTAGATTGATTCGCGTAGCGCGGTTGTTTCCGTGGTTTTGATCTAGAAAATGATTTTTCCTGCGGGTCTTTCCAAAAGGAAAGTTGTAGAGGATTGCCAGGTGCATCTGCTGTATTTTTTTCAGTTTTTTCTACCGTGGGATCTGGGAGATACGGAGTCGGCAATACCGTTGTCCCTCAGGCGGGTAGATTGGTACAGACCGACTGTAATTCGGGTTTTAAAAATAGTATATTAATTTTATGGTTAGGGCCGTAATTTAGAAAGTTGTAGATAATTCAGAGTTCTAGTTGTTGCAAAATTTTCAGAATTTTTGGACCTCTGTGCTGTCGTGGAGACGCGATTTAGTGTCGCTATCTAGTCTGCCAGATCAGAAAGTTTGCTCTGTTTAGGGCACTAAATTACAACTAGTTATGATCCGAATAAAAATAGGAGTTCTACACGAAAATCGTAGATTTTTAAGTCATGATTCCAGAAATATATCACTTGCTATATTTGGTCCATTAGTTTAAAAGATACGAAATTGTGAAGCAACACTGCTGCAGAAAGGGTTCTTGCTGTTGTGCTGAGCGGAGAGGATTTGTACGGGTTCGGGGTTTAGCGACGCTTACAATTATTTTTGTTGTGCTTGTTTGCTGTGGCTTGGTGCTGAGAGATGCCTTTTGGACAGGTGGTCTCGACCTTGAGCGTTCTTGATTTTTTTGCTTCGATTCGTCGGTTCGAGGCAAGTGATCGTAGCGGTGGTTGCTACCGTTTAACTTGTTATTCCTTCTACTTGCATTTTACATTATTATCGTAATTTGATACATTATACCATGATTGCAAGATATTGTTAATTGGGGAGTTGATAGCAAGAATTTATTTATTGTATGTTGTTAATATGATAGTAGACTTGTGTAATTCTTGCTTAAGGTTATAATGCGAACATGAAAAATAACATGTGGTGGATGTGGATATGTTGAGAGTATGTTAATGCTCCTTGTGGATGAATTAATGTGATTAATGAAAATATCATATCATTCATGTCATATCATGTCATTTGCATATGTGGATGTCGCCGCACTTAGCCGCGACCATACCGGTACAACATTGTTTATTGTCGTAATAAGATGCACCTCTTCGCCCGCGGAAGTGTCGTATATTGCCGTAATACGATACATTGCAATTCCTGCCCTGGCAAGAGTGATGTGGAGCATAGCATGAAGCATTCATACGCATATAAGGGATATTTAAATGACTGCTGTAACACCCTGGCTATTCGGAAGCCAAAATGTCACGCAAACCTATCAAACTACTAAGCATAGCATTAAAACTAGATTATCCAGATTCAATCAACATAAATTCCTAAGGATAGACAATGAACGATCACTAGAATCATGGTAAAGAATGGATAAACGGTCATAATACCACGAACAGTCAAACGATACTAACATAGGATTATTACAATCTGGAACTTATTTCAACAATTTGACTTGACTGAATGGCAAGAATAATTGTTCTGATTGGATAAAAGTGAAGTGTAGTGTGCCGAACTACTCCACCAAATCATCTTGTCGTCCTCCTCAATTACCTAATTAAAACATACAAAGCAAGGGTGAGTCAAGACTCGCAAGTACTAAACAAGAATAATCAAGCATGGAGTGGACAACACAATTCAGTTGAATTACGAAGAATTATTGGAACACATACATGTACGTATGGAATGAATACATGAATGGGTGAAATGTAAGAATGCATTGAAGGTATGGACTTATCGATCGCATATACTGCAGATAGCGAGTGATACACCCGTCGGTGTTCACTTAAGCCCGTACTTCACAAAGTACGGGGACCCAATCACCGTATGAAGAACGTTTCATACGGGTGTCCAAGTTGCCACATTGGAATGGTACTGGTCAACACTACCCACATTGGAATGGTGGGTTTTCAAATGCCCATGCTGGAATTGATGGGTCTTTCAAATGCCCATACTGGAATTGATGGGACTTACCAAAAGAATCCACTTTCGTGGTCATAATGAATTTTATGAATGAACATGATGATTTCTCATGGTATGAATGAATAACACACATTAGTGGAAAAGACACATGGCATTCAACAACATGTGTAAACAAGTATAAGTATGTATTCACACTCAACATATTGTACCAATAAGACCACACTAGTCACTTGCAGTATATAAACACCATGAACAAAGCACAAGAACATTCATGTAAACAACATATCATTATGCATTCCTTTGAATTCAACACCAGTTAACATACAGTACTTGCCTTTCGCGTTGTGACTCGTTAGTAGGCAACGGAGGTGTTCCCACACATGATGCCTCGCCGTCCAAAATCGACGTACAAGGTGGTGCACAGCAAGGGGGAAGGGGGGGCGGCGGCTCCAAAGGGGGGGAGGGGGAGAGAAATGTGGAGTTTAGGGTTTGGGGGGTGGGAACCCCCCCTTAAGGCCGGCCACCACATGGGCCCCTCCCGGGCCGTGGCCCAGGCCCAGGTTGTCGAGAATGTATAGAAAACCCCTTTTATTTTTCAGGAATTTCTACTCCTTTAATTGTCTTTTCTTTCCCCGGCTTCCATTCAAATTACTCGATTCGATTCTTTACTCTTTTCGTTTCCGGGGTATTACAACTGCATTCATATGCCACTTAAAAACCGAAAACTGATGAGGTTTGATTTATGATAGTTTGTGGTGGCTTATTAATTGTGGAAACGATTGGTGGTTGTGTATGTATGAAACTATTGATGATGTTTATTTGTTCGTAGTTGAAATAACTTGTTAAACTGTTTGCTTGCTGAGATTTATATCTCACCCTTGTTTTCCCCTCCCCACAGGTGGACTTTGAGCATGCATTAGGAAGGGTAGAGCAGCACCACAATGATGCACATGGATTATGTCTTAATGCTGAAATAAAGTCATAAGAATTCTAGTTTTGTTTAGCTGTCTTATGGAAGATTGCTTCAATGTTTAATTTGGAACCGTTCCTTTGGTTATTATGTTAAGTTGATTTTTTTTGAATATTTCATTGTTCTCCTTATTCGGTTATTTTCTAGTAGTTTATGCTTCCGCTTATATTATCATGTTAATTAAATGTTGCTAGTTTAATTTATCTTGCAAATTGGCTAGTTGTAGAATAGTTCAGTAGTATCCCAGGGCAATGTGGATCTTGGGGTGTTACAAGACTTTTGGGCCGCATCTAAGCCGACCCAAAATCCTTCGCTGGCTCTAGCCCGCGCTCGCGCACCTTGCTCCTTCTCACTAACGAGTGGGCCCCACCCGTCAAGGTCCTTCATCCACCGCACCAGCGCGCCTCGCCAGCTCCCCCGCTTGCCCACTGATTTTGATCGCCGCCCACCGTTTTGCCGTAACAAGGCAGCAACCGTGTCACCTCTTCTAGCTCCTACCCATGCTAGCTACCCTATTCATGGCAATTATATCTCATGCTAGTGAAGAGACCAAGGCAGACCGCGAGTTTCTCACGCTGCCGCCGATGTGTTGCATTTTTTCTCATGCGATCGTCCTAGCTATTTAAGCTCTAGAGCGTGCACTATAATCCTCAGCTCGCTCACGTTCCATTTCGCGCAAACATGAGCTTTATAGCTCCTTGGTTTTGCAGAACGCTTAGTCCATTCTCGTATTTGTGAGCACGACTCTGCACCATTCCCGCTGTGGTGAGTTTCCTCACCCACGACGCCCGTGTTATCTTGATCCTCATGCATCACACATTCCTCTTCTATGCTTAATGCAGCCTCGGAAGTCTTATAGCTCGATCGCATTCACCTTCGTCCTCAGCTCCGGCACGCACTCGAGCTCGCAAACGTGTTCTCGTTGCTCTGGTGAGTCCGAGCCCAAACTGATCGCGTTATAAGGTGTTCTACACTCCGTTGATGCTAATCCCTCACTCAATGCAAGCAATCTCACCCTAAATCCGAGCTTCACTCTCATTTTCCACATTCATGGTCATCGTCGCCATTTATGATCTTCTTCGAAACCCGGTGAGCCTAAGGCCGATTCCCTGAGTCTACACCATCCTCAACACCTCAGTAACCTAACGCGACACTTCTTGTAGAACCTCTGTTGCTGTGGTGAGCTACCATCGTGGACCTTCTCTGTGCTGCTGCTGCTGCTCATCGTTGATAAGTTGTTCTAGAGCCTCCCCGACCTCATCTTCTGCACCCTCATGGTCATGGTGAGCCACTGATTCTCATACATGCATCAATTTACCAAGGGTGAGTCCATAGTGCGATTCGCCTTAGCTGCTTATGGTGCCGTCGGGGTTGCATGCCCCTCACACACCTTCGGTGACCCTAGGTCCCCGTGCCCCGCCTAATAGCATCGTTTGAACTCACTGGTTCCAGTGCAATACTCCTTTAGTCCAGGGAACACCTCCTACGCAAAGGGCATGACGGACCCAAGAAGCTCCACCACTCATCTCCGTCGTGCCGCCGATTTCGTCCACCCCTCCAGCCACTTTTACCTCCCCTGGCATCACATAGACTCCCTCTACCCATTTTTGGGCTCCCCGAGCTTTTCCGTGCGTGCCTCACTACTGGCGAGATTCTCCCCCTCTCGGCTATGCGCGTGCCCAACTTCTTCGTTCCCCTCTCTGTCTCTCTCTGCCAGTGGGACCCACGTGTTTAAAAGCTAATTTGCTCTTAATGACAGTAGTTAAACGTACTAAGTCAATGACGGTGGGACCTACCAAAAGGTAATCGAAAAACTAATTTTAAACGTGTTTAGTAAATGAGTCACTCACATGTGGTGCCACACACTATTCTTGGTTTTAAAACACGCTTTAAAACCCGAGAGATTGACATGTGGGCCCTAGCCGACAGTTAATTAAAATCAGAATTATGTTTAATCATTAGTTCATAAATAGTGAGTTTATAACATGTGAGTCTGCCTTTGGTATATAAATAAAATCAAGAAAACAAAAATATGAGCCACTGACAAGTAGGCTCCACACGTAAATTAATAAAAATAAAAATAAAAATGAGAAAAGCCGCTTTCAGTTAAAAGAGAAATACACTTTCTCCACTGGAAAGAGGAAATCTCAGTAGAACTCAGAGGAAAAATACGCTTTCTATATGGGAAAGCGTAAACCTCGGAAAATACGCTTTCAACGTTAGCCCTTTTCTAATTTCTGGAATTTTCAAACCGGAGCAAATTAAAACGTTAATAACTTTTGCATACAAATTCCAAATTGAATGAATATTTTTCCTAAATTCATATAAAATCACGCTCTACCTGAATATGCAAAAATATTTGTAATTTGGTATTGTTTAAATTATTTGGCTATATTTAATTTGCTTCCGACTCTTTTGATTAGACGTCAATTGTTCGAGCGAATTTTACAACAATCATCCATCCTCATATTCAGAGCAACTAGATCAAGGCAAGCACCCCCTTTGACCATGCCGATCCTACTATTTTAATTTTTGTACTTCTTTTTACAAAATCTATTATGCATGCGTATATGTTTGCTTAAAATTGCTATAATTGGGGATAATGGTAGTTATGTTCCCATTCGATGCATGATCCTCCTTGAAATATTGATATCCTTATTGTTGTAGCAATTAGGGTATGGTTTAGACAATGAATGATGTTAAATTGGGGTTTCAAATGCGATTATCGCATAAATGCTTAGCCTGGCTTTAGTCTTTACTAAAATTGGAAAAATGGATGACATGTTAAATATGAGTTGGGAGATTTTGAAATGATGGTCCTGAGGGGTTTACTTCTGTTATTTTATATAAAAATAAAAATTTATTTTGTGATGCGGATGAGTTATATTATAATCTGATGAGTGTGAGAGGTGTATTTCACAAGTAGATAGGGGAAGATCCTCGCCTAGGTCAATTAGAGACTGGACGCTAGTAGGACCTATCTAAGCCTAAGCGTACAACCACATGTACCGGTATGGGACGGCATTATCTAAGTAAGTCATTGAAAACTAGCATTGCACATTGGTAGGTCGTGGTTGTAATACCCCGGAATCGAATCGGGTAATTAGAAAAACAAACGGGAGTAGAAAAGACATTTGAAGGAGTAGAAATTCCTGAAAATAGAAGGGGTTTACAATAAATTCTAGACAACATGGCCCTGGACCGCGGCCCAGGAGGGGCCCATAGGGTGGCCGGCCAAGGAGGGGGGATCCCCCTAAAACCCTAGTTTTCCCCCTCCACCTTCCCCTAGCTGGCCCTAGCTCCTCCCATGCGCCTCCACCCTCCTCCCTTGCGCCTCCCCCTGCGCCACAACCTTCCAAACAGCGCCACCACCCTCCCCGACGAAGCCCTTGCTGCTGTCCATTGAAGAAAAGGCGAGGAGACGTCCAATTGAGGGCCGGCCAAAGAGAAGGAACAAGAAGAAGAGGAGAAGGAGGGGGAAAGGAAGGAAGAATAGGAGAGGGAGGGCACCTGCATCATAGCGAGGCGCCTTCTCTAGCGATTCATCAAGGGTAACTTCGATCCCCGATAGATCGGTAGCATTTTCAATTCAATTGGGTGCTGTCAGTAGCAGATTAGATTGGTCCAGTACTGTTGCTCATCGGTTTTGGGTAGATTTTGTACGTTTTTTGATCTGTCCGTCTCTTAGAAAGTTGTAGGGCTCGTCCTTAGCTTTCTTTAGGCACTAAGATCACCTGATTTCGAGTTACGGTTTAGGAGTTATGGTAGTTGCACTACAAGTGTCATCTGTAATTTGATTTGGCTTAATGTTTGTATGCGTGGTTCTTTCCGGTTCGGAAAGAATAAAGTAAAAGATTGATTTGGGTATTCGAGTGATTTCTACTTTGGCTTACGTGGTGTTTATTTTCAAATTGTCTACCTGGGAAGTTGAAAGGTTCTCGAGATGAATCTTCAATTTTGGGTTTAACTCTTTTGGTAGGGAGTTGGTAATTCGTGGTTGCAATGAGAATATTTTATTTTGAAGTTGGGTTCTGTTTGTAAAATAGTTTGTTTAAAAATGAGTTCTGTTTTGCGTTCCTAGTTAAAGGTTGTGCTCCTTGTCAAGGTGAAGGAACTGACTGAGACGTGGAACAAGAGTTCCATCTGTTTTGTGTTGGTTGTGTAATTTGGTACCGAAAGGAAGTTTGGCCTAAGATATATTGGTTTTTTTTTGGAAGTTGTAGTGATTTTGGAAGGTGGGTATCGCTAAGACCGTCCCGAGTCCCGGCGCAGGTACACAATGTTTTGTGCGACCCGAAGGTCGAGGGGTACTTGAGACATCCGAGTGTCTGCGGTTTCATTAGAGCTATTGATCCATGAGTTAGACCGTGCCTTCGAGTCCCGTCTGCTGAGTGGCTCAAAAAAAATAGGGACGGGTAATAAAGCGTATACGTCGATTCGTTAAGAGGCGATGGTCGATCGATCGGGCGAAGCGACATGGGAATTAGAGTCCGATGCATCGCCACTTTATCCATAGGTATTCACAACAGTACGTGGTAATGATAGTAAGTTATTAACCATAGTTATATGGTTTTAAACATGATTAGAATTCGTGGTCGAATTACATTTAAGGGGTAGAATGTAATACCCTAATCGAATCGGGTAATTAGAAAACAAATGGAGGAGAAAAGACATTTGAAGGAGTAGAAATTCCTGAAAATAGAAGGAGTTTTCCATAAATTCTCAACAACTTGGGCCTGGGCCACGGCCCAGGAGGGGCCCATAGGGTGGCCGGCCAAGGGGGGGGGGAATCCCCCTAAAACCCTAGTTTTTCCCCCCTCCACCTTCCCCTAGCCGGCCCTAGCTCCTCCCTTGTGCCTCCCACTGCGCCACCACCTTCCCAACAGCGCCACCACCCTCCCCGACGAAGCCCTTGCTGCTGTCCATTGAAGGAAAGGCGAGGAGACGTCCATTGGAGGGCCGGCCAAAGAGAAGGAACAAGAAGAAGAGGAGAAGGAGGGGAAAGGAAGGAAGAAGAGGAGAGGGAGGGCACCTGCATCGCAGCGAGGCGCCTTCTCTAGTGATTCATCAAGGGTAACTTCGATCCCCGATAGATCGGTAGCATTTTCAATTCAATTGGGTCTGTCAGTAGCAGATCAGATTGGTAAAGTACTGTTGCTCATCGGTTTTGGGTAGATTGTGTACGTTTTTTGATCTGGCCATCTCTTATAAAGTTGTATGGATCGTCCTTAGCTTTCTTTAGGCACTAAGATCACCTGATTTCAAGTTACGGTTTAGGAGTTATGGTAGTTGTACTACAACTGTCCAGGAGAGCTGACGAGAATTGGCAGTTCTCTTGTCTAGCCAATATGAATATTTTTGACGCCGAATCTGAAAGTCCACCCAACACGAATTTTGTAGGTGATTCAGTAAGATTTCAAAGTTGCTAAATAAGACAATTTTTAGATATGGCAATCAAAAGTTATAGAATTTTTACCACCATTGTTTCATTGTTGCGATTGCGAGATGTAAACTTCACCTGAGCATAAGAATTATGAGGAAGCCGAATCAGGGGACTTGCCCAACTAGATTATCATAGATGGTTTTGTCTTGATTCCATAGAGTCCAAGATCACCCCATTCCGAGTTCTGTAGTAAAAGTTATAATGTTTTTAGCGATGCTGTCCCGTAGAGCTTTCTGCTAGTCCGTCGGGAGGAGTGAGTAAAACCTTTATTCGAGCCCTAGGTCTCGAGTAGTTGGGGTTAAGGGGTGTAAACAGAGTCCTTTTCTTCAGCATATTTATTGTTAGTGCTATTCTGGTGTAGGAGGCGGAGTTCCGTAGTAGGGGCATCATCCCTTGCCTCCTTGCGCGGCGTAGCGAAGAAATGCAAGTACAACTATTTGTTTGTGATTGATATGTGTTTTTCCCTGCTTGGTGATTATATGATGAATATTGGTGATATGTACTCGTTCAAGGTGATATCGGATTACTATGGTTCAGTTGCTATTATTTCATTATTCATCTTGTTCATTCATGCACGCAAGAATTGTTCTTGCGGCACCCACGGGAGTGGGTAGTGAAGTTCCATCATTCCAACATGGGCACGTAAGATCGAGGTGGCCGACTAGAGGGGGTGAATAGGCGTTTTAAAAATCTTTCGCTAAACCAATATATAAATGCGAAGCTAATAACGAATTGGTTTTGCACAATTAAAACCTAAATCAACTAGGCTCAACTAAGTGCACCGATAATACAAGAGAGCAATCATACAATGATATATAAGCAATTAAAGCATGTAATGTAAATTGCTCAAAGTAGAGTACAAGTAAAAACAAGATGGACACAATTATGTTTTACCGTGGTGTTCGAAGACTTGCCGGTCTCCCCTAATCCACGTTGAGGTAAGCCCAACCACGCTGGACCGGCTCCACTAATTAAGCCAACACCTCCGAGGTAAGTCCAACACTTGGACCGGTTCCAAACCAACCAACACCTCGCTCCACTAAGATTGCTCTTCCTTCACTCCGAGATGGCGAGCACCACACCACTCACAAACACGCCGGTCTTCTCACAAGCTTCTTTAGAAGATCACCGCACGACGCCTCCACGCCGCCTAGGTGTCGGCAAACACCAAGAGTAACAAATCCAAACTTTCACTTGAACTAATCAAGTGTTAACGCTCACGTGGATACACAATCCACTACCTAAGGCAACACATGCACTTAGGGTTTGCTCTCTAATCTCACCAAATGCAACCCATGCACAAAAGAGAATAGAGGCTTGCTCTTAGCTCAAAGAATAAGTATAGCACTTCACAATAGCTTTAGCTACCTCCCAATCCGCCAAGGTGGCTATATATAGCCCACACACAAAAACTAGCCGTTGGAGACAAACCCTGAAAATCGGAAATCGGAAGTTCCGCCATGTATAGGCCGGAACTACCGCACCTTAGAGAAAAGCACAACAACGGCTATTTCAGACGAGAAACTAGCCGTTTGAATTTTAGTGCGGAACTACCGCCAACCAAGTTGTGGAAGTTCCGATCTTCGAAAGTTCCGCACAACACATAGCGGAACTACCGCACCTCCAAATTTTGGCTAAGTCCCAAAATGGTGCTTCTCTGGAAAAAAAAACGTTCCGCCGAGATTCAGGAGCGTCCGATAATCGGAACTTCCACACATACAATGCCGGAACTTCTGATTATTCTGACAGAGCACAGCTACAACTTTTCAACAACTTCAATTGCAAAATACATTTGCCAATTGACAAGCTATGCCAACAAGGATCAATAGCAAGATTCCTAGCAAGTTGTAAAACACATTTGCCAACTTTTAGAATCACACCACAAGGAAAAAGGTACATGGACTTACACCATTTGCAAAACACATTTGCAAACTTAAGTCACATGCCACAAGAAATCAAACATGAGCATCAACTATTTGCAAAACACGTTCGCAAATAACAGCATCATGCCACAAGGCTAAGGTGCATGGACTTCAACCATTTGCAAAACACATTTGCAAAGTATAGTCCCATGCTGCAAAGATTAAATGCATGAGCCTCGGCTATTTGCAAAACACATTCGCAAATAATAGCTCCATGTGTAGATGAGCTAGAGCAAACACAATGAGCTATCAACACATGACTAACTCATGCTACTAGTCAAGACCCCTCTTAATAGTACGGCAATCCTATACTAGCAATCCGGTCTATCAACCAAACACCGAGACCGGTAAAAGACTAGGAACACATCCTTAGCCCTAGCTAGTCATACCTTTGCCTTGCACATCAACACTTCAAGTCCGGGTCTTTGACTTTGACAATCATCAACACATGATGATCTCTTAACTTCGGGATCTTGTCTTGAACATCATCAACACATGATGATTTCTTCACTTCGGGATCTTGTCTTGAACATCATCAACACATGATGATTTCTTCATCCCGAGTCTTCACATGCATCAACGCATGATGCATTCCTTCACTTGACCTCCACCAACACATGATGGGTCTTCTCTTGACTTGATGTGCATCAACACATGATGCATCCTTCGCTTGAATCTCGACTTGATGATCAACTCATGATCATCCCAAGTCTTCATCCTCCTGAAACATAACCTATATATCCAACTCATGGAAAATGTTAGTTCCACAAATGTGATTATCATTAATTACCACACCATACCATTAACTCATAATGGTGGGACAAGATACCTCAATCTTTCCCTCTTTGGTAATTGATGATAACCACTTAATTACTCATAAATAGAATGATGATAAATGAGAGAACAAATTGAGTATATATCAACTACACAAGTTATACATATACTCTAACTTGAGTATACAAGAACTACACAAGTTCTATATACTCATAATCATGAGTATATAAGAACTACGCAAGTTTTGTATACTCAAACGGATTTGTTTCAAAGTAAAGATTCCAAATGTATGTGGAGAATGGAATATGAATCAATACTAATGAAACCATAAAATATAGAGTAAAACTCCCCCTAGATGTGTGCATACACAAATGTGTAATAAGATCATATGCACATATTCAAGTTTAACTTATGGTTGAGTTCAATCCTATATTTTGGATCCGAGGAATGCAACAATATATAAGATTAAGATGTCGATTGCATACCTCATTGAATTTCACCTTTATATCCAAATGAGACTACACAAGATATTACTAGATAAAAGAGTTAGTCTCATATTTGGATTTGTCATTAATCACCAAAACATTCCATTAACTCATAATGGCGGGTCTAGATCTTTCAGCACGTAAGACCCACCATTCCAATGTGGGCAATTTGGATCCCCATTTTAAAATATTCTCAAACGGGTTTTGGATCCCCGCATTTTGTAGAATGCAGGCATAAGTGAACACCGACGAGTGTTCGCTAGCTATACCGGTATGAGAAGAAGTGAAGGCATGCACATTCATTCAGTCATATGTTATCTCTACTTCGTATGTTGGTTGACTATACGTTTGATGAATGGTATCTGTTATGTTCAAAGTATTCTTTTGTACTTGCTGAGTCATGGACTCACCCTTGCTGTGTTTCTTATTTTAGGTAAACCATGATGACGACATTTGTGGGAGGGAGTAGACACCCAGTTGCACGCACCATTGAAATAATCATTTGTTCTTATTCCACATTTCTGAATTTGGACAGTATTAATAGATAGCTCTATTGATGGTCGTTGATGATTATCGTTATGCTTAGGTTATGAGAGTTATGGTTTCGTATTCTCCAATTATCATCTTAATAATGTTATTCTGCATGGAACCTCTTGTTGAATCATCTTTGTGATGCTGAAATTAGGATGTTTATCATACTAGATCCTTTATGACTAGAATTTAGTTGGCCTTTTATTGAAGTATGTTCGAAATTATTTAGATTGTGTTTTTGAGGTAGTTGTTTTAGGTAATATCTTAGCTTTTGGAAAGCCGGGGTGTTATAGTGGTAGTGCGAGCTTGACTGATGTAGGCATGTTCGAAGGGGCTCCCTTCACCACGGTCTTGGGCACAAAGCTTGCTGACACACCAGTGAGTTCCTCACTGACACGGGGGGTGTACCGAGGTGATGTGAGGGTGTTCATTCATCGGACAAGTACAAGGTTAGGACTAGGTGATTTTAAGGCTTCGACACATGCTCTAGGATGCTTACAAAAGGTAATGAGCGGTGGTATCGGCTGATGCCAAACAAACTAGAGAATTCGTGTACTGTGGATAAAGCTATACACCTCTGCAGAGTGCAAATCTATTTAAATAGCTATGCTCGTGGTCATGACCGTGCTTAGTGCAGTCTTAATGGGTATAGTACTGGTTTTTACAAAAAACTATTTTGTCAGAATATGTGGGAAATGGTTTGTTGGTATATATTTGAGTTGAGTGTCATGTGTATGACTGAAAATAAGATGTTGCTCGCAACCGAGGATGGTTGCGAGTTTTTATTTATTCAATTACTTACTTGTTGTCCTTTATCTCTTTAGCTGCTGTTTAAATTTTCGTTGCAAAATATAGTATATTGATATTGCAAATAAAATTTGCTTAATGCTGAAAATAACTTGTAGCATAGAGCCGTATCTCCTGTTAGCCTTGCATTTATACAAATTTCGCGATACACTACAAGTCTTACTGAGTATGCAATGTACTCAATCTTGCTTAAATTATTGTTCAGAGTTTGAGGATGATCCAACGCCGGACGATGTCTTTTTTGCACCCAGAACCGGTGGGTTCGGTGACGGGTCTTTCTAGGAGTTTTTTTCTTGTAGGTTGCCTAAGGGGTTGGATGGGCATTGAAAGCATCTAGCCCCTAAAAATTGTTTTGGCAGTTAATAACAATATGTGAATATGGCACTAACATGTTTATTGAGTGTTTAAAAAGGTTTAGTCCCGGTGACGAATACAACAACCTCAAGATGCATGCTAAACGTCAACATGAAGATCAATATGGTTCAAAGACAAGATACAAGTAGAGCATGGTATGAACGCCTTAGAGATTTTTTAGTTTCAAAAAGATTCAAGATTGGAAAAATTGATTCAAGTTTGTTTACTGAAGTTTTAGGTGATAATTTCTTTGGGTGCCAAATTTATGTTGATGATATCATTTTTGGTCTACTAATCAAGATTTTTTGCAAAGAATTTGGTGATATGTTGTCTAGAGAATTGAAATGTTCATAATCGGAGAACTTAGCTATTTCCTTGGACTCCAAATCAAGCGACTCAAAGATGGAATCTTTGTAAGCCAAATAAAGTATACAAAAGATTTGATCAAGAGGTTTTGTCGGGACCCAAATATGCAAATCTGACCTCTCGTGTATTCTCGCACTAGTCCAGATCACGCTAGTGCACACAAAGGTCAACATTGATGAAATATCACATCCATACAACGAATATAAGAATAAACGAGTACATTTAAATAACAAATAACTGTTGGGACCTTACGGTCGAGTTTTACATTTATTAAGCCATGCAAGGCTGACAATAAAGAAATAAACTGCTGCGGAAACGAAATAAACTCCGGTGGCTCCCATCAATTTACCACAGCAACCGATCGATCAAGACCCTAACGCTCAACCTTCGAGAACTCTTCTTCAAAAGCAAAGCACGACTCCTCCACTTCATTGATTTGTTTAGCAAGAGTGAGTACACACCGTACTCGCAAGTCATACCACAGAATGCAATTTATAGATGATGACTTATTCCAAAGGAATGGCTTCTGTGGTTATTTTGCAGAAATGCAACATTTGCAATTGAATACAAATAATAGATTGAAAGCATAATTCAAAATAAATAGACAATAATAAGTTAACAATTGATTTCATAAAGTACACATAGTCTAATCAAGTTCTTTCACACAGCTGAACAAGTTATCTCACACAGCTGACCCTTCCCAATTGTTTTATGAAAAATCTACCCCTCGTGTGAAATTCCCGAGCATGTCCATAACCGAGGACGCGGCTATTCGAATAGATTGGTTTAAACACTCTGCAGAGGTTGTACACTTTACCCACACGATGAAACCAACCGATCGAGTTGATCACAACAAAACCTTTCGAGACTTCATCTCAAACAATGACACTCTGGTGTGCTTTATCGCAGTCAATTTGTACACACGACCCTTGGAACGACACACACCATTGGACGGGGATGCAATGAATCGTCCCGCGATGTGACATATCACACCTCCAACCCATCACACGCCTTAAATACAACCCGAGTTGTCAATGTCAAGACTCCATAACTTACTAAGTTAGGCCCACCCCATACTAGGCATGTGGTCGCATAAAGAAGGCCCAGCAATGGCGCACAAAGTTAAGTCCTTAATTGACTAAGGCAAGACTTCCAATTTTAACCCAAATCACAAAGTTTAATAAGCACACAGCTCCACCATTCACACGAATCCACCACTTGCCTCGGTCTAAATCTTTTCCCACCACGTTGATTAAGTGCAACACATGCCATCAACGAGTAATAGCACACAAAGACACACAGATTCATCACACGCTTCATAATCACTTAGTCAAGTTTGTAATTGCAACTCTCATGAAATGATGACTCGTGGCATGGCTAAGCGCCTAATCGTATCTAACCAACCCACGTTGGTGCTACAATAATACCAACTAATAATTAATCAACCTAGGGTGACAAAAGATCATGGCATACAATAGACAAGGTGGCATAACAATTTGGATTAATAACTACACCCAAAAGCATTTAAATAAATACTTGAAATAGAATGCAATACATTGAAACAAAGTATTTTGAAAATCGGGTTCAAAATGATCAAAGGTATAACTTGCCTTGGAATAGATCTAGATATTGGTCTTGGTCTTGAGGTGCTCCTTCTTCTCGCAAAATTCCAAGTATCGACGTCTACTCGCAAAGCGAGACAAAAGAAACAAAACAAATAAATAACAGAGGCAAAACAAACTCCAAAAATTAAATAAAATTCACCATTAAATAGATCTTAATTTTATATGAATTTACAAATTTGAATGGGCTCAATCGGAGTTCTGATGCAAAAGATATGGGCTTTGGAAGATTGGAAAAATCAATTAAACCCTAAATTGATTTTCTCGAATTTCCCGAATTAATTTTATAAAGGAAAATCGAATTATTGCGCAATGCTTGCGCTACCGAAAAAGAAATTAATTAAAACCGTCTCGACAGTGGGCCCCACCTGCTGCTGGCTTGCTCACGGTGGACCGGGTCCACCGAGCCGAGGGTTAGGTGGCGAGAACCTCACGCGGCGGTGACGCGCCATTACGTAGGTGACACGCCGGAAAATCGCGGACGTGGTGGATGATTTGGCGATGACGTATCGCCCCGTGGCTTGTGATGACAATGTCGCGGCAAGGGCTTTCGGACCACCGGCAAACGACGAAGCGGCGGCACAGCAAGACAGCGAAAGTGCGTCGGCGATGTAGACATCAATATTGCGGACTCAGTGATACCGTTGTTGGCGCGAGGGGTCGACGGTGGTGGTCAGAATCGGCGCCGGGGCGGAGAACGATCGATGAACTTTGTCGAGGACGAGCACCAGTGGTGCTCCGAGGCAATGGAGGGGCTTCTGAGGTTGTGGCTGCTATGAAGATGGTGACGGTGTGCTCCACGGAGGCAAGGTGTCGCCGGCGGTGAAGAGATTTGAGGTTTTTGAGCTTCGGCACCGAAACCCTAATGCTCGAATAGCGGCGGCTCGGTTTGACCCAAGGTGGAATTGAGTTGGGGTTCGGGATGAGGGCGAGTCTGCGATCCCGGGGGTCCATTTATAGGGCCGGGGTGGCACAGGCTAAGGGATCCCCAACACAGTCCGAGTTGAACGCGAAACAAAATCCCGAATTTGAAGGAGATAGAATCCGTTTCGGGGACGATTTGGTCCGATATGGTTGCGGTAGGATACGGGATAGAGTTTGGCACAAAATCCCGAGGTATTTCATTGAAGAATCTGCGTTGTCGACCGGACTTCAAACCGCAGCCATGGCGAATCAGTAGCGGCGCGAGGGAAGATGACCCGAGGAAGAAGACGATGGCGCAGGCCCACACGCCGAGAGAGAAGCGAGGCGCGCGACGGGCCGAGATCCAGCGCCCAAATACGATCCGACGGCGGGAAGCGAAGCGCGCGCAGCGCATGAAGCGCAATGACGATCGCGCGGGGACACGCGGAGATCCAGCTGCTCAAGGCGGAATGGGTCATGCGAGTTGGGCCGTATTGAATAGTGTTGGGCTTCGCCCAAGATCGTTCAAGGATTTTCATATGATTTTTCTTTTAAATAAATCCGAAAATGCAAATGGCAATTAGAAAATAGCAAATGACTTTGGAAAATTCCGAAAAATTCTATAAAATACAACCAAGCATATAGAATCTAAATAAAATAATTTTGACAATTGTTGATGTTGGGATTAAGCACATTAAATCAATTTGTCCTTAAAGTCCATATTAAGCTTTTTAAATTAATATTCAATTAAATCCAAATGGTAAACTATCTCACTACTACTATTTAAAAGATTTTTAAAGCTCTGAAATTTGGGATGTTACAGGTTTGGCATGGAAGATGCAAAACCCATCAAGACTCCAATGGCAACCAATGATCATCTCGACCTTAATGAGGGAGGTAAACCAGTAGATTTAAAGCTTTATATATCTATGATTAGTAGTTTGCTTTATTCTGCCTCGTCTAGGCCTGATATCATGTTTAGTGTTTTCATGTGTGCACGTTTTCAAGCAACACTAAAAGAATGTCATTTGGTGACTGTAAAAAGAATTCTAAGATATTTAAAGAATTCCTCTAGCATTGGCTTATGGTATCCCAAAGGTGTAAAATTTGATTTAATTGGATATTCGGATTTCGATTATGCGGGTTGCAAAGTGGATAGAAAAATCAACTCAGGTAGTTGTCAATTCTTAGGAAGATTCTTAGTATCATGGTGCTCCAAGAAACAAAAATCCGTAGCCCTGTCCACCGCCGAAGTCGAATATGTTTCCGCGGGTAGTCGTTGTGCTCCATTGCTATGGATGAGGCAAACTTTGATGGATTATGGAATCAATTCGGTAAAATGCCTATATTGTGTAATAATGATAGTACCGTGAAAATAGCCAATAACCCTATTCAGTATTCATGAACCAAGCATATAGATATTCGCCACCATTTCTTGAGAGATCATGTCAGCAATGTAGATATTGAAATTAGCCACATTTGCACTGAAGATCAACTAGCAGATATTTTCACCAAACCATTAGATGAAGGTCGCTTTTGCAAGTTGAGGAATAAATTAAATGTCATAGATCATTCTAATGTTGTTTGAACTCATGCCTCATGCACATTGGTTCTACTTTGTGTTATTTGAAGTTTTGAATAAAGGTATTTTTCAAATATTTTTTCTAGAAACCTAGATGTTTATAAAAATTATGTTCTTAGATAGGCATTAGTCTCTTAAAAACATAATGATCCTGAATGACATTAATTTGAGTACAAAACTAAGGATCATTTGCATATTTTTCAAAATCTGAAGTCTATCCCTGAAGTTCCAGAAATATCAGAACTACCAGTAGCATATCAATGGTACTACCGCACTACGGTACTTCCTGCGTGTAACCTGCGGTACTACCGCGTCGGTCGTCAAAAGGTATTAACTGCTATCGCTCAAATTTTTACCTTTTACCCCCTTCCCGAGCGGTCATTCCGCATCTTCTTCCGTAGTCTCTGTCTCTCTCACCGAAGAACTTTCAAGCTCTCTCAAAAAATCCCTCAAATCTTTTCGAGTTTTCTTCAAACCCTGCGGATCTCTTGCATACCTAGGGTTCCTCTCCCTCAGATCTCAAGGTAAAAAACTATTTTAATCCTCTTTTGCCCTTCCTTCGAACCCTAGGTCACAATTAGGGTTAATTAAGAATGTGAATGATTCAATGTGTTTTTATTGGTCAAAATTGCGAATCTAGTGTCTCATGATGTTTGCGCATCCATTCCATGGATTCAATCCATTAGAGACACTGAAAAATCTAAGAAATTCCGTGTCCGAGAATGTTTTTAGAGAAAGCAGTACTACCACTCGTCGTGCGCGGAACTACCGCAGTGAGGTCATACCGGCCAGTGAACGGTGGTACTTCTGCATCCCGGTACTACGGGCACTTGAATGTCGGTACTACCGATTTCCCTGACAAAACAGATTGCTTATTCTATTCAAAATTAATCCTATTTTGGTTGATCGTCCATTCTCTCTGTAACCCATTCTCTCTATTTTAAGATGCCAAGGATAAGGATCGTCACTCACAAGTCATATGGCCCTCCAAGAGGTCAAACCTCATCTTCCTCTCAGCCACCTACAGCTCCTTCTCATGCTGAAGAAAATTAGGAGGAGTGACGAAAAAGAAGAGAAGATAGAGGCAAAGGTCCTACATCAAATGACTCAGAACATAAGGAGAGCTCATCTGAAGCAGTAACAGAATCTGATGAAGATATGGAAGAACCTGAGGAGCAACACATCAATTTGAGGACAATCACTGCAGATGATTATGCTTTAGTGCGTCACATAAATCATTTTGTGCTTCCAAAGTCATATAAAAATCCTAAGTTTCACACTAGTTTCTAGGAATTGGTTTATGAGCATATGTATGGACCCCACAGGCAGTTTGCAGATCATAACTTTGTGGATTGGAGACATCTAAACTCCCTGGACAAGTATGATGGAGCATATCGACTTTTTCAAAGGGCTGGTATCCATGACTTAGTAGCGCTAAGATGCGACGACGATGAGGGGATAATAAGGCAATCCTATGCTACCTTATATGTATCTCCAGATTTAAGTCACATGGCATGGATGACAGGGGCTACCTATTTAGATTTCCAGAGGCACGAGTTTGAGCTCGCCTTAAGGATAGAGTCAAGAAATTTTGAGAAGATTTATAATAAACCCGCTCTTTTGGTTCCAGATTGGACGGACTATTATGATGAGAATGCGGTATACTCCAGAAAGATAGGCGGTCTCTGCCTATTCCCACTTGGTCAACAGATTATTAATCATACAATTCTCCCTAAGAGCGAGAACTTCAATGCCATAAGAGGACATGCTTGGGTCCGATAGATAATATTATGCATGGAAGGAAATTTGATGTGGTAGAAGTTATTACTGTGAGATTTCTTCTTCAAAGAATGACCGAGTCAAAATAATAAATTATGCTCCTTATATCATGGCATTGATCATCCGTAAGACCGGATCTCGTGGAGGCTTGGGATCACCCACAAACCATACAAGGCTGCGTGAGGGTCCTCCTATTCCTGCAGATATTTGTCCTCGGGCTCAACAAAGGCAAGATTCTCAAGAAGAAGGCCAAGTTTCCCTCTCTCGATTTATTCAACTATCTTGAAAATAAAAAATTCCCGACAGAATTTCAATCCAAACCAACAATAGGTTGGCTGCTTTGACGGAGAGTGTGACGGCTCTTGGGCAAGCATTATTGTCTTCAAATCACTATGGAAGATGTCGCCTCAACACACCTCCAAGGGGTCCTCAAGATACCGCTAAGTGATCCTTTTGGTATTTTGATGCCAAAGGTGGAGAAGTTAGGAGGAGAAAGCATTGAAAGATTAAAGAGAGTCAAGAAGATTAGGCTGCCACTATCTATAATATAATCTATGTTGAACATGTTTTGATTAATACTTGGAACTTGTGTACTTGTAATAGTTTAGTCTAAACTTTGTAATGGTATTATGTCCTTATGTCGTTATGATCGTTGAACTTAGTACTCTCTATGAATTGCAATCTTGATCTTATAATTCCTCAAGTTTCAACAAGCAAACGAAACTCTGCCAAATTTTATTCAAAAACTCTTCATGTGCTTGCAAATACTTCTTGTCATTTATATGCACATATTTAGGGGGAGTTTTCTTTGAAATGACTTTAACAAGCAAATAATTCTCATACTCTTTTAAGCTTATTGAAAAAATTATTTTGCTAAGTCACAACAAGAATATACAACTTGTTTTCCAAACAACCGGTATATTCAAAACTATATCTTTCTCACATATTGATTGGGTTGTCATCAATTACCAAAAATGGGGAGATTGAAAGCATCTAGGCCTCTAAAAATTATTTTGGTAATTTATGATAATATGTGAATATGGGACTAACATGTTTATTGAGTGTTTAAAAAGGTTTAGTCCTGGTGATAAATACAACAACCTCAAGATACATGCTAAAGGTCAACATGAAGATAAACATGGTTCAAAGATAAGGTACAAGTAGTTTAGGATTTTTTTTTATGTTTTACCGGTCTTAGGAGAAAAGGATGGAAGATCGGATGTTAGGTTAAATAATGTACTATTAAGAGGGACTATGGCCAGTAGCTTGATAGCATGTTATTGTGCCATTTGGATCAATCTAGGATCATGCATGTACTCAGAGCTTGTTTTGAAAGTTAACTGTGTTTTTCTCAGGATAGTCGATAGTAGCAGAGTGTTCTTGGCGGTACTACCGCACAGCGGTATGACCGGGAATGTAGTGTGGTACTATCGCAACCCGGTCGGACCGAGTTTATGTTCGTGGTACGTATTTTACAGAATAGCATATTTTTGAGGTTGTTTGCTCTCTTGGAAGTGTAGTAGTACCGAGTGGTTATCGCAAAACTACTGCAACCTCGTATAACCGAAACTCTTGAAGCGGTACGTTATTTCTAGTAAAGGCCATTTTCAGACCTCAAAGGAAGCGGTCGTACCACCCTATTTGATCGGAACGACTGATAAACGGAACTACCGCGTGATCAATAGCGGTAGTACCGCACCAAATTTCCAACGGCTCTTTCAAACACATTAAATGCTCCTGCACTAGCCGTTACTATGCTCTTTTGGAGGTGCGGTAGTACGAACTAGTGAACGGCTGTACTACCACTTGTGTTGAAAATTTCTGTGTTTTGTCTCCAACAGTGGTATTTGCTTATGGGGAGTATAAATACCCCCCACCAGCTCTAGGACAGGACAGAGAGACTTCATTTAACATCTTTGAGCTAAGAGCATTATCTCTACACCTCATATACACTTGTTGCATTCATTGTGAGGTAGTTGAGCAAAATTCAAGTGCATTCATTCTAGATTGATCCTTAGCACTTGATTGTCGTCAAGTGAAGACTGCGATTCATTACTCTTGGTGTTTGTCGACACCTAGATATTTTGGTGGGAATTTGTGCGGTGATATGTTCAAGGAGTTTGTAAAGAGGCTCGGCGCCAAATTGTGATTTGTTCGGTGTTTGCCATCTCCGGACTGGAGGAAGAACAACCACGAGTGAAATTGAGGAAGGCTTAATTTGTGAAGCTGGCTTTATTATTCAAGCTTCCTCAATGTGGACTAGTGAAGACCGGCAAGTATTCGATACCACGAGAAAACTTCTTTGTCTTCATTGTGTTTGATTCTTGTCTTTACTATTCCGCATTTACATTTCTAGCAATTATCTTGTGCTTCATTTGCTTAGCTAGAATTGTATCTAGTATTGACATTAGCCCTTATTTGTCTTAAGTAGTATAGTAGCTCTATCATCTTAATTGTGCTAGAAAGCTTCGTTAGAACTATCTTGCTCCAAGTTTAAAATAGTCGATTAGTTTTAAAAATCTCCTATTCACCCCCTCTAGTCGGTTATCCTTGATCCTACAGCATACCGCTAGACCATTTTGGTTTATTTACTATGCTTTCCACTGCAATCTGTCGATACTTGAGGTTCATTTGGCCGGTCGGTCCATGTAATGTAAAGTTTATAATCACTTAAGTATTGTACCATATTTTTCTCCATTTGTATGTATGTATGTATATATGGATGGATGGATCTGTATACCATCGTTGTAGATGTGCGTACTAGCCACTGATCATGGGACTAGTACGGTACACAAATGAGAGCTTCAGTTATTCAAAGCCCGGGTTCGACAGCGCTGGTATCAGAGCCATACTGACTATAGGACAAGCCCTAGATAGAATAGCTGCTATATTAGAAATTGGTTTTCAAAATGTATCGTATTTTAATCTTGAAAATAATTGTGAAAATTTAGGACTTTTTGCTAACCTTTCCCCTCGTAGCGTTCTCTTCTCATCTAAGCCATTTGCATCTCCTCTTATCTTCCTTCAAAATAATCCTAGTTTTGGGAGAAGACATGCTCTCTGAACCAAAATGTTTTTGGAAAACTCCCTAAAACATCCCAAATAAAGATCTTTTGAAAACCCACTCTTAACCTAGAAAAAGGTCACCCTGGATGGATTTTTGCAAAAATAATAATAATCAGAACCTACTTATATTATGAAAAAGATAGGATATACTGATCTTTAAACCCTTCCTACCTTCATTTGGTGTTAAATTGATTGGATATTATAAAGATCTATTTATACATAGAGACCAAGGGGTAGTATGACCTGCACAGGGGCAGTATGACCTGAACATAAACCATAGCTGTTGGTTAAATAATGAAGAGAACGAATAAAAATTTGTGCTACAATTCTTTTCTTGTCTTAGTATCATTTCTTATCTATGTCTTTTATTATGTGTAGAAAAGATCATTAACTTTCCATTTCCTTAAAATGTAGATGCCGACCTACTTGAAGTCGCAGTACCGCACTAGCGCCTTCGAGGAGGGCACACTGCAGCACACCTTGTGGTGATGCTATAGCATATCGACTGGCCGTACACGCATCAGTACACAGTCTTCAACACGCCCTACAGTGTGGCGTCCACGAGTACCTTACCTGGGTGCTCATCCAATGGCATCACTTTGGAGACCCCCACTTTCTGTTACTACGGATGGGGATCTAGCATCCTGATGCTGCTTATGATGCGTCCTACGTCGCCATCGTACGCCTGTGACATGAGCTACCAGAGTTGGAGGACCCGTTCTTCCACTTCCCTTGCGGACGATCGATAAGGAGGAGCACACCTATCAGGTGGAGGGAAGGTTGTTCCTCACTCCCCACCCGCACCTCGTCGGCCTCGTGAGATCACTCCACAGATACCTCTGTCATGTAACCCGTGAACTGTTGGAGGTCCGTTGAAGGATCTCCACTCTCGAGGATAGCATCGCGCCAATGGTGGCCTTGGGCCTCTTCTCACGAGAGTTACTGTACGGAGAGGATATTGTACTAGCACCCATTGAGGAGCTACCAAAACCCACCATCCGCGTCCGATCAGGTGACCAACGTCCCCTCATGTTGGCTATCGGTCATCGTTGTTGCGTGATGGCCATCTATTCGAAAATAGAGGAGCCCTCGCGAGTGGTACAGATACATCGTCTTCTCCATGGCGATCATGAGGAGGTCGAGTACCTTGGCCATTCATCCTCCGCTGCCCCGGAGTCTTCAGCTGCTGCACGACGCGATCACGACGACTAGACGAAGACTGACAATCGAGAGCTCACTTGTAGGATTTTAGTGTGAGTACTCTTGAGTATTTTGTAGGCCAAAATTTATGCAAGATACTGCTGTATAATGATTGTAAATTGCTACTTTTGATAGTTTAGTTGCTTTCTTTTGTAATGTTTAAGCAATGAGCATGCGAACATGTAAGATTTGACTAGTATGTTAGAAATTCATGTGTGTCATCCTTATGGTTTAAAAATATGCATATTTTATATTAGATGAGTTGTTTTGGTATGTGATGATGTTACTTGCCGACCCACATAACTTGTGCTTATTCCCCCTCATCCTGCGCATATTTGTAAACCTGCGTGTTGCATGAACACATGATATCGGTAACACGCTCGGTTAACCAACTCATGGCAATGGGAGCAACATCCGGATCACGGCAACCAGGAGGCGAGGTTCTTTATTGTTGGCTTGTAAGCCCTTCTTATAAAAAAAAACTCTGATATTTATTAATAAAGTTGTGCGATTTATCGATGTTACCATATTTGTTTACTGTGTAGACCAGCTATTGATCATATGATGAGGACATCCCTACTATGGATACGGCCGCGCCTATACACACAACTCATCCCCAACCAATACAAGAACCTCTTACCCGAGCTCGTGCTCGCCAACTTAATTATCAGGTGAATTCGTTCCTATGTTTATATATTACTGAGAATAAACCGCTACCTAATGCAAGTGATTTAATTGTCCTTAGGAACATGGGAACGGATCAAGGAGAGGCTTGTGGAGTCATGGATATGCATGGAAGATATAATGGAGGTCACCACGTCACTTTGGGTCCATGTCAAGCAAGAGTTCGAGTTGGGTTCGTTCTGGATTCGAATTCAGAGTACTGCAATAGTACTAAGTTCAAACGGTTGTAACTTCTTCATACAGACTCCATTTGGAGTGATTATGGACTTCATGGAAAGCTTATCAAGTTTAATTTCCAACGGATCCAAGATCATCATCAAACTCCATCCGAGCCGTCCACAATCGTCAAAAGAGTCTACGTTTATTTCTAAGTCTGAGTCAAACGGGTGCTGCGCCACCTCCACTTGGGCCCATGGGCCTTGTAACCCTAGGGGCGTGCGCCCACTTCGCTGGCCGCCACCCCTGGCCGTCTCCCTATATAGGAGCTGCCGTCTCCTTTTTGTAGAACTTGGATTTCGTTTGATTAGTTTCTCCATTATGAAAACTCTCGTTCTTCGTTTGTGTCGACTAGACAAACCGTAAAGGACCTCTGCAGAATCCCACCTTTTGAACTCAATCATATACTTGCAATTCAGATTGTTTTTTACCTTGTTCTTGCTTGATCTTTGATTGCTTGCAAGAATTGATCCTCGTGATCATGTCAACTGGCTCTTTGGCACAGTTTATAATGACTTGGTGGTTAGTTCAGCGACTGCGTGGTTCGTGTGTGCTGCGTTCGTAGCGTGGATCGTGAGAGTTGACCGTCATCCAATCGTAATTTACCCCTCTCACCGAAAGATCGGGACAACATAGTTCATCAATGGGACTAGTTCAGAAATACACAGAGGATTTGGGGGTATTACTCCCAGGTCCGACAGAAATAGTATCAGAGCCATATCGACTGTAAGTCGTGACTTAGTTAGAATGGTCGTTAGTTGATAAATTTCAAAATTTATTTTATATAACAAGAAAAATAATTTGTTCTCTCCGCATCTTGGTCATTTATCCATCTTTAGCTTCTTCATAGCAATTATTCCTTACCTAATTCCCCTTCACCATTTTATAATATTAAATGGATCCTCTTTCCACTATAAAAATATATGTAGATGGTCAATACGTTCTTAACCATTAC
Source organism: Hsuehochloa calcarea (assembly GCA_036346395.1). Classification (NCBI taxonomy): domain Eukaryota; kingdom Viridiplantae; phylum Streptophyta; class Magnoliopsida; order Poales; family Poaceae; genus Hsuehochloa; species Hsuehochloa calcarea. The sequence continues at coordinate 17,997,615 of CM070597.1, read as the reverse complement.
ATTCAAGACCACAAGACATAGACGCATCGAGTGAGCATTGTCATGCAAGATTCATTGAAGATCGTTTTGTCAGCCAAGCCATATAGTTTAAGTCTGTCAAGACTCATTCTGTGTATTGAGTCATTTCACGAGTTTACGATTATCGATCGAGTAGACCGTTGTACTGTTTCATAATTTGTATGGTGTATTTTCTTTTGATACGTTGTACATAGAACTTTTTGATCTTATGTGCAACATTTGCTTAAGTGGGCAGACTTCTCTTCTCATAGCTTTCCCTCTCATCTGTTGCTTTTCCCCTTCTCTAACAATCCATTCGACTCTTAACCTATCGATGCGCCCAGGACTTAAGGGACAAATTGATACTTCAAAATTTCGAACATCTCAAGACCCGTGGACATGAAGCCAACTTGAAGATAGACTCTCCCTGTAATACCCCGAAATTTTTTCGGGCGAATAGGAGAGTATTCGGGAGAAAGAGTTAAACAGGGATTACAATTTTCAGTTATCTCAAGGGAGTTTCCATGAATTCCCGACAACCTGGCATCGGGCTGGCCAAAGGGGGGATGACCTTCCCCCAAAAACCCTAAACCCCCTTCCCCCTTCCCCCTTTCCCCCACTTGGAGCCGCCACCCTCCTCCCTGTCGTGCGCCACTTTCTCCTTCCCCCTGCGCCAGATTTGCTCGTCAGATTTGGTTAAGTTTCGTACGTTTTCTGATCTATCCACCTCTTAGAAAGTTGTAGCCCTTGGTCTTAGATTTCTTTAGGCACTGAGATCATCTGATTTGGAGCTACGGTTTAGGAGATATGGCCATTTTCGTATGACTGTTCATGAGAGCTGACGGGATTTGGCAGTTTGCTTGTCTGGACATTATGAATTATTTAGAGGCCGAATCATAAAGGCTACCCAAACTTAATGTTGTAGATAATTCAGTAAGATTTCCAAGTTGATAAATAACATAATTTTTAGAGTTGGCAATCAAAAGTTATGGAATTTTAACCGCGCGCTGTTCTGTCTGTCTGAGAATTGGGGACTGTCGGTTTGTTCCTCGGTTTTGATCTAGTTAGAGTCTGATCCAGGACGTCCACCCAAAACAGTTTTTGAAGATAATTTCACCATTATTCCAGGTTGATAAAGATCACCTCCATTGGATCTGTAGAATGAAAGTTAGAGCATTTTTCCTTGCTGCTGTTCTGTAGTCTGGTCAGATGTCTGTCAGGCACTTTCAATTGCAGATTAGCCTTATGTACGGGCATAATTAGGAAATCTTATCTCCTAGTGTTTTGAAGGTTTATCTGTTAAGTTTCATTGGGCGCTGGCTTCATGTCGTTTAGAGTCCTAGATAATTAATTATGATTTTTTTATACTGCTGTCCAGTAGGATGGGCAGGTGGCTGAATAGTGTAATATCAGTTTAACTCCGTTAATTGTGTTGGTTAGTCGGAGGGTTAGTGTAGGTCTCCTGTAGCTAAGTCGTGCCACGTTATCCTTATTCCAAATATGTACTTGTGTAGGCGGCGAGGCATCACGTGTGGGAACACTTTCGTTGCTTGCTAACGCGTCGCGACGCGAAAAGCAAGTACATTGAAATTCTTTACATTAATGAATGATGTGTGTTTGTGTTCATGCTAATATTTATATGATCCATGTTTTCAATCAAAGATGTTAATCAATATTCATCTTCCATTACATGCAATTCCAATGTGTTAAGATATATTGATTTATGTGGAACGCTTGCTGTTGGTTGTTGTGCCGATGAGTTCATGATCCATGTTTATATTCCATGATGTACATTCCGTTCCTATTTGATAATCCATGAGGAAGAAAGTGATAAAATTAATTGCATATGTTCATTCAATTCATGTGTTGTTCATATGCATTCCACGAGAGTGGATTTGTAAAGACCCATCAACTCCAGTATGGGCATGTAAGACCCACCATTCCAATGTGGGTAGTTTTGGACACCCGTATGAAACGTTCTTCATACGGTAATTTGGTCCCCGGACTTTGTTAAGTACGGGCTTAAGTGAACACCGACGGATGTCTCACTCGCTATACCGGTATGAGCATGTGTTAGTCCATTCCTTTCAATGCATCCATTCATTCCATTCATATACATAAGTTTTCAGAGATTAATTCTTAATTCCTAATGTGACTGACTTATTCATAACCTGGTATGTTCAATTGTTTATTGTACTTGCTGAATTTCGACTCAACCTTGTTTTTCTGTGTTTATTTAGGTGAACGTTGTTGATGATAATGTTAATGGGAGAGAGTAGACCAGCACGTTCCACACAGTTCATTACATTATATTTTCATTAATGGATTCAACTATGTTAATCTTTGATGAGAGATGAACTGTAATAAGTAATGTTTAGACTTCATGTCATGTCGTTCCATGATTAGTTCCTTGATTATTCACCATTGATGAATTGGTTATTTTTCGCCTCGTTACCATGGTATTGTTATCTGATTAGAGGCATATTGAACCTTATTCCGCCATTTGATGGTATATTGTATCTTTAGGTAGCATATTGGCATCCAAATAGCCAGAGTGTTACACTCCCTATCTCTCAATTCATTTATCCTATATCCATCTTCTTTCTTTCTAGCTTCTCCTAATCTCGGGGACGAGATTCCTTCTAAGAGGGCAGTTTGTAACATCCCAAAGTTCTGTTATCAAAATTAAAAGTAATAAAATTATTATTTTATTGGATTTTCTGGCTCCCAACAAATTTCTTGATTTTTTTGTAATTTAAAAAGGTTTTCTTTATTTTCCTAAAAATAAAAAATAATTTCTGTACAAAAATAAAATCCAAATTTAATTTGGAAATAATTTTATTAAGTTCAAAATAATTCAGGGAATTTACTTAAAATTTTATAGATTTTTTAAACTCAATTTGGTATTTTCTAAAAGTCATTTTTTGATTTTTTGTAATATCTAGAAATTTAAAATAAATTTTTTTTCACAAGTAAAAGCTAAATTTTTGTTGAAAATATTTTATTTAATATAAAAATACCCTATTTAACTACTCTGAAAGTTTATAGAATTTTTAGAGGTATATTGCTATTTGTCAAGTTTAAAAATATTTTTTAGCAATATAAAAATAATTACTACATAAGAATAAAATTATTACTTTTACTACTATTATTTTATTTGAGTTAAGAATGTTGTGTTTGGTATCTGTGATTTTTTGCAATTTATTTAATATTTTTTGATAATTAATTTGTGCCTTTCCGAATTTTCAAAAAAAAGGATTCATCGGAATATTCTGGCTGCTACAGTAACTGACCAAAAATAGTATTTACAACCAAAAAACCGGTCATAACTCTGGCAAGCAATTCTAGCCAAACTGTTACTCCTTTGCCCCTATATATTGAGGCGTAGCCTCTCCACCCCATTCCCCACATCTCTCGCGATTAGATTCGCCAAAAGCCTCCCGGAGCTCCCTGTGCTAGCCCTTCTTCTCCAACTCTGATGAGAACTCTGGCTAGCCCGATCTCCTCATCCGTAGCTCCGTTGTTCACCAAATTTTACCGATGAATCCCAATTGAGATTCTCTACATTTCTATTCAAGCGGAATTTTGATTTACCTATTGGTTCACATCGGCCACAAAAGCACCGATGGTCTTCTTCTCCAACTCCGGCGACAACTCCGGCGAGTCCGATCTCCTCATCCATTGCTTCGTTTTGTACCAAATTTGATTAGTGAGTTCCTGTTTCTATTCTCCACATTTATAGTCAAGTGGAATTTTTATTTACTTAATTTTTTCACCACCAACCACATCTTCCCCAAGTCCGTCCAGAACCCCGCCGACACAAACCTCATCTTCGGCATCGCCGCATCATTGTCCACCCGGTGCGCACATCATACTGATCCAAGGACCACTGGAGCACCTTCTTCGCCGTCGACCTAGCACCGTCGTTGCCGCTAAACACCTCATCGTCGGCCACCTATTCGCACCCCGCCGCCACAAGGTAGTGCAGCAAGTCCCTTATCACCTCCTCTCTCTTTTGCGCCTATTCACTTAGCTCATTGCGCGGTGAGAACACGGCGAGCTCATCACCGGAGCACCACCACTCGTCGGGCATATGTGGTATGTCTACGTTGGCGCCGCATCAGCGCCACATCAGCGTCAAAGCCACATCAGCGTACGTGTGGTGCTTGCGCCACTCACGCCTCAGCGTGTGCGCTATTCGCGAGCCCCGCCCACCGTAGTCCATTGACCGGACCATAGACTTGGTCAATTGACCAAGAGGCCCAAGGAAAATAACTCTCACGAATAATGATTTTCGGACGATGACATCATCATACGTCATAAAAGGAATCTCCTTTAGAAAAATTAATCAAAACATTCAAGAAAAACCTTTTTATGGTTTTCTTTAGATTCAACCTTCCGAATGTTCGTTCTCTTTCATACGAATTCTGATTCCATCGATTCTTGTTTCTAAATTCATCTAAAATCAAAATATAGCTATCTGAATAGAAATTATTTAATTTGGAGTTTATTTGAATCTTATTTGGATTTTATTTGAATTTGGCTTATTATTGCGTATAGATTTCGACGACTTCGGAGAGTCAGATTTCGATGCCGTTTGAGAACAACAACCATTGAGCAAGGTAAGTTATACCTTTGATCTTATTCGATCCCATTATTTTAAATTATTTAAATTTTGTTTTAAATTACTATTGCATACTTATTTCTATTCAATGTAATTTAAATCCTATTGTTAAATTATAGTTATGCCTAAATCCATTGTACTGCCAATTTTGATATTGAAATAAACCTACCTTGACACCTTTGATGAAAATCTAGTTTATGCAATAGTATAAACTAGAATATTTTGGGAAAAATTATGCATAGCCATGCTTAGACCTGAAATATTTGATTTGGGAATTTACAGCAAAAAATCAAATGTTGTTTAAGTTGTATCCATGACATTAGCGTGTCATGGAAGTTTATAAATGCTTTGAGAAATAAAAGAAAATAAATTGGTTTGAACTTGAGCGAAATGGATAGTTGGTGGGTGCAGGTTTATGAAGAGGCTCAATCTGAGAATGTTGGGGCCCATGGGTTATTTTGAAAGTTGTCCAAGTCAGTTAAGGACCGGCCTTCAAGCCGCATCTTTCTAAGCACCAACATACTACCACATGTCCTGAATGAGCGGGACTAGGCTAAATAATTTACAGCGTTCTAGCATTATGCCCGCATGCTGTTTTGGTTTGTGTAGACGATGGTAATTGACATCCATTTTCGGTAGGGGCTTGCTTTGGACGATGGTAACAGACGTCCATGTTCGGGCAACCTTCCGCCACAATGGTGAGCTCTGGGTCGATGGTAACTGACGTCCAACTTGGGGTTAAGCTCATCAGGCGGGTTGATGTTAGAGCGTAGTATTTTAAAAGCCTTGTGATAATCTCTTAGTCGCACACCTTCGGAAGTGTGTTAGACGGATATTATAAGATGATTATCTCTTGTGGGTAAAGTTGTACAACCTCTGCGGAGTGTAAAACTATTCGAATAGTCGTGTTCACGCTCATGGACATGCTGAGCAAAGCCACTCAAAGTTAGACTTTAATTTTGTTTTCAAAAAGTTTTATAAAACAGTTTTTGACATGGATAGGTGTCCATGAGAAAAGTTATGGGATAAAGCCCTGGGTTGGTGCCCGTGTTTAAGTTAGTGTTAGGTTGGTGCCTACACTATCTTTATTAATTCAATTAAAAATCAATGTTAGATATTGTAAAACTTGAGCTTTTGAACTTAGCTATTGTATTTAAAATATCGAATATTGCTTTTGCACAAATAACCCTATAAGCCTTCCTTCGATAATATCCATGCATGCATTAACTCTGTTATGGGTGTAACTTGCGAGCACAGAAGTTGTGCTCATCCTTGTTTAATGCAAATAAATTTCAGAGGAGAAGGACTTCGCTACCGGTGTGGATCTCGACGACTAGGCCGCTACCCCAGTCGAATGCCTGTGGTAGTTCAACTGGACACAACTACGTCTTCTTTATCTTCTGTTGTGTTCTTTATTGTTGGCTTGTAAGCCTTTCTTGTAATAAGCTATGATATTTATTAATAAAGTTGTGCTATAGATGTTACCATATTTGTTTATTGTGTGGATTAGCTACTGATCATGGGACTAGTTCAGAAATACGCTGAGGATTTGGCGATGTTACTCCCGAGTCCGACAGGAACCCAACCCGCTACATCCTTCTACATCTTTACCGCAAGTTGAGCAGTCTCAGTCTGCTGCTACTGAAGAACCCGAGGTTTTGCCGCAACCACCCACCATGGCACAAGTGTTTGCCCTGATTGAACAAGGGTGGCAGACAGACACTCTTCTGCTCCAACAACTGGTGCAGAACACCGCTGCCCTCGGCACTACTACCAGAAAAGGCAGGGCTACTGCGAACCAATCGTAGTCCAGGATGGGCGAGTTCATGCGAACTCGGCAGCCGACCTTCTCGTTGGTAGTGGATCCTCTCGACGCCAACGATTGACTTCCCACGGATGAGAGCAAATGGGTGATTGCCCAATGCAATGACAAGGAGAAGATGCTATATGCATCTTACCAGTTGCAAGGAACCACAATCGTTTTGTGGGAGAACCATCAGGCCATTCTTAAGGAAGGTCAGACTCTCATAGGGGCCACCTTCAAGAAGGCATTCCGTGACGCCCACATCCCAGCGGGTCTCATGGGCATTAAGAAGTGGGAGTTCTATGAACTCCGGCAAGGGAACATGACGGTGATGTAGTTCTTCCATCGCTTCAACTATCTTTCCCGCTATACTGCTTTCGAGATACCGAGCGAAGGAAGGAAGGTTGCTATATTACGAGAGCACCTCGGTGGCGAGATGAAGTGGTCACTCACTTGCCTATGACATCTCCAACTTTGGACCCAAATCAACAAGGCATTCCGGTTGAAGACGGCTCTCGACAGCCAGTGAGCAGCAAGTGCAAATGGCTAGTGAAGAAATCAGCAAACAACGACACGCCAAGGCAACCATCGAGCGCACATCCTTGGCACCACCACCTCGAGGTTTCAAGCACAAGGTCCACGCCCATAGTAAGCCGTGGTTCGACCGTACAAGCTGTGGAGGACAATTTATGCGGTACACAAAATCGGGCACCATTGTCACATGTTACAAGCTGCGGCGAACACGGACACTTTGCGAATGAGTGCAGAAGAATAAGTTTCAAGCACCTCAACTTCAACCCCTTGGCATCCAAAGGTGGCTCCAAGGCCTTGCACAAGGTCAAGGAGGCAGCAAGATTCAAGCCGGTGCAAGGCTTGGACATGGTCGTCCCGAACCACACGACGGTCGAGGAGGCCAGCGCACACCGATGTGGTGATGGGTACTATTATCATTCACTCAGTTCCTACATTGGTGTTATTTGATTCTAGAGCATCTCATTCATTCATTTCTAATAAGTTTAACATGCAACAAGAATTAGAAATTATATATCTAGAAAGCATCATGCTAGTTCACTCACTCAGGTCTGACATGAGGGCAGAACTAGGTTGTTTTGATGTTTAAACTAAAATTAATGGGGTAGGATTCAAAGCTAACTTCATTATGATAGATACACCTAGGTTGGATATAATTCTTGGGATGGATTGGCTAGCCAAACACAACGGAGTAATTGATTGTGTATAATGAGTTGTTTCTCTTGTTAACTTTGATGGAGAACAAATTGTTTTCTCCTCCACATATGCCGCTCCACAGCAGCAGCCCACGCTCAACTCCAACACAATCCCAGAGCCTAGTCAGGTGCCCGTGGTATGTGAATATCCCGACGTGTTTCCAGATGAATTGCCAGGGATGCCGCCGGACCGTGACATGGAGTTTGTCATTGATTTGCTACCCGGGACAACACCTATATCCAAATGACTTTATCGAATGGTGTCTGATGAGTTGGTAGAATTGAAACAACAACTCAAAGAGCAGTTGGACAAGGGATTCATCTGTCCTAGGTCATCACCATGGGGAAGCTCCGTGCTTTTCGTAAAGAAGAAAGATGATAGTCTAAGGATGTGCGTCGACTACCGTTCTCTAATTGAAGTCATCATCAAGAACAAGTACCCTCTCCCGAGGATTGATGATTTCTTTGATCAAGTGAATGGTGCTTGTGTCTTCTTCAAGATTGATCTAAGGCTCAGTTATTTCCAACTCAAGATTCACATATCATGTTCAACAAGACAACTAATCAAGTTCAACAAATAAAATACAAATACAAATTAACATAGTTCCTTACACTTGCGGGTAGGTTACGGGTAATCGGGCGCAGCGGGTACGGGTGGAGCTTACCCATGCCCATGCCCGCTTACCCGATGGGCAAGGAATTGTGCCCGTGGGCAAAGAAAGACGCTCATACCCGCCTCCATTAGGGTATTCGCCCGCGGGCACGTGGGTAATCGGGCACAATTGCCATCCTTAGATGGGAACACGTTGGACACGTGCTACCCTAGGGTGGGCTAGGGAGAGACCGAGGCGCGTGTACCCTGAGTTCCATAACCTTTTCGAGACTCTCCGCGAGGACGAGGTCATCTGGTGGCCATAGACAGCACAGTTACTTCAAGACACGGCCCCCTACGGATTATCGTCCCAGTGCACTCTGGGCGAGGCACTCTGGTTGACGACCTGCCACCTGGTCTTCTCGCACATGGTCGAGCCATACAATCCGCAACGGGTCATGAGACAGTTCGGCCTTTACTAGGAGGTGCCACCGCCCGCGGGATGACCTCTCACAGCAAAGGCTCACCGGTATGTTATTCTTTGGTGTCATTTTAAGGGCATGTTTGGATAAGATTTTTTGACATCTCAATTCAATTCCAGGCAAACGAGGAGAGGGCGTAGGAGCGCGGCGATGGAGGCGAGCGGCGGCCGTGGGCGGCATTGTGGACCGAGAGAGTTTCTGACGGGCGTGGTGCAGAGCTTGACGCTACTCCATCCAGACGTACGCTGTGTACTTGCGGTGGTACATTCCGCGCACTAGGTGCATGCTTACTGGGCCAGCGCCGCAGCGTCCAATGGACGTCATGCACGATGACGTCGTACTAGCTGGTTTCGACTGTCACCGGGCTGCCCGCCTCGACGAGATGGTAAAAGATTCTTCGCTTAATTTTCGTCCGGCAATACTTTTCGCACTTACTATCGGTTTTCTTGCAGTACTACCGATTGGAGCGTATCCAGCGTGAGAGTGCTGAAGCTCTACGCTGTGGAAACAACAGACCTTTGATCGTCTCCTAGGCGCGATGCGCACCATAGGCGAGGACACGAGGGCTTCGATTAGATCCATAACTTGTGGTCGTCGCTGGCGTACACGGAGAGCACCCTCCACTACCTCCGCCCTCAGCACCTCCGTTGGCACCGCCCTCCGCACGCCCATCGCACTCCGGGAGTCATCGGAGCTACGGTCGCTCGGCCCTGACCCGCCTCGGGCCACAGGTTGATCATCTGTCAGCTAGTTCTTGTCGTGAGTACCTTTGCATGCACTCATTTTGGACAGGATAGGACTTCCTCGCCGGCGCGATGTTTTTGCACTCCACACGCCGACCCTGACTCACCGCAGCGCGGGGACGAAGGGTTCGGCTCATTGACACACGACGTTCAATCACACCTGCAGGAGCACGACCAGTGGTTCAGCGACACGTACAGAGGGTACACCATGCAGCACAACGGCTCAGACTGGCCAGGAGGATCCTCCTCCACACAACAGCCTACTCATGTACGCGTGAGCGTAGTTACACCGATTTTTTGTTGCACAAAACCAATGACTAACTCACCCCTACCCTTCCCGTTGACGATATACTCAGGCCTTAGCTGACATCGCTCCCTGACGAGTTCACCTTCCCTGAGGATCAACTACATCATCCCGGCAAGCGACACGACGATGCGCCCTAACTAATGTCATGGCCGTGTAAAACTTGTTATGCAATGTCATTGTGCATTCCACCTTTGTGATTTATGTATGTCTCTGTGCATTACGACACTGTGATTTGTGTACACAAAATATTCTCCAAAATATTTAGTACAAACGACAACTCTACCTCCCGATTTTAACTTACTAAACCTTAAAGACATAACGCAATGCTGCCCCACGATACCTCCTCGGCCCTGCTACCTCGCGGAAGCGAATTTTCTTCAACCAAATTGCAATTTACCCACAGGATATATATATGCATGATTTGGCTGCCATTCCCCTCACTCTTCACTTCCTCTTCTCCTTTCTTCCAGTCTTAAATGGGATGTCTACGACCTCACCAAACTTCCGAGTGAGCAGGCAATTAGAAACACTATGGCAGTACTTGGTTTGCCCTCGTTGCAGGGATCCGGTGAATGTGTTCACCTCCTATACGCCAACGAATCCATCCCGAGTGTTCATGAAGTGTTCAAATCTTACGGTAACTTGTGCCTGATCATCCCCAATAAACTTCTTTCCAAATAGTATATTTTTTCACTTGCAGTTGTAATTATTTTTACAGAACACAACATGTCGGTTCTGGCTGTGGGCTGATGAAGCTATGCTAGATGTTCGAGACATTGCAATGCAAATTTCTGCCTTTCAAGAGGACACCCGTGGTGTTGCTGTATTTCGTCAAGTGCCTCGACCATCGGATCAACCGATGAAAAACAAAGATAATGTTCTTAAAAGACTGGATGAAAGGATGGAAAGGGTTGAGAAAATGCTTCAGAAATTAGTTAACATAGCTAGTTTGGCAATTTTTCTTCTATTATTTCTTGTTCTTGCCGAGTAGAAGTTCAATTTTAATAAGATTGTAATATCCACTCTTTATCTATGCATCCCTGCACTACATGATGTATGCCTTTGCGGTGTTGTTGTACTCGTTTGTATTATGTATGCCTCTATCTAATTCCGTAATGAATACTTTGCGTGCGAATTAATCAAACCCTAATTTCAAAATCCTACATTCCAAATTTTCGAGACCTAAATCTGTAATGTTGCAGACAATTTCAGAATACTTAGTTTTCGCAATGGCAAGACCGCACGACTTATCTTGCAAAGCAGGATGTGACCACCATCTGCAAAGTAAGATGTGACAACACACTGCCTCGCCAGCATTTCAGACCGAAAGGACAACACTTTGCAAAATAGGACACGACTTCTCCATGCAAAGCAGGACGAGACATGACTCCACACAGTAACACGTGACAACACTCTGGCTCGCCAGCTTTTCAGACCGAAATGACAGCACTCTGCAAAGTAGGACATGACCTCTATCTGCAAAGCAGGATGAGACAGGACTCTGCAAAGTAGGACGTGATAACACATTGCCTCACCAGCTTTTCAGACTGAAATGACATCACTCTGCAACGTAAGACGTGATAACACACTGCCTCGCCAGTTTTTCAGACTGAAATGACAGCACTCTGCAAAGTAAGACGTGACAATACACTGCCTCGTTAGCTTTTTAGACCGAAATAACAGCACTCTGCAAACTACGACATGACTTCTCTCTGCAAAGCAGGACGAGACAGGACTCTACAAAGTAAGATGTGACAACACTCTGCCTCGCCAGCTTTTCAGATCGAAAGGATAACACTCTGCAAAGTAAGACGTGACAACACTCTGTCTCGCCGGCTTTTCAGACCGAAATGACATCACTCTGCAAAGTAAGACGTGATAACACACTGTCTCGTTAGCTTTTTAGACCGAAATGACAGCACTCTGCAAAGTAAGACGTGACTTCTCTCAGCAAAGTAAGACATGAATTCTCTCTGCAAAGCAAGACAAGACAGGACTCTGCAAAGTAAGACGTGACAACACTCGACCTCTCCAGCTTTTCAGACCGAAAGGGAAACACTCCAAAAAATGAGACATGGCTTCTCTCTCCAAAAATATTAGACAACACTCTGCCACGTCAGCTACTCAGGTGAATTTAACAACACCATGCTAACCCTCTGGCTTATAAAAGGAGGTGGAAGACATCAAAAAGAGAAAACCACACAACCAAACCCAACGCTACACCAGAGCTTGCTTCTCCACCCTGGGATGGACAACATCAAGAAGCAATGGGACGAGATCCGCGATCTAGCAAGGGCTTCTACCGCACGGGCCGAACAAGATAGGGCTGTTGAGGCCTGGGTCCGGCAAAAGCAGCTTGCCAGGATGGCAGCTCTCCGCAATGAAGCCCCCGTAGCAGCAACCCCTGCCAGAACGTTCCAACCGAGCCTTCACCGCAACACCCGCTAGACGGGGAGACGCCGCCCCTGTGTTGGCGCAGGGACACATGCAAGTTCTTCGAATCTAAGCACCGGCTTAGCCTCGGCATGCGTTACTGGGGTTGTCCCAACTACTCCTCTGACTATCCCGACCGTCGATGGGATACGAGCAGCTATCGGCAGCCGGTAAGGACTACTTACAGTAATTTCCCCTACCAATTCTCTTTCAAAGTACGCACTAATAATCTCTCTCGTCGACTCGTAGTCCCCGGAGCCGCTTTGTGGCTACCGCAACAGGATCGACCTAGAGATCCACCCATGCGACCAGTGGCGAATCAACTTTGAGGAGTGGAATGTTGAAAGGACATGTGAGATCCGGGAGGAGGAGCATCGAACTGAAGAGCACAACCAGCGTATCCGGCAGGAGACGCAGGCCCATCTCGAGGCGTGCAGGCGTAGGGAGCACGAGGCATGCGAGAGAGAGCGTGAGAAAAAGAGGGAAATGGCGGCCGAGGCAAGGGCGGCCGACGAGGAGTACAACGCCGAGCTCGCAAGTTACCGTAGTAGTAACGTCCATGACTAAAGCAATTAGCCGAATCATCATGCCATGTGACCACATATAACGTGCTTCTGAGCCATCAAAGTATGTCTCTTCTGGTGGAATCCCAGAGATAACCATTCAATCCGACATCGATTCTTCTATGTTTTAGGGCTTCTCCGTAATCGCAATGTTCTCGGCCCATTCAGTTAAGTTAATTTATATACTTTGCTTTAACTCCACCGTACAGAAGAAATGTGATCAAGAACCATAGCGACCAAGAGTAGTCATGTCGTACCAACTTCGCATATTTCAAGTCACATGAAATCATGAAACCCTAATTTCCGAAACGTCTCGTCCTAATTTTTGAGACCTAAACCCTGAATTTGTTTAGACAATTTCAGAGCATATAAAATTATATAAAGTTTACACAATTAAGTCCACTGTGTAGGGAGTCTGGCAAAAAAAATCATAATGTTTGGACCACATTTGCTATATTAAAAAATTCCTATAAACATTACACTTTAAAGAATTTTGGAGAAAAAAATAAGAATGCATGAAATTTCAAAAAAATTACACAGGCAGACACACTATACCACGAGGCTCCACAAAAAATTTCATAATTGTTTGAGCTCATTTTATATATTTTAAAAATCTTCCAACAAATATTATTAATTAGTTTTTTGTGTCTTGTCCTCGACGGCGAGTCTCATGTCCGGGGCGATTCTTGCCGTCCCCGACCGCGACAAAGACGTCTGATCGGTCAATTTTAGAATTTTTAATTTATGAGAGCTATTTTTAAAATTTTGTTGCAACGAGGCTGGTACAATCTAGAATTCTATAATTCAGGGTGAAATCAGTTGCTCATGCGGCCAAGCACAGCGCCACAGCCCCACAGCTTTTTTTAACAACTATCTGCTGCAGGGGCTGTGGCTTCGTGCAGCTAATCGGCACAGCGGCTAAGAAACTCTTTGGCTAACCCTAGCGAGCTACACGCCTTTTGGTCCGTGGTCCATGTATGGATGTACGATGCATGTGTTGTGCTGCCCTACAATTTGTAAGTTAAGATGAGATTAACTACCTTGAACCTGTCGATTTTTTAGGTTCTTTAAATTAAGGGCCCGGCCGCTCCGAATGTAGAAAACAAAGAGCAAACAATAGGAAAAACATATGAACTGGACATCATTTCTAGTGCAAGACTATATGAATTGAAATTTGAAAACACACATGCATGACACATGCATTATGTAGGAATGGCCCAAAGGACGTATAAGACTAACTGCCCCCAAAAAATAATAATCCAAAGCCATTATTTTGAACCATCAAAATTCACTACTACAAAAGAGGCTATAGCAGACGGCCCATCACAAACGGTTCCTTTGGAACCGTGCGTATTAGGTCTGTCTGAAACTTTATTTTGGCGCAATGAGCCTATCACGAGCAGTTCTATTTGAGCAACCGCGTGATAATAAATATCCTGACGGTTCTGAAATAGAACCTCGGCGCCGCCTCCCCCGACCTCGGCGCCGCCATCCTCGACCTCTGCGCCGCCTCCCCGACCTCTGCGCCGCCTCCCGACCGCGCGCGCCTCCTCTCCGAGCTCCTCCACGACCCGGCCCGGCGCCACCTCCTCCCCGACCCGGCGCCACCTCCTCCCGAGCTCCTCCCAAGCACCACGAAGGTAAGCCGACCGAGTTTCTCTTGTCATCTTTTCACTTATTTTGGCTTTAACTAAACCCTATTATCATAAGCGGCAATGCTTTTGATTCTTATTGTCTCAAATCGGTTTGGGCAAAAATTCAATGTCTTGTCATTTCAAAGGAGTTGAGCAGACAAAAGTTTTAGCTGTTCTTTTACGCTACTTGGATCTTTTAGTGTTAGCAAGGGTAGGTCTAGGTATTCTCTACTCCTGGTTTAGCTTTAGCTCCATTGGAGAGTCGGTTTGAGTCAAAACTATAATTCGTGTGAACCAAATCATTAATAAGTGCTAGCTAATTTTGGTGAGAATTAGACTTTAAATTATACTCCTTTAAGCGTAACTTAATCCAAATATCATTTTCTCATAACCCAACATAGCGGCAAGCTTCTTTATTGTGAACTCGCTCTGTTTTTGGTTTTGCAAATCAAAGCTATAGTTTCAGTTCAAACAAAAATTTGATTTTAGTGTTAGCAAATGTTAAGTGATAAGTTAGACTTGTAGTTGTACTTATCTAGTCTGTAGCTCCATCAAGTATACCATTTTGTGATAGTCTATTGGAGCATTAAATCTTTTATCTTTAATCATCTGTTTGGTTTAGGATGTAATCTCTAAGTCGATCAAATCGAAATCATTTCTTGAGTGTTATCTAATGATTAATGATGAGTTAAACTTTAACTACTACTCATCTAGCTATAACCTCATTAGAAATGTTCATTTATCATGGTTTAGTGAATCAACAAGCATTCATTCTCTAATCTGTCCAGATTTCGGTTTTGGTTACAAATCGTCATCAGAGCCATGTTTTAACCGAATCGGTCAATGCTTGCTAGCTGGTGGTAAGTGTTGAGATGAACTTTAATTATTACTCATTTAGCCATGAATTAATCAATGACATCATTTTGCTTAAAATCATGGCTCATTAATCTGTGTCTTTTACTCCTTTATTCCTTCTAGTAGGGAGTAAGGGATAAGTTAGGTCACTATCCCTAATGACTTAGTGAGACTTGAGTAATATAATTTTTTTTTCAGTCTGCAGTGACAGTTCACTTAGGTCCATTCGGCTTCAGTTCAAAATATGGAAATTGAAATGCTTTACTAAACCATTAAATTACATTATCATGTGGTAGCAATTATTATATATGGGGTATTGTCCTTGAGTAAGGTATAACTTAAGCATGTTGTTAAGTATGCATTAAGACATTGATCATGCATTTTTTTATGTTTGCTCTTAGTATTTTCTTGCTATTTATTGGATTTTTGTGTTTTAGATTCGGTTCTTACAAGTGATTGAATCGATTCTTGAGCAACGAGCTGAACAAGAGGTTTACTATTGTCATAGAGGCTGAGAATTTTAGTTTATAACTGTTGTATTTCATTTCATTCACTTTTCTGCATTTATTAAGAAAAATCTCTCTTGTAGTTGTCAGTTCTTGATCAACATTTTACTATGTTTTCTTAATAAACATCGATGCAGATCTAGTTGGTAGCGTGGTTGTGTTTTCTTAATTAATTTTCGCATCTCAAACTTGAGTTATAGTCTTAGAATGATGAAAACCTATGGAAGTAAGACGGTGCCGATTTACTAGGTTGGCCTAGGTATCATGGGTATCCCGGTGCCGACTAATCTGGGTTAGCCTAGGTGACTTGAAAAACCAAGATGCCGGTTAACCTAGGTTGGTGTGGGTAGTCTCGATACTTAGGGTGCCGACTAATCTAGGTAAACCTGGGAACCGTGATGATTCTTATGGTACATCGCGGCAATTTATTTTATTTTACTCTGAGATGGCAAACGTTGATTATATTTGTTTATATTTTTTGTGCAATTTCCCATATATTATATACTATGTAATAATTGCATACGTAACTTATATAGATAGCAAGTAAGCGAGATGGCAGAGGCACCGTCTTCGCGCGTCATCGGCGTCGCCAAATCGTCTGGATCTCCGATCAAGGTGGTACGCAGGCGAGAAGGCAGAGGAATATCCAAATTGCCCTCGGGCCGCATGACGATCACGGAGGTCAGTGACGTCGGGATCCCGCTGAGTCCCAAGAAAGCAACTGCGAGATTCCGGACCGTCTGCGGGTACTTGTAAGGCAGGTCCCCATAACCACCCCAACACGGAAGTGTCCGCGGATGTCAGAGAGACCGTTGTGGGTCGAGCTTTACGCCTCGTTCACTTTCCCCGGCGCGACCGGACACGTGTGCGATGGCGCAGCATTTTCGCGATGTGCCACGCGTGGAGGACCTTCAAGAGCACGCTTGTCACGCGATGTGAACACCGGTCGGACGCCCTTCACGAAGTATCCTTTCTTGTCGCGGGATACATGGGATGCCTTCGCGCGAGATGAAGACGACGACCGAATTTCAGGAGCAAAGTGCGGCGCCGAGCTCTCGAGCCCAAAACACTCACCCCACAAACTTCGGCACCTGGTGCGCGGTAGAAACCACGAAGTGGGCGGCGGAGGACGAGACCGCCCGACCGTTTGTCGGATCTCGAGACGAGCGCTCGAGCACAGTTAAGAGCGAGGCATCGACCACGTCTTGGGCGACATCTCTTTCGCAAACCCGAGCAGACGAGGCGGTGTCCCAGCGCTCGTAAATATGTCGAACCACTTAGTTGTTAATAAGTCCATAACTTCATGGTGTCTATAATAACATGATGTCCTCTTGCGAGAAGCATTGACTTAGTATCTTCCCAAGGTTCCTCGAAGTGGGCGGGGAGAAGGATGTACTATCTACGTACGGGAAACAAGGAGCACCGGGTCGCACGCGAGGCGTTGGGGTTTACGTACCTTGGAGGATGGATTCCCACACGACTCCGCCACATATAGGAGTAGGAAGAGATCCAAGGACCAACCTGACGACGCTCGGTGGAACATGTCATTATTGAAAAATTTCAAGGACAAATAACAAGTTTACGTAACCAAGTAAATGAACTCATGAGGCGCAAGCCGCCTCGTTAATTTGGGAGCAAGTCCTCCTCAACATCGGAGTGGCGTCGCCCACACATAATTCGGACATGACGACGTGCAATTACCGATCGGCGACATCGAGGTAATGTACATCTCGGAATGCTCCAAATATAGACATATAGGACGCATTAGCTAATTGTGTACCGCTTTGTAGGAGCCGACGCCGCAAGCTCAAGTGAGGATGGTTGGGTCGATTGCTATTGAGGTCAAGGGTATGGTGTATCCATACCGGGAAGAGGCGATCGACCACGGTGCCCGGTGGCGCGAGGTTACGCCGGTGCGGTGGACATGGTACATGACAATTTCATGGCCATCCTACCGAAATTCCCCGAACGAAGAAATCACAACACTAGGGGATGCCGTGCACACTTTTATCCATGGCCCAAGAAGGACATCGCTCGACCTGCGATGACGCGATATCATCACGACTACCGCCTCTCCAATAGGACCCTCGATGAGTCCGCCCGACCTTCGCTTGAAGCCCGCCTCATCGGTTCCGTCGAGAAGACGCCAAGGACAAGACAAGCATGTCACCATATCGGTCCACGAGTCATCTCCGGAGAAGACGTATCGCAGCGCGTCTCATTACGAACAAATCGATGTCGAAGAAGATTCAAGCGCACCGCCAAGCCGAGGCAATACTCCTTGGATATCCGTTGGTCTCGACAAAGAACTAACAGGCTCGGGACTAGCTTGTCAATCTTTGCATGAGTGGTACATGCGCAAGACCCAAGAGGAGGAGCCATCTTGGAATCGGCGTCGATCACGGAACGAGCATTTTCATCACGAGGCGGGCCGCCGTCGTGGGCTTCGAGGACTTATTCGACCTATACAACCTAAGCGCCTCGATGCCTCACTTCTACGATGTTGGACCTTTGTAAGTGTGTACAATCAATTTCTACACTCACGTGATAGCGATAAATATCACAACTCATTCCTTACGTACAGATACATTATGAAATGTGCCCGTCGAATCAACGAACCGGTGGGTTTCCTCGACCCGCACGTGATCTCAGAGCAAACAATAAACCAAGACGCATCCTACGTCGAGAATTACATAAAAATGGGATTGCTTGCTCAGAACGGCAAGGAGTACATAATGGTGCCGTACAACCGGAAGTAAGTGCTTCACTACTTGCTACACAAAATTCGTTTGAACATATATAGGTTTATGACTATAGCGACATACATGAGTAGGTTCCACTGGATTCTTGTGATTATTGTGCCAAAGAGGAACATGGTATTGTACCTTGATTCTCTACTCAACAAAAACCATGACTTCACCCTTCTTAAAGGAATACTCGAAAGGTACGATCATTTCCTCCGCACATAATTGTATTGTAGTCTTCCTTCATTTGAAATGGACGAGGATAACTTTTTGGAATCATGTAGGGCGTTCATCGGCTATGTTCTTGAGGAGGTTTATACAAGGGAACGAGCGCCACACTAACCCACAAGATCGCGATTTCCTAGACGCGATACAACACAATAATAATATATCATACTCCGTAAATATTAAGTCTCGAATATTGTACCTATATATGTATATCCATTTTTGCGGTCTGCAAAGACAAAAACAAGATCACCTATGCGCATTCTACGATGTCATCATATGCGGCTATTGATTAATTTCACGACACACGATCCCCTGTAGGTCAATCTCGCTATAGTTATTTTCTAATTATAAATTTAAATATATATTCTTACTACTTTACTCTTGCTAGCGGCGGGACTTGAACCTAGAGTTAAAAGCACTCCGTAAGAACGAGGTCACACATGTTCGAGGTTGCTCTGCAGCCTTCATCAAGTCGAAAATCGTTAACCCCGACGGAGAGTTTCACGTCGTCGACTAGTTGTAATTGATTCAATATTGTAACTCACTTTGACTAGTTGTAATTCAATTTGTAACTCTAGCGACAATACTTCAAACATTCTTTTTAATTGATTTTGAGTTAAATGAACACTTTGAGTTGTCAACAATAATGTGATGTAGCCGTTTCTACTTATTCGTTTGTAATTGATTTTGAGTTAAATGATCACTTTGAGTTGTCAACAATAATCGTGATGTCATTGTTTACGCTTGTTTGTTTTCGGAGGGTATGGCTAGCAATTCCACGAGGCTAGTGAAAATACGACAAAAACTAGTTAGTGGAAGGACATATCACAGACGGTTTTGTTCAAAACCGTGTGTGATACTAGGTAATCACAGACGGTTTAAACCAAGAACCGTCTGTGATATGCAAGCCTCACAGACGGTTCTTAGCTCAAACCGTCTGTGATTATGTAGTATCACAGACGGTTTTTTATTAGAGCCGTCTCTGATTATGAAGTATCACAGACGGTTTGGTAATAGAACCGTCTGTGATACTTCAGATTCACAGACGGTTTGGTAATAGAACCAGTATCACAGACGGTTCTATTAAAAAACCGTCTGTGTTAAACTTATCACAGACGGTTGAAAAACCGTCTGTGATAACCGCCTGTTATCACAGACATAAAAATTCAGACGGTTCAAAAACTGCAAATGCGTGATGACGATTCGAACAAATGCAGTGATAAGGTTTTCTGTAGTAGTGATTTGTTATGTTAATCGAATCAAGTTCCTGTTTGGAACGTAGAATACAAAGAGCAACAATAGGAAAAACACATGAACTGAACATCAGTTCTAGTGCAAGACTGTAGGAACTCAAAACACACATGCATCACCCAAAAGAGGTGTTTTTGGATTCTTCACACGAAAAAGACATGAACCTTCATAAATCTAGAGGGCAAATTCTTGAGATAAAGAGAGAGATTGTATCGAACAAATCAACAAAATTTTATCAATGATTTTTTTTTGCTAATGTTTGTCCCTCCAAAATGTGTTGGATACGAAAGTTTCACATGAAATTCCTCTAAGCCAATCGTTCAATCCAAATATGTATCCTTTAATTTACAGGAATTAATTTTTCGTTTAGGATTAAATCCTCCATAATTCCTCTACCATTTCTTTCAGTCAAAACCAGGGTTTTGGTTACTGGTCGAAAACGCTGATAACCAGAATTCTCGATAGAAATTGGTATATTTTTGAACTGGCCAAAAAATTACGGGTATTTTTATATTCAAAAAATTTGGTTGAGATTTCCACTCGGTTGGTAATCAAATTAGAATTCTAAAGTTGTTTAAAAATATCAGCTAATATTTTCCGAGAAAACCAAAATCTCGGTGATTTTGGTATTTTTCCTACCGTAACCAAAACCCTCATCCAAACAAGAAAATTGTACAATTTTCTTAAGCAACCTTGTAAATGGTGTGATCAACTGCATGCCATACCTAGGTGTCTATTTGGTTTGTTACCGACGTGAAATAAATTAATCAAATTTTGGTAACACTAATGAAAATTGGCTATCGTTTGGTTTGCTACCAATATTTGGTAATATCAATAAAAAATTTAGTAACGCCAACGAACTCCAATGTCACACGTGGCAATCCAAGGGTTAAGAAACCGCCCACCAAAATTTTGATAACGATAAAATTTGGCTTAGCCCAATCCAAACAACACCCAATTTGCCAAATTTTGGCTTAGTTCATTAGGGCTATAAACCAAGCAGGCCCTAAATTTGTGAGGGCCTCGACCACAAATTAACTATAAAATTATACTAGGCTTATGATGAGACTAATGATTAAAGAAGCTCCTACTTATATTTTTAGCTGCAAATAGTCATTTTCGTGAAGTCTAGATAAAGCTGATATTTATGTCAATATAGTAGTTTCAGTGCTCTATCACTCACTACTCACAAAGGTCCCATATGTCAGTATTGGGTTCAAAAGACAAACACAAATAGGGACCTAGGTCCCCTACTACATGCTTGTACAATATATATAGCAAAGCAAATATGATCCTTTCGTTCCATAACCACCCCCCCAATGTTCAATGTATTGGATTGGATAGGCAAATTCCTGTGTGTAGATACAAAAATATAAGGTCATTTGTTTCCTGAAGAAGTATTTCAAGGAACAAGTCATCCAATCTATACAGCTATGGCCGCCCTCCCATTCCGTCAATAAATGCCCTAGGTCACTTGTCGCCAATAGCATTTCAACATGCACACAGCTTTCCCCAACAGTGTCCTTTTGCGTTGTATTCTTTTTATCACCTCATCCACACACACCAACAGACAGTATCCACCGTCTCTCTCTATAAGATCGATGGCACAACACCCCTCTCAACTCAAGTAGTGGGGAGTCACAATTCTCTTGCTAGCTAGTCTCCTACACATGAGCCCATGCTGTCTGAGCCCAAGATGAGTTACTAGTACACCTCCTCCTCAACCCTCTTCACACTCCCATGAGAGATGATCTCTCCTAGTCCTAGCCCTTTTTAACTCTCTCTCTCTCTCTCTATCTATCTCTATCTCTCTCCACCTCTCTCAAACACAAGCCTAGACCTTATGCATGGCCGGACACATCTGATCATAGGCCACTCCTCCACACCTCTCTCTCTCTCTCTCTCTCATATACACACATACACACACTGCTCTTAGTCCAAGGACCTAGAGAGGAGAGGGCTCAGGGGCCTTGGAGTCCCATCACTAAAGCATGTTTCCTTTCTGTGATTCCCCAAGCCCCATGGACACACCGCTTTACCAACAGCTGCAGCTCAGCCCTCCCTCCCCAAAGCCGGACCAATCCTTGTTCTACTACCCTTGCTCCCCTTCTTTCGCCGCCGACGCCTTCCACCTCAGCTACCTCGGTGCCGCTGCCGCCACGCCGCCCTCCGCCGCGATCGACTCGCCGGAGCTACTGATGATGCGCCCGTTGATGGAGCAGCCGCCGGCGCCAAAGGTTGACGCCGGCAATAATGTGCAACGAGTCGCCGTTGGTCTTGAGAGGGCGGCGAGGAAAGACCGGCACAGCAAGATATGCACCGCCGGCGGGATGAGGGACCGGCGGATGCGGCTGTCCCTCGACGTCGCCCGCAAGTTCTTCGCGCTCCAGGACATGCTCGGCTTCGACAAGGCCAGCAAGACGGTCCAATGGCTCCTCAACATGTCCAAGAGCGCCATCCGGGAGATCATGACCGACGAGGCGTCGTCGGAGTGCGAGGAGGACGGCTCGAGCAGCCTCTCCGTCGTCGATGGCAAGCATAAGCCTCCGGCGGAGGTGGGAGGAAGAGAGCGTAAGGGCGACCACAGCGAGGGGAAGAAACCGGCAAGGGCAAGAAAGGCAGCAACCACCCCAAAGCCATCAAGGAAATTGGGCAATGCGCACCCGGTCCCCGACAAGGAGTCGAGGGCGAAGGCGAGGGAAAGGGCGAGGGAGCGGACGAGGGAGAAGAACCGGATGCGGTGGGTGACGCTCGCATCAGCAATTAGCGTCGAGGAGGCCACCGCGGCGGCGAGGGTCGACGAGCCGAGCCCGAATAATTCGAACCGCTCATCGTCCATGAACATGGTGAGCACTGAATTGGAGGAGAGGTGCTCATCAACACTTAACATCAATGGAGGAAGGATGCAAGAAATGTCAATGGCGAACGAGGCAAGCGACGTGATCCTAACCTTCAGCAATGGAGGATACGGCAACAGCAACTACTACCAGGAGCAATGGGAGCTCGGAGGAGTCGTATTTCCCAACTCACGGTTCTACTGAGGCACTGAGGCAGTTTCGACGTACGGTACTAGAACTACTCCCGCACCTATATATATATATATATATATATCCCAGTTCGATGAGCGTAATAACTAATTTGTTGTGTTGATTTGAGAGTATTTTCTCTTTGATCTTGCCTTCGGGATTAACTTTGTGATGATGAATTTGGTTTGGTCATCGCATGATGTATTATAGCAACCACTGTGGATTAATTCATGTGTACGTGGAATAATCTAACCTGTCTTAATTCTATAGTTGTTAAACTGAATCCTTCTCTAACGAGGGAGATCAAATAATATCCCGGTGAAGGAACTGCAAGCAAGCTGCTAGAGAGCACAGCTACTTTGCTAACTGATGAATGGACGAATGGCAGACGAAAAGTATGACGAAATTAAGATTTTTTTAAGTAAGATCTGAATTGTCATTTTTCTCCTAACATGGTGCAATTTGCATGGTGTTATAGTTCATTGGATGTTCATAAAATAATTACATCATTCCTAGATCCTGTGAGATGAAATTTCTATGAAGTGCGACAAACAATTTTTGCTTCCTGAATCCTAATTGGTAGACGTCAGATCATTTTGTTCTACCAATTGCCGAAATGGAAGTTTCAAGGTTAAGCTAATGGCTTTGGATTTTCACTAGTTTCTCGATGAATTGCAAATGAACACCTCAAACTTCTTGAATACTGTTCTCCACAACATTCTCCAATTTGAACCGTTCGTTGTACATGAACATGGTTTGTGTATACTGAATAAATTAATATGCACACCAAACAGTTTTACTCCTACATTTGGAGTAGGTACTTGAAAAATCACGGTACTTTTGCATAGCAATGATTAAATGCATGATTTCATTTAATATATATTAATGTTAGTACATTTCATTGGACATCAAGCATGCACGTATATACTCTGATACTCATATATAGGTTGTGTGTTTTAACTATTCACTACATCTGCTGAAAGGGGAATCAATGTTCTTGTTTACTGCAATTAGCGCTGATTATCAAAGAATTAATCATGTTCCAAGCATTAAATATCACGCGTGTAGCCGACAAAAGTACCATGGTGGTAACATCTTACATCATCAGCAGATTAAAGTGCGATGTTGGCATCTTAATTTTGTCAACACATGCTGCTACCTCGATGTTAACGAGTTTTCGGCTCATTTAGTAACAAAATAGCACATTTAGTCTCTACCCACCATTGAAATGATAAACACCACGATATGTTAGGCAAATGACATGTACCCTCTACCATACTCCCCTGTCTGCGGAAGCCACTTTTCGCGATTCCTGTCTGCGGTAGACCACCTGTCGCAGACAAGCACGTGCTACGCTGCAGGAGGAATGCTGCGCACAGGGAGCGCGATAGGGGGTGCTGCGAACGAATAGCGCGGTAGGAGGGGTGCTACACACGGAGAACATGGTAGGAGTACTAGTTTTGTCATATTTCGAACATGATGAGAATATATTTTTTATTCCATTACGTGATAGACTATATTTTCTATTCCATTCCAAAAAGAATCCAAATAAACCCAATAACTCGATGTTAACACCATAAAAGTTGCAACGCTGATAACGACCACCACACTTTTTTACCTCCATTATTTTAGGAATGATAATAGTTCATTTAATTGTACGACCGTGATTGTTGTGGTGTGGTAATAATTACGGAAAACCAAATACACATATGGCAACAATAACCTTGTTAGATATGGACGTGTTTTCACTTTACCGGAAGATAATGTGCAGTTTAATTTTCTACAGATATAATTAATATATAGAAAACTAATTTTGTAGGGTAGGTGTATGCGAAGTTCTTTCCCCACTGGTGCAGGAACTCAATGTGAAGTTAGGGCATACATATACTACTACTAGATAGCCGCATTCAGGTAAAAGCATATTCAAGAATAATGATGTTTATATACTCCGTCGATGCTTACACTATCTCAAGCTTCAGAACTAAGTACAAGTTGTTTTTACAAAAAGAAAAAACACTAAGTACAAGGGCAAGGTATAAATTTGATTTTTTTTAATGTTTGAATACAATAGGCATGTCATTATTTGAATTACAAAGAATGATTTTGGAGGGGCATACCTTCAAAATTATCCTATATGAGATATTATTATGGAGCTGTATATATGCATTCTTCCAGTCTGATACAAATAATGTGACCATAAATTGAAAACATGTATAAAATAATTATCAATTCTGCCATTTGTCTGTCATATATAATAGTTTTAGAATTTATATCTACTCTCCATTTATTTTTACCATTTAAGTTTGATTGACATTTAAAATAGTGCTATCCTCCATATATAACATTTTAATTTGAATATGAAGACTAATTTTCTTTTCTCTTTGATGTATGAACACTATATTCTGTTAGCGTGACCTTTTTATCACTTATTTATCTGTTATTGTGTAATAAATATCGCCATTGACAATACTATTATACAATATGTTGCCTGTAAACTTGTGAAATATATAATTTCAATATAATTTAATTCCTGATGAAACTTATTTCATTCACCGTCATAAGCCCATCCCAGGATCAACTCAAGGGAATGGCGTAAAATCCATTAATTACTACATGAAACTGAAAGGTTTTCTTAGTATTAGTCACAAAACTTTCTTCAGAAAAATTACTCTCCCATAAAAAATAGATGTTGTAGCTCTATACAAATAGAACAGGAAATTATTTAATGTACTAATATATCTATGATATTGTGTGCCTCTATTAATTGTATACTTCTCTCTCTGATACTACTAGTAGACAAAGCATTCCATTTGGAGAGCATTTGGTGGAAAATGTTGTAAATTGCAAACCAAAACCTGCTCGCTAAAACATCAACGTTTTGAAGTAGAGAGTAAAATGAACAAATTAAAGATGTTATTCACCCCATGAAAGAATTCAGTTTCTATGTTGAATCATAGAGCTGCACTGGATCTTACTAGGATAAATGTCACCACAGTGGGTCCCAGCAGTAAAAACAACTGTTTGTGCACGAAAAATGTACACCGATTAATTGCACCCACAACCTCAAAGGTCACATGATGTACTACAAGACTTAGGACAAACAGTGCGCACATGTATCTAGTCATGTCATTCTGAAGTACTTGGGTTAAAAAAGACCAAGGCAATTGTATATATGCACATGCAATACGTACCTCACCAGGACTACGTACTTTGAGAAGCGCAGTACAAGAGTACTGTTCAAAGCAGCAGCCACCCGGATCGATAATGCAAATTAATTTCTTCATCGAAACACACAGTATATATCACTTTGCCCATGCATCTTGGTCAAAATCAATCAGCAATGTCCTAAGATAAAAAATCAATCAGCTACCCATGAACGGCATAAACTGAATTCTGCTTGCCGAAAGCACTTGATCGGACCTGCAGAAAAGACGTTCCTTACCTTGATCTATTAATTAT
Source organism: Hsuehochloa calcarea (assembly GCA_036346395.1). Lineage (NCBI taxonomy): Eukaryota > Viridiplantae > Streptophyta > Magnoliopsida > Poales > Poaceae > Hsuehochloa > Hsuehochloa calcarea. The sequence goes on along the minus strand of CM070597.1, from coordinate 17,971,141 downwards.
GTAACTAGTAATATTAAGTGAACAAGTTAGGCTTCATCATTGAAAGAGAGCAGCGCAGGATTGTTGATCGATCTCCATACTTTGAACATATAGAACTTGTAAAGAAGATTATCTTATTTATATATGGACGATATATAGTCGATGGTTATATGACAGGTTGGTCGCCTGTAATGTGATAACCGGAGTTGGATAATGACACAGAGTTCGACTAAGTTAAACTATATACATGGAATCTGACCTATTAGATATGCAGTATATGATGCGTAAGATTTAAGGCTTCAATTCACATCCACCGGAAAGAATAGGCCAAAGGCTCCATATTCTCTTATACGAGATCAAGCAATTCTGAGTAGTACCGTGTGGTGTGATGTCGCGGTAGCAGGAAAGATTGCAGACCTATGCTCCCCCGACGACATACGTCCTGCATGCACAAATCAGTTCTCACGAAAAGTGTCAAAATATCAGGCATTGTCACAATTAAGATTGAAAACTAGTACAAGCTAATTTCCCTTTGAGATTCAGGCAATTTCTCAGGGGGAAAAACATGGTGCACACAAATGTGTTCATTTTATGAAACACAACTGCAAAGATCGATAGAGTTTCACATGTTTAAACTAGGATTTAATTCGTTTTAAACATGCTACTATCATTCACTAAATTTTTATACACAGTAAAGATTGGCAAGTTTCGTGTGGCCTCGTTCTTAATTACACTGTGGGCTTAGTTAACACGCTGTTTCAACTTTCAAGTGCATTGATCACATCAATCAAATCAATACTAGGGCAAGGTAATGATCCAAGTGTGTTCTGAATTCTGACAACGCAAACCTAGCTAGCATAGAAACAAACTCACAAAAAAGTTTGTTTTATGGGACTGAATTCCCGCTTTAAGCAAAGAAAGTAGATCTCAATTCGAGTGTAAACAGCTTCGTGCTCGATTGGTCGGTTGTTATATATCTACTTCTGTCGTGAAGTAACTTTGGTAAATGTTATTCAGTCGTCGATCTAAAATATAGCTACTTAATAATGTGAAATTTCCTGATACCAGTAAAAAAGTTGTACTGCGCGCGATAGCTAGTAAGTAACTTAATGGTGCTTAATTATATCATGTAATATACAATTTCCACCGGATCACCAGTTTGTAAACAGCACACATACACAGATGTACGGATCAATCAATGCTTGCTCCAAAATTTGTGTTGCAAAGACTTCATGGCCTACATATTAATGACCTGTGGCTAAAGACAGAAAAAAAATCACTCCACCTATATTAACGACTATTATCTCTCTAAGCTACGACAATTATTCCGTCCGTTCCAAAATACATGTAACTCGGTGCGGAGGAAACTAATCCTCGCGAGCGTACGCGTCGGCATAGCACAGGAGGGCTTCTCATACGGGGCGCGCGAGAGGCCTCCATTTCCATCGCGCTTAATCTTACCTATTATTAAGCCGGAAGGAATACTAGGTAAGATTACAGCTTTCAAATTTTATTCTTAAATACATGTTATTCTACAATTTCAAAGCCAATTTTTATCTTTTTCTTCTTTGCACATCCCTCTCATTCATTATTTTCCAAGTCATTTACTACTATAGACTAGAGTAATACACATCATTCATTCAAGACTAATACGTGATCTAATGGAGTGTAGTATGGTGTTTTATATACAGTCTTGGTTGTAGTTTCAAAATGCTCGAATGACATCTATTGAGTAACAGATGGAGTAGTATATGAGGAACAGAGGGAGTAGTATATGCAGTTTACATATTTTACTTTTTATACTTGTTCTCGATCTTCGATGTATACTTCATCCGTCCCGCAATATAAGTCCAAAGTCCACCATACGCACAGACAAGGAGTTACTAAATCTAAGAAAAAGTTTGTCACTGGATCATGCATACCCTTATTAAATGACATAATATAACAACTCATCTACTTTGTTAGCATTAAAGGAGTGCTATATGGTGGAAATATTGCAATAATTACAAATTTGACCTCCGCAAAGGATTTATATTGTGAGGCGACTATTCCCATGAATATGAACTCCACAATGGATTTATATTGTGAGGCGACTCTTCCTATGAATAAGGGCTAATATTGCAGGACAGAGGGAGTATATAGTATGTTATGTGTGGTCTATGTGCCAATCATTTTAGGAAACACCTATAGGAATAATTAAGGGGATTGATGGAATAAGCTAGTTCTGCGAACCAATATACGCAGAAACTATCTTGTCTGTGGCTAAAGGCTAAAAACATGTTGAGGTAGGTTTACTTGTAGATTTGATGGAATTTCATCTCATAACTCCCAATTGTCTGTGGCTAACGGCCAACAGTACTATGTTAACCAACTGAAGTCCTTCGCTGGAAATAAATTCTATGGGCCACCCTAGCTACCCCTCTCCAATCTCCATTTTGTAGCTCTGGATGCTCTGCCCTTGTATCTAGGATTATGTAACAAAATACATGTGGCAGAAATTAAGATATATTTTGTCTATAGTGAGGATATATGTATGTTGTATAGAGTGTAGTAGTGTTAATTTCTATCTTTTTCAATATTGTCTTTTACCATGGGCAACTTCCATAATCATATGATTGAAAATGATCATCAATTAATTAACTAGAATACAGTGCATGCAATGGAGTTTATATATAGTGAGCTACCTTTGGGGAAATATATATGTAATATATTTCTATTTCCATTTGCATGTTTCTTGTTTGATTTTAAACTCGCATTTTACTCTCTCTTTTTTCCCTGCGTTCGCTTATATTCTTTCATGCATATAAATCTCAGTACATTTTTGGAAATATTTTTTGATGCATTCATGGTGATCACCTAACCTTTAAAAATTACAACATGACTGACTGGTAGTGTAGACGCATGCATGCTAATAATATGAGAATGATAAATATTCCTTAGCTGAACTTTGGGGTCAGATTGATCACCTCTCAAATTATTGTTCATGTGATTAATTCCAAACCCGTGCAATTAGAATTGAGAAGCTTGCTGATATATTCAGAGATCGCCTGCAAAGGATAATTAAATATCAAAGCATTCGAATTTTAGAACAAATTGAAGTATAATTTCTAAAGCATTATGCAGTTTTGCATGCATTAAAGTTTTGTAGTAAAAAGATGGAACTCGTCACCAATGTTGAAATATTGTATCTAAACACTAACTAACATATACAACTGATTTGCTCCTTGATCATTCCCTGTTTTGTCATTCAACTTTTGTTTAAGTTAGAAATTAATTTGGTTGATGTCACCTTGCCATCAACTTTTTAATCCATTTTTCAATTACATGTTATGGACGTTAAGGTCATTATCCTCCTACTACATCAGTTAAGTACGGTTCCCATTGTGGTAGGTTGAGGGCCGGGGAGTTGTAGTTTCTTCAGTGGTTTATTCTCCTTTGTTGTTCTGGTATCATGCCATTAATCTGCATATTTTTCCTCTGTTCCATAGCTAGAGTACCTTGGGGTTTTAATTGAACATTTATTTTTCCTGTGTATCCGAAAAAGAAACACTTGCTTTAATGATATGAAATGCAGCTGCCCCCCCCCCCCACCCACCCCCACCCCCACCCCCCGTTACGCGAAGCATATCAGCTTGAGCGCTTCGCGTGGAATCAGTGGTAAAACACACATGCGTGTTGCAAATTGATTGTAAAATTCTCAGTATCATCCAATTTAACAGTAAAACCCACGTGTATCCTTATTTTGTACATGAATGCTTCTTTTCTTGTTTTAGCAATAACTTTTGATTGGAAACTCCAATTCACGAACAATTTACACCGGTAGCTTGGTGACAATGAGGATAACAGAATAATATAAGTCTCACAAATAAAAACCTCTCTTGTGCGTTTAATAAAACGATTTACTGCATCACTAAAACATATTTACTACAACCTTCACATGACTTTATTGTCATGTTTGCCAACTAGAACAGATAAGTAGACAACCAACAAGGAAACAATCGGTTCCTTATTTTGTACGTGAATGTGTCTTTATCTTATTTTAGCAATAGCTTTTGATTGGAAGCTCCGATTCACGAATAGATTTCACCAGTAGCTTTGTGACGACGAAGGTAACAGAATGATATAAATCTCACAAATAAAAACCTCTATGTGCGTTTACTAAAGAAAGATTTACCGCATCGTTAAAATTTTTTTTACTATAACCTCCAAATGACTTTACTGCTCTGTTACAAAAAAGATTTACTACAACCTCCACATAACTTTACTGCTCTGTTACAATTTTTTTACTAAAACATCCACATGACTTTACTGCTTTGTTACATAAAGATTAACTGCAACCTTCACACGACTTAATTTCCATCTTAATCAACTAGTACAGACAAGTAGACAACCAACTAGAAAACAATCGGTTACTTGTTTTGTACACGAATATTTTTTTTCTTGTTTTCGCAATAAATTTTGATTGGAAGCTCCGATTCATGAACGGTTTTCACCAGTAGCTTAGTGACGACGAGGGTAACAGAATGATATAAGTCTCGCAAATAAAAATATATCTATGCATTTACTAAAAAAGATTTAGTACATTGCTAAAAGAGATTTGCTACAACCTCTACATGATTTTACTGCCATCTTAGCCAACTAGTACAAACAAGTAGACAACTAACTAGCAAACAATCAGTTCCTTGTTTTCTACATAAATGTTTCTTTTCTTGTTTTCGTAAATAATTTTTTGATTGAAAGCTCCGATTCACGAACGGTTTTCACTGGTAGCTTGGTGACTATGAAGGTAATAGAATGATATAAATATCGCAAATAAAAACTTCTTTATGTGTTTATTAAAAAAAGATTTAATGCATCACGAAAAGATATTTACTACAGCCTCCACATGACTTTACCGCTCTCTTACAAAAAGATTTACTGCAACCTCCGCATGACCTGATGCAGTAAATGATACCTTAAATTCTGTTGTGTTATTTTATAACAAATGATGCGTAATATTACTTCTTTTTATGCATTCATTCTGCTGTTGTCCGTCCCCTCTTGTACGTTTTGTTTTTTGGAAATTACTACCAGTGTGGTACTGTTTTACTTCAATTTAAACTAAATATTACATGTATACACCAAAATCACGAATACACTTGTTTTCAGAATTCATATGTTTTACTATAATAAACACATATTGTTACTGCCTGTTACACATAAGTTTATTGGATGTTTAAAACAAAAAAAACACACACACAAAAACATCTACTTTGGCTTGCTACGCGGCCTAAACTTCTCCAGAATATCGAGGAGGATCATGATGCTGTCGACCTTATGGAACAACATGTAGAACATCAGCACAGCCCTGTACTTGTTCCCCTTCTCCTGCATGCGGTTGATAACATCACGTGTCAGACACTATACATCTAATTACTATAAGATGTGAAAGTACTTACTTCGCCCTGTTAGCCACGACGATCTTGTCAACGAGAACTGGCGTGAAGTGTGCGGCGCATGGGGTCTCAACTAGGGATGGCAATGGGGCCATTCCCCGTCGGGGAGTGATGGAACATCCCCATCCCCGATAGAAGGAAAAAAATACTCGTTCCACATTCCCATCTTCGTCCTCGGATGCTATTCTCCCCCGTCCCCGTCCCCATAGGGTTATCGGGGCCCCACGGGGACCCATACCCGAAAGTTGGATCCCCAACCTCTCCTACACATACATAATAGTCACCTAAAATTATCTTGATTACAGTACAAGCTGCCTTCTGCTCTACGTGCTTCTTGCTTTTTGCAACTTCACCAGTATAAGTATTCCCATCAAATAATATAGATGCAACAAACAGGGTCACGGACTCATGGGCCCTAAGTCTAACCCTTCTTGATGAGGACATGGCCCATATGGATACAACCACATTTGCTATGCTTGCTATTCCAATTACAAGAGCTCATTACGCTTCACTTAAATTATCAGGTGAGCTCGTTTTCAGGAGTGTATTTATATTATATGAACTATATGATGCTACCTAATGATGAAAATGTATATTTGTGCAGCACCACATCACTTTTTGTCCAAGCTAAGCAAGAGTTCGAGCTGGACACGTTTTGGAATCCAATTCGGCCTCTAGAGACAGCACAGACTTTAAACGCACATAACTTTTACAAACGGAGTCCGATTCGGGTGTTCTTAGGCTTGTTGGAAAGCTTATTCCGATACCTTTCCAATAGATCCAGCCTCACCTCCAATTTCCTTCTGTAGACTTCGTAATCATCAAAAGAAGGTGTTATATCACCTATTTGGGCCAATTTGGACTTTGTAATCGTACTGGAATTGGCTCATACGTTGGTCGGCATCCCAAGGGAGCTCATACTGTTCACATGAACAATAACTCCTTTGTGAACAGTGTTATGAATAGTATAACCCCCTATTTTGTTAGCTATGTGCGGCTTCCACTTCCCTATATAAGGATGTCGCACCCCTCTAGTTTCCTTGTATTTCGTTTGATTAGTTTCTTCATTGTGAAAACTCTCGTTCTTCACTTGTGTCGACTAGACCAACCGTAAAGGACCTCTGTGGAATCCCACCTTTTGAACTCAATCATATATTTGCAATTCAGATTGCTTTTTACCTCGTTCTTGCTTGTTCTTCGATTGCTTGCAGGAATTGATCCTTGTAATTAGGTCTTGATAACGACTTGGTGGTTAGTTCAGCGATTGCTTGGTTCATACGTGCTGCGTTCGTAGCCTGGATCGTGAGAGTTGGCCGTCATCCAATCGGAATTTACCCCTCTCATCGAAAGATCGGGACAACAGGGAGCATCACTTCTGGATTAACTACAGAGTAAGAGGGTTAAGTGGGTTTTGTCTTAACAGCAAATTCATGACAAATTGATTTCAGATCATGCAACCGAAGTTTATAAGTCCCAAGTTATCATCTTACGGGAATACATTATGGTATATATGAACTAGAAGAAGTATGCATACAAGTCTTTTCCCAAAAAGAAGCAACAGAGGAAAACTAGTAGCCCACATGTCATAGAGTTGTCGGGGGCCCATGCAGGTAGCGGGGATGGGGAGTAGGGGAATGGCCATGTATCCGCTTCACCCGATGGGGAATTGTATTTGCATATTAGCATCCCCGTGGGGGAAGAAATAGACCCAACCCCGGCCCCTAATGGGTGAATTCCCCGTCGGGGAAAGGGGAATGGGTCCCATTGCCATCCCTAGTCTCGACAGCGTCGATGCTATGGACACACCTCAAGTTGTCGAGGTAGTAAATCTGTGACATAATTTACTGCTTGTTATTGTTCGTATTACTATAATTTGTGCATGTATTTGCTGCATGAAGTATGCTTTTTTATGATAATCATTTACTGGTGTATGCGCTCTGTTTTACTGTGTTGTAAGTCAATAATTACTATGTTCATGATCTACATGTTTACTATGTGTGTGTGTACGTATTACTAAATGTAAAATATAGATTTACTATGGAAGTTCACAAGCACGAAGGCAGTGCATTTGCTGATGGACTTGGCAGTTCTGTCCTTCTTCTTGTTCCAGTTGCACGCAGACACCCTCAGGTCATCTACAAGAACTTTGCACTAGTCGATGCCCCTCGAATTTGTCCAGATCCTTTGTGAACACCGCGTCCTTTCCCGTTATGTTGATGTTGGTCGCCGGCAACAACAACTTGCTAAAGACGATGAGGAAGAAACACCCCATCGTCAGTGTGTCTGTGCCCCCAGTGGTTATCCTCTTGATCAATGTCACATACTTTATGTTGGCATTTGGCTGCACCCCGAGCAGTCGCTTCAGCTTATTCATCTTGGCAGTTCCTACAGCCAGGAACACCATCGGTGCATCCCTACCACCGCACGAGATCTCGAGAACGCACTTCACGACGTGAGGTGTGATTGGTATGCTTCTACCGTCATCGACACGAATCACCATTTCAAATGGGTCTATCATGTCCATGAGGAAGCATAGCAGGTCCCTTCTCTCGAGTCTCTCGAGGTTGAACTTTACAATGACACTGAAGTCGAGTCTCAAAACTTCATTCATATGTCCTATCGTTAGCCGGCCTATGGTGGAGACAACGAGGGTAGAAGCACAACTGATGCACATCGTGTATGGTCCACGCGTCCTCTCACTCGTAGCCTACATTTGAAGTAGCATGATCTACTACCGACATAGCTACATAATTACTCGAATGTATCTTGTATTTACTGCTATATTAATGCATGTCGATACCATGTTGGTTTGATGAACAAATTATTGTAATATGAATAAACATTTATTGCTATATATGCAAATCTATACCATGGCAGACTCGAACACGAGCTCCATGCAGGGCGTCGAGGCGACGTCATCCTCTGGCTCTACTACCTTCCTCCTCTTGCCTGGCTATTTCTTTCGAGAAACACCAGCGCGAGGATCTACAACAGGTAGATCTGGTGTTCTTGCTATGACAGGATTGGATTGAGATGGGTCGATAAAAATCACTAGTGCGGTCTGGCTGTCCTCTATGGTGATCTTTCTCACCTTAGAGGGTGTGTCGTCGGATGACATCATTTACTGCCACAGCAGGAAAACAAAAAGGACAAAATCAAAGAAGAACGTGTGATTTACTACAGGGACGATGTGGATTTACTTATAATCTGGTATCCATCCATTATTTACTATTCCCCCCGGCCGCGTTGCCTTTTTAAACACGAATTTGGTAGGGAAATCGCCCAGGGTAACAAGATTATGGAATTTGGGGAGTTTTTGTACGGAACCCAGAAATTTCCACATCGCGAGAAAATAAATATACAACAAAAATGCAGCAGGATTTTTTTCCCTCGTACCTTGAGACGTCCGGAGGTGAGATGGGGCTGAAGCCGAAGATCACCTTTGATTTTGCCAAGAATGTGGGCAGGTAGAGCCCGTAGGAGAACAACTTTGGGTTTTTAGGGTTGAGAGCGTCGCCAAAGAGAGAACCTCTGATTTGCTACCTCACGAGGAATCCCGAGACAGTGCGGCCCCATGCACGTAATATATGTAACTTTCGTGCGCGTTAAAAAAAATTGAAAGAAAAATCTAAACGGCTAATAGTAACTCAGCTGTAAACGTGGATATGAAAAATTTATACTTTAGTGTCCATACAGTATTACCGCCATAACAATTTTAGTGAACTGCTCGTGTGTGGTTACTGTACAATACTAGTAATTTTACAGTCACTTACTGTTTCCCAAATTACCGTACATTCGATATGGTTTTACTATACTATGAGTTGGCTTTTAGTGGTATACTTGCATGCGAACGGAAAGACACCACATCGCCCGAAGGCTCAATTAAGCACCCTAATGCTGCTACGGCTCTTGATTCGTCTCTTGCACCGACGTGACTCCTTGTTTTATAAAAATATCCATCTGCCCTCGAAGGTGAATTCTCATAGCACTCAACTCTCTTTGACCTCCAAACATCCAATAGAAAGAATCATTTTCAACTAAAAAAACAGAGGAAATGGCTCCCCACTCTTCTTCCCTCACGCCGACCGATGGCCTACCTCGCACCTGTGTACGAGCACCTCTCTAGCTAGACACTAGCCCAAGCTGCAGAGGATGACTGTGCTTGCACTCTCCTTCCTTCTTTGCCCTATTTTATGCTGGCAAATGTGATGGCCACCGTCCGCTGTCTGGACATACTCCTTTGGCGCATAAATGTGATGGTCTCCAGCTTCTGGCAGGCTAGCCTTGTCATCGAGATCGTCCTCTCAAACTATGTGGAACGCCACCAAGAGGTTTTTCGTAGATTTGACGACTACGTCCAGGTGCAAAGCGCGCTGGTCGACCTCGCGGAGACAGCGCAAGCAAGGGAAGCTAGCCTCTGGGTTGTCCTCGACTTGGTTCTTCGATCCAAACGGCTGTGGGTGAGGGTTGAACGAGCAAGTCGACACGTGGATGTGTTTCGTGCTACATACGCTGTTCTCGAACCTTTCTGAAGGACCGAAATGGCAATAGAGGGGGGGTGAATGGTGCCTAAAAATTAATACTCCCTTTTACTGTATTTAAACAAGCCTACAAAGATCTCTGGAGATCTACAGAAAGTAAATGAAGCAAGATCAAATAACAAAAACAAGCCTTGGGCTGTTCTTCTGGAAATCGGAAGCTCCGGCCAGTAAGGTGCGGAAGTTCCGCTTGCGGTAGTTCCGCTGTGTATGGCGCGGAAGTTCCGCTTGCGGTACTTCCGCTGTGTAAAATCGGAAGCTCCGATTATCCTGATCGAAGAACAGAACGCTCGGGTTTTTGCCCAAAAATCCAAACTACTTTTGATATGTGGTTCTTCTCTGGTCAAGTTTCACAGGACATCATCCTAAACAACATCTTGACCATATTGAGAAGAATCGCAAACAAAGATTCAACAATCAAGCCAAAATCGGATTTCTTGAAGAAGGGGCAAGAAAGACCAAAAACCGAAATAGACTCGATTATCAGATTCTTAGCTCATGAAACTTTGAGGATGTAATAGCAATATCAAAACGACTCTAGATATCAAGTTTCATGCTATTTCATAAGACGAATCAAAAGATATGCCAAAACCCTAGATATTCAACATGAACAGAGAGGGAATAAAGAGAGGCATAAACATGTAATCAAAGACTCAGAGTTTCATTGATAGAAGTCAAGAAATCACAGAGGAAACACAGAGGAATGGTTACAAGTATTTTCATTCATTCTCTCAAAACCAACAAACTCTCAAAAGCAAAACAAACCCTTTTGGTGGAGCTAACCCTAATTTCTCTCTCAAGGTCTAACCCTAACACTGTGGGTTGAGCTCTATTTATAGCCTTTGCTTAATGGGCCTCCAACCCATTAAGCCCGCTACATCCGAACGGAACCGCCTCCACTTGTGCCGCTTATGAAATTCCCGCTTCGCCCTTGCACACCTTCCGAAGCCTCCGTGCGCCTTGCTGTCCTTGACACGCAACCACCTCAAGATTCACGCCGTCTTGACACATCCCGACCGTTCGACCTCGGCCGCCGCGCCTAGTCCGATCACCTAGTGTCTCGCCACGACTTCGTCTCGATGTTCTGCACCAACACAGACAAAAACACATCACATAGCATTGCACAATATCATAGCATCAACATTTGTATAATACTCAAACTCATACAAAATCAAAATCACAAATTAACCTTCTCTCGCGATTACGGGCACAATCGGAAGTTCGCGCTTACCACAATGAAGTTCCGATTCCTAACATCCGCACTTGTCAGATTATCGGAAGTTCCGCTCTTACCATTGCGGAACTTCCGATCTTCTAACATCCGTAAACCCGATTTTCAAAACCGATTTTCATCTCAAAGGAAACTTAACACCAGTATTATCGGACACTCCGCTACCTCATGTGCGGAAGTTCCGATTTTCTTCAGCCGAACTCAAAACCCAGGTTAATCGGAAGTTCCTATTTCCAACGCCGGTAGTTCCGATTATCGGAACTTCCGCTCCATACACAGCGGTAGTTCCGATTTTCTGATTCAAAGACGAAGCAGATCCATACCGAAAAACTCAACTCTCAACCTATTCAACCACGATGTCAAATACTCATCACTCAGAGTGGAGGACCTCTCACATGGTCTCTCACTTTCGAGGCGGACAATAATACTTACGAAGATTTGAAGAACGAGATAAGATCCTATCTAGGCCATTAGAATATTCATCTTTTAGCTATTAACATTTTTTTTTTAATATTCTGCAATGTAACAAAAAAACGGTGATCTCTTGTAAAAGCTATTGGCCACGCTACTTGGCTAGAGAAAAGTACAATGAATAAGTATTTGGGACTTAAATTTACTGTTTAAGATGATAAAATTTACTGGATGACACGTCTGTGATTACTACCATCCGTATACAATATCACTAAAACATTATAAAACACATTTACTTTCGTACACATTTACTTTTAGTGCTATGTGAATAAGCTTTTACTGCAATTGAACTACCCAGTAAACAAGGTATAACACATTTACTTTACAGTAAATTACCTTCTACTGCTTTTGTAACAAACTTTTGCTCTTATACAGCAAATCTTTTTCACATGTGTGATCCGGCAGTAATAAGGGAGAACGCAATTACTTTGCTCTCTTTTCACGTTTTACTGTCAAGCGTCTTCTGATAGTTACTCTAAAAAAAGGGCAGAACTCTACGTTGTAATGCCAGCAAAAAAGGGTATGATTATTACTATCACATGTGTTGTGTTTTACTGTCGAGATGTCTGTTGTGTGAGATGAGAGGTTCCTGGCCTATAACTGTTCTTATTTGGCCACTACGGAGGAGGATTGCGTGCATGCGTTACACCTGGACTGGCCGGTGCGATGGGCTCGTTGTGTCTATAATAGTTATTCTACACTTAACTATGAAATACTATATCTATATACGGCCTACGCACAGAATAAGTTATTATGGTAGACTTTTTTTTTTGTATAGGTTCACATATGAATAAATTGTATAATCTAACTAATAATACGTAATATTTTGGTATGAACTTCACATCTTCAACAAGCTGATGGACGAGTAGCCCAAATACCAATATTGTGTATACCAATATTTTGTTAGAGTTCAGATAAAAACATTATTTATGGCACAACACAAGGATGTTAAGATCGAAACACTGCCTCTCGCCAAAAAAAAAAAAAAAGAGGATCGAAACACTGAAATATATATTCGATAGACAGTACACTCTTTAAAGCTTTACTATTTTACCTTGCATTTTTCCAATCTTCTACGCTAGCTCCTTTGTTCTTCCTGTAAAAAGCACTGCATATGGTTCTGCGTAACAATAGCACTGATCGTAACAAAAAAAATCTTATACTCGGCAGCACCATTTGAATATGTTATTCTACGCTTCGGTCGTCCCCTGCGTAATCAATCGTAAAACCGTGATGCCCCACAGAACTAACAATAAACCGTGCACGCTCCACACAACCCGTTGTGTCTTTTACTGCATCACTAGAAGAGATTTAGTGTCACGCTGAGTGCAGATAGATGGACGAGTGTAGAGAGAAGCGTGGGTGAATTACAAACTTTAAACGTTAATAACTTTTGCATACGAGCTCTAAATTAATGAATTTCTTTTCTAAATTTATATAAAATCTTGCCCTGTCTGAATATACAAAAAATATTTGATTTTTTTGCTGCTGAAATTATTTTTCTCTAATTAATGTGCTATCATCTCTTTTTAATACACGTCGATATTTCAAACGAAATTTACGACGATCCTCCACCCTCGTAATCTGAAATAACATATCAAAGCAAACACCTCCTTTGACCATGTCAACCCTACTATTTTAATTATTGTACTTATTTTTGTAAAATGTAACATCCTAAAATTTTAATTATGTTAAAAGAAAAACTTAATAAATTTTCTTTAATATACTAGATTTTTAAAAGTATTTTCCCTAATTATTTTAAGTCCAAACTAATTTATTATCAAATACAAATACCAATTTTCAATTTAAAATATTTTATTTCATTTCAAAATTACTCGGGGAATTTCTGTGTTTTTTCTAGAATTTTTAGACTCTATTTGACATTTTATATAAACCTAATTGAATTCTCCCATTTTTTGTAAATCAAAAATCAAATAAAAATCCGAATTTTGCTTTAGGTCCGGTCCTTTTCCCCCGCCCATGGCCTTTTCTCCTTTTCCCGTATCCGCTCCGACCCACGCGGCCCAACCGCCTTCCTCCTCTCCCCCACTCATTGACAGGTGGGCCCGCCCTGTCAGTTCCTTCTTCCTCCTCCAGTCGCACGAGAGTCACCGCCATTCTCGCTGGTCCCGTGCATAAATGCATCAGTTTACTATGTGATCCTGTGCATTTACACCCACGATCTTCCTCCACTCACATGCGCACTCAATCGGCCACTTCCCCCTCCTTTACTGCCATTTGCACCACCACCGCACCGGCTTAAAACCGCCACATGTTTTAGGTTTTCCTTTAGAAAAATAATTCATTAATTCTAAAAAAAAAATTTGGGGTAATTTCTTTAGAATTCAAACTTTCGATGACTCGTTCTCCTTCATACGAGCTCCAATTCTAGTTATTCAAATTTCTAAATTTATCTAAAATCATAATCTAGCTAACTATACTGAAATTGTGAAATTCGGAGTTCATTTGAATGTTATTTGATTTTTATTTGAATTTATCTTATTTTCGCGTATAGACTTCTACGACTCCGAAGAGGTAGAATTCTTCGACGAGTACGATCAACAACAATTTGAGCAAGGAAAGTTACATTCTTTGATCATGTTTGGTCTTAATATTTTAAATTATTTAATTCTATTTTAAATTATTATTGTATGCTTATTTATATTCATTTGAATTTAAACTCTTGTTTTAAATTTATAGTTATGCCTAAATCCTTTGTATGGCCAATATTGACATTGGATCGAATATATTTGTCACCCTAGATAAAGCCTAGTTGATCCAATAGTATGAACTATGAACATTTGGAAAATATTATGCAAAGATGTGCTTAGACCAAAAATATTTAATTTGGGTATTTAGCCAAATATTCAACTTAGTTTAAAAATGAGCCTATGAATTGTTTTACCATAGAGATTTGCAAGTGATTTGTGAAAAAAAATAGAGCTAGTTTATATTGGGCTAATTTGGATAGATGGTGGGTGCAAGTTTATACACGGGATTAATTCTGCTTATAGTTGAGGCCTAGGGGTTTGTTGGAAGTTGCCTAGTTAAATAAGGACCAGTCGGAGAGCCACTTTTTGCTAAGCTTCACCGTACTACCGCATATCTGGAATAAAACAGATCTAGCTAACTAAACTAAAGCCTTTCACTCTGGTTGTGTCATTTTTTAGGTGTGGGTGTCGTCAAGACCTACTTTTAGTATCCACATGACACAAGAGGTGGTTATCACTTGGCATGAAACCTTGCGGTAACGAAACCTTAACTGACATAACTACGTTGGGATAGTGTAGGATAAGGTCTTGTGATAGTCGCATAGTCCCACGCCAACATAAGCATGTCTTGGCCGACATATTAAGTCGACTATCTTTTGTGGGTAATGTTGTACAAACTCTGCAGAGTACAAAACTATTCGAATAGCAGTGTGCACGGTCATAGACATGCTGAGCAAAGCCACTCAAAGTTAGATTTTGGATTTTAATTTAAAAATGATTTAACACAATATTTTTGTATAGTTTATCAAATCGGTAAATTTGGGCATCCTTCGCCAATCGTGTGTGAAATTTTATCCTACACTCAAAATAATTATTAATAATTTAAAATCAATTTCTAGATATAGTATAATTTATTTAAAACTTAGTAAAGATATTTAAACAAAAAATGTCGCTTTATGCAAACTTAGCCATATAAGCCATCTTTTGTCGTACCTTCATGCATTATATCCTGTTATTGGGTGTAACTTGCAGAGTACGTTTGTACTCACCTTGCTTAATAAAATTGTTGGTCAGAGGAGGAGTACTGCGTTGCGGATGAGGACTTAGACGACTAGGATATGCCCCACACGATTGCCTATGGCGTATCGTGTGGCCTACTACCATCTTAATTATGCTTTCCCTTGTATTTTTCTTTAGGCCTTGTGCCCTTTTGTAATAAAACTCTGATATTATGAATAAAATGAGTGAAATGGACTTGTCATCATTTTTGTTGAACTTTGTACACTAGCAATTCCTGGACTAGGGCGGAAAACAAAGAGAGTCTGGGATCCTTCCACTCCCGAGTTTGACACAAAATCTATTATGTATGCGTGTATATTTGCTTAAAATTACTATATTTGGATATAACGGTAGTTATAGTCCTATTTCATGCATGATCCTCCTTGAAATATTTATATCGTTACTGTTGTAGCCATTAGGTTATGGTTAGGCAATAGATGATGTCGATTTGGAGCATTTAGAGTGCGAACATCGCACAATTGCTCAGTCGGGCTCAAGATTTACTAAAATATGAAAATGGATGAAATGTTGAATATGAATTTGGGAGATTTTGAAATGATGGTTCAGAGGGGTTTACCTCTATTATTTTGTATAAAAAAACAAAAATGAAAAACCTAGATTTCTATGCTGACGAGTTATATTATGAACTGATGAATATGAGAGGGTTTCTCGCATGTTGATATGGGGAGATCCGCGCCCGGGTCAACTAAGGACCGAACGCTGGTGTGACCAATCTAAGCATAAGCCTACAACCACATGTGTCAGTATGGGACGACCTTAAATAATTAAGTCATAAAAAACTAGCCTTGCATGTTAGTAGGCCATAGTTGTGCGAGCATGTGTGATTGCTGGAAGGTGATCTGTTCACCAAGGTGATGGAAACAAAGCTTGTCGAGACAACGGTTAATGCCTCACTTTGACGGGAGGTACCCGAGATTGAAATGGGGGTTTTCATTGCTGGCTAGTGCAAGGGTAGGACTATGTGACGTGAAGGCTTCAATACACACTCTAGACTGCATACTGTAATGTTGTGTGTGGTGGTATCAATAGATGCCAGATAAAGTAGAGAATTTGTATGATGTGGATAAAGTTACACACCTCTGCAGAGTGTAAATCTATTTAAATAGCCATGCTCACGATCATAAGAGTGCTATGAGCAGGCACATCGGGTGCAGTCTTCTTTTTCAAAAATGGTTTTTTGTTGGAAAAGATGGGATGGATATTTTTGAAGATATTTAAGTTGAATATCATGTCTATGCCTGAAAATAAGATGTTTATCGCAGCCAAGTAGGGTTGTGATTTGTTATTTATTAAGTTGCTTACTTGTTGATTCTTTAACTATTCAACTGCTTTTTAAACTTCCATTGCAAAATACTATGTATAGATATTGCAAATAAAATTTGCTTAATGCTGAAAACAACTTGTAGCATAGAGCCTCCTCCCTCGTTAGCCATGCATATATATAAATTTTGCAATACACTACAAGTCTTGCTGAGTACACAATGTACTCAATCTTTCTTAAATTTTTATTCAGAGGATGAGGATGACCGCATGACGGACGACTCCTTTGGTTGTGGTTCCGAAGTGCAGGCGGGTCTTTCTAGGGTTTATTCGTTTTCGGTTGCCTAGGGGTCTGGATGGGCACACCACTGGACTTTTGCTTTTAATCTACTAAATTTCCGCTGCTAATTGTGATACTTGAACTTTTATTTGGTCGGTCGGCCCTTGTATTGTTAACTATGTGATCATCTAAGTTTATGTACCATATTTGTTTCATGTTGTATATAATTGTGTATGAATATGTATGCCAAAGTTGGGTATGTGTGTAATAGCCACTGATCATGGGACTAGTACGGTACACACAAGGATTTCGGGTATTCAATGTCCGAGGCCCGACATAGTAAATGCTAAGCCTCAACACAGTAAAACATTCTTACACATACAGTAATTCAAACAAAATCAAACGTTAGTAATATTATTAGCATCTTTACAGTAAAAGAGATCACACATATTAGTAGATGAAACGACGTCACTGCTGATAGCATTTTTTTCCAACCAAACAATAAAATTAATCTCCACGCAAAAGACAGTAAAAGATTACGATCAACACAATAAAATCATCTGTACAGTAAGGGCATTTATTGTAAGCAGTAAACCAACCAACTGGGATATGTGCACAATAGTCCTGATAAACCAAGCCGGTTAAACCACGTGATATTTACAATAAGAGAGTTCGTATTGAACAGTAAAACATGCAACACGAGCCGAAGAATGCACTCTATTTCAGTTGGCAGATGTCACACAGTAGCACACTGAAGAAGATATAACAATCTTCATTTTATTATTTATCTGTAATTCTTATTATTGATAACAATATCTTTATGTTGTCCACGACTATACCCCTTAAATGTTCATAAGGGATAAACTTAGTTATGGGATCATAAGCCTTTCTACTATCACCCTATGGTTGTAAACCTTTCTATGACCACCCTATGGTCGTAAGCCTTTATACGACCATGATGAAGTCGTAAGTCCTCCTACGACTACCTTGTAGTCGTAGAACCTCCTACGACCAGCTTGGTTATGACAACCCTCTGATTGATGAAGCCTACAGACTTGCGAGCCTAGTCGATCAGAGAGTCTTATGCGATGTGTTAAACACTCAGAGTAGTTAACATTTGCGGTTATTCTCTAGAATAACTGCACGTCCCTTTCTCTATCTCTGATGGCAACTGTCTAGCGACATGGGGGTGTAGTCTCTATGACAGTAACTTTGATTAACCATTTTATAATCCGAAGTGAGGCGCCTCTTGGCCTAGAGAAACTGATACCCCTTTATGCACTATATAAAGGTTGAAGTCAGTAGACGACGGGGGACACCGAACAGAGGATAGGGCGATCAGAAGCACAAGACATTAGGCTTTAACCTTCCTCTTGGTTGTAATCAACGCAGTCAATATAGCCACAAATGACTAGGGTTATTATTTTCCCCGGAGAAGACCTAAACCTGTATAAAATCTCCTTGTCATTCTCTGCATAGTTTTATTTTCCAGAAGCTCCCCCGAAACAAACAATCATACGTAAGATCGGCCTTAGATCACCGACACACAGATAAAGAAAAGCCAGTAAATGTGTTACTAATGGGAAGTAAACACATGACTATTCAGCATGTATCGCTGTCATCCGACCCACTAGTGAGATTGTCTTCAATGCCATCCTCTTTCGATTCGTCATCATGAATCAGCTGGCGGTGTATACCGGATCTTCCTCTCCCTCGTTGCTCATCCCCCTGCCCCTCCCACTACCCCCCCCCTATGGAAGAGGAGTTTTGGTGTAGTGTTGGGCAGGTGGTACAATTGTGGCCAATTTTCAGGCTGCGTATGCCGCACGCCCACGTCATCTTCTTCCCTACCAGGGCAGTACTATGCTCTGGTTCATTATTGGCTTGTTTGCGACCCTTGGGTTGTGACAAAGTAGGTGCAAATGGATTGATCATAGTGTTGCCCACTTCATCGGACTCAATGGTATCGTCAGCCACCAGGCCAATGTCATTGGGTATGGTATGAAGCTGCGCCCGGAGCACCTTGAGGACCTCCATGGCTTTATCGTACACAAGACTCAATCCGTACCCTAACCTCACCATGCCCGTAGCCTCTGTCGGTAAGGTAGAGTGCTAATACATCTCAGTCGTCCCGTTGGGTCCGACCTGCATGAGGTCGTGTCTGTCGTACGACACATCCACCCTTACATTCCTCGTGTGCCTACGGAGCATGTAGCACTGGGGATACTCTCGACTTGCAAGTGGATGAACGCCCTAACCAGGTGCCCTTAGAACAACCCTACGGGGGCTAAACGAAAATTTTGATTAACAGCAAACTGCATAGATACATACAGTAAAATGACTATATGTATCATAGCAATGAAGCAGGGTAATTATAGTAGAATGGACAGTAAATGAAACAAAGAGAGATAGTAAAAGTACCAGTGTGCTCTCATCGTTTATATTCACAACTGTAGCTACTCGAATTCTCTTCGGCTACCACCTTGAAATCATGTTGTGACCAAGCGAACGTTGTAGAATGCTTCCTATGAGGCACAAGGAATATGCCATCTCGGGTTGTGTTGGCCCTTATGCTGAACACTGCAGGTGTGTACACCCTAGCCCAACTGCTCCTCGAATGGGAATAGAGTGGCTCTCACTGGTTGGCTCTGCGAGCACGCAAGCTGGGATACGACATGCAGTAGACACATAAGCAACATGAAGTAATTCTCTACATGTGTGGTGGTAAAAGAAAGACGGGGTGTGAGATGCATCGATCACGTCAGTTTAACAGTAAATCATGGACCAAAGGGAAGTAATTGTGTATATAATGTCTCGTAAACCCTCTTTTACGTACCATGGAGCAGTGCATCTCTTGAGCCTCACAACGCTTCCTCTTTTGCACCACCCGGCATTTTTGTCTTGAACAGTGGAGCGAAGTTATGTTATCCACGAAGTTCTGTTCGACCAGCTTGTTCATACTTCGCTTCTCTGCGTGGATCTCATCCTACCACAGTACACGTCCTTGAAGTAAACTGTGATCCACCTTTCGCGTAGGTCATAGAGGTTAGCAATGGCATAGCTATGCTTGAGGTCGTACTCTCTCACCAGATCCTCCCACGCATTATCAAATTCTCTCAAAGTAATCGGATGGTTTATGACGGAAACCAAATGCTCCTTCAATCCTTTGTGCACCGCATATAGCTTGTTCAACTTCTGTTCGTACTTCTTCAGGACGTGTCACTTGCATAGCCGGTATTGCGCATTGGGGAAGACGCGTGGGATGGCAGCCGCCATCGCGGGGTCCTAATCTACAGCACACGAAAACACATTAAATAGTAAAACTTGTCTAAAGACGTAGTAAATACAAACATTCACAATACAAATCAACATGGTTTTGGAAACACAGTAAACACACATGCGATAGATAGTAAATATGGTCCATAGATGAAGTAATTAGGTGATAATTGTAAAATAGAAAACATTGGTTAGTATGCAGATAGGGTCCTTGCCCTCCATGCAAGTATGCAACGTCCTAAACAGCCACTCGAAGGATGTTGCCTTCTCAACACGGAGTAGTGCGACGCCGAATATGGTGTTTTGCACATGGTGGATGGAGCCAACAAGCATAGCCAGAGGCATCTCGTACCGGTTGATCTTGTAGGTTATGTCAAACGTGACGATGTCTCTAAAGTCAGTGCACTTCGCACAGCAGCTCATGTGGCTCCAGAAGACATTTTTCACAACGCCGTTATCATCCACCTGTATGTCATAGTAGAACCTGTTGTTCTGCACCCGAAACTCCATGAAGAAAGCCATCAGCTTGTTTACATCGTCGGCGTGATCAACGCGTGTATTCGCAGCCTTCCTGAGATCGACAGTAGAATGGATGGCAAAAAATAGTAAATCGACACGGACGTATAGTAACACGAGATTTGTAAGAGTACAATAAATTGACATGGTCATAGCAGTAAAGACAATGGTAAAACACACTAAAAACCTTTTTTCTAGGTTGCACAGTGAATGGTATGTTATGTTGCCCCTGTGCATCTCTAAAAAAACGTTCATCATAGCGTTGTGAGGGACCCTGTCGACCTACATGGTGTCGACGAGCTGCATCTAGGAGGGATCAAAATTATTGTGTGACTACATGAACACAACTAAGGACAACGTCTTAGCGAGGGGATGGTTGTGCTCCAACACAACCAGCTTAATGCAAACAGAGACATCTTTTAGGCTCCTTATTTTCATGAACTCCCTGCACCTAATGCTTTTAGAGGTCTTGCAATGTTTACGCTCCTTCTCCAACATGTAGAAGTCGTGATTTCCCTCCAAACTACAATAGAACTCCTTGATCGTCTTCCTGTCCTTTCTGACCCCAAAACTGCTCCTGTCCTTTCTGACTCCAAAACCAGCATGTCGTGCGTACTGGTAATAAAACTACTAAGCAAGACCCAAATTCTCGAACCTCATGCCGACCTGTGGCACGAAATGGTCGGGAACATCCTAGTCCTGACAACATCCCAGTTAACACAATAATATCTAACGGAAAAGCAAGTAAAAGATAGTTATAGAGAACAATAAAATAGGGACGGGGTAACGTAAGTAATAGAACTGCATGTGATAGTAAAAGCGTGAATAAAGAATTGTAAAATAGACATATGCGAGTGTACGACCGATTGGTGTCTGATGTCCTCATCTGTAATATCCCGAAACGCTTTAGGGGGAAAACGAAAAGGTGGAGTTTTCTGAGCAAAAACCTCTGGATGACAAGTGCGTAATTAAACAAAAGGGGGTGCATGAAAACAGGATGCATTGGAATTTCATAGAGGAGTGTCGTGTAAAAGGAGATGTGGGGATTAGGAGATCTAATAATAATAATATAACCCACAAACCAAACCCTAGCAGCCCTTCTGTTTTTTTTCGTGGTGCGCCTCCGGCCTTCACCAATCGCCGTAGCCTCTTTCGCTCGTCACGCGCCAGCGACTTTGCGTCGCGCACTAGCGCATTGATGACCGAGCATGTGTTTGCCACCCTCCTACCAGCGTGACGCCCGCCGGCGAGCGCCTGCCCACCTAGCCGCTTGTTACTGCTACCTGCCGTGTGAAGCCGCCTCCAGCTACCTACTGCCGCGTGGACGCCCACTGTAGTGCGCGCGTGTTGGCAGGCTTGGGAGCTGCCGCGCGTGTGACCCCTCTGCCCGATTGATCCAGCGCAGCCCTGCCTGGTGCCTTGCACTCATGCATGGCTGCTGCTAGTTGCATGCATGTGCATTATATTAGTGCATGCATTACTGTGAAGTGCAATCATGTGCGACTGCTAGTTGCAAGCATGTGCATTATATTAGTACATGCATTAGTGCTGCTGCAGCTTGCATTGCTTGACTAGACAATTTTGCTTCTAGTTTTGTATGGCTATATGTGGAATCACCAGTAGAGAGAGAGAGTGAGAAAAAAAAAGAAGAAGATTTCACAGGAAAGTCGGTGTTCCTCGTCACGGTCTTTGGGGTAACGATTAGAATCCAAATTGGAGATAGAGTAGCACGTGTTCGGCAGGTGGATCGAATAGTAGATTGGTTAGCCTGTTGTACTGTTGTACTATTATTTTCGGTACCGTAAGGGTGTAATTTGAGGATATCATCTACTAGATAATTGTAGGGAATTTTAGAAGCTTTCCATAGAATATTTAATTAGGCCGACCGGATAATTAAATTTCGAGTTACGAATTCTGTAAGTCTGCTGTTCCATCATACTGTCATATTCTGACTTCAAGTTTTAAACTATAGATTAGATCATGTTAATTGTAGAATTATAGAATCTCGCCAACTAAGTTATTGTAGACAATTTTGTTATCATTCCAGAGAGTCCTAGACCATTGAATTTGGATGTACCAAATAAAAGTTACAAAATTCCCAAGTCAATAATACCGAAGATGGTAGAACAGTCTTCGGGATTAAAAACAAAGGTTCAGATGGGATAGTTTGATCTTTCGGTCACCTGAGAAGTTGTAGATATGCTAGTGTAGATTTCACAAAAATTGGATTCATGACTTTTGGAGTTTTTACTCAAAAGTTATGAATTTTCCTTTGATAGCTGTCTGTGTGGACATATTGAGATTTGAGAGTGTATCGGCTAAGTCTCGGGTTGCGATTAAGAGTGATTGACTCTATTTTGTTCCATTGCAATACTATGTACTTTTGAATGATATATTTAGCATACTTTAAGGTTGTCAGGTGGTGGTGAGCACCGGGGTTAGAGCCTTTCCGTCGTCATCCGTCTCTCGATTAAGTCAAGTACATGGTAGAGTGGTGAACAATGGGTTGTTCGCTATGATCATTGATATTACTTATCATACTATTTATTATACTTTCATTAAGCTTATTCTTATACATGATATTGATGACCTTGAGTTAATGAGATTATGACATTGAGTTAATGAGAATGAGATATTGAGTTAATGAGATGAATTATGTTGATGAATAATTAAAGATGTTGCATCATTTACATTCATCATGACAGGAGTTGCACGAGCCAGGTCGGTGAGAAAGTCATGTAACTATTCCGGTGAGGTCGGTGAGAAAGATACATGACTAGTCCGGAGTGCTCTAGATAAAATCCTACTTCGGTGGGGACTTCACGGGAGTGAAGGATAGAGTGTGTCATCGACGGGTGAACACTCCGCTATACCGGTATCAGCTGATGAGATGTATATGAGCATGAGCATGATGGTGCATTCACATATGAGTAAATTGTTAAGATGTGCAACTTTACCTATATGGAATATGGCTTGATTGTTTGAGAATGAGAATGGCATTGAATAAATAGATGTCCACGATAACTTTGACTATGGTTGATAAACTATTGTTTATGGCTTTATTATGTATTTGCTGAGTCTTGGACTCATTCTTGCTCTGTTGTTGTTTTTAGGTGATCGTTGATGACGTTTGACTTGGGAAGGGCTAGCGCACTTGGAATCATTCACTACACCCAATTAGTTGATTCATTGGACATGAGAAACTCTTAGTATAATATGATGATTTATATCTAGGACATGATGGTATTGAATAACCTTAGTTGCTTGGTTTTGAGTTAATCTTGGCTTATTATCTTGCTATGCTCCTAAGACTAAATTTTTCTATGATTGTCATAGTATTATGCTTGTATTATTGTAACCCGTGGATGGGTTTCATCGTTGATATGCTTGCTAAAATTTTATAGTAAGTGATGTAAATTAAATGGTTAGAGTAATTTAGTGGCATCCTAGGGTCAATGTTGGGCTGGGGTGTTACATCATCTCACTGTGAGAACCTGGAAAATTAGATTAATTTAAATTAGCGTTAATCGCTAATTAGCAGTAAATAAAAAATTTCTTGACGCAAGTAACACAAGAATTAATTACATTAGAGCAGATCATGTTCTACAACTTTGAGTGCATTACAGAAGGATTAAATTAAATTCTTGCATTGCATTCCGCCGAAGCCCTCCATGTGCCATTGACCAACTATCGCCAGCCAACGAACCCATCTTTGGCCAATCCGAAAAACCCGACCCACCGTTCCATCGCTCGCAATCGACCAGCACGCAAGTAGAGAACCAAACGCATTAGAATAGAATTAGAATACAGGGGTTGCCGTCAGATACCCCATAGTGCAGTAGGATACCCGGAGCAACCTAAGCAGTCGGTCCCTTGACCGTCAAGATATCCAGACCACCTGAGGTCATTCGGCACCTGTCACTTCTGCAGGTTTTCATCATCCGGCATTAGTGGAATCCAACACCCACATTATTCAGACTACCACAACCTTAATAAAATCCCACAACATATCTCTCTTCATAAGCCAAACAACTTCACCATGTCTCATTTCTCTTAGCCACAGTAAGGCAAGGGCCAAAGAATATCATGCACTGGCAATCTGGATAGGATCATGGTAAATAGGAATAGGGCCATGGTAAGAAGGGGAAAACGCAGTTAAGGGATAAGCCAGCCACACAACGCATTGGATAAGGGCAGCCATATACCTTCCCCAACCATATACATTCTGTAATACCTCATAAATCCAGCTAGTTCGTATAGTCTGGAATTTAATCGAAAACAAGATTTAAAAGTTTTCGGAATCGCATTCGGTAAAAAGAAAGAAGTCAGAGGGAGAAAAAGAAATAGTTTTTGTCAGAAATTCCAATTAGCAGGGGGGGTTATCGATATTTTCCGCCAACCTGGGCCGCAGTCCGCGACCCAGGAGGCCCAAGGGGGGGCTGGCCGGCCCATGAAGGGGCCGGCCATAAAGGCGCCACTCCCCCCCAAACCCTAGCCGCCTCCTTCCCCTCCCACCAAGCCGCCACCCCCTCCCCTCTCCATCCTCCTTGGCCGGCGCCTCCTCCCCTGGTTGGGCGCCGTCTCCTCCCTTGGTGGCCGGCCATTGGTGCTCCCGAAGTTGGTCTCCAAGATCCCCGGGCGCTCCTCCTCCGATCTGTCCTCCGGCGGGTCGTTTCTTCGCCGGTTGTTCGCTGTGGTGTGACCGGCCAAGGAAGAAGAAGGGAGACCAGCGGGGAGTGGTTCTTCATCGTGCTACGGGTCTTCAAGGGTAACGAGCACCCCGGTTATTTGTTTGATCAAGTTTTGTTGCGGTAGAGATCATTTGAGTCACGTCGGTTTAGAGTTCCAGAATTTACAGATTTGATCAGAATGTTGCGCGGCTTGTTACAGTACTTTAGAGGCCGAATTTGGGGTTTTGCCCTTCTAGAGATTTGTTCCTGGTTTCGTTAGTTTTCTTTTGGCACCAAGATGAGCAAAATCCGACCAGTAGTTTGGGAGATATGAAATTTTGAATACGAACTGTCCAATCTGTCTGAAATCTGTGGTCAGTAGGTTTGTCCCTCGTTTTGTTCAAAATAGAGGCCGAATCAAAAGATTCACCCAAATAAGTTATTGTAGATCTCGAAATTATCTTTCCAAGTTGATAAAGATCATTACATTTGGATCAGTAGGCTAAAAGTTACACCATTTTCTTTACTGCTGGTCTGTTTTCTGGACAGACGTAGATGGGTTAGGTTTAGCAGTTAATTACCCCTCTGTTTTGGCTGAATCAGAAGATTCCGCCAACTAATGTTTTGTAGCCTGGTCAGTTAAGAATCAGTGAGCACTGGTTTCAGGTCGTTTAGAGTTACAGATAATTAATGGAGAATTTTCTTGTACAACTGCCGTAGAATGATAATCTGGACTTTTGGTGTAGATGTCAAATTGAACCCTTGGGATGAGTGGGTTGATTAGAGAGCATCGTAGTACACTTGTAGCTGTGCCATATTCGATTATCCGTAATACGTGGTAATACTTGTGTAGGCGGTGAGACGGTGGGTGGAAGGACACCTTCGTTGGTTCCCAACACGTCACAACACGGAAGGCAAGTGCAATGTTCAATTTGTGTGAATTCGTTGATTTCATGATAACTTGATAAATTATGAATATTCCTGTGATTTGAGTTTGATGTGGTAGAGTTCAATACCTTATTCGATGATACATTGAGTTGAATGCCAAGTTATGCTTTTCATTCCATGCATACATAATTCAGTTGCTGTCCACGGGAGTGGAAACTTGTTTAAGTCCCATTAATTCCAATATGGGCATGTAAGACCTACCATTCCAACGTAGGCAGTTTCGGACATTCCGTATGAAACGTTCTTCATACGGACTTGGATCCCCGCTCTTTGTTAAGAGCGGGCTTAAGTGAACACCGACGGGTGTGTCACTAGTTATACCGGTATAAACATGTGGAAAGTCCATTCTCCTTCAATGCATTCATTCATTCATACCGTGCTTTCTTAAATTCATGAAGTAAAGGATGTACTTGGTGGATTGTTTCGATCTGATATTCTATGTGAATGTATATGTTGTGCTTCTTGAGTTTCGACTCACTCTTGCTTTTATTTATTTTTAGGTGAATTCGGTGAAAGCGGTTGCTAAGCGGGAGGGTGTAGTCCAAAGACGTTCCATGCACATGAATTAAATAGTCATTCGTTAAAGTTCTATTTACATCTCTTGATTTATTTATAATGTAATGGATGTAATAATTGTCACTTGGAGGTCCATTATTATCGCTTTGGTTAATTCTCGTTTAAATTTACAGATGAACTGTTATTAAGCTATAGATTGTTATAATGGTTAATCGTTTCTTTAGCATTGAATGCGATGTTAATCTTATGAATTGAATAGTATGTTGTCTTGTTAGGTGACATCTTGTCTTCCGAATAGGCAGGTGTTCTGATTGGTATCGAGCGGGCTTTAGGTCCGTGGTGAACAAAGTATTAAAATGACACACTTGTGCACGATGGGTGGGTTTGGGAAATCCATTGCTTCGCATTTCTAGTGATTTGGTTCATTATGTAGTCTTGTGTAGAATTATTTGGTACTATCTCTCATGTTGTTAATATGTGATATGATGTGTTATCCTATATATATATATGGATTAATTTTATGATTGTCATGAGATGATCCTATATATTCATAATTGATTGAATTAGCTATGCGTATCGGTAGCGGACGTTGAGCAGTTGAGTTCGTGGTTGTTGTTCTGGGTTTTGCCAGGCTACACCACTGTTCGTGGTATGAGAGTAGAGCAGTTCTTACCCCTGTTCCATAGTTCTGTGTTGAGCCTGAGCTCATTGTTGAAGTTGTTGTCTTTCTCAAACTTGTATCTGGTTTCTTGGTTGTAGTTTCTTACAGTTCATGAGTTTCTTTTGACTGGGGTGTTTTGATGAAGTGGGCAAGCTCCAGTAGATCTCTAATCATTCTTTGAAATAATTATTGTTCTTTCGATTATTGTGATATTTCTACTCCACGTGAGCGTAGTTAAATTGCAAGATTTATCTTTTCACACAAGTTCGGTTTTACCCCTGTTGGAAATTGTAACTCATTTATTAAGCTTGGAATTTCGGGCAGTGGAAGATTTCTTTTGCAAGCTCTTTATTAATTGTGTATTGACCTTGCATATTTCTTTTGGGTTAATTTGAGAGTTGAAGTTTTATGCCTTTCTTATGAGAAGGAGAATGTTAAAACCCTTTTGTGATATGTTGTCATACTTTATCTAAGAGGTTCTATTTAAAAGCATTATGTGGTATGGTAGGAGTTATCAGGTTGGGTTAATATCTTGGTGCAAACCAATGACTCTTAGATAATGTCTTCAAAAGTCAAGTTAATTTTACCTTGGTAAATATTAACATCAAATAAGTCTTCTATTTGGATACCTAAAGAATTTGTACAAATGCTAAATTCAACCGATTTTGTCATGCTAAATTGATGTTATAGGTATGAGGTAATGGATGCGGTGGTTGTAATGACTTCCAAAATGTTATCTTATAATTATTCCATTGCTGAAATTTAAAGTTATTTCATTCCAATTTACGAACAAAGGTAGGACTATGAATGCTTCCATGATTAGATAATCATCGGTTGTTAGTATTAATAGTTAGAGTGCTAGGAGTGCGTGTAATACTGGCGTTGAGTATTACTAAGGACAAATGAGCTAAATCTAATAAGTGATTTAATCTAGTATGTTTAAAGGGTTTGTCTTGTACTAGAGTGAGCTTGTTAAAAAGAGGTTTGTTTCAGCTTTGTGGCTTTCGCACTTGATTTCTTTTCTAGAATAAGTTGTTATTACAATCCCATTTGATTGCTGGAGTTTTCTATGACACGATTTGTCATGCTTCCTTTAGAAGGTTTATTGATGTGATAGTAAGGTAAATTGATTGTTATCGGGAACGTATGTTATTGGTCTTAATGAAATGTTCAGTAATATGAGGGTAATGTTGATTCTTTTATAGAGAAAGAAATTTGATTGTCTTTCGTGATATTCCTAAAAATGATCAAATTTCAAGTTTTGTATTCATGATCTTTTGGGGGTTCAAGTTCTATGTAGTAAACGAGGTTTGTCGAGTAGCGCGTTATGTTCTTGATTATAATGGTTTTTCGGTGATGCGAGTGCTTGATCTTGAATGCTCGTTTGTTCTTAATTGTTAACGTATGATATTCTCTTCTTGTGTGGCCCATGCTTTCAACTGTGGACTTCACTTATGTTCTATGAGTTCATTGCTTAATTGGTCTTCCCTTGGTCCCGTGTTCATTAAGCGGCGATAAATGATTTTCTAGTTCGTGAAAATCGGTTCCATTTGCCTCTTCTTTTGAGAAAGAATCACCCATTCTTTTCACGTCGGTCTTCAAGTGTTTTCTAATTGTTGTTGTGAGATTGATGTTAATACTTGTAGTAAATTGATAGCCTTGGGTGATATCGTCCAAATGAGAGTATTTCAAGTTTTGCTTTCGTGGGCTTTTGGAGCTCATGAATTATGTGGTAGCCGAAATGAGTTTAAACAAACGGCGTATTTGAATGTTCTATCAATTATCAAGTGATTCTTGTGATTTGAGATTTAGGCTCCTTAGCTTGAGTTGGCAAAGTGATATTCCAATCAAAGAAAATTATTTCTTTTGTTAAAGGGAAGAGTGTAGTATAGGTATTCGAGATTGGATTTTTATTGTTTGAGATTCGATATTATCTTCTTGTGGGACTGTGACCTTAGTGTGGCCTTGTCTTATGTTTTTTTTTGAGTTCTTTGCTAATTGCCTACTTCTTACGGTTTTGTGTTTACAATGAGTGGTAAGCGTTTTCTAGGTATCTTGAAAATTATTTCCACATACCTCTTCTTTTGAGAATGGAGGAACTGATTCGTTTTTTCAAGTGTCTTCTAAAGTGTATAGAGCGACTAGATAGTGGTGGTCAAGTAAATTATTTTGTGAGGCTTGAGTGCCAAATTATTTAAGGTGCTTAAGAGGAAGAAATGGTTTCATGCTAACATTCTCATAGAGAGTTGGATTTAAATAAAATGGTTCTCTTTGGAGCTAAACTTTTACGTTGTTGCGATTATCAGAATCTATAATGAATTATCATCCAATATCTTCTTGATCTTGTTAGTGGATTACTAGAATATCAAAAGTTTGGGGGATCTTGATCGATTGTTTAAAGTATTGGGATTGTGTAACTTACAAAGTGAGAAAGTGGCCCGAATGGTGTGGTTTAGTGGGCGTCCAAGATTGGTGAAGATTAATCGTTTTGAGTAGTTAATTGATTATTGAGGATGATTGAAGTTATGACTGAGAATATTGTTTGGGTTATGAGAATTTTTGATAAGAGAATGTGAGGGATTCTTGAATTATCCCAGGAATTCATTGTAGGAGACTTGGAGATTGAAGTTTGGAGCTTTGCATTTTTATGCTGGAACCTTGGTTGCCAATGATTATGTGTAAAGGTAGCAGAATAAGAGTGGATTCTGAATAGTGGGATGGTCATTGATAGTATCCTTTGGGTGTAGTAGATGGGACTGTGTGATGTGAATTTCAATTGGATTATCCTGAACGGATTGAGGTAATGTGTTTGTGGGTGTTACAATTAGTATTATCGAGGTGTTGGGAATTATTTGTCAGAATAATTCATTTGGTAGAGGAGCTGACTAGAGTATCCTTTTGTGGACTAGTAGGGTTTCTCTATATGAGTGTGGTTGTTGCTCTCGGGTTGAGCATCACCCTAAGTTGCCGATTGAGATGTCATTTACAAATTGCGTTAGTTTTATGTTGGCATGGTGGTTCTTTCTGGTTCAGGAAAATAAAGGAAGTGTTTGATGTGGGCATTCGAATGATTTCTCTTTTGACTTTCGTGGCGTCTATTCATAAACCGTCCACTTGGAAAGTGGAAAGGTTTTCATGAGAATCATCGATTCGGATTTGACTCTTTTGGTACCAAGTCGGTAGCAGTGGTTGCAATGAGAGTGATTTATTTTCAGTTGGGCTTTATGCAGTAAAGAGTTTGTTTAAAGCGAGTTGTGGTGTGTCCCTAGTTAAAAGAGGTGCTCCTTGTTAATGTGAAAAGATTGATTGAGACATGGAACAAGAGTTCCATGTAAATTGTGCCGGTTGTGTTGTTTGGAACCAAAGGCAAGGTTGACCCAAGATACATTGGTTTGTTCTAGAAGTTGAGGGGATTGTGGAAATTAGTGTTTCGTTAGGATCATCTCGAGTCCAGGCGTGGGGTATACATTGTTTGGTATGACCCGGTATTGGAGGAGTACTTGAGAGAATCTAGAGTGTGAGGGTTCGTTAGAGCCGTCAACCAATGAGTAAGACCTTACCTTGAATCCGACCATTGAAAATATTAGAAGGAGTAGAGCGGGTTACGAGGAACAAGAACACAAGTATGTTAAAATCCTTTGGTCTCATCGATCGAAAGAGAGCTACTTGGGAGTTGGAGTCCGCATGCGAGAACAATACCCGACACATTCACTTGAGTAATTATTTAAGTTATTCATCTTTCTTTCTCGAAGTTGCTACGTAGATTCGAGGTCGAATCTTTTCTAAGGGGGATAGAGTGTAATACCTCATAAATCCAGCTAGTTCGTATAGTCTGGAATTTAATCGAAAACAAGATTTAAAAGTTTAGGAATCGCATTCGGTAAAAGAAAGAAGTCGAGGGAGAAAAAGAAATAGTTTTGTCGAAATTCCAATTAGCGAGGGGTTATCGATATTTTCCGCCAACTTTGGCATGATCACGACCGGGAGGCCCAGGGCTGGCCGCCCATGAAGGGCCGCCATAAAGGGGGCGCCACTCCCCCAAACCCTAACCGCCTCCTTCCCCTCCCACCAAGCCGCCACCCCTCCCTCTCCATCCTCCTTGGCGGCGCCTCCTCCCTGGTTGGCGCCGTCTCCTCCTGGTGGCCGGCCATTGGTGCTCCAGTTGGTCTTCAAGATCCCGGCGCTCCTCCTCCGATCTGTCCTCCGGTGGTCGTTTCTTCGCGGTTGTTAGCTGTGGTGTGACCGGCCAAGGAAGAAGAAGGAGACCAGCGGGAGTGGTTCTTCGTCGTGCTCTGGGTCTTCAAGGGTAACGAGCACCCGGTTATTTGTTTGATCAAGTTTTGTTGCGGTAGAGATCATTTGAGTCACGTCGGTTTAGAGTTCCAGAATTTACAGATTTGATCAGAATGTTGCGCGGCTTGTTACAGTACTTTAGAGGCCGAATTTGGGGTTTTGCCCTTCTAGAGATTTGTTCCTGGTTTCGTTAGCTTTCTTTTGGCACCAAGATGAGCAAAATCCTACCAGTAGTTTGGGAGATATGAAATTTTGAATACGAACTGTCCAATCTGTCTGAAATCTGTGGTCAGTAGGTTTGTCCCTCGTTTTGTTCAAAATAGAGGCCGAATCAAAAGATTCACCCAAATAAGTTATTGTAGATCTCGAAATTATCTTTCCAAGTTGATAAAGATCATTACATTTGGATCAGTAGGCTAAAAGTTACACCATTTTCTTTACTGCTGGCCTGTTTTCTGGACAGACGTAGATGGGTTAGGTTTAGCAGTTAATTACCCCTCTGTTTTGGCTGAATCAGAAGATTCCGCCAACTAATGTTTTGTAGCCTGGTCAGTTAAGAATCAGTGAGCACTGGTTTCAGGTCGTTTAGAGTTACAGATAATTAATGGCGAATTTTCTTGTACAACTGCCGTAGAATGATAATCTGGACTTTTGGTGTAGATGTCAAATTGAACCCTTGGGATGAGTGGGTTGATTAGAGAGCATCGTAGTACACTTGTAGCTGTGCCATATTCGATTATCCGTGTCGTGGTAATACTTGTGTAGGCGGTGAGGCGGTGGGTGGAAGGACACCTTCGTTGGTTCCCAACACGTCACAACACGGAAGGCAAGTGCAATGTTCAATTTGTGTGAATTCGTTGATTTCATGATAACTTGATAAATTATGAATATTCCTGTGATTTGAGTTTGATGTGGTAGAGTTCAATACCTTATTCGATGATACATTGAGTTGAATGCCAAGTTATGCTTTTCATTCCATGCATACATAATTGATTCTTTGTCACGGGAGTGAAACTTGTTTAAGTCCCATTAATTCCAATATGGGCATGTAAGACCTACCATTCCAACGTGGCGATTTGGACATTCCGTATGAAGCGTTCTTCATACGGACTTGGATCCCGCTCTTTGTTAAGAGCGGGCTTAAGTGAACACCGACGGGTGTGTCACTAGTTATACCGGTATAAACATGTGGAAAGTCCATTCTCCTTCAATGCATTCATTCATTCATACCGTGCTTTCTTAAATTCATGAAGTAAAGGATGTACTTGGTGGATTGTTTCGATCTGATATTCTATGTGAATGTATATGTTGTGCTTCTTTGAGTTTCGACTCACTCTTGCTTTTATTTATTTTTAGGTGAATTCGGTGAAGCGGTTGCTAGCGGGAGGTGTAGTCGGCCACGTTCCATGCACATGAATTAAATAGTCATTCGTTAAAGTTCTATTTACATCTCTTGATTTATTTATAATGTAATGGTGTAATAATTGTCACTTGGAGGTCCATTATTATCGCTTTGGTTAATTCTCGTTTAAATTTATAGATGAACTGTTATTAAGCTATAGATTGTTATAATGGTTAATCGTTTCTTTAGCATTGAATGCGATGTTAATCTTATGAATTGAATAGTATGTTGTCTTGTTAGGTGACATCTTGTCTTCCGAATAGACAGGGTGTTACACATTCCCCAGTCAAATGCATCCCCTAGCCAAAAGGATAATGGCAGTCAAATGCATCCCCCAGCAGAATGCATCTCCCACCAAAGTTCATCTCCCCCACATAAACCAGTACATTCAAACCACAGGCAAGAGATAAGAACAGCCGAAGCTTTCCCTCAAAGCCACATTCAAAGCCAGCACTATCCCTTCTCTTCCCAGCCGAAGGTAAGCCTCACAAGAACACCAAACCCAACTTCACAGCCGGAAGAGAGCAGGAGCAAGGCCAAGAGCAAACCAAGCTACCAGAAGCAGGAACCACCGCAAAGCATCAAAGCAAGCTCAGCATTTTCACCATCACAACTTGCAAGCCACCCACAGCAGGGGAGAAAAGGAGAGCACCAGCACGAAACCGGCGCTGCTACCCTCCTTCCCCACCCCTCATCCCAACAAGAGGTAATCCCATCTACACCTCAGTGTCCACTACAAGTATGCACATCATTCACACATATCTCCAGATCTCAGTAGCATCAATAAGTAGCTCTCAGTTCAGTGTCATCAGAGAGCATAAGCTAAACCCACTATCAGTAGCATCATCCAGGCATTAGAGAGACAGGGGAGGGATCAGGGAGTAGAGAGGAAGGGGGTGTTACCTCAGTGTAAACCACGGCTGAACCACCACCACCACCCACCATGCATCAACCCAATCCACCTCCACCAGTAGAAAGCCCACATCTAACCAGCTCTTGCATCACTCATTAAGCAACATCAGTAAAAATCACCAATCAAATCATGAGGATTAAGAGGAGAGGGGGGAGCAGCCGAGCGCGTGGAGCTGAGCGAGGCGGTCGAGAGGCTGGAGGAAGCGTCGGCCCGGGGCTGGTGGAGCAGGGCACGCCAGGGAGGAGCGAGGTGGTGGAGGCGGACAGCAAAGGAGAAAACGCAGCGAATCTGAGCCAAGGCGGCTGGTGGCAGGGAGGTTGGGCTGGAGCACGCTAGATTGGGGCGAGCGGAGGGGAGGTCGAGCTGGGAGCGGTGGCGCATGGCGGCGCTGGGCCTTCCGGTAGCGCCGGAAGGAGGAGGCGGCGCAGAGAACCAGGAGGAGGGTACAAAGGAGGTCGGGCCGGGGAGGTCTTTGGACCAGCCGTGGGCCGGGCGACAGTGGCGGTGGCGTCGAAGTGGGCGCGCCGCGCCGAGAGGCCGAGGCGTGGGCGGTGGAAGGAGGCGGCGGCGTGAGTGTCGCGAGAGAGAGTGAGAGTTATAGCCGGCTGGAAGGAGGCGGCGGCAGCGGAGTGTGCGGGAGAGAGAGTGAGAGTTATAGAGGCGGAGAGGAGAGAAAGGGTAGGGGAGGAGAGAGTCAGCAGGGGGAGTGTCGGCGGCCGGGTTTAGGTAGGAGGGGGTGTTTTAGCTGATTAGGGGGTTAATTAGGGTAATAGGAGATTAAGGGGTAGGTGATTAGGGAAATAGGTGAATAGGTAGTTAAGTAATTAGGTGATTAGGTGATTAGATGTAGAAAATTAAGTATAGAAAAATTTGGGGAAAATCGGTATAACTCGTGTTTATTTAATTAATTAGAGCAACCCCGTTTGTGTGTAAGGAAGTAGTCATAGTTGTGCGCACGTAGGTAAATTTTTGCAGGTGTAGCGGAGCGTAAGCACGAGTAGTAGTGTATGTCGGGTGATAGGATGCGAGTTCGGAAATCACGGCTATAGAGCGAGTAAGCTGTGGAACGATTTTAGTGGGAGAGTGCTAACTGGGCGGGGATCCGAAAAATATTGCTAAATTAAAATTGGCTAACAAGAAGAGTTGCATTAACAGTTTATACGCCTACTATCACACAAAATCCACTAAGTATTTATTTATGTATTATTCGTACTGTCGTATTGCTACAGAGGACGAACCCCAGCAGACCGGTGTAGCTGATCAGTAACTCGTCGACGCCAACCTTTTCTACGTCTACGAAGGCAAGCTTTCCTCTGGATCATAAATATAGCTATATTAAATGTAAATCATATTTTGTTGTATTTTATGTGTATTGCATGAAAACTATATTCAAAAACTCAAATCGGATAAATGAAATGATGAGAAAAGATAATAAAACAGAGATGATGAAAGAGATGGTGAATGAGTTAATATTATGGCTGGTAAAGGGGACCCAGGGCAGGGGAAAAGATAAAAGAAAAAGAAAGATGGTGATGAGGCAAGAGGTGGGACCCCTTTACATATAGATAGTATATAAAGACCAACAAAACTCTTACTCAGAATGAGGCCATATTTAAGTGCCAACCATTTTCCCATTTCGACGGGCAGAAAATACTACCTTGTTACGTAATTATGCTCTCTACAACAGGGTAAGTAATATGTGTAAGTGTGGTGTAAGAAGAGGCGCTATAGCGCTAGGTGGAGTGTTGGGTGCAGAGAGGATGAACTGGCCCAACCAACATTACCAGAACTCGGTGGTGGCAAGGTCAGCACCGACGGAAAATAATGGGTGGAGAAATTAATTACGTAACCTGGAAAACGTTCTGTATTCTGAACTTGAACCCGCATCAAAGGAAATACTGGGGACCTGGCTCATTTAGAGTTCAGAATAGTTATGGGTAAAGTGGTGCAAAGCCTGCGTAGTGCTATACAAATCATGAATTCATGCCAGTCTCCTGGATTGGAGTCTACGGGAACTGCCAGGGGTCTTTCCTCTATTCGAGTGACAAGTAGTATTTTCAGTATTAAAATTTGCCACTTAATATTTTCACGAGTTGTTATTTTCATAAAAGAGATGGTTTAGAAAATGTGATAATGAACAGAGATGAGTCATCCAGTGCATTTTTGCTATTAATGCTTGCTGAGCACTTTTGTACTCAACCTTGCTAGTATTCTCCTTTGTAGATCCTAGTCCGGTCGGGAACTATCCCGCATGGTACGATGGACATGCAGGTACCGAGAAGATCGCAGGAGGCGAGGCGACTACGAGGACGGGCGAGATGGGCAACTTGATCGACGCGTGGGGCGAGTAGACTACCAGAAGAGCTTGGTCGGCAAGCGCGGGGACTTGGTCCCATTTATCAGTTGTAGTTTGATATCTGTAAAGATCATAGTCTTGTGTGGCTACTGTTGTAATAAAAATGTACATTTTCTATCTTATTGTTCTGCTGCGCAACTATGATAAAAGACTTGTTATTCGTCGGAGTGGTGTTCTACCAGGTAGACGAATAGTAATCAATATGCCTAAGTGTGATTACCCCTGGGGTAATTACACGGGGCGTCGCACTCACTTAGAAAAACAACGGGGGTAGTGTCAGGACAGAGGCATGGAGCAGAGGATCCCGGTTGTCGGGGGCTTACAACCAAAGGTACAACGTTTATCGCTGGCGTAGTCGTCTGCGTAGAGGAAATCACGGTGTTCGCCGCCCCACCTGAAATGGCAGTAAATGATGGGGGAATCTGCATGCGCTGGAGGCAGATCTGGTCGACACGGGCGACGGAGACCGAGTACCACCGAGCAGGGTTCCTCCGTGCCCACAGGGGGGACGGCTAGCATTCATTCTCCCTGCCAATTCGTCGAAAGGGAGTCGTTGGGAAGTGCACGTTGGGGGTCAGGGGAGAAGTGATGTTGACCAGACGTACATGGAAGGGGGTGGATTTTATGTGCGGTTCCGTGGGGAGTGCATTTGGTGGGATGCATGGGATCACGTGTTTTTTTAGTAGGCGGCGCGGGGGGACATGGGGAGTGCTTTTGGTGGGACACATGGGATCGCGTGAACATATCAGGAAGTCGTTATCATATAATAAATTATATTTTATAGTAAAGTAAAACGCAGTAATAAGAGCAGTAATTACAAACATACAAATGGGCAGTAATACTTTATGATGCTTACAATAATATAGATCGAAACATACAATAAAAGCACATCGCACTAATGGTGTAAGATGCCATACGATGAAAAGCAGGCGAGAAGCCAAAAGCGATTGAAATTCGGCAATAAAAATAGGTCGGATACATGAGAAGAGGGAAATGGAGTCCAGAACTGCTTCTGGGTACTTTTTTACTGCTGGTACTGGTGTTACTAAGACTAATTTTACCTACAAACACTGTCCAATTTACTATCGATTATGGGATTAACCATTTTTTACTACCGATGTGGGTGATGCGCTATCTTTTTTACTATTAATTTTACCGCCAATTGAGTCATATGGAGGTTTTACTACCGGTTTGGATGTTATCGAGCCATTTTACTGCCGCTCTCAACGCGTGAGTGTTTTACTGCCAATCCCGTGTGGGAAGCGCGGGGGCTGGTGAGCAACGCAGCCTAGGCTACGGGCACACAGAAAAAGCTATTCAGCGCGCAAGCACTGAATATCACTACTGTATATATAGATATATGTGTATATGTGTATACACAGAGCCCATAATGTCTCATATATAAAACCCACAACAGCTTACCTTCTAACAAGCATAACAAGATAAAAGCATATAAGGATAAATGTTCACACAACTTATGACCTCACGCCCAAGAACACTCAAGGCCACACACCCAAGAACACCCGAGACATGCGCCCGTGAACATTGATTAGCAACGAAACTAACTAAATGTACCACTCAAGTTCTAATTATTAACATAATGAAATCCATGTTTACTAATCAACTCTATATGAAAGTACCAAGTCTCTTGGTTTAAATGTAGCAACTAAATAGTGATAACTTTGTTATTGATATCATGTAATGCATATATGATACTCTCATCACATGCATGTCACCTTCATTGATCACCTAAAAGCAACAACAAAGCAAGAGTGGTTCCAATACTTAACAAGTACATAATACAACTTATCAATCATGAAGAATAATATCATCATTATTCATGTGTTCAAGTAATATCATCTTTTCATTAATGCAATGCATCTCAAATCTACATGCTCATTTGCGCATCTCATAGCTTATATCGATATAGCATGAGTGAACACCCATCGTTGTTCACCCTATCATCAGCCTGTCCTACAGGGATTAGGGTCTCTCCACCCCCGTGGAGGCCTACCAAAGTAGGTCTTACATGTCCATCCAAGGTGAGTCTTTTTCATGATATGATCGTGCACATGATGCAAAGAATGCAATTTGTTCTATTATCTATCAACATGATTTATTATCATCATTAACATGTTATCATCATGGTGATACCATCATCATTATCATATCATCATCACAGCATTATCATAGGTATGAATAAAGCATAAATATATCATGGTAAATTAATTGCAAAGACAAGTGGAAAACAAATTAATGTCAACCTACGCACAAACCCGACAAAATTAACACATCTTCACCGGACAACTCACCCGCTATCCCGATGATCAAACAGCTATCACTTCTAATTCTGGAATCCAAACATAGCAAACCCTATATTTTTCTAGAATCTGTATAAAATTTTCTACACTTTCCTAGTTATGCAAATTCTCTGATTAAGCTGTCAAAATCCTCGTTTCTAATCCTGAATGTCAATCTAAAACATTGCTGAACAGCGGGATTAATGATTTTATATCTATTTTTCTACTACATAAAAAGTGTCAAACCTTACTTCTTCTGGAAACTATGAAAAATTATCTAATTTTTTCTAGTTATGACCATAATTTAATTCGACCATCTTCTGAAGGTAATTAGGCAAACAACACGACTACTACCAACAACGATGCAATTCTGGATAGAATTTCTCCATAAGCCATAACGTTTACACCACTTAACCAAATCCAGTGATCTTGTACTCTATGAAAAAGTTAAACAATAACCTATAACTTTCATAGCACGCGAAGATATGAAGCGAGGATGTAGGTACCCTAAAATTTCCTACAAAGCTTAGCGTTACTGAACCAAAATAGGGCACAACCAAACCACCAACTCCCACTATCGATCTACCCTAACTTTAATTAAACGACAAACTAACAAGGTAACAAGGATTTTCATATCGTTACCCCTTGAAAACGAGCGACGAAGATAATCGGATCACAAATCCCTAACTCTCCTTCTTCTTCTTCTTCGCCCTTGCACTCCTTCATTGCCCCTCCTCTGCAGCAGCACCAACAGGCAGCGACAGCACGCGGCAACAACGCGGCAGAGGCAGCAGACAGAGTTGGCGCGACAGCTGCCCAGCAGCAACAGAGCGGCTGCGGCATGGGACGACAGCGGCAGGAGGCGTGCGGCAGGAGGCAACAGGCCTAGTGATGTGGGTGTGATGCTGCTAGGGTTTAGTTTCCCCGCTTCTTTTATGTGGTGCACGGCAGGGCTTTCATGTCGAGTCCAACATAAACTCGGTTGGACTCTGGCCAGCCCACTCTCCCCGCTCTAATTCTTTCATTCTTCACCTTTAATCATCTTTCTAATTCTTTAATAAAACGAGATATCAGATCTGTAGCCCCATATTAAT
Organism: Hsuehochloa calcarea; assembly: GCA_036346395.1. Taxonomy (NCBI): domain Eukaryota; kingdom Viridiplantae; phylum Streptophyta; class Magnoliopsida; order Poales; family Poaceae; genus Hsuehochloa; species Hsuehochloa calcarea. Next base: position 17,931,211 of record CM070597.1, on the reverse strand, counting down.
TCGAATAGTACTGTCATCTGCTTTGGAAAGTACAGAGCAGTTACGTTGTTTAATCTATAGCTCAGATAGGATTGAGAAAAATAGGGAGTAAAAACAATGAAGAATGCATTACATAGCTCGGTCACTTCCAAACTATAGTCAAGCAACGATTTTTTTTTTAATAATGCATCTTTAAAAAAAATACAGAAATAAATAATCAAATTTTTTTTATAAAACTAGACATCTCTCGCCAATTCAATTGGAGACAGAAAGCTGTCTTGACGACGGTAGTCTTGTCGCCAATTGAATTGACGACAATACTATGTTTCATGGGCGACATGAACCCTATCGTTAATTGAAGTTTAATTTTATAATTTTATTTTTTTGACTATTTATTTCTATAAAAAAATATAAATTATTTATATAAAAAAACGTCAAGAAACCACGCACGAGGATTAGAAAGCAGCAACAAGCTGACACGTACAAGAGCAGGATTGGTCAAAACTAACTTTCTTGCATGCTTTTTTGCCTGATTTGACCAAGCATATCCTTCTCATTCTGCAACGTGTCATATTTGTTAGGAAATATAGGACTTTAGTGACTAATTTAATTCAAAATTCGTTAAACAGATAACTTGCACAATATATATATATATATATATATATACACACACACACTACACTACCAACAATAGAATGATCGTATTATGGAATACGCATATATATATATATATATATATATATATATATATAGGATAAATATTTTCTACTCCCGGGTGTAGTTACTCCCACCTCTGATATACCACTTAAAAGAACTTGACATACTCCTTTATCACTTTGGGTATACTCATATACTAATTATAAGATATTCCAATGCGAACCACATGAAAAATTTGTAAGAAAGTCCTTAGTTTTTAGCATATTTTGTAAATACCTTCATATTTGCACTAAAAAGGAGTATGTCTAAAATTTGTACATACCACCCACGAAAATGTGTGAATACCACCTAGGTGGTCTTATATACTATTATACTACACATACATACTCTCGGTTCTTGAAGATACTCTCTACGTTGTGAGATACGGAATAGGGAGTAACTACTCCGGGAGTAGGAAAAAGGCTTCCTATATATATATATATATATATATATAGGATTAATACTTATATATATAAGTATTACTAGTAAAAATGAATCCATCATGTATACAAAATAAAACAGCGCAACTTACTGACAACTGTTCCTGCTAAGGTTGTGGTCGAGTCGGGAGTAGATGAGCGACGAGGAGGAAGACAGTAGTTGGCAGTCGCGTGAATACACTTCCCAAAAAACTTATTCGCCCCAATCGTTGCAGGACCAGAAAGACCGATGGCTTCAAAATAACTGCTCTTCCTGCGTCGGTGCACGCCAACTAAGATATAGCGCAAAGAAACAAAGAGGCAATAATGATTCTCTCTCTGGTCTCTTTAGATAGAGACGATGCCTACTCATATAGACACAGATGGGTTCGAAAGGCAAATCACCGCACAGCAAAATTGAAACCTCTAGAAACCGCAGTAAACACAATTAATGTGTGCTATAAAAGTTCGACAGAATTAGTGTAATTCCAACATTTGGTTTCCAAAATTCGTATACATGTAGATGTTATGTCATCATATATGGATTTGAGGTGCAAAAAGAATCGTATAGGCGTAGATGATATGTCATCATGCATGATTTTGATGTGCAAAAAGAAGTAGCAAACCTACACCCAAAAGGACAAGAAACCGCCGGTGCGGTCGATGGCGATGGCGAGCGTGTGTCCTTCTTTTGCTTACTTCAACTAGGTAATATCAACCTCACTTTATAAATTAATTTTCTACCACCTAGACTAGTAATATAATACTAAACTTCCCACATGAGTAGATCTTTACGATTTTTCTAGGATTTATAAAAAGTATTATTTAGACCAAGCCAATAAACTCCAACAACATTATAGTTCTTTTCATTTCCGAGTTTGCTCTTAAAAAATAAGAAATAGGTAAATAATTGATCTATTTTTACTGGTACCTCGGGAGAAAAAATGGTAGTAAGAACTCAACGAGAGCACGACGTGATGATGCCAAGAAGAACAAGGCCGGCCATGGAAGAAGAAGAAGAACAAGAAAGAGGAGGAATTATAAGCTTACCTACGCGTTGGAGGCTTGGAGCAGACGGCTTATTCCATCGGAAATTCACCCATGCTCCTGAGGAGAAATTAAGGACAGAGGAAGTGACCATTGGTCCCCGGGGTAGCATCTCTCTCTCTCTCTCTCTCTCTCTCTCTCTGAGGAGAGGAGATACAGAGAGAAGGCTATCCAGATGGATTCATTATGTCTAGGGGTGATGTTTCCTTCCTTCTCTTTACGGGGAAATGATTCAAAGTTCATGCGGAAAAGGCTGCAGATAACCCTTTCTTTTCCAGAGAAGAAAACAAAGGAAGAAGAAACGAAATGCAGTCCACCTCGCGTGGTTTTGGATAAAACGGGAGGATGAGAGGACAGCTTTTGCTGTTTGCCCCAGGAATATAAAGCAACACAAATAGGAAAGGTCGTTTCCACGGTGTACGAGCGATGAAATCTACAGATTTTCTGGTACCAGCTTGCTTGGTTTGTGGCTTGCCAGCGCATTCGTTTGGCAGTGTGGGCCATCCAAATAATTTTCAAAGTCACGTGTGCTACTGGTTATCCTGACTTACACGTAACCTCACAATAATAACAAAGTATAAAACGGTCGATGGAAAATATATATATATATACGTATATCAATTATCAGGAAGACAAGAATCAACTTCAAAATAGGAGAATGGTAAGTAGACATCTTAAATTTTACATTTGATTGATTTTTTTCGTGCTCATCACCTGGTCCATCTGAAAGGAGCGCAACGCTACGGTCTCCAACTCTCTTCAGTCGTGAGGATTCGGGTATCTGAGAATTCGTTTTGCGCAGATAAAAAGGCAAAAGGCCTAAAATATATGCCATACGCACATTGAGAAACATTAGAATACCTCTTTATGCATGTCTGTATATAGGCATTAATTGTAGCCCTTGATAAAATATCCACGGGCCGGGGGAGGCACAAGCAGCAGAAGAGACCATCGAGAAAGGGCATGGTAACTCAGCAGCTACATCCTACATGCAAAGTACGATTCTAGAGGCGTTTGAGCCATCACCCGATTGCTTTTATGATCTGTGCGTACGTATCCCGATATATATATTCTGCCTGTGATTTCTTCTGGGAATTTTCGACCGTATTGATACTATTTTGAATTGTATTTGCAAGTATGACCGTGTAAAATATTTTTTACAAATTTAGCACCCCGCCGCACGGCGGCCGTACGGCATCCATTCTACGGTTGCCACGTCGCCTCCCACCTCACAATGACCGTGCGGCATCCATTCCACGGCTGCCACATCGTCCCCCACCGCACGGCCGTCGTGCGGCGACGCTGCCGCACTGCCGCCATGCGGTGATATTGTCGCACGACTACCGTGCGGTAGCCCTCTACGGCCGCCACATGTCCGGGGGAATTAGAGTTTCCGCGCAATTAGGGTTTAAGCCTATTAAGATTTCGGTGATGTTCGTAATAATTTTAAAATATAGCAAAGGAGTTCAAAAAATTGTAAAATTTTATGTGCAGCCTCCAGACACAGTGTACTTGCTTCTGTAATTTTGCCATACTTTTATGCATACAGAATATTTCTCGTAATTTCATATAAGTGTCATGTTGGTACAAATTTGTAAATATAGAAAATGAGCTCCAAAAATTATTAAAATAAATTAAAGGCTCCTCACTCAGTGGACTTGATTTTGTAATGTTTCGACAAATTCATATATGTTCTAGAATTGTCTAAAAAAATGGTGTTTAGATTGCAAAAATTTGGATTTTAGGTTTCATAAATTAGAGTTTCATAAATTCAGACACAAAGTACTCCTAACAGGATAGGTTTAATCGTATCTAACAGAATTTGCTAGCATGTAGTAAAATACAGTATTACTTGAACTCCACAGGTGCAGGGCCCTCCTCCTCGACGTCCTCCTCAACGTCCACGCCGGGTAATCGCTCCTCGAGGTCATTTGGTTCGTCACTCAGCCACCAACGTCCCTGCACTAAAGAGTCTGAAGAATTCTCTCCTCTGGCAGCTGCAATCATACCGTGGATCTCGTGAAGTGGAGGACCAGCAGCCACACACACACTGTGGGACCGAAAACAATGGTGGTACTGAAACATCTTTCATTGAATGATCGGGGTATTGTAGATGTTTGGCCTTCTGCGCAAGCCACTTGCGCTTCTGCAATATTCTCGCATAAAAGTTTATCGATGAGTTCATATCTGGGTATGGTAGAAGTTTTTTTGTACATCACAAAACAAGGCGGATAATACATTAAATTATGACACCTAATGACGACCATACGAGCTCGGCCTATTGGGACAATCCTTCATTGAGTGCCCAGGGGTTTTGCATATCCTGCACTTGATTGTCTTCAAGGCCGTGTTTGGGTCTCATTGAACCATATCCGCCCAAAGATTCTTGTAGTTCATTTCTAAGCCATATGAGTGAAACTCCGCACTCCATGTACCGAAAAGGTGCTGCATGTCGTAGTACTCGAAGATGTACGGCATACACATCTGTCTCATTTGGGCACACGCCTTGTACATAAGCGAGCATGGTTTGTGCAGGAGTTTCGGCTTGTTGCAGGTGCATATCGCCACATCACCCAAGGTGCATGCATGTTTCCTTTCCCTCCTGTGTAGCACCCTGGCTATTCGGAAGCCAAGATGCCACTACTAAAACAAACATACAACTATGCTTCAGAAGCATTTTAAACAATAACTCATTTAATGGCAGAAAGGGATCATCATGCATTAGAACCAAAGCAGGACTAAAGACTAAATTCATTTGAGTATAATCAACTGAAGAGATTAAATATCACTAGCAGCACTCAAATAAACATATCATGGAGAGAAATATCAATCAAATCTTAACGTTACTTATTACAGTTCCTCAATTAACGAATGGAAGATATACTCGAAACTTATTATTGAAGATAAAATATTGTGACTGAGTGAAAAGTACTTGTCTAGTCTCTCCCAACATAGCCATCATCAACGGTCACCTAAATAAATAAACAAAACAAAAATGAGCCAGAGACTCAGCAAGTACAGAAAAAACAATTGATCATACAAAATTATGAACAAGTCATCCACAATACGAATTATGAACTTATCTCTGAAAACTTATGTGTATGTATGGAATGAATGGATGCATTGAAAGTAATGGACTGCACACATGCTCATATCGGTATAGCGAGTGACACACCCGTCGATGTTCACCTAAGCCCGTACTTAACAAAGTCCGGGATCCAACTACCGTATGAAGAATGTTTAAATGCAGTGTCAAAAATTGCCCACATTGGAATGGTAGGTCTTACGTGCCCAAACTGGAGTTGATGGGTCTTTACAATTCCACTCCCGTGGATGGAACATGAATAACGCATGAATTGAATGAAACATATGCAATGAAGGTCAATACTTTCTTCCACATGGATTACAAATTAAGAACGAAATATATAATATGGAATATGAACATGGACCACAAGATTAACAGTACATCAACAATCATTCAACTGAAATCAATACATATTAATACATTGTACTTGCCTTCCGTGATGTCACGCACTAGGAGGCAACAAAGGTGCTCCTACACTCGCCGCCTCGCCGCCTACATAATTATGTACTCGAAATAAGAACAACATGATACCAGACAAAACTACTGATGATCTACAATAACTCCCTGACTATCCAATACAACAAATAATCCCAAAACTGAAATCAAACAAATCAGCCACCTAAAACAACACTGGACAGCGACACGGAAAAATTCATATCTATTGATCTGGGACTCGGAACGAGATGAGTCCAGTGCCCAACGAAACTTAACAAACTTACAAAATTCTAGTTGACAAGATTTCCTAATTCTGCCAAAATAATTTACTAAACAGAAGGTGAAAGTGCCAGACAGAAAACTGTCCACACGAACAGAACAACAGCGAAGAACATAACATAACTATTAATCTATAAATCCAATTAGAGTGTTCTTTATCAATATGGAAATATGATAAAATTATCTACAGAAATCATTTAGGGTGACAAATCTGAATCTTATCCTAACCCAATCATATTTCATTAAACAACTTTACTGACAATTCTCGTGAGGTTTCTCAGGACAGTAGGAAAGAATCTATCTTAACTTTTGAACCGTGGATCAGAATCTGGTTATCTTGGTGGCTATAGAAAGCTAAGAACCGTGACTAAAAATCTCTAGGAGGTGAGAACCTCCAGATCGGCCTCTAAGATACCGAAACTGGGCGCGCAACAGTCTGGATAGAACAGATCTACTAGGGACAGATTTCGATCCAACCAAATTTAATGGAATTCGCATCTACCAAAATTGTCAAATGACCAAGAATGATGATCGTTACCCTTGATGATCCCAGGGAAGCAATGAACAAGCTCTTGGTGACGACGATCCCCCTTCTCCTCTCTTCCTCCTTCTCTTGGTGTGCCACAAATGCGCAAGAACCACCGCCGAGGGGCAACAGGAGAGATCGGCAAGGCGCTCGGCGTCGGGGAGGAGGAGCACCACCACCGAGGAGGCGGCGCGGAGGCGCCAGATGGGGAGGCGGCGGCTTGGAGGTGGGGAGAGGGGGAGTGGGCGGCTATGGTTGGGGCGCCCCACTTTGGCTCCCTCCCTTCCTTCTTTGGCCTTCACAGTGTGATCGCGGCCAGTTGGTGAATAAGCGAAAACCCCGCCCGGCTGAAATTCTGATTTTGTATTTGTCTTTTCCTCCCAGGCTTCTTTTCTATTCTGGAATTCTATTAGGTGTATTACACCTGGCATGGCATATTGGCGTATCTCTGTCGATGTCTGATCTCGTACTTCCGCCTAAGGCCATCGATCACCCAGATGTCATGCATTCGGGCCTTCTCCATCTTGTGGCACATATGCCTCTACATGTTCTCAGACCACTGCTTGCCTTCCTCCATCATCCGCTTGGTGCGGTGACTCTATTGTGAAATAACCAACAGTGTGAGTTCATGTCTCCTGGACGATCGCGGTGATAGGTAGGTACCACACACCTTTGAGGACGCTGTTGTAGACCTCGGACATGTTGGTCGTCATAATCCTGTACCGCGCACCGTTGTGTCGTAGAGAAGGGACCATTTCTTCGATTCAGGAGCGTGGCCATGAATCCACTCCGAGATACTTATGGCACTGATGGGTTGCTCTTCCTCTAGAGTCTCCGGAGTGGACTACCTTGTATGCCTCGAGTCCGGTGCTCGAGGTCTCTCTAGATGGACTCAAACTTCCGCCTCTAGTTCTGCAGATACAATGCCTTGAATGTCTTCATAACTTTCTGACTGCGGAACCACTTGAACAAGTTAGATACAAGATACCTCATGCACCACCTGGATTGCACATCGTTCCACTGGTTAGATGGATCCGTCCCACGCTGCATGGTGTTGATGGGGCGCTAACAACCCAGCATTGCAGTCTGTGATTAGGCAAACGTTGGGCCGATCTCCCACCACCGCCCTCTTCACATTTGCTAGGAACCACAACCAGCTAGATGTGTTCTCGCTCTCCACAATGGCAAATGCCACCGGGATAAGCTAGTCATTCGCGTCGACCGTCACCGTAATGAGGATGGTGCCCTTGTACCTCCCCGTGAGGAAAGAGTCATCCATCGTTAGCACGGGACAACAGAACTTGAAGCCCCCGGCGGCCTGAGCGAAAGCCTAGAACACCCGGACCAATACAAAGCGGTTCGACCCTTTCTCAACATCTTCACAGTCAAGCTTGTTTATGTACGTACTGGGGTTTGATTCTGCAATCTGGTGAAGCAATCTCGGCACAAGGATGTACGCCTCTTCGTATGTCCCGTGCATGGACTTGATGACCTTCTGCTTGGCTCGCCGGACCTTATTGTACCTGACTAGATAACTAACCTGATTGGCGACTTCCAACATTAGCATATTTTGGGAGACGGACATGTCAGTCTCAACTAGGTGGCTAATTAGGCTTGCAATATATACAAAAGTCACATTCCGATGCTGCCATAGGGGCTCGCTAAGCTCACAAGTGTGGTCTGTCACCGCCTTGACCGTGAAGACCGGGCCAAAGATCTTTGCTCAATGAGTGCTGACCTTGCCACGGCAGCCTTCTACTACGCATTTCATTGCGTCCTTTCCTGGGTTGGACCGGTGCACTCGGTATACACGGCTGATGGACAAGGCGTACCGTGCTATACCTTGTTGCATGGCCACTTTGGTAGGGAACCGCTGCCCAACTAAGAGTGTCTCGGCGTCAAACCTCCATTGGGAGCCTTCTTCTTGTGACAATACGCGGGAACGCACTACGATATCATCAAGTTTCGGAGCTCGTGAATAGTCATCGCGTCGAGCCCCTCGCTGGACCACCTTATGCGGCAACAGCGAGTCAATCCATCGGGTCTAGCAGTACTAGACCATTCGTGTAAAACACAAACAAGTCTTGCATGTTCGAAATTACCTAAAGCCACAACATCCTCGTCCGCCATACATGTGTGTAATTAAATACAACAAATCGCATGCAAGTATTGGGTGACATATGCGTAATTAAATATGACTAATTAATTATTCGTAATTCATTACTACCATGCTTACCACTATTAAAGCACATGTTCATTGCCACTTAATTACTTACAGCTAACTAATTTGCACTCAATGACTCATGCCTAACTAATTGTTGCTTAACTAATTATAACTGGTTATTTTCCACTAATGTAATATGCCGAACTAATCACTAATAAACTAATTATGACTAATTAATTGCCTCTAACCTAACTAATTATGATTGATTAATCACAACTAAAAAAATTACGAGTAGTTCATTTCCACTAATTTAATATGTCGTAATGATAACTACTAAACTAATTACGACTAATTAATTACAGTAAACTATCTAATTATGACAAATTAATTACTACTAAACTAACCAATTACGACTAGCTGACTAAGGCTGATTAACTACGACTATGGTAATAATGGCAAAAGCATCTCACAAATTACCTGCTCTTCGGGGGAAAGCAATCAAAAAAAGGCCAAGCGACGAGCGAGAAGCAACACAATATTTAATCCCCTAATAAAATTAATTATGTTACGTTCTCTGAGTTCTCAGCGACGAGCACGAGAACGAGAATCGAAATGCAATTTAGATGAGTGAAGAAGCGTGCGAGGTTCGATGTTAAAAGTCGGCGAAGGAGGAGCGAGCGTTATCGCCGATAATTCATAGCGTTGGTCTTTGAAAATTCTAGACGAGGTGACAAATGTGCGGAGGAGGGAGGATGGATAGTGCTGAAGATGGCCACCATGTGGTTTTAAAATTCTCCGCGGAATAGGACGGCTGCGTGTCGAGAGGAGGGCGCGCAAGGGAGGAAGGGCCAGGCGCGTGGCGGGCGGAGGGGCCACCGCACGGCGGCCGTGTGGCAGAGGGCTTAAACCCTAATTCCGGCATAGAGGGCATAAACCCTAATTCATGTGGACACTTATATGAAATTGTGAGAAAATTTCTAAACGTGTAAAATTATGGAAAATTCTGAAGCAAGTACACTATGTACGGAGGCTCCACGTAAAATTTTATAATTTTTAAACTCATTTGTTATATTTTAAAATTCCTCGAACAGCGATACCTTAATGGGCTTAAACCCTAATTGCACGAAAAACCTAATTCCCACGGACACGTGGCGGCGCGAGGGCTACCGCTGTGGCCGTGCTTGGCAACGTCACCGCCACGGCCGTGCGACAACGTCACCGCATGAGCGATGAGCGCCGTCGCACGACCGCCGTATGGTGGGAGGCGACGTGGCAGCCGTGGAATGGATGTCGCTCGGTCGCCGTGCAGCAAGGTGCCAAATTTGCAACAAAAAAAATGTACGTGATCATACCTGCAAATACGATTGAAAATAGTGCCAATCTGTTGAAAATTCTTTCTTGGTGTTGGTAAATCTGATCTATCGTCGAAGTATATGTTAATACCAAGAAATGAATACGACCAACACCTTAAAAGAAACACATGGATACATGCATGGCTAGGTCTAGGGGTGCAAAAAGAGCGGCTAATTTTCGACCAACCGACCGAAGGTTTGCGGAGCGAATATAAAATGGATATCAAGTACTATCCTTGTCAGACTCAGACTCCAACTCAGGAAAAAT